>CAMRHE010000108.1:1517271-2949543 GCA_947044405.1 Leptodactylus fallax | reverse complement strand
TCCAGATGCCATTATCAGGGGCTGAAACAATCCGGTCCCGATACTGGCACCCAGACCAGCAACAGTTAGTTACAGCCATATCTGCTCCCTTGCCCGTACAGGGACCCCACAATACCTGTAAATATACAGTACAGCAGTTCTGCAAAATGGCACAGGTTGGGAAGCGGTTAACCTTTAAGTTAATAGGTTATCTAGTGACTGGTTTTGCACCTGCAAAATCACAGTTGTACCAGCCTTCACTGCTTGCCCACCATTGTACAGCTTAAAATGTATGGGTGGTCAGCATATTACCCTGGGAAGATGTTTCACCATGTCATTGCAAAATCTACAACCACCCAGAGATTGTGAAACTGCAAAACTGCAAAAGAGGGGAACTGGCTGTCAGTGAGAGCTGGCTTCGCCACAGAAAAGACAGGCACACTTTATTACCGATTGTGCCTTCCTGAGCACTGTATATACAGTTCAGGAACCACCCATTACAATTCCTGCTCTGGTCATGAAGATAATGTGATCACTGGGTAACTGCAGAAGCTCCTGGATCTTAGTAGACCAAGATTAGCTCTGCACTAAGTCCCAGGAGACTTTATTCCACTTGTAACTGAAACGAATATGTTTTACCCCAGTTTCAAGGGAAAATCAGGAATAAAAAATAAAAATGTAAAAGGTGAAATGCCCTCAAATGTCTTTTATGACCTTACTAAATAAAAAGTCACCTAACTGTAAGGCAGGAAAAAAAAGCATAAAAAGTTGGTGCAGAAATTACTTGAAACACATTTTTATCTGTATTAACTGATGAAAATGAATGTCTGTCTGGTCATGAACAGTGAAAAATAGTCTGGTCTTGAACTGGTTAGTCAAGAGGCAGGGTGTCATGTCACCGAAGCATCATTCATTGCCAGAATTATATATAAAACATTCCTTAACTGAAGTGCTGGGTTTGCTTTTCTCAGGATGGCTCCTACAGTATCATTTGGTTTCACTAGGTGGCAGTAGTATACTGTAAATCTAAAATGTTAGCTACCTACTCTGCATACTTTAGTGAATAGTAGTTAAGCTTCCATTAAAAGGGGGAAAAAACAAAATACATGTGAAAGTTCAACAGCTGACAACAGGCACAAGAAAGGCATATAAAGAGTGTGCATACATAAACTTCCAAAAGGTGGTAAGAGTTTTATTCTCTTGTAATGCCAAGTACAAATTTATTTTATATTTAGATACTATGGTTTTCCTTGCAAATAAACACTGCAGAAAAAAAAAACAGAGAAACACAAAAAAAAAAAAAAAAAAAGTGTGACATTGAGAGCTTCTAGTATTTATGCGAGTCTGGCAAGAGGAAAATCAGCATCAAACTAATGACATTACTGTGTTGAGCGGCTTCTACACTTTCCAAAAATGTCTTTCTTATTCTGCCATGCAGCTCCATTTTCATGAAAGTCTGCATTTTTTTATTATGCAAATTAGCTGAAAAGGACTTTAGGGGTGTTTCTTCTGCCCCAGTAGGAGAACAAACACCCCTAAAGCTCTTTTCAGCTAATTTGCATAATAATACTAAAATGCAGATTTTCAAGAAAATGGAGCTGCATGGCAGAATAAGAAATAAATCTTTGGAAAGTGTAGAAGCAGCTCTACAAGGTACTGTCATTAGTTTGATACTGATTTTCCTGCTGACAGACTCCCTTTAATGCAAACCATGTAAAGGGTGGCAAAGAAGAGGAAGAAGTCCAGTAATGTCTACATACATTTCCTTTCACAATACAATGTTTTAATCTTTTAGGTTTGACAAGAAACGAGGTGATTTTGCAATAAGTTACCTATGTTTTTAGTTTATTAGTTTAGGTTTTACATTTTCCCTCTGACTTTTATCATTTTGATCTAAGGTAAATCATAAGCTTTCAATTTTACCATTTTAATTTTGTCTATTTGTAATTTTATGATCAGAAATTTTTCCCCCAATGACATAAACATCACTTAAAATCCAAAATAATTTATTCTCACCTTCTTGCGAGGTCTTAACTTTTCCCTCCAGTCTCTCAGCATCTGTATGTGGCCCTCATCCAAAGCCTTTAGCTTTTGAGTCTCATGCTCCACTAAAAGGTGACACTTCTCGTTCTAGAAACAAGTCAATGCAGAAACCGTAAAGGTTAAACAAGAAATCATGATCAATAGAAGGAAACCTTTCACTATAAGCACTGTCAGCACTATTCACACCAAAAACATGTGTTAAATACTGCAGTTTTTCAGTGAATATCTGCCTTTTCAGTTTAGCTTTTAAAATGCAAAATATTGTGCTGTTAGAGGGGCAGTTCAGGATTTTTAAATAATAGTCTAGTAAAGAATGACATAAAATACAGTTTCCCTTTAATCATGGGAGGCCAAAGCCCTGAGAACCTCATTTTCATGTGTTTTTATATACAGTAGGTATTTGCAGAAATGCTCCTGGTGCTGTTGCAACTTCTTGTGCCCGCATAAAACGACTATTAGTCACCCAGGAAATAATTCTGCAGCATTTCCTACAGTCAAATCACTGACAAAAACCACCCAAAATCAGGTGTTTTTTTGCCATGGCTCACCCACAAATTTCTCTGTAGTGACCTATCTACAGGATAGGTCATCAGTACATGACCTGGACCCCGCATAGATCATCTGTTCTAGCAGCCCCTGGGTGCCATAATTGCTAGAGGACGCTAGTACAAGTAATCGGCGCTGTGCTGCAGTTCTATGTAGTGGACAGGCTTGCTGTGCGCTCCTATTCCTTGTATAGGCGCGGTGGTGCGTGTGCTGCTGTCCACTAGCAGCTTCTGACACCTAGAGATAATCTGTGCGGGGTCTGGTTTTTGGATCCAGACAGACCACATACCGATGACCTATCAGAATGAAAATTCGATTCGGGGCCGGACACCGTTAGCTATCCACCCAGTCTGCTTGAAACACCTAATTTGAATATCGAACAAAAAGATTTTGAAGTGAAACACAAAATGAGAAAAGTAACAACTAAAGTCACATGTCATTTGGGTTGTCAAACAGCCTTGTGGCTGCAATTGCAGAGGACATGCATAAGGCATGCATCTATGTATCCTTACTACATGTGATGTCATTACCTGAAGCTGCTGCAGATCTCTTGCATTGCTGTCGCACTGAGCTTGCATCTCCATTAGATGGTGTTCATGCTTTTGCTGTTGCTGGGACCTTTCTGCCTTCTGCCTCCTGTCTTCCTGCTGAGAAAACTGCAGAGAAAGACATTTTCTAATGAGGTTCTGCGATTACAGCATTTCTATACAATTTTTTTCAGACTGTAGAACTGCCTAGGTTTCTTCCATATCGATTGGATATCCCAGAAATGTCTGATTGGTAGGGTCTAAATGCTAGGGCCATACAATCATCAAACAAGTTGTCAAAAATGTGAAAAAAAAAAAAATGACATTAAACATTTCAGCCAAAATTGTTAAGATTCAAAACCAATAATCATTCCCCAAAACACAATAATCACATATAAATAAAGTCAACAATATATCAATTTACAAGACGAATTAAAAACAAACAATTATAATCAATTATAACTGTTAAGCTTATATGGAATATGGATAGCATAGCCGGAGGGGCCAGTGCATAACTAGGAATTTCCTTCTTGATGTTCCTTGAATCTCTTGGAATCGCCTATATACCAGAGTATAATTAACAGAAGCCCATGGAAGGTGAGCAAACAGAAAAAAGTGTTACTCACCTCCCCTGGGCTCCAGTGCTGGTCTTCAATCTTCTTCAGGCCTCCTGAATGACGTCAAGGACCGCTGAGGCTAGTCTTTGGGCCTCAGCAGTAACATGGTGTCTTGATGCAAAGACCCAATCACAGGCCTCAGCAGTATCGGACGTCATTTAGGAGGACAGAAGAAGCCTGAAGAGGACCAGGAGCAGTGCTGGAGAATAGGGGAGACACGCAACACTGTTTTTCATGTTTTCTCAGCTCCCATGGGCCTCTACTAATTATACTCTGGAGTCTGGAGAGACCCTAGAGTATAAAAGGAGCAGTTCCGGTTCGGACATGTTTTATCTGAATGAAACCGCCGAGCAAGGTCAGGCAAAACATACTCCTACTTTAAAAAGGGGCGTGGTCTGAATAATCGAGGTAAAATGATTGATTAATTGCGTCTTTGATTTAGGCCATAATTACCCAGCCCTAATAGTGTCTAGTTCAGTAACAAAGCAAACAAAACCCCAATTTACATGGCTGCCCATTAAATGAAAAAAAAAAGTCCTACTCTGATGAACTTGTTAGATCACTTATTTGGAATTGATGCTTTTACATACTTGTTAAGGCCACCCTGGAGTTTAATTTCTTTTCGGAACACCCACCTAATCTTTCTAGTGTTGGTGGTCACACATGCGCAGTCCCACCTGGATCCTCTTGGATGGCAGAGTTTCTCCTACTATTGTGCAGGCCAGCCAATAAGAATCAACACGCTAGACGCTGCCTCTCTCACCAGCACCGGACATATTAGGTGGGCCGAAGGAAGTGGAGTGCAGGTGAATTTTTACAGCCACACATCCCCTTCTGACTTTTCCAAGCACAGGGGCCCCCAGCCACTTGACTGTGGTTCCATTGAAGTGAATAGGGTTAACTGCAGTTTCCTGCACAGCTGGGTAGCTGGAGGAAAGGAAAGCCTCAAAAATTACTAATATCTAACAAAGTTAACCAGCCAACAGGAATTACAAACATATCAAATTATATCCAGGAACCGTGACTGGTTTGATCCTATACTGTCTACTCGACTGGATTTAATACCATACACCCCCCATAACAGGTACCTACTACATATACCTAAAAATAGACAAAGGTAGCAATTCAAGTAGACCAATAATTTATTGTATTGGGACCTTAAGTGCAAATATTTCTGACTGGGCAGAGAATATTCTAAAACCCTTGGTGAGGTGAACACCCAGTTATGCTAATAATCTGGGCAGGCTCTAATGATGGCTACTGAATTTCCAGAAAAACTCCAGCAACTTCCATCCTACCATCTCTAATGCATTACATGGACATCATATTGATCAAAAACACCTCCATACAAACCTCAATTGACCATTAACGTAATATCCACCCTGAATTTCTAAAAGGAAACTATTTCAGTTTTGTGGCTGCATGCCCCAAAATGTCAGTGACTGAATCTACGTGCCCAAATAAAGGTCATCTTACCTAGAAAATAACAGCAAAGTCCCAAACGCTCCCCATCATATCTACCTGCTTAATCTTTTCCCTCTGTTCAGCAGCACTGGAGAAAGAGCTAATATGAAGACTCTTTTTGTACATAGCCATGCGTGTCTTCCCTTCACTTCTTTGGATTTTTGGCAAGCGTGCCCTTTCTTGTTGCTGCCGTAATCGGAGTTGCTCGATCATGCGCTGATTGTACCGCTGCATTTGTTCTTGCTCCTGGAAAGCGATATGGAGATCCAACAATCAGGATGTACAACCAATATGTACATCAATGTGGACAAAATAACAGAATTCCTGAACTAGTTAGATGTCTGTCTGGTTACAAGAAAGGATATTATTCTTCCATCAAAAAACAGTGCCATGCTTATCCACAGGCTGTGTCTAGGATAGGGAGGAAGCGGAGCAACAATGCAATGCCTCCTGGGATTTGTAGTATTTCAGTAAACATACATGCCCCACCGTTTAAGTGCCGTGATGTAAACAGTGTGCAGCTGTAATACAGGTAACAGTGGGAAAGTCATTTTGCTAAGAAAAACAAATGGGTATGGTGAGGAAGTGGAAGAGGCAGGTAAGCAATTTAGGAGTGTTTTTTTTTTCCAAGATGATAAGACCTTTAAGGCAAGTTTATCACTGGAGTTTTGTTGTCACATTTTAACCCCGTACCCCAGAGCTCCTCTGAATATTGTGTTGCAATGTACTGTATAATTAGCATCCTTTGACACTGAACAAGCGGAGAGCGGTTTATAGTTTGTGGCAACAATAGGTCACTACAAGGTGACAAGTCATGCAAGAATACTGTAGATCAGTATATTTTACTATGAGAGGCTTAGCTTGTTCCGTACCTTGTCATGCTTCCTGAGCAACTCATGACGTTGTAAGAAATATTGATCCTTTAACTGCTGCTTGAAAAGTTGATGTCTTTCCTGTAGGTGGCGCTCTTCCAATTCCCATATGCAAGCTTCTCTGTCTGTATGAAGAAAGGATAATGCAAAATTACAGGTGCTTCACCAACTCACAAACCTTATTCTGAATGCAGTTTTTCATAAATTTTTTTTTAAAGTGACGGTACCAGATGATAAACAATCTGTCACATATTAAATCTGACATTTTTTGCTTGAGTCATAAAAATTTGTTAACCAGGACAAGCCAGCTTGGTAAAACAATTTTGAGGCAGACTTAAAAGTATTAGGCTGTTATATAATGGCTATTTGTATTAGGATGTGCATATTTTAGTCTGAATACAGTTTTGTGGATTCTATCAGGCAGAACATACAAAAGACTTTTATACACAAGGCCATAGAGGAATGTTTTGAACCAACAACATGGTATCAGGAAAGGCTACTAATAGGAGAAACACCTTGATCGGGATTCATTTGTATCGGCCTAATTACAATCTGAATGGGGGAGGATTGATCTTTCCTGTGATTGATCCTCCCCCAATGGGCTGCAAGGATTACTGGCAACACTATCCTGCAGATAGTCTGCATAAAAGATGCGTACAGCCAAACTGCAAGTGCTTAGGGTGGGTTCACACTTGCGACTGGACTCCGTCCACCGTGAATCCTACCCAAATATCGGAAAAAAGGATTGGGAAAGGATAGGGAATGGTTTGAGACGGTTTAATTAAAAACCCATTCACTTCAATGGGTTTTTAAAGCAATGCGTGGGTGTGCGATTGCACCCTCTGCGCCACAAAGCCGTTTTTTCCATCGGAAACAAAGTCGGACATGCAGGACTTTGGGCGCAAGTGTAAACCCACCCTCACTCGCTGTTTAACTGATCGGTAGAACTACTGGACAAAGCTAATATTGGCAAGGAGTGTTCCTACATTGGCGATCCCACATAAAGGGGCCTTAAGTTTCTACCAGCATCAGCCATTTATAAGTCTAGCACATTTGTAGACTGCCTAGTCTACATTTGCACAATCTTAGGCTAAGGCCCTATGTTTTTCCTGCAGCGCTTTTCAAAGAAATTCCGCAGAAGTTTCCTTTGCGGACTTTCTGCTTCCATTATCCCTATAGGGAAACCGCCAGTGTTTCCGCAAGTATAATTAACACGATGCGATTTCCAAAACCGCAATTGTTTTGTAAATCACAGCATGTCCGCTGCACATATTTTTCCAGCAGTGAGTGGATAGGATTCGCTAGCATCCCATCCACTTTACAGTTACTGTAAAATGACGCATTTTTTTCTGCGGCATTTCTGCAGGGGTCAAACCGCGGTGTTTATGCCACGTGAGGCCCCGGCCTTAGACAGGTTTAATAAAGCTGACCTGTTTTTCCCTCTATGACAGGGGACCCCCTAAAAGCCCCTTGTAGATTATTACTGGTTTCTACTGAGTTGCTCAGGATCTTCAGAGAGAAACCTTATTTCCATATACAATATTGGTGATGCAGATTTGGCAAGGTTGTATATTCACCTCTTAGAAGCTGTTGTTTCTTATTCAGGAATTCTCTTTCCTTGTTATATATCTCCTTCTTGTTCTCCAGTGTAATAGCACCCATAGCCAAAGCCATATCCTCCTTCTGTTTATTTAGGAACTGTTGCTCCTGCAGCATACATAAGGACAAAGAATTGTTATACAATTATTTTATGAGGTCACTCAGGTAAACTGATCGAATACAGAAGACATATGATCTGAAGAATAGTAGTTTTTGGATAGGTGTAACTAGCAAACAAAACTGTTGGTAAAATAACAGAAAGGTGGAGACATGAGTCCGTGCTGCAGATCTCGGTTACATTCCAAACATTACTAGGAAAACAAAGCAGCAAAGAAGCTAATCCAAGGAGCACTTGGCAGAACTTCAGATCCAGTCTGTGAGACATACTCTAGATGAGATAGTCCCTGTGTTCTCCAAGAACAGAGACACAGTGTTAGCTGCAAGGTAAACCATGCACCTTGCACAGAGACTTGCTGAATGTATCCTTTCAGTGATATGTTTTCCAAACGTGACACTGTGGAAAGAGATATTTCCCCCTTGCTAGTAGCCCAAATCTTAACTAACCCCAAAGAGTCTGTTTTAGGAATAAGTAGTCAGGGACACATGTAAGCACTTGCAAATAATCCTGTTACATACAGCATGATGCTGTTCTTCCATAAACCAAAAGTGGCATAATAGTGTCATTAGAAGTTTCCATAGCCAGGTACTAGTGCATGTATTACCTCAGATTGCTTCATATGAGAAAACTCATCCATTTTCAGCCTCATACTTTCTCTTCGTTGTTGCCTCGGAAGCTTTTCAACAGATGCCTTCATCTGTAATACAGAAGACAGGTGAGTGAAGATCTAACAGTACATTCAAAGCTTTGGCAGCACAAGAACTTTCCTGCTGATATAAAGAGTACTAGTTTTTCCAATGGACTTTCTTTTATAAGCGAGGTCTGATGTTCTGAAACATGCAGCAAGAAAGGAAACCTGCAGACATACATCATCAGACAGCAAAGCTCTGCCATGAAAAAGACTGGTATCTGCTGATGTCTTAGGACTCGGCTACGTGTCAACCCTTGTCTAACATACTTTGAGCAATAAATTGTCAGAGGAGCAAAACTCAAATTTATGTTAAATCTATTGGGAGTGACTGTCAATGATGAATCAAGATATAAGAGTCTGGGCACTGCAGTGCGGTTATGAATATGTAGAGTTGTAAAGAACTAACTTATTCTGCAGCGCTGTACATAGTGTAACTCAAATCAGACCCTGTCCTTGGGGTTCACAATCTAATTTCTCAATCTTGCACACCATATGGCCAAATTTTATAAGCAGAGACAACTAGCAGTATTTGTTGAATACCCTTTGTTAGGGCATGTTCACACTACTGTTGTGCGTTGTCCGTTCTGAGAGTGTCCGGACACTAAAAATGGACAGTAATAATGGCCAATATATCGGACGCCTGCCCATTACTGTCTGTTAGCCATAGACATTAATGTTAAAAAAATAATAGACGCTTGCCATCCGTCATAAGTCTGTTATTTTTGACACAAAAGTCCTGAACCCCGGGATTTTACGTCCACAAAAAAAAAACGTGACGGATTTGGTGTATACGGACATCAGATAAAATCCCATTGAAGTCAATGGGATTTTTTAATGGATTTATGATGGTCAGTGTCCGTTGTTAACATTTTGTAGCGGATACTAGCAACGAACACTATTAACGGTAGTGTGAATGCTCCCTTACATGAGCACATCTGCTACTTTCCATCTCATACTCCATGAAAATAAAGCTTGTAAGCAAAAACAAAGATAATAAAAAAAAACTAATAATAAACAACAAGCCAAACATATGCAAGATAAATCCTTAAAGGGGGTCCTCAGGATTGGCCATAAATACCTGATCATTTCCGGGGGGGGGGGGGGGGGTGGAGGACTGATTGGCTGTACTGTGTATGGCCCACCCTGTGGAAAATCCCTTTAATAAATTGAAACTTGAGACTTCCTGTTTTCTGTAGATATCGTTGCAGCAGCCCTCTCACTTATAAGCACACTGATGATGACTGCTATCATGTAAATGTAGATAAGACACAGAATCCACCACTAACAATAGGTGATTTCACAGCTTATCTGCTCCTCTCAGTACACAATGACCTCTGCACAGGTCACAAAGCATGTCTAAAAAACTCTCACTAAAGTTTGCTCCAAACCAGTATGTCTATGGCCCATGGTCCATCTTGAGGAAACATGAAGTGCAAGACCATTTTAGGCTTAGTGGCAACAGTTGAAATTGCAGGATTTTTAGGATTTTTTTTTTTTTTAAACACAGATAACGACATGGAAAATTAAAAAGACCATCACCAAAAAAAATCTTACAAAATACGTTTAACATAAAAATGTGATTAAATCAATAGGCCATTTCTTGGCAACATTTTACCTGTAAAGTGATTCTTCACCCTGAATATATTTGTAAAATATGTTGATACAGCAGTTTTGAAAGGGATGTCCGAACATGGCTGCTCTCTTTCAAATACACATCATATGTCCAGAGATTGTGTATGCATTCACTTTAAAAAGGGGTTGTCCAGGGAGTTGTAATTGATTTACCTGGTCAGGGGATCCCGGCCACGTTACAAAACCCGGGTCATGTGATCTGAAGCAGTGTTCCGCGCCCTCTACTTTAATCAGCCAGCCCCCATAGCACAAATAATTAATTACCTGTGAGATCAGGGAAGGAGGGAGGGGGGAAGAATGCTGCTTCAGATAACATGACTTGGGCATCCTGACGTGGCCAGAATTTATGGGTCTATCATCAGCAATCCATGAACCAGGTAAAATCAATTTCAACTCCCTCGGTAACCCCTTTAATGGAGCTGCGCTGCAATACCAGGCACAACTCAGACGGATGGTGCAGTTTCTGCTCTTGTTTAATATATCAAAAGTTCTACATGCCAGTGACTCCCAGCCTTATTTCTGTAGGTAATTCCTATAGGCAGTTTATGTTCCCATAAAAACCTTTCACCCATTCCAACCAGCCAAAAGCTTGGTGTAGGAAACCATGAAATATTCTGTAATTTAAATAATGGTCGAAATGTGCGGACTGCTCTGCTTGTGCCCACAGCACACATTTATGCACAAGTAGAGTTTTCCACTTCTGCCATAAAAGTGATATATCTCTTGGTGTGGTTTTCTGGAGAATACCCTGACCAATGAACCAAGATGCCCACAGAACACCCAGGAAACTGAGAATTTCTTTAATGGGGGTAGATACACAAAATGGCAGCAATCCTAACATAGCTGTACATCTCAAGGAATACCAAAGCTAGAGTACATCCAAATGCAATTTACACACAATGCAAATGGGGAAAAAAAAACACAAAAAAAACACACAAAAAAAAAAAACAGCTGGTAGATTTACAATGGCTTCTAATGCTGTCCCTTACACATCAAGCTAAACAACTGTTCACAATGGAAGGCAGCAGACTTCTGTCTGATGAAAATGAGATCCGTCAGGTTAGAAAATTTCCGCTGTGGTCACCTGAAACTACTTATTTGTCACTTAGTGCAAGACATACTGCATAGTTTTTTTTTTTAAAACACCTTTTGATCTGCCAGCTTTAGTGTGGCATGTTAATATTCAGATCTTTCATAAAAACAATGCAATGGATTGACTGACTGCATTCTTCTGACACCCCCCCCAATGTAGTAAGATCAAGCTGAATTATCAGCCACCTTGTGGTGAAGGACTTCTACCAAGCTGCTTCTTCCTATCACACAAACCTCTGCAGCTTGTTTGCTATGGATACACCATCAAATGTGTGCTTTGTCAGTGTGGTAGCCATGTTTAGAACAGTTAGTCCTCTAACCCATTATATTCTAATTCACCCCATACACTGTATATTATAACAGTTCCTGCTGGGGGCCGTGAGCTTGGGCGCACAGCTCAATACAGGTCCTATTCCTGTCCGTTTTGTGGCTCGGGCTCAGTAATGTAATCTATGGGTCAGTGGAGAACTCTGATGACACATTGATATCATCCATGTGACGTCAATGCTGATTTCACACAGACGCACATGAATTCAGCGCGCACTCACTTGTGTGTAAGTTCCCTGGTTTCAGAGATATCGGTGCCATTAGTTTTGGCTACTGATATCATTATACTGTCAAGAAGGCCAGCTTACAGCTCATCATCATCACTGGGCTAGAGGGAATGCCCCCCATTCCCTTTCACAGTACAAGACTACACAAGCACTCTATCAGGGGGGCGTTCGCCCTTTTCCCCTGTCCAGCAAGAATGCTGAGCTATAAGGCCAGCTTCCCCAAAAGTACATGGATATTGATAGCTAAAACCAATGTCTCCAATATCTTTAGAACTAGGGAACCTAGAAATAAAAGTGAAGGGGCACTAAATTCTGAGCACTGGCATATTTGTACAGTGAAACCTCTTTGAGACAATGGCCCAAAATTGCATGAAAAAATGATCTTCTAGAGGCGGTCTTCTCAAAGAAGATGACTAGTATGTAAAACTGAAAATCTGTCACAAAGTGTGGTCTGTTTAAAGGAAGTTTCACCATAAAGAACAGGGGTCGGCATATTTTGCTGGCACAGCAGCCAGGATGGGACCTGCAGGTATTAAATGAAGAGGGAGCGTCCCTTCAGTGCTGTGCTACGGAGCAGGAGGAAGAGGAGGAGGAGCTCAGTAAAGTGAAAGTTTAAAAAAAAACCAAAAAAAAAAACCACACACACCAGGTACATGCTGGGGTTACTATTTCTATTAATGTCAGGCATTTGGGGTTATTAATTTAGTTTTAGTAACTCCATGTGCCTCACATTAATAGCAATTAACCCCTGTGTGCCTCACATAAGGGTTACTAATATGTGTGACCTATATAATGAAGATGCGTAATTATTACCTCCATGTCTCTCACATATCAGTAACTCTTTATGTGAAGCACACTGGTTAATGTGAGGGACATGATGGGTTTAACTGCTATTAATATGAGGCACATGGAGTTGCTAAAATGTAATGTACATGACCATACTTTTTATCCACAATTGTGGATAAAAGTATGGACTATTTTATTTCAATAGGCCCATACACATAGCTGTCATTTTTGCGGCTATATGTCCAGGAACATGTCCTATATCTGTCTGCATTTGCAGCCATGTCAATTCATTTTTAATGTATAGGTCAGTGAAAACCACATCCATGCCATGTGTGTGCAGGAGGCCTAAGGCTGAGGCCCCACGTTGCGGAAGAGCAGCATTTTTGTTGCACATTTTGCTGCGTTTTTTGAACCAAAGCCAACAATGGCTACAAAAGGTAAATATCAAGGAAGTTTCTTATATGTCTCCCTTCTGCTCAATCCGCAGCTGGCTTTGGCTCAGAAAAACACGCAAAATCTGCAACAAAAAAAAAGCTGCGTTTCCACAACATGGGTCCTTAGCCTTAAGGTGTTTCTTTTCGGGTGGTGACACACTGTGTACCCAGATTCGGCTACAGCCAAATCTAGTCACCAGGCACCAGTGCTGTCATTTTGGTGTAAGTGTGACACCCATTAATTACTGGCTGTGATTTTGCTGTTACCGCACAGCCAGGAATTAAAATTGGCTGAAATTAATCCATGTTTCACTTACAGAAAAGTGAAGGTACTGGCGGCTGGGGATGCAGCATCTAGGTACATAGTGTGTCACCACCCTACAGGTGTTACCTCACTTCTCCCAGTCATATACATTTACCACTAATTGTGGGTTACACATGTACTTACATTGCTTCTGAGGAAAGTACGGGTGTATCAAGGAAAATAGCGGTGGGACATGTGGCTGGGAGCACAGTATGACAGCACCCCTATGTTACAGTTTGTGCTATATGACTTTAGTGTAAGTGTCATCAGCCTTACAGTTATTGCGCGGCACTCCGAGGACCTCATCTTTGATTTTTTTTTACTTTAAATTCGGCACACTGAACAAAAAAGGTTGCCTACCCCTGGTATAGAATATGCCCAGTCTTAGAGGACATGAAAGGTCCTCTTTAAACTACCTTATAAATAGGGTTGTCAAACAGCACATTAGTGGTATACAGAGCATATAAGACAGGGAAGCTTGTATACATAACTGCAGGTTACCTCTTTTTTCCGTAGCTTTAGCAGCTCAAGGAATTTTGCATGTTCGCGCTCCTGCTCAATGCGGATGCGTCTGGCCTCATCTCTTCTGCGCGTAGTATGCTCCTGCTCCATCCGCTCAATCTGCTGCTTTTGCTGCCGCTCTAGTAACTCCAGCTCTGTGTCATAGAACTTTTTCTTTGCCTTAAAAACAAATATTAAAAGTTTCACCCAGTGAGATTTTTTGACAATAATGTGTACTTCATATTTACATTGTAACTGATAATACCTGCATCAAGTGGTTATATCCATGCCCATGTACAATAACTCCTGTATGCTGCACAAGGCCGACTTGCTAGTTACTATCTTATTACTAAATATATTTAGACATTTGACAAATATAAATGATGCAATAGACAGAAGGAATTTGTCATTTTTTTTAAACAGAAATCTATAAGAAAGTATAAACGTATGAGCTTCATGTATAACTCAAAGGTTATCTCATTCCAGCAAAAACAGAAGTGTAAATTTAACAGTTGGACCACCATAACATCTTATTACCTATCTACAAGATGACTGGTGGGGACCCACACAGATCATAAGAACAAGGGCCCCGAGTTCCCTGTGTAAATGGAGTTGTAGGGCAGATGCATTACTACCACTCCACTCACTTGTAAGGGGCTGAAGAACATAGAGAAGTCCCACTTGGGCCCTACTGCCCCTCACACACAGGATACGGCATCCCCCAGCCATCACAACATACAGAAGATTGGTGATCTCTGTTAGCTGTGAATATTAGTGATAATTAAAATACATGCTAGCTATGAAAAACTGATAAACTCTCTCACATTCATTTCCTGTTCAAATCGACGCATCATCTGCTCCTGCTGCAACACATGTTTTGAGTTCAGCTGGGCCTGGTTTCTGTGCTCTTCTTTCTGCAGTAATCTCAATTCACGAAGCTCCTGGCGCCTGAGATTCATTGGGAAAATAAGCAAGTCATTGCCTTATCACGGATCGTATTAAACTTGTTATCTTAAGTTGCCTTTTAGTCATGCAGAGCTAGAACAGTTAGCGCACTTTGCTGGGACTGCTACCTCAGATTTATTTCCAATTGTCTTAACCACCTGCCTAAGGAAGAGCTTGACAAGAGGTGTTCCATAGGTTAAGTAGTACCCAGCAACCACCAACTTATTAACCAATAAAATCTAAATAATAGACTGCAGGATAGTCAGTCGGTCATACACAGGAATGGTATTTCGGTGAAACTTATCTTTAAAGGGGTTTTCCATTTCCATATACTCAGTTGGGGTATTTTCAGTTAACAGAGAAGGGTCCTTGTTCAGAATCCTCATAACATGGCCAGGGTGGAGAGCAGCTTACAAGGAGCATCTCAAACTCTGGAGGACTTGTTCTGTCCTGAATTACACGGACACTCCAGTGATGTAAATGGGCACTGTTTAATACTTCATTTACCCAGTAGTGGCATTACAGAGGAATACAGGAATTATTGCTGTGTTTCTCCCCAGATTATGGGCTCACTCAGACAAGCATACTGTCTCCACATATGAGTATCTGTAAAATGGTTCTACAATCCCAGCCTGACCACGGGTCAGCTGACCTGAAACCACAGCATCCTCTAAATCTATGATGTGCGACGTTTTGGCGATTAGAGTGGTGGTCAGTCCAGGACACATCTGTTATGCAGACCTTCATAGGCGCAGGCAATATGCTCATCTGTGAGAGCTGTACAACTGATTGCTGAGGGTCCCAGCAAGGGCATGTGGACCATGGACAACTCCTTTAATAAGAGGGTTGCAACCTTGTATGTTCACTGTCCCTTCAACTAGCACAGAATGTTTAGAATTAAATCTTAAGTACCTTAGAAACCGCATCTCTTCATCCTTCTTATCATCATCTCCGATAATCTTAGAGGTGGTGACACTCACTTGCACACCATCAACTACATATCTTCTGGTACGTTTTAATGTCTTGTTGTGAAGACGGGAATCCTAGAAGAACACAATTCCAGCTTTTACAAACTTTGTATAAAATATTCCAACAGTCTAATATTGAGACTGGAAACAAATAGCTTTACTGTTTTCCAATTTACCACAGAAATCAAAAAACAATTGTGAGAACAATTTGTGTGAACAAATGTTGACAACCTGTAGAGGGCGCAGTTAAAGGGTTTTTCTGGGCAAAGTTTAAAAAAAAAAAAAATGTCTGTTAGTTCTATTAATGGGTTAATAAATGCACCCATATACCTTTAGCAGTGTTTTGAGTGATTTCTGGGTGTCTCTGGGAGCTCCTGGTATCTTCTGCATTTGTTTACATGGTTCAGCTTCCTGCTATGTAACTTCCACACTAACCCCTCTCACCTTACTCCCCCCTCCCTCCTGCCCATACACCCCTTCCCTGTCTCTCTAGATATCCCGCACACTACTAGGCCTTCCCCCGACCCCATTATATAGTTACCTCTTTTCCTTCCATGGCTTCTTCCTGCGTGACGGCCCTTTCTTATTTACTGATACTGCAGGCGCGCGTTCTTCTCCCAGCGCTGCTCTGTAGTGACAATCCACCTCTACTGCACATGTGTGGGAGCTAAGCAGTAGAGGTGGATTATTGGCAGCAGTGAGCAGAGCAGCGCTGGGAGAAGCAGCAGTCAGAAAAGAAGGAGGAGCCGTCCCACAGGAAGAAGCCTCGAAGTATGATGGAGTGGATCGGAAAGGGGGGGGGAGGGGGGTATTAATGACGAGCCGTTTCCAGAAATGAGTAAACGGATAGTCACCGGATTACCAGAAAATGTCCCTGGGGTGGTCACATGACTGCCCCAGGGATATGGGTAAATATACATTTTTGATTAATTATGTTATTTAGAAAGTAGGAGGGGGAAGGGTGTTTAAATTACTGTAGGGATTTCCATTTATCCCAGACAACCCCTTTAATTCTTCTTAGAATTCATAAATTCTAAAAAAAATTACAAATAACCAAGGTCACCTGGATATACTGGTTATTATTTCTGCCTAACATGCTGGAGCTGAGGCTACCCTGCTAACTTTCACGTGGTAAGGGAAGGACACAGTAGTCAGATTTAATACTAAACTATTAGATGCGCTATATGTCTATGACATGATGGAGATGGGGGGGGGGGGTGTCATCTATATCCCACAGATACAAGTTCTCTCAATACTCATCAGTCAAACTTCCATTCTGCTGGGGAAATAAAGCTACTTCAGATACATATTGATAGGGAATGTAGATTGTGAGCCCTATATGGGACAGTGATTGTCAATGTGTGTAAAGCGCTGCAGAACATGTTGGCGCTATATACGAAAGATAAATAAATAATACACAAAGTTGGACAGTCTGTGACCCAACTATATATATATGTGTATGAAATGGATATACTCACAAATATCCACATACATGTGTACACATACACATGCATATACTGCCCTCTACCACTGTATATATTTTGGGAATGAAAAGATAAAACCTCACGTTTGCATCTAAGGCATTATCTTACTACTGAATATCTACTAATATTTTAGGTAGGGGGATTGTTTATGAATGGTAAAGCAAACCTCAAAATCAACAATGTCAGAGTTCCTTCTGTTTCATTATACAATTGTCTCCCCTAGGAAATCATTTTAATTAAGCCATCCCTCTGTTATTCCTCCTGGCAATGCATGACTAATTTGACAACTAGATGTTAAAAATCCTCCTGCCTACTGATCAGTGCAAACAGTGTCAGACTGTATATAATGACATACTAGCAAGGATGAGTGGCAACACCCAGTTACAGAGGAATAGCACAATTTACCAAGTAGAGATTTTCCAAAAACATCAGATGTGTAAGGGGAGTTTACATGATCCCCTTAAACTATGAAACTTACTTACAAAAGGGGGTCTCTCTCACTCAGAGTCCTTCCCCTTTCATTCAGGCACAACGAACATTAAAATGTAGATTTTTCAGTCCTGCAAGCAGCATGACCATGTCCTTAGGTATGTTTGCTTTACCCTTTACCTATGTAGCTCTGTCAGTAGTTTTGCGGGGTTAACTTTGAGATTCCTCTCTCTGTGTTCTATCAGTCACATTGTGCTGATCCTATTGGCTCCGGTCAAAGGCCATAATCTGAAGACCTGAGTATTTTGGGAAAAACTGGTTTCTAGTAAGAGAGTATCCCTAGCAACCAGACTGTCAGCTCTTCACCTAAAAGATGGATTGGCACTAAATAGACGGTAGAGAAGGTGGAAAGGAGCTTGGCAGAAATCACAATGACCATCAAAATATTTACAAAAATACATTTAGCTGGAAACCTTCTATGAAATATTGCATATATTAGATATCAAATAAGGAAAACCACCAACATGGTGTCACTAAATAATGTGTATACTCTGAATGACTATTCTTTATAGTGTGGCCCAAACAAGACACTTCTGTGCTACCCCTACACTACATCAATACCAATGATAACCAGCTTTGTCCATTGTGTTCCTTGTAAACACCAGAAGACAAACATAGTGAGCACACAGCAATATCCAGTGCATACAAAGCATCCGTTCCCATAAACTGCGACCTTGTGCATGAAGAAATAAGCTGTCCTATATAATGAATATAAACAATACAGAGGCTAAGTCTGAACGCTGGATCAGGGGGCATATGTAATATTAATTTGTCACCATAAAGGGACACACTAAACAAAAACAGCACAAGTGAATACATATACAGTTGTGCTAGTCTGTGTGCATCTCAATCCCTGTGCGAGGAAGTGTAGCTGTAAATATGCCAATTGGTTTTCTGAAGCCTTCTGTAAATCCACTTGACATCCACAATGCTGAAACATTAAGAAGCTCGCTCTTTCTTTAATGTACTAAAAGAAGAAACACTGATGAGAAGTAAATACATTGGGAGTTCCTTAAGACAGCACATTAAGGGATAAGGAACAGTAATTAAAGTTAACGCTGAAGCTGCTGCTGTGATGTAGCGTTATGTCTTATACCTAAACGTTTACTACATTAAATATGCACACGAATTCCTAGATTCTTCTTGTGAACGGCATCTGTTAATGATCAGACATTGTTTGCCAAAGTAATGAAGAGGTCAAATGGTGGCAGCATTTCAGGAATGGAAAAGAGCAGGTTGGTGGACCTGTTGGAGCAGATGCATGCCAGCATCCTAGGTGAATCATTTACAATTTAGTACACCTCCAATACTGCAGAGAAGTCCAGGACTGGCCCTTCGCATATTGTATGTTTCATGATACAAAGGCAAATTTGACCATCTGACATTTTATGGTTGGTAATAAAAGTTCAACCATATAGTGATTTACTGTGACAACAATGCTATATAATTCTGGGGAAATGCACTAAGTGGTCAAAAGTATGAAGAAAGAGGACGGGGGCTATTTCAGCCACACTCGTTACCATCATATACATAGAACTCTCTCTAGAATGACATTAGATATCTAGAAATCGGTTTCATCCACTGAAGAACACTTTTTCCTCATCTTTCAAATTTCCTGTTAAAAGCCATTTTTATTACTATTATTTAGGTAAAAGTGTTGATAACCCAAGACAGATGCTTGGTGTCATTGGAAGGTAAACACACAATAAAAATGAATAACCAGGGTGTCATCTAATGATAAAATGGATAAACATTTGCAGATGGCAGGAGAGAACTTACCCTAACTGAGAGTGAACCAGTCTCTTTATTAATAGATAGATCAGCTGACAAGTTGATACTGAGGTCCATACTGTCTGAGGCAGAGTTACTGCCTGAATCAGAGTCTCTCTTGGATCGACTGCTAAAGAAACGGGAAGGAGAGTCAAAGCTTCCATTGGAAATCAGTTCTGCAGATAGCCGTTCATATTGGTTGCTCTTTGGTCTGTGGTCATTTGTCACAGGTGGGCCATGGTCTTTTCTGCTGTCCGGGTTGTGATGCTCAACTGTTGAATTATTACTTATTTCAGAGGTGAGTAATGGGTTAATGATGATGATGTCAGGTTTAATTTGTTCTTCACCATTGAGGTTCTGGGTGGTGTTCTCAGAAGACTTTATACTATCAGGCTTGCTGCTTATAGTGCTGTTTGGGCTTTGGCCATCTAACTGGTCTTCATGAGCCTTTAAACCATTGCTTGTGGGCTCTGTGTTACCCGACTTGCCCTTTTCTACCTCAAATGAGTACTTGCTTCCATTCTTTGCAGGTGGCTAAAATAAAACATGAAATATTAGACCTGTAGGGTATTTATCATATATTAGAGGAGGAAAACAGCAACAACATACAGACAACTTACAGACATTGGATCTGGAGACTCTTCTTCCTCCATTTCTCCATTCTCTTCTATTTCATCTAGTACTTCAGCTTTCGCCTCTGCCACAAGATCCCGCAAAATTTTGTTGTTTAGCCCTTTGTTCACAAATGGATGCTGGGCACACCAAAATAAAGAAGATGAAACTTTTTTTCGTTTTTTTAAATTTACTTTCAGAACAGTCGAGAACATATGATGTGTATACTATACATGGTTAGTCCACATTTAGTATCAAGCAGCCTACAAATCAATAGCCTCAAGTCTTGATCTAGGGGAAGAAAAAAACAAACCCTATACAGTAGAGCACAATGGAAAAAAAAAATCAATTCCTGAATGCCAATCAGAATAAATCTGTGGACCAACAATCCATCCCCAGTAACAATATCCTATAATATTGTTATACTCAACAAAGCCATGTAGACTACCTTTTAAACACTTCAGGACAAGCTAATGTTCCTAATTCAGGATGGGGCACTTTGTTTTTTTTTACATGCAGTTTTTGGGCTATTGAAATGATCTGTAAGTATTTTTTTGGTGACACATAGACCTTTATATTTACATGCTCCAAAAAAAAAAAAAAAATAATTATATATATATATATATATATATATATATATGTGTGTGTGTGTGATATTATATATCTAATGTTGTGTTGCTGGGGGCTGGGCTAGAACCTGTGATTTGGTCATGGTATTGGCTTTTTTTTATATTCTACTTTAAATTTTGTCTTGGGGTGGATAAATTCAGTATGAAGCCTCCTAACCTGAATTGCAGAGCTGATCTGGGCCGGAGGAGAACTGCATAAGTGATTGAGATGGCATGGACAGTAATAAACTTGCCTTCGCTACAGGAGCTCCAGTTGTAGTAACTGACTTTTTTTTTTTTTTTTTTTTTTTTTTAGGTTGCCAACTCCTGAACCACCTCCATCTCTATTGTGTCTTGTTTGCCTTTTTCATGCATTTCACAATCCTAGCTATCTTGGAGCCAACAGCCTGACGCTGATCGCTACAACTCGGATTAGTACCTATAACTATTCTTATGACCTTGTTCATGTCAGCTTTACCATCGATTATGTCTATGCTGTGTGTATGTTAATGCAACTTCAAAAGGAAAAAAAATCATGTGGGGAAGCAACCTAACAAATATATTTCACAGACATCTTGCTTAGAGGACACTAAGTATTTATTAAATAGGTTTTCTCCTGAGCAAATCCATACTTAAATTTATAGGCAATTGAAAGTTAAACATTTGTGCAAATCTAAGAAATTAAAAATTTTGCTGAATTTTCTCTAACCATCTTAGCTGGTGACAGTCTTGTCTTGATCAGTTGTCAATGGATACAAACATGAATGCAGGAACTTTATGTGATGTGGGACTTGACAGAAGCCCAACCATGATTTCCTTATTATTATAGGTTATCAGGGCAGACACTACATGTAGGATAAGATAACCCAGACACAATAAGAAAATCAGGGCTGACAAGTGCAAGACCATAGAAATTTCCTCTATTCATGGTAGTATCGACTGGCAGCTTGTTGGAGAAAATCTTTAAAACTCTGCCAAATTTTTTGATTATTTATATTTGCAAAAATGACTTAAAATGTAAATGTATGGTTTCATTCATGCAAAATCCCTTTAAAACGACTCCTTATTGCTATATAGATCATTGATAATGACATTAAGGCGCCTCAAAAGAATGAGGAACACATGAAAGGAACAGCATGAAGGAAAAATATTTGCAAAACAGAGTAATCTTCTTGATAATACTCATTGTTGGTAGAAGGAGCTTGGCTTACCTCCAAGAGCTGCACTGTGCTTGGCCTGGTATCTGGATTCTTATCGAGAGCCTTTTTCAGGAAGTCCCGGAACTCCTGAGACCTTTCAACAACACAACAGTTGGTGATGTCATTTCAGATACAATATGACAGGGACGTGTCGAAAAAAAAAAACTTTTTTTTTATCATCATTATTCATTTCCCTAGCAGATTTGGCACCAGTTCTCATCAACAATGTTGAGATCACAGGTTAGAAAGAGCGGACAAGCATCCAAACATCCAGACTGTCTAAATTTATAAACGGAAGAAGCCAAGATATTTTTAGGGAAGGCATGTGCAGCTTTCTGGGGCCACATGGCAAACTATGTAGAGAACATTGTCTTTAAGTAAACTCTACTACAAAGCCGTGGTGTGTTTTCTGACCAGCAACAATCACTAATATGAAGCAGATTTCTGAAGCATCTACAAAAATATGTTCCAAACAAAAAAAATAAAATGCCTGGAATGTCTTTTAATAAAATCTATCGAGCACGCAAAGTTGTGAATAACTGGCATGGCCATAACACTCACCACTTTGAAGGTGAATAGAGTGTGGGGGGCTCAGATTTGGCGATTTTCAAAAGCACTCGCATGGGATTAAGTTCATGATGTGGGGGCTCAATCTGAGCCATTTCAATGAGCGTTATGCCTAAAGACCAAATGTCAGCTTTGTAGTCGTAGGGAGCGTCTTTCATCGTCTCACACATCACCACTTCTGGGGCCATCCTGGAAACAGAAGATGAAATGTTTATATGAACATGATAATTCTCACTTTCCTCACCACTTCTGTATAGACCCTGACATGTCAGACTATCATAACTGAAGAGGCAGCGGAAAGGGGAATTGCTATGAAAATGTAAAATATGTTGATGAAAAACATTCTTCTTACATCTGGATATCAACATGCTTTAATACACAGAAGTATATACTGTGTGACATTGAGCATTCCTGTCTTAAAGCAGAAGTTATTAGTCAGGCAGTAATAGAGGAGAACATTTGCTACTTCATGAAGGATTGCTTCTCAGACAGTGCTTAACTGTACAAATCTCAGGGGCCTACGGCTGTTACTGGGGGTCTCAATCTATACACTGCTGTATACAGTAAATCCCTATGGTGGTAGTTATGATTTTATACAGATGGGCCCTGACAGGTATTTCATATTACAGTGTCTCCTGCCTATCTCTGAATGTTCGCCTCCCAGCAACCCTACCAGTTTATTGAATGGGCAGAACTGGCACGGCTCTGTATCATTGTATAGTGGCAGTAAATTGTACTGTAGCGCTCTCCTATTTACCTGAAAGGAAGAGAGCTTTAGTACCAGTCACAGCTACTACACAATGTACACAGCTGTGCCTGTTCCAGAGAGCCATCGCCCATTCAACCAGCTGATCTGTGAGGGTACCTGGAATTGGATCCTTCTGATCTGATATTGCTGACTTATCCTGAGGCTAGCTCCTCAACATAAAAGTAAAACTCTCTAAAAGGGCTGGCAAGGACTAGAAAAGGGTCTACCTTTGCAGAATCTACACTGCTCATCCATGAATTTAATCTGGTATTACAGTTTAGCCCTTTTCACTTCAATGGGTTTAAAGTGGCAAAACCAAGCACATCCAATGCACAAGAGTGGTGCTGTGCCTGGGAAAACAAGCAGACCCCTCTTCTCTAATACTAGACTATGTGAAGGAGCAGGGAATCTGAGCTGCATATCAAAGAAACCTAGCACTATCCACTGAAAAGTAAAACATTACAAGCCAACAAAATAGTCATTTCTTTAAAGCGTGAAATAGAAGGTGCACTTTAAATAAGGTGGTACAACACATTCCTCAAGGCTTCTCGTTCTAAGCATAGTTTTCACCAAGATAGTTCTCCGCTTACATCAGCTCTACATAAGGAAAACATTTAGTAGTTCTCCGCAATATAAGCATACCCTTGTAGAGGCCACAAAAGCTGCAATATATACTGTCAGCTTCATGTTAAACAGGAATAGGAGATAGTAACCAGCACTATTCTATGATTGAATACCTACTAGAGGCTACAGAAAGTCTGTCTATGGGGTGAAGGAGGAGACACTAATTCATATTCTTAGAGAGTATACCTTGTTCATACAGGCTAGAACAAACAGTTCAACTGCAAAGTAACCTATATTACAAATCTTTCTGACTATTAAACATCTTCCTCCTTGGACTTTCTTCTGAAATTGCACAAAAAAACCCCCCAAAACATAGATTATTTTTATTCTGAAAATCCCAGTCAGCCTTTCCGCACAGTCCTCTCTATATTTCATCATAACTCAGGACATCACAACTTACCAGTAAGGAGTACCGATGAAGGAGTCTCTCCTCTGCAAAGTTTTTGCATTTTTTGCTGAGACTCCAAAATCCGCTGCAAGAAATAGGAAGAATGTTAGGCTGCTGATTTTTACCATCCATAGCAAGTTATTCACAGTCACAGAGTTAGGTCATACATATATTTAGTGGAAGAGTGAAGAAATCAGGCGATACCTTTTAGAGGCTGAGTATATTTATAAGTAAGCTTTCAGGAGTACTAGCTCCCTTCATCAGACATGGTGTGATACAATAACTGAAAATTCACAGATTTTTATACACATGGTCTTCAAAGCATTTTAGAGTCCTTAAAAAAAGCCAAAACAAAATGCAATCTAAGTAGAGAAGTTATTTACAACAGGTCAAAAAACAATCTGGAAAGTTGTGGTGCGTGACAGAAGGATCTGTTATCTGTTTGCTATCAGGAGGTGATTTGTGACCCTCACAGTTCATACATAGTGTGACATGAAGCTGGCATGAATATTAAGTCCAAATTGCAGAGTTTGAAATTTTTCCATAAACTTGTATTCTGATTCTTTCCTTTTTTCCTGCGTCTTAAAATGTCCCATTAAAACCACAACCCGCAAATCTTCAATAGAGTGGTTTTCTCAGGAGAAATGTGCGGCCACTGGGAGATCGGTTCTGCTGTTATTAATGGTAAATCTGTGTGAGTTCATTCGTTGACTGAGTCTCTGCCCTGTTTCCCCCACATAGAGGCCTGTGGTTGGACATTGCACACACATTATGAGGTACACCACATTGGAAGACCTGCAGGAAAATGTCCCCCTAATTCTGTGCACCTGTTGTGACTGTGGGATAGGTACACTGTCAGCGGTGTGGATGTGCTTGCAGGTCATGCACCTTTTGTGTAGGCAAGGTGAGGTGCCATTTTCAGTTGGGGCCTTCAGGGCACTCCGGACGATAATACGCCTCAGGTTTGGTGGTTGTCGAAAGGAAAGGAGAGGGGGGACTGGAAATATGTCCTTGAGTCTGTTGTCCCTATGTAGCACAGGTTGGAGCTCCTTGGCAATCCTTCGTAGGATCTCCAGCTGTGGGTTGTAGGTGACAACTAGGGGCACTCGGGCTTCTTTCCGGGTCTCTCTATATGTGAGCAGACTGTCTCTGTTAATGGCTGCCGCTTTGTTTAATTGGTTGTCTGTTACTTTTGGTTTGTATCCCAATCTGAGAAATTTCGTCCTCAGATCCAGGAGGTGCTTGTCCAGGTCTGTTTTGTCGGAGCAAATACGATTGTATCGTATAGCCTGGCTGTAGATAATAGATTGTCTTGTGTGCTTGGGGTGGAAGCTGTCGTTTCTCAGGTAGGCCGTTCTGTCTGTGGATTTGTGGTATATCGATGTGAGTAGCCGGTGGTCTTTAATGTATATTGTGGTATCCAGAAAGTGAATTTCACTCCCTGAATAGCTAAGTTTAAGGTTGATGGTAGGGTGAAAGTCATTGAAGTCATTATGGAATTGAAGTAGGGCCTCCTCACCTGCAGTCCAGATGACAAGGATATCATCGATATAACGAAGGTAAATCATAGGTTTGGTGGCGCATGTTGATAAATATGCTCCTTCCAGTTCTGCCATAAAGAGATTTGCATACTGGGGTGCACATCTGGTCCCCATTGAAGTTCCCATTCGCTGTAGATATAGATCCTCTCCAAAGGTAAAATGGTTGTGGCTGAGGATGAATTGTATGAGCTGCGTTACTGGTTCTGTTGGGAGGTTTTGTTTTGCCAGGTGTACCCGACATGCTGCAACTCCATCCTTGTGAGGAATGTTGGTATACAGGGATTCCACATCCATGGTGGCCAAAATGGTACCCTCAGGTAGAGGGCCCAGGGCATTCAGTTTATTAAGAAGGTCAGTGGTGTCCTGGATATAGCTTGGAGTATCCCTGACAAGGGGTTTTAGGAGATTTTCCACCCAACCTGAGATATTTTCTGTCAGTGTCCCAGTGCCAGAAATGATAGGCCTCCCAGGGTTGCCATCTTTGTGTATCTTTGGGAGCATATAGAAGCAGCCCGGCCTGGGACATTTTAAGACACAGGAAAAAAAGGAAAGAATCAGAATACAAGTTTATGGAAAAATTTCAAATTCTGCAATTTGGACTTAATATTCATGCCAGCTTCATGTCACACTATGTATGAACTGTGAGGGTCACAAATCACCTCCTGATAGCAAACAGATAACAGATCCCTCTGTCACGCACCACAACTTTCCAGATTGTTTTTTGACCTGTTGTAAATAACTTCTCTACTTAGATTGCATTTTGTTTTGGCTTTTTTTAAGGACTCTAAAATGCTTTGAAGACCATGTGTATAAAAATCTGTGAATTTTCAGTTATTGTATCACACCATGTCTGATGAAGGGAGCTAGTACTCCTGAAAGCTTACTTATAAATATACTCAGTTAGCCTCTAAAAGGTATCGCCTGATTTCTTCACTCTTCCACTACTCTCAATGGCTAACACGGTACAACATTATACATATATTTAGGCTCTGTTCACACTGACATCTATTCTATTCATATTACAGGCATGCTGGATACTTTTTCAAGCAGATATTGATGAAAACCACTGGATACCACTGTCCTATAAAGAGTTCTGTCGGCTTCATATCAGCGGTCTATAAGACTAGCATACTGACGGTGGCAAAAATCCGGAAACTAAGACAGCTGGCAGAAAAACGTGCTAACAGAGCTGTACAAAGGTACTTCAGAAAAAATGTTGTAAAAATATTACATATAGGAGCAACAAGACTTCCTATAGGCTTTACTCCATTTCCATTTGCTAAAAGCTTAACTCTTGCCACTGGTCCATCATTTCTCCAGTTGTGACCCAAGTTTTATTTCCTATCCATTGCTATACTGTAGCACACACAAAAGCAGCATTGGTTGTCTCATGATTATATATTGCATTTCACTGTTAGATCATATAAAACACAACCATTTTTAAACTAGAAAGAGTTAACCATGCTCCCGGATCTAGAAATTACCGTTACCTACTAGTTATGGCACTACATCAGTCCTGTGCACATGGTTACATATGGTAGCCGTTACATGGAGTGTTTTCTGCGATTGTTCAGGACATCCAGTACAAACGGCACATTACAGGCAGCTCCTTCATACCAGCAAGGAGCACATTAGCTGGAGGTTGAGGGGAAATGAAAACACCTCTAGAGGGCGCCATAACAAGTATTAAATTGCAATATCTACAAACATTTTCTTTCCTTCCGATTCCCAATTGAAAATTGATGTGTTTTAAGTGATATTTTATCACAAAATCCTTTAACCTGTGATCTATGACAGGTCCTGATTAAAATATAGCGAATAAAACAAAACTATGAACATTTTTATTAGGCATAACTAAACAGGCTATTTCAGGACAGCATGGGAGTAACACTATAGTTAATAGACTAAACACTTTCTACAGACAAGCAATTGCATGGTTAATGTAAAACTGTTTATGTGAAAAGTTTGTGACCACAAAAGCCTTAGTACAACAGCCATAATTGTTTTAATTTACAACAGTTTGGCTTCTATGAGCCCCCATCGGCTGACTCTGCACTTTGTAGATGTAGTTTCACAGCAGAAGTGAGCCGCCACGTCACTATGATCCCCTGCACAAATAACACAACTGTGAAACAAACCACACCGCTCAACCACAGCTGCCACAGAGTGAGCCAGTGCTGCCCAGATGGTGTCTGTGGGCGATAGGACCTGCCACATTCAACATATCCCATTAAATGAGACACATATATAGTAGAGATCTAACTCTATATCATGGAATTTCTATAACGGTTTAGTAGGTGCTAGTTTTGCACTAACATCGAAGAAAGATCAAATGAAGATGTCATTTACAGATCTCTAAATCCAATTTTATTAAAAGGAGCCTTCTAGTTGCAGTTATTGAGCTGCCGAATGCCTAAGGACTGTGGACTTGGTAGGCTAAACCAGTCCTCCGTCTTTCCACAGCTTGTCTACTTTATAAATGGCTGACAGCCACAGCCTCCAATTCATTAAAAAGCCAGTGATCGAAGATTGGAGAGGTCTTGGAGGAGTTTGAGGGATGGGATATAAGGAATAAGGCTGTTCTTGTGATCCTTGTTTCCAGTGAGGTGACTTCATACAGAAAACTACAATAAATGCAGTACATTGCAGATTATCCTACAGGAAATCTTCACAAGTTCTATTTAAACCTTTGTTTTAAAATACCAGTACCATGGCAGAAAGCCCAACCATCGCGCTGCACCTCTGTAGTTTAGGTGATAAACTTTTAACCTTTAATTTGAGAATTCATGGTGACAGAATGTAAAAATATGGACCATGTATGGGATTCCTGCAGCTCCTCATCACCATATGGAGCCTTTTAAGGTGCCATATAGTTCAGTAGAACAATGCCTGTACGGGAGAACATATGCGATGGAAGAGGTGAAAATTTGCCCACAGATTCACTGGTGTACTTCTGTATGTAGTCTATAAGCAACATATTACAGATCAGTGCACAACAAAGCTGTCATACAGCCATGTACTTGGGTCCTTAATCGAGGAGATTGATGGCCGATTCTCCTTACAGCGGAGTCTGACACATCACAGAATGACTAAGTAATGATCTGTTGCTTTGAGGGATAAATAGTATTTCTGGAATAGCAGAAAGCTGTGTGCAATGTGCTTGTAAAGGATCCACCTCATACATAGCATATCTGCATTACATACAGTAGAGAGTCTGACACTGCCATTTTAGGAAAACCTCTATGGTCCTCGTAATATATTATTTACATATGCATTCATATAATATACTATTTTGCTCTGTACAAACTGCACATTATGTATACACAGTCCAGTGAAACTTCTTTATCTGTACAATATTAAAGGTATACCTTCATTTCACTGCAAAAGCATCTATACCTACAGTCTGAGGTCAAACTAAAATACTTGCGGGTTACAGCTGGATACAGGTGAGTGATCTATGAGGAATACACTTTTATAGCCTGATGAGGACGGCATAAGACTTGCAGTATTTGCTGTCATATTAATCTTGTGTGACATACAGAACTGTATCACACTATATGAACACAGTCTGCATGTGTTTTGGGAAAAGCTCCTAATACATAGGCATAAACGTATCAGAAGAGTTCTATTCACACAATAGAGCAATGTTCTTTTTTCCTCCACTGTGGTCCTATGTATGGCACACCTTTTTATCTAGCTGCATAGGAAAGCGCAGCGGTGATCTTTACCATACAGTGGACCATGGCAAAAAGACATATACTGAGTGGTATTGGGAATAAAGAAGATTGTTCACAGAGTGCTGCCTTCTGTTTGTTTGGGATGGTTTTCACCCTTTTTGAATCGGAGTGGTTAGGCATGCAGTGCGGTTTCTCTTCCTTTATAAAAATTTTTTTTAACAATGTGGCTAATGGCAGATGTATGGCAATGGCTATACAGTGGCAAACGTGAATGCACACATCAGGAAATAGTCCCAACATAAGCATCCGAAGTATAGGCATAACATGATATGATCTGACCTCAAGACTCTTCTTTCTTGCTCTATGTCTTTATTGATGCATATTCAACTCAAGCTAAGTTCACATCTACATATCAGGCTAAGTTCACATCCTTTGGAGACTACATTGTAGAAACCACCAAAAATCACTGGAGAGAAAAGTCCTGCACAGAGGACGTTTTCTCTGCTGCTTTACGGCACACACCCGGCAGACCCCATTATATGTTAAATCCCCCCCCCCTCCTCTGATACTTCCTATCTGTCTGTCTACTATCAATGTAATGCCTCTTACCTTGGAACATTCCTGTTCATGTTTGTATTTGTATCTGCTTATCTTTGCTGCTGTAACACACTGAATTTCCCCATTGTGGGACTATTAAAGGACTATTATTAATAATATTATTATTTATTATTATTATTATTAATAATAATACTATTATTATTATTATTATTATTATTATGTAACTGAGGTCCACTGGACTCCATGTGTAACTGCTGTTTCAGAGATCCGGCCCTTCATTGTTCAGGTGGCAGGCCCGAACGATGGAGATCACGACGCAGATGTGAAGCCTCAATGTATTCCTATTGGCAGCTAATGTGAAACAATTACTAGGAATACTGCTCCACAATGAGAAAGTCAAACTGTAGCTATCCTGACCTTAAAATGTACCTCTAGATAGATACAACTTTTCATAAATGAATAGTACAAGTGAAAATAAGAAACTTTATAATATATATTATTAAGGAGATCTGTTTCCTTCTCCACTTAAGCGGTTTTCCTGCTCCATATCTTCAATCCGACTGCGTTCTTTACATTATGTTGGTCTCTGTATTTAGCCTCACACACAAAACTATGGGGCAGGGAGGAGAGAGCGAGATTCTTCTGCCTGCTGGATAATTTATTTATTGCCTCATTCTGTGTATTATCAGCATCTTATCTACAACTTAGTAGTGTTAAAAAAAAAAAAAAAAAAAACTAAAAACAACAGCAAGGAATAGTAGCGTGTAACAGCAGCAATTATTTGAGTGTCTTTTCTCTTTATAGACTAATATGTAGAAAGTAACTGTCTGAAACGTGGAGAAGAAAACATATTTCTTTAATAGGATAGATTACAAAGTTTCTTATTTTCACCTGTGCTGTTCTTTTATGAAAAGTTGTTTATAACTGGAGGTACGCTTTAAAGAGGCATTTCCATCTTAGACAATTATGGAACAGTATATACCATAAATATCTGATGTAGAGAGGGACAAGAACTGTCACTCATTTTGGAGAGGTGAGAGTCCCAGAGGTGGGACTTGCATACTCAGCATATTACAAATATAGTATATACTTTTACTTCGTATAATAGAAAATACAAATTAATGAGGACCTTTTACAGGGGGTGGGAAAAAAAAAATTAAAATCACAAATGCACCAGAATCAGTGGAGTGGCACCTACTGAAGAATGCAAAGAATTAGAGGTGGCGATAGGTCCTCTTTACGAAGTGTTTCTGCCAGATACTTGGTTGGTAGAGCCACATGAACAATGCTAAGGACTGAGCAACTGGTAAGGGGTTTTAAAACGGAGACCCACATTGGAAATCCGTGCGTTTTGACAGGTCTGTATTTCGATAGTTATTTCTGGACATTTCTTACTCAGAGAATAACAGAACTGAGGGCTAGAGCAATTTACATAACAAGTATGTCCTCAGAAAATTTGGCAGAACACCTCCTGAACAAGAAGTTTCCCTTTTCTAGGTTTGCATCTTGATCATGTAACCTCACACTGGAGGTGGTGATACAGGCTCAGTGTAATTCTTGTAGTAATGTTTAGCATTAGCTAATTTTAAAGTGCTGGGCCTCACGGGATATTTCCACTTCAACAGAAAAGGATTAAAATTAAACTAAATAGCCTTCTGGCACAAAAAGGAAGTTCTTTGATTGCATAAAACCGATCCAGTGCAAGAGTATTAAGTCTGTGACATAACAAATGGCCACACTGAATGCCCCATTTGTTGGAGACATGGGAAATTAACCTTGACTTCAGCAGAGGTAATGGCTATGCAAAACACATTGAAAAGCTGGTAAAGATGGCAAAAGACATGGGGGGGGGAGGGGGAAAAGTATTTTTAAGGTAGTTTGGCTGTAGGCAATAAATATATCAATAGGTTGCACTATTTCAATACATTTTTTGTATTTCTTAAAATATGATGAGAGGTTTCTCCCATTTTTATTTTACCCACTACTGAAGTAGAAAGCCACAATTAAAGAAACAATCCATGTCAACTTTCAACCATACTTTTACATACTGACGTGGATGGAGAACATGTCCTTAAATTCTAGCTCAAATGGTTAATAAACGCACAGCAGACATTTTGAAGTAAAATGCACTGGAAAGAAAAGATGCAAATACATTGATAAATATGAACCATATTATACATATAAAATATGTTCAGTAATGGCAAAGATACCCTAGTGTGGAAACGCTTAATGTAATTCCATCGTAGCAACACGAAAGTGGCCTCTCACTTACATGTTAATATGATATAGTTTTAGAGAACTTGTACCTTAATCCTTCTAACATGCTGCTGGCACACAGTCCTATTGTATTCATGATATACACGTTTCCCTTTGCCCTCCAGTCTCTAATTGACAGATTTCTCCCTATTATTGTGCATAGGTAGAAAATTGTCACTCAAAGGATGGAGGACAGGGGGGGCTCAAAAGCGTCAATGGTGATGAAGGGAAGATTACAATTGAAGTTCTCTAAAGTTACTTTACATTGAAACATAAGTAAAGAACTACCAAAGTCGTCTGTCACTTGTTAATGCTACTGCAAAGAGGGCAGAATATTGCAGCTGACAGGTTCCCTTATAATAAAAAATAAAAAAAAACATGCAGGACTTTAAAGGGATTGTCCAGTTTTGAAAATGGAGAGTTATACAATTTTCCACCATACTTCATGTATCAATTCCTCATGGTTTTCTAGATCTCTGCTCTCTGTCATTCATTCTGCTTCCTTCCAAAAGCTAAAAATCAGAACATGGTGATATACCTGTCCATGGATATGTGATATACAGTCCATTCTCATGTGATGGACACAGGTGCACAGCTCAGCAAGCTGTGCACTTGTATCTCCATTACATGAGTATGGACTATATATCACATGATCATGGGATGATTTTTATCCACAGGAAGCAAGCAATGTATGACTGCAAGAAGAGATCTAAAAAAAGTATAAAAGTACAGTATAATGTTTATATAATATTATATTATTAATATTGTATAATGTTTACTTGATGAAACTGTACAATCCCTTTAAGAGCAACAGACCAACTAAACTTCTGGCAGCAAATAATGAGAAATTATAAAGAACTTTAGTACTTATCCACTGAATATGGCAGGTGAATGCACACTTTACATTGTTACATCAGACAGTTTGTTGCACCATTCAGTATGAATCATTCATCGGTGGTGAATTCCCTTTAACATTAGCCACTGGATGATTATGAATGAGGCTGCTCTCACCCAACTTGATTTCTCCATCCTGTGTTAGGAGAACGTTCCCTGCTTTCAAGTCCCGATGAATGATCTTCATGCTATGGAGGTATGCCAGTGCTTCCAACATCTGTCTGCATATGGCCTGGATCTGAGCTTCTGTCAGCCCACGATCCAATTCTGTCAGCAGAACAAAAACCACAGTCACCCTCTACAAATTTTAACCACATGCATAAAAGAACAAAACAGGAAGCATTAATAAAATAATAATTAAATTCAAAGGATGGAGCAAAAAAAAAAACAAAAACACCACATTTGAAATGGACCTTTCATCTTTAGAAACTGTTCAGCTTGTATCTGTCAATCTAGCAACTTTAATATATGTTGTTCTGATGATGGATCAGAACAATGAACATTAAAATGGTAGTGTGAAAGCAGCCTGACTAATGCAATGGCTTTTGTCACACATCCTGCCACATTTACACAAACCAAGAGATCTCACTGAAATTATATTTAATCCCTTCCAGACAATAATTGCACATTATCAACTAAATGTAAAATGTAAGCAGCAGCCATATCACCCTAGTGAAGACGTAAGAATGAAGGCATGTTCAGCCCGATTACTGCCCAGTGTAAAAAGGTTTTGCTGGGCCACAAACTCTTTATCTTCGGCTAAGATCAGTGTTCTTTATCAGAAACACTGGCAAGTTAATGGCAGGCTATAACAGGCAGAGACCACTACAATACAACAGCTACATTAATGTAACAATAAGAATAATGTTTTATGGATAAGTAGGTAGATAAAAATATAGGCCATCATACTAGCAGACAAACATGACATCCGTGATCACTGAGGACTGTGAGTGGACCTCAGCCATCACATGGGTCATGCAATGTCATTCAGGAGGACCAAAGAGGATGGGGACCCGTGCCAGAGCCCAGAAGAGGAGCAAAACAGGTTTACTCACCTCCCTTCCCGGCCTGCCAATAATTATACTCTGGGGTCTGAGGAAATACTAGAGTATAATAAGAGCAGTTCCAGTTCAGTTGTGTTCAGCCTGAACGAAACCGCTGCGTGAACCTCAGAAATACTTTTGAGGCCAAGGCCCCACATTTGGGATTAGTCCCAAATAGATCCCAAAATGCTTCTCATACTAATAGACCTGGGTAGGGACTTGTAATAGAAGCTGGAACATACCTTTATGTAATGCAATGCACAGATAAGCATCTCTTTATGGCTATGCAAATCAGTCAAGTGTATCAGGGGTAGGGCTGACTATCCAGATTCGCCTACAGACAGCTGTAACACAGGCAGAAACTGAAAATAGCATTTACTTCTAAAGACATTGGGCAGAAATGATAGCAATTATAGAGAGCATCCAGAGCACCCGTGGCTATCTGTAGGCAAATCCTGTGAATCTGCCCCCTCCCCCAAAGCAGTTGAGGTTGATTTGCATATGCTTCAGTTGTGGTCACAAAGGTATGTTTCTACTCCTAAACGGCCACTACACACCACTATTACTGGTTTGGGAGGAATTTTAGACCTGACAGACTCCCTTATTAAATGTTTTCTTACTGAGAGAGGTCTCAGGTGCTTCCACAGAGTAGACCCATCAGTAAGTATTACGGCTTTTTTTTTTCTTTTGTAGACACCCCTGTGGCTAACAGGATTACTATGGGCATATCTGGGACACTAAAGCACTTGTCCAAGAAGACATGTTGGAGATTTGATGTCCTGAATTTTTCCTTTTAAATAAATGAAAACCTGTTTTGTAAAAGTACAGTAGATGGTTAAAAAAAAAAAAAAAAAAAAAAAAATCTCAGAAACTATATAAAAAACTGATAAGGAGAATACTTTTTTTATAGCAGTTTATTTGGGAATCTACTGTACTAGTATGACACGAGAACCGTAGTACAGTTGAAAAGTGCACACATGGAGGTAACGTACACTCAGTTATGTATGACAGTAGATTAACAAGTTAGTTCAGCAATGAGGACTTCATTCGTCAAATACAGAATACTTGTAGAATTGTCGTTTGTTATCTCAAACTACCCAGTTATGTGTGTGCGGATATGGCTTACATACCAAGCATTACTGCATCCACTGCTCCGCCTTGACAAAACTCTATCATGATCTGTAAAACAAATGACAAGATAGGATCAGAACAAACATTGCGTTCTTTCACTATGATGGTACCAACATAACATAAAAGACACAGACGATGTGTACTACCTCAAATAAAAACATGCCACAACCGGTTTTTACAGTGAAAGTATTGCCAGTAGCATTTACAACAGACTTTATATAACTAAATTCTAGATGTGCAGCTACAGGTTCACACAGCAGTCATTGAAGTCTGTTGCCCTCATCCATCAGGATCAGAGCAAAGGACTGAAAAACTGACAGAATGACTGATGCAGATAGAGCACACTCCATCAGCCTTCACTGTAAGATTTATTCCGTCAGTTTTTTTTTGTTTTTTTTTACTTTTCTGATGGAATAAAGAGACATAATTTTTGTTTTGTTTTTTTACATTAGAGTCAATGAGAATGGACACAGATGGAGGAGGCACCTTGTGCATTTGTCATTCTACTACTGTTAATGTATGTTGCTCTCATTCTATACCTGATAAGAGCAATAGACGTTCATAATAATCTGGGTGTAATGGTGGAGGAGGAGGAGGAAAAAGCACAACTATTAAATACCTTCGGTCTCTACGGTGTTTACACAAGAAAATCCAATGGCCGGCAACATGATTAGGGGTAATGTTAACTCTCCATTAAATGTCACCTGTTTAACCCAGGAGGAAGTGCGGCACCACCTTCAAAACACTAAAATAGAGAAATTGCCAGGTCCAGATGGCATACACCCCCGAGTTCTGAGGGAATTATACACGGTGATACACAGACCCTTATATCTAACATTTAAGGATTTAGTAATGATTGGGTCTGTTCCACTTGATTGGCACAAAGCAAATGTGGTGCCAATTTTCAAAAAGGGGTCTAAAAGTGAGCCTGAAAACTATAGGGCAGTAAGATTGACTTCTGTGGTGGGTAAGATATTTGAGAGCTTTCCAAGAGATGCTATCCTAGAGTACCTCAATGTAAATAATCGTATAACGCCCAATCAGCATGGGTTTATGAGGAATTGGTCCTGTCAGACTAATCTGATCAGCTTCTATGAAGAGGTCAGTTCAAGACTAGACATGGGTAATGCGGTAGATGTAGTGTATCTGGACTTTTCAAAGGCTTTTGATACTGTACCACATAAAAGGTTGGTATGCAAAATGAGAATGTTGGGACTGGGAAAAAACATATGGATTTGGGTTCGCAACTGGCTCAGTGATAGGAAACAGAGGGTGCTTATTAATAGTAAATATTCAGACTGGGTAACAGTCACCAGTGGGGTGCCACAGGGGTCAATATTGGGCTCTCTCCGTTTTAATAGCTTTATTAATGACCTTGTTGACTGTTTACAAAGCAGGGTGTCCATATTTGCAGATGATACTAAACTTTGTAATCAAGGTAATCAAAAATGAGTAGGATAATAGAATATTACAAGGGGATCTAAGGAAGCTGGAAGCATGGGCCGAGACTTGGCAAATGAAGTTTAATATTGACAAATGTAAGGATATGCATTTTGGTCGACAAAATAAAATGTATGATTATGTACTTAATAGTAAATTACTGGGTAAGACTGCCAATGAAAAAGACTTGGGGATTGTGGTGGACAATAAGCTTACCTTTAGTGACCAGTGCCAGGCAGCTGCTGCCAAGGCAAATAAAATTATTGGATGCATCAAAAGAAACACAGACTCTCATGACAAGAACATAGTTATGTCTCTATACAAATCACTGGTACGGCCACACAGACTATTGTGCAGAATTTTGGGCCACAGTACACAAGAAAAAGATAAATCGAACTAGTATAATGTTGTACCGTGTTAGCCATAGAAAGTAGTGGAAGAGTGAAGAATTCAGGTGATACCTTTTAGAGGCTACCCGAGTATATTTGATGGTGAGCTTTCGAGAGTACTAGCTCTCTTCTTCACACATGGAGTTATACAAGAAACTGAAAATTCACAAACTTTTTATACACATAAGACATGGACCTTCAAAGGATCTTATAATCCTTAACAAAAAACAAAATGCAATATAAGTAGAAAAGTTATTTACAACAGGTCAAAAATTAAACAATCTGGAAACTTGTGGGGCGTGATGGAGGGATCAGTAATTCTTGCCGTTATCTGTTTGCTATCAAGTGGTGATTTGTGACCCTCACAGTTCATACATAGTGTGACATGAAACTGGAATGAATATTAAGTCCAAATTGCAGAGTTTGAAATTTTTGCATTAACTTATATTCCTATCCCTTTCTCTCCCTCTGCGTCTTAAAATGTCCCATTAAAACCACAACCTGCAAATCAAACTAGAAAGAAACTAGAAAGAGTGCAAAGAAGGGCGACCAAAATTATTAGGGGAATGGGTGGATTGGAGTACAACGATAGATTAACAAACTTGGAGTTATTCAGTTTAGAGAAAAGACGTCTACGGGGAGATCTAATAACAATGTACAAATACATGAATGGACAGCACAAAGAACTTTCTAACAATCTTTTTACCCCTAGGCCAGTGACAATGACAAGGGGACATCCTCTACGACTGGAGGAGAGAAAGTTTCACCAGAAACATAGAAGAGGATTCTTTACAGTAAGAACAGCAAGGCTATGGAACTCTCTGCCCCAGGAGGTGGTGATGGTGGATTCATTGAACAAGTACAAAGAGGGCCTGGATGCCTTTCTCAAACAGAACAATATTACAGGTTATGGGTTTTAGATTTTAAGGGCACGTTGATCCAGGGTTTTATACTGATTGCCAGATTGGAGGAGTCGGGAAGGAATTTTTTTTCCCATGAAATGGAGCAATTGGCATAAGACTCATGGGGTTTTTTGCCTTCCTCTGGATCAACACTGTAGGGGACTGTAGGGTTATAGGTTGGACTTGATGGACTGATGTCTTCATCCAACCTCATCTACTATGCACTATGTGACTATAACACGGCAGTGTAAACATCCCCCAAAGTAAAAATCAAGGCAGAAGCTTTCTTCCATCTTCCTCAGATGGGGGGCGGCGTGTTTTTTTCCCCTCATCAGCAGATACTTATTGTATTATTGCAATAGGCTGCTGCTGATAATTTTTACTCTCATGTTCAGGCCACCCTTTGCTGCTTCCTCTAGGCTGCGCTAAACTGGCGGCCAAATGCTGAAATACATTGGGATGCTACGTACAGCCTCAGCAACAGCACATCCTGGAGGCAATAGCGGAGGACAGCCAGGACTTAAGCGTGGACAGGTGAGAGGAAAAAAAAAAAAAAAGACACTGTGTGGGCGGTATAAAAGTGGGTCAAACTGTGTGGGGGCACAAAAAGTCATTGTAGGGGGCATAAAGGGGTCATATACTGTGGGGGCCATAAACCGTGGGGAAGGGGGGGGCCAAAAAAAAAAAAAAAGGGGGGGGCATAAACCACATGGAGAGCCAGAAAAAAGGAGTCATGTATCATGTGGTGGACAAAAGAAAACGGGGTTGTATACCGTTTGGGATCAAAAAAAAAAAGTGGGGGGTGTTATACTATGTGGGGCCAAATAAGGAGATTTTTTGATCTGCCAGTGGGGGCGCCTTTCTATAGTTCGCCGCAGAGAGGCCAGATTCACCCCTGCATACACATACTTTAGTTTTGTTACTTTGCTTTTGTAAATGGTTTGCTAACCTCCGCTCTACTAATTGAAGTCTGAACCATATATCAGTAAGGTTGACCTTTCTGCTCCTACATGTAAACTTAAGTCTACAGTAATCTGTAATTGCTTCATGTGACTTATAGATAGCTGTGTCACTAAATAAGCAAATGGTTACACTGAGAAACAGTATTATGGTATGGATAAGCAGCGGCCCAACAATTGTGAGGTTGCAGTTACTATAGTTATGTGCTGCCAACATTTTATGTATAAAACGTACCTCACTTATAAACAACTTTTCATAAATACAACATAATATAAGAAACTTTGTAACACGTCATTAAATATTGCTATAATGTTTTCTTCTCCATGTTTCAGGCAGTGCACAGAATGAGGCAATAAATCAACCAATTGCAGGAGAATTCTACTCCACCCCCTCCCTGCTCCATAGAGCTCTATGTGTGGGGCTGAATACAGAGAGGAACACAATGTAAACAAGCAGCCAGAATGGAGCTAAAAGAGCAGGAGAAAAGCTCAATAAGTGGAGAAGGAAACAGATCTCCTTAATAAGATCTACATCTATGCGTAATTTGTGCAAAAAAACCCATAAAATACAAGTTATACTGCATCTTTCCAACAAACATATAGAGGTCATCCAGCGCTATATCATGTTGCCTGTAGATCAGACACCATGTCCAACGTGGCAAGTCCCCTTTAAGCCTGAAATTACCATCAGAAAATACCTGTTACAAACATATTGAAGAAACCGTACTCATTTCCCAAAATACTGAGGAATATTTGACTCCCAAGTTGAAGTGGGAAGCAAAACTGATACAGAAAGGTAAGGTAAGATACGCCGCCTGTGGCTCTGCTACCATGCTGCGTTGTGCAGGTCAGCCGCCAATTATTGGGCAGGACGTTTGGTTTCATCATGTCCTCTACTCATAACACAACCCACACAAAGCCTGTAAGAGCTTTCTGGGATACAACTGCTTCCTCCAGATAATGTCTACATTCTTCACAGGAAGCCCTGCAATTTTACTCTCTTTCACAAGAAAACAAAAAGATGGCGATCTGAGATTTTAAGAGATAAATGTAAGCAGCCATACCACAAAAGCAGAAAAAATAAATAAATTATAATTATATTATATATATATATCCTCTCTATATTATATATATATATATTTATATATATATATATATATATATATATATATACACACACACACACACACACACACACACGGGGGAAAAAAAAGTATTTAGTCAGCCACCAATTGTGCAAGTTCTCTCACTTAAAAAGATGAGAGGTCTGTAATTGTCATCATAGGTAGACCTCAACTATGAGAGACAAAATGAGAAAAATCCGGAAAATCACACTTTCTGATTTTTAAAGAATTTATTTGCAAATTATGGTGGAAAATAAGTATTTGGTCAATAACAAAAGTTCATCTCAATACTTTGTTATATATCCTTTGTTGGCAATGACAGAGGTCAAATGTTTTCTGTAAGTCTTCACAAGGTTGGCACACACTGTTGCTGGTATGTTGGCCCATTCCTCCATGCAGATCTCCTCTAGAGCAGTGATGTTTTGGGGCTGTCACTGGGCAACACGGACTTTCAACTCCCTCCAAAGGTTTTCTATGGGGTTGAGACCTGGAGACTGGCAAGGCCACTCCAGGACCTTGAATTGCTTCTTACGAAGCCACTCCTTCGTTGCCCTGGTGGTGTGCTTGGGATCATTGTCATGCTGAAAGACCCAGCCACGTTTCATCTTCAATGCCCTTGCTGATGGAAAGAGGTTTGCACTCAAAAGCTCACGATACATGGCGCCATTCATTCTTTCATGTACACGGATCAGTCGTCCTGGTCCCTTTGCAGAGAAACAGCCCCAAAGCATGATGTTGCCACCCCCATGCTTCACAGTAGGTATGGTGTTCTTTGGATGCAACTCAGCATTCACTCTCCTCCAAACACGACGAGTTGTGTTTCTACCAAACAGTTCTACTTTGGTTTCATCTGACCATATGACATTCTCCCAATACTCTTCTGGAACATCCAAATGCTCTCTAGCAAACTTCAGAAGGGCCCGGATATGTACTGGCTTAAGCAGGGGGACACGTCTGGCACTGCAGTATCTGAGTCCCTGGCGGCGTAGTGTATTACTGACGGTAGCCTTTGTTATGTTAGTCCCAGCTTTCTGCAGGTCATTCACTAGGTCCCCCCATGTGGTTCTGGGATTTTTGCTCACCGTTCTTGTGATCATTTAGACCCCACGGGGTGAGATCTTGCGTGGAGCCCCTGATCGAGGGAGATTATCAGTGGTCTTGTATGTCTTCCATTTTCTAATTTTTGCTCCCACAGTTGATTTCTTCACACCAAGCTGCTTGCCTATTGCAGATTCAGTCTTCCCAGCCTGGTGCAGGTCTACAATTTTGTTTCTGGTGTCCTTCCACAGCTTTTTGGTCTTCACCATAGTGGAGTTTGGAGTGTGACTGTTTGAGGTTGTGGACAGGGGTCTTTTATACTGATAATGTCAAACAGGAGCCATTACTACAGATAATGAGTGGAGGACAGAGGAGCCTCTTAAAGAAGTTACAGGTCTGTGAGAGCCAGAAATCTTGCTTGTTTGTAGGTGGCCAAATACTTATTTTCCACCATAATTTGCAAATAAATTCTTAAAAAAAAAAAAAAAAAATCAGACAATGTGATTTTCTGGATTTGTTTTCTCATTTTGTCTCTCATAGTTGAGGTCTACCTATGATGACAATTACAGGCCTCTCTCATCTTTTTAAGTGGGAGAACTTGCACAATTGGTGGCTGACTAAATACTTTTTCCTCCACTGTGTGTGTGTATGTGTGTGTGTGTGTGTGTGTGTGTGTGTGTGTGTGTGTGTGTGTGTGTGTGTGTGTGTGTGTGTATATATATATATATATATATATATATATATATACAGTCATATGAAAAAGTTTGGGCACCCCTATTAATCTTAATCATTTTTAGTTCTAAATATTTGGGTGTTTGCAACAGCCATTTCAATTTGATATATCTAATAACTGATGGACACAGTAATATTTCAGGATTGAAATGAGGTTTATTGTACTAACAGAAAATGTGCAATATGCATTAAACCAAAATTTGACCGGTGCAAAAGTATGGGCACCCTTATCATTTTATTGATTTGAATACTTCTAACTACTTTTTACTGACTTACTGAACCACAAAATTGGTTTTGTAACCTCACTGAGCTTTGAACTTCATAGCCAGGTGTATCCAATCATGAGAAAAGGTATTTAAGGTGGCCAATTGCAAGTTGTTCTCCTATTTGAATCTCCTCTGAAGAGTGGCATCATGGGCTCCTAAAAACAACTCTCAAATGATCTGAAAACAAAGATTGTTCAACATAGTTGTTCAGGGGAAGGATACAAAAAGTTATCTCAGAGATTTAACCTGTCAGTTTCCACTGTGAGGAACATGGAAGACCACAGGGACAGTTCTTGTTAAGCCCAGAAGTGGCAGGCCAAGAAAAATATCAGAAAGGCAGAGAAGAAGAATGGTGAGAACAGTCAAGGACAATCCACAGACCACCTCCAAAGAGCTGCAGCATCATCTTGCTGCAGATGGTGTCACTGTGCATCGGTCAACAATACAGCACACTTTGCACAAGGAGAAGCTGTATGGGAGAATGATGCGAAAGAAGCCGTTTCTGAAAGCACGCCTCAAACAGAGTCGCCTGAGGTATGCAAAAGCACATTTGGACAAGCCAGCTTCATTTTGGAAGAAGGTCCTGTGGACTGATGAAACAAAGATTGAGTTGTTTGGTCATACAAAAAGGCGTTATGCATGGCGTCAAAAAAACACAGCATTCCAAGAAAAACACTTGCTACCCACTGTAAAATTTGGTGGAGGTTCCATCATGCTTTGGGGCTGTGTGGCCAATGCCGGCACCGGGAATCTTGTTAAAGTTGAGGGTCGCATGGATTCAACTCAGTATCAGCAGATTCTTGAGAATAATGTACAAGAATCAGTGACGAATTTGAAGTTACGCCAGGGATGGATATTTCAGCAAGACAATGATCCAAAACACAACTCCAAATCTACTCAGGCATTCATGCAGAGGAACAATTACAATGTTCTGGAATGGCCATCCCAGTCCCCAGACCTGAATATCATTGAACATCTGTGGGATAATTTGAAGCGGGCTGTCCATGCTCGGCGACCATCAAACTTAACTGAACTGGAATTGTTTTGTAAAGAGGAATGGTCAAAAATACCTTCATCCAGGATCCAGGAACTGATTAAAAGCTACAGGAAGCGACTAGAGGCTGTTATTTTTGCAAAAGGAGGATCTACTAAATATTAATGTCACTTTTCTGTTAGGTGCCCATACTTTTGCACCGGTCAAATTTTGGTTTAATGCATATTGCACATTTTCTGTTAGTACAATAAACCTCATTTCAATCCTGAAATATTACTGTGTTGCAAACACCCAAATATTTAGAACTAAAAATGATTAAGATTAATAGGGGTGCCCAAACTTTTTCATATGACTGTATATATATATATATATATATATATATATATATATATATATACACACACACACATACACACACACACACACACACACACACACACAATTTATAAAACAAAAAACTATACTGCAAACAGTAATTCACTTGTTGTTTGTAGAAGGTAAGGTTTCATGCACACAGCCATATATTATAGCAAGTTACATGGGCACGCATATAACTTTTCTATAATTATTTTTTCTATAATATTATTATTTCCTTTAATTACTGCCTCTAGTGGAAAATAGATCTATAAAATATGTAGCAGAACTTGGAGCTCCTGCAGATCTGGTTAACTTCACACATTCCAGATTCCCTGCAAAGCAGTAAGGGTAGGTTCACACTACTGTTATTTAATGTCCACTGCTCTCATCTGTCACAGGATGAGAGCAATGGATATTAAAACGAGAGATGCAGGCAGAGCCCCCTCCACCTGGTGTCCATCTGCATTCAGGACTTTTTCTTCCATTACACAAGTAACCAAACATGACGGAAGAAAGTGTCTGTCGTGTTTTTTTTACATTATAAATCAATGGAAATGAACACACATGGAGGGGCTCAGTCTGTGTCCATTATGCTACTACTGTTAATGTCCGCTGTTCTCATCTTATGACGAATGACAGCAACAGATCCAAATAATGGTAGTGTGAATATACCCTTACACTGCAAATCTGGGAGAAGCTACAGGGAAATCTGAAGTGGCTGATCAGAACCAAATTGTAGAGATTTTGGTGCAGACTGGTGGCTAAAACAAACAATAATACAATATTCCTGCCATCCATTTTGCTCCTGTGGCAAGGCTAGCCAAATCCTCTAATGGTTTCTGTACAACTGGCCTTTAAAGATGACATGCTATTTGCGACCACTATAGCCAGTGTTTGGCTAACTAGTAATTTCCTGTGTGTGTTAGAAGTCCTATAAGGTAGAGGAAGATAGGAGAACATTAACATTGGATAGGTAATGGGGTGAGTATTTTTTTTTTTTATTCCAAAAATAAGGCTTTGGTGTATTAACATTAAAGGGACCTGCTGGCCACTAATCCAATCGTGTGAACCTATATAACAAGCTAGGCCAAGAGGCTGCAATGCAGTTAGGACACCTTGAATAATGCTATTAAGCTTAACAGACATAAAACCTCTTCAGCATTGTATTTTCTTCTTCAAGGGATTCTAAACTTAGATCTTTTACTGCTTCGCCAGCGAGAAAGCCAAATTGGCTGTGGGTGTGACGTCTAGTCATTGGCACTAGAACGGTTTTATTTGAAAGAAATATTACAGGTTGCTATTTCTCGAGACATAAAAAGGGTGATTGGGTTATCCTTGACTTTTGATGTACGGTCTTCACAAAAACTCATTATGATCAGCCAAGGAGCCAAAAACCCATGTGCAGAACAGACAGAGATTTATGTAGAAGAATTACACAGCAAATAGCGGACTCAACACTGCAAGGAGAGCTCTATGGTCTGAAGTCAGCACAAGTTTTTATCATTAACACACTCTGTTTCCTCCCCCGCATATTTCCTTTCTCTATACCTAACTATGGTGAAGGTCAAGATACAGCTGTGTTTACGTGAAAGGAGCCAAAGCACAATACAACTTTTTTTTTTATACTTGGGGACATATTTAAGGCAAGACAGTTGCATGCACTGGTCCGGCACTTTTTCAGAAGTGCACTGAAAAAATGATATTCTTTTTCAACCCATTTGGCCTACTCATAGGCCAAGCACAGTCTGGCCTACGAATCCAAAGAAAATTAAAAAAAAAAAAAAATAAATATTAAGCTAAATCAAGGCAAGTAGGATGAAGCTTTATGGTTTTCAATCACAGAAATTACACAACACAGCAACATATACCATAACATGAACATTAAAGTATATCTATTCATATTTAACCATTTTTTCTCAAGTGCAAATCAAAAAAAAAAAAAAAAAATAGGAAACTTTTCAAATAGTCTTGTTAAGCACATCACTATATTTGAGTATATCGCTCTTATGCAAACCTGTGTGTCTCCATGGTTACAGACTACAAACAAATCCTTTGTAGTCTGACCCCTGCAGTCATATTCTTGTACATCTGACCCACATCTCTTGCCAGTTTACCAGTGGATGCTTATGGCTACGATCTAGTTAGACAAACGTTATAAATATTATGAAAAAAAAAAAAAAAAAGGCAAATGTCCCTGGATCATAAATGAATACTATAGAAAACTATTATAGGGCCATAAAATTGCCCTGTACACAAACAGTAATATTTGGTCCTTCTGTTTAGGATAGGGTACGTTCACATCCATTGGAGGACTAGAACAACAGGCAGGCAGGGTTCTAAAATAGCAGATACATATGGACTCCATTGACTATAATGGGGTTTGTCGAGTGCTTGTTGTTTTTAAACATAGTGGCGGATGAAAAAGTTGTGCTTGCAGGACTTTTGACCTCTGATTCCAGACAGACACCGCAATGCAGTCTCCCATGCAGAACTGATGGCCCCCCTTTAAAATACCTGATGTCCTACTTTGTGATTCTTTGTAGCAGTTTTCCCACTCCCTTTTTCATTAGTCCTTTCCGTTTTTTTTTTTTTTTTTTTTTTTTTACTCCCCACCTTTTTATTTTTCCATGCACAGTCTTATTTGTTTGTGTACTGTACTACTTCACCACTTACTACCAAGTCGTATAGCACCAATTTTGAATAGTTTTTGTTATGTTTTAATATCTGTACAAAGATTCAAAACTTTTTCTTTTCTTATACACCAGTGTTTCCGTGTAACCAGCTGTCGTCATGTACTTTTTATTTATACCATTTTGGGGAACTCAATGTTTTGATTTATTTTATTTTTTTTTCTCTCTTTAAATTAGGGGGAGGTGAAGCGGTAAAAAAATAAAATAAAAAAAAATAAAATAGAGATTCAGCCATTTTCATGTCTTTTCAAGCCACTACTTTCACCATATGGAATATTTTAATATTTTTATTGTTTGGGCACTTTCATATGTTTAATTTTGTTTATTTACTTTTATGTGTGATCTAGGGAAAGGGAGGCAATTTGAATTTTGTACCTTTTTAATTTGTTATTTTATTACCTTATTTGTAAACCCCCTAAGGAATTTTAACTCTAGGTGCGTGAATGCCCAGAAAATATACTGCAAATCTATTGTACTGCTGTTTATTGTAAAATGCATTTACTTCCATTACATGCTGCCTCCAGCAGGGTGAAATAGAAGTGTACTAATAATAGGCCGGGGAGCCTTTCGTAGGCTCCTAGCTGTCATACTATCCTGTTATGCTCCAGGAGGTGATGCTCTCAATGAACAGGCTGAGTTACCTCAGTTGTAATTACCTACAATCAGATTATGGGCATTATCGCCAGGTCCCCACCATGTAAAACAGCAAAGACCAAGATGTATGCACCCACTCCGCTCCTGGGCAGGAGACATGTTTACAGTCCTGACATCCACTGTACAGTCATGGCCAAAAGTTTTGAGAATGATACAAATATTAATTTTTACAAAGTCTACTGCTTCAGTTTTTCTAATGGCAATTTGCATATACTCCAGAATGTTATAAAGAGTGATCAGCTTAACAGCAATTACTTGCAAAGTCAATATTTGCCTAGAAAATGAACTTTATCCCCCAAAACACATTTCAACATCATTGCAGCCCTGCCTTAAAAGGACCACCTAACATCGTTTCAGTGATTGCTCCATTAACACAGGTGTGGGTGTTGATGAGGACAGGGCTGGAGATCAATCTGTCATGATTAAGTAAGAATGACACCACTGGACACTTTAAAAGGAGGCTGGTGCTTGCCATCATTGTTTCTCTTCTGTTAACCATGGTTATCTCTAAAGAAACACATGCAGTCATCATTGCACTGCACAAAAATGGCCTAACTGGGAAGAGTATTGCAGCTAGAAAGATTGCACCTCAGTCAACAATCTATCGCATCATCCAGAACTTCAAGGAGAGAGGTTCCATTGGTGCCAAAAAGGCTCCAGGGCGCCCAAGAAAGACCAGCAAGCGGCAGGACCATCTATTAAAAGTGTTTCAGCTGCGGGATCGGGCTACCAGCAGTGCAGAGCTTGCTGAGGAATGGCAGCAGGCAGGTGTGAGTGCATCTGCACGCACTGTGAGGCGGAGACTCTTGGAGCAAGGCCTGGTCTCAAGGAGGGCAGCAAAGAAGCCACTTCTCTCCAGAAAAAACATCAGGGACAGACTGATATTCTGCAAAAGGTACAGGGAGTGGACTGCTGAGTACTGGGGTAAAGTCATTTTCTCGGATGAATCCCCTTTTCGATTGTTTGGAACATCTGGAAAACAGCTTATTCGGAGAAGAAGAGGTGAGCGCTACCACCAGTCTTGTCTCATGCCAACTGTAAAGCATCCTGAAACCATTCATGTGTGGGGTTGCTTCTCAGCCAAGGGAATCGGCTCTCTCACAGTCTTGCCTAAAAACACAGCCATGAATAAAGAATGGTACCAGAATGTCCTCCAAGAGCAACTTCTCCCAACCGTCCAAGAGCAGTTTGGCGCTCAACAATGCCTTTTCCAGCATGATGGAGCACCTTGCCATAAAGCAAAGGTGATAACTAAATGGCTCAGGGAACAAAACATAGAGATTTTGGGTCCATGGCCTGGAAACTCCCCAGATCTTAATCCCATTGAGAACTTGTGGTCAATCATCAAGAGACGGGTGGACAAACAAAAACCAACAAATTCAGACAAAATTAAAGCATTGATTCTGCAAGAATGGACTGCTATCAGTCAGGATTTGGTCCAGAAGTTGATTGAGAGCATGCCAGGGAGAATTGCAGAGGTCCTGAAGAAGAAGGGTCAACACTGCAAATATTGACTTGCTGCATTAACTCATTCTAACTGTCAATATAAGCTTCTGTTACTCATAATATGAATGCAATTATATTTCTGTATGTGATAAAAACATCTGACAAACACACATAAAAACCAGAGGGCAGCAGATCATGTGAAAATATAATATTTGTGTCATTCTCAAAACTTTTGGCCATGACTGTACTATTACAGTAGATTTGGAAAAGAGATTAAAGAGGACCTGTCACAAAGGTACAAAATGCTAAATGACAATTTTATAGACGCTGTGCCTCCTTTTATTAAATCTGTCTACCAGTTCAAAAGATATGACCCAGGAAGGTTATATGTAAATTAGCACTTATTCTGCAATTGGGTGGTAACCTTCTATTCCTCCAAGAAACACAAAAGGCTGCCATTCACATTACATAAATAGCAAGAGAATAAAAACGGACAATGTAGGCCCTCAAAAATAATCTGGGTGTAATGGTGGAGGAGGATGAGGAAAAAGTACAACTATTAAATGCCTTCTTCTCTACGGTGTTTACACAAGAAAATCCAATGGCCAGCGACATGATTAGGGGGTAATGTTAACTCTCCATTAAATGTCACCTGTTTAACCCAGGAGGAAGTGCGGTGCCGCCTTCAAAACACTAAAATAGAGAAATCACCAGGTCCAGATGGCATACACCCCCGAGTTCTGAGGGAATTATGCACGGTAATAGACAGACCCTTATATCTAATATTTAAGGGTTCAGTAATGACTGGGTCTGTTCCACTTGATTGGCGCATAGCAAATGTGGTGCCAATTTTCCAAAAGGGGTCTAAAAGTGAGCCTGGAAACTATAGGCCAGTAAGTTTGACTTCTGTGGTGGGTAAGATATTTGAGAGCTTTCTAAGAGATGCTATCCTGGAGTACCTCAATGTAAATAATCTTATAACGCCCAATCAGCATGGGTTTATGAGGAATCGGTCCTGTCAGACTAATCTGATCAGCTTCTATGAAGAGGTCAGTTCAAGACTGGACATGGGTAATGCAGTGGACGTGGTGTATCTGGACTTTTCAAAGGCTTTTGATACTGTACCACATAAAAGGTTGGTATGCAAAGTGAGAATGTTGGGACTGGGGGAAAACATGCATTTGGGTTCGCAACTGGCTCAGTGATAGGAAACAGAGGGTGCTTATTAATGGTAAATATTCAGACTGGGTCACAGTCACCAGTGGGGTGCCACAGGGGTCAGTATTGGGCCCTCTCCTGTTTAATATCTTTATTAATGACCTGGTAGACGGTTTGCAAAGCAGGGTTTCCATATTTGCAGATGATACTAAACTTTGTAAGGTAATCAAAAATGAGGAGGATAGTAGAATATTACAAGGGGATCTAAAGAAGCTGGAAGCATGGGCCGAGACTTGGCAAATGAAGTTTATTATTGACAAATGTAAGGTTATGCATTTTGGATGACGAAATAAAATGTATGATTATGTACTTAATAAATTACTGGGTAAGACTGCCAATGAAAGAGACTTGGGGATTGTGGTGGACAGTAAACTTACCTTTAGTGACCAGTGCCAGGCAGCTGCTGCCAAGGCAAATAAAATTATGGGATGCATCAAAAGAGGTCTAGATTCTCATGACAAGAACATAGTTATGCCTCTATACAAATCACTGGTACGGCCACACTTAGACTATTGTACACAATTCTGGGCCCCAGTATACAAGACATAATCGAACTAGAAAGAGTGCAAAGAAGGGCAACCAAAATTATTAGGGGAATGGGTGGATTGGAGTAAAACAATAGATTAACAAACTTGGGGTTATTCAGTTTAGAGAAAAGACGTCTATGGGGAGATCTAATAACAATGTACAAATACATGAATGGACAGCACAAAGAACTTTCTAATGATCTTTTTACTCCTAGGCCAGTGACAGTGACAAGGGGACATCCTCTACAACTGGAGGAGAGAAAGTTTCACCAGCAACATAGAAGAGGATTCTTTACAGTAAGAACAACAAGGCTATGGAACTCTCTGCCCCAGGAGGTGGTGATGGTGGATTCATTGAACAAGTTCAAAGAGGGCCTGGATGCCTTTCTTGAACAGAACAACATTTCGGGTTATGGGTTCTAGATTTTAAGGGCACGTTGATTCAGGGTTTTATACTGATTGCCAGATTGGAGTCGGGAAGGAATTTTTTCCCATGAAATGGGGCAATTGGCATAAGCCTCATGGGTTTTTTTTGCCTTCCTCTGGATCAACACTGTAGGTGACTGTACGGTTATAGGTTGGACTTGATGGACTAATGTCTTCATCCAACCTCATCTACTATGTAACTATGTAAAGAATAAAGGGCTAATTTGCATATAACATATCATGGGGCAGGTCCTTAGAAAAAAATATAAAATAAATAATAGTAACAACAACAGTAACAATTATTATTATTATTATTATTATAATTCACAAACATTGTTCAGGGGCATGGCAATCTGGTGACCATTTTACATGAAAGAGTACAAAATGCTAAATGACATCCTGTTTCCCAGACTACCTTGGGGCAGAATTCTGGAATAGTTGCACCATTAAATTGATGTATATGCTTTACATTAGATTTATTAACAGTTTTAGACACTTCTGTGCTATGTCTGACAAAGCAGGGATTAAGATGTGCCATGCACCACAAAAGAACTTTATTTTGAAAACTAAACCAACTAACATGGGGTATAAAGCTAGACTAGACAGTCTAAAGATACATTATTTATTCAGCTTACTTATATAGCGCCATCATATTCCGCAGTGCTTTACAGACATTGACAGTCACTGTCCCATATAGGGCTAACAATTTACACTCCCCATCAGCAGATTTATCAGCCAACAATAGGCACTTTGATAAACCTGGGGCAGTTTAAGACTGTCTAATCTAAGGCTACATTCACATTTGCATCAGTCTACATAGGGATCTATGCTACAATGTCCGCCTGAAGTCGCAGATGAAAAAGTCCTGCACACTTTGCTCTTTCGTCTGCCGCTTTCAGTTAAAAAACAACAGACGGACCCGATAATCAATGAGGTCGACCGGGCTCTGTATGCGACCACTATTTAAGCGGTAAGCCAGTGTGAAACTAGCGTAAGTTTTATTTTTAGACAGTAATAGTAAATGTAACCCACTGTGTTTTGGTTGTCTGAGACACTCCCCTGTTCTCAACTGGTTCAACCAAATGCTGACTGGCAGCACAATTTGGGAAATTCTTGGGAATGAGCTTTCCTAAGAAAACTTTCTCCAGATAACAGTTCTCCATACTGATCTGTCTAAGAGGCCTTTAACATCTTTGTTCTGTGACGCATTTCTACAAAACTCTTTAGAGCAAGACCACGCAGAAAATATTGCAGATTGACAAACCATGAGGGCAACTATTTCATGTTCACTTTTATCTTTCATTACTAGGCTTAGTCTTCTATTAAACTGAATAAAAAAAAAAAAAAAAAAAAAACGACAGCAAAGGCCTCGGCTGCTCTTTCACACGATCCTGAAGTACAGTCAAAACCAAAAAAAATGCATTCTAGAGGGCTAGAACTGTGGTGAATCATCCAACTCCCTGATGTGATTTTATGGTATGTTAAACATCCACTATGTACTAGCAAAAAACGTGTCTTAGATCAGAAACAAGACCATTAAAAGTTGATGTTCATTGTCCGTTTGTATTTCTACAGTATGTATGTCTATAAGCAAGTGAAATGTGCTAGTGTGTGTAACAGATATGGAGAGACATACGCTTGTATACGTAGGTACCTCTCTAAAATGTATAGGCAGGCAGAGAACATACAGAAGGCCTTTCATATCATTTCAACATTATATACACTCCTGCAAAAGGTGTGTGTTAGAAGAAAACCCCACAGAAGGCTTTCTTTAACTACTGTATACAGTAAAATTCTTATAGTAAACGGGTAAGGTGCTGGATTTATGGAAGAAATCAGACCCCTAGAAGTTGCTCCACAGCAATGGCTGCTTAGTAAAGGTTCACGAGAGAGAGAACAGGACCAGAATAATAAAAAAAAAGCAATCTGGACAACCAGGTTCCAATATAAAGAACAATACTGTATCTACTTGGCTACCTTGCTAAAAGTTGGACAGTTTTACAAAGCTTGCTTCTCATAGTATTACTTGGCATGAAGATAAGGAAATGGCAAATATATGAGAACATCTTCGTGCATATGGTAATGTAGCTATATGACTGGCATTTTCTTCATTTAGTGTTTAGGTGTATCCTAAAAATGCATAATATGTGATAATCAATGCTAACTATGCTGGACAAGTGTATGCCATGCCCTTACCCCATTCCCTGAATGCTTTCTTTACAGTGCATTACAGATATTTAACATTTGTTACATAGGCTCAGCAATGAAAAAAAATGCCACCATCCACTAAATGAGTGCCAGGTGTTCCTTCACCTAGTTCTACAACCAAAACAATGTACACACACACACACACACATATATATATATATATATATATATATCTATGATTAATGTATTCACTGGAAAAAGGCCAGGGGACAAGAAATAAGGAGTCAGTAGATTATGATTTCCCTCAAGTATCTGGCACTGATCAGACCATGAGTATGTCCGACTGCACAAACTCCTGGCTATCAGATATTGCTAGAGAAAGCTACTAAAAGCATATACAATGGTAATGTGTGGTGACTGATCATGATAATAGTGGGGGGTGCTCCCTTGTGGTATCCTCCACTATGACATCACAATTACCTTAAAGCGCATATGAACCAGAGGATTTTTCAAGGTAATCTACTTCTCAAGATGGCCAGAGTCAAAATATAGTTTTACCTATACATTCATCTGTTCAACTCTGCCTGACTCACCAATTATTATGCCCATTTCAGAAAGCTATTAACTTGTAAGAATGGATGGACTTCTGGCACTGTTCTTCCAACACAAGATATCTGTTGTATGGTCCCCATAGATAGGACCACCCACATATCTTGTATGTCTAGGGCCAACTTTAGGCTATGGCTACATTGTGATTTTGGCTGCGACTCCCATCATGTGACCAAAGATTGCCAGGTCGCCAAGGGTGCCATAACCGCAACTTTTAGTTGCACAAAGAGCGGATATAGTTTGCTGTTTTTGCCCTCGTGGCACCCTTGGGGTTGCAATGCGACTCCATTCACTAAAATGATTAAAAGAATGCCAAGGTGACTCGGTGATTTTAGTGAATGTCTGCAGGTGATCTGAGGCGGGGGGAAAAAAAAAAAAAAAAAAAAAGCAGCTCTCTGCAAGACTAAAGGTTTGAAAGAAAGTTTTTTTGTTTGTGAAAACGAAGCCCAAAGTCAAGAAGTGTCCATGTATCCCAAAATTGTTTTAAAAGCTACTGATAGATTATTTATAATACATGTTCTCACATCGCCTATCAAGCAAGCAACAGAGAGAAAATGCAAGCCAATAGAGAAGTGTGAACCCTCCTTAAGATGTCCACTCATGTTAGTTTGGACAAATAATGACCCACATGCAACTTTTACCGGTGTTGGAGCTGACTGTTCCCCACCAACAGAACAGACAACTGCACCAGATTCCACAAACTTCAGCAGCTGTTTTCACCAAGTTTTGTTACAGTGAAATGAAGCGTAGTCAGGGGATAAAGGCAGCGGACTGGCACGTAGTGATTTCAATCCAAGCACCACACTATGATGCCTGGTATCCAGGGAATGTGTGTGATTCCAGTGTAGGATGTAGTCACGCTACTACGATGGAAGGCAGGCATCCCACAAGTCTGTGTCTGTTCCTCTGAGTAAGTAGAAGAGGCATATTCTTTGGGGGGTTTGGTATTAACTGGTGAACCCTGAACTATAAAACATCATTGATACATTTGGTATCAAGCAAAATCAGATTTATAGGTTATTGAGGTTTCCTAACAAAATAGTGGAAAGTGAAGTCATGCCCACAATACATTGAATACCTAGCTGCAGATGTTAAAAGTAGTCTACCAACTCCGCTAAGCATCGTCACTTGCAACCACTTTGTTACAGAGCACACAACACTGAAAGATCATATCAAAAATTGGATATAACTATGACATCTCATGAACAGTAATGTACACAAAGAAAGACAGAGAAAAAAAACTCCATATGAGAGAGGCAAAAGGAGGTACAGTAGAGCCCCATTCAATGGGTGCATTATTAGAATTCCATGCAAGTATGACAGCGTGAATGAGCAATAATGGAAACCCCAGCACAGAGACCATATAATCCATTCAATCAGATCCCTTACTGAAGTAAAGCCAAGTACTCAACCCAAACTACAAAGTATTTAATAGGCTCTGTCCTCATCTGCATTGTAGTTTCTAGTCACAATGGATACCACAATGCAGTGCTGGACCCATCACATGACTCGCGTCTGATGGTCCCCACAGTAATCTGCGATGAAGCTTCAGACTGAAGCAGAAAATACGGTTCTTGTGAAAATGTTGATGTGTTGTCAGTGTGTTTGTAGACTTAATATAGCCTGATACTTTATTCTCCTCTCCATGTGGTTATATTTAGTAATGTTCACACAGATTGGGAATCAAGTGCATAATTATGGAAACTGTAATAACTGACGGAGATTATCACAAGCTAAACAACAACATGTAACCATTACTGAATACCAAAATTATAATCATCATCAGAATGAGAAAACAGAGAATATTTTTTTTCCAAAATGGCTTACATGCTTGACTTAACCCCCCCCCACAAAAAAAAAAAAACCTAGTACTCCTTAACCCCTTATTGAATGGGTTTTTAAGCAAAGCATTGCAAACCTGTCCCTATCCAGTCTTCCGACATTTAGTTCGGATTTGCGGCAGACGGAGTGCTGGCGCAAGTGTGAACCCACCCTTAGGCAGTGTATATTAACTGCACTATGTATCAATTGGTCACTAGCTTGCTGTTGCTGATCAGGATTGTAAATACTCACATTACAAATTATGATGTTTATTAATGAAAAACAAACAAAAAAAAAGTCTACCCCCCAGTGCTGCTTTCCTCTACAGACCTCTGCTTGTACACACAAAAACTACAACATACTACTGGAAGAATTCCATTCTAGGTACACGGCTCTATGCTCAGAGTAGTGAGAAGAGTATGGTGCTGTCAAAACAGGATGATTATACCAGAAAAGTGGATTACATATAACTTACTGAGTGGTCATGCTTCTCCTATATAGTATTCCTCTTAACACAGGTATGGCTCAGCCACAAGGGCCCTGACTCCTATCTCTGGCACAGGTGTCATCAGGTCATTTGAGGGAGCCACCTCTCTCAAAACAACTTCTCAGATGTATGACATCTTCACAGGTAAATGTCATCAGCTGACTGTTGCAAAATTTACACCCACCAGCTATGGTGCCACAGCTTATCTCCTGAGCCTGCAAAGCCTTAAGAACATTAGTATGACTCGGTACAAGGTCCAAGTTCTACAGAGCCATAAAGACAGCACCCATAGAAATCTATGAATCCATACAGCAACTCTGTATCCTTCCAATAACAAACCATTCTTCCTGTCTGATTGCTATGGGCAACACAATATTTATACATGGTGTCCATCACCTTTTCCAGCATGGTGAGAGAAATAAACAGCCCTTATTACCATCAGTAAAAGTCTCTACTCTGCACAAAATGTCTCAAGGATGACAATAGTGAGGAGGCAAACAGTTCTGTGCGTCATTGACGGGGAAATACTCTCTGTAGGTGGAGTTGCAAGAATAAGGTTTTTGTACAATGCTCAGAATACCGTACCAAGACTCTTACAATGTCCCTATTCAAGACAAGCCTTATCTGCCCACTAACTCAGCAGATTCATGCATATGAATAGAGGTCTTGCTTTTGTGCACATTACATTCATTCATTGGGCAGTATGACCATGCTCAGTGCTACAGCAGCAGAATATTTACATCAGGTGCTACCATATGTATAATATTCCTTAAACACAAATGTTCATACATTGAGTAATTCATGTTTTGCATGATATTAGTACTACTTCATCCCCAAAATAGTTTCTCCTATATACAAAGCATGTGACAGTTTTGGACAGGGGTACAATAAAGGGAATATTTCCCAGACACAAGGGATCTAATAGTCAGCAGCACCATACTAATACAACTGAATCTGCAGCTTGTCAAAGTGTACTAGGCAAATCTAGACTGCAAGGTGTAAAACACACAATAAATAATATGAAGATGGGTGTCATAAGAAATATTCTTCTCACAAACAAGTCCTACAGGAAGTCAGTGCCAAGAAGTGGTGATAAACATAGCACACGTCTAACACTACTCTCCATAACAATGGCCTCCTTCAGAAAGCCTAGAGAAACTCAGAATTTTACTTAAACATGGGTGGATAAAAGAGCACTTCACACACAAAAAAAAAAAAAAAAAAAAAAAAGACACACACCACACCACAACCAGTGTGTAATATCTAGAGTTGAAATCTGTGAAAATGCTAATAAATTACTTTAGTGGCTGAACGTCATACTGTGGACTTTTGTAAACTCTCCAAATAAGAATGCATAGTGTGAACATCTTTTCATACTTTCCTAATAGCCCTTTGCTCCTTTAAGGCTATACAGAATATTTCATGAGATGAGAGATACGACCTGAACAGCTAATAAATCCTACAAGTGTTTCATAGGGATGGGATTATGTCCTGAATAAAAGATAAAATAAAATCACTGAAATACTTCATGGATTAGAACTCAGCTCCACTGCTTAAAGGGAATCTGTCAGGCGATTTGGGACACTAAACCACTCTTCTCTAGGCAAGCATAAAGGTTTATTTTTATTTTTAAATGTAGGCATGGGTGAATTTAAAACAGGACGATTTTAGACACAACCCCAAGGTCTATAAGGACCTGTGGGTGGTTTAGTGTCCCAAATCGCCCCGACACATCCTTTAAGTGGAATGTAGCCCCACAAAATATTTTTGAACAAGTATTTGCAATAAACAGTTTTTTCTTTGATAGCTATTTTTTTTCGCTATCTATAAAATAACAATAAAGTTGTAAATACACTCAATGACATGCCCAAATAGATGTGTCGGATCGCTGCAAAACTTGGCATGCAGTTATGTCTCTGGTAGATATGTAAAATCATTACAGTAATGGTCCAATTAGGGGGCGTTCACACTACCGTTGGTGACTGTCAGTAGTGTCCGTTGCTGTTGTCCGTTACAAGATTTTAGCATCGGACACTAGGTGAACCGTCAGAAATCAGTTACAATTTCCATTCATTTCAATGGGTTTTTATATTGTGTCTGTTTACACCAAATCCGTCAGAAGTCCGTTTTTTTTTCGCAGACAAAAAATCCTACATCCAGGACTCTTTGTCCGTTTGAAAAAAACGGATTCTAGACGGACAGCAAGTGTTCGTTATTTTTTTTAACATTGAAGTCTATGGGTAACGGACTTATAACAGACAGTAACTGATAGCCATCAGTTACTGTCCGTTATTTTATGTCCGTTTTTTTTCCTGCTCATGCTCAGAAAGGAGAAACAAAAAAAAAAAAAAACAGACAGTGTTAAAAAATGGACACTAACTGATGCTAATGTGTCCGTTTTTTTTAACTGAACCATTAATTGGATTAGTTAAAAAAACAGACACATTTACATCAGTTGATGTCCGTTGTGATAGGTGTCTTTTTTTTTTTTTTTTTTTTTTTAACGGACACCTTCATGACGGACTCCAACGGTAGTGTGAACCCTGCCTTAGACACTAGACAGCATAAAACTGCTTCCTCCTTTGCCTTATAAAAAGGTTCTCAGAGGCAACATTTGGGCAGTGTGAGAGATTGAGAACTGCTAAATATGCCTCAACAACACACTAAGACATTTTCCAAGCTAACAGAGTTGGCGCATCACTGGAGTGAAAGAAGTCAGATGGTCTTTTTGATGAACTGTCCATCATCTAAGCTATTCTGACCTAGCTGTTAGGAGCAGTGGTTACATAAGGGCATGTACACACTGTGATCAGGCTAGACAAGCCAAGACAGATCACCAGTAGAAAGGATTGTTTGATCCGCCAACAAGCACGAGCAGCTCCTGCAGTTTCCTGGTCCACCATCCACGCCAGGACCATTCCTAAGCGGTAAGCAGAATGAGATTTGGTGTCACAGTGCCCATTACGTGTTCTGCCACTGACATCCAGCCACCATCACTTGGAGTCATGAAAGATGAAACCTGGACTGCTACCTGATAGAAGTTCAGCAGGGTGCCTTCACGTATCACAATCATATTGCTTTTTTGCTGCATTATAACCTCATTGTAAGAACACATTTAAAAAGCAATGTACTAGGGCAAAGGCAATAATGGAGTCATATAGGTGGTTTTGTGCAGACTAGGGTTTGCTACTTCTAAAGGCAATTACAAACCCTGCATCTTCACAACACTGATGTGGTTTAGCTCTGGTAACTAAGGAAAACAATATTTAGCAAAAATGAGGGGGGGCCCCGGCTTAGAAGGAGGCCAGTGATGGCCAACCTTTTGAGCTTTTTGTGTCAAACCTCCCCAGGCGGGAAGGATTGCAGCTAAAAAAATTCTCGTCAAAAATCTATCGCATCATAAGAACTGGAGGGGCATGGAAAACTCCAGGGTGGTGTGTCACTGCGGGAAAAATCCATAAGGGGGGGGGGGGGGGTGTTTTTGTGATGAGATTTGTAGCAGGCCTGTCTCAAGGGGGGAGCCCTTCGAACACACAGGGAGTTGATATTCTGCGGGGGGGGGGGGGGGGGGGTCGATTGTTTGGCTCGGCGGGGGGGGGGGGGGGGGGGGGGGGGGGGCGGGGCCGCGGGGCCAGAGCCCCGGCCCCCCCGCCGGGGGCGCCGCTTCCAGCAGGAGCCTTGCCTTTAAGGTATATGGGTCCACTGTAACTCCCCAGTTTAATAAAGCAACAAACAGAGTGGAATTCTGATTAGCCTTGATCTGCAAGCTTCAAGTGGATTTGGCGGTTGATTGTGGCTGCCAGGGGTGAGTTAAGTCTTTTTTCATTTCATTTGCTGTCAATTGTTTGTTGGTTATATTTCTGTATTTGTCATCTGCAATCACACATTTTGGTTGTTTTTTTTTTTTTTTTTTTTTTTTTTTTTTTTTTTTCTTTTAACATTTTTTTCCCCACCCTTGTTTTTTTTGTTGCTGATTTCTTTCTCTTCATTGAAGGTTGGTATTTCATACACTTCAAGCCCAAGCAAGCGCTACTAACTTCATCTAACAGTTGGTTTCTTTTATTGGTTTTAATATTATTTAAGTAGAATCTACTTACTACCCTTCCTCCAGAATTGCTGAGCAGTACCTGTGTTGGGGTACAGTGGCAGTACAGTGAGGTCTTGGCAGGGTTAACTGTCTCTGATGGGGTGTTCTCTTCCCCCAGTACTGCTGAGCAGTAACCTTTTTGGGGTACACTGGTAGCAGGGTGAGATTTTGGTAGCTGCTTTAATAGCCGAGGTGTAAGAAGCACACACGCCTGAGATGACTCTTCTATTCCCCTGTAGTCACTGGAATGGACCTTGGTCCAGCCGTCAGCCGCTAACAGTGCAACTGTGGGACACAGTTCTAGTGTTCCCAGCTGTCTGGCTGCAAGTCTGCAGTAAATTTAGTTCTAGCTTCACTGCCTAACGCCCTAAAACCCTAACAACCAACTTCTCTAACAGAGGAAAGATGGCTGCCGTTTGCGCAGTGCTTTGACTTTGAAGCAGGAGAGATGCACGCTCTCAGCAGGAAGCAGGAGAGTTGCCCTGCCTCTGGATGCTGTCGGCTTGCCACGTGTCAGCAAAAACGTCTCAGCGTGTCATCAGAGGTCTAGACACATACAAAAGAATCATTCTGATGGCAGATACTCTTTAAAACCAACAAATGAATTATTGCATTTTTAAAAGGGGTTGCCAGCCCAGAAAAAAAAAAAATTACCTAAAAGTTAACGGGGTTTGCCCACAAGAGCATCCTATTCTCCTATGCATAAGATAGGGGATACATTGCAGAATAGTTGGGGTCTGACCACTGAAACCCTCACCGATCACAAGAATATGGGTGCTTTACTCTGCTTCCCTCCCACCAAGTGGAGTGACAGTGACATACGCAGTGTCACCACATTCATTTATATGGCACTGCCGGCTATAACCGATACAGTGATAACTCCAGCAGTCCTATTAGACCCCCACCAACCAACAGTTTAGCCCCTAACTAGTGAATAGAACATAACTTGCTCTCATGGACAAATTAATAGAAGACAACATACTCATCTTATTAATCTTATTGTTCCCCCAACATGGCTATGTGTCCACTGTGGACAATCCATGGTTGTAGCTGTTCACCACTGCTGCAAGTCACATGGTTGTGTCAGGATATCATAGCTGTGCCAGGAAAGGGGTGGGGAACTAGGAAGCAGCAGGGATGGGTAAAAAGAGTAAATATTTCATAACTTATAGATATTGCCAGACAGGACAGCCCCTTTAAGCAAGACTCAATCTATGCTCACGTGTGAAAAAGTTCACTTACAAAACACGTGTTGTAACAGTCAAAGATCCTGTAAAACAAAAACCATGAGAAACCAAGTTGTTTGGCCTCATCTTCTAGACATGGAGTACACGGCTCATGTTCTCTTTTTTTTTTTTTTTTACAAGAATTAATTATGCCTTAAGAATAACAAGTCATGGTGTGTCTGTGGACATATCTTTATAAACATTTTGACCAAATACAGGTTTATTTCAGAGGGGACAAAGAATGTTTTTTCCGACATTTGTCTGTACATGTCGCACACTGGGAAGAATTTATCAATACCGGCACCAATAAATATCCCCCCTTTCCCCCCAGTGCAGTATGCATAAGGTGTATCAGCTGTGTGCATGGTCTATTGAGGGAATCTGTAGAAAAGACCATACTAGGTCAGACTTTAAAAGGTTGAAATCTGTTGGAAATCTGTGATAAATGAGTCACGCTTGGCAGAACTCTAAAGCTATTCCCATTCTTTTTGAAAACATACATATGTTGGAAAAACAGTTCAGATGTAGAGAAGGTGCTTCATATATATGGTATAAATATATTGAAATTACACTAAAATCCATGACAACATGAACCATTTAACCTATTTTTCACCTGCAAAAATCAAAAATAATTGCATGAATTTTTCTGATACAGTTTTTCAAACTGTATCCAACCACATGGTCTGGACAAACCTTTACTGTGAAAATTTTTTTTTTTTTTTTTTAAATCCTAACCAGAATGTATCTTTTACCACCTGACGGGAATTGTAGTTGTGCTGGTATTGAGGTATAAATATGGCAACGCTACTTAGAATCCTAGACAGAAATATTTGCATGAAACAAACACTAGAGATAAAACCTGCCATCAATCATGGCACGTATATACAGTACATTTTTTGTGCTATATTATTGTTTAACCTTCACATATTCCTGTACAGTATATAAAGCAATGCCATACTGAGGAATGCAGTGGAACAAGTCTCTGTCAGAAAGCTACTGAAACTGCTATAGTATTCCTAAAAAAGCCAACACACAGGCAAGGCTATGTAAACCGAGGACCCACCCAACACACTCAGCAATTACAGGCATTAACAGCAACATTCATTATTACATTGCCCCGATGAGTTCTATGGATTCTACTTCACTGTATGGGAGTGGGGACATCAGGGGTTAATCCAGTAGAACTCTATGGAACCTCATCCTCATCACCTGCATGAGAGTCACCCACAAGATCAACAATAAAGGCCTGAAGCACTGGGAAATACATTAACTAGGTGTCAGAACAATACACAATGAGTACACTGCAGCCAAGAACACACACCAGTGACAAATAACATTATTATTTTATTCCAATGGGGACTTTTTGATAAACAGCTTATAGGGGTTTTCCAATAATAATACAGTATCATCTATTCACTTGGTGGGGCACGAGATAGCATGGTTTCATTCATTCTTATCGAATGGACAAGACAATATACTCTCTCTATCTCTATCACTCCCTCAGAAGTAAATGGCGTGGTGGTTCCTTATGTGCACTACTGCTCTTACCACACAGGGAGCTCTAATACCCCCTCCCCCTATTCTCAAGACTGCCGGGCATCCCAGCGGTTGGACCTGAGTGCTGATAAATGTATCCTCTATCCTGTGGATAGGTCAGAAAATGTAGTTTGTGGTCCAACTCCTTTTATTGTAATTGCCAATATTATTTAATATTGTGGAGGTACATACAAGCAACCAGGTCCCTCTTCCTGTTTGTCAAAAGGCCTAAAAAAAACAGATGATCAGTTGCTATGGGCAAATCCTCTGCATTTTCTTTGCTATAGTCTTGATCTATTTTCCTCATTGTTTAATTAAATTAATTAATAATTTATTTATTTTATTTTTTTATAACTTGCAGTCATCTTAGAGACTCATGAATATAGTAAAGACATGAATACAGCAAAGACATGCACATCGACCCTGTCTGTGGCACATGGAGTTCCCTGAGTCTATATTATACACCTGTAAGTACTCTGATGCTGCAATGTACTCTGAGGCACCATATTATCCTCTAAAAACTGTACTTCCAAGTACTACAGTACATTGTAGAATATACCAAGATTTGCTTTTTTCCCCTGTTTCAGTATGAATTAATGGAAAAAATTCAGCAAGCCGTTGCAAATAAATCGGATGCACAGGGAGGGATAAAGTATGGACATTTCAGTACAGCCTGGATCAATAATATGGTAGAGTGCATGTGCCCTTAGAGTAAAAATGATCTTTTAACTTTAGTTACCTAAGTGTATATCATGCAGTCCAACCTTTAGTAAACCAACACTCACTGACTAAATATACACAAGTGAACCTAGAGCTGGGCAAGTCTTGTGTGTCATATGTCGCAGTTGCATATACAGTAACTTCCATAGTAGTGCACTTGCTAACAACCTCAGCATCTTACTGCTTAGAAAACTGGGAGCCCTAAGACGTCCCATTCTCTGAAAACAGAACTGTGTGTTATTAAGGACTGGGCACCACTAGCCTCTGGTCAAGATCACAGCTGCTTTTACAAAACAAAAGTTAAACCATTTTGATCAAGTTATGAGGGCTCACGGGCACCATCCCTTAGATGCCTCCATCACTGATAATTGCAGTATTTTTGGAGGTTAAGTCCATGAGATCAGAAACACATCTCAGACATCAGAGATATAGAAATCAACATTTTACTGTGGTCCAAAACAAGCCTGTGACTTATGCTGTCCTACTTGACAGACAAATATAATTAGAGGGATAGATGCTGAGCTTTATGAGATATATATATATATATATATATATATATATATATACATACACACAGTACAGACCAAAAGTTTGGACACACCTTCTCATTCCAAGAGTTTTGTGTATTTTCATGACTATAAAAATTGTAGATTCACACTGAAGGCATCAAAACTATGAATTAACACATGTGGAATTATATACTTAACAAAAAAGTGTGAAACAACTGAAAATATGTCTTATATTCTAGGTTCTTCAAAGTAGCCACCTTTTGCTTTGATTACTGCTTTGCACACTCTTGGCATTCTCTTGATGAGCTTCAAGAGGTAGTCACCTGAAATGGTTTTCACTTCACAGGTGTGCCCTGTCAGGTTTAATAAGTGGGATTTCTTGCCTTATAAATGGGGTTGGGACCATCAGTTGTGTTGTTCAGAAGTCAGGTGGATACACAGCTGATAGTCCTACTGAATGGAGGGTTAGAATTTGTATTATGGCAAGAAAAAAGCAGCTAAGTAAAGAAAAACGAGTGGCCATCATTACTTTAAGAAATGAAGGTCAGTCAGTCCAAAAAATTGGGAAAACTTTGAAAGTGTCCCCAAGTGCAGTGGCCAAAGCCATCAAACACTACAAAGAAACTGGCTCACATGAGGACCACCCCAGGAAAGGAAGACCAAGAGTCCCCTCTGCTGCGGAGGATAAGTTCATCCGAGTCACCAGCCTCAGAAATCGCAGGTTAACAGCAGCTCAGATTAGAGACCAGGTCAATGCCACACAGAGTTCTAGCAGCAGACACATGTCTACAACAACTGTTAAGAGGAGACTGTGTGCAGCAGGCCTTCATGGTAAAATAGCTGCTAGGAAACCACTGCTAAGGACAGGCAACAAGCAGAAGAGACTTGTTTGGGCTAAAGAACACAAGGAATGGACATTAGACCTGTGGAAATCTGTGCTTTGATCTGATGAGTCAAAATTTGAGATCTTTGGTTCAACCACCGTGTCTTTGTGCGACGCAGAAAAGGTGAACGAATGGACACTACATGCCTGGTTCCCACCGTGAAGCATGGAGGAGGAGGTGTGATGGTGTGGGGGTGCTTTGCTGGTGACACTGTTGGGGATTTATTCAAAATTGAAGGAATACTGAACCAGCATGGTTACCACAGCATCTTGCAGTGGCATGCTATTCCATCCGGTTTGCGTTTAGTTGGGCCATCATTTATTTTTCAACAGGACAATGACCCCAAACACACCACAAGACTGTGTAAGGGCTATTTGACCAAGAAGGAGAGTGATGGGGTGCTACGCCAGATGACCTGGCCTCCACAGTCACCAGACCTGAACCCAATCGAGATGGTTTGGGGTGAGCTGGACCACAGAGTGAAGGCAAAAGGGCCAACAAGTGCTAAGCATCTCTGGGAACTCCTTCAAGACTGTTGGAAGACCATTTCAGGTGACTACCTCTTGAAGCTCATCAAGAGAATGCCAAGAGTGTGCAAAGCAGTAATCAAAGCAAAAGGTGGCTACTTTGAAGAACCTAGAATATAAGACATATTTTCAGTTGTTTCACACTTTTTTGTTAAGTATATAATTCCACATGTGTTAATTCATAGTTTTGATGCCTTCAGTGTGAATCTACAATTTTTATAGTCATGAAAATACAGAAAACTCCTGGAATGAGAAGGTGTGTCCAAACTTTTGGTCTGTACTGTATATATATATTTTATATAGGCTTACAGAATAACAGGTGGTTTGTAGGGCAGAGACACCTTTGGGGAGCCCGCAGAGCCCAGGGCCCAGTAGTGACTGCTACCTCTGCATCCCCTAAAGCTGTGGTGGCAAACCTATGGCACTCATGCCAAAGTGGCCGTCACCCCAGCCAGGCTCCTCGATTGCTCGCTAACGGGGAATCCGGAACAGCTGTCCCAGATCCCCCAACGAGCAATCCAGCACTTCTATCAGTTGTATGTGCAAATGCAAATACACCTGAAAACTGTCAGTGTAGGTCACTGGTCCACTGCTTACACTGACAGAAGATTATGACCTCTGCCCCGACATCAGAGCCTGCTTTGCGGTGGAAGAATGAGGTCACCATGATGCTCTTTGTGGGAGTGCAGCTAAGTACAGGAGTACATTGGACTGTGTGGGGGCCACCATGGAGCAGATTGGACTGTGTGGGAGCCCTTCACTATTTATATCACACAATATCTGTTTTATAGCAGACATGGGATATTATTACAGGCCATAATAACATTGCACTATCACTATAAAACAGATCCTGCGCGATGTAAATAGTGAACATTAATTGTTCAAAAGTATACCAAATGCAAACTTCTACCTTTCAGTACAAAGTTTGTGTCATTGAAATCATTGTATCATTGAAAGCTCTGTAAAGCCCCATTCACACAACCATATTTTGCGGGTCCGTAACTGTCCACAATTGTGGATCCACAGAGTATTAATGTTAAATTGCTGGGTTGGTACTTTACGATAAATTAATGGGTTCTGGGTTGCAGTTTGGGCACTTGGTCTCTAAAAGGTTTCGCCATCACTGCCCTATAGCTAACGCCTGTGGATCAGGATTTATGAGTGAACACAAAAGTAAATCTAGGACTACTAGGACAAACAGTGAATGCTGCTTACCCACCCACATAGGATGACAGACAGTTTTCTGTATACACACACTGGTGCAGGGAAAGCTGTCATGCATTGTGTGAGGGTAGGGTAAACAGGACTTTCACAGTATCTCCTTGAAGTCCTGTCAAGAGTTACTTTTTACCTGAAATCCTAATCCAAATGATATAAAACACATATATATCTATAGTTATATATCAGAAGTCACAAGTATTGAAAAGGTATGTATCACAGGAAAATGACCTACTTTTAAAATCAAGTTTTTATGTTAGTCAGGGGAGTGGCTATGCTCAAGAAACACTGGGGTTTCTCGGGGGGGGGGGGATCTCTATATGCTGTACAGTCATGGCCAAAAGTTTTGAGAATGACACAAATATTATATTTTCACATGATCTGCTGCCCTCTGGTTTTTATGTGTGTTTGTCAGATGTTTTTATCACATACAGAAATATAATTGCATTCATATTATGAGTAACAGAAGCTTATAACATTTTTAAAATGTTTTAACCCAACACCTATTTTTTCACTTTTCCCCCCCCTCCTCCCCCCCCCCCCCCCCCCCCCCCCCCCCCCCCCCCCCACCCCCCCCCCCCCCCACCCCCCCCCTCCCCCCCCCCCTTTCCCCCACCCAATCTTTTTTTTTTTTCTCAATTTTTTTTTTTTTGTTTGCCCCCCCCCCTCTTGATAATTGACCACAAGTTCTCAATGGGATTAAGTCTGGGAGTTTCCAGGCCATGGCCCAAAATCTCTATCTTTGTCCCTGGCCATTTGTTTCCCTTTGCTTTTGGCGGTGCTCCATCTGCTGGAAAGGCATTGTTGGCGCCACTGCTCTTGGACAGTTGGGAGAATGTTGCTCTTGGAGGACATTCTGGTACCATTCTTTATTCATGGCTGTGTTTTTAGGCAAGACTGTGAGAGGCCGTTCCTTGGCTGAGGCCCCCACACTGTGGTTTCGGTGCTTTACAGTTGGCATGGACAAGACTGGTGGTGCGCTCCCTCTTCTTCTCCGAATAGCTGTTTTCCAGATGTTCCAAACAATCGAGGGGATTCATCAGAGAAAATGACTTTACCCCAGTCCTCAGCAGTCCACTCCCTGTCCTTTTGCAGATATCGTCTGTCCCTGTGTTTTTCTGGAGAGGTGGCTTCTTTGCTGCCCTCCTTGGCCAGGCCTTGCTCCAGGTCTCCGCCTCACAGTGCGTGCGTGCCTCACACCTGCCTGCTGCCATTCCTCAGCAAGCTCTGCACTGCTGGTAGCCCGATCCCGCAGCTGAAACACTTTTAAGAGACGGTCCTGCCGCTTGCTGGTCTTTCTTGGGCGCCCTGGAGCCTTTTTGGCACCAATGGAACCTCTCTCCTTGAAGTTCTTGATGATGCGATAGATTGTTGACTGAGGTGCAATCTTTCTAGCTTCAATACTGTTCCCAGTTAGGCCATTTTTGTGCAGTGCAATGATGACTGCACGTGTTTCTTTAGAGATAACCATGGTTAACAGAAGAGAAACAATGATGGCAAGCACCAGCCTCCTTTTAAAGTGTCCAGTGGTGTCATTCTTACTTAATCATGACAGATTGATCTCCAGCCCTGTCCTCATCAACACCCACACCTGTGTTAATGGAGCAATCACTGAAACGATGTTGAAATGTGTTTTGGGGGATAAAGTTCATTTTCTAGGCAAATATTGACTTTGCAAGTAATTGCTGTTAAGCTGATCACTCTTTATAACATTCTGGAGTATATGCAAATTGCCATTAGAAAAACTGAAGCAGTAGACTTTGTAAAAATTAATATTTGTATCATTCTCAAAACTTTTGGCCATGACTGTGTATCATAGAGCGTTACCACCCACTTGGCTAGTATACCCTAATTTGTTATAGCAGAACTTATATCTCTGGAATGGCTGAATGGATTTGGATCAACAGAAAAATTTGCAGGCTGTCCGCACCTATCACATGATGTAGGTCATTGGGCTTTTCAGGCCTGGTAATAAGTGCTCTTTGAAAGAGCAAAGGAGAAGCTGAGGCAACATGGCAAATCCCATATTCATGTATAGAAAATACAATAAATACAAAATAGAAAGTTAAACACACATGAGAAAAAAAGGTTTTTAAAAGTGAAAAATTGTTACAGCTTTTAAAGGAAAAAAATCTTTAATAAGTAATTTGCCTTCACAAGATCTCTCTCACTATCTGGTTTTAATAAATACAATTGGTGATACTTTCCCTTTAATGTAAGTTTTGCAAATAAATGACAGTTACTGTATGTCCTATGTTCATGTTAACTAACTTGGAAGGCACAACATTTACAGTAAACTGTGTGATCCCAGGAGTGACATGCTTGGATCCCCACTGATCATCTGAATCCCTACTTCCTTCCAGCAAAAAGACCACAGCTATAGTTGGAGGAGTTTTAATGGAATGGCCATCAAAAAAGATTGCCACCATTCAACTCCTTATAGCAGTCCTCCGGTCTGGGAGGGTCGATGTTAAAACAACAGTCAGACCACCATCGATGTATTTATCAGCTATCCAATGGACAGGTGATAAATTCTACTGGTTAGAAATAGAAAAAAAAACCAAAAAAAAAAAAACCAAACATTTAAAGTACTCCAGACAAGTAATTCACACATAATGCTGCTACATGTATGATCCTATACTTACCCAGAGCTTGTTTTCAAAATAATAGGCACCAAGTAGCTTCACGATGTTTGGGTGGTTGCAGGTTGCCAATATATCGATTTCAACCATGTAGTCCTCCAACTCATCCTCACTCTTTGTGTCTATAACTTTGGCAGCAGCCAAGATGCCAGTTTCCTTATTTTTCGCCTAAAAACATAAGAAGCCAAATGTAATAACGTGTAGTGTCTAAACCAGTTCAGTAACAGTCTAAATTTACTGTATGCACATCTTTTAACTCAACACTTCAAAAGACACATAAACAAGAGAAAATAACAGAGTAGTGATCTCTATAACAAGGTGCCTAATGGGAATGACAGAATATTCACTACAAAGGAAGCTCAAAAAAATGAATCAAAGCCATACTTTAAAAATTCAGCACATGAAAGGTTCTATAACCAGGTCTGTGGAGTGGGTAGGCCAAACCACTGACTCAGACTCCTGTTCCTTCATAGGTGGGTGACAGCCAAGGTCAGACAGAAGCAGCTAAAGAGGACCTTTCACCAACTCCACCAGCACCAACTCTCTGCATCCAGTCTCTTCTACTCCGCTGATTCCAACGCAGTTGGAATTTTTTCTATAGTCCTCGCTATTCCAGAGTAATCATTTCTGTTACATTCAGGTTTGTGGTGATGCTCTAAATCTTGTATTTTTACTACAATCTTCTTGACGTAATAAATAATTACTTTTATTAGTTTTATGGGAAACCTTGTACAAATATTACAGAACCCAGTGTAAGTTTAGAGCTGGCAAAACTCATCAAGGATAACATCTACAACGAACCACAGGATTATAAGCCATCTAATATAAAGTATAATTAAAATGTAAAGCAAATAGCATTTAACAACACTACTAAAACATAAGCCATAAATGCACAGCACACGGTGAAAGTCTACCCATCTATTGGACCACTCTGGGAGGGAACGTGTAGTTTAGCTTCAAATAAAGTGTGAGAACTAAAGAGACTCTAAATACAGAATGAAAGCGCCTATTAATTATAACTCCACTTGTACACCATCCAGCCCAATACCCATGAAAACACTTCCAGATTTCCTCGTACTGCTGTGACTGTACATTACTTATAATGGTGGGGCGTGCCCACAAGTACATACATGTGACCTTCATATATTAAGAAAGATCACGTTGGTAAATGATATAACTGTAGTAAAGGGATTGCAGAAACATCCTTTATTTAGTATTAACTATCACTTACAGAAACTATACTTATGTGTCGTCTAATAGACTCCACTCTTAAAGAAGTGCAAGCTCAAGGTGCCTGGAAAACACTTCTCTTTCTGGCTGACTTGAATTGTCCACAGAATCTGATATAATTATGATTTTTATTTTTTTTTTTTTTTTTTTTTTTTTAGATTACAGACCTGGAGTCTTCTCCTTCTCCAGCCACTTGTGCAAGTATGTGCAGCTGTATTTTGTGATCTGAACTAAGTTTTGGAACCTGGGTTCTGAATTGATTTGGGAACTATTTTGGGTCATATGCACGATTATGAATTAGGTTGTGGGTATTTTGGGGTGTGTGTGCTATAAAAGGAGATGGGTTACATTAGTCTGGGCCACTCATGAGCTTTAGCTCAACTTGACGTAACATCCATACTTATACTTTACCTGGTTATGATGGCCAACTGCTGCCCACAAAAGTAATTTGTCCATGGGCAACACAAGCGCTGCAATTTGTTTAGGTGCCTTCAGTAAGTAGAACGGGTTAGGATTTCGCAGTGTTAGGGTGGGTTCACACTTGCGCTTGAGTCCGTCCGCTGCCAATCCGAGTGAAAATCTCGGGAAACAGGATAGGCATCAGATACTGACAGGTTAGAGACGAATTTGTTAAAAACCCATTCATTTGAATGGGTCTTTAAAGCAATGTGTGGGTGTGCGCTTACACCCTCTACGCTGCAAATCCTTTTTTTTCGTTGGAAACAAAGTCGGACATGCAGGACTTCGTGTCCGACAGAAAAAAACAGCTTTGCAGCGGCAGAGGGTGTAAGCGCACACCCACGCATTGCTTTAAAAACCCATTCAAATGAATGGGTTTTTAAGCAATGCGTCGCTAACCAGTCGGTATCCAATGCCTATCCAGTTTCCCAAGATTTTCACTCGGATTGGCAGCGGACGGACTCAAGCGCAGGTGTGAACCCACCCTTATGGGTCTCAAACCACCCTATGTTTGCACTGGGACACGGGTGAGACACTGTGGCGCATTTACCAGAACAGTCATAAGAACAATAATTCACATAGGAAATGTAAGTTGTTTACACCACAACTTGACTGTCAGTAAAATAACCAAATAGTCCGCCCACTATATTCGACACTCGATCACACCTGATTCAGTTGAAAAGACATGACAAATAGTGCTAGCAAAAACATGGAGCTCGGCCACTTTTAGCCAATTCGGAGGCTAAGGCAGGAAAGCTGTGTTTTGTTTTTTGTTTTGTGTTTTTTTTTGCAGATTTTCCTGTGATTCTACTGAGCCAAAGGCAGGAGTGGATTTAGCAGAAGTATTGGTGCTTCCTTTATATTTACCATTGCTTTTAAAGCTACTCTTGTCTTTGGCTCAAAAAACAGCAGCAAAATCTGCAAAAAAAAATCCCCTCAAAACACTGCTTTTCCGCAATATATTTGGAAAGCCTTTTCATTCAGTCACCAGGATGTTCGTGTCTTTGAAACACAATCCTTCAATATAATCAGCCCAAGATGCTACATGAAGGTGACTGATGACAGAAGTAACTTCACACTTGCAGAGCTGCATCATGTGGGAACTAGGAAATAACTTGTTACACAAGTTTTCTATAGTTATTAAAGCAGAAGTTCACGGTGGGAGGAATCAAGATCTGGCTAAAAGGTTTTGTTTTTCAGAAAGTCACAACCTCTGCAAGCATGTGCAAGTAAACAGGCTAGTATATAAGAGCTGCAGATACAGACAGAATCCTGACATTATGGGTATAGACATATGATCTACAGCCTTTTAAGTATCTAACCATAAATACGGTGTATATATATACACTTATAAAATTACCAGCAAACATGATCCATCTCTTATTAGACGTGTGCCATATTCAGCAAAGGTTCTGGTGAATGTACATAGTTTTGGTGAATACATTTTATATATTTTCATGACTATTATGCTAAATATATAAGCAATGGGATGAGATACATTAATACACCAGTACTTATGTTAGACCTATAAAAATCTAGCCAAATATAGGGGCAGCTCCAAACGTTAGGAATCAGCAACACCTTTGGGGCTTTGTCTACACAACCTTGTTAAAAAACAATTTTTATGTACGCACAAAACTGTAACTCCCTCAAAAGATTATGTTTTGCACCTTCACCTTCCAGTTCTCTTATCAGACCAGGCTGAACACTTCCGCAGCAGTCATAGTGGGTCCCCCTCACAACTTCCCCAAGAGTCACAGAAACCCCCTTAAATTTAATTCCCCAGTTATTTTCATTCTTCCTCTTTAACCAGAGAGCACAGCAGGACTCCACAATGTACTCACATCCACACATTACACAGAGACAGCAAACTACATCAGCCTACTGATAAGAGCTGCACATAGCCAGCTGCCTTTGGCCAACGTATTGGTCAATGTTATTATATATTTCGGCTCCCTTGTGCTTACCCTTCTCTACAAAAACGGTCAGCTCTGGATCGAAGTACCTGACCACCAACACCAATTCTCTAGTTGCCATGAGGACTGGGCTTACTGCAAGCTGCCAAGTTAAAGGGGTTGTCCAGGATTACTTCCCATTTCTGCTTTACATGTCATTTTACTAAAAATTTTCTCCTTAACAACAAAAGGCTAGTTGAAATCCAACTTTTATTCTTTTCTCCCCTTCTCTTGTTGTTTAGCAAATTGTTGGAAGGCTTCCATATACATTAGATGATTGGATGGTTTCTCCAAAATTGGCAGGATTTGCCGACATTAATCTAACGTGTATGGTTTGTCTATACTGAAGTAAAGCGCAAAGTCTTCTTTTTGACTATTATCTGTCTATACACCGCAAGCTCAAATGAACTGCAGACCAGGCATTGTCATAATGTAAAGGATAACACCACAGAAAGTGAAATACTATCACTGAATGGAAAGAGATACCACAACCATAATGTAAGGCCAGCATCTATTAGGAAGTACATGTTAACCCTTTCTCTTACCTAGTCTCTTTATTAGGACAAGTGCAGAGTTTGAAAATACCTGCTACACTTTTAGGATATTAGTTCACCACGGGGGGTGTTATGCTGCCAGCATCAAGGTAGGATACTTAACAGTGTCAACTGCAGTTCACTACTTTTCCAATCTGAAGTCTATACCTACACCCACCGCTACAGTTTGTATGGCGAGTGAGCAGAGCGGCTCTCCTGCGCTGCCTCAGTACTGGTGATTTGCGGGGGTCCTGGATGCCAGAACCCCTGTAGATCTAATATTTAAGGCCTATTCTAAGAATAGCCCATCAGTCTTGGAAATCGGATAACCCTTTTAAACCCTGGTTCCTTGCTTTTACATGTGTCACAACATAATCACATATTCCAACCCCTCACTCCCAACTGCAACGTCCATTATGCCCAACAAAGGCTCCACATTTGTCATTAAACATATAACAATCTAGGGCACCATCACTCTCCTGCAAAGCTATAAAAAATGTTTGGGTATAAGGACAACTCTCCATGGAAGTTTTAGAACACCTCAATAAAAATAACGTATTAACTTTGTTTCAACAAATTAGATCTACATTTTTGACTCTTCAAAGAAGCTGCTAAAATTATTTTATCCAATATACTCTATCAATTCCTCACAGTTTTCTAGATCTCTGCTTGAGGTCATTCATTCTGCTTACTCCTGGTGGATACAAATTAGACCATGGTCATGTGATATACAGCTGGTTACTAGGCATCTGGTTACTGGGCTGTGACTGTAACGTGCTGTGCACCAGTGTGTCCATCACATGAACATGGACTGATTTTTATCCACTGGGAATAAGCAGAATGAATGACAGCAAGCAGAAATCTAGAAAACTTGAGGAAGTGATACAGAAAGTACTTTTCATTACACAAACAATGACTTATTTGCTAAAACTCGACAACCCTGTTAAGTCAAACTAGATGAGTAAATTGAGATAAGTTGGAGCAGTAATTATTCCCATTTTTGTGGCAGTTAGGCTACTGCAACCCCGAGGGTGCTGTGTCCATTGTAAAAAAAAAAGTCAAGCAAGTTAAGGTCGCAACACCCTTGGGGTGGCAATTTGACTCCATCCACTTACATCATTGAGGGAGTCACAGGGCGACATGGCGATCTTTGGTCGCACAAAACGAGTCGCAGCCAAAAGGCACGGTGTGGCCCTAATCTTACACCAGATATCCTTAGACAGACTGCCACATATCACTGGATCCCAAGAAGCCTGTGATAAAGTGACCTTTTGATGTTGTGGAGACAATCTCCATTGCTACTCAGCAATGACTTGTAATCATGGCTGAAATAAGTCCAAAAGTGGCTAAAAACAAGGACCAGAGGAAAAATGAGTAGAGGACTAGAAGTGAAAGTGAAGAGCAGAAGGCACTCCAGTGTGCTGTGAGGAACCCTGTAAGTGGATGCCGCAACTTATAACAAACTGTGTCTCCATGTTGTGTGACTGGAAGTTGTTGGAAGCAGAGAGACGTAAGCTACACCTGTTGAACTGTCACAGGTCTCATGCCTCTTTTATTGCATCTAACATCAAGGTCAACCCACCTTCCATCATCCAGGAGCCTGCCAATGTACACCAGTGCAGCCCCCTTATCACTGTGCCACCCTAGAGCCATGGGAGGTTTGGTCGAAAGTCGCAGTTGACACCATGACCATACACATTAATGCCATCCTGAGGCTCAAAGTAAGTTGTCCATTAAATACACTCATGCTCTATCCACAGAATAGGAGATAAAGGTCACATCGCCGGGGAATCAACTCCCAGCGATGAGGAGAACGATGTGCTGAAAGTCTCCCACATCTCCTCCAGATCCCCCCAGCGATGAAGAGAACAGGGATCTTAAAGTTTCCCATATCTCTTCCGTGTGAATGAAGTGCTAGTACAGGGGGTGGGTTATATATCGCTAGATCATTTCCTGACAGTCTTTACCATATAAAATAAGGCAAACATCCAATAGGACCTCTTCAATTTTAAAAGCCAAGTTATCACCTTATAGTGGCTTTGCCATAAAAATGTTTTATGACCTACTAACTGGAGAGACTATAAATTATGGTTAGGTACAAAAAAAGGAATAGCATTAGTCCCATTCACTGAGGCAGAGCAAGACAATGCTTTATAACCTATCCTACTAACAGATCAAAAACATAACAGAAGAAAGCCTGTTTAATGGAGACAATGTATCCTGCATGTTTTCTTTGTAATCCATTGTGGTAGGTGTTTTTAGTAACATTGCATTACATTATGGCTAAACATAGCAATCTGCTTAGAGATCCCAACAGACGGCATCTCTTCTCTGGAGATCACTAAGCGTTGTAGCAATTACTGCAAACATGGTAAAACAGAAATAGATAAACACACAGCCCTATTGTATTCCTATTGACCGAAGGAAGGGGACGCAAGTGAAACTGAGGATTCAGGGTTTAATAGAAATGTAACTAGGTCATGTTTTCCTGTATGATAGTCAAGAAAAATTTCAGTAGCAAACAATACCTAACGTCTGGAATACAGTGTGAGCAGCTATAAAAATATGACATTGTCCTATAGTAAAAAAGGACTGGTCACCACCTCCGCACATTATTTAATAGGTGCTGTGCCACTGATTCTGGAACAGTTAGAATTTTTTCTATAGCCCCCATCGTTCCCGAGCAACACTGCTAACTTTGGTGCCTGATATGCTATTTAGGTTCTGTACTGTCAGGAGGGCGGTGTCAGGCAGGAGCAGACAAGGAGTGCGATTCAGAGCTCTGACAACAGCTGCCTCTGATTGGAGCTCTGAATCACACCCCTTGCCTGCTCCTGCATGACATTGCCCTTCTGACATCACAGAACCTAAAGAACACAACAGACACTAAACATAACAGCACTTGTTACTCAGGGATGGTGAGGGCTAAAGAGAAAATTCCAACTGTGCTGGAATCAGTGGGCCAGCGCCTATTAACAGATGCTAAGAAGGAGAATTGGTGGAGGTGGTGAAAGGTCCTTTTTAAAGGGCTAAACATGTAAAATTCTATTTGAAAAGCGAGTGTTCTGAATTTCCCACACAGGTCACATGATTATGATGTATTTCTTGTAGTGAAAAAGTGCTGTGCATTGGTCATATAGCTTATTGAAATCCTCTCCCCAAGTCTATGGCACACCATCAGTAATGTCCTGTACTTGAGGCTAAAGAGTGCATCAAGTTAATTTCCAGGAAACCACCTTTAAACCTTTTAAAGGTCAAGAAAATATGGCAACCCCAATTAGGTCAGCAAGGGTTAAGAGAAAAGTCAAAGGCTACTACACGCAGAACTCCTATAACTCATGAACTGTAATAAGATTAGGTATGACAAAGAAGAGAAGATTCTTTCCTGAAATTAATCAAGTCACTACATAAAAGTTATTGCAGATAACACCACTTAGTGACCAGTATCTATGTAAACATGCCAAGAGCAGGGCTATGACCGAGAGACGAGGACAACTCTCCTTCACACGCCAAGAAAAAAAAATAGCTACATTCCATGTGCTTATATATTAACCAAACAGGAAACAAAGAGTTAACCGAGCAAACAGAGCTGTGCACACAAGCACTTTTTTTTGTTTAGTGTGCTAAGCATTAAAAGGCCTGGACTGCAGATTAAAAACATTATAAAAAATAAAACTGGTAAATCAGGGGTTGCAGATCGGGGGTGGGGGTCTACGGGTTTCAGTTACGACTTCAGTCAGCTTTATCAACACAAACAGCAAGGCCTCTCAGACGTGTGATAAGAAGTTACATTTGGGTGTGCACAGGATGTAGCATTGAGTTGACTCGGCACAAGACCTTAGGTTGCAACAGCCGAGAGAGGAAAATGCTTACAGCCATGAAATACACTGAAATATATTATAATTATAAATATATATAAAAAATATTATATAATTATAATATTATAAATGGTAAATTCACTACATTAGACCATGCAAACAGAAGCAGCTAAATAATAATCAGATATTATTCTACAATATGTGCAATATTATTGTACTAAACCACACCCAGTTGACACAGGCTGTAATAAAATTGTAAGTGCCAGGTCACCTTCATATGCTGGGAATCTGCATAGACAGAAATTCCATAATATCTACCTATGGGTGCATTGAGCATTTACAATCCAATAGTACAGCAATGCAAGCAGTTGGTAAGGCTTTAGTCACACTTACGTAGATTGATGCCATGTTTTCTGCCAAGTTTTACACATTCTGCAAGGGAGACTCTTGTCAGAGTCTGACACAGATGTAAACAGAGCCCAAGTCAAACAGCTTTACTGTGTAATAGCAAAAAGAGACTAAAGATACAAGCAACATGAAGTACGCAGCTTCAACATTTTTGACACACATACAAAAGTCTGACCTCCACCGTAGGCCTTATTCACCCTTTGGTGTTTATAAGCCAAAACCAGTGTAGAGTAGAGACTACATAGTCATAGTCCGCTGGCACCCATTTAGACTCATTAATAGGAAACCATCATGAGTATCATTATATGTTCACGTACAATTTGCATTTGTCAACATCATATTCCCTGTTTACAGAGGGTGACATGTTATGGACAATACTTTTAGGCTGGCTTCACGCGGGCGGACTCTCCATGTACAACATGCGATCAGTGTTTTCTTGTTCCCATTTTACTGTGCACATTTTTACACTGGGCAATGACTGGGAACAAACGTTGATAGGTAAAGGGCCTTAAAGGGAGTCTACCACCACCAAAATCACTTTTCATCTGCTCATATGCTGTTGTCACATAGTGAACATACATCTTTGACTAAAATAATGTTACTAAGAATAATAATTTTTATTTGCTTGTATATAAGTGCCAACAAATTCTGAACATATTCTGAAGAGCTGTTCAGTGCACCCAGATATGGCAATTTATTCAGGAAATCAGGATGCGGACTCCAGCAGGACATATCAGTCTTTTTGTTAGGTTACCTTTACACTGCCATTATGCAATGGATGTGGCTTTCATCCATCACCGGACATTATATGACAGATGCTGACAGAGCCCCCTCTGTTTGGTGCCCGTCTACATTTATCTCACTATAAAAAACCATGACGGAAGTTTTCTGATGAATGCATGCAGTACTTTTTCTTCTGTTACAAAACTAAACAAACATGATAGAAGACAGCATCCGTTATGTTGTTTAGATTAGAGTCAATGAGAATGGACATAGACGTAAATAGACACAATGGTCTGGAACAGACTCTATGGCCCATGGTCCATCTCCAGGAGACAGGAAGTCACAGACTATTTTAGGCTTAGTGGCAAGAGTTGAAATTGCAAGATTTTTAGAATTTTTTTGAAATATAAAACATGGAAAGTTAAAAACATCATCCAAAAAATTCTTTAAAAATATGATGGGGGGGGGGGTCTCGGATCTTGCCGGCTATATGGTGTTGTACAGAGGCTATTCCGAAATGATGGCCCTATCACGGGCAACCCGGACTTTCCTGCAGCACTCCACTCCGCTTTCCTTTCCCACACTGTAGGTCAAGTTACCCTTCGATTCCATCAGGTTATGTCAAACTCCTCCCTCCTTCCCCGCTCTGAGCTGCTCGCTGACTCCATTGCCTCTCGCTGGCAATACGCTCAGCTTTCCCATTTTTAAGCTTCCCTCAAGACATCTCATAATCTTCATAGAGCGTTACAGCCTTTTGAACACTTGTGCCTCTCATCTTCCCGCTCCAGCTCATACTGTCTCGCTTGTCTATGGCATGCTGATGGAGGATCCCGCCAACAATCTGCCGGCGTACACAGGTAGGTGGGAGAGGGAACGGGGGGGTTTCCTTCTCGCCGGACGTGTGGTCCTCAGCTTTCCAGGCGTGCCACAAATTTTCCATATCTTGCAAGGCGCAGGAAACCAACAATAAGATCCTATCTTGTTGGTACAGAGTCCCCTCTGTCCTTCATGAGATCTACCCCTCCACATCAGACCGATGCTGGAGATGCAACGTTGCCCGGGGTACGATGGTGCACGCCTGGTGGGAATGCACACTCCTGCGTCCCTTTTGGTCTGATGTCCGTCACATTATCAAGATGGTCACTGGCATCGCTTTGGAGGAAGACCCTGTTCCTCTACTTCTTTCTATCTTCCCACATAAATTTCAGAAACCTACTCGTAGGCTTTTAGGCTTCCTATTGATCGCTGCAAGGTCCATCATCCCTAGATTATGGAAATCTACGACGCCCCCCCTTTCTGTTGTCTTGGTTTCAGGAGGTCTTACGCATACGTAGCTTGGAGAATTTGCTCGCGGAACTGGAGCAGGACAATAGAGCCCACCAGCAAACGTGGCTCCTATGGAACCACTTTTACTACTCTCCCCCGCCTCTTGTCTTCTTTCTACTTGGCGTATGGTCCATTTACATCTATATGTTTTTGGATTTAGTGTTTGACTCTGCTGCAACAGAACTGCTTATTCCCCTCCCCCCACTCATCTTTCCCAGTTACCCACCTGTTATACCTCGTTCCCCCCTGACCCACTATTCCTTTCCCCTATCCCCCCCACCCCATGCACCGCTTCTGTTGATACCTTGTTTGATTTGCTTTTTGTTGTTATACAAAAAACTTTATTAAAATTCTTAATGGAAAAAAAAATATGGGGAGGTCCATCACTGACATCACTATTTAGATTGCAGTGGTCGAGTCTACAACCTGGCCCATAAGCCAAGGGGACCCACAGGTTATCCTCACCACAATAACACTCATTAAACATCTTTCATCTATTTACTCATTTCCAGGGTCGTATCTATAGGGGATACACAGGTAGCAGTCACTACTGGCCCTGAACCCTGGGGGACCCTAAAGGTACCCCTGCCACATAAAATATACCACAATTCTAAATTACACAATGTAGGAATGGGGCCCCATTACAAATTCTGCCCTGGGGCACAAGGGCTTCAAGTTACGCCTCTGCGTAGGAAACACCAGCCTTTATCTAGTGAGTTATTTCTTGTTCAGCTCAGACCTTTGTCATATAGGAGTAAACTAGATTGCAAAAGAGCACCTTCAGCTCTTCAGTCTAGCTAGTTGCAGATAGGGTTAACAGGCAGTCCCATGTCACAGATCCCATGCTTGCAGAACCAAGACTTATTGAATATGTCGTATGCCGAACCAGTGAGGAAACCTAGATGATCACGACCAAAATGTGCCCTGCATTTCCCAAAGAGTGTTTGGAAAGGAGGATCAGGTCCCAGTGGGTCGCATAATATCACCACAGTGGAAAGAGGGGACTGAGGAAGGGGTGAATAGCCACTATTGTATGTGTATGAATGCCATACGTGCAGAATCTGCTGCTGTAAGTGGATGTGCCTCCATGTTGCTTTGTAACTGGTTGAAACTTTGCTAAGTAAACTAAGCCACTAGTAACTCCTGTCTAATCTGCCAGTCTGTCTCATAACACCTAACAGCAGGCACTACAAAACACTATCACACGGGAGCCAAGTAGCAGGGAGTGCCCTGGGGGACCCTACACCATTACCCCAGTTTGACTCCCTCATAACTGTGCCGGCCTAGGGCCTGTCAGGTTTTGGTGACAAAAGCCACAGTGACCAGTGTAGCTGCTATCTTGGGTCTACTCCTAACCACGCCATCTCCACACTGCTGTGCCCCAGGACATTGCATAAGTAGTGTCCTGGTTATCATAGTTTCTTAAACTAAAAAAAAAAAAAAAAAAAAATTACAGAAAAACAAAGACCTATACTCAGAATAGCTGACATGCATTCACACACACGACTGGCATCACTACAAGCCAGAAAGCTACTAGAAATTTCTAAGAAAAAAAAAAAAAAAATGCCATAAGATCTTAAAGGGAACCTTACAGGTCAATTTGGGATGCTAAACCATCCACAGGTCCTTACCCCGGGGGGGGGGGTTAGTGTCACAAATAGCCCTGCTTCTGGTGTTCCTGGCACCTTCACAGTTCTTTAATGAAACCAAGGACTTATATCCCGGCTTCAGCATACTCCTCTGATTTCAGTGAAGAACTGTGCTGGTGTGAGGAATACAGCGGCAGGTTGAGAATAAATCTTTTTTATTTTGATTCCGGGCATGTCCCCAATTGCCCTAACAAATTCCCTTTAAAGTTCTTTACCTGTTATCTTAAAAGCCAAGGGGAGAAAAAAAAAACCAAAAAAAAAAACAAAAAAAAAACACGAGTTATCTGAACTATTTTAACAATTATTTATATTGTCCTCTGGCACTGTTACCACCAGCTCTGTGCCAGTTTTAATTTAAAGAGATATTCCGGACATAGCAAGAGAAGGATGGTGTGCAGATATGTTATTACACTACATGACCTGATAAAACATCCAGATATAGTTTACAGTCCACTATAATTTGATAGTGTACCAAATGTTAATCCACAATCATTTTTGGAACTTAATATTGATGACCTAGCCTTAGGATAAGCCATTAATATGGGATTGGTAGGGACCAATTCCCGTCACCTCCACCGATCAGATAAATAAAAGGATCACAGCACTTTGGAGCAGGTTCTGTATATTGTATAGTGGCAGTTAAAGGGGGTCTATCATTCACAAAACCACTTTTAAGCTAATGGCACGTGTTTTCTTCTCCCAGCTGATTCCAAGACAATTTGTTTCTTCATGTATGTAAATGAGCACCACGGGGCACCCAAAGCATTCCTCCTCTTCTGCGAGCACCCACCTCATCCTCACTTATCACCGCCCCTTCGTCCGTTGCAGTGACTCCCCTCTTGGTCTTCTCTGTATCTTCTTTCTCCTAAGTCCTCATACACAGTGCTGGGCGCATGCGTAATCGGCTCTGCCACAGTACGCTCTTGTGACAGACCACCGCAAAATGGCGTCCCGTCATGCACAGTCAGCTCTGCCCGAATCCGAAGTGGCAGAGCCGATTGCGCATGCACGAGAATTCGCTTCCATACAGCTCTGCTGGTGAGAACTGAGAAGAAAGAAGACCAAGAGGGGAGTCACCACAACGGATGAAGGGGCGTGATAAGCGATGACGATGTGGGTGCTCGCAGAAAAGGAAGAAAGCCCCGGGTGCTCCGTGGTGCTCATTTACAGTGCCTTGCGAAAGTATTCGGCCTCCTTGAACTTTTCAACCTTTTGCCACATTTCAGGCTTCAAACATAAGGATATAAAATTTTAATTTTTTTGGTGAAGAATCAACAACAAGTGGGACACAATTGTGAAGTGGAACGAAATTTATTGGTTATTTTAAACTTTTGTAAAAAATGAAAAACTGAAAAGTGGGGCGTGCAATATTATTTGGCCCCTTTACTTTCAGTGCAGCAAACTCACTCCAGAAGTTCAGTGAAGATCTCTGAATGATCCAATGTTGTCCTAAATGACTGATGATGATAAATATAATCCACCTGTGTGTAATCAAGTCTCCGTATAAATGCACCTGCTCTGTGATAGTCTCAGGGTTCTGTTTAAAGCGCAGAGAGCATCATGAAGACCAAGGAACACACCAGGCAGGTCCGTGATACTGTTTTGGAGAAGTTTAAAGCCGGATTTGGATACAAAAAGATTTCCCAAACTTTAAACATCCCAAGGAGCACTGTGCAAGCGATCATATTGAAATGGAAGGAGTATCAGACCACTGCAAATCTACCAAGACCCGGCCGTCCCTCTAAACTTTCATCTCAAACAAGGAGAAGACTGATCAGAGATGCAGCCAAGAGGCCCATGGTCACTCTGGATGAACTGCAGAGATCTACAGCTGAGGTGGGAGAGTCTGTCCATAGGACAACAATCAGTCGTACACTGCACAAATCTGGCCTTTATGGAAGAGTGGCAAGAAGAAAGCCATTTCTCAAAGATATCCATAAAAAGTCTCATTTAAAGTTTGCCACAAGCCACCTGGAAGACACACCAAACACGTGGAAGAAGGTGCTCTGGTCAGATGAAACCAAAATCGAACTTTTTGACCACAATGCAAAACAATATGTTTGGCGTAAAAGCAACACAGCTCATCACCCTGAACACACCATCCCCACTGTCAAACATGGTGGTGGCAGCATCATGGTTTGGGCCTGCTTTTCTTCAGCAGGGACAGGGAAGATGGATAAAATTGATGGGAAGATGGATGGAGCCAAATACAGGACCATTCTGAAAGAAAACCTGTTGGAGTCTGCAAAAGACCTGAGACTGGGACGGAGATTTATCTTCCAACAAGACAATGATCCCAAACATAAAGCAAAATCTACAATGGAATGGTTCACAAATAAACGTATCCAGGTGTTAGAATGGCCAAGTCAAAGTCCAGACCTGAATCCAATCAAGAATCTGTGGAAAGAGCTGAAAACTGCTGTTCACAAACGCTCGGCTTGGCTTGGCTAAAATCCCTTTTGCTGTCTCAAGACTCGGTGAGTCAAAAGCAAATTGAGGATCTGTTACATCCAACAGAGGGCGCATGAGCTCCCAGCTCCTTTCCCATAATGCCTTGTGATACGTAGATGCTTAGTAGAGGGCGAAAGGCAATTTAAAACTCTACACACTTCACTGGTGCTCTCCTCAAGGAGAGATGTCTCTGTCCACAAACGCTCTTCATCCAACCTCACTGAGCTCTAGCTGTTTTCCAAGGAAGAATGGGCAAGAATTTCAGTCTCTCGATGTGCAAAACTGATAGAAACATACCCCAAGCGACTTGCAGCTGTAATCGCAGCAAAAGTTGGCGCTACAAAGTATTAACTTAAGGGGGCCAAATAATTTGGCACGCCCCACTTTCCAGTTTTTTATTTTTTACAAAAGTTTAAAATATCCAATAAATTTCGTTCCACTTCACGATTGTGTCCCACTTGTTGTTGATTCTTCACCAAAAAATTTAAATTTTATATCCTTATGTTTGAAGCCTGAAATGTGGCAAAAGGTTGAAAAGTTCAAGGGAGCTGAATACTTTTGCAAGGCACTGGACATACATGAAGAAACAAATTATCTTGGAATTGGCTGGGAGAAGAAAACAAGTTAAGGTAGGAGAAGAATGGCCTTTTTAAAGGCCATTCTAAAGTGATTTGCAAATGATAGACTCCCTTTAATGCAGCTCTCTCCTATTCCCATTTCAACATATCGTTCCTTTGTTCCTATTAAAGAGAAGAAGTCACTACAGCAGTATTTTATTCCCCTTTCCCCACTGAGAACACATGCATGCTCAGCTATGTCCAGTGTACATGTGTACTGGGAAGGCAGCCAAACGAGAATTCAGCTATCTACAGTGATCTAAGGTACCAGTTAGGGCTTACTGAAGATGGCTATGATATATGGACAGTACCTAATGATCTGAACTTTGGTCACTTAAATCTGAGGTTAGACCATGGTAGAACATGGATGCATTATGACAGTCTAAGTATCGGACCCCTGCTGATCTACAATTAAGTCCCAGAAACCCCCTTTAAACGCTATGTACACAAACGCCTTTTTTTTTTTTTATTGACCCAATACATCTACATGTAATGGGACGTTGAAATAGGAAAATGATTAATTATAACCCATTTATTTTCTATTATTATTTGTTTTGTTTCTGCAGCTCTTATACAGACATATGTGTCTCCATAGTGACAGACAACCAATCCCAGAACAGTCTGAACCTGTAGTCATACTTTCTGTCATCTGTTCCCTACTTCTGTTTCTTCCTAACCAACCAAAGAACTAAAATGTCCATTCCAAGACACCGAAATGTTAATATGACAACACATTAACCCTTTTATTATATCAGAAGCATTCACTATGTAGTAGACATGATCTATCGGACAGTTCTGGTATTTCTCCTAGAGCAGCGAGATTCACATTTACCCAACTACTATTCCAGAGATCCAAACACAACATAACGTAAATCTTATTTTTCTAGACAAGCTAACCAAACAATATATGAGATGGGGGAGGAAAGAAGGCTACACGCTGCAATTCAAGCATACAATTGACTTAGGAAACCCCACTGCTATCTGACAGCTTTGCTTAGAAATCATTCTACCTTGGGGCTCTTCAGCAACAAAGTATAAAAGGGGATGTAAAAAGTTATATAAATATGAACCACTGACCAGTGCAAGAAATGCCTCACACTTTACAATATATATCACCATATCTATCAATGTAATCTTACACGGGAAACAATAGCCATTAGCCCCCAGAATATTTCTAAGACACTTTCGGAAGAGTCTGGAGCTTACAAGTTTCACGCTGTGAGACATGTTTACTAAAGATGTCTGCCACTTTTCTGCTAAGAAGGTACAACCTGACATAGTTCAGTAGCTGCGCCATAGTCAGGGATACAGAGCACGCTACAATGTAAGACTCTATCCACTTCACATTTTTTACATCCGTTTTAACAGATGAAAAAAATTGGATGCAAACAGATGGTCATCAGTTTACATAGACATCAATGTTGGTCATCCGTGATCTGCATGGAGCCTATTTCTGCTCACCGGTATTAGCATATATAAATGCTGGAGAATTAATCGCAAGATAATCTAAAGACAGTTCCATTAATAGTTGTGCACTTGCTCACATGGATTACTTCAATTGTTTTGCATCCATACTATCCAGTCTCACACTGCCATTGGCTTAAGGATATGTCACTACCTGTACTTTATCCGATCAGGATCGCTGATACGTGAATAACCAAAACCAATTTGCATGTAAAAGGGGAGTGTCCTAAAATAATTATTCAATCAATCATAATTGAGGTTAAATGTTCAATTAATTGTTATTTTTATGTAGGTCATAATCGTCCAGCCCTAGTAAATATGCCCCATTAAATCAGAATTCAGCACCTGCATATATAAGCCTATATAAGTGTAATGCACACCCTGATATCAATGAATGGGTGTGCACACACAGATACACTATACAGCAAAGTAGTTATGAAAATGTTGCACTTCATATGCTACGTTCAAGGGATTTTCCTATCATACTTGAGATATGATGTTCCGATTGGTAGGATCCAACCTTGGAGACCATAACACTAAGCCAGAGAATGAAGTAGCCAAAATGCTGACTCAGCATATCCCCTTTTAAAGGGGTATCCTGCTAACTACAAGTTATCTGGTGGATGTGGGACAGTTATATGATAAACAGGGTCACGTGTGCCCTGTATGAATGGATTAGCAGACTGTGCTTGTGCTGCTCCATTCAGTTCTATGGATCTCCTGGAGACAGCGTTTTGATGTATTCTGCTTCTATTTGGTAGTCCCATAGAGACAAACGAAGAAGTAGCAGACAAATGGAACCGGCCACTCTTTTCAAATGGGGTACACAGAGGACCCAGCATTCTGCCCCTGCTGATCACACAGGTATTCTTTATCTTGTGGATGAGGTAAAACTTGTCATTATCAGAATACCCATTTAGGTTTCCCCTAGGTTAGGGCACCCCAGTTACTAAGTTATGTATGGCACTGCAGCAATAGCTCCAAAGTAGCTGTGTTGCAGTTTTCTTGATGGTGAACAAATTTGACCAGTGCTGCAAACGCTTCAATCTAAGGATAAATGTTGGTCCCAGAGGTTGTACGCTAGTGATAGGATACCACAGACAGGAAAACCTGTTTCATCATATACTGTATGGTAAATTACATATATAAAGCACAGCATTATCAAAGGGAGTCTATCACCAGAATCTAGCCTCGCAGAAAGGTTAGGTATACCTAAATCAAATAGAGTTTTCACCTTGTGAATGAGTGCCTCAATTGCTGATATATGGCCATTTTTTCAATAGGCAAATTAGTTATTTGGAGCAACAAAGGCATTGCCATTTACCTCTTGGGGGAATGGTACCACCCCTGTTGCTCTAAAACCTTATTTGCATGCTTACAAAAAAAAAAAAAAAAAGGAATATCTTGGCAACACAGGCACCAATTCACACGGGGAAAACACTGTTTGATTCAGGTGACCCCAACGTATCGATCTGCAGGGCTGGCTTGATATGCTGGATTCTGGCAAGGCGACAGACTCCCTTTGTCAATGGTGTGAAGGTAGAAGTGGGGAATGTTTGCTCACTTCCTCCCACAAAACTAAAACAGCAGTCTTCCATTAGAAAGAATCCTCGGGGGACACTTCAGGACCCTCCAAAAAGTAAAACTGGGCCTGCATAGAAACATCTGAGATCAAGGTGTCACTCAGATCCACACTAAAAGAGATGGTGGCTGCAGTGCAAGAAAGAGATCAAAATGTGTCCCACTTCCAAGCTCTGAACCGCATACAGTGAAACCTCTCCAAAAGGCCACCTCCTTAAATCAGACCACATTTTCAGTTTTCTATACTAGACATCTCCTTTGAGAAGGCCGTCTCTCTAGAAGACTACTTTTTCATGCAATTTTGGGTGGTTGTCTCAAAGAGGATTCACTGTACGTCAGTATGAGATACAGTAGAATATATCCTGATATTCTGTATGACTGTACCACATAATATTCTAAGTGTCATATAGCACTGTGTCATTGGACACACACGCAGAAAACAAGGTGAACACAATATGGCATAATAACCCGGACCCAAGACTTTATCAGTCACATTCCGGGCGTGAGAGTCATATATTTACTTAATACAGGCGCACTCCAGAGCAGCGTTCACCAGGTGAGTAAGGGATGAGCCAGACTACAGGAATGTGGAAATGACAGCACTAGTAATCCTGTCATAAGTGTGACATCGCCATCTACCTACATGAAACCGGTATTCTCATGTCATAAAGGGATATCATTACTACATGACCAGTGCGGGGTCCTCCTCATTTAGGAATGGTAGTGTGGCCCCATGTACCTGACATGGCTGGGCAGCTGGTAGTGGAGCTGCAAGGTGTGCTAAACCAGGTCAGACCTTCATTCCCAGGATTGGCAGTGGCCCCAGAGGCCGGACAATCACAAATAACAGAATGCCATAGTGAAAACCCTTAAAGGGGTCCTCTGCACCCAGCCTATAGACCCAGAGCAGATAATGTGCCATTTCACAATGAGGAAACTCGTGTAAAGTATAGCAGAACATGGTGAAGCTCCTAGCAGAATCATCTATCCAGACTACCGGGCGCTGGAGTGTAGGAACCTGCCATACAGGTGTGCCTGGCACTCACTATGCCACCTGTCACAGCTCTGACACGGCACCCACTGCCCAGCTCACCTTGTACACTTTACCGAAGGCTCCATCCCCCAGCTCCCCGACTATGTCCCACACCGTGTTGGGGTCCACGTCTCTCCGGACATGTTCATACACCCTCAGCTTCCTCTTATCGCCGGTGAAGCGCAAGATACGGCGGAAGTTGGCGAACGCCATGGCCGGAGAGGAGAGCAGGTTCCCCGGTAGTTGCCAGTCACACAGCCCGGTATAAGCTCCAGCGGCAGCCAAACTGCTGTACACTAAAGCACTAACCCTGAGGAGAACCCAGCGCCGCCGCTAGCCCCTCCCACCGTGCCGCCCATGGGCGGTGCCTATACCCACATGCTGGAACCTGAGGTGGGCGTGTCCGCTGTGTGAACGCTATAAAGAGGACTTGCCGGACATAGTTTTATTTTTGGATGAGAAGGTGCGGAGGTGGAGCTGCGCTCTCTATCTAGTACTGAGAGTCAGGTGCATCGGGTGTGACAGTGGCGGATGCTCCGGGATCTCGCGCACTTCCGTTCACACTTTGAGCATTGCACCCGTGTCTGAAACGTGTTGTATCGTGTTAGTGTGCCTGTTCTTAGCACTGGTGGAGGACCTGCTAGGCAGAATATCCTGGGTAGGGTGAAGATATGTATACAAGGACCAGTCAGGGACTAAATCACATTGCAGAAAAGCTGCTTTTGTGTGTGCGGTTTTTTTTTTAGCCAAAGCCAGGAGTGGATTTAGCAGAAAAGAAAGGTACAAGTGCTTCTTTTTCAATTCACTTCTGACTATTTCTTAAAAAACACAGCAAAATCTGCAGCAAAAAAAGCAACATTTCCTCACAGTTACGCTAGGTTGACGCTAGCGTTCGGGTTTCCGTTCACTGGGTCCGCTTTGGGACCCAAAAAAAGGTCAACCTTATCCTCTTAATGGACTATAATGGGGGTCTGCCCAGTTTCCGCCTGAAATCGGCCGAGAGAAAGCTGCTTGCAGGACTTTTCTCTCTGCCTAGTTGAAGCAGAATGGGGGACGGAGTCCCCGAATGCTAATGTGAACCGACCCTGAGTGAAAATGGCACAGATAACACGTGGATTGGTTTCTGGGTGTCATCCATGGTTTTCACTGACCCATACATTGACAATGAATTGACAGAGCCAACGGTACAGACAGATATAGGCCCTGCTCCATAGTTTGCGGGTCTTCAATTCAACCCAGACACTTAGCAGCAAAAACTATGGCTGTTTGTAAGGGCCCATTGAAATATATGGCACTGTACTTTTATCCACTATTGTAGATAAAAATATGTTTGTGTGCATGAGGTTTTAGCCTTAATGATATTTATAATAGAAAAATAATGTCTCACTTTATAAGTGAATAGAAACAGCTGATCAGTGCAGGCTCTGCCTGTACCCACAAATGTGATACTGAAAACCTATTTAGTATCAAAAAGGGCATCCAGCATGATAAACCCTTTTACGAGGAAGAGTCTATAGTGGGAAAACATACCAGTAAGTTATGGCTGCTAACAGGACTGAGAATCATCCTTGGCTTTAAAGTGAGTTTACCAGCATTAAAGTGATTATACTCCTAATCTCAGTACCTTGTAAAGGGAACTTTACAGGTTCCAAAAATGTTATTAAGCTTTAGAGCCCCATCTACATGTAAACTGTCATTTTATTCCTAAACATATAAGGGAAAAGTGCCTTGCCCAGGTATCTAGAGCTGAGACCAGACAAGCTAAGGCTGTGGTCACACTAGCATTCAGGGACTCTGTCCCCTACTCTGCTTAAAATATGCATAGAGAAAAGTCCTGCAAGCAGGACTTTTCTCTCTGCCGATTTCAGGCGGAAACCCGGCGGATCCCATTATAGTCTATGGGGTCGGCAGGTTTCCACTTTTAAGCGGATAGGGTTTCCGTATTTCGGACCCAAACAACAGAAACCCGAACGCTCATGTGACCCTAGCGTAAGACACAACCAAAGTACTTCCCTCATGTTTGCATATGACAACAGCAATTTATATAAAAATGGGTCTCCAAAGCTGAATAACAGGTATGTTTGGAAACTCTAGGTACAAGGTACTGTGATTAGTCTGAAATGTCACCTTCGCCTGTCAGTTTGTAAAATGAATTACCTGCTAGATGTGAACTGTAAATGCTTATATTGTGAAGTGTGAGCATCTAAGAATAACAATAGCTAAGCTAAAAACTGGTAGGACTAGTAATCTCATGGAGTAAGGCCATTGAGTGCAGAAGCATGTAGTGAGTAAAAATTACCATTCCTCTATTGCATCACTCACTATGGAGTCCCAAACTGCTTGTAGAATTGATCTTAGCACAACTACTGTGCACCAGGAGCTTTATGAATAGGGTTTCCATGGTTGAGCAGTGGTATACAAGCAGCTTCTCATGAGTAATGAATGAGTCATGTTTCATCAGGCTGTGTGATGGATGAATTTGGGTAAGAAAGATGCCAGAAGATAGCTTCCTGCTAAAGGGACAATAGTCTGGAGCTGTTGTTCAGGGTATGCTCCCTTGTTTCTATTAGGTAATTCATAGCACAAGAAAAGCACAGATAACAGTGAACGCTAGGTTCACACTAGTGTCTCCTCTCCATTGTTTGCATCCGTCAGGTACCCGAACAACAGAGAAGCAGATCGCTAAAACAGCTGTAACAGACAGAGTCTGACAGACCCATTGACTATAATGGGTTTGATGGGTGTCCTTTATTATAAAACTGAAACCAGTAGAGGATTTTCAGTGGACACGGCCAGAGGCTCCGACGCAGATGTGAACGTAGTATAAGTGGAACACACACACTGCTTGGATTACACAACTGGTGTAAACTGTAATAGATACCCAACTTTATTCAGACATATTACAAGGCATTTAAAGGGGCTCACCACCCACTTCATCTGATCAAATTGTAGACAATACAAAAATATACAGTATAACATACTAAAAACATAAATATATAAACAAGGAGGTCACCTCCGAACTCCTAGGCTGGTAAATCACTGTGCTCTCAAAGGGAGGGGATGATGTAATCGCTCATGCGCAGTCACACCCAGGCCAAAAACACAGCGTCCCTGTAACCAAGATACTGGAGATGAAGTTGCTCACTTGCAGATCTAATCATATGGATAAGGCACAAGGTAGTGAAATTGCTATTTTGGGGGACAGTGATGAATCAAAAATAAAGAATTATATAAACAATATTTATAAAACAATGTTGAGGAGATCCAAGGTCATAGGGATTAAATAACAGTTCATATAATAGAATGAAGTAACTAAACTCAGCAGGGAAGTTGTTCCAGACATCTTGGAGAACCAACAACAGATCTTATGTCCATGTAGGCTTGCTTAAATCCATCTGTCTCTTCATGTAATCCCAGACAAAAATGATGGTGTTGAGATCAGAGCTCTGTGGGGACCAGATAATCACTTGCTCATAGATAGAGTTATGTATACCCATCTAGCTAAATAAATGCATAGACAGGTGGATAGATAAATGCAAAGCTAGCTAGACGCATAGATTGAAATAGATACATATATATATATATATATATATATATAAGAGAGAGATAGATAAAGGCATATATAGATGGATGTACAGAAAGATGCATAGGTAGATAGACAGGCATAACTTGAAGCTCCTGAGCCCTTATACAAAATCTGTAATGGGGCCCATACCCACCTTGTGCCATAGTAGTATACTGTGTATGGCAGAAAGACATTTGGGGCCCCCTCACGGTCCAAGGCTCAGTAGACTGCTACCTCTGCACCCCCAATAGCTATGCCCCTGTAGATAGATATATAGATGCGTAGGTAAATTTATAGATAGATGATGAGATATATACAGTCATATGAAAAAGTTTGGGCACCCCTATTAATCTTAATCATTTTTAGTTCTAAATATTTGGGTGTTTGCAACAGCCATTTCAATTTGATATATCTAATAACTGATGGACACAGTAATATTTCAGGATTGAAATGAGGTTTATTGTACTAACAGAAAATGTGCAATATGCATTAAACCAAAATTTGACCGATGCAAAAATTTGGGTACCCTTATCATTTTATTGATTTGAATACTCCTAACTACTTTTTACTGACTTACTGAAGCACAAAATTGGTTTTGTAACCTCACTGAGCTTTGAACTTCATAGCCAGGTGTATCCAATCATGAGAAAAGGTATTTAAGGTGGCCAATTGCAAGTTGTTCTCCTATTTGAATCTCCTCTGAAGAGTGGCATCATGGGCTCCTCAAAACAACTCTCAAATGATCTGAAAACAAAGACTGTTCAACATAGTTGTTCAGGGGAAGGATACAAAAAGTTGTCTCAGAGATTTAACCTGTCAGTTTCCACTGTGAGGAACATAGTAAGGAAATGGAAGACCACAGGGACAGTTCTTGTTAAGCCCAGAAGTGGCAGGCCAAGAAAAATATCAGAAAGGCAGAAAAGAAGAATGGTGAGAACAGTCAAGGACAATCCACAGACCACCTCCAAAGAGCTGCAGCATCATCTTGCTGCAGATGGTGTCACTGTGCATCGGTCAACAATACAGCACACTTTGCACAAGGAGAAGCTGTATGGGAGAGTGATGCGAAAGAAGCCGTTTCTGAAAGCACGCCACAAACAGAGTCGCCTGAGGTATGCAAAAGCACATTTGGACAAGCCAGCTTCATTTTGGAAGAAGGTCCTGTGCACTGATGAAACAAAGATTGAGTTGTTTGGTCATACAAAAAGGCGTTATGTATGGCGTCAAAAAAACACAGCATTCCAAGAAAAACACTTGCTACCCACTGTAAAATTTGGTGGAGGTTCCATCATGCTTTGGGGCTGTGTGGCCAATGCCGGCACCGGGAATCTTGTTAAAGTTGAGGGTCGCATGGATTCAACTCAGTATCAGCAGATTCTTGAGAATAATGTACAAGAATCAGTGACGAATTTGAAGTTACGCCGGGGATGGATATTTCAGCAAGACAATGATCCAAAACACAGCTCCAAATCTACTCAGGCATTCATGCAGAGGAACAATTACAATGTTCTGAATTGGCCATCCCAGTCCCCAGACCTGAATATCATTGAACATCTTTGGGATAATTTGAAGCGGGCTGTCCATGCTCGGTGACCATCAAACTTAACTGAACTGGAATTGTTTTGTAAAGAGGAATGGTCAAAAATACCTTCATCCAGGATCCAGGAACTGATTAAAAGCTACAGGAAGCGACTAGAGGCTGTTATTTTTGCAAAAAGAGGATCTACTAAATATTAATGTCACTTTTCTGTTGAGGTGCCCATACTTTTGCACCGGTCAAATTTTGGTTTAATGCATATTGCACATTTTCTGTTAGTACAATAAACCTCATTTCAATCCTGAAATATTACTGTGTCCATCAGTTATTAGATATATCAAATTGAAATGGCTGTTGCAAACACCCAAATATTTAGAACTAAAAATGATTAAGATTAACAGGGGTGCCCAAACTTTTTCATATGACTGTAGAATCCTAGATAGATACATGCATAGAATGGTAGGTAGATGCATGGATAAACAATGCATATGTAGATGAAGCAGGAAAGCATAGAGGATGTTAATAGACTGCAGGCGTGGAGCTGAGTGGAGTTTTCTACACAGAGGCAGAATTGGAAACAGAGCTCATCCAGGCCCTGCAACTGCCCCAAAATATTTTATACTAATTTGTATTTTTGTGCAAATGAAACCATGATTCCCAGAAATAAAGGTCTCAAAGTGCTTATAAGACTGTCCAGTATAAAATTATAGGACTGGTGGTATCACTCCCAGCTTGTCTCTACTGTAGGACAGTAGCTGCTGCTGCAACTGCAGACCATATAATATAACACAGTACAGATGGATCAATTGACTCGCTAGAGATATGTTCCCCAATTGTAGTTATTCACATTTCTCCTCTGTCACAACTAAACCAGACCACTATGAATAGTCCTAACAGCCACAAATTTTGCCTGCAATATTTGCTGCTCAGTTGTATTTAACCCCCTATTTTCCCAGGACTCTCCCTACCTACGAAAATGTTATCACCTGCTGCCACCCCCCAAGTCAGCTTGTGTTGCTTCTCCAATTATTCCTATTACATTCTATGTGCCACAGAGCTCCCAATATTGTACTTGAAATGTAATCTTGCCAGTGCAAAAACTACCACACACAGCCCCTGAAAACAATAGTGCCACAATAGATAGTACTATATATTGAGTCACAAACTTTAGTTGTACTGCAGTCAGTATTAGTGGACCAAATAATACAAGTGCCATTATTTGTACCTTGTAAAGTATAGATACACCCCTTTGCATCAGACTTAGTGTTACAATTAATGTTACATGGACTGCTTTTATGGTCCCCTATCTATCAGACTGCTCCCTATGTCTCTCTGTTATACAGAATGCTCCCTGTGCCCTGTAACACAGATTGCTCCCTATGTTCTTATTTTCCATAGACTGATTGCTATATCCCCTTTCTCCTCCTGTACTTTCCAGTCCATCCGCTCCATAGTATTCTATGGAGATGTCCATATATGACTGGGTTTTTGGTGCCTTAGGTGTGAAGTTTAGTGTAAGAGATGTAACCTGATCAGAAAGGACCTGTAGGCCAGGATAGCCACCATAGAAGAGGAAACTTGATAGCAACCAGGTCTGTAGAGTGGAGATATCTGACTTGGCTACCACAGAGAAGAAAAGGATAGAGATCGAATAGATGAGGTCCAGGTTGGGAAGTTGCCAAATGGAATCTCAGTCAGAGAGAGAGAGATTGAGACTGAACAAATCATATATGGTAGATATATGAAGATAGTAACCACTGGAGACCAAATTACAGTATGTTGAAAAAGAATTCTAGTGACTAAATGCTGGAAATTGGTAAGATTCTGCCAGGAAGTGCATATTGTTGACATTAGACGGACCCGATGGCATGATTAATTTAAAATAACAGAAATGACTGGTTTGCACATGTGACTGCGGCCGTGGTAAAGCATGTTATTAGAAACACAAGTGAAGCTTTGTTCACGTAATAGCACAAGAAAATTACTAACAAGAACAGTGAACAAGGAAAGGCAAAAGTGAACAGGTGTGTCTGGGGGCAGAGTAAAGCTAGTGGAAAACTCCACTTTAGCACACCTTATGTACTACATTATAAATATACAGTTTCTATCTATATAAAATGTGAATATTGCACAGTATTCAGTGTCAGAAAATGCACACACAGTCAGCCGGTCAGAGTGCAAAGTTGAATCTTTTGGACTCGGTTTGCCTCACTAAAGTGAATGGATCCACCAACATATATAAAAGTATACCCCCAACAGAGTGCACAGCAGAGAGCAAAGCGTGATATGAACAGCTTCTTTGGTGGCTAAAATATCTCACCGAGCAAAAATCGCAGTTAAACGCAAAATAAAGAATAGAAGAATAAAAAAACACTTGAAGGTAGAATAACAGCTATGCACAGTTATGAGCGTAGCGTATCAGTATCACTTCAAGCATGAATGAAAATACTGTTCAGGTCTGGTGGGCAATAACTATTATTGGCATGCGTAGACAAAAAAAGGAATTGTTATGCAGGATTTTGCAAGAGCTTATGTGACTAAGCCTATTCTGCCATTTCATAAGAGATGGCTGTGATGACATCGACATAAGACATGATGTTATCAGCAAAAGTCAGTTATATGAGTCAAGACTAAGCTCAACGGTATTGGAACTGCATACTTTCCACTATGTCCAATTATATAGGCCTGTCCTTGTAACTGTTAAGAAGAACCTGATGGCACGGATGTCATTATAAATGGACCTGCTATAGGATAAAAAAGGGGTCCCTTCAGATCCTCAGTTCCCTGTGATACTATATATTACACTGCCAAGCAGGTGCACCGAAGATACATGGAGGGAAGTGGCTGTCTGGATTTCAGCATATGGGTTAGCCTGGATTCACATGCAGAGATTTGTTGCTTTTTTGTGACATTTGTCTTTTTTTAATGTTACGTTAAAGCCTATAGTGAGAAGCAGCTTAAAGCGTAAGCTGTGCAATTTTGCCGCGGCAGAAACGCTACGTGGGGTCTCAGCCTTAAGGTGCTTTCTATATTTCTCTAAGCCGTTTCCACCACGTTTTTTTCCTGCAGCGTTTTTTGGAAAAAAAACACTGCGGAAAAAAAAATGCAGTGAAAACGCGTCACGTATTTTTCTGCAGCGTTTTTCACGGAAAGTCTGCAGAGTTTTCCTCTGTGGACTTTCTGTCCCTATTATACCTATACTGAAAACGACAGCGTTTCCATAGGTGAAATTGACATGCAGCGATTTTCAAAAAACGCAAACGTTTTTGAAAATGTATAATTTCCGCTGTGGATTTTTTTTTCTGCAATGTGTGGATGGAATTAGCCAGAATCCCATTCACTTTGTAGATACTATAAAATACAAAGTTTTTTTTGCCTAAGGCTTAAGGCCCTACATTGCAGAAATGCAGCTTTTTTGAGCTAAAGCCAGGAGTGGATTGAGTAGAAGGTAGAAGTATAAGAACTTCCTTTATAGTTCTCATTCCTTTTGTAGCCATTCTGCAACAAAAAAAACCCTGCATTTCCGCAACATAAGGCCTCAGCCTAAACAACATTTATGGGGTCAAAGATGTTTTGTTTTTTGTTTTTTTTTCAAACATGTTGTGGCATATTTTCTAGCATTTGTGCCATATCCTTTTCCATATGACTCCAACAACGGCATAAACAACGGATATGGTTTTTATTGTTTTCAATATAAGTATTTTAAAAAGCTGAAAAAAACATGGTATGAAGGAGCCAGAATGACCACTTGATTCCAGCTAAACCTTATCTTTAGTGCAATGACATTCAAAGCATACAATATAAAACAGAATCCCTAATACTTCCAGTATTGGAATCGTTCCTCTACTTATTATCTAAAGAGTCCTAATAATGGAGCAGGGCAGGGAGCCACTCCAAAAAGTAATTTTAAAGAAATGCAGTCCCTGGTATGTTAGTGTAGGTTCACCAAAGGTAAGAAACCCTGCATTTTATATTGTGTTTTTAGCAATTGTGTCATGATATATTTACAGGACATTAAATCTTAGATAAAGTCAAAGTTCAAAGTATAACAAGGTGTAAGACAACAACTTGATCTGCCCTTATGAGTCATTCCAGGATTAAACACTATTGATGCAGAGCTTTCAATCCAGTATTACTCTACTACCTGTAGGTTCATGTGTTTTAGGTGGCTGCTGCCAAGCAAAATGCAGTATGTATTAGACCAACAATTCCATGATTGTTGAGTTGTGTATTTCTTAAGTGGTTATTTACGTAAGGTGTATGTAACAAATAGTGTGAACTATTCTGACTAAGACCCCTGCAAGTATCATTTTTATTGGCAACAGAAAATATGTTACAGCTTTGATCTTGCCTCTTTCTTCAGAGTAAAAATGTGGTGATAGACACTCTTTACAGAGCATTTCTACAGAGTCAAACTTCCTATGTAAATACACTGTATTTATGGTCAACAAATGCCCATGGTGTTTTTTACTGCTAGATGAGATCTTGGATAATAATGCAATTTGCTAGTATTAAATTATAATATGGACAAGCGTTACCCAGGTTGGATGTGCAGTCTAAACAGTCTCTTTTGACTTTTTCTGTAACATGTTATGAATACTTTATAAAAGAAATACTCATCCTCCTTAGACTGGAATAATGGTTTCATTTGGAAGCCAGATGTGCAGACTTCAATGATTTTTATATTGCTTTTTGCTTTACAATTAAACAATAAAACTATAAACAGTGTCTCAAAAAGGCCGGTGACTTTAGAACAAAGTTGATATAAGTTTTCAGAATTTTTTTTTTTTTACTAAAATAGAAAGCAGTTTCTTCTCTCAACAAGTGCTTTGGCACCCTCTGCTGCTAAGTCTGTAGAATTACATTAACTATTGATCATCATGTTAGCTGATGTTTTAGCTATATTGGTGATCATACAAAATCAACATAAAATGGCACTTAAAAAATCCTGTATTGGCCAGACTACAAAGTCAAAAACCAATTTGATTGCTTAAATAGTGCTAAACTGCAATATCAGATGTAGCCCAAGGATTAGGACAATGCTGTGTCAGCTAAAACTCTTCAAATCCTATATGGAGAATTTAGTAGATCTACTAAGCTAGCATACCTCCCAACTTTCAAAGGACAGAAAGAGGGACAAAACATGCGGTGCGCTATGCGCACCGCGGCAAATTTAGCTCCACCCACTTCTATGTTGACTCCGCCCATTCTCATCTATTTTTCCAAGTGCCCCCACACAGTATAATGCTCCTACAGTCACCCTAACATTATATGCCCCCACATTATAATGGTCCCCTCCAATTTCCCCACAGTACTAAGTCCCTCTCTTCGTGCCCCAGTTTAAACTGGCGGAAACTAGAGGGGGACATTAAACTGGGGCAGCTGGAAGGTGACATTAAGCAGTGGGTGTAGTTGGAGGGGGACATGTCCCCCTCTAGCTACCCCCCACAGTTTAATGTCCCCCTCAGTTGCCCCCAGTTTAATGTCATCCTCCATCTGCCCCCTCAGTTTAATGTCCCCCCTCCATCTGCCACCAGCTTAATGCTCCCCTTCATCTGCCCCCAGTTTAATGTCCCGCTTCATCTGACACCAGCTTCACGTCCCCCTTCATCTGCCACCATCTTAATGTCCCCCTTCATCTGCACCAATTTAATGTCCCCCTTCATCTGCCACCAGCTTAATGCCCCCTTCATCTGCCCTCAGTTTAATGTCCCCCTTTATTTTCCACCATCTTAATGTCCCCCTTTATCTGCCACCAATTTAATGTTCCCCCTTCATGTCACCAGCTTAATGCCCCCCTTCATCTGCCCCAGTTTAATTGCCCCCTCCATCTACCACCAATTTAATGTCCCCCTTTATGTGCCATCAGCTTAATGTCCCCTTTATTTGCCACCAGTTTAATTGCCCCTTAATCTGCCTTCAGTTTAATTGCCCATTCATCTGCTCCCAGTTTAATTGCCCCCTTCATCTGCCTTCAGTTTAACTGCCCCCTACATCTGCGTTCAGTTTAACTGCCCCTACATCTGCCCCCAGTTCCCCCCTCTTGCTCACACATGCTCTCTTCTCTCCTACTTATCTTCGATCATTCTCTGTTCCCAGCTTTCTGTGTAACATCACAGTGTGTCCCGCAGTATCCAGAATAGCTCCGCTCACACAAGAGTCTGATCACATGTTCATGACGTCATCAAAGGTCCTTTAGCCATTACGATTTAGCATCTACCATTTAGCCTTTACCCTACCCTAATAAAGTTTGTTAACAGCAAAACACTTCAGGGGAATAGCGGGACAAACTGTAAGCTATGCGGGACAGCAGTGTAAAATCGGGACTGTCCCGCCAGATGCGGGACAGTTGGGAGCTATGAGCTAGTAAATGCTATTTTATACTCTGAACAGTCCTCCATACAACTCTTCCTGGTCACACTCATTATACTAACACGTTTCAAAACTGTCAGAAAAAGTATTTAAAAGTGTTCCGTGTATTCTACTTGCACAATTTTCTAGAATTCTTGCATGCTATGCCCTCTCCTTCAGAGAACAGGGGAGATGCATATAGAGTCTTACCTGCTTTTAAAGTCTCCTATACTGGTTATGAGAGGTTCACACTAACATTGGCCTATCTGTTGTTCTTGTCCGTTGGAGATCAAATCCAGAGTTTAAAAGACACCATTAACTATAATGGGATCTGTTGGGTGTCCATTTTTTTAAACTGAAACCACCGGATGAAAAAGTTTGGCGCTTTTCGAAGCACAGTGCAATGGAGTCTCCAACGCAGATGTGAACGTAGCCTTAAAGTGTTTTCTTTAAATACTACCTATATTTTTGTATATCTTTGTACCGTCATAATCTTGTAACTATGCCACTTTGGGGACAAATTAAAAAAAAAAAAAAACTGACTTATGAGCCGCCACGTCTGGGACCCCCAACGATCATAATAACTCCTGTAGGTGTAATGTGTAGGTGTGCCAATACTTCTGTATCCTATAAATTTTTAGTTCAATTCACATCTGTGTCATGGCTTTCATTTTAAAGCCATTGCACTGTGCTGGATCTGTTTTGCATTGCATGCCATCAAAGCACAGAACTGTGATCACAGAATAGTGATCTACAATGGTGATTCCCTGCTTCACCACGGCTTCACTTTCCCGTACTGTATATATGTAGTATGGAACAGTATAGCTGCGGGGAGGCAGGGACCCCTAGAATCATTTCCTGGTCCGGATGTCTCTGTGTACGTGGAGCCTTAAGCTGCCTTTGACTATTCAAATGTAAATGTATATGTCCATATCTTCCTGATGCTGGGTGAAGATATGAAATATCACGCTTATGGATTATTAGGATCATCATTATTTGCACTGTGTGATTTTAAGTATATGCCATAAAGACAGAGGAACTAGAATTGCCTTCATTTGGTGTGAGAAATAAATATATTAATAAACAAAGTGTATTAATACAAAGTCCATTAAACAGTAGTAATGTGGTTACATGCCCATCCAACAGAATAATTAAATGCAAGATAATGGCTTTACGATACAGATCTTCGACAAACACCTACTAATCTAACGCAATTAACTGGTTTCTTCCATTCAGACATTAGAAGATTATATTTGGAACAATAGCTCATTTTCTTCTACATGATTTCCTTATTATTTCTTTTAGATGATATAGCGGCACAATACATCCTATTAATGACAGGCCATGACATAATTACCTCATGTGCACATCTTACTTGTATGATACATTTCCAGTCTCAGGAATAATATAGACTATATGACCTAAAGTACAGTATGTGGCGCATGCGCACAACGTCAGTGGGGAGTGCGTAGCATTGGAAAGGTTGGCGTTATCAAATCAAGGCACAAGGGAAGGTATCAGGAAGGGGTATGAAGCAAAACCCAAAGTACTTGCCTTTCATGGGACTTGCATATCCAAATATTGTATATTCCATCAGAATTAAAAAACTGTTAAAATTTAACTTTTAATCTCCACGTGTTAAAATCATTGAAAGAGCACCAGGTGGGCACAGGGTTGGCGTTAGGGATGGGAGACTGGGCAATTGCCCAGGGCCGCCGAGCCAAAGGGGCCCCCTGGTATTAGGAGCCTGATGACTCCGGATCCCAGAGTAAGGCCCGGCCATATTGATAACAGAAAGGGACCCAGCGTCATGTGCTGCAGGGCCCATTTCTATTCAGAAGCCTGCCCAGGGAAGGTCAGTAAAAATAACAAACATTTTTACTCACCTTTTGCTAGGCGTTCAGCATCAACTTCTGGCCTTTAGGTGATGTCACGTGTTCCGGACGTCAACGCTGAGGCCTGACAGGAACAATGAAGAGGGAGTGTGATACGGGGCACTGCTGGTACAGCACAACAGCTTACAATCTTAACAAGTACTTACTCTATCCCCCCCCCCCCCCACCCAAACCCAATATGACAGAGAGAATATGAAGAGAAAAAGAAGAGTGGCTAGAAGCTTCTTACTGAACAGGCTCGAAAACGGCTTCCAACCGTTGCGTAGATACTGCTGAAGTGTGGCCTATCTAATCTAACTACAGGCCCAAACTACATCCCAAGTAGCTTGGCGCCAAAAAGTGGTGAGGTGCGTGCACAGTTACCCACTGCGATGGCATGGGCCGTAGTTATCTTACTGACCCGGGTCTGCTCTGTACGATCAACCGAGAAGTCCGGACTGATGAGTGGCCCCTCCAGACGAGCTGTCACTTGCTTCCTCAGCGGCATCTCTGGCAGCAAACTTCTCCCATCTCACTGGAATCTGGTCACCAACAGCATGGATTCCTCCTTTCAGTGTTTTAACTCTCTCAAATCTCAGGTCTTGCTCTCCAAAATGGCCACAACACACTGAACTATGGTGTTCCTGGTATATCATTCACAGATAAACTATAGTTTTTTGAGTATGGCTTTAACACACAGCGATGTCTTGTGGCCATATAACCGAATTTCAGTCCATACAAAACAGGAGACTTACTGTATATACAGAAACAGGCACATTGCTCACAATGCAGTGGGGGATGTCCCATCATCTCACATATATACAGGTTTGGACTGCCCAACAGGTGAACAGCTGAACCCACTGCTCAACCCCTGAGTCAGGTGGGCCTCCAGCTGACCCTGGCATAGCACAGAGCACTCATTATACCTCATACACATACTCATCATACAGAATCTTAACTAGGCTTTGTATCAGTATAATATACTGGGTAGATTAGTTAAGAAACTGCCCAGTTTATTTGTATATATTCTAGACATACTTGGAGGCTAAGATGACATCTACCGTGTTTCCCCGAAAATAAGACACCCCCGAAAGTAAGACATAGGAGAGGTTTTGTAGAATTGCCCAATATAAGGTATCCCCCGAAAGTAAGACGTACCGTAGGAGACGTTTCGTTTCGCAGCATTCCCGAACAGAACATACCGGTACGGTATATGGTATACTGTAAAACTGCTGTCGTCCCCTACCTTCACCATTCAGTATCCTGAGCCTGTTGCTTTCCTTGTTGTCCCCCTTTGTCCCGCTGCCGTTATCCTGTACAGTACGATGTCCCTGCTGCGTTGTACCGCATGAGTGTGCAGTGGTGAGCGTTCTCCTGGTGTCGGGAAGCGGAGCCTGTCCTTGCTGCGCGATTCTGCTGTAACGATTCTGCTGGGGACGTCACTTTGCGTCGCGACGCCGGCCCACATCACGTGACGCCGGCCTGGTCCAGCATTGAAGAAGGCCGAAGCAGCAGAGAGTGGACCGGATCGAGGAACAGGTAAGCAACGTTGTTTTTTTATGTTTCTATCCTCCCCTGGGTCTCCGATCATTATACTCTGGGGTCTGAAAAGACTCCAGAGTATAATAATTGTGCATGGGTGGTCCACAATGGGACATACCGGTATAATACTGTGTGCAGGGGCCACTATGGGAGATGATACTGTGTGCAGGGGCCGCTATGGGAGATGATACTGTGTGCAGGGGCCGCTATGGGAGATGATACTGTGTGCAGGGGCCACTATGGGATATGATACTGTGTGCAGGGGCCACTATGGGAGATGATACTGTGTGCAGGGAAATTAATGGTTTGGATTGTTATGATGATGTCCTAGAAGATGATGACATAACTGTCATTGAATAAATTTTACTTTCTATGCATACTGTAAATATTGGTAAATGTACCATACTGTTAATTGTTGTTCATGGAAATATTGGTACGGTAGTAAGAAATTCTTGATAGGATTCACAGTTTGTCTGGTTATGCTGGTTTGTGATGACAACTACTGTACAGTACCGTATATAATAAATGTTCATTTTTTGTTCAGCAATAAATGTGAATTCTTCTTCATTGAAAAAAAATAAGACATCCCCTGAAAATAAGACACAGCACATCTTTGGGAGCAAAAATTAATATAAGACGCTGTCTTATTTTCGGGGAAACAGGGTAGGTGCAGAATCTTGCCAACCAGTGTATCCTTTCTCCCTGGGTCTCATCTTCTCTGTCACGTTGCTGGGGCCCCAAGAGCCAATCAGCCTGCAATATCTTTCTGCTGCCTGACATCTGCTGCTATGTGGGCATATATTCCTGTCTCACAGAGCTAAGAGGGCTCTAGTTGAAGGGAAGAGCCAGGCAGCAGACTACTGACAGGGCCACAGGACAGAAAAAGTCAGAGGCAAGGGCCACGCGGCAGAATACTGACAGTACATCACAATAGAAACAATCAAAAGCAATGGCTAAGCAACAAGCTACTATTGGAAACTACATTTATGTAGGTGACAATTTTTGAAATCTGAAAACAAGTGTCAAGAAATATCTGAATGCAGTTGTATAGTGGGACCCCAGAATGAATTAGGTGTCCCAGTCCAATGATATATATACATACACACACACAGTGTACATGATGGTTTTATGGTGTGGATCTCTGCTGTATTGTAGACACACCATGACATAACAGGACACATGACATCATAGACACGTGACATCACAGTTGGTGTAGAATGTGCACAGTTCTAACCTCAGCCATCTTGTGTCATTTGAGCTTATCAGCTTGAAGAGAACAGTACATGAAGTTTAGGCCTGACCATTAACTTCTCAAAAATCTGAGTAAGATGCCCTGTGCAATGTATATCTTGCTCTGATTGTCGGAACAATTCATTATAGAAAAGACATTTCTAAGAAATGTTCCTCAAAAAATGTTCCTCAAAAAAATATGAACCTATGGGCACTGTGTTTTTGCCCCTCTCAACAGCACAAAACATGCCATATGTGAGACCTACAGTCATGGCCAAAAGTTTTGAGAATGATACAAATATTAATTTTTACAAAGTCTATTGCTTCAGTTTTTCTAATGGCAATTTGCATATACTCCAGAATGTTATAAAGAGTGATCAGCTTAACAGCAATTACTTGCAAAGTCAATATTTGCCTAGAAAATGAACTTTATCCCCCAAAACACATTTCAACATCATTGCAGCCCTACCTTAAAAGGGCCACCTAACATCGTTTCAGTGATTGCTCCATTAACACAGGTGTGGGTGTTGATGAGGACAGGGCTGGAGATCAATCTGTCATGATTAAGTAAGAATGACACCACTGGACACTTTAAAAGGAGGCTGGTGCTTGCCATCATTGTTTCTCTTCTGTTAACCATGGTTATCTCTAAAGAAACACGTGCAGTCATCATTGCACTGCACAAAAATGGCCTAACTGGGAAGAGTATTGCAGCTAGAAAGATTGCACCTCAGTCAACAATCTATCGCATCATCAAGAACTTCAAGGAGAGAGGTTCCATTGGTGCCAAAAAGGCTCCAGGGAGCCCAAGAAAGACCAGCAAGCGGCAGGACCGTCTCTTAAAAGTGTTTCAGCTGCGGGATCGGGCTACCAGCAGTGCAGAGCTTGCTGAGGAATGGCAGCAGGCAGGTTTGAGTGCATCTGCACGCACTGTTAGGCGGAGACTCTTGGAGCAAGGCCTGGTCTCAAGGAGGGCAGCAAAGAAGCCACTTCTCTCCAGAAAAAACATCAGGGACAGACTGATATTCTGCAAAAAGGTACAGGGAGTGGACTGCTGAGGACTGGGGTAAAGTCATTTTCTCTGATGAATCCCCTTTTCGATTGTTTGGAACATCTGGAAAACAGCTTATTCGGAGAAGAAGAGGTGAGCGCTACCACCAGTCTTGTCTCATGCCAACTGTAAAGCATCCTGAAACCATTCATGTGTGGGGTTGCTTCTCAGCCAAGGGAATCGGCTCTCTCACAGTCTTGCCGAAAAACACAGCCATGAATAAAGAATGGTACCAGAATGTCCTCCAAGAGCAACTTCTCCCAACCGTCCAAGAGCAGTTTGGCGCTCAACAATGCCTTTTCCAGCATGATGGAGCACCTTGCCATAAAGCAAAGGTGATAACTAAATGGCTCAGGGAACAAAACATAGAGATTTTGGGTCCATGGCCTGGAAACTCCCCAGATCTTAATCCCATTGAGAACTTGTGGTCAATCATCAAGAGATGGGTGGACAAACAAAAACCAACAAATTCAGACAAAATTAAAGCATTGATTCTGCAAGAATGGACTGCTATCAGTCAGGATTTGGTCCAGAAGTTGATTGAGAGCATGCCAGGGAGAATTGCAGAGGTCCTGAAGAAGAAGGGTCAACACTGCAAATATTGACTTGCTGCATTAACTCATTCTAACTGTCAATATAAGCTTCTGTTACTCATAATATGAATGCAATTATATTTCTGTATGTGATAAAAACATCTGACAAACACACATAAAAACCAGAGGGCAGCAGATCATGTGAAAATATAATATTTGTGTCATTCTCAAAACTTTTGGCCATGACTGTACAGAGGTTGTCCCATTTGGACAATAAATGCTCTAAATGAGGTTTCACTGGTGGTAAACTGATGGTTACAGGTCTGGCAGCTCATACCCCCAGCGATTATCTGTTATCACTGGGGAAAACTGCGTCCTCACCAGGACACATGGGGTATTACACAGCCAACAAAGTTGCATAGCTTTTCCCATACTATGGACAAAACGCATCATCCTGTAACATAAACCTGATAAATGGTACTACTAAAAACTATTGTTCTCTGTGATCAGCTTCTCTTGTTCTTGTTGGATCAATGGGTGACTGGCGACTTGCAGGTATTGGTGACATCCTGTGTTTTCTTTATGTAACCCCTGCAAGGAGCACTTTGCATACAGCAGATGCTGCAGTTACTGCCAAGCCAGGACCCACTACAGCAGACATCAGCCATTTTATACTGAGGGACAGTGGATTACATTTCCCTACACCCTTTACTCCAGGGGGAGGAGTATCAGAGAAAGGGACTGATTGGCTGAGCAGGGAATTATGGGAAAGGGCTGCAGAAGAGAGAAGACAGGCAGCCACATGGTCTGCAGAAGGGGCTTCTTCCAGCAACTGCCAGGGAGCACATAGCTTGGCACTGGGTAACCCAGGACATAGAGACAGTCCTGCCAGCCCACCAGCTCACTCTGAGGGAAGAAGCAGCATCCCTGCAGCAGCAGCAGTATCACCTGTCCAGAGTGACAAGACTCCCAAAAGGTACCCAGGGCTGCATCCAAGAAGACTCCTGCCTCATACTCCATTAGTATCCTGTGATACTGCAGGCTGGCACCAGATTCCCTGCAAGAGTTAGTGAGTAGACTTTGCTGAAATTTGCTGTACCTCTGTTAGAAGGTTTATGAGAACTGTGGTAGAAAGGATTTGCTGTGCCTATAGTGCACCAATGTTTCCTGAATGTGCGCCACCGTCTGCGGCAACTGGGCCCCAACGGATGGACTGTTCTGTTTATTGCTGCAGCCATTAGTAATTCTGCATTGTGTGATATTATTTAGGAGTGCAAGCTGTTACCTGTAGTATGATTGCATGTGTGTGATGACTATCATCTGCGGGTCACTATCTTAACCCTGTGCTATTCCCTATAGTTTATTATACCCACCAGGCCTGGCACATAGTCCATTCCTACCACTAGAGGGTTAATACTATAGGATGTATCTGTTGTGACAACTTGGGGGGATTAGTCTCAAAATGGCGGCAGACTCCTGGTCCGGACAGCAGTGGTTCGTGGTACTGGGCGCCGGATAGATAGCGCTCAGACGGTCCAAGTGTAAAACTAAACGGGCTTTATTCAGCTTACATGCAACATAACAAAACAACAAAAATCTAGGCCACAGTTAGGGCACTAACTGACTCCTTGAACCCCTAACTAGCCTGACTACTGCTCAGCTCCAGCAACAGTCCCCTGTGTTCCCCAGCCCTTCTGGGACAGACCATCTCTCTGTCCTTGGCTGGACCACCATCTCCTGCTCCCTGCAGGATACTCCAGCCTTCTGGAGTTACACACCCCACCCAAAGGTGTGGCTGAGGGCCTTTTCAGGGCTGGCCTGGGTCGCTCCCTAGCGACCTCTAGGTTCACATACTCACATACCCTACCCCTCAGCTCACTACCCATGGGGTGAGCTACAATGGGACGAGACATCCTATGACGAAGTCCCTCTTCAACCATGTATGCCTGCCAAATACCGCTCCGTTGAGTTCTCCGTTTTCTCCTCACTTTAAATGCTATGCTAAGATCCTGGCCATTCTGTGCCAAGGCAAGTTTTACTTCATCACCTTCACAATTCGCCATACAGGAGATCACATCATTTTCATCGCCATAGTCTTCAGCCATCCCATTGCATGACTTTGATCCCTTTAGTAAATAGCCGTTAGAATCTTCATCTTCACCTATCACGAATCCACAGGAGCTCAGAGGCCAAATAACACGTACTTCATGCACATCAATGTCTTTAGAGTATAACTGTTTCACGGGTACTTTTTCCGTAACCTTCATCTCAAAGCAAACTTTGCCATCACCATCAAGGCTTAGAAGTTTAGGAGACATAGGCTGCTTGCTCTCCTCTTTGTTTGAGATACACAAGCTCTGTACTGCAATATCTTCTCCTTCTGCACGAGGACCATACAGTACACCCTCACAAAATAGATCACGCTGAACTACATTTTCTGGTATGTCTTTAACAACTGCCACTTCATATATTGGAATGGTTTCTGTATAATACTTCCACACCTGTACGGCAGCAGGAGTACCACTTCCATACTCTAGTCTTATCTCCTCTTTCTCATACGCATAATTTTCTGGAGGCATGTTGCGGTACTGTGATAGATTGCAAGAATTTTCGTGCCAACCCCTTTCTGACAGTACAGGAGCTGGTGATATCGTCATCTCAACATTCTCCGAGTTATTATCATTCTCTGTGCTAACACCGGAGGACTGGGATACCAAGTTTTCAACATCACAGTTTTTACTGTCAGTACCCAGATGCTTTTTGGTTACATGTTCTGGCTGCCTTAATGGCTCTGCTTTCTTTGCCTCTATGCTGGCAGCTTTCTCCAATTCTAACGTCTTCTGTAGCGCACAAATCTCTGATTCCAGCTCCAGAACTTTCTTCACTGCCACATTTTTCTGAGCAGCTTCCATCTCAGTTTTTACTAGTGCAACTTGCAGCTCTGATTCTTTAGAGGTTAACAGGTTCTGCAGCGAGTCTTTCTCAGCTTCTAGTGCTGCCAGCTTTGAAGATAGTGCAGATGCCGACTGTTCAGTATTGGATAAAGACTACTGCAATCGATCCAATTCTTCTCTTTTAGATTCCACTTCGGTTTTTAACTGTTCAATCTGAAAAGTGCGCTCTTCCAACTTTATTTCTGACTCACGCTTCACTTGATCCATCTGAAACTCCAGCTGTTTCTTGATGTGTGCAATTTCCTCCTGCTTGTTCACTTGCACCTTTAGTTTAGCAACAAGCATTTTTAGATCTACAATCTCAGCAGGTAAATTAGACAGGTTTCCCTCAAACTGAATCTTCATGTCTTCTGTCTGGAGGTCCAATTCTCTCTTGGCCTTTTCCAGCTTGTCACAAGCATTAGCTTGGTTTCCATACAATATCTGCGCAGATTCCAGGTTTTTCTCAACTTCATCCTTGGAGCTAACCAAATCCTCCATTTTTTTCTTCATATCAGTCGCCTGAGCCTGCAATGTTGAAAGCTGCTTTGTCAAATCTCTTTTTGCTTCCTCCTCTTTCTCTAGTTGCTCAAGGAAAAAATTTTTCTCATCTTCCATTTGTTTTAGTTTTGTACTAAGGTCAAGCTTCTGACAAGTTTCTTCTTGCAAAAGTTCCTGAGTGTCCTGAAGCTGAGATTCTAGTGTAGAAAAATCTTTGGAAAGTTTGATAAACTTGCTGTCTGCTTGAGAAAGAAACTTTGTGACATTATTCAATTCTGCCTGCAGTCCGTTTGCCTTGTCTAGCAGTTCTGCTTGAAACCTGTCCCCTTCTGTGACTTTTAGTTGCAGCTGTAACGTCCTTGCCTGTCCAGGCTTTGGCGCCGTCCTCTGGGCACACGCTGCGGCGCAGGAGGCGTGCCCGGTTGTAATTCTTTCCTTTGGGTTTTTCTTGTATTGTCTGAACACTGTCCTATTCCCTCACCTCCTTAATTGATTTTCCACCACGCCCTTCTCCTTCACCTTGCTCCACTAAGAGTTAACTTTAGTCCTGCCTTGGTGATTGACATCCTGTCCTCCTATCAAGTCTGGGGTGGGTTCTTTCTCCCTATTTATTCTTTGCTCACTTTCCCATTGGCGCCTGCTATTGCATTTCGCTTACAGGCTATACTCCTTGTTCCTTGTTACCTGTTCTTCTGATTTCCTGACCACTGGCTTTCCTTTGACTATTCTCTTGGATTTTGATTCTGTACTGCATTGCTCGATTGTTACCGACCCCTTGGCTAGCTGACCTCCCTTTGTTGTTTGTGCGTCCTGTCTGCGTTCTGTGTTATCACTTACTATAAGGAGGGACTGTCGACCAGTTGCTGGCTGTCACCTAGGACAGATTGGGCAAGTTAGCCAGGGACAGTGGGGGGATTCAGCTTAGGGTCCTCTGTCTCGTTGTGCCCCTCCCCCCTAAGTTCTCCAGCAGCTACTGGGGAATCGCTCCTCTAGTGATTCCCTTACAGCAGCACTTGAAGTTGAGTCTCTACTTTTTTGTGACTCTCCTGTAAGGCTTGCACTTTCTGAGCATGGACAGACAACATCTCTATCAATTCTTTGTCTTTATTTTGCACCAAAACAGACAATTTCTCTTTATCTTCACAAGATCCTGACAGCGCCCTCTCCAGGCTACATATTCTAGCTTTGAGTTCCCTTTCTCTTTGTTCCAGAACTCCAGCTCTGCTCCGCCATTCGTTGATTTCACTATTTAGGCGAACCTGCTTTAGTGCATGCAAGTTTTTCTCTGACTGCAATGTCTGCACCACAGATTCTAAATCACTCTCTTGGTCAGACACATGCTTCCTCAGCTCTGCAATTTCATTTTCTTTGTCATTTAATGCAGCCAAAAGTTTTTCACACTTCCTGACTTGGTCATCCAGACATTTTGATTGACACTGCAAAAATTCACTTCTCTCACGTTTAGCAGTTTCAAGGTCATCTCTTAATTTTTCAATGACACTCTCTTTGGCAATGGAGTCTTGAACATGCTGCTCCTTTAAATCCTGCAATTGCTTCTCAAGCACTTGCTTTTGCTCTACACTCTGTATAACTTTATTAGATAGAGCACATTTCATTTCAGCAAACTCCTTATTAGTGACACAGTCCATTCCAGGCAAACCCAGTACCACATTTTCACAATGACTCTATGAAGAGGTTATATCCTAGTCATTGTGAAAATGTGGTACTGGGTTTGCCTGGAATGGACTCTGTTCTCTAAAGCACCTCTGTTCTATGATTGTATATGTCCCTGCTGACTGTATGTCTCATACTGGAGTGCATGAAAGCGCCAAAGATGAAAATATTATGGTGCAGCAGCTTCAAGATGAGATTAAAACCATCAGGATCATTGATGAGGATGAAATATCTGATTGGAAACGGCAATTTGAGGTATTAGAAAAAGAGAACCTTAAGTTGAACCTGAAGTTAAAGAAAGAGCTTATGCCCGCATCCTCCACCATATGTGACAACTTGGGGGGGATTAGTCTCAAAATGGCGGCAGACTCCTGGTCCGGACAGCAGTGGTTCGTGGTACTGGGCGTCGGATAGATAGCGCTCAGACGGTCCAAGTGTAAAACTAAACGGGCTTTATTCAGCTTACATGCAACATAACAAAACAACAAAAATCTAGGCCACAGTTAGGGCACTAACTGACTCCTTGAGCCCCTAACTAGCCTGACTACTGCTCAGCTCCAGCAACAGTCCCCTGTGGTCCCCAGCCCTTCTGGGACAGACCATCTCTCTCTGTCCTTGGCTGGACCACCATCTCCTGCTCCCTGCAGGATACTCCAGCCTTCTGGAGTTACACACCCCACCCAAAGCTGTGGCTGAGGGCCTTTTCAGGGCTGGCCTGGGTCGCTCCCTAGCGCCCTCCAGGTTCACATACTCACACTGTGCATTGTCATGTGAATTACTGAAACATTTCTTTGTTCACATTTTATTAAGTTTTCCCTTGTTTACCCTTCCCATAATAAACCGGTTAAGTAGTTTTATCCTCAACATTTGTGAGTGTGTACTGAGCTTAGATGGGGGTTTCCCAAATTGACCCCTAGCAGAAGAGGAAGACCCTCCTGAATTCCTATAGAGCTCCTAGCAAGATTCGGGTGGAGGCACTGCACCATAGTGAGGTGAGAACTACAACCCACCCTGCCTACAGAGGTCGGCCTAAAGGGGTGTTACATTTAATAAATAGAGCAGTGGGTGATATGTATTACAGCAAAATGGGTCCCTTTAAATGTATACCATGATATTTCATGGCTCTTACATGTTGTGCTATGACAGAGCTATACTGTAGTTATTGATCTGTAATGGTGATCATGTACATGATGGTTTTATGGTGCGGATCTCTGCTGTATTGTAGACACCACATGATATAAGAATAATAATAATAATAATAGTCCTTTAATAGTCCCACAGTGGGGAAATTCAGTGTGTTACAGCAGCAAAGATAAGATAAGATAAGCAGATACAAATACAAATACAACATGTACAGGAATGTTCCAAGGTGAGAGGCATTACATTAATAGCAGACAGACAGATAGGACGTAGCGGGGGGGGGGGGGATTTAACAGGCAGAGAGATATTTCAGTTCTCTGTATGTAATGATCTCCGCTTAGGTCGGTGTTGGTTGTACAGCCTAACCGCGGTGGGGAGGAAAGACTTCCGATAGCGCTCCTTCTCACACCTAGGGTGGAGCAGTCGGTCACTGACAGTACTGCCCAGCGCAATCACAGTCTCATGCATGGGATGGGAGTTATTCTCCCGCATGGAGCTCACCACGGACAGTATCCTTCTGTCACCCACCACCTGCACTGGGTCCAGTGGGCTCCCCAGGACAGAGCTGGCCCTTCTAATCAGCTTGTCAAGTTTATTTCTGTCCCTGGTTGATATACTGCTCCCCCAGCAGGCCACTCCAAAGAAGATGGCTGATGCCACTACCGAGTTGAAGAAATTCCTAAGAAGTGCCCCCCGGATTCCAAAGGCTCTCAGCTTCCTAAGCAGGTAGAGCCTGCTGTGGCCCTTCCTGTACAGGGCCTCCATATGATCTACCCAGTCCAGCTTATTATTAAGGAGCAAACCCAGGTACTTATAGGTGTTCACAATCTCGATGCCCGTCCCCAGGATGTCCACTGGTTTTGGAGGGCATCTGCCTTTACGGAAGTCCACCACCATCTCCTTGGTCTTCCCCACGTTAATCTTCAGGTGGTTCTGGTGGCACCAGTCCACAAAAAAGCGGTTCAGTTCTCTGTACTCCTTGTCATCATCGTCTGTGATGAGGCCTACTATTGCAGAGTCGTCAGATTGCCCCCGTATTACAGATCACGGTACCTGACACACAGTCTTGGGCTCTCAAGTATTGAGGTCGATTTGTGAGGTAGTCTAGGATCCAGTTGGAGAGGTGGTGGTCCACTCCAGCAAGGCCCAGCTTGTCTCTCAGTAACCTGGGCTGTATGGTGTTAAAAGTACTGGAGAAATCAAAGAACATTATTCTCACAGTGTTCCCTGGTTTTTCCAGGTGAGACAGAGCCCTGTGCAGAAGGTGGATGATGGCATCATCTACCCCAATGCCCGGTCGATAAGCAAACTGGAGAGGGTCCATAGCGGGGCTCACTAGAGGGCGAAGATGTGTGAGAACCAATCTCTCTAAGATCTTCATCAAGTGGGATGTCAGTGCTACAGGTCTGTAGTCGTTGAGGTCCATAGGGTGAGGTTTCTTTGGAACTGGTACCACACAAGAAGATTTCCATAATTCAGGGACTATTTCCTGCCTCAGGCTCATATTATACATATATGTAATTATACCACACAGCTGGTCCCCACAAGTCTTAATTAGCCTTGCACTGATGTCATCTGGCCCTGCGGCTTTCCTCGCCTTGATCTTTTTCATCTCCTTCCTCACCTGGGCCCGTGTGAAGGTCAGACTGTGGTCAGATAAAGACAGATTTCTGGATTTACTGGTCTGTTGGGAAGTAGCCACATGGGGTGAATGGGGTGAAGTCATTGTGGTGAGGGGAGCTGAAGGACATTCTGGGGTGGGAGGAGCTGGTGTGTGATCAAATCTGTTGAAGAATAGGTTTAGTTCATTAAGCCAGTTAACATCTGCCTCAATCTGGCAGACCGACTGTTTATGACCCGAAATTGACTTAAGCCCCTCCCAGACCCCCCTTATGTCTTTTCTTTCCATTTGCTTTTCCATTTTTTCCTTATAACTGGATTTTCCTTGCCTGATTAGATGCCTCAGCTCCTTTTGTATAACATGGCACATGACATCACAGACATCACATAATGTCACAGTTGGTGAAGAATCTGTACAAGTCTTAACCTGAGCCATCTTGTGTCACTTGACAGATTGAAGAGTACACTACAGATGAAGAGGACAGCGGACCTGGATCACATACAGCAGTGTGCCAATCTGAGGCATAAAGAAAAGGGAGTATGGAGGAGATTTATGAAGAATGGTGTATTTAATGCCAGCTTTCATATCTCCTGCAGAAGAGGTTCAGGCCTCTTCATAAATCGGGCGAACCCTCCACTAGGCCTTGTGCCTGCACACTGAGATCTTCTAGATTTCAGGGATCATTTAAGTCAATAAACTGACATAAATGATCATAAACCTTTTGTGCCGCTTACGCAGCGCTAAACAGAAAAAGTTGCAAATTTCTTCGCAAAACCCTCTTTGCTCAAAAAATTGGTGACTTTTTTATGCCTTGTATGCCAGAAAACTGGTGAACAAGGCATAATAAATCTGCGCCTATGACAATTGTTGTTTATTCATGTTACTAACGTGTTCTTTTTTTTGTTTTTTTTACCAGTTCGCCTGTATGGACTACGTTGGATTCGCTGGACACCGCAGGACATAGCATCAGGCAGCAGGCCAAATATGATCCAGGGAGATATCCGATCGTCATATCTGGGGTCAGGAAGGGATTTTTGGCTCCCCTGAGGTTTAACTCTCTGTGGGGGTTTGTTTCGCCTTCCTCTGGATCATTCCGTCCAGTGACTGTTATCTCAGGAAAAGGGTGGACTGGTGAAAAGTGAACTGTAAAAGTTCTTTGCCATCTACCAAGAAGGACCTAAGAGTGACTGTGACCATTATTTAATTTAAAGGGCCAGTAATAATTTAATTACAATGTTGCCAATTAAATAAAAAAAAAAAATAAAAAATCTACATTGTGGTGTTTGTCTTTTTTCCCGATTGCTCCTTACATATTGACCATAATGCGTGTAATCGCTGCCGCTCATTACTCCAGAACTAGATGTGGCTGCTGATCCAGCACATATATATTGTATATACACAGTATATATGTATATATATGTACAGTGACTTGCAAATGTATTCATTCCCTTTGAACTTTTTCACATTTTGTCACCTTACAACCACATACTTAAATGTATTTTATTGAGGTTTTAAGTGATAGACCAACACAAAGTAGCAGATAATTGTGAAGTGGAAGGAAAATGATACATGGTTTTCAAAATTATAATCAAATAAAAATCTGAAAAGTGTGACGTGCAAAAGTATTCAGCCCCCTATATCAATACTTTGTAGAGCCTCCTTTCGCTGCAATTTACAGCTGCAAGTCTTTTGAGGTATGTCTCTACCAGATTTGCACAGCCAGAGACTGAGATTGCCCATTCTTCTTTGCAAAAATAGCTCAAGCTCAGCCAGATTGGATGGAGAGCGTCTGTGAACAACAATTTTCATGTCTTGCCGCAGATGCTCAATGGGATTTAGGTCTGGACTTTGACTGGGCCATTCTAACACATGAATATTCTTTGATCTAATCCATTCCACTTTAGCTCTGGATGTATATTTAGGGTCATTGTCTTGCTGGAAGGTGAATCTCCTTCACTAGCCACTGTATACTGCTAGGAGTTCCTCTCCCTACATATTGTTCAGGCTGGTAAATCTGGCCACAACCATTTTTAATTTTTTTTTTTTTTTAGCTCCCAGCCTTCCTATTTTTCTATTTGCAGAGCTGTATGTGGGCTGTTTTTTGTAGGACAGATTGTACTTCATAGTGGTACCATTTAATATTCTGTACAATGTACTGGGAATGTGCAAAAAGTTCAGATTTTTGAGGGGAAGGAGAATTTATAAAAAAAAATGCATTTGTGCCTTTTCTTTATGGGTTTTGTTTTTATAGTATTCACTGTGCAGCCAAAATGACGTTACCTATATTCTTGGAGTGTTAAGATTACAGCGATACCAAATGTATATAGATTTTGTTTTAACACCTTTAACAAAAATTCAATACTTTGAGGAAAAAAAAAAAAACATTTCTCGGTGTTGCCATATTCTGACACCTGTAGCTTTAATATTTCCATATACAGAGCTGTGTAAAATTGTTTGTTTGTTTTTTAACCCCATCTAAGGGGTTTAGGCCCAAAGACTGCAATACTACTGTATTGCAGACTATGGGGAAATCACTATATTTTTATTGAGGCTTCTAGCTGTCATGAATACCGGAGGGGCACTTTTTACTGTTTGGGTGTCTGTGTGAAAGGGTTAATTCCTGTGATCGGTGGTGGCTCCAATCACGGGCATTATCGCCGGGTCTCTGCGGTATAGAAGAGCAGAGAACCTGCAGTTATGGAGTCTGCTCTGCATCACAGCAGGTGCCATTTTTAAAGACCCGATATACACTATATTATTTCAGTAAATTGGTCAATGAGGGTTTGGTGGTGTTTTATTTCAATAAAATATTTTTTTTTTTCGTGTCTGTGTTTTTTTTGTTTTTTTTAACTCCTAATACAAGGCTTATTGTTAGCCCTATTATTATCATGGTAGCCACCTCTAGCAGGGGTGTTTGTGTTGGGTTCGGTCCAGTGATGGTCGGATGCTGGGGTGGCTGCAAGGTTGGTTTTATTAGGGTGCTGTTCTATTGGATGTGGCAGGTCATGAAAAATGGAAGGGGGGGGGGGGTCCCATGTAGTTTTTTTTGCAAATATTTTAAAAATATGAAATTAATAATTGAAAAATATGATGTGTGCCCCCCCCCTTTCTTAGTAATGGTTGCTATGAGTCAGACAGTGGACATTACTAAGACATTATTAATAAAGTTTAAAAAAAACACACACTATTTTTTTTATTGAAATGAAACACTTCTTCCTCCACAACCCTTGTTGAACATTTTATTGAAAAAAAAAATCTGTGATATTTGATAAGTCTACTGAGTCTACAAAACAGATCTGCAAAGAAACAGAAACGTTAGGAGCATATAAAAGAAAAACATATTCAAGTCATGACCATGGGTAACTTCCATAGAGATCAATGAGTGCTCGATGGATTGTTTTCTTTGATGGTCGGGGAATGAGCAGAGTGCAATGTGCAGGGATAGCGTACCAGGCTGTGAAAGGGGGCAGCACGGCCCAAGTGGGAATATGTTTAATACAGGGGGCGCAATACATTATAAAGGCTACTCGTGTTCGTCAGTAACCTACTCTAGTAATCTAGTAACCTTCCTAGCAAGGGGACTTCAGCGTCTCCTTGCTAGGTAACCAGTGGCTTTTGAATTGCAGCAAGTATACGGGGCAAGCAGGGCTGGCATTAGGTGGGAACAGACAGGGCAATTACCCAGCGCCCCCATCCCCAAAGGGGCCCCCTGGGATCCAGAGCCTGATGACTCCGGATCACGGAGTCAGGCTTGGCCATATCGATAACAGAAAGGGACCCAGCATCATGTGCTGCAGGGCCCCTTTCCAATAGAAGCCTACCCAGTTAAGGTCAGTAAAAATAATAAACATTTTTACTCACCTCTCCTAGGCATCCGCTGTCATCTTCTGGCCTTTAGGTCATGTCACGCATTTCAGACATCAATGCTGAGGCCTGGCCTCAGTGTGGTTTCGTGGGGCATGCTGGCAGCGCGCCAAATGTCATCGCTGAGGCCTGTGATTGGGACGTCCGGAATGCGTGACGTCAGCCACAGACCTGAAGAGGAAGCCGGTGAGACCCCAAAGTATAATAATAGCACTGAGGTAGTCTGTTGGGCCACTGTGGAGCATTAAACTGGGGGGTCACTAAGGAGCATTATACTAGGGGGCCCTCTGGGGAGCATATTATCCTGTCTGGGACCACTGTAGAGCATTATACTGGGGGGGGCACTGTGGAGCATTATATTATGGGGGCCCTCTGGGGAGCATATTATACTGTGTGGGGCCACTGTGGAGCATATTACATTGTGTTGGGCTTCTTGGGAGCATATTATACTCTGTGGGGCCACTTTGGAGCATTATACTGGGGGAGCCCCTCTGAGGAGTATATTATACTGTGTGGAGGCCATTGTGGAGCATGTTATGCTGTATGGGGCCACTGTAGAGCATTATACTGGAAAGGCACTGTGGGGGGCATATTATACTGTGTGGAGCATATTATATTGTGTGGGGCTGCTAGGGAGCATATTATACTGTCTTGGACCACTAAGGGGTATTATAATGTGTGGGTCACTGTGGATCATTATACTGTGTTGGGGCTGTGGGGAGTATATTGTACTGTGTGGAGCATTATATACCATGTGGGAAAACTGTGGGGGGTTCAGGGGAGCATTTTATACTGTGTTGGGCCACTGTGGAGCATTATATTTTCGGGGGGGGGGACTCAAAATTCCTGCTGGCAGCTCTATGTGCTATGTCTGCATCACAGCTCCCTCACTATAATCTTGCACATACGTGTAGTGCTCCATGCCGTGCATTCCCCATACAGTCCTGCGCATGAAACGGTCATGGATGACTATACTGGGAACATACTCAGTAACACCAGATAGTCAGCACGTATGTAGGAGCCGTGGTGTAGGCTTTTAGCAGGAAGCTTTTGGTTGGGGCCCCAGAACAAGTTCCTCTGGTGCGCCCAAGGCCCTTCACTCCGACACTGTGTTAGGGTGAACAATTATATATAAGGGAGAACTATTATATATACGGGGACTCTTATTTATAAGGGAGGAACTATTATATAAAAGGGTGGGCTACTATATATAAGGGAGAAACTGGTAAATATAAGGAGGGCTATTATAAGGGGGAACTATTATACAGTCATATGAAAAAGTTTGGGCACCCCTATTAATCTTAATCATTTTTAGTTCTAAATATTTGGGTGTTTGCAACAGCCATTTCAATTTGATATATCTAATAACTGATGGACACAGTAATATTTCAGGATTGAAATGAGGTTTATTGTACTAACAGAAAATGTGCAATATGCATTAAACCAAAATTTGACCGGTGCAAAAGTATGGGCACCTCAACAGAAAAGTGACATTAATATTTGCAAAAATAAAAACAGCCTCTAGTCACTTCCTGTAGCTTTTAATCAGTTCCTGGATCCTGGATGAAGGTATTTTTGACCAATTCCAGTTCAGTTAAGTTTGATGGTCGCCGAGCATGGACAGCCCGCTTCAAATTATCCCACAGATGTTCAATGATATTCAGGTCTGGGGACTGGGAAGGCCATTGCAGAACATTGTAATTGTTCCTCTGCATGAATGCCTGAGTAGATTTGGAGCTGTGTTTTGGATCATTGTCTTGCTGAAATATCCATCCCCGGCGTAACTTCAAATTCGTCACTGATTCTTGTACATTATTCTCAAGAATCTGCTGATACTGAGTTGAATCCATGCGACCCTCAACTTTAACAAGATTCCCGGTGCCGGCATTGGCCACACAGCCCCAAAGCATGATGGAACCTCCACCAAATTTTACAGTGGGTAGCAAGTGTTTTTCTTGGAATGCTGTGTTTTTTTGACGCCATGCATAACGCCTTTTTGTATGACCAAACAACTCAATCTTTGTTTCATCAGTCCACAGGACCTTCTTCCAAAATGAAGCTGGCTTGTCCAAATGTGCTTTTGCATACCTCAGGCGACTCTGTTTGTGGCGTGCTTTCAGAAACGGCTTCTTTTGCATCACTCTCCCATACAGCTTCTCCTTGTGCAAAGTGTGCTGTATTGTTGACCGATGCACAGTGACACCATCTGCAGCAAGATGATGCTGCAGCTCTTTGGAGGTGGTCTGTGGATTGTCCTTGACTGTTCTCACCATTCTTCTTCTCTGCCTTTCTGATATTTTTCTTGGCCTGCCACTTCTGGGCTTAACAAGAACTGTCCCTGTGGTCTTCCATTTCCTTACTATGTTCCTCACAGTGGAAACTGACAGGTTAAATCTCTGAGACAACTTTTTGTATCCTTCCCCTGAACAACTATGTTGAACAGTCTTTGTTTTCAGATCATTTGAGAGTTGTTTTGAGGAGCCCATGATGCCACTCTTCAGTGGAGATTCAAATAGGAGAACAACTTGCAATTGGCCACCTTAAATACCTTTTCTCATGATTGGATACACCTGGCTATGAATTTCAAAGCTCAGTGAGGTTACAAAACCAATTTTGTGCTTCAGTAAGACAGTAAAAAGTAGTTAGGAGTATTCAAATCAATAAAATTATAAGGGTACCCAAATTTTTGCACCGGTCAAATTTTGGTTTAATGCATATTACACATTTTCTGTTAGTACAATAAACCTCATTTCAATCCTGAAATATTACTGTGTCCATCAGTTATTAGATATATCAAATTGAAATGGCTGTTGCAAACACCCAAATATTTAGAACTAAAAATGATTAAGATTAATAGGGGTGCCCAAACTTTTTCATATGACTGTATATAAGGAAGGAACTATAAAAGGCATCTATAAAAAGGGGGAGCTATTATTTATAAGAGGGGAACTATTTTTAAGGGGGGTATAGTCGTTAAGTGGGTTTATTTATAAAGGGGGCTATTAGTGATAATGGGGACTATTATTTATAAGGGTAATTATTATACAGTGGGGAAAAAAAAGTATTTAGTCAGCCACCAATTGTGCAAGTTCTCCCACTTAAAAAGATGAGAGAGGCCTGTAATTGTCATCATAGGTAGACCTCAACTATGAGAGACAAAATGAGAAAACAAATCCAGAAAATCACATTGTCTAATTTTTAAAGAATTTATTTGCAAATTATGGTGGAAAATAAGTATTTGGTCAATAACAAAAGTTCATCTCAATACTTTGTTCTATATCCTTTGTTGGCAATGACAGAGGTCAAACATTTTCTGTAAGTCTTCGCAAGGTTGGCACACTCTGTTGCTGGTATGTTGGCCCATTCCTCCATGCAGATCTCCTCTAGAGTAGTGATGTTTTGGGGCTGTCGCTGGGCAACACGGACTTTCAACTCCCTCCAAAGGTTTTTTATGGGGTTGAGGCCTGGAGATTGGGTAGGCTACTCCAGGACCTTAAAATGCTTCTTATGAAGCCACTCCTTCATTGCCCTGGCGGTGTGCTTGGGATCATTGTCATGCTGAAAGACCCAGCCACGTTTCATCTTCAGTGCCCTTGCCGATGGAAGGAGGTTTGCACTCAAAATCTCACGATACATGGCTCCATTCATTCTTTCATGTACATGGAACTGTCATCCTTGTCCCTTTGCAGAGAAACAGCCCCAAAGCATGATGTTACCCCCCCATGCTTCACAGTAGGTATGGTGTTCTTTGGATGCAACTCAGCATTCACTCTCCTCCAAACACGACAAGTTGTGTTTCTACCAAACAGCTCTACTTTGGTTTCATCTGACCATATGACATTCTCCCAATACTCTTCTGGAACATCCAAGTGCTCTCTAGCAAACTTCAGATGGGCCCGGATATGTACTGGGGGACACGTCTGGCACTGCAGGATCTGAGTCCCTGGCAGCGTAGTGTGTTACTGACCGTAGCCTTTGTTACGTTAGTCCCAGCTTTCTGCAGGTTATTCACTAGGTCCCCCCATGTGGTTCTGGGATTTTTGCTCACCGTTCTTGTGATCATTTAGACCCCACGGGGTGAGATCTTGCGTGGAGCCCCTGATCGAGGGAGATTATCTGTTGTCTTGTATGTCTTCCATTTTCTAATTATTGCTCCCACAGTTGATTTCTTCACACCAAGCTGCTTGCCTATTGCAGATTCAGTCTTCCCAGCCTGGTGCTGGTCTACAATTTTGTTTCTGGTGTCCTTCCACAGCTCTTTGGTCTTCACCATAGTGGAGTTTGGAGTGTGACTGTTTGAGGTTGTGGACAGGTGTCTTTTATACTGATAACAATGTCAAACAGGTGCCATTACTACAGGTAATGAGTGGAGGACAGAGGAGCCTCTTAAAGAAGGAGTTACAGGTCTGTGAGAGCCAGAAATCTTGCTTGTTTGTAGGTGACCAAATACTTATTTTCCACCATAATTTGCAAATAAATTCTTAAAAAAATCAATGTGATTTTTTAGATATGTTTTCTCATTTTGTCTCTCATAGTTGAGGTCTACCTATGATGACAATTACAGGCCTCTCTCATCTTTTTAAGTGGGAGAACTTGCACACTTGGTGCCTGACTAAATACTTTTTTTTCCCCACTGTATATGAGAGGGCTATTATTAATAAGGGGGAACGATTTATAAGGAAGCAATATTATTTTTACGGGGTGACTTACTGATAAGGGGGAACTATTACTGATACAGGGCACTTTTTATAAGCAGGGACTATCATTTATAAGGGAGCTATTACTGATAAGAATGAGATATTATTTATAAGCAGAGACTATTATTTATAAGGAGGTGCTGTAATAACTGCTGATTGGGTGCAAAAATGTATTAGGCGGTACAAAGATGGTCATTTGAATTGTGTGTGGGAAAATGGAGCTTGTTATAACTGTTTTGGGGGCAGAAAGGAGGCATTATTAAAGGGGTTGCTACTGGAAGATGATGGTGTTGTTTGCATATCAGCATTTCAGCCCCGCTTTTAATTTTGCCCAGGGCCACACTTTGTCTAAAACTGGCCCCAGGTGGGCACCTCCTTTGCATTTCAAGGCTAACCGCCTCTTACTCATAGCAAGAGGCGGTTAGCCTTGAAATGCTTTAAGAGGACCTTTCATGTCTTCGGAGATTGATGGGGAACGTTCCTCACAGCCCAGTGATGAAGCTAGGCTGTAAAACCTGCCCTTCTGACAGTGGAGGGATATTGGTGCCAAAACTAATGGCACTGATATCTCTGGCACCCAGGTGCATACCAGCAGTGACGTAAGTACTGCCATATCGTCTGCCACAAGGCCTGTGACCTTAGGGGGCCTGGTGGGCCCCTGATGCTTTTATTTCTTTTAATAGACCGTTACCTGCTGGAGTAATCCCAGCAGGCAACAGGCCCTATTTACTTATCGATCCCCATTCCTACTCACAGCCATCTCCGTTCCCCTTCTGTCCTCTCCAGGGGGCTCCATGCGTCTCACATCACATCACCTGAGCCCCCTGGAGGGAAGAAGGGAAAGCGGCCGCAAGCTGGAGCGAGGACCAGTAAGTAAGGCCGCGGGACCATGGGTAGAGTGTTAATAATAATAATAATAATAATAATAATAATAAATTTTATTTATATAGCGCCAACATATTCCGCAGCACTGTACAATTTGTAGGGTTCAAGTACTGACAAAAAAGGTACATTACAAAGAAATATTCTATTCACACACTGGGACTGAGGGCCCTGCTCGCAAGAGCTTACAATCTAGGAGGTAGAGGGGGTGACACAGGAGGTAGCAGAGGCGGCATCGGAGGTAGTATTGCTTATACAGTGGTCCAGACAATTCTGTAATAGGGGTTACTGTCATTACACATATATAAAGCTGTATGAGCCGTCACCAGTCGTGTCTTTAACGTGCAGATGGTGCCTGGACATATAAAGTTAGTCTGAAACGGCATCATATCCTGTGGGGTAATGCAGGAACGTGAACAGAGGGTATGTTTTAGGGATTCTAACTACTGAAGGATTTACATAAGGAATTGTGATAGGCCTATCTGAAAAGATATGTCTTTAGTTTTCGCTTGAAGCTGTGGAAATTGGGGGTTAATCTAATAGTCCGGGATAGAGCATTCCAGAGAAGTGGTGCAACTCGGGAGAAGTCTTGTATATGAACGTGGGAGGTTCTGATAATAGAGGATGTTAGTTTTCGGTCATTGAGTGAACGGAGAGTACGGGTTGGGTGATAGACAGAGATGAGGGAGGAAATGTAGGGAGGTGCAGCATTATGGAGAGCCTTGTGAATGAGGGTGATAAGCTTATATTGTATTCTGTATTGAATAGGCAGCCAATGTAGTGACCGGCACAGACCGGAGGCATCGCTATAGCGTCTAGACTGATAGATGAGCCTGGCCGCCGCATTCAGAATAGATTGTAGAGGGGAGAGTTTACTAAGGGGAAGACCGATTAGTAAGGAGTTACAGTAGTCAAGGCGAGAGTGAATCAGGGCAACAATAAGTGTCTTTAGTGTATTTGTGGTAAGGAAAGGGTGGATTCTGGAGATGTTTTTGAGGTGGAGATGACATGAGCATGCGAGTGATTGGATATGGGGGGTGAAGGAAAGGTCTGAGTCAAACAAAACCCCGAGGCAGCGGGCATACTGCCTAGGAGTTATGGTAAGGCCGGAGACTGCAATGGAGATATCAGGGACAGATCTATTAGATGGTGGAAACAGCAGTAGTTCAGTCTTTGAGAGATTCAGTTTCAGATAAAGCGAAGACATGATATTTGAGACAGCAGAGAGGCAGTCACTGGTGTTCTGTATTAGTGCAGGGGTGATGTCACGGGATCACGTATATAATTGGGTGTCATCAGCATAAAGATGGTACCGGAAGCCAAATCTAGTTATGGTTTGTCCAATGGGGGCTGTGTAGAGGGAGAAGAGCAGGGGACCTAGGACCGAGCCCTGAGGAACCCCGACGGCAAGGGGAAGAGTGGAAGAAACAGAGCCCGCAAATGATACACAGAAAGTGCGATCAGAGAGATAAGTGAAGAACCAGGAGAGAGCAGTGTCTGTGAGGCCGACAGAACGGAGCATAGTGAGGAGGAGTTGATGGTCAACAGTGTCAAATGCTGCTGAGAGATCTAGAAGAATAAAAAGAGAGTATTCACCTTTGGATTTAGCCGTCAGGAGATCATTGGAGACTTTTGTGAGGGCCATTTCAGTAGAGTGCAGAGTGCGGAAGCCAGATTGTAAGGGGTCAAGAAGAGAGTTAGCAGAAAGATAGCGGATTAAACGAGAATAGACTAAGTGTTCCAAGATTTTGGCGCTAAAAGGAAGGTTAGAGACAGGTCGATAGTTAGCAGCACAGGACGGGTCAAGGGAGGATTTCTTCAGTAGTGGGGTTATGATAGCATATTTGAAAGAGGATGGGAAAATTCCAGAAGAGAGAGAGAGGTTAAAAATCTTAGTAAGGTAAGTCGTGACAGCAGGCGAAAGAGACTGGAGAAGGTGTGAGGGGAAAGGTTCACTACTACAGGTTGTAGGGTGAGAAGAAGAAAGTAGCTGAGATACTTCCTCCTCTGTAACAGGTTCAAAAGATGAGAATGAACAGTCTGAAGTGCGGCTGGTGAGGGGGTCAGTGCCACCTGGGGATTGGGCAGTTATTTCCTGACGGATCTTATCAATTTTATCATGGAAATAAGTGGCCAGGTCATCTGTGCTAAGGTCTGTGAATGGCATTTGCACCTTGGGAGTGAGTAATGAGTGAAAAGTTTCAAATAGCCTTTTAGGGTTACAGGAGAGAGAAGAGATGAGAGCGGTGAAATAGTCTTGTTTGGCTAGGTGAAGGGCAGAATTATAGGTTTTAAGCATAAATTTAAAGCGGAGGAAGTCTGCAGATGTACGTGATTTTCTCCACATACATTCAGCACACCTAGAGCACCGCTGAAGGAAACGTGTCTGGGGCGTGTGCCAGGGTTGCTTCCTCCTGCATCTAACCTTTCGAGTGGAGGGGGGAGCCGCCTCATCCAATGCACTCTTAAGGGTTTCATTATAGTGGCTGGTGGCTAGATTGGGGCAGGACAGTGAAGAGATGGGGGACAAAGAGGACTGTAGAGTATCTGAGAGATGCTGGGTGCTAATAGCACGTAAATTCCTATATGTATGATGAATAGGTGTGTCCTGTGAAGGAGAGGAAGCACTGATGGTGAGAGACAGAAGGTGATGATCAGAGAGTGGCAGAAAAGAGTTAGTAAATTTAGAAACTGTGAGGAGTTGATGGAAGATAAGATCAGTGGTGTTGCCATCTACATGTGTGGCGGAAGAGGAAGAGTGTTGAACGAAACCCAACAAATTCTGCTACTATTATACTCTGGAGTCTCTTTAGACCCCTGAGTATAATGATCAGAGGCCCAGGGGAGGTGAGCAAACATGAAAACCAGTGTTACTCACCTCTCTGGCGCCACTCCATGCTGTCTTTGGCCTCTGTAGTGACATCACAGACGTCACATGGGTCAAGCTGGCATTGCGATGCATAATGATGCTGGCGTAACCCACGTTTGTGATGTCATTTTAGAGGGCCGAAAACAGTAAGGAGTTGCGGCGGAGCGCAGGAGAGGTAAGTACGACTGGTTTTTATGTTTGTAACCTGGGCTTCCAATCATTATACTCTGGGGTCTGAAAAGACCCCAGAGTATAATAATAGTCTGTGGGTGGTGTACCACAAAAATTTCAGGTTCTGCTGGGCCCACGATGGGACATAATACTGTATGGAGGGCCCACTGTGGGACATTATACTGTATGGAACTCATAGACTGCAAGATCTCGCGAGCAGGGCCCTCAGGCCTTGAACCCTACAATTTGTAAAGTGCTGCGGAATATGTTGGCGCTATATAAATAAAATGTATCATTAATTATCATTATTATTATTATTATTATTATTATTGAGGCTGCTATGGAACATTATACTGTGTACAGGGGCCACTATGGGACATAATCTTGTGTGGAGGGGTGTAATAGGACATGTTTTTTCCACAAAATCATAGTGTCTTATTGATGTGATATGACAGGGTTAATTTCTTACTGATCAATCTTTGTGTATCTGTTGTGTGTATATATATATATATATATATATATATATATATATATATGGTTCTTTCCTGCTCATTTCTGTCACACTTTGTTATGGCCATATTGCCATGTACAGTATATGGCCTTATTCAGGTTTCCTGTTAATGCACACATCCGTTGGACATGCTTTGATTTCCTTAGTCCTTTCATGTTAATTCTTTTGTCCAACTGAACAGAGACATAGCTGGAAGCCCTTCTCCTTAGTTCAAATTGGTATAAAGACCCGGGAATTAGAGTTTAGTTCAGCTTCAGCATTGGGCAATGCACGCCATGCAAGATTGGAAGTCATCAAACGATGGGTATATATCAGTGCACGCAGTGGCGTAACTAGGAATGGCTGAGCCCCAAGGCGAACATTTGACATGGGGCCCCAAACCGCCGCCCCCAACCCCCCCACACAAACTGCCACCCCCCAACCCCCCCCTCCGCATAAACCACATTCCTGCATACACTATTATGCGCCATAGTGGCCCCTGCACACAGTATTATGCCCCATAGTGGCCCCTGCACACAGTATTATGCCCCATAGTGGCCCCTGCACACAGTATTATGCCTCATAACGGCCCCTGCACACAGTATTATGACCCATAGCAGCCCCTGCGAACTGTATTATGTACCATAGTGACCCCTTCACACAGTATTATGTCCCATAGTGGCCCCTGCACACAGAATTACGCCCCATAGTGGCCCCTGCTCACAGTAGTATGCCTCATAGTGGCCCCTACACACAGTAGTATGCCCCATAGTGGCCCCTGCACACAGTATTATTCCCCATAGTGGACCACGTATGAACGATTATTATACTCTGGGGTCTATTCAGACCCCAGAGTATAATGATCGGAGACCCAGGGGAGGCTACAAACATAAAAAACAATGCTTCTTACCTCTCCCTGGCTCTGCTGCACTCCCGTGCGCTACTTCAGCCATCTTCAATGTTGGACCAGATCTCGCGTGAGTGAGGCAGGCGTCGCGACGCATAATGATGTCGACTGACGTCTGGGACGTCACCAAACAGGCCCGAAGCCTGCGGAGCATAGGAGAGGTGAGTTACAGTGTTTTTTTATGTTCCCTCACCTCCCCCGGGCCTCCGGTCGTTATACTCGGGGGTCTCAAAAGACCTCCGAGTATAACGATAGCAGTGTTTGTGGGGTTCGCGGTAGCGGCTGCCACAGGGCTCCGGGTCCCGGGCCCATAATGTTCCGGGCCCTGTGGCAGAGCATGATACATAACAGGGCTCCCCATCCAGTGAGCTATTACATCATTTGTAACCACAGCTAAGTATTATCTCTTTCCATATATTAAACACTTATTGTTTTATTATATTCTAGTGTTATTATAGTCATTCTTTCACCATCTTTGAGCTAACTTGTTAAAAGAAAAACCCGTTTGAATACAAGGGGCCAATATGGGACATAATACTGTATGGAGGGGCCACTGTGGGACATTATACTGTATGGAGGCTGCTAATGGAACATTATACTGTGTACAGGGGCCACTATGGGACATAATACTGTGTGGAGGGCCTGCTATATGACATTATACTGTGTGGGGCGACCACTGTGAGACATTATACTGTGTGCAGGGGCTTCCATGGAACATTATAATGTGTGCAGGGGCCACTATGGGACATTATACTAAGTTCAGGGGCAGCTATGGGACATTTTAGTGTGTGTAAATGGGGCATGATACTGTGTGGGGGCCAGGAAAGGGGGCGCTATGCTGTGGAAGCATAGCGCTCCCTTTCACTGACATCACGTCGGAATAGCCTTTAGAAAGACTATTCGTCTCCTACCTTTATTTTTCTGCTCCACACCGCTGTTTTGGAGAATTTTCTTCTTTTTTTCTTTATGTAAATTAGTCTTCAGAAAGCACAGGGGGTGTTCCCCCCTGTGCTGACGTCACACGCTCTTCTGAATATCCAGCGCCACCTCTCTTCTTGTGCTGACCGCTGAGTGTGTGTTTGGGATCCAAATCCCACGCATTTTCAGTCGACTCTGTCACTTCGCATTGGACAGAGCCAGCATTTTGACGTCAAAATGGCCGACTGGACATGCGCAGTCAGCTCTGTTCAACGCAACGCTGCAGAGAAGCATCAGCACAAGAAGAGAGAGGCGGCGCTGGATCTTCAAAAGAGTATGTAACGTGTGTGCAGGGGTCGCCCCCTGTGCTGTCAATGTATGTAAAGCGCTGCAGAATATGATGGCGCCATATAAGTAAGCATAATAAATGTCATACGTGGGAAAGAAGTTAATGTTTGTGAATCGTATCCTCTGATGGATCAGAACAACAGACATTAAAAACAGTAGTGAAAAATTAGAGTAACAGTCAATTCAGTTGATAAACCAGAAATGACTATAACCAGAGAAAGGAATTTTAATACTGACTGCCTAGCTATGCACCACTGAGGCCCAACGCACAGTTTGAGGAGCACTGATGTAAAGTTTCCCATCTAAATACCATACATAACAATGTGGGATCCAAAAAGATGTCCCATAAGTAATGCAAGGGAAAGAGAGAAAGCAAAACTTGGGTTGAAAATACATTTTCATAACATCTACAACTCAGTTAACTGACAGTATGATCAGGTAAAAAAATTATTTTTTCAGACAAAAGATTTGAAAAAAAGGTACATACAACCTCCTACTTCCACAATCTACCTACCTATCAACCTGGCAGGGGTTATAAATCCATCTATTACAAATTCAATTATAAATCCACCTTTCTACAGCGGGAAGAATTCGCTACTCGTGAATAGCCTTCACAGCTGTTTTCAGTTTTCCAAGCAAATTCAATGCAAGGTCTGACCATTTTATTTTCACAGATAGAAAGAAAAGTGCAAGACCTATGTATATCACATGATTACAGGCCTCTGTGCCAGCTTACTATCAATTGCATGATATTCTTAGGGCAAACAGAAAGAATTTATTAAGATTGACTTTTCTTACACCAGTCTTAATTCATTAACTGACAAGCGCAAGACGTCCCACAATAACTAAGAGGCTCTGGCTCTGTCATTCCTGCACTTGTGCAAGTGGGTGTGCCTGAAGTCAAATCCATCCAGTAGGAGCCTGGTATACAGTTGTGGCATAACTCACACCAGTTTTCACCAGTTATCACTGTGAGCATCAGTGGTGAATGTTGCAGAGGAGCTGAGCTGCACCATTGCGTGGCAAAAATGGGCCAAATTGAGGCACATTTTAGGCCCCTTCCTAGGCATAACTCAGGTAGTAAATCTGGGCCTCAGTGTCTAGTCTCTTACAGCTAAGCAGAAGAAAAAATCCAGTGCAACACGGACATCCCATAAAAGCAATTCAGTTTTATTTAAGGCATATTAAAAAGTCCATGTGCAGAGTACACAGCCTTAGTGGCTAAATGTTTCGATAAAACACATTTGTCGAATCCAGGGCCACACAGTACAAACATGCTGTGAAACTTCTGCATGGAAACGCCGTGGTTCACCTACAGGTTTCTCTGTGGCTTTCAACCTTTCCACTGCAAACACTGAAATCTGTGGGTAAGACCTGCTCCAATGAATGACATGCTGAAGGTATAAATCTAATCTACAGTGCTGCTATTGTAGATCGCAGTGGGTTAGCTGCTGGCAAGTTTGCTGCTTTCATGCACCATGTGGACTGAGCTTCAAAAAGTTTTTTCCATGAAAGACATTCGTGGCCTATCTACAGGAAAAGAAGTGAATGGGAGTTGTAGAAACAGCGTACAACAGTGAATTACATTGTTTCTGTAACTCCCATTCACTTCTTAGCGAGGTTGCAGCTGGATAAGGGTAGGTGCATATTCCGTAAATGTCTTTCATGTGAATACCGCTTTAAGTTGGACTTTTTAGAACGTTATCACAGTACTGTGCTTTATGAAACATTTGGCACATCTTTCTGGAAGAAAGGCACATTTCTCTTCTTTGCGCCATCTCAAGGATGGCTCACTTTTCAGCATTTTTTCACTGAAAGACTGACGTACTCCATCAATAAATCTAGTGTATATTATAAATCAGCTTAACCACATACCTTTTCTACACACTTTACATAAGTGTCTAGTGAGTCATAAAAAGCATCTAAAGCTATTAATAACAGTAGCGCACACAGAAATCTGCCACTGTTCGAATACTAGATCTTTCCTTATTTAACATTCATGACAGGACAAGTAAGGTGCCCATACACCTTCAGTAGCTGTGAGCCTATGGGTATTCATGTCAACCTCCGATACACATGAAGACCTAGTTGAGTCAAGCATGCATGTGTTTTCAGTTTGAAGTGAGCTGCTGCCAGACACCAGTATAGGACATAATAAAACTCAACATGCCTGATCCTTCCTTCTTCCAACATCATCCTATAGGAGAGAGTTGGGAGATCTCTATACACATGTATGGGAATAAGAGAAAATGGCATGGATGGCACCTTGATATCAGTGTGCTGTCCATAACCTCTATAGACCAATACATTTCATTAAGGAGCCCGGGAATAGGACGAATAGGACCTGTCCTGAGTTTTGCCCCCAGGCTCACGCTCCCCCAGGGATAATACAGGGTCATGTGTATGGAGACATAAGAAAAGAATGGGTCAGTGTGCTAGCTGTCAAGCATAGTCGTGGCAGAGTAATCATTTTGACTTGTTTTGCAGCTATGGGACCTCGGAAACTTGCAATGACTGATACAACAATAAACTCACTTTATACCAAAATATTGAGAAAAAAATATGCTTATCTGTCCACTGCAGCTGAAGCTGGGCCAAAATTGGATCATTCAACAAGGCAATGACCTTCATTTACATAGACAGTGTGATTTTAGGCAATCTAAAAATGCGCCAGATTTATCACAGTGGCTGATGTGGGATGAGAAATGTGATGTTTCTTTAAACTGTCTAGTTAGTCGGTTTATGCCACCTATCAGTTAGCATATTTGAGCTAGAAATTTAAGACAAAATCTTTGCACAATTTGGAGCGTTTAATCTATGGCCCTTTTGTTTAACAAGTTGGAAAAATTGTATGCCAAACTATATAAGCCAATTTTTCTGCAAATTACGCCAGAGTCTAGTTGGATACACAATAGCAAATCTGCCCCAATGATCACAAACACCCCAACAAATCAACATCTAACTGTTCAAAAAAGAAATAAAATTCAAGGTGTTGAGATGTACAAGTTTCACTGTGAGCACACAAACCTCAATGAATAGAAGCAAATACTGAAAAGAAGCCGGCCACAATTTGTCCAATCAACTTCTACAGAAAATGTTTATTTCCAGTTATGTTTGCTAAAGGCTGTTCTGTATACTATTATAGGACCTACTATTTTTGAATCTACCTGATTCTGAAAATTTTGAGGTTTTTTTTTTTGTTTTCTTCTTATAGAAATATGATGTTTATTGTTGTCAGAGGTTATTTTGTTCTTCCCTTTCCACAAAAAGGTTAAAAATGGTATTTTATGTTTTGTTTTTTTTTGTTGATGCAGATTTAATTTACATGTTTTTCATCTTATACTCTAAAGAATGGCTTTTATACCAAAATAAATGAAAGCCTGCAAATGGAGCCATATGTCAAATGAAGCAGTTATTCCTTATAATGGTATGACTTTATAGAACTATTCTATCATTAAGGAAGTCAGACAGCTTGTGAAATTCTGCAATGAAAATAAAGGAACTCATTACTTTAATGAAGGGATACACAAAAACATTAGTATAGTAACCTTACAAAACAAATATTTCAATATAATACCATATTCTTAGCTTTTTGTCCCATAAGGGTGGTAAGATGGTAATAAAACAAAAGTCATTGGTTCAGACTAATGTTGAATTTGAAATTGTGAAAGTCTCTTTTGTAGGAATGCTGGTAAGGCCTTGTTCACACCAGTGTTACAGCTTTCATGTTTAGGTTCTCTGTAATATGACACCTTTAGCCAGTATAGGAAGCATAGGTGCTTAATGGGAGTCTATCACTGACCCCAGCTACTTTACAGTGCTCCCATAGTGCTGCAGATGCTGTTAGCAGAATAAAAACAATACCTTTCTTATGTTTCAGAGCCCCAGGGATGCAGAGAAAAAGCACCTTTATTCTTTATGCAAATGAGGAACTTGGAGCACAGGGGGAGTTTTCTTCTATTATCGAGCACTGCTGCATCATCACTAAACAGTATAAACGAATGCGTGATCAAAGGGTCTGTGTACATATAGTGAAACTAAACAAAAAAAATAGAATGTACACTAAAAAATAACTATTAATAATCTATTTTAAAAGTTGTCTAGGGCATAAAGCACAGTCAAAACGTGCTTACAAAGTAGAGAAGGGAAGACGCGTCTAGGTACCTATAAGCAGAAGTTTAATGCAATTGTCAGAATCTCTCCTTAGTGCACTAATCAAAAAACGAATCCCCTGAGTAAACCCTTGTTGTAGTTTAATATCATTCCTCTACTACAACAAATCAGCGGGGATCCGCAAAAACAGGGACGAGGGAGGAGAAGACCAATGCATACACTCTCTTGCTAGTGGAGCAGCCCAAAGTAACTCTCTAGCCACTAACTTGAGAGCTTACATTACACTCTCATAGGTACCTAACTAAAGTCAATAGAATACACAAACACTTAACACACAAAGTGCAGCCCCTAGCCCAGCCTGACGCGTTTTGCTGGGGAAAGATACCAGCTCATCAGAGGCAGAAAATGTAGGGCACAGGCAGAACGCAAGTAAATAGCAGCGTTTCTGCAAACATAGTGAGGAGCGCCAAGTGAATCGCCCAGCCGGCCGTGATGACTGGCCCTGAATGCCGCTGAGCGGAGCCTGGGTATATAAACTTTAGACCACACCCCCTTGTTATAACATCAGATGGAGATGTGCCTAATCACGGACCAACCACCTCCATCTACGTGAATACCGCAGCCCTGAGGGACCGCCCAAATTGGGCACCTCCCTCACCACCTGCCGATGATGGCGAGAATCATCCCTAGTAACACCCAGACCGCACCTCGAGGTCATATGACTAAACATGCCCATCCTACATTTAGCTCATCCCCCTGGGAGGTGTGAGGATCAATTTAAACTGCCCAGGATCAACTCATACTGCTCCACATAGTGTAAACGCCACGGCAAAAACCACAGTGTTTTACAGTCCCAGCAAAGTCGATGGGATTCTGGCTAATCCCATGCACACATTGCAAAAAATAATCTGCAGCGGAAATGCTATGATTTGAAAAATGCCCAGTTTTTTGCAAATCACAGCATGTCAATTATACCTACGGAAACGTTGGCGGTTTCCTTACAGGTATAATGGAAGCAGATAGTCCACAGAGTTTTCTGTGAAAAACGCTGCAGGAGAAACCGCAATGCATTTCCGTTGGAGTTTTTCCTGTAGCGCTTTTTCGCTGCTGCTCACTACATGGGGCCTTAGCTTTAGAATGACTTTTTTTTTTTGCATTTCTTGGACTAGCTAAAGGTATGATAGCAAAATGCCTGTGGCTTGTGTGATTTAAAGTTTCTTTGTGACAAACTCCTTTTAATACCACGCATACATTAGGCATCCATAATGCTTCTAGCAGTGGCTGAAACTAATATACAGCCCAACCCTTGGATACACAATCACTTGGTTGCCATTGGATTCTTAAAAAAAAAAAAAATAGTAGCTCAGAAACCAAAATATGAAATTTTGGGCATATTGGCAAATACAGTCATCATCTGCAACCCTCCATTATGACCTAGATTGACTTCTGATGGCCCAGTAGGTTTCCAGTTGTGCAACTTTTTTCGCTGGATAGAATGCCTTATTTTGGCTGCCAAGATGCAATACAGACCTGTCAGAAAAGAACTAACAAGCTTGAACTTTAAACAGCACTGTATCTAAAGAAAAAAAGGGGAAAGAGCATTTTTGCAAATAGTCTTCATAAAAAAAAAAAAAAAAAGAAAAAATCCCACTGTTTTCTATATACCTTTCTTTTGAAGATGTATGTGTCTCCCATGACTACTGTCCTCTGCTTCAGCCTAACAGGCATTCAGTAGGATTCCAACCATTTTCCACATAAGTCACTCACACGGGTGCTACTATGCAAGCCTTTTAGGCTGAGAACATTGATATGGATATTTGGATGGTGAGTTGTATCTGCAATGTCATCCTCCTGTTACAACACTTATGCCGGGGCCCCACGTGGTGTAAACGCTGCAAATCCCATCCACACATTACATAAAAATATGCGCAGCAGAAACGAAGAAATCGAAGCACGTCAATTACACCTATGGAAACGCTTACGGTTTCCCTATAGGTATAGTGGAAGCAGAAAGTCCACAGAGGAAACCTCTGCTGGCTTTCTGTGAAAAGCGCTGCGGGAAAAACTGCGATACGCTGCCACCGTGTTTTTCCCACAGCACTTTTTTGCTGCGGCCCGCTATGTGGGGCCTTAGCCTTAAAGCGGCAGTGTGGATAGGCCATAAAAAGCTTAAGCCCGGACAACACCTTGAAACTAAAGCCCCATGTTGCAAAAACACAGCACAAAAAAAAACAAAAAAACGCAGTGTTTTACAGTACCTGCAAAGTGAATGAGATTCTGGCTAAACCCACCCACACATTGCAGGAAAAAAATCAGCTGCGGAGAAGCTGCGTTTTCAAAAACGGTTCTGGAAATCGAAGCATGTCAATTATACTTTCGGAAACGCTGGCGTTTTCCCTATAAGAGTAATAAAGGAAGAAAATCAGCAGAAAAAAAGTCAGCAAAAACGCAATGAAAACCGCTGTGGAAAAAAAACTGCGATGCGTTTCCACTGCGATTTTTAGCTGCGTTTCACCAAGTGGGGCCTTAGCCTTAAGCTTAGCTTCTCTATAAGAACCTGGCACTAGTGTGGCTTTAAAGCATACCTCCAACTATAAAAACAACTTTACAAGTGAATATAATAAATTTGTCATATATCGTACTAAAGCTTTTCAATGTTTTTTTGTTGTCTTCCATTATAAGATTTCATACTACAGCAGTCTAAACAATTGGCGAAGTTCTGCGATGGTTTTGGAAATCGCAATGCGTCCACTGCGAGTTTTTTCATGCAATGTGTGGATGGGATTCGTTAGGGACTGTAAAACACTGCCATTTTTTACCGCAGTGTTTACGTCATGTGTGGCCTCTGCCTCAAGAAGGGTTTCTATTAAATCTGCAACTACAGGTGTGGAAAATGATGTCAAGCTGCACCATTCCTCCTTGGTCATTTTATACTTGCATTGATATCTCTGGTGTTCTGCACCAGCAAAGAAATAGTGGATTAATCATATAATATCATACATCTGTCATTTTAATTCTGTACACAGAATTCTGTAAAATAGAGGAATTTGCAGCATTGGCTTGGTGCACACTGGACAGTTTAATGAAGAGAGTGCGTCACCAGAACCCAGCCCTGCAGCTAGATAGGTTATGGTCACCAAACTCAACCATTGTTTGCCTTCATTGCTGAGAAATTTTTATCAATGTGCAAACAAGCTCTTTGGAGCCATGAGGGCATGGCCGTCTAACTGTTGCTCCAAAGAGCTTACAAATTAACAAAAACAGGAATATCTTGACCATGGAGGCACCAATTCACAGGGGAAAAAACAGTTTTAGATTCAGGTTACCATAATCTATTGATCTGAGGGCTGGGTTGATATGCTGGGTTCTGGTAACAGACTCCCTTTAACCCTTCCATGCCTCTCAATTTTTGTTTTTAAATTTCCGTTTTTCCCTTTCCTCATTCCAAGAGCCATAATTTTTTCATTTTTCAGTTCAGAGTCACATGATGGCTTATTGTTTGTGGGACAAAATGTACTTTGTAATGGCACCATTCAAGATCCTGTACAATGTACTGGGAAGCTGGAAAAAAATTCAGAATGAGGTGGAATTGGAAAAAAATGCAAAAAAATGCATTTGCGCATTACCTGTATTCTGCGGCTCAGTACGATCATGGCGATACCAAATTTATAATGTTTTGATACCTTTTAAAAAATTTAAAACTTTGCAAAATAGAGAAAAAAAATTTTGTGTCGCCATGTTCTGAAACCTGTACATTTTTTATATTTATGTGTATGGAGCTGGGTAAGGCATCTTTTTAAGCAGGACAAGATGGCGTTTTTATTGATACCATTTTGGGGAAGTTCTGATTGTTTGATCTCTTTTTATTCCATTTTTTATAGGAGGCAAAGTGTTGGAAAAAAAAAAAAATCACCATTTGGTCATTTTGATTTTTTCCCCCGCTACGCCTTTCACTATATGGGATAAATATTTTTATATTTTAATAGTTTGGGCATTTTGGAGTGCCGGAGACCTAAAGTGTTTATGTTTATTATTGTTTATTTATTTTTACATGTGATCTAGGGAAAGGGGGGTGATTTGAACTTTTGTATTTTTTGTGGTTTTTTTTATACTTTAAAAATCTTTTTTTTTTTTTTTCCTTTTATGATCAGACCCCCTAGGGACCTTGAACCCTAGGGGGGTCTGAGCACTTATATTATTCAATACTGGCAGTGTGTAATAGAAGTGACATAATGACAAGCCTGGGAGCCTTCAATAGGCTCCCGGCTGTCATGGCAACTGATCGCCGCCCTCCGATGATGATCCTGAAGGCAGCGATCGTTCAAAGATGGCAGTTGTTCACAGCTGTTAGCGGCGGATGCAGCTCTCTCCATACTCCTCTTCACGAAAGGGTTAAGCCAAAGCTAACAATAGCTAACAGATCCTAGAGAAAAGAATTAGGTATTATGCATATAGAACTCTTGCCATGGTAAATCTGTGTGCTATCATATTAAAAGGAGATATTCTTCCCTAGACATACTACCTGTAAGAAGAAGTTGTATTGTCTTCATATGAGATTGTAGGCATAGAGGTACAGTAGGGCCCCGAAATCTACTATGTGTGACACATTATGGCTTTATAAACAGACTGTATGAAGCATAATATAGTTGTGTGCATGATATCCTACACTTCCTTTTTTGACGAACCAAGAAGTAACAAAGGAGTGCTGGGAACTTTACGCAACTGGACTGCAATGAGTTGAGTGACCCTTCTGAACAGTCTTTGGCCTCTCACTGACACAGGAACACTTTAATTGTATAATGTGTTTAGAACAATTATTAAGCCTGAGGCCCCAAGTTGCAGTTTTTGCTTTGGGTTTTTGAGCCAAAGCCAGGAGTGAATTAAATCGTAGATAGAAGTATAAAAGATTTTGATAGATTTACAATTCCTTTTGTAGCCATTCTTGCTTTGGCTCAAAAAACTGCAGCAAAATCTGCAGAAAAAAAAAAAAAAAAAAAAACTGTGTTTCCACAACATGGGGCTTCAGCCTAAGGCTAAGGCCCCACGTTGCGGAAACGCAGCTTCTTTTGTTCCAGTTTTTTTAGCCAAACTCAAGAATAGCTTCAAAAAGAATGGGAAATATATAGGAAGTTCTTATACTTCTACCTTTTGTTCAATCCACTTCTGAGTTTGGCTCAAAAAACCGCAACAAAAAAAGCTGCGTTTCCGCAACGTGGGGCCTTAGATTAAAGGGGTTTTCCAGGGCTTTAATATTGATGACCTATCCTTAGAGACAGGGTATCAATATCAGGTCAGTTAGGAACCAGCTCCTAACATCTCTACCAAGCAACTTATTAAAGGAGCCACAGCACTCCAGTGATCACTGAGGCCTTTTCATTGTTTACCAGGCACAACTCTGCACATTTTATAGTGGTTGTAGCTTGTATTGCAGCTCAGCTGGGAGACTGGCTGCTTAAATCAGCTGATCCGTGCGGTTGTTAGGAGTTAGATCCCCACTGATATAATATTGATGACCTTTCCTGAGGACTCAGAAAAGCCCTTTAATAGGCACATTAGTATTGAAAAACAGCTTTTTATTAAAAGTGGGCTTCCAGGGCTATTACACTGATAACCTAATACTTAGGATTAGATTGATTACTTAGGAATAGATCCAGCATCCTGGCTGATAAGATGTTTGTGGCATTCAGACTTGAGTCACTTTACTACATACCAAGCACAGTGCCATACATTGTATAGTGGCTGTGCTTGGTACTGCATATCGATGAATTTCAGTATCATCCATGAATGTGACATCACTGGCCTGAGAAGAAGAGACCTGTTCAAACAGCTAAATATGCAGGGGTTCCGGGTGTAGAACCCCACCATTTGATACTTATGACCTATTCTAAGGATAGGTCATCAATCCCATAGTTCCTGAAAACCACTAAGGTTGACTATCGTTTCACAAATTAGGCACTTGCATGAAAATATATTAGGGAAAATACTAATTTATAAGTAATGGACATTTAGATATTAAAATTATGGCTGAAGAGAACTTCTAGACATTATTTGATAATTCTATCCAGAGCACTAATGTGATTGTATCTGGCCAGTAATAGGATCGTAAGTTATCAATATTTCCCTAGAATTACCAGCACAAAAGCTGGCCTAAGGAGGAAAGTGGTCTCACTAAGATTTCATCCATCTATGTTTGGCTGAATCAGATCTGTCATTGGACTATGTAAGAAGGACAGCGGTATGGGGACGGGTCTATTTCGCTATTGGGTAACAGAAGTGATCAAAGAATACACTGGATGCAGCAACTGATGGGCTGCTGTGTATGCAGATACATATCAACCAACCATCATTTCAATAGACTTTGCAAGGCAGAATCTACCTGAAGATAGGTCATGATGCTTCTTTTTTCCAACTAGCTGAAAAAAAAAAAAAAATCAGCTGTCTGACTCATTGAAATGTGTGGAAAGATGGGAAACATTTTTGAAGCAGATTCCACCTCAAAAATCCACCTTCAAAAAAACAAAAAAAAACCTCAGTGTGAACATACCCTTACACAGGTCAGCATACTATGCTGTCTGATCAGATTTAAAAATTTCTGCTCACATCAATATGTACATTAGATCAGCATGAAACAATGCTATTAATATGTTCTAAAAAAGGGGGTTTCTGGGCATATAAAATCAACAAGGGTTCAATACCCGGGACCCCTGCTGATCAGCTGTTCCAAGAGACCACAGAGTTCAGACAAGAGCTGTGGCACCTTCACTGAAGACCAAGCACTATATTGTACATTATACAATGGCCTTGCTTGGCATTGGCTCTATTCACCTGAATGGGACAGAGATGCAAACAGGCCATGTGAAGGAGATGAAGTCACATGGCCTGTGAAGCAAAAGTGCCTTAAATAGCTGATCCTTACCTATGTTTAATTTTATAATCCCAGAAAACCCCTTTAGGCTGAGGCCCCATGTTGTTGAAACGCAGCTTTTTTTGTTGCAGGTTTTGCGGCGTTTTTTTTTTTTGAGCCAAAGCCAAGAATGGTTACAAATGGAGTGGGAAATATATATAGGAAGCTTCTTATACTTCTGCCTTCTGCTCAATCCACTCCTCGCTTTGGTTCAAAAAATGCTACAAAATCTGCAACAAAAAAAACTGCATTTCCGCAACGTGGGGCCTCAGCCTTAAGATCTGAACTATTACAATGTGCCAATGTTTCCTGTGCTATAAAGTAGCCTACCCAAAAGAGCCAGGTGTGTGGTTTTCACAAAACATGACAAATGTTTGGTTGTTTCAAATTTTCATTATTTTGTTTTTCAAAAGTGCAATGCTAAATACTCCACGTACAGTCCAAACCTTTAAAGAACAGATAAAAAAAGATAGTTTTCCTGATGTTATAAAAAGTCTTTTGTTGCATTATTAAGAAATACGACTGATTCCCCTCCCCCACCCTCCCTTAAAACTCAGAGGAAGGCCCGGCTCTTCCTTCTGTAGTCACATGTCCACTGAACCAGCTACAAAGTCCTGTGATGCCAAAGAGACCTGCAATGGGTTACATTGCTCTGACAACCCAGAACCCTTTATCAGAAGATTAAAAAAATGAAAGAGAAAAGTTACAGGCTGCGTACAAACATAGCAAGGAGTGATTTGAGTAAAGAGGAGGACGGTGAGCATGGTCTTTGAGATGGTCAATTCTCTACTGGTGTGGGATTTGGAACAGGCTGGCTCACTATTACTTGTACTACATAGTCCTTGGGAATCTTCAGCTCCTCCAACCTCATTTTGTCTGTGAGTGGCCGGCCAGAAAAAAACCAGCGCTGGCTGGCAGGTTCAACACCTTCTGCATTGTGAAGGCGTCTCTTCATGTGATATACAGTGTCCGTGCTGCGCACCAAGAGCCTAAGGTCCTTGCCTGTTGAGAGGCGCAGGCGCAGCTGGCATTCATGACCAGAGTTTGGAGGAGGCTCAGGGATATCCAAAGTTTCTGTGTCACTCTTCTCCTCGATCATATTAATGGGAGGGGCAAGGCAGTAAACGGGTAGCTGGTAGCGGTTTCCCAGTTCGTCATAGCATTCGGTAAGGGCACCTAAAAAAAATAAATAAATTGTAAAACGTGGTAAATTTGTAAGAATATTCTGTATAATAAACAGAAAAAAATACAACATATTTGCTCGAAAAAATACCATGCATGTGACCCACCAGGAGAATCTATGGAGTGCCTAGGGATTCATTATACTTAACTGTAGGGACCATGAGCATTAAGCCTGCTTACAACAGATATGGATAGAGGGTTATTTGCAATATTAATTTAGGTTTCTGTAATGTCCTACGGTACTAGTTGCTCTACGTAGTTGCCATTACTCATTTTGAGCCTTACTGTAAAGAGATGAGCTTCCGACTCTCCTTTAAACAGGCAAGCAAACAGTAATAATAAAGCCTATGATTTACATTGCTGAAGTGTATAATGTTAAAAAGGACCAGGGGCGGACAAACCACACGTGCAACCCGTTCAGCTGCACATGGACCCAAGGGAGAGGGAGGCATCCAGGGAGCAGTTGATCTGCTCAGTTTTTGTCTGTGTATACTGAATATTGCATCCTGCAAGGTCAGCACTGTAGCATACAATACACATCGACCGCTCGGCAGTCAGGACCAGAACGGGATGGGAGAATGTCAGCAGACACTACAAGATGAGTGCAGACCAAAAGGAGGGAGTGCGTTGTGCAAGTATACACTTTGCATAGTGTGTATATGTGTATTTTATATATAAGTGGGAATGAAGGAAGGAGGGCCCAGATATACATCCTGTTAAGGGGCCCTTTGTCGTCAGTGTGTGCCCCTGATGAGGATAATTATGTAATGTACATACTTCTGGCACATAAACAGTTCAGTCTCTAAGATTAGTCCAATGTATTATTTAGTCATTTTTGTCCATTAACCTTAGCCATAAAAAATGATATATTGTCACCCAGTTATACGCTGCAATAAAACCCCTAAAACATTAGCATAAAAAAAAAAAAAAAAAAAAAAGCCATTTCTCACGATCCCTACTTTGTCCTGCAGATGGCGCACAAAACCTGAGCAGATGTCTCATTCTACAGGAGCCAAGTCCCTAAACCTAAGCCCTTTCAATAGCTATTGGAGTATTTTTCTGCACGTTTCTCAGCTGCTGCACATTAAAAATGTAAGAGAGTTTCTCCTTTTTCATTGGCGTCAGCTGGCACAGCTTCTTGCTGCCTGAGCATGGTTCGCAGAGACGTTAGCGGTGGTTTTGTGGTTAGTTCCACTGCAATATCTGTGTCCAGTGACCTCATTTATAACAACAGTACTTGGCTATAGTGATTCTGGAAAACACATCTCTTGAGCACTGCAGTACACGTAAGATTTGCAAAAAAACAGCAATTGTGAATATTTCCTGTCCACCAGGGCAGCACAATGTGCTCTCCTTTTATTTCTAGAGAATACTTTATCAACTTAACACAAGGAAAAGAATTCGACAATGGCTATTCAGTAGATTTTATGGTCTGGTGTGTACTGGAGAGGGAAACCAACTAGTCATTATCTGTGCAGAGAGACTAGAGGCCAGCGAGTTCAGCTGGATTGTGTAACCTATCACATATAGGAAAAAACTCCCTACATACAATTATATTTCTCATCTCCGAACAAACAGTGTCTTCATTTCAGAAGGTTACTGTATCTGGCTGAAAAATTCCCATAGCCGTTCATAATTTCCCTATTTAACCTCTTATAGCTTGCAAGGCCTTGTGCACACTGCTGCATCATGTTGTACCGAGCAGTTATATGGCATCATAGAAATATGGTCATCACAGCTCTGTGTACTAGGCTTTCGAGTACTTCTGGATTTCTCACGTGGAAAAAGCTGACGTGTATTTGTAGTACCTTTGCAGTTTTAAGTGCCACAGATCTGCAGCTAGATTAGCCCCAATTTAGCTAAAGCCCCACATAGCGAGCCGCAGCCGAAAAATGCTGCGGAAAAGACTGGGGCGGAAACGCATCGCATTTTTTCCGCAGTGTTTTTCACAAAGTCAGCGTTTTCCTAGTCAGAATCCCATCCACTTTGCAGGTACTGTAAAACGCCACAGTTTTTGCTGTGTTGTTTCCGCCGCACCCAAATTATGGCATTTTCGCAACGTGGAGCCCTGGCCTTAAGGAGATAACCCCATGTGTTTATGCACTGTGATTTCTACAAGTGGTGACATGTCGCTTTTCCCAGGAATAGAAGAAAGCATTTATATGCCATAGGTCCACTCTGTATAATCCAATTCCTCTATGACGCTTTCCATTTGATACACTGTATAGATTTGGATCTAGTTAATAATAAATAATAGATGAAGGTTCCTCTTCGGGCAATATTGTGAAAATAAGCTTCAGTAAATTTTAATAAGGCTGAGCCTTTATTTTGCCTTTAGCAAGCTTGTGCTGTATCAATGCAGGCAGAACGCTGCAATCCTCCGCTGTGACAAGGCAGTACAGTGTGTCATTTCTAGGGACATGTGAAATGTGGGAGAGCTGAAATGTCCCAATTAAGAACAGCTGGCTTTTGATGTAGACTTCTGACAAAACCAGGGATGGGAGCTATTGGGAACGAAGAGAGTCCAGAGCAGCGTCGCTGTCGCGTTTCCACAGATATAACCACAGAAATAGCTACTAGCCACAATGTGTTCTAAGAGGACCTTGGGTTAATGACTATTTAAAGTGTCCTGCACCCTTTATAGAAGGTCTACCAAAGTTTCTATTAACCAGATAAAGCAGAACCCATCACCCCATGCAATACTCAAAGGGCACCTGATGGAGACAAAGGGTTGTGCCTTCTTCCACCAGCGTCACTCTAACAGTAACTCTTCGGTTATATGACCATATATAAATATATATGCATAATGTGTACCTTGTGCCCAGTTTTACTGCCACTTCCCCAGTTCTTGCATTTTGTAGTCTCCTCTTGATGAATCTAACATGGCTGCTATAGTTTCAGACAACTATTAAATGTGTGCTTTAGTAGTCTGAGACACTTCCTGCTTTCATATTAGCCGGCACTGCTAATGTTAGGCACAGATGGCACTAGATACTGTATTTTTATTACTTAATACTGCTGCTGAGGGACCCTTAAACATAGACCTCTTCCCAGGCCTCAGTTTTCAGCGTTGGCAGCTCTGTTTGTCTGCATATAGGTTATCTGGGTATTTGTGCTAGGGGACCGCCACAGCCAATCACAGGCCTCATAGATCGCCTCTTCACACACACAGCATGTCACAGCAGGCATGTGAAGAGGCGACCACTGAGGCCTGTAGCAGCACTATTAAACAGCACAGACTATAGATATTTAGACGGAAGGTATTTTCGCTGAAAATCTTAATTCTAAGTGATGTATGTATAGCAAAATACATTCCAATCCAGGTAGTCCATTACACAACATGCTAGTGTTACAATATTGCTTGCCACGATTAACATGCTGAAGACTGGTACAAAAATGCCTAAAATGGTAACCAATAAATAGGGTCACACTTTCAAGTATCTGTTGTGCATCCTGTGCACCCTGCAATGAGGGCACAAACTGCTCCTTTTCTAATGTATTCTAACCTGCTGGGACTCTTGCGCTGTCCATTGCCTGGAGAGCATTTGGGCCTTTTTTGCACCTTTTTAAAAAAGTTGCAAATAATAAATACAACGCGAAAAGGATCTTCATTTAGGCCACGCCCCCTTCTCTCGTCAAAAAGCAAAGTGTCGAGAGCAGCATTACAGCGTGAAAAAAAAAAAGGTGCAAATGCTTCATAAATGAAATGTAGCACAGAAAATGACATAAAAAGGCCCACTTATGCCAAAAAAAAAGGCATAAGTAGATTAATAAATGTGCCCCATTGTGTATGGCACACAAGCAAGGGTTTCCCAGGAATGTCTCCGCCAGATTGCAACACTTCCTTGGTGGTCAAGGGGAAACTGCTAATCTTCGGGGGTCTGGCAGTCAGACCCCTACCAATCTAAAACTGATGTCCAATCCTATAGCTAACCCTTTTAACATACATGCTGGCAGCTTTTTTGAATCACTATTAGTTAGTCTAAGGGCACAGACGCACACTAACCAAACTACTGTAATTGAACTACATACAATACTGGAAAAGACACACAAAGCTGGTTGTAAAAAAAAATAAAAAAATAGGAGGCATGGCCTAAAGCAAAAAAAAAAAACTTCCACTTTTTTAAATGGAGTAGTGTATCTGTGGTTTTCATGAAGATTTCCTGGAAAATGTATAAAAACGAAAAAACAGGCACAAAAAAAAAAAACATTCTAGTCCAACATGTCTCGTCGATCAGCCACATTGTTTAACAGGAGTTGAGCTGTCCTGTGAGTGTAGCGGCACCACTCAAGAAACAATCGCAGCAGAGTCTTCCTTGTTTCCCTAAGTCATAGCAGTGCTTCTCCCCCTCCATCTGCCAGCAGATGCAAGGATACCCTTTACCTTGAAGGGGTTTTCAGAGATGAAAATATTGATGTCTTTTACCAAAGATAGGTCATCAAGACTACATGGTTGGAGTTTGACTCCTGGCACCTTTACCAATCAGCTAAACAGAAAATGCAGCAGGAAGCAGACATCTCTGTTCTGTGTAGTAGCTGAACCAAGTCACTGCAGCTTAGGCCCAGTTCACATCTGCGCATGGGTCCCCAAGCAGTTACCATAGGAAAATGGCGGACCCCATAGACTATAATGGGGTCTGTGTGGTTTCCGCAGAAATATTGGAAGAGAAAAAGTCCTGCAAGCAGCACTTTTCTCTCCGCATATTTTGTGCGGAAACCGACCGGAAACCACATTGACCCCATTATAGTCTATGGGGTCTGCCGGTTTCCTATGGTAACCGCTTTTTATGCGGTTAGGTTTCCGTTCGGGGGGGGTCCCCAAGCGGACTCCCCCGAACGGAAACCCATGCGCAGATGTGAACCAGGCCTGATATCCCATTCCTATAGTAACTCAGTCAGCCCCATTGTCTATATAGTGGTGCAGTCTGTTTTCTGCTGCATTCTCTGTTTATCAGCTGTTGAGACCAGCTGATCGTTGGGGGTCAGGCACCCAGCACCCCTACCGATCTGATCCTTCAGATAGGTGATCAATATTTTTAGCTCAGAAAATCCCTTTAAGAATATATAGTACAATTTAGCTGGTATTACTTGACTACTAACACTGGACAACCAGTCAATGGTAAGCTTTTTATTATTATTATCCACATTATATGTCGTCCCCAGAAAAATATAGAATTATTTTTGTTTGATAACCCCTTCCATGTAACATTTAGATGCAGGCTTTCATATGCATCAATAGTGGATAGTAGAAAGCAATAACTCTTTTATATCCAGATGCTCTTTTCATGGTAGCAATGAATATGATAGCACCATATTTGCTCCATGACATCTGACAGGAACAGAATAGCGAATTAGATTTACTGCTGGGAGACTTTAGCATCTTTCAAATCTGGCACCAGCCCTTTATACGGAGATGGAGTGCCAATAATGACTGAATCAAGTCCTCGAGTGTTCTTCCTTTAAGCATCAAACTGTACTACAGCCAAGTGAATGAGAAAACAACTAGAGTGGGTGTCCCTAGACAGTAATACTTAGCATATTGACTTGCTCTATAATTGAGCCGATGGGCAGCTGTTTGCTTTTTGACTGCTTATGTTATAGGGGCATTGATTTTATCACTTCTTTAGGCACTGCTGCTTCCTTCTCACAAAATGTTGAAAAAATAATAATTCTGTTTTAAGAGCACCTTTGCGTTACAGATCTCTACCTAAAGGACTTGTTCAAAAGTATATATAAAAGCCCTATCCTAAGGCCTTATTCACAAGTTCCTTTTTCACTGACAGCACAAGGAAGTTTGATAATGGTTGAGGTGTATTAGTGGAAAAAAAACAAAACAAAAACCAATATATACTTTGCAATGAGTTTGATTCATGAAAAATGGGTGTGCAGATTTATTATCATTTAAGCCAGAAATCTGTGGAGGGCGCACCTTATTTATGAGATAAATATGGAACCTCCTCTGTCGGCTCAGGCGTTAGGAAGACCGATAGTCTTTATTAATTTCCCCCAGTAGGTCTGTTTCGTCATAAAAAGAGAGATAGAACACACATACGTAAAAAACAGATGTGTGAATAAGGCCTTAGAATTAGTCATAAATTAGATGAGTGGGGGCCCTATGCACAGAATTTGATCAGCTGATATCTGCACGGTACACAGAGCTGAAAGCAGATGGCTCTGTACACAGTGTAGTGGCTGTGCCTCAAGACTACAGCTCAGCTTCCATTCAAGTAAATGGCAGGCCATCAATATCTACTCTTGGATAACGCCTTTAATATGGATGCCCAACACAACTGAATTATACACAAACATTACACACATATCTATCTATCTATACATACACACATATATATATATATATATATATATATATATATATATATACATATATATATACACACATACATACACCTAAGTCATTTCCATATTCCAAAGTCGTCCTGACAAAAATCAGCATGTATAAAGTGACTGTCCACTTTAACACCATGCTCTTATTATGTAGTAAGTAAACCCAATAGCACAAAAATGAAAAAAACTAAAATATAACTTTTATTAATATAAACTAAAAGGTCCAGGTCAGACCAGAAACACATTAAAATCGATGATAGTATATGTATATATAAGGTGGTCTAGTTACAGCCCTGATGGTGGACAGCAGCATATAATTAGCCTAGTCTTTTGATGTCACAGATAGGGGCATGCTAAAGGGGCGGGGTTAGCGCTATATGATCTAGGCTTCTGGCTGTGTTCAGGTTGGCTATCCTCACATGCTGCTGTCCACCATCAGGGCACCAGCTTAACTGGAGTTTTTACCGCACTTGTGTATTGGTATATTAACTAACTGTGGCTGCTACTGCTCAGTGCATATCGGCATAGAGGCTAATTATATGCTGCTGTCCATCATCAGGGTATCAGCTAAAGAACAACCTCTATTGCATATTAGTACTGGCATATTATATAACTGCGGCTGCTAACATAATACATATTGGCATGTCTTTTGAAATCTATACCCTCCTGATGAACCCATAGGGGGAAACGCGTTGAGGGGCTTTATGAGGGGGGCTAGCTGGGTTACCCCTTTTTAGGGTTTGCTACCCTGTCTAGCTCACTTTATCTGAATGGGCAAGTGTCCTGCTCAATGTGTTTGTTCAGGTGGTAATTTGCCCTTCACCTGTTCAAGTATATAATAGCTCTCTCATTGCCTGAGGGATAAACCAATCAGATTATGTGGTCTGAGGTTTTCCTGTGTTTTCTTTACTGATTCCTCTATGTTGGGGTGTTTTGTATCATTACCCTTTATATATGAGGATTCCTGGAAGACCTGGCTGTAACTAGACCACCTTATACTCTTAAGGGGTGTGGATAGCACTCTTCAAATAGGTAGTGGAAATAGGGTCCTACTCCATGTATAGTATAAATAAAGGATTTCCACTATTGTAATAATGCACAAAGTGTTGGTTTTTATTTCACACGGTATATTGAACGTGGTAGACTCTTATGTAGAGCATTAAACTTTTGACGTTTCGGCCTTTCCGGCCTTCATCAGACTCAGTTTCACCGTTTAAGTTCACACAAAGAGTCGTATTTCAAATTCAAAAGTTTGTTGGACCAATAAACTCCTCTCTTTTAACTTAAGGTATAATATAGTAGGCAAAATGGCAGCACCCAGTTTATTGCAGGTATGCTGTTGGAACTTGTATTTGGCGCTCAGTGTATCGCGGTGTCCGCGTTGTTAATAGATGGCGCTATACACTGAGCGCCAAATACAAGTTCCAACAGCATACCTGCAATAAACTGGGTGCTGCCATTTTGCCTACTATATTATACCTTAAGTTAAAAGAGAGGAGTTTATTGGTCCAACAAACTTTTGAATTTGAAATACGACTCTTTGTGTGAACTTAAACGGTGAAACTGAGTCTGATGAAGGCCGGAAAGGCCGAAACGTCAAAAGTTTAATGCTCTACATAAGAGTCTACCACGTTCAATATACCGTGTGAAATAAAAACCAAACACTTTTGTGCATTATTACAATAGTGGAAATCCTTTATTTATACTAGACCACCTTATATATACATATACCATCATCTATTTTAATGTGTTTCTGGTCTGACCTGGACCTTTTAGTTTATATTAATAAAAGTTATATTTTAGTTTTTTCATTTTTATGCTATTGGGTTTACTTTCTAAATATGAGCACTTGATTTATGCCCTAGTTTTTTGACATGCTGTTCTTATGTTCTGCACCAATTTCTTAATATCTCTCTATAATAACTGGATTCCTGGATAATTCCGGGTTTCTGATATATAGTCCTAAATCTTCTGCATAGACAAGTGTTAAAACAAATGTCCTGTCAGGAGCTCAAAAAGATATGCAAGTCAGTAAACTACAATGGCTGCATGCGCACTATTCATTTTCCCTAGATATTGCTGTCTGACCACTTCTTAGGGTGCTGCCACATGATGTACAATGCACTGCTTTAGCTGCACTTCCGAATGGGGCCACCTATGATGTCACTTTGGCAATTGATTAGCGGCCTTTCCTCATTATTGGCAGGTCAGTTTTATAGGTTACTGCAGTCAGTAATAAGGGAAAATCCATTATCAATATGTGCTTTCACTTAAGAAATCCTGAAGTGCGGCTACAGAGCCACACCGAACATTATGTGGTAGCACCCTTAGCTCAGTTCTATTGATGAATATCAGGTAAAGATATACTAACCCAAAACAGGCTTGTGTTTCTCTTAGACAGATTCAGGCCCATAACAAGCACCAATTGATGATATAACAAGCTGATCAGAGCTGGTTTGAAAAAAAAAAAAAAAAAAAAGGACTTGACATTGCCTGATGCAAACTGTATATGGGAAAAGTCATTGTTAACACAACTGTTAACCCACATACAGTTTGCATACTGTAGGCAGCACATGCCCTGTTTAATTTATTAAAAAGCCTGTGATTGAATTCCTATGTGTGGTTAGAGGTTACCTGGGGTTCCTTTGTGACTTGATGGACTACTATACATACGCCTTGCTCTTGGCATGATCTTTGTCGGTCAATAATAATAATGGTTTTGAATTTTCCCCATTTGTACACAATCTGTCTTACTGTGGATTGGTGGAGCCCAAATTCTTTACAGATGGTTCAGTAACCATTTCTAACCTGATAAGTATCAACAACTCTTCTTCTGAGGTCATCAGAAATCTCCTTTGTCCGAGCCATGACACATTTCCACAAACATGTGTTTAGATCACAGTCTGATAATCCCTGTTCTTTAAATAAAACAGGCCAACCACCCATTTGTCATCCCATTGATTTAAATGATTTGCTAATCTTAGGGCCAGGGCCCCGCGTGGCAGAAGCGCTGCGGTTTTACAGTCACAGCAAAGTGGATGCAATTCTAGCGAATCTCATCCCCACTTTGCAGTAAATTACGTGCAGCGGACACGCTGCGTTTTCCCAAGCTGTTGCGGTTTTGGAAATTGCAGCATGTCAATTGTACCTATGGAAACGCCGGCAGTTTCCCTATAGGTATAATTGAAGCAGAAAGTCCGCAGAGGAAACCTCTGTGAATCTTCTGTGAAAGCACTGCGGGCCGCTACGTGGGGCCTTAGCCTAAAAGTTCACATACTTTTGCCACTTTCTACTTCTGTGATATTGGATCATTTTATTTTAGAAATAAAAGATCAAATATATTTTTGTTTTGTTTGTTTGATTTGGAGCTCTTTATCTACTTTTAGAACTTGTGTGAAAATCTGGTGTAGTTTTACACCAAATGTAAGCAGAAATATAGAATATTCTGAAGGGCTCACAAATGTTCAAGCACCAATGTACATGTACCTTGTGCTATTCTATGGAAATGATCGATTTTTCTAGTGATAATGCTGCTGACCACAAAATACCAAAATTACATTGCAAAAAACTGAAAATGTTAGTGTATACAAAGAGCTCTTCTGAAACTCTCAAAGTTAGTTTAATCCACATGTCAACCTCCTCCCAGCTCCCTGGCATGTTCCCCTACTATTTCTATCCTACAACTGTGAAGCAGATTCTTAAAAATAAACTTGACCTATTCTGTCAGTCTGATTATCGCCCAGCTTTCCTTTAGCCTGTAAACCTCTAAAATGTGCGCTCTTGAGACACAGGGATCCACTGCACAAAACATTAAATTCATTTTTACATTGTTGATAAAGGCTTCATGTTGTCACAGTCATTCTGGAGCGTAGCCCTGATTTATCATGACACTGGCAAAGAACAAAATGAATATACGTTTTTGTTCTCTTATCAAACATTCTCGGAGATGCTGTCCAAGCTGTCCTTCACTAGGGTAGCAGATAATGAATCAAAATGTAATCTCACATCCACAGCAGAAATGATTTTCACATTTTGTAAATAGTACAGATTTTCCACAATTTAGCAGCCATTTACTTATAGTAATAGTTACAGGGTAAGTCCAGCTTTGCCACTATAATTTTCATGGTTCGTTATTTTGGTCCTACAATTTACACGCGTCCCAATGTGTCCTCAAGGTTACACGGTAATGTAAAACCTAGACGACACAGGGCCGTAACTTGAAGCTCCTGGGCCACAGTGCAAAATATTTAAGAGGCCCCCCACTGACCATTTGCTATGTAAAAGTCTGGTGCCTTACTGTACTGCAGCAAGGTCTTTGGGCCCCCTCAGCCTCCTGGACCCAGTAGCAATTGCTACCTCTGCACCTCCTATAGTTTGGCCCTGCCTAGGCACCTGAACCCAAAGCTTCCGATAGCTAAGGAAGGCTAGGGAGACGAGCATAAGTTTCTTACAAAACTATATGAATTAAAGTTTGGAACCTTCATTTTGTTTGCATGCCCCTTAACTCTTTAGTGACTAGACTGTTTTAGGCCTTAATGACCAAACCATTTTTTTTTAGCTTTTCTGTCGCCATATACCAAGACCTACAGCTTTTTTATTTTTCCATCAATGTAACTGTAGGAGTTTTTTTTTTTTTGCAGGACAAGTGGTAGCGTTTAACGCCACTGAGAATGCAGGAGACCCCACACTATTTTACTATAAATGGTGTAGAAAGTCAATTGCGGTAGAATAAAAGCGCTGCGGAATATGATGGCGCTATATAAGTAAGCAAAATAAATAAATAAATAAGGCCCCATAAGTGACAAACATAGAAAGTCTATACATTGCTCACTAATAGTAGGCCTCATCACAGACGATGATGACAAGGAGTACAGAGAACTGAACCGGTTTTTTGTGGACTGGTGCCACCAGAACCACCTGAAGATTAACGCGGGGAAGACCAAGGAGATGGTGGTGGACTTCCGTAAAGGCAGATGCCCTCCAAAACCAGTGGACATCCTGGGGACAGGCATCGAGATTGTGAACACCTATAAGTACCTGGGTCTGCTCCTTAATAATAAGCTGGACTGGGCAGATCATATGGAGGCCCTGTACAGGAAGGGCCACAGCAGGCTCTACCTGCTTAGGAAGCTGAGAGCCTTTGGAATCCGGGGGGGCACTTCTTAGGACTTTCTTCAACTCAGTAGTGGCATCAGCCATCTTCTTTGGAGTGGCCTGCTGGGGGAGCAGTATATCAACCAGGGACAGAAATAAACTTGACAAGCTGATTAGAAGGGCCAGCTCTGACCTGGGGAGCCCACTGGACCCAGTGCAGGTGGTGGGTGACAGAAGGATACTGTCCGTGGTGAGCTCCATGCAGAAGAAGAAGTCCCATCCCATGCATGAGACTGTGATCGCGCTGGGTAGTACTGTCAGTGACCGACTGCTCCACCCTAGGTGTGAGAAGGAGCGCTATCGGAAGTCTTTCCTCCCCACCGCGGTTAGGCTGTACAACCAACACCGACCTAAGCGGAGATCATTACATACAGAGAACTGAAATATCTCTCTGCCTGTTAAATCCCCCCCCCCCCCTCTGCTACGTCCTATCTGTCTGTCTGCTATTAATGTAATGCCTCTCACCTTGGAACATTCCTGTACATGTTGTATTTGTATTTGTATCTGCTTATCTTATCTTCTCTTTGCTGCTGTAACACACTGAATTTCCCCACTGTGGGACTATTAAAGGACTATTATTATTATTATTACTAATTGGTTAATGTTTACAAACAAAATTTGCAACAGCACAGTTTCCGAAATAACTCCGTCCACACTAGACTTGCACACTACTATATCTAATGGCTATGGCCAGGTTAAAAAAAGGATGTCTTTAGATGAAAGAAATGGTCAGGATTTAAGAGTACCTATCGTGTGTGGACACAAGTAGTAACACAATTTCTGGTCATTATAGGACTTACATCCTGCGGTTTTTAGCCCTTTACTCCTATTTTGTTGTATCTTAAAATTACAGTGCTCTCTGAACTGGTGGGTGGAGACTAGCTGTCATACACTGCATACAGTAAGTGCAGGAGAATCTGCTCTATAAATGTCTATCAGAGTGAGATTATTGATGAGATAGAAAGCTATAGGTCACTCTTGTTTTATCTTCCTCTCTTACTGTTCACTCCTTCCTTTATGCAAAGAGAAGTCATGTGTCCATTTTAGAACAGAGCAAGCAGAGATTTTTCACAGTGAATGTCACTTTAGCAGAGGGAGGAGGAGGAGAACAGAAACAGCCAGATGAGTGCAGAAAGAAACATTATATAGCAACATTTCTTACAATTGCTTGTACTATTCATTTATACAAAGTACAAACCATGAATGGGCAGTTTGAGGCTTGTGCTGGGAATGGGGTTCTAGTACCTGCATTCCCCCCATGGGAGCTGTATATATACCGAAGCAGTGAATTTCCCTGATAGGAAACTATAGGCAAACAGAATTTTAGTTCTTACTCATTTCAGAACCCTATAACAAATTCTGGACTTTTTTAAATGATAATAGTACTAATAAAGGAATTATCTGTACACTTTCCTACCTCTGTGATGCAGTACATGAGAGAAGTAGGCAAAGTTAGAATAATCTGGGGGCATATGTCATCTCTATCTTAGGTACCACTATACTTGGGGACCCTGCGTTTGCCCATTGATTTTTAAACTGTATATCAATGACCACATCTTAGATCAGTCTCTTTCAAGTTAATGAGACTGAGCTACAATACTAGGTGCAGCTGCTACCACACGCACACGTATGGTACAGTGCTAGATAAACCATGAAGGGGACCCAATTCTTGCTGGGGTACCACAATCCCCTCAAGACACCTGAACAATATGGATGACAGGAGTTGGACCACCCCAGTATAACACTGATGACCTATCATGAGGGTAGGTCATCAATATCAATGTCATGGACAACTCCTGTAAGTGTGGAGGTTATCAGCGGGTATTTGACTTTTTTGTTTAAATAAATATATCTCATGCACAAACATGGTGCCATTTCAAGAGAAAAAATAATCCATGACTACCGACTTCTGGCAAAATTTTTCACCTTCGCTCATATACTGACTTTAGACAAACTGCCAAAACCAAAGGACCTCCCTGTATTCTTGGAAAGATTACCTGAAAGTTTGCTAAACATTCTCTGCAATGAATATACAGCCATCAGCCTGGAGCAGAGTCATTTTCCAATATGTGTCTCCCTCATTACGGTAAATAACCCATTAGCTTCTTATTCATGCAGAAACAATATTAATATCAATATCGATGACAGTCCGTTGGAAATTTCCATCTTCACAAAACTTCTTGTGACTTCTTGGCCTCATGTAGACAACTGTACGACACTATTCATGTGCTCAAGAACTAATACTCTACAGCCTTTTCACAGTATCTCTGCCTGGCAAACTGTGTACAACCAAATAAATCAAAATAATGACCTGCTAGGAGTACACTGGCTATATTCAGGGTACTCTAGGTATGTGGTATGTGTCTGGCTCGGTTGGCCAGACACATTCCATTCCACTTCGGGATGGAGACATGAGCGTGTTTGACATATGAAGTACCACTCTTGCTTAAAAATATTAAATAGTTATTATTCAATATTGGTGGGAAAACACATTTAAATAAAATTTTCAAAATAAACAAGTCTTATATCAGGGTTTACAGCATGAATGTTCACAAGTTGACTAAGTTTGACTCTTAAAAACGTCCCAGGGTGACAACAAGACGATAAATTCTTATTGACACAATAGCACAATACTGATGTAATAATATTACAAGGTATGCAGCTCTCCTGTATGCTATGGGGCAGATTTATTATACCTTGTATTCCAGTTTTCTTACGTACAAGGCATAAAAAGTCACAATGTTTTGCTCAAACAAAACTCTGCCCCACCTTCACCAGGGCAGCAGGTGAGGCAGTGAGCCCCAAGCCATGAGATTCTGTTCTGACAACAGGAACAGAAGAATGGACTAAAAACCAGCACAATGACAGACACAAACAGAGGGTTGCTCCTTCTGTATATGTCTCCATTCACTCTAATGTAAAAAAAAACAAGACAGAAGACAGTTTTAAATGGAAGATAAAGTCCTGGAAAATAAATAAAACGGAAGAAAGCTTCAGTCAGAACAATGGTCTAAAATAAGCCAATCTGAACTTCGATTACCTCTGTATTACAGACAGAAAAAACACATGAATCTATGATTCTATACACAAGGGCTTGTAAAACACAACACACACTACTTTCACCCATTTTGCCAATGGTAATCTCCCTGAAATCTATGGTGTGTGATTAAAATATGTGATATGTATTCTATCAGTATTTCATCTATATTGCATGTATTTTTCAAAGTACCTATTTCATTATGTAGCTTACGGGGGTGTTGCAATTTTTTTTTTTTTTTTTTTTTTTTTATAAAGCATACCTCCAGTTATAAATAACTTTTCATACATGAATAGTACAAGTGAAAATAAGAAACTGTGTAATATATTTTCTTAAAGAATGTTTTCAGGCAGTTACTTTCTTCATATTAGTCTATGAAGAGGGGAGGGGGATAAAAAAAAGACACTCAAAAAAGCAAGGAATAGCAGAGTGTAGCAACAGCAATTATTTAACACAGCTAGGTTGTAGATAACAGGCTGTGAGAACGCAAAATGAGGCAATTAAATCAATTAACCAGACTGCGGGAGAATCTCGCTCCCTGCTCCATAGAGGTCTAGGAGTGAGGCAGAGACTGATATAATGTAAAGAAAGCAGTCAGACTGAAGATAAGGGGCAGGAGAATAGCTTAAGAAGTGGAGATTGAAACAGATCTCCTTAATAATATATATTACAAAGTTTCTTATATTCAGTCTCTGAATATAAACAAAATGGTTCATTTCACTGACAGGAAGATGAGGAATTAATGCACAAAGGAAATAATGTTAGGAAATTTCATAAAGTTTCATTATGCAATGATTAAGTGTTACAATGTACAACCCCTTAAGGAAGCACAAAGTTAGCCAATTTGGAAAGGTTTGTGAATAGCCATTTTGCTTTTCTTTACTTCTGGTATCAGTAGTCACATGCTGGGTAGTGACGACATTACTGCTGATCTGTCACCACTACCCGACATGTGACTACAGTGATTGGCGTCAATGGTCACCTGAGCCCGGGAACTTCTAGTGGGAGTAGTCCGAGGAACAGGGAGAACATGGAATGCACCGCCTGAACCTAGGACTGCGCGTAGGACAGTATCATTTTTATTTTTATTTTTTTTATTAATTTATTTTACCCCACCCCTGACCCCACAGTTTTTCAATTATCCCAGAAAACCCCATTAGGTTGAGGTCCCAAGTTGCGGAAAAACAAGAATGGCTACAGAAGTAATAGGAAATATAAAGGAAGTTCTTATACTTCTAACATTTTCTTAACCTACTCCTGGCTTTCGCTCAAAAAACTGCAGCAAAATCTGCAACAAAAAAAACTGCATTTCCACAACGTGGGGCCTTAGGATAAAGCTCCACGTTGAAGAAACACAGCTTTTTTATTGCAGATTTTTCTGTTTTTTTTTTTTTTTTTTTTTTATCAAGAGCCAGGATTGGACTGAGCGGAAGGGAGAAGTATAAGAGCTTGCTATATAATTTCTCATTCTTCTTGTAGCCACTCCTGGCTATGGCTTAAAAAAAAAAAAGCGCCGAAATATCTGCAACAAAAAAGCTGCTTTTCCAGAAAGTGAGGCCTTAATTCCACCATTAGAAACCAATTTGTATATAATTGTAATTGGCGCCTATTAAAGTCAGATATACACCATATACATACTAAATTTAACAGATTCCTTAGATTTTGACTGCGATACATAGTGGGTTGAAAAAAAGACCTACATATGTAACAAAGCCTAGAATTAGCCTGGAATTTCTACAGCATAAGATGCTGCAGTGTGATATCTTATGAACAAAGTAATTAAAAAAGTCATTGACACCCCTAAGATAACACTTTGAACCACAGTGCTGCCCCAAAACAGTAAGTGACAAGTCCCATGGACAGTGAGTTGTAGCAACCACAAAAGAAAATGGGTACTTCAGCAGATGTGGCCCCAACTTGAGTGCACCAAACAGCTCACTTGGATAGGGAAAGAAAAAGTTGAGTTTCTCAGCAGAAAGAATTGCTTCCTATGTCACTAACAGTCCCTAGAGCAGCAGTGGTTTAAAGCGGTTTTGGTGGTTGCAGACTCCCTTTAAACAGTACCTTTGAAACATTAAAAGGAGTTAACCACTTTAACTTAATTTAAATACAATAATGCTGGAAAAAAACTGAGCAAAGTGTTCCAGTTCGAAGTTGGCTGCTGATGGAGGAACATGTGATCAGAATTGTCAGTGGCCTCCACTGACCAACACCATGCACTACATAGGTAACTAGCAGATGAACAGTATGGTGCACAGTGTTACGCAACAGAGGTGGCTGATAGACAATTCGGATCATGTGCCCCTCCATCAGCGTCCATATTCTGACTGAAATGCAGCAAGGTTAGGAGAGCCAATGATGCTAAGCAAGGAAGCACAGCAATGAGGACCTTACTCTACTACACAATAACATGTTCGCCGTCCTGTTTTCAGCACTATTGTAAATGGGATAATATAAAATGAGTCTGCTTTCTTCCAAAACCAGTGCCACATCTGTCTATAGGTTGTGTTTGGTACTGCAGCTTCTATTCACTTCAATGAAGCTAGGCTCAGTACCAGTACCTGTAGATAGACATTGCACAGTTTCTGTTTCTCTAAAACCAGACCAGCCATTTAAGCCAAGTGGCTAACTCCTTTAAAGCCATTGTCCAAAATTAGAAAACCGTTATAAGACAGTAGAAAATCACACACTTATTTTGCAAAATTCAGCAAAAAAGGTGTTTGTATTTAATGCTGTGCATTCTGGGAAATCGTTGCCCAGCGCTGTATCCACAGGTGCATTCATCTCCAATGTGCTGCCATGGAGTTTGCCACCGATGCTTTGTAAAAAGTCACCCATAAAACTTGCAGGCTAAATGAATGGCGCTCCATAATCAGAAATCCATTGTTTAGAAGGCAATTTATTTGGGTCCCATTTGTCAAAACCAAACAAGCTGTAACCTGCTCTCACGAAATATCTAACAAGAGAAAAGCATAACCTCTGCCAATTTTTGTGGGAAATAAAAATTGCTGGAGATCACATTTATCACACTTGTTACTTTCACAATTGACAGAAACAATTTCCTCCAAACCTGTCAACTTCCCGCCGGATTCAATTTTTATCAGTGGAAAACCATTTGTCAGCATAATTTATAGTATAACAAGTCAGTCCGGAGTAGGGATATAGTCATGTTCATGCCTCATTCAATTGCAAGTCTGAATTGTTAACTATTATATCTATAAAGTGATTTTCAAGTAAAATCTTCCGGTATATTTACAAGTAAATGTACATTAAATAGCTTCTAAATGACAGCACGTTCACATCTACTACATTGCAGGTTATCAGATATAGTAGCTCATAGATATGAAGCAGACTCTTCAAGTAAATCCTGAATAACACTATAACTGTGCAGCTGTACTGGACTAGAAATACATGACTGCTTTCTTCCACCTGTCCTTAGTCTGTGTCTGCTATTGCTGTTCAGTCGAAGTGATTTGGGCTGAGCCGCAACGCAAATACACAACCTGTGGACAGATGTGGCACTGTCTATAGAAGAAAACAGCCATGTGTTTCTAACATTTATAAACATACTGTACTATACTACACATACTATATATACACTCACATAGAAATATGCACACATGTATTGTTTTTTTCAATGAAAAATCCTGTGGCTAAATTTCCATAGTCAAATTACTGAGTTTCTGCTGCAAGTGAACAGGTGGACAGGTTCATGTCATTTCACCTGTATGCAAATGCACATTAAATTGACAATTCTGGATTACTGGCACAGCAGGAATGTGCAACTCATAACTGGTAAAATAAATATAACTGGTAAAATAAATAAACCAAAAAACAGGCAGCACTCCAGAGACTTAAGTGAAACATGTCGCATGGGGCAATAAACCCTTCCACTTTTCAGCTCTATTGAGAGCCTGTATCAAGCATGCGCAGAGAGAAAAACGGATAGCAAAATGGACACAAATAGATGACTATCCGTTGTAATCCGCCTTCCATAGACCTCAATGTTAAAAAAAACGGTATTGAGGCGGTCCGTTATATATTTTTTTTTTTTTTGTACAGACACAAAGTCCTGCAAGTCCGACTTTGGTCTCCATTCAAAAGAGCAGATACATGGCGGAGAGGCTGAAAACGTACACCTGCGGATTGTTTTAAAAACCCATTGAAATGAATGGGTTTTTAAACAAACCATTTCCAAACAGTTTTTCTGATCTTAAGGTGGATTCAAGACTGACTGATACCAGGCGCAAGTGTGAACGAAGCATTATAAGTAAAAGTCTTTTGGTCAAAGGCTCACTGGAGTTGTATATGTATAGTCCTCTCATAGCTTTCACTGATATAGAAGGCTAAATAAACTTTTCTCAGTGTTTTCATTATTGGGTTGGGCTCTTCCTGAAAACACTCGACAAACAGAACAGAAGGAAATATGTCCTTGCATAAAAAGAAGAAATAATCCTTAGATTGGTAACTATAAAATGTGTTTTACTGCCTATTATTAAATGGTCTTAATATTTAAAAAAAAAAAAAAAAAGTGAAATTTTTTTTTTTTATACCAGTTGCTCACACATATTTAGGTTAACCAAACCTACCATGCGGTAATGTTATACTTGCACCATCAATGATTGCTTGGGCCAGTTCATGATCATTACTCTCAAAAGCATGTGCTGCTGCTTTCAGAGCATCCCAAATTTCTTTTCGTCCCTCAAAAGCTGGTGCAGTGTCCCAAAATTCATCCCGTTTGCTACGCAACTGTCCATCTGTCATAGGGTAGTCGCTTTTCCATTTGGGTTTATCCTTTTTCAGGGGTTGATTACGTCCTAAGGCCACTGTGAAAGATACAAACAGTAAATATATATTACGTAACCAAACTCATATATACATTTTAAAGAAAATATTAACATACACATCGACAAGACAAAGCAAGGAAACTGTGGAATCTCCTTGTACGTGACAGTGGATCAAAGGGATTCTCTCTACTAGCGCTCTGCCAAAGCCTGTTTGTGCGCATAACAGCTGCTCCCAACATCTCCTAATACCTAGGTCATATTGGCATAGATGGCGGGAAATTCACTGAAATAACTATTCTGCTTTTCTTCGTCCAATGATGTGCCTCCCCAAAGGCTGTCAACTGGGCACAATGTCTTCCAGTGCATCAGTCAATGATCTCTCACCAAAGGTTATGCTACCCAAAAGTAGCCTCAGAGCCTTTTTATAGGGCAACGGGGGAAGCACCTTTATGCCATGGTGTGGCAAGACACAATATCTAAATCAGAGCACACCTGTAATAAGTTACATATCTGTCCGAGACATAACTGTATGCCGAGTTTTCTGGCAATCCAACAATTCTATCTGGATGCATTTTTTTTTTTGTTAATGAGTTTATATAAATAAAATAAAAATATATTATATATATAAAAAATTATATTACATATATATTACACACACACGCGCACGCACGGAGTGCCATCAAAAAGTGTCAAACTAGTGTTCGGGTTTCTGTCCTTCGGGTACAGTTGGGGACCCAAAAAACGGAAACCCTATCTGCTTAAAAAGCATTTACAGACTATCATGGGGTTTGCTGGGTTTCCACCAATTTTAAGCGGAATCTGGGATGGAGTGCCAGAACACTAGTGTGAACCTAGCGTCACCCATAGTGCTCCACTGAACACGAAATCCTTCATGCCCTTAACAATATTTGCCACAGTGGTTTTATGACCATGCCAGCCACTCAGTATCAACCAATGTCACCATGCCAAATGAAAGTGATGCCATCATCCCTATGGTGCAGTGGCTAGAGCAAACAAGCTGAACATGCAGGCAGCTGACAGACTGACACTCCTAGTGCCAGCTGCCAGTGGGGCAGAGAAATACTAAAAAGAGGAGTGTCCATGTAGAATGCAATTACACAGATAATTCGGTGTATACCCCGAAGGTTCCCAAATCTATTACATGTTCTCCACAGAAATATAACAAAGTCACGTACAAAAATATTCTTATGGGGAATAGCATCTCTTCAGAATAAAGATTCCCTCGGGCTGCTTCTTATAATAATAGTGGGCATGCTTTCCATTTTATTTCAGAAAGGACTGGATCAGATGTATGCACCATAAAGTGTGAAGCTCAGCTAGATGTGCTGAAAGCAGCAGCTCTCATAATTGCTAGCTACATTAAAGACTGAAGGATAGCAGGGTAAAGATCCTTCAGAGGAAGGAACTCTTGCTAACCAAGCCTTACGCAAAGTCTTCATGCTGGCACTGATGAAAGAAATCCAGCTGGGCACCAGTCACACTGAGGCATCACCAGTTTTATTTATTTTCTGCATTTGTGCTTAGCCAAGTGTTTTAATCACTGAGAAAAATGAAGTGCCAGTTTCCTCCGCTGCTATAGATTAATGCAACACAATGATACTAATGTACAGTGCCTGTATGCCCAGTGACATGGAAAGTAAATACCTTTGTAGAATGCAAGTATCAATGAAATGGGGCTATGCTATGCATTCATCATTTGCTGGCACTAAAAGGATATGTGTACCTTCACGAAATAAGATAAAAATTAAGAAACCTGGCAATGAATGCAGTCTCTAGGCAGATCTATGCATTGCCATGGCTATAGCTGGCAGATCTTCAATTTGTCTCTCTCTTCCTCTTACTTCGAGTATTTGGGTTAATAAAAAGCAAAAAAGTCAAATGGATGGGTCACAAGGCTGCAGGATCAGACTACACATAGGTTTGTTTGTAGTCTGTAGCCATGGAGGCAGGCAAGTACAGAGAGAGTTAAAGCAGATGTCCAGCCAAGAAGCTCTGCAAACAGCAGCACAGATCTGTTGTGACTCTACAATTTACAGCATGACTATTACAACATGCTGGGAGTTTTAGTTTCATAATATATGGACAGCCACAGGAGACTAGTATGACAGTGAAGCACAGATCTTACCAGCCAAGTAATCCTCTCTAGAAAGAACGGTTTTATGAGAACTAATCAATGCAAAATGTAAATACATATAAAATATTCTGATAATATTCCGAGCTAAAAATATTGATGACTTATCCTAAGCTAGAAGTCTTTACTGACTGGTGCTGCTCCAACACTTGGCACCCCCATATCAGCAGAGCTCAGCAACTGATATACAGAGAACGGAGCAGAAAGAAGACAGCCCTGTTCTCTATCTAGTGGTTCAACCAAATGGGAATGGGAGCTGATCTGCAGTAATCTGGTCTGACCACTGTATAGAGAGCAGAGCTGTCTCCTTTCTGCTCCATTCTCAGAACTCCCCTGATCTGATAGAGATGACCTAACCATAGGGTAAGCCAACAACATTTTTAACATGGAAAACTTATTTAAAACTAAATTTCCTGTTTTGGAATTTGTGACGCCATGCAAATATCTATTTTAAAAGGGTGTACTTGTTATTTTACTAGAAAAAAAAAACAACTTTCTACTGAACAAGACATGTAATTACCATTCAATATATAATGTAATCCATATTGTTTATTACAGAAAATTACACAATGTGTTATTCTAACTAGTAATACATAAGTAAATGTCCACAACAGAAAAGGTATTCCCTATTCATAAGACACTCATGTAATGTCACACAAATACCGTAAATTAATAAAAAAAAATGAAGAACAACAGAAGTGTTACGAAGGGAGTTTATATAAAGGGATCGCTCTAAACATACACCAGCAGTATGGAGGTTGACCTGTAATCTGAGTTTGCAAGATGCCTAGCTTCACCTAGAAAAGGCGGTGAGAGTTACAGTACGTGTCTAAAACTCCACAAGAGAAGGTCACACGTACTTTAAATATTTTATCAGCCAGAGCTCCCCTGCTGACATGCCCAGCACAGCCCAGACAGTAAATGCAGCAACATGAAAGCCTCTGACAGATCATCTCCACATTCTATAAAGCAATCAGTTTTCTTAAGCAGGTTTTGTGATCTAGGACTAAAAATACAAGTCATATTCATTTATTAACTTAAGACAATTTGGGAACAAATGGAACAGTTTTTTTTTTTTAAAGTGCCAGTTTCTCTATATTTAGTTATTTGATATTTAAAGGGAACATGACATCTCTCACGACGTGTGTGTTTTTCTAAATAATAATAATAATAATAATAATAATAATAAAGGAAAGAAGCCAAAGCTGTCAAAAAAAAAAATAAAAAAAACTCCAAAGAAAACAAATAGAAAAAGTGAGACCATGTGGGCATTCCAACAATGCTTCTGGGAAAAGGTTTGTTTTTTTTTTTTTTGGGTTTTTTTACAAACAGATGACACTATGTTTGGAGGAGAAGAGAACAGATGAGAGGACATTTTGGTGTGCAGTGAAGAATGGTGGAGGGAGCTTCATGGTTTGGGGCTACTTTGCTGACTTTTGATTATTGAAGGATGAAATGAAGCAGATTTATGAAACGGTCTAAGAGAAAACAATAGCTTCTGTTACCCATATTAACCAATTACAGCACAGCTTACATATTAAAGAGTGTATAAAGCTAATACAGCTGCTACGGTAAATGAGCCCCCTGGATTTCTTTTCTCTTTCCCCTTACCGCTTTTACCCCCGTTTCACCTTTTCTCCGTGACTGCTCCTTTTTGATGCCAGGCCGTGTGGCTGTCGCCACTGAATCCGTGATTTCTCTTTCCTTTCCTTTATATCCTTCCCTACCCGTCTGTCTGTGTACCCCCTTTTCCCCACGCCCCACCCACTTGGTGAAATTGGCATTTGAACTTTATTCATCACTGATATGTTTTGTCTGCAATTCATGTGTGTCTTGATGCCATTCTATAAAAACCTATTGAACCTAAATGTGCCCCCTGGGTGTGTTTTTTTTTTTTTTATTTGATCTTAGAAATGTCTAGTGCTGGTGAACACTGACATAATTTAGGTCTCATGCATGGTGACTGTAGTTTGTGTCTGTGTGCTATCCATTATTACCCATTCATTTCTATGCCTCATACACACATCCGCAGTTCTTTCAGATCCATGCAAGGACTGTAAGGCCCAACTGCAGAATATGGAGCAGATCCTATTACTGCCCATTTCTGCGGCTCGGTCTGTCTATTCTACTGACAGTCCGTGGAAAACATAGCCAGTACACAGGTCCCACCCATATGCAGTCCATCCAGTTTTCCAAGGATCTGCACATGACTAGTACATGACGCGTCATTGCCAGCATCTGGATCCTTTTGTATGTGGGGTGCAGACGGATTCCTGCTATTCTGAAGGTCAGTCAAGTAGAATCAACGCACTGAAAAAGACTTTGCTATCGGCATTTGGCATACTATGGGCATCAAAACACCATCAGAAAATTCCTACTAAAAATTGTACTGAGAAATACATTATTTAGCAGATTCTCCTTTTCTTATTTAGAAAAGGCTCAGAATGTTGTAAGCGCTCGTTCTTGCTTCAGGATTTCATGCCCATGTGTTGGCTTCTGTATTATTGGCCAACAAATGGCCCCATAGACTTTAATTGATCTATTCACACGACCATTGTTGTAAACGGGCCTTGTGAACGATCCAAGAAAGAAAAAAAAATAGAACATGCTATTTCCCACACTGTTCTCACGAATCTCACAGACTTATTTCTGAAAACGGATTACCCTCGGTTGTACACTCAGCCACTCGTGTAAATGTAGCCTAATGCGCAAAAAAGAAAAAAAAATCTTACTCCCCAAACTGACCCTCGCTGCTTCTGTTGAAAAGCTTCAGGGGTCCCTTGCAGGACACACAGGAAGTAACTGCTCAGCCAATCAGTGATAGAGGTTGTGGCACCTCAGTGCACCCAATGAATGGCTGAATGGTTGTTCTGTGTGTCTCAAAAGGGTTTTATATATTATATATAATTATGCACTATTCAGAGCAATTTCTAAATCATTTTTTATCAGCAAGACAGTTTTTCACTTTATTAAGGGAAGAATTGAACCAATTCATTGACAACCCACCTACTCCCCCCCCGCCCAAAATATTTTCTAGTTGCAATATTATAAAGAATAGTCAGTATCTATGCAAGATGAGTGTCTAAAAAAGTAATGATGTGTAATGTGTGGAAAGCACTTCTGCTTTTGAGTAAAACATAAAAACCATCAGAATTCAATTTTTAGAGAAGTATGCCAAATCTGCAACATGAAACAGTCAAAACTGCATATATAACTTTCAGCAGCAATACCTAAATCCATGGCTGAATTTCTAGGCACCTGACCACATTCTATGAGCGACCTCAAACACCACAATCTTGAAGTCAGCCCTTCTCTTGTAGAGAAGAGTAGAAGCAGAGCCATGACTAAAAGGTAGGCACCTGCCTAGGGCGCCACCTAGCAGCAAGAAGTAGGGGAACGCAATACACACATTCTTCTTTCTGTAACGTTAGTCAGCACTGTGTCTGAGTAGCTGATAATGCAGACTAATTCCAGTGAGAGCTTTCTCTGCACTGAGGGAAGTGCTCAATGGTCAAGGAAGCAGCTCTTGCTACACATGAATAGCCCTTGGCTGCATGGCTGGTTACTGCTTCAACCAACCAGAGAGTGCCTGACTGAAATGACATGAGGCAGAAGCAGCTCCAAATCCATCACTTAGGGAGTAGAGGGGACCCAATAGTCACCAGTGCAGTAGATGTAGATAAGGCGCTGCTACAATGTCCATATGTTACCAGAAACACTGAAACTATGTGCAGAAACTGCATACAAGTGCTGCCACAGAGTCCTAGTAGGCTCTGCTTAGGAAGGTCAGAGACTTCTCAGGCAGTTGTGGCTTTCCAGTTTGAACTGCTGCAGACTCTAAAGCCAACACATTATTTGTGTGTAAACTGTGCCAAAAATCGACATTCTGCAGCTTTTTTTTCACCCTATAACAGAAATAAATTACACAGCCAGAAAAAGGGCAATATATTCACTTTGGACACAAATTCCCAGTACAGTTAATTGGACATGTATTTTGTAATTGTATTTTGCATAAAACAAGTTAAAAAAAAAAAAAAAAAAAGGGTAAACTGGCCCCTTTTCACTTTTTTTTTTTTTTTTTTAAGATCATGCATGTAAACACAGCCTGCTTGGGTTCCCTGCACTGCAAAACAAAAGGGAAAGAAAAAAAAAAAAACGAGATAAACGGTAGAAAAAAAAAAAAGAATAGGGAGAATACCGGCAATAAAACACATTATCAGCATTTTAGGATAATAAAGCTCAATGGTTTCAAATGTTGAAAACAGATCAGGAAAATACCAGGAGGATAACAATGGATTTCACTGTAATTCAGGAACACCTCACAAGACTTGCTCCTCTGACAGAGTCATATAGCAATCGCAATTTGGCCTTTGTAGCTAAAATCGTTACACTTGTCTATTTATTCAGCTTCCAAATTAATATATCTCACCCCTTGAGAAGTAACATTGTCATGAAATAATCATTGCTATTCACTTTAGGCTAGGTTCACATCTGTGCTGGGCTCACCGTTATTCGGGTCCACCGGGAAAACCCAATGACGGAGAATCTCCAATGAAGACTCAGGCGCAGAGGTGAACTTAGCCTTACAAATCAGTGGCTTTATGTTATATAGTTTCATCTAACTATCCACTGAAAAAAAAGTTCATATTTCCATCAAAGTAAAGGAAGTATGAATAATGGATGCTCAGAAGTCTTCCGTCAAACGATGAACAGTTCCCCAATGTGGTATACACACAGTTCCTTGTAGCTCCACTATCTTTGTGGGCAAGCGACATGCTTCATTAGTTCTGTCTGAAGTTGACACTTATTCTTATGGTTATATATACAGATGTAGCAGAGTTAACCTGAACTTCTGCAATAGGTTAAACTGCTGCAGTGTGACATCTCATCTCAGAACACAACAAAACCCAATAAAAAGTCATTGAAAAATGTTTTTCCAATGACTTTTCAAGGGCTTTTGTTGTCTACTTTTGTCAACTGTTTAACCGATCACAGAAGTTTGGGTCAACTCTGCTACGTGTGTGTGTGTGTGTGTGTGTGTGTGTATGTGTATGTGTATACACACACACACACACACGTGGACAAAACTGTTGGTACTCTTCGTTTAATGAAAGAAAAACCCACAATGGTCACAGAAATAACTTGAATCTGACAAACGTAATTTGCCAAACTACATGTTGACAAGCCACAAAGCTTCAGGGAGAATGTACTATGGACAGGTGAGACAAAAATCAAAATTTTTGGCAAGGCACATCAGCTCTATGTTCACAGATGGAAAAATGAAGCATATCTTGAAAAGAACACTGTCTCTACTGTGAAACATGGAGGAGGCTCTGTTATGTTCTGGGGCTGGTTTGCTGCATCTGGCACAGGGTGTTTTGAATCTGTGCAGGGTACAATGAAATCTCAAGACTATCAAGGGATTCTAGAGAGAAATGTGCTGCCCAGTGTCAGAAAGCTTGGTCTCAGTCGCAGGTCATGGGTCTTGCAACAGGATAATGACCCAAAACACACAGATAAAAACACCCAAGAATGGCTAAGAGGAAAACATTGGACTATTCTGAAGTGGCCTTCTATGAGCCCCGACCTAAATCCTATTGAGCATCTTTGGAAGGAGCTGAAACATGCCGTCTGTTAAAGGCACCCTTCAAATTCGAGACAACTGGAGCAGTTTGCTCATGAGGAGTGGGCCAAAATACCTGTTGAGAGGTGCAGAAGTCTCATTGACAGTTACAGGAATCGTTTGATTGCAGTGATTGCCTCAAAAGGTTGTGCAACAAAATATTAGGTTAAGGGAACCATCATTTCTGTCCAGGCCTGTTTCATGAGTTTTCTTTTTTAAAAAATTCTGTTGAAGCATGGTAGCTTTTAGTCTCACAAGTAAAATATTCATTCTAAAACACAAGATTTATTTCACAGGCAACTGCACTTGTTTAGCAAGAAATCAACACAATATTTTGGCAAAACCAAGTTCTGACAGATGTATTATCTGTATTAAAGGAATTCTAGGGCATTTTTAACTACAGCACAAGGAAAACATTAGCGCATATGTACCAACCCTGTCTAATTTTTAGACCATGCAAACTTAGGTCTAATGCATATGAGTGTACAGGCCGAGAATCACCCAAGGGGGCATCCAATGCTCTGTTTTGATAAATGTAGAGCAGGTCCCTTCCTGTTCCAGGTCTATGGAACAGAACTGATTGGAAGCCCCCACAGAGGTGACTGCATCACGGAAGTCACCCTTATGTCACTCCGAGTGTCATCCAAGTGCATTCCACCTCAAAATCAGCTCCACTTCGGACAGCACATATGTGCATGGGGCCTTAGGCAGTCTTAAAAGAGTCATTACAGTGGTTGATGCTGGATGATAAATTTGGTGGTTTTCAGACTGTCTAGTCTAAGTTTAAGCCACCTATTAGAAGGCATACTTTGTGCCAGAATATTGATGCACCTTGTAACATCTGTAGCTACTCCCCCTATCCATGCAGGCCCACCCCTTTCCTGCTATGCCCCACCTACTTGTGAGCAATGTGGAAAAGGTATCAAACACAAAATAAATGTGGCACAAATCATGTAGGACAGCTTTTTGGTGCAAAATAAGCATAAATCTGCCCCACAATTAAAAAAAAAAAGCATTTAGGTTATATTTAAAGGAGATCATCAGATTTTAATAGCTTATGACAAGTCAAAGAGAGAATTTTCATAGCAGCAGCCTAAGAACTGCCAATCACTAGACTAAGAGGGCTCTAGCACACTTGCAAGCAGAGTACATGTCTTTAGCTTTAGAAAGGGGTATTTCCAACTGGCTGTACATATGTGACTCTCCATTCAGTCTAAGTTCCAAGTAAGCCCAACCCCCATTCTTGAGACAGGTGTAGATCCCAGAAGCGTCTATTAGACATTAATAGCATATTCTGTGGATGTGCCATGTCTGTGATGAGAAAACTAAGATCTACAAACTAACTGGACAGTAATATGCATGTCCCTTCATCCTAGGGGGGGAATTGGATCTCTGCTAATGGACCCCTACTGTTGAATAAAAAGCCAGAATGTCTTGATGGGTTTAGAAGTTTTAAAAACAGGCAGATTTTGACCAAACATCAATATAAAAATAAGGAACTAGAATAACCAAAAGTTACAGTTTGTAAGCAAAGTTGGCAACAGTAAGTGTATGGATTTTGGCATAGGCACAGAAATAACAGGATTTAACTGGGTGCACAAGATGGAAAAGTGGGACCATAACTAATGAAACATTTTTAGGAGAGCCACAGGTGGTAGCCTGTGGCTCTGGTAACATGGTCCTTGTGAAGGTTGCTTTTTCCAGACTGACCATGTCTTATGTGGTCTGAACTCATTGCACCATAGTAATCCATAATGCAGTGAGTTGTAGTCCGAACATGGGTCCAATGTTTCCATACTAAGAGCATCATATCTGTACAGGACATTGAATTAAACACAAGCAAGAGCACTCCACACTTTAACATTATTATGTTCTATGGCAAACCAAGGATCGATGCCACAATAACATCCAGTAGTGCACTGCCCCAAATACAAGCATAGACCAGTTATAGAGAACAGTGGAAATCCAGAAAAGCACAACTGATCACAGGCAAATGATGTAGTCTGGTTATGTTGTGCACCTTAAGCCTAAAATGGAGGAAAATTTCAAAAGCTTAGCTTTGCCCTTAAAGCTCTGTTATAAATTATGTTACTTGTACCACAGGTTGTAACATCAAAGACCAAACTCAAAGAGGAAGATAAACTACAAAAACAAAAACAGACTATGTTGCAAAACCTCACGTTTCCAGGGATGTATAGCAGTTAGCCCCCAGCCTTGTACATCTGCGTGTACACAGCCCTGCATACATCTGCGTGTGTGGGAATACTGTACATCAACGCTTTCCTACCACAAACACAGATCTATGCAGGAGTCTCATCTGCAATCTTCATCTTCCTGTGGCCAAATGGTCCTAAACTCACAGATCAAGACGACCTTGAACAGTAGGAGAAGCCACCTTAGAAAGGGTCTATGCGTTAAAAGGGGTGTTTGTCACTAGACACTTCTCCCTTCTTGCGGTTGCCATCAATGCACCTGATACATCATCAGCAAGTGTCGCTCCTGCAGAAATTAAAAATTTACAGTCCTTAAGGCCAAAAATATGTGGTTCTTCATAGGGATTCTGCTGCCAGGAACCATTTTATGCTGCCTTCAGAAAGGACACCATGAACCTGAAGGCAGTACTTCTATATATTTCAGACTCTAAATTATTTTCCTTGATATAATTTGAATGAAAGTTTGTGAAAACTTATTTCAAGGACATTGCCCAAATTTGCAATTACCCTGTCCCCGTAAAATAATGTACACTCATTGTACACTGGCAAGACACAGCTATTAAAAGACATCACTTCTCAGTTACTGGATTTTACAGACACACCCAAACAATGCTAGAATGAATTTCTTTTCAGCCTTGTGAGACCAATTTAAATTGTTCTTGATATATAAACAGAATGAGAGTCCGAGCGCTTGGCAGAGGAAACATTACTAATCATTCCCATTTGGAGAGTAAATATGGCTTTGTGCTTCCTAACAGTTACATTAGTAAATGAGAAGTAAGCCTGGTTTCTATATTGCACCATCCCAGAAAAAACAGCTGGGAGGACATTAATATTTCACAATCAATTTTAGAACAATGTCTGAAAGACACTAACATACAGTATCGAAATGTTAGGCTGCATGCACACGAACGTTGTAAAAAAGCAGACATGTGAACTGTCCCATTTAAATCAATGGGGCAGATTTATCAATCCCTCTATGCCAGATAATATCGTGGTGCACATTTTGTGCACGACCCTTTCTTGCGCCAAACGTGCACCACAACTCCTGTTCTGCGCCTTGCGTGCTGCATTGTGGAAATGTGAAAAGGGCAGGCAGGGACAGCTAGGCCTGACATTTATTACTTGTGGCACTGGTGTAGCTCTCTTTTTCTGGTGCAGGAATGGGAGACAGATTTATGAAGAGAATAAATCACTCATTTCCTACGCCAGTAGGGCCTTTATTAAGACTGGCTTACGATACACCAATCTTAATAAATCTGCCTCACTGTGTTTTAATAATGGCCATGTGGCGACCATGTCCACTGTGTGCATGAAGCCTTAGCGTACAAAGATACATTAGAGGGGATGTGATTCTTGCAGATATTGTATACATCTATAAATAAAGTGCCATAAATGATGTAACACTATATACTGACAACTGTTGGAGGACGGATACAATAGGAGGAAGTTTGTTAAAACTGGCGCTTTGGCCTCTTCCATTCTCATGCATGGAAGTGCACTTGAATTATTAAAACTATGGCAGTCAGATTTCTGGTTTACTTATAGTAAATTTGTTGGGCCGAGTGCAGTTTCATAGAAATTAGCGGGGGAGGGGATATAGAAGGAGAAAAGCCGAGCATCTTTTGGGTACCACAACAATTCCCATCTACACCAGTGTTCTGGTAAATTATCCCCACTGTGCCCATAAGGCTGCTTTATGGAAGAGATTGTACATCTTTATGGAGTCATGTAATAAAATATTTTTGTGTAAAAGTATAATAGATCAGGATACAATTCTTACATTCCAAGCCTACTTTGATGTAAACTAAAGCTTTTCTATTACTTATAATGGAGTGAGCTTTCAGATGTTGGTTATATACAATAATCACATTAATAGCGACAGGGAAGCAACGATTCTTGCTGAATGCCCATTGGTTATCTACATCAGGCAGTCGGCATATAACGCTGCAAGGATGTACTGCAGGAGCATAGAGTCAGACTCGGCGAAGAGAAGGCAGGAACAGTTTATTACCATCCCTTGCTCCCCAATCATTGTATAGCTACACAAGCCATGCTGTTGCAGCTTCCTCCAGGCTCAGAGATCATGTGATCACCAGAAGTCAGGGAACTGCATGAGCTGCTGCATCATAGAGGACCCAGATCAGCTCTGCAGTGTATACTCAGAAGCTGTATTCCTCTTGTAACTAAGACTAATTTATCAGTCCCATTTAAAAGGGGAAATCAGTTTGTTTGTTTTTTTTAAATAAGTATTAAGATACCCTTACATATCCTTAGTGGGAGCACAGTGTATAAATAATAAAATAAATACATACAGATTGTAGTCTCATGCAGAACTATATGTCCCCTACATAAAATTTCTGTAATGCAGAAGGAAAGTTATTTTGTGCTAGTAAAAGAAAGAAAAAATAATAAATTTTCTTCCCCCCTTTAAAAAAAAAAAAAAAAAAAAAAATGCAAAAATAAACATGACATAACTGCAGCCCTATGTAGCACTGAAAAAAAAATAGACAAAAATTATTTGAATAACCTGAATAAAGAAAAAATACCATTATAGCCTTCAAAACCCCATATACAATTAAATCGTAAGGCTACATTCAGATGAACAAGGTGCAATGCCACCCCCCCATGACAGTACAAGTCTATGGAAGAATACTGTCAGTAGGGGGCGCTCCTCTCAGCCCAGCGATGACGCTAAGCTGTAAGGCCTGCCTTTCTGACAGTGGGGAGATATCAGTGTCAAAATTAAAGGCACCATTATCTCCAGCACCAGGGTGCATACTGGGGAGGCCAACAAGGTGCCAAATTCAGCGCACTGTCCGCTTTCTAGCAGTATATAATACCACACATCTTTGAGGACATGAAAGGCCCTTTAAAAACATCCATTTTTCACATCCGAGGGCCAGTTATTTTTTACGGCTCCTCCATACATTACAGTGTATAGAAGGATCCGTGAAAACGGACAAAAATAGGACATGACCTATATCTTGATGGTCCATTACAACGTTAAATAAAAAGGGACGTCACATGGCCATTATTCTCTGTCATGTCCAGTTAAGTGGCCGAGTTATGAATATTTTTTTTGTGGTAGAGCTTCTTTACATAAATATCAATATGTACGTTAACAACATGCTGGCCAAGTAAAAACATTGTGTATTTCAATGCAATTTTTATACTGACATATTTACCCAAATACACTCATCCCTCTTGGCAAATCGAAAAGCAAGCTGATAAAGAAACACCTTGATATTCATTTTCCTTTCTATTCTTCCTGTTTCATACCTTTTCCTTAAAAAACAAGTTCCACCAGTACTTTACATGTATTGTACAGTGTGCAAAATCTTTGTTTTCCCCTTATAAATACATGACAATACATTTAAGAATCAGCTCATTTCATTCCTTCTATTAGACGTATCCCTAACACAAGGCTGAAATGTGCACACGATGACATACATCGACCAATGACTCCATATATATTAAGGCTGAGGCCCCACATTGCGAAAACGCAGCTTTTTTTGTTGCAAATTTTGCTGTATTTTTTTTGAGCCAAAGCCAAGAATGGCTACAAAAGGAATGGGAAATATATAGGAAACTCTTATACTTCTACCTTCTGCTCCTGGCTTGGTCTCAAAAAAATGCAGCAAAATCTGCAACAAAAAAAAGCTGTGTTTCCGCAATGTGGGGCCTCAGCCTAAAGAGTTTTTTTTTTTTTAATGTATCGCTCTATATAGGAAAGTGCAGCTGACTGCAGACTAGAGTTTAAAGAGCTTTTTTTTCCCCCTATATTTTACAATATTTTTCATTGCAGAATTGAAACTCGAAAGAAGACCCAGACCATACCTGGAGGAAAAATGCAAAAATGTTGACTACAAAATAAAATACTGAGAAAATTCTCCCCATTCCTTCTTACTTCAAAAAGATTTGCAATACTCGGATTACACAATTTTTTTTTTGAAAGAAAAATTTCCAATAGTGTGGCCATCTTATATTACTAAATTTTTTGATCTGGACTTCTGACGTTAGACTACACAGAAATGAACCAGTGCTCTGGGATCGCTGTAATCTGCTGGAAAAATCAGATGCTACTGCTCAAACACAACCTTCTCTGCACATTGGCCTTGGTCACACTCATTTGCCAGCTGTGAAATAAATCTGAGCTTCTAAGTCACAGCATGATAGCCTGAAACTCCACTGGTCATATCAGGCAATGCAAACACATTAAAATCCTCTGTTTACAATGCATGCAATTAATTTAGGCCAAGCCAGAGTCTTAAAGGCACAGTCTGGAGAAGGAAGGGAACGCTCCTCCTGGTATTATTAGCTACAGAAAAAAATGTGCTGTTGGGGGATTTGTTTTCAATCAATAGAGGAAAGCAAATGTTTTGGATAATCTTGAAAGCAGACGCCAATATTACGGTAATTATCCAGACAACGATGTTCATTTCCAGGAAACTATTAAAGCCATTTCTAAGTGTTAAATGAATTTCCAACCTTGAAACCTTATCTTCTACATTCACATGCAGATGAATAACCAGGGGACAAAATGAAGGCAAAAGATGGAAATTATTGCACCGCTCCTCCGATTATTTTCCAAAAAAAGTTGAATTGACTGACGAAAATACACTGCATTACCTATAATGTAATGGTCCAGAATTACCATTTCTATTAGCTACATGGCTAACCTATGACTTAAAGTCAAAGTATTCAGCTATGTATACAAGTATGCAGATCCATATATATAACTCACAATCCAGACTGTGTTTTCAACCAGTTAGATCTCTGGAAATAATAAAGTTAGAACTTCAACCTTCGCCTCATATGAAAGATGAGATTCTCCCCTTTCACACGACACAAGCAAGGTTCTAAATTTAATAATGGCCGAGCTACAACTGTTTGAAGTGACCCTCCCCCACCCTCACTTTCACTTCACACAAGCCCATGCACCATACACAGTGAGAAGCAGAGAACAGCTCTCAATAAGAGAAGCAAGGGAAAAAAGAGTGAGAAAATGCAGGATTTCACAGAAAGGAGCCAAATTTGTTAATAAAGTATATTACAAATGTAAACAAATGAAGAAAACCAAACGTCAGAAAGTTTAGTTACCCTGTAACTGATTGCCCATCCTTAAGATTTTAGGTCAACGGGGGGGGGGGGGGGGTACAATTGCAGATCAGCTACTTTTTACGTCACTACAGCTCCCTTTATAGTTTACAGACTGGGAGGCACACTCATCGTTTCTTTTGTAGCTGCAGTTATGAATACATGGGACACCATTGCAGTACTAATAACTACCACTATAAAGGAGACGGCAAGTGAGTACTGCAGCTCCTGGCATGTAAACAATGCCGCGGACACGTAAAAACAGCTGATCCATTTTTAAGGATGGATCATAAATTGAATTAAAGTTCAACATCGGACATTTTGATAACATGTAGTTTAAGACGTGTAGTTGACGTTTACACTGTATACAGGATTAATACATCCGACCCAATATTTGATCCTCTGATCTACTGCAATAGAAATTTACTCCCTAAAGTTAGGCATCTGAAAATGTCCAGTAAAAGCAGGGGCATCACCATTGCTGGATCTTGTGTCCAGAATGTCCTCCAACTTCATAATCAATTCATTACTGCAGCAGGAAATGGGAGCCCCAGTATTCACCTTCACATACCACATGCCACTAGAGGCCTTACGTATATGAGGGAATGGATCAGTCGCTGATCGTGACAGCTCAGACCAACTTCAGGAAGAGGCCTGAAGCTTGCATCACATAGGAGATGGGGAAAATAGTTACCTCACTCCCATTCCAGTCACCAACTCTGACTCCACTCAAAATTGGTCCTGACTCCACAGCCCTGTTTCTAGTGATCCCATTGAAATTCATGGCGCAGGGAAGCACTGAACAGTAGTACACTACCCCTGTCACTTGGGACACCACAACTTATTCAATACCTTAATTATATTCAGGGCATGAAACTAGAAAAGTATTAACCCCCCCTTCCCATTGGACATCTAACTTAGGAACGTCCACATCCTTGCAATAAATGAACCATGTACTTGTCTTACACATAGTATAGCCATGTACCTTTGCATCTCATACTAAATTCTGAACACTAAACCTTATGATTAGGTATTCTAATTTTAACATAAATGTAATGAGTCGTACAATAGTATATATATATATATATATATATATATATATATATATATACACAGTGCTGGCCAAAAGTATTGGCACCCCTGCAATTCTGTCAGATAATACTCAATTTCTTCCAGAAAATTATTGCAATCACAAATGCTTAGGAAATAATATCTTCATTTAATTTGTCTTCAATGGAAAACCACAAAAAGAATTGTCAAAAAGCCAAATTGGATATAATTCCACACCAAACATAAAAAAGGGGGTGGACAAAAGTATAGGCACCCTTTGAAAAATCATGTGATGCTTCTCTAATTTGTGTAATTAACAGCACCTGTTACTTCCCTGTGGCACATAACAGGTGGTGGCAATAACTAAATCACACTTGCAGCCAGTTGAAATGGATTAAAGTTGACTCAACCTCTGTCCTGTGTCCTTGTGTGTACCACATTGAGCATGGAGAAAAGAAAGAAGACCAAAGAACTGTCTGAGGACTTGAGAAGCAAAATTGTGAGGAAGCATGAGCAATCTCAAGGCTACAAGTCCATCTCCAAAGACCTGAATGTTCCTGTGTCTACCGTGCGCAGTGTCATCAAGAAGTTTAAAGCCCATGGCACTGTGGCTAACCTCCCTAGATGTGGACAGAAAAGAAAAACTGACGAGAGATTTCAACGAAAGATTGTGCGGATGGTGGCTAAAGAACCTCGACTAACATCCAAACAAGTTCTAGCTGCCCTGCAGTCCGAGGGTACAACAGTGTCAACCCGTACCATCCGTCGGCGTCTGAATGAAAAGGGACTCTATGGTAGGATATCCAGGAAGACCCCACTTCTGACCCAGAGACATAAAAAAGCCAGGCTGGAGTTTGCCAAAACTTACCTGAGAAAGCCAAAAACTTTTTGGAAGAATGTTCTCTGGTCAGATGAGACAAAAGTAGAGCTTTTTGGGAAAAGGCATCAACATAGAGTTTACAGGAAAAAAAAGAGGCCTTCAAAGAAAAGAACACGGTCCCTACAGTCAAACATGGCGGAGGTTCCCTGATGTTTTGGGGTTCCTTTGCTGCCTCTGGCACTGGACTGCTTGACCGTGTGCATGGCATTATGAAGTCTGAAGACTACCAACAAATTTTGCAGCATAATGTAGGGCCCAGTGTGAGAAAGCTGGGTCTCCCTCAGAGGTCATGGGTCTTCCAGCAGGACAATGACCCAAAACACACTTCAAAAAGCACTAGAAAATGGTTTGAGAGAAAGCACTGGAGACTTCTAAAGTGGCCAGCAATGAGTCCAGACCTGAATCCCATAGAACACCTGTGGAGAGATCTCAAAATGGCAGTTTGGAGAAGGCACCCTTCAAATCTCAGGGACCTGGAGAAATTTGCCAAAGAAGAATGGTCTAAAATTCCAGCAGAGCATTGTAAGAAACTCATTGATGGTTACCGGAAGCGGTTGTTCGCAGTTATTTTGTCTAAAGGTTGTGCTACCAAGTATTAGGCTGAGGGTGCCAATACTTTTGTCCGGCCCATTTTTGGAGTTTTGTGTAAATGATCAATGATTTGACTTTTTTTTTCCATTCTCTTTTGTGTTTTTTCATTGCAAGCAAAATAAATGAAGATATTACTACCAAAGCATTTGTGATTGCAATCATTTTCTGGAAGAAATTGAGTATTATCTGACAGAATTGCAGGGGTGCCAATACTTTTGGCCAGCACTGTATATATATATATATATATATATATATATATATATATAAGTTATTTTTGCCAGTCTGAATCCATACAAGTTCTTGTTGACAACACTGTACTTAACACATCAGATGAAAACACTTCGACATCAGAATCTCTCAGTGGCACAGCCCTAGGCTTTGGGCCTGTGACTTCAGTCAATCACAAACTAAGCACAAATGTACAATAAAATGTTCTTTCCATAGAAATAAGGGCATGAATTAAAGACATTCGAAACCTTTAGTTAATAAGATATGCTATAATTCAGATTTATTTTTATTCTGCCACATTCTGTCTTTATTTCTATTGATTTTTGTTCACAAATGAAACTGCTCTAGAGAAACTGTGGAAGTGAAAAAAAAAACCCCTGAGAAGTGAAGGTAAATCTTAAGGAAATTATAAAACACACCATGCACTGCTCTGTTTTTTGCCATCAGATGAACAGCAGGTCTAGATTTCTCCTGTGTCTCCCTGCTAGACCCATGACCTACATAAGAAGCCCTGTTGCTATGTGGACACATTTACAATGCTGTATTGAGAATAACAATCAATGTGTCATGTTGGCCAATGTATCGTGAATTTAGTCAATAAATAGGGGAATAGGCTGAGACATAAACAAGTAGTAACACAACTTTCTGTGCACTACAGCATCTAAGAACTTTCTCAGCCACAAATTTGGTTTGGCACAGGGTTAAGAAAGCTTTAAATATTGTGTTGCGATGTTGAATCAGCAGAAAATCTGCACATTTACTATTGTCTGACAGCTTCTGAAACAGATGTTTTTCAGGATCATATTTTGTTGCCTTGCAAATCGATGCATAAATTATCAATGAAAATGACTTTAGCTCGGCGGTGGTGAAGCTTTCACGTTTATCGATGTCTTGTCCATTTATTTGCTAGAACAACAAAGATCTTTAAATAGTAAATGGAAGCCTCTGTTTCTAATAAATTACATAGAGAATAGTCAGGTAAAGTAGCTTTCACATAATCTGTGGTTTCTCTAACCACCATTACATTTTATCTGGACTTTAACACGAATATTAGAAGGAAAGAATCAATTTGCTTCAAAGCAGGCTATTCTATTAGAGAGCAAACTGCAGTTTAGCTGCCCTATCTAAAAAGTCTACCTGCTTCATCATAGGCAGAGAGTCTGCTGCTCTGCTATCCTTCATGCTTTACACTGCAGCTCACATTGGCTGTTTTGTTTATGCCTGCTACAAAATATATAGGAATTTGAAAAAAAAAATAGGTCAGATTTAAAATACTAAAAAAAAACAAAAAAAACAATGACAACTGTGGGTTGTACTGCAGGTTACCTCCATTTAAGTGAATGAGGCAGAAAAGTATCATATCACATAACCAAGCAGAAATTCCTTTTAGGCTAAGGCCCCACATTGCGGAAACGCAGCGTTTTCTGTTGCAGATTTTGCTACAGTTTTTTGAGTCAGAAGTGGCCTTCATATTTTCCATTCCTTTTCAAGGCACTCCTGACTTAGGCCGGTTGCAGACGACCGTGGTGTTGGTTAGTGTGCTATCCATGTATTTTACAGATAGTACACTGACCCATTCTTTTCTATGGGCCCGTACACACAACCGTGAATTTCTATTTTGCAACCCGTGTTTCCGTGGCTCCTATTCATTTTAATGAAAGGAGCCGCAGAAGCACGGGCGGCACACGGGGATATCCCTGTGTCCCCCGTGTGCAGCTTGTGCTTTTAATTCACGGCAGGCCGGTTGCAGCAAAATCTGCAACAAAAAAAGTTACGTTTCTGCAACGTGGGGCCTCAGTCTTAAAGGCTGCATTAACATGGCCATAATGAGACAAGGTTCCTCATGTGAGTCCTGTCCAATTAGACAATGGGTCTAATGACCAGAACTAGCAACATCATAGGAATCTATAGGTCTAAGGATAAATCCACACTGCATAATTTGGAGCAGATTTTGAGGCAGAGTCTATCTTCTACCTTCAAAATAAGCCCCAAATTCTGACTGGAATCTGCTTCCCTTTTTCAACAGGAGGCAGCACCAGACACTCAACCCCCCTCCCAAGACAATGAAAAAGAGAAGCATCCATTCATCTTGATGCAAATTCTGCAGCAGGTTCAGCCACAGAACTTGTGCCATGAGATACTCTGCTGATTAACCCCATTGTTCTGAGGCTAATCTAGTAAAAGCCATGGTAGGAAAACAAAGCTCTGTGGAGATCACAGGGTTGTGTGAACGCGGCCTAACAGTGGTCCACCAGTTACTACACTATCCTCCTCCCCTTTGAGGTTTTTTTTTTTTTTCAAAACTGTGAGAAATATACTTATATAATTCAACAGAGATCAGCCTTTTTATCCTTCATTTCAAGTCGGTGCCTGGCTGTAAAACAATTGGCTGCAATTGGTTGTGTCTAGATTAAGACAATGCATAGCTCCTTCATTCTTCTGATCAGCAGGTGCCCAGAGGGTCAGATCCCTACTGGTTAAACAGAGAGCACAGGTGTTAAAGCAGTTTTCTTGGACAAAAACACTCAGTCTATTCTAATGGCTACAGAAAAGGCTCTCAGTGTTTTAGTCCTAGAGAACACCTGGGTCTTTGCAAGATTTCATTTCAAAAGAATGCAAAACATCTTGCAGACTAAAATAATTAATCTCCTGTTAATTTTATCACAGATTTTTAGATTTACTCTTCTTTAAAGACAGAGCAGGATGAGTCTCAGAAGCCCAGCAGAACATGCACCTAGGTTTTTATTTCCCCAGATATCTTATAATATATAAAAAAAGCAATTTTATTTTATTTACTAAGGAAAAAAAAAAAACTGTATGCCACCCCTAACTATCATCAAAGCTGTCCCATTCACCACAGACTATACAGATTACATATCAAAATGACTCATGTGACCATGTATAGGCTACTGTCCTCGTGTCGGCGATATTTCCTGGCCTGACCATGGCTCCTATGACCTGAACTTACAGCATCATGTCAGTGCAGGACAGAAGAGCTGCGTAATTCTGAAGCTTACAGGATCATGAATCATTATGATGGTCCAAGTTCAGGTCACAGGAGCCACGGTCGGACTGGGAAATACTATATCACTACGGGACAGTATGTCACTGAAAGGCAGGGACTCCTATCATCAAAGATAACTATTATGCTAGGAGTAGTTAGACTTCACACTCCAAAACGAAGAGTATAATGATCCGTTTATTTGGCACACATGACAGCTGCCCACATAGAGCAATATTGAGTTACGTCTACGTTTCGGTCAAATAGTTGACCATCCTCAGACTCTGAAATCTTGAGGAGAAGACGGATGGAAAAGGCAGGTATCGCCAGTCAGTTGAAGTAGGCACAGAGTAATTGCGTATGGCATGCTGTAAGGAAGGCGCCTTCATTAAAGGGTTAAAACATATTAAACCACTGGATTTCCACAATAGTTTGGAGAGCTGACAGTGTCAACTACTCTTTGCAAGGTATCTTGCTATAGAACCAGCCAAATATATTTTAGTCATTACATTGCCAAATAGTCTACATAAAATTTGTTCATTAGGGAAGAAGTCTCTAACAAGCTAGTCATGCTAAATTTATAAATGCACCAAGGTCTCTACATTGCCATTAATATTTGATACTCCGTACCAACGAAAGACCTTTTTGTCAGCTCCTTTGGCAGGGAAGCTCCTAGGTTTACTGTATAATTCTGTAATTGCTTTCTGCATCAATTCTCAGTCTGTCTTGCAACTTCCAAGGCAGTTATCCAACGGCACAAGTCTAATTTGTGGGAAGAAAATGCAATGTCTCATGCAGCTTGCATTTAGCAGAGGCCAATGCCCTGTAAGTTTTATTACTTTATAAGAGCCTACTAATAAGACTCTGTTCACAACTTGTTATTTCAATACACTTGGCACAGGTGCTGGGAAAGTTCCTAAGGCAAAGGCCGAATGTATCCACAGGACCCACGGTTTTATCAGCATGCACTGCTACAGTATACATAGGGACAAGAATCTCTCACCTTTAGGAGAGCACCAGTGAAGGTGTGTAGAGCTTGAATTGCCTTTTGCCCTCTACTAAGCATCTACATATCACAAGGCCTTGTGATATGTAGATGCTAAGTAGAGGGCAAAAGGCAATTCAAGCTCTACACACCTTCATTGGTGCTCTCCTCAATGTGAGAGATTCTTGTCCCTAACCCACTCATTGCCTCCCACAAAGCCAGCCAGTTCACTTTGCTCTGTACTGATGAGGGACAAAAATCCTGAAACAGCGCTGTATGCAGATAAGTGAAACTGGCTTGGCTAAAATCCCTTTTGCTGTCTCAAGACTCGGTGAGTCAAAAGTAAATTGAGGATCTGTTACATCCAACAGAGGGCGCATGAGCTCCCAGCTCCTTTCCCATAATGCCTTGTGACAGTATACATAGGCATTTTTCCTTACAGTACAAATAATATGATATCATTTTTCACTGGGTTGATATGATTAAAGATGACCTTTCACCACTACCCCTCCTCCACTTTTTACTATCTGTTATTAGGCACCAGTCCATTGATTCTGCCAAAGATGGAATTTTTTTTTCTGTAGCCTCCACCATTACAGAGTAATAAGTGCTGTTAGTTTTGGTGCCTAACATGCTACTTAGTCTATGTAGTCAGATGGACAGTGTCAGGCAGGATCAGGAAAGGGGTGTGAGCCAGAGATGGTCAGTGTAAGAGCCAAGAATCCCTGACCACCTGACAGTACAGAGTCTGAATAGCAGCATATCAGTCACCAACAACTAACATCACTTATTGCTAACGGTGGGGCTTAGAAAAAAAAAAAAACCCCATTCCAATTGTGCCGGAACCAGTGGAGTAGCACCTGCTAAATGATGCAAAGAGATGGTCTTGGTGGAGGTGGTAAAAGGTCCTCTTTAAAGCGTTATCAAATTTACCTGTATATATAGTCATCGCAGCTATATAAAGGCTTATTTTTTCTATGACAGGCTGATGTTTTTCTTGGCATCATTTTGAAAATAAATGCAAAATGTTTGATCTCTTTTTATTCTATTTTTTTGTACAAAGTACAGCAATTCTGCCATATTTTAGCATTCACTGTACAGGAGAAATGTGCTGATAACTTGAGATTTGTTTTTATTATAAACTTTTTCTTTTCATCTTGTACATTTCCAGTATCAGTTGCCCATGTGTGTTTCTATAATACCCTGGAATTCTGTACTGCAGTGTATTACATGTCACTATTATCTTGACATACAGCCTATCAGACCCTGCCTTAGGCAAGGACTAAAACCTGGGTTTGCATGGATAAGGTTACTAAAGAGAACCCCCTCTTTCTAAAAATCACTTAGGTACCATGGCTGCTAATAACCATGTTGGTTAAAAGACCGGGAATTTTCCTAACCAGAAGAGCAGGAGCTCAAAAAAGCTAGGTAATATGAAAACTCCAAATAAACTGTAGAAATATATACCACATGCTGCCCATTAAGGCCTAAGGCTGTATAAAGATGCAGGGTAGTGTGGGAATAAAAGATTTTGCCATTACAGATACTTATCCCCTATCCAGATGATAGGGGATAAGTGTGAAATCGACAGGGGTCTGACTGCTGTGACTCCGTGTGATCAGGAGAATGGGGGCCCCAAATGTCCCCCTACTTTCTCCAGAAGCCCCATTTTAGAAAATAAACAATATGCCTGGGGAAACCACATTCTGACACTCATAACCTATTTCTTTACAGAACTGCGTAAAGCCTCTTTTTTGCGGGACAACTGTAGTTGTTTTCAGGCAAGTTCAACTTTTTGATCACTTTTTATTATGTTTTTAGGGGGGAGGCAAGATGGCCAAAACACATTAATTTGCAAATTGCTGTATTTATTTATTTATTTATTTTTCAGAGTTTACCATACATGATAAAAAAACACTATGCTTGGGTAATTCAGACTTATACACACACACACACACACACACACACACACCCCATGTGATACCCAATATGATTATTTTTGTTTGTTCACATTTTTTAAATGAGAAAGGGTTTTATTGAACTTTATTTTCTATACATCTTTTGGTTATTATTTGACACTTTAAATGTTATTGCTACTGTCCCACAAAGGGGACTTGAACCTGAAATCACTTGATGTCCTATACAATATACGTCAATATTTCTGTACTGCGGTATATAGTACATTACTGTCTATGTGTATTAGGCCATCGAAGGGGGGGGGGTGAGTGTGAAGAGTGAAAGAAGGTACCCCCACCTCTAATCATCCAGATGCAGTGATTGATATTGATCAAACTGAGTCAGAGCAGTCCCAGCGGCCAGACACCCACTGATCAACATACACAAGATTTAAACATTAAACAAGATAACATTAACATATCACAAGATAACATTAAAAGGGGTTATGCCACGGAAATTATTTATCCTCCATCCATAGGATTAAGGATGCATTGCTGGTGTCAGAACATCAGGCTTGAGTTCCTTATTGTGCCTGGATTATCAGGCAGAGACAGCGAATGCATGATAACATAACTCAATCTGAATAAGGAAATCAGTGCCAGACTACAGAAAGTTCCTGCATTTGTGATCATACCCATTGGCAACCTATCAAGACAACTGTCAATACTAAAGGTGGTCAGAGAAAATCTTTGAAACTGCAAATGTTTAAATTTATTTTGTTGTATTTATTCTTTATTTTATTATATTTGCAAAAATGTTTAACTTTAAATTATCTACAAATTTACAGTTTACGCAGCTTTTTTTGTTGCAGATTTTGCTGTGTTTTTGAGATTTTGAGCAGAAGGTAGAAGTATAAGAGCTTCCTATATACAGTGGGGAAAAAAAGTATGTAGTCAGCCACCAATTGTGCAAGTTCTCCCACTTAAAAAGATGAGGTCGGCCTGTAATTGTCATCATAGGTAGACCTCAACTATGAGAGACAAAATGAGAAAACATATCTAGAAAATCACATTGTCAGATTTTTTAAGAATTTATTTGCAAATTATGGTGGAAACAAGCAAGATTTCTGTAACTTCTTCTTTAAGAGGCTCCTCTGTCCTCCACTCATTACCTGTAGTAATGGCACCTGTTTGACATTGTTATCAGTATAAAAGACACCTGTCCACAACCTCAAACAGTCACACTCCAAACTCCACTATGGTGAAGACCAAAGAGCTGTGGAAGGACACCAGAAATAAAATTGTAGACCTGCACCAGTCTGGGAAGACTGAATCTGCAATAGGCAAGCAGCTTGGTGTGAAGAAATCAACTGTGAGAGCAATAATTAGAAAATGGAAGACATACAAGACCACTGATAATCTCCCTCGATCAGGGGCTCCATGCAAGATCTCATCCTGTGGGGTCAAAATGATCACAAGAACAGTGAGCAAAAATCCCAGAACCACATGGGGGGACCTAGTGAATGACCTGCAGAAAGCTGGGACTAATGTAACAAAGGCTACCATCAGTAACACACTACGCCGCCAGGGACTCAGATCCTGCAGTGCCAGACGTGTCCCCCTGCTTAAGCCAGTACATATCCGGGCCCTTCTGAAGTTTGCTAGAGAGCATTTGGATGTTCCAGAAGAGTATTGGGAGAATGTCATATGGTCAGATGAAACCAAAGTAGAACTGTTTGGTAGAAACACAACTCGTCGTGTTTGGAGGAGAGTGAATGCTGAGTTGCATCCAAAGAACACCGTACCTACTGTGGAGCATGGGGGTGGCAACATCATGCTTTGGGGCTGTTTCTCTGCAAAGGGACCAGGACCACTGATCTGTGTACATGAAAGAATGAATGGGGCCATGTATCGTGAGATTTTGAGTGCAAACCTCCTTCCATCAGCAAGGGCATTGAAGATGAAACGTGGCTGGGTCTTTCAGCATGACAATGATCCCAAGCACACCGCCAGGGCAACGAAGGAGTGGCTTCGTAAGAAGCATTTCAAGGTCCTGGAGTGGCCTAGCCAGTCTCCAGATCTCAACCCCATAGAAAAACTTTGGAGGGAGTTGAAAGTCCGTGTTGCCCAGCGACAGCCCCAAAACATCACTGTTGTAGAGGAGATCTGCATGGAGGAATGGGCCAACATACCAGCAACAGTGTGGTGGCTGACTAAATACTTTTTTTCCCCAACTGTAAATAGTTTTGTTTGTTTAATCCTTAAAAATAAAAGTTTCTGATCTTTTCAGAAAAAAAATCCTCGTGAGAACAACTTTATACAACAGGAGGTCACGAAAACCTTCTAATGCTCTAAATGTTTGTGTCAATGTACATCATCGATTTGCTTTTGTCATACATACAGAAGCTATAAAATTATTTTAGCAAGGTACATTTATACACACAGTGAATTTGTTGCAGAAAATGCTTCAACTGTCCCATTCATCTCAATGGGACTTGCACAAGTCCATGTAGCTGTTGCAGAAACAACTCTACAGATACAGGGAATACATTTTCACTTGCAGAACTCACATGCTCACAATTATAGCCTACCATACAGTATAGTGAATTTTTTTTGTGCACTGAGCTGCAAACTCTGATGAAACTAGAGCAACTCATCGTGTTTCCTGATCCCTTCCAGACCGTACATTTTTAATGTAGTCTACATGAAAGGAAACAGTGTAAACGTGACAAGGAATAATAATGATGTCAAAGCACTAATTGTCCCACCTAAAATATTCAGCCAGCAAGTGAAAAATGTTTTTTATTATTATTATTATTATTACTTATGCATAGGCTGACAACGTGGCAAGTTTATTTCTGACACTAGTCCTCCAGGCGCAGCATTCAGGAAAGCTGAATATTCCTCATGATGCAGGGAATTCAGTCAGCAACAATGGAGATGAGACAGGCACAAGATACACCAAGTTTATCACTGTGGCACATGCTGGGTGATCTGGCACTATCTCGTTGGCCTTTTTGTCTTTGTTATACCACCATTTGATTTTCTTACTTTAGACCAGTATTTTGGGTCAAAATTGAGGGTATGCCATTAAAGGGAGTTAGCACCAGATAGGAGACATGTAAAGCAGTGTAACTCTTGTTTTTTGTTTTTTTTTTTGCTATTGTATAGGAAGGGGTTTGCTGAACATTTATGTAATAATATATAAGCTTAGTTAGAGAATTAGGGAGAACATTAGAACTAGTTTTTTGCTAAAAGTAAGTACACTAGGTTAATAAAATATATTATTAATATGATCTGAAAACCCCACCCTATACAACACCAAACAAAAAAGTGAAACGACAGTCACGCTTTAAGACCTACCTTTGTTGCTGGGGTTACTGGTTGCAAGCTTTAATCTGCCATGTGCTGCAATGAGAAGCATAGCCTGGCATTCTTAGGTTCTCTGCACTGAACGCTCCCCAACCCCTCTCAAAACTGCTGACAGTTTTAGTGCAGCTTAGAACTCTACTTAGCCATGACCCCTTTCTTAAATAAATCACACATTACATACGTCAGTATGTAGCACATCTGCCATAATAAAATGACCTCCATGTGTTATGAAATTTTACAGTCTGTTCTGACGACAGCTGAAATGGGAGATAGCTGAGGCTTAAAGGGAGTCTGTCACCAATGCAGAACATATTAAACCAGCAACACATTTAGATAGATCAGGCTCACCTGAATGGAACACCTTTTTACCCATGAAAATCCGTGCCTCCGGCTTTGAGATATTCATTTATTTCAGTATCCTGGGGCACAGAAGGCGGTATTAAAGCAGTGGGGTACATAGCAGTTTAGAGCAATGCAGCCACCCTCAGTGCTCCAGCCTGCTCACTTACATATTGTGAAATAAATGAATTTCTCAGCAACGAAAGCATGAATTTTCAGGGGGAAAAGGCATTAAATTCAGTGAAGCCTGGCCTATCTAACTGTGCTGCTGGTTTAACAAGATTTACCCTGGTGACAGGCTCTCTTTAAGCGCTTGGATTTCAGCCATTGAGTCTACATTTGATTTTTCACAAATAATTTTTCATCTGCGTTAACATACCCGTAAACAAGCATAAATCTGTCTTTCCTCTTATCAGTCACTATTGCATTAACAGAAGAAGAAACATGTCCTTTAGTATTCCTACAAATAATTGAAGCCAAAGGTGGACAGGTAACACAGGGTTTAGAAAGTTAATGGACATTTTCTGAAGCCCTGACTTGACAGTCTGATGCTTTTTACTGGGTACAGTTGTGTTTCAGTCTAGTCTGCAGTGAGAATCTTATGACAACCATGCTGTAATGTTAAATCACAGGCACCGAGGAGAGAGAATGACCCAATTTTTACTACTAGGGAAAGGAAACAGAACATTTATGACTATTCTGAGTATGTGTGGTGCATAAGGCCAGACTCCCACATGTTGCTTGTAGTGCAGAACAAACAATCCCACAGCATACTTGATTTGCTTCTAACTCTTGTAGATCGGGCTAAGGGCTCATGTATATGGCAAACCCCTGTGTGCAAACCATTTACGGTGGAACCATATTTTTTACAGAATCTGTAGGGGGAATCTGTGTCTCTGTATGAAATTCGAGGCTTAAAAAAGATACATTACGGCACCATAGAAAGTACCCAGCTACAGTGTCTTCGGCCCCCTTGAACTTTTCAACCTTTTGCCACATTTCAGGCTTCAAACATAAGGATATAAAATTTTAATTTTTTGGTGAAGAATCGACAACAAGTGGGACACAATTGTGAAGTGGAACGAAATTTATTGGTTATTTTAAGCTTTTGTAAAAAATAAAAAACTGAGAAGTGGGGCGTGCAATATTATTTGGCCCCTTTACTTTCAGTGCAGCAAACTCACTCCAGAAGTTCAGTGAGGATCTCTGAATAATCCAATGTTGTCCTGAATGACTGATGATGATAAATATAATCCACCTGTGTGTAATCAAGTCTCCGTATAAATGCACCTGCTCTGTGATAGTCTCAGGGTTCTGTTTAAAGCGCAGAGAGCATCATGAAGACCAAGGAACACACCAGGCAGGTCCGTGATACTGTTGTGGAGAAGTTTAAAGCCGGATTTGGATACAAAAAGATTTCCCAAACTTTAAACATCCCAAGGAGCACTGTGCAAGCGATCATATTGAAATGGAAGGAGTATCAGACCACTGCAAATCTACCAAGACCCGGCCGTCCCTCTAAACTTTCATCTCAAACAAGGAGAAGACTGATCAGAGATGCAGCCAAGAGGCCCATGATCACTCTGGATGAACTGCAGAGATCTACAGCTGAGGTGGGAGAGTCTGTCCATAGGACAACAATCAGTCGTACACTGCACAAATATGGCCTTTATGGAAGAGTGGCAAGAAGAAAGACATTTCTCAAAGATATCCATAAAAAGTCTTGTTTAAAGTTTGCCACAAGCCACCTGGAAGACACACCAAACATGTGGAAGAAGGTGCTGTGGTCAGATGAAACCAAAATCGAAGTTTTTGGCCACAATGCAAAACGATATGTTTGGCGTAAAAGCAACACAGCTCATCACCCTGAACACACCATCCCCACTGTCAAACATGGTGGTGGCAGCATCATGGTTTGGGCCTGCTTTTCTTCAGCAGGGACAGGGAAGATGGTTAAAATTGATGGGAAGATGGATGGAGCCAAATACAGGACCGTTCTGGAAGAAAACCTGTTGGAGTCTGCAAAAGACCTGAGACTGGGACGGAGATTTATCTTCCAACAAGACAATGATCCCAAACATAAAGCAAAATCTACAATGGAATGGTTCACAAATAAACGTATCCAGGTGTTAGAATGGTCAAGTCAAAGTCCAGACCTGAATCCAATCGAGAATCTGTGGAAAGAGCTGAAAACTGCTGTTCACAAACGCTCTCCATCCAACCTCACTGAGCTCGAGCTGTTTTCCAAGGAAGAATGGGCAAGAATTTTAGTCTCTCGATGTGCAAAACTGATAGAGACATACCCCAAGCGACTTGCAGCTGTAATCGCAGCAAAAGGTGGCGCTACAAAGTATTAACTTAAGGGGGCCGAATAATTTGGCACGCCCCACTTTTCAGTTTTTTATTTTTTACAAAAGTTAAAAATATCCAATAAATTTCGTTCCACTTCATGATTGTGTCCCACTTGTTGATTCTTCACCAAAAAATTTAAATTTTATATCTTTATGTTTGAAGCCTGAAATGTGGCAAAAGGTTGAAAAGCTCAAGGGGACCGAATACTTTTGCAAGGCACTGTATGTATCAAATGTGCTGTTTAGTTTGGAAAGTCCTTTTCACATAATGGCTCCTAGAAACAAATGAAGCATTACGCAGCATCCAATAATTTCAATACAATCCTCCAGAAATGAGAGTCATCGCTGAGGTATCTCTTTGATCTAGCTTACAGAAAATAGCAGTTCTCAAAAGGGTTATTAGGGATTACGAAAACTGATCATAGACATTAAATAGTATGAAGTTAAGAAATAAAGTATACTTGCCCATTAAATCCCCCCATGGTCCTACAGCAATGACATCATGTACATCATGAGCCATGTGGTCATATGCCATGCATGTAAGCATTACCACCGAGGTCGTTGACTGGCTGCAGCGGTCACATCAATGATATACATCACTGCAGGACCACCAGGACAGTGGCACCAGAGCCAGCAGGAGGCTTTCCAAACATTTCACAGGGCTCAATTCCCCGTTGGTCTCATTTACTGGTGTTTATCGACACACTGAAACACCTGTGTAGGTGCATAGGGGACCTGCCTCAGTCAGTTACTGGCTAAGAGGACATATTCACGGATTTTCTGTGTACAGGGAGACAATAGCAAGTAGTGTCTAGGACTCTGGAAACCGGACTAACACAAGTATCAATAATAGGGAATATCGTTTTTTGATGTTAAGACTCCAACATTTTAAACCACAGTTAAATATATTTTTAGTTTACTGATAAACCAATTTAAGGGTCCCAGTACTCTGGAGACCTGGACACATAGTATCAGTTATCTATAATTCTGCGAGTCACTACCTTGCCATAGATCAACTGTTCCATCATGGCTATTACCATACAGGACGGTAGTGATGTGAGGATACTGTGAGTTCGAGTCTCTGACGAGAGTGCAGTCCAGGAAATATAGCCAATATACAATCATTTAGATCATTTCCTGTTCATGGTCCTAAAATCCTGGACCTTTATATACGTTGTCTTCTAGCTTTACTAGTCCACGGAATGGAATTATTGGGTATATTTGTTATTTAAGACTCTTGATTAACTGAATGAAAACAACCCAGGGAAGCTGTAAATCCCTAGATATCCTTATCAAAAAAAGGCAGAACAAAGTGCGACAAGACAACACAACAATCTATAAGGGCCGGTTCACATCTGCGTTCGGTTTCCATTCGGGGAGTCCCCTTGGGGGCCCCCCCTGAACGGAAACCTATACGCATAGAAAAGCGGGTTACCTAAGGAAACCTGCAAACCCCATAGACTATAATGGGGTCTGTTTGGTTTCCGCACAAAACATGTGGAAACATGCGGAGAGGAAAGTGCTGCTTGCTTCGTGCAGAAACCACACGGACCCCATTATAGTCTATGGGGTCCACAGGTTTCCTTAGGTTGACCGCTTTTCTATGCGCAGAACGCAGATGTGAACTGGCCCTAATATTTGGAAGAGTTTGTTTATATCAATACATGTTCATTATATATATATATATATATATATATATATATATATATATAGACTAATAGTACTAACCCTATAACAGCTTTGTGAAATGTACCTGTGATTATAGGGTACTTTTTATACACGGTTAGATTGCTGGAATATGAAAACAAAAGTAAAAGGTAAAATGTTCACTGCATAAATAGTGCTGTTCTCTGAATATAGAGCATGAAGGTAAAACCAGGTAAATGTACTACCTAGATAACAATGGTGATGGCTCACAGCAACACACTATGCAAGGCCAAGCCCAAGCCTGTCTGCCCTTAATGGCTATTGACAGCTGGCGGTATCTGTGTCTGTTTTGGTAGTGAAAGTGGCAAGTCATGTTGACAGCCCAGTGTGAACTACAGCTACAGACTGAACAGGGGACAAAGAACAGATGTAGGATGTTCCATCGGGGTGCTGCTGGAGCAAAGATCAGCAGGAGGTCCACACAGCTGTCACACAACAAGATGTCTATTTGCTACATCCAGGCAGCCTCTGCCTTACAGCAGGTTAGCTTTCCTCTGCTGCTCTTTCACATTTGCATCAAAGCAAATTGAGCCTTTTATTAAAAATAGTAATTTTAAGTACAGAATTGCAAGGCAAGATGTTAATACATTAAGAGATTTACCAATACACCATGTATAACATTTACAAAAAGGCTTCCAATAAGCTGAGAAATAAAACCTTTCACTAAGCATGGCTTATTACACAAGATTTAGGTTCCATGCACACAACGGTGTGGTGGGTCAGAGCGCTAGACGTGGTTTCACAGTTAGCTCTCTGACCCATTATTTTCTACCCATGTAGTAGTATCATGGGTCCCTGTACAAGGCAACACTCAGGATAGGACCTATTCCTTTCCATTTTGTGGCTTGGGCTGGCTGCTGGAAATAATTGGATCCATAGATGGCATGACTGGCATGTGAATACCATACATGCGCTCGCCACGCATTTTTCCCATGGATCCTATGATGCACATGTAACCACAGACTAGTAAATTGTGCTTTCATTTGGTGTTTTACAAGTCATTGGCAAACACAAAGTTGTACTCCTCTGTGAAAAATACAATGCTATCCCGTCTACACCAGGTGGGAGTATTTGTAGCAAATCATTGGCATGGCCCTTTTTTTTTTTTTTTTTTTTTTTTTTGGCTCCGCCACTTTGATCTTTGTGCATCTCGCTCACCACTTGAGTGGGCAGCAGGGAGAGGATGCCTCAACCCAAGAAATATACTATAACTCCTGCCAAAAAACTAACAGGCATAGATTTCAATTCTGGCACATGGGAATATGCCACAATTATTGAGAGGCTGAAGCCTTTTAGTCATTCAGTCATTAAGACTGGCATAGGAAACGCCAGTCTGATTAAATTCCCCCATTGTTTCTAAGGCTCAGTTCACACCATATCTATTGTGCACAGTCCACATCTATGCTAGGAAAATGACGATGTTTATACACATTGATGTGCCAGTATAATTTAACAATTTATATATGTATGCCAGGTGGGTGCACTTTAACCATACATTATGCAGGATATGTCAACTGCACTTTGTAATATAACTTTACTAAAAAAGTACATGCTAAGCGCCATCTCCAGCACTCCCACAGAGAATAAATGTAGTGTTCGACCTGCTGTTCCATTGTGACAAGGAAACGGGACTCCTGTTCTGATCAGTGGGGTCTTAGCAGTCAGACTCCCACTGTTCAGATAGATATCCACAAACCAGTGAGCCCAGAATAACGTATCCACCTTTTAAAAACTGATGACCTATCCTTACCATAGCAAGTCAATTTCAGATCGTATGGGGTCCAACTGTTGTGGCTACCGCAGATCAGCTGTTTCCCAGAACAGACAACTCCCAGTGTTGCACTGCTCACTTGCCATACTTTTAGTAGCAATGGTTTAGAGCAGCACCAGCTCTAAAATTGATGGTTTCCTTATGCCTCTCACACAGTATAACTGGTACATTATGCCCTCCCGCAGTATAATAGCCTTATAAGCCCCCACAAAGTATAACTGCCTCTTTTTGCCCAAACACAGAGTATAACAGCCACAATTTGCTCCCATACATTTTACTGATCCCCATATGGCCCCATAAAGTAAAATGGCCCCCCCTTTTATAACCACACAGTACATCGGCCCTCTTTGTCCCCCCTCACAGTTTAATGATCCCTTTATGCCCCTGTAAAATATGACCCCCTTTTGCCTCCACACACAGTTTAATCGCCCCCGTATGCCCATAAATTATAATGACCCCTATGTGCACTGACACACCACAATGACCCTATATGCCTGCCACCTCTGTTGGCAGGTGCCCTGGGGAGCGAGCGATCAGTCCAGATTTCATCATTACTTGCTGCTCTTGGCCCCCCGCCATGCTCCAACACACATAACCATGTCAATGCCAAAGCAAGGAAGGGCAGAGAGTAATGATGAAATCTAGACTCGTTGCTCACTCCCCAGCATTACCAATGCAAGGAGTGTTTCTGTTCGTATTCATGGAAGCGCCCACTGTGGACCCTTGAGTTGGCCTCTCCCAGGCACTGTAGGCCTGACACTTGCCTGGACTGGCCAAGTGCTGAAGCCAGACCTGTCTGTATATGTTAGAAGTTCTCTGAAATGACTGTTACCCTTAATTTTCTACAGTGTGTCCCAACAGTGATAGAAAGGGCACAGATTCCATAGACTATGATAATTAATGAAATTTGCAGCAAAGTTTATGTTAAATGGATATCCACCTTTTAATAATTAATGGCCTACCTTAAAGGGATTGTACAGGAATTGGACAAATTCTGGAGGGGCCAGGTGTAACATAAAATAAAAAACAAAACAAAACAAAACAAAAAACCACACTCATCTGTCCTTAACGCTCTAAAAAAAGGTTCACAACTGAACTGACTGAGATGGTCACATAAAATGTACTGGTGACGTCACTCACATATATCACTGCTCTGTCTTCAGCGGTCACATGGTGCTCAGGGTTTCCAGGGAACAAAGCACAACACGTAACCTAACGTACTGCAGCAGATAAAAGGAGAACTGGGGAGTATAGTTTTTTTGTTTTATTTTCTAGGTTACACCTGCCCCGAGCCCCTCTGCAGTTTGTCCAATTCCTGGACAACCCATGAACATAACCATATTTAAATTTGTAGACAATTAAACGTTAAACATTTTTGCAAATATAAATAATTGAAATTTTGCTAAATTTCAAAGATTTTATCTAACCATCTCATGCCAGGTTCATACTAGCATTGTCTCTTCAGTGTTCTGGCCCATCGGAGCATTGACTATAATGGGGTCCGTCGGGTGTTCAACAGAGACTCTGGCACAGTTATGAATGTAGCCTTAGTGGTGACAGTCTGTCGTCTTGATAAGTTGCCAATGGATACAACCATGAATGAACTTTCTATGGTCTGGCAGTCCTGATTTCCCTATCGTCTCATATATATTATGTCTCTGCCTGATAACCTGTCCACAGTAAGGAAAGTATGCCTGATTTTCTGACAAGTCACAGACTACAGAAAGTTCCTAGATTCATGGTCGCATCCATTGACAACTGAGACTAAAGACTGTCACCACTAAAATGGTTACAGAAAATCTTTAAAATTCTGCAAAATTTGTAATTATTTATAATTGCAAAAATGTTTAACTTTTAATTATCTACAAATCTAAATATGTTTCTGTTTGTGAAAAGACCCTTTAAGGATTGTCCATCAATTATTAAAATGTGGATACCTCCTATAAAGTGAGAATATATTTACAGAATGGGAAAATGACCTCAAAAGAGTGATCAGAAGCTTCTGGACCCCAGTGCAAAAAATTTAACAAGGCCTCCATATGCTACTTGCTAATTATTGCCCAGGTCTTTTCTTACAGTATGTGGTAAAGGAGCCTTCTGCACCCACTCAGACAACAGAACCCACATGCAGCCGTTTCCTTTGCACCCCTTATAGCTAAAATCCTGCCTACCCTTATAACCCAATCAGACCACTCCATACACAAACACACATACACACACACATTGCATATCAACACAGACATTTACCGAAAGTAAAGAATGTGCTCACTAAATAGCATGGAAAAGTGAAAATAAACATAGAATAGGATATCTACACCACGAGTATATGCGGAACACAATCTAGCCGATACAATGTACAATCAAAAGTAACAGTCGCACAAAGTTTGACGCAATGTAACACAGTGCCAGGCGATAACTGAGGGTACCCCAAGAGATAAGTCACCCTAAAGACTGATATAATTGGTACACAATAATCCTATCAGAAGGAGCTGTGAATGTATGGCTCTCCATTGGAGCCGTCTATATTAGCATCCATTCTAGACTGATGGGTACAAGTAAAGCACCCCTAGGTAAGCCCAGTCTACTGCCAGGAGGAGCTGTCTTATTTCTATAGAACGGTGCCTTGAACCCCAAAGTAGTGGGTTGCTTGACAGTGGGGACAAGAGCTAGCTTTAACATGCAAGTGATACCCTAATGCCATACACTTCATACCCCCACTTAGGTTATGGTCTGGGGAGCAGCCTAGCAGAGATTGTTACCCCACAGGGGGCATTATCTGCACCGGGCCAGTATCAGACAAAAGAGCAGCGAATCCCTTTTCATCTCCCCTCCTCCCCCACTCTCTCCTCCTCTTCCACACCATCCTTCCTTCTTTCCTCACCTCCGGTCCCGTCCGAGTTCTCGTTCAGGCTGCCCGAGGAGTCGTGGTGAGTGCCCACACACCCTCCCATGGGTGCCGGCGGGGGCAGCCTCTGCCGTTATCTCCCTCTTGCCTTCACACGGACGGGCGGGCGCGCTCGCGCTGCGCGGCACCGAAGCCGGGGACGGGGAAGAGGAAAGAGAACGTCGCGGCCTCGCGCTTCTGACGTCACCCAGCTCCACACCCCGCAGAACCGGCCTCCTTTTGCCGTGATGATGACGTCACAGGCGGGTTCTGTAAGCTGCTGGTCACTAAGTGGGGACCGTTCAGATCTCCGCCATGCAGCCCCTGTCATTGGATGTGTTCGGGAAGGACGAAAGCCGATATGTGTCTCCATGAGCACGGCAGCACATTGCACCGCCTGTGCCGCAATCCTGTCAGTTTACATTGGATACTCTACGTTATTTTCCGGCCTCTTAAGAACTTGACGTGAACTTCCCTCAATTTTATGTCGTGGGCCCCCACATGACAAAATCCCCATATGTGGCCGTGTATAGTATGTGTGCAGGCTTACACCAATGCATATAAAATGAAGTGTGAAGTTCTTTTCAGTACACAGCTCCCATGCAGACTTATGTCCTGCCATGGTTACAGATTACAAATGCTACCTGCTGTTTAATCCTGGGGTCATCTGACCCTCCTCTAATATATTTGCAGGACATAGCATTGAAAAATGTCTTGCTACATGTAAAAACAGTATTATGTTTGTATTTTCTATTGAACTATTCCTCCATTCTTTCCAAAAAATGGAAACAGAATCCGCTTAAAAAGTGGTTACCTGTGGACCCCTTAGACTATAATGGGGGTTTCCGCCCAAAAAATGCAGAGAGAAAAGTCCTGCTTGCAGGACTCTCGCGGCATTTTTCAAGTGGGATGGGGGACAGAATCCCTCAACGGAAAGCGAGCGCTGGTGTGAATCCAGCCAAAAACCGCTGCGGAAAAGATCTTGCGGAAATGCATTGTGTTTTTTTCCGCAGAGTTTACCTCTGTGGACTTTTTGCTTCTATTATACCTATACAGAAAACGCCAGCATTTCTGTAGGTATAATTGACATGCTGCGATTTAAAAAAAAACAAAAGTGTTTTTGAAATCGCAACATTTCTGCTGCAGATATTTTTCTGCAATGTGTGGATGGGATTAGCCAGAATCCCATCCACTTTGCAGGTCCTGTAACATGTGGCGTTTTTTGCTGCAGCGTTTCTGCCACTGCCAAAACACCACTTTTTGGCAATGTGGGGCCCAGCCCTTAAAATGGTTTTCCAGCCCTAAATTGAATTTTCATACTGATGATCTATTCATAGGACATCGGTGTGAAAACGTCCTATATACAATGGGTATGGAAAGTATTCAGACCCCTTTAAATTTTTCACTCTTTGTTTCATTGCAGCCATTTGCTAAAAGCAAAGAAGTTCATTTTATTTCTCATTAATGTACATTCAGCATCCCATCTTGACAGAAAAAAAACAGAAATGTAGATATTTTTGCAAATTTATTAAAAAAGAAAAACTGAAATATCACATGGTCATAAGTATTCAGACCCTTTGCTCAGTATTGAGTAGATGCACCCTTTTGAGCTAGTACAGCCATGAGTCTTCTTGGGAATGATGCAACAAGTTTTTCACATCTGGATTTGGGGATCCTCTGCCATTCTTCCTTGCAGATCCTCTCCAGTTCCGTCAGGTCTCTCCAGAGATGCTCAATTGGGTTGCGGTCAGGGCTCTGGCTGGGCCACTTAAAAAATAATGTACTTACCTCTCCTACGCTTCTCCAGGCTTCGGGTTGGTGACGTCATTTTGCGTCACGACGCCGGCCTGCATCACGTGACGCCGGCCTGGTCCAACATTGAAGAAGGCCGAAGTAGCATGGAGTGGACCGGAGCGAGGAACAGGTAAGCAATGTTGTTTTTTTATGTTTCTATCCTCCCCTGGGTCTCCGATCATTATACTCTGGGGTCTGAAAAGACCCCAGAGTATAATAATTGTTCAAGGGTGGTCCACAATGGGACATATAATAGTGTGTGCAGGGGTCACTATGGGGAATAATAGTGTGTGCAGGGGCCACTATGGGGAATTATACTGTGTGCAGGGGCCACTATGGGACATGATACTGTGTGCAGGGGCCACTATGGGGCATGATACTGTGTGCAGGGGCCACTATGAGACATGATATTGTGTGCAGGGGCCACTATGGGACATGATACTGTGTGCAGGGGCCGCTATGGGAGATGATACTGTGTGCAGGGGCCGCTATGGGAGATGATACTGTGTGCAGGGGCCGCTATGGGAGATGATACTGTGTGCAGGGGCCGCTATGGGAGATGATACTGTGTGCAGGGGCCACTATGGGAGATGATACTGTGTGCAGGGGCCGCTATGGGAGATGATACTGTGTGCAGGGGCCACTATGGGAGATGATACTGTGTGCAGGGGCCGCTATGGGAGATGATACTGTGTGCAGGGGCCGCTATGGGAGATGATACTGTGTGCAGGGGCCACTATGGGAGATGATACTGTGTGCAGGGGCCACTATGGGACATGATATTGTGTGCAGGGGCCACTATGGGACATGATACTGTGTGCAGGGGCCACTATGGGGCATGATACTGTGTGCAGGGAAATTAATGGTTTGGATTGTTATGATGATGTCCTAGAAGATGATAACATAACTGTCATTGAATAAATTTTACTTTCTATTCATACCGTAAATATTGGTAAATGTACCATACTGTTAATTGTTGTACATGGAAATAATGGTACGGTAGTAGTAAGAAATTCTTGATAGGATTCACAGTTTGTCTGGTTATGCTGGTTTGTGATGACAACTACTGTACAGTACCGTATATAATAAATGTTCATTTTTTTGTTCAGCAATAAATGTGAATTCTTCAGTGAAAAAAAAATAAGACATCCCCTGAAAATAAGACACAGCACATCTTTGGGAGCAAAAATTAATATAAGACGCTGTCTTATTTTCGGGGAAACAGGGTACCTACTGTGAAGCATGGGGGTGGCAACATCATGCTTTGGGGCTGTTTCTCTGCAAAGGGACCAGGACGACTGATCCGTGTACATGAAAGAATGAATGGGGCCATGTATCGTGAGATTTCGAGTGCAAACCTCCTTCCATCAGCAAGGGCATTGAAGATGAAATGTGGCTGGGTCTTTCAGCATGACAATGATCCCAAGCACACCGCCAGGGCAACGAAGGAGTGGCTTTGTAAGAAGCATTTCAAGGTCCTGGAGTGGCCTAGCCAGTCTCCAGGTCTCAACCCCATAGAAAACCTTTGGAGGGAGTTGAAAGTCCGTGTTGCCCAGCGACAGCCCCAAAACATCACTGCTCTAGAGGAGATCTGCATGGAGGAATGGGCCAACATACCAGCAACAGTGTGTGCCAACCTTGTGAAGACTTACAGAAAATGTTTGACCTCTGTCATTGCCAACAAAGGATATATAACAAAGTATTGAGATGAACTTTTGTTATTGACCAAATACTTATTTTCCACCATAATCCCCTATTACAGAATTATCTGGACCACTGTATAAGTAATGCTACCTCCGATCCGCCCCTGCTACCTCCTGTGTCACCCCCTCTACCTCCTAGATTGTAAGCTCTTGCAAGCAGGGCCCTCAGTCCCAGTGTGTGAATTGAATATTTCTTTGTAATGTATCTTTTTTGTCAGTACTTGAACCCTGCAAATTGTACAGTGCTGCGGAATATGTTGGCGCTATATAAATAAAATTTATTATTATTATAAATACTGTACATTCTTTAAAAATCAGACAATGTGATTTTCTGGATTTGTTTTCTCATTTTGTCTCTCATAGTTGAGGTCTACCTATGATGACAATTACAGGCCTCTCTCATCTTTTTAAGTGGGAGAACTTGCACAATTGGTAGCTGACTAAATACTTTTTTCCCCCACTGTATTTCCCATTCCCTTTGTACTGTAGTCATTCTTGGCTTTGGCTCAAAAAAATGCAGCAAAATCTGCAACAAAAAAGCTGCGTTTCAGCAATGAAGGGGCTTTAGCCTCAAGGAATTTTATTAATCCATAGGAGTCCCACAGGATTTAAATGGGTATTCCTATCTCCAGGAGCATACAGTGGTTTGCAAATGTATTCATACCCTTTGAACTTTTTCACATTTTGTCACCTTACAACCACAAACTTCATGTTTTTTTTACATCAGTTTGATCAGTTTAAAGGATCCGTTATTTTAATTAAAAAACCGAAGCAAACTGATGTCAATTCATGCATCAAAAAAACTGATCCGTTAACGAATGTGCATCAGTTTGCATCAGTTTTTTGATAAAAAAAAAAAGCAGATCAGTTTTTATGTGCTTCACCCAATACCATCAGGGGTAGCACACATGGGGGAGGGGCATCCATTAGGGATTGATTGCCCCCCACCACATGTACTACCCCTGATGGTATTAGGTGCATCCTCACGTCTGCTACTCCCACACATGCGATACCCCTAATGGTATTAGGTGAAGCACATGTGGGGGATGGCAGAGGAGCTGTCCCCATGCACTCCAAGTTACAGCACAAATAACAAAAAAAATTGTGCTGCGACTTGTAGTGCTTGGGGAACAACTGTTCTGCTACCCCCCACATGTGCTTCCCCTAATACCATTAGAGGTAGCACATGTGGGGGGGGTTCAGCCATAAGGGATTGTTTGCCCCCCCCCACGTGTGCTAGCCCTAAAGGCTGCTACCCCTTCCCCCAGCATGAATGATACTGCCATTTGTGACCCCCTTAGAGAAATGGCTGCCGCCCCTTCACCTCTCAACATTCCATGTCTCCAGTGCCGCCCCAGTCCTGTGAAAGAGGACCAAAGGCTGGGCCCACAGGTTCAGCAGGTACACGATGCCACACAGACACACACACCGTTTTAATTCCCAGAACAATGTTTACTGAGTAAAGCAATGAAGAGACATCTGGGAAAATATGCATCAAGGTATAAACAGAGAGAAAAAATGCTATGGAACAGATTATTGCAGCAAACTAATACTACACCCCTTAGTTCCCACAATTACTTAAACAGGTAATGGATTCAAGTCCTTTAAGAACTCGGTTTTCCTGGATCGGTCCCTCGTTGGGGTGCACCCTAAGTATTGCGCAATACTATTTGTAATCCAATGGTTAAATTGTAATCCACAGGCAAATGCTGTCTTCCCCTTCAAGTACAGTTATAGGCTCAAGCTCCCTGTAGTGCAACACTTAAAAGATAGGCCAGTCTCTCCAATGATAAGGTGTCAGCGTAATAGTCCCTTATATAACTACCAACACGTGGTCTATGTAGATGCGGCCAAGCGGTACTCACAAGTCCTTGAGGCCTTTACTTTGTGTAGTCACATTATCTTCTGTGCTTCAGGGGTGTTTTGACTCCGTCTTCAGCCAGCACCACAGTCACTGTGTCCTAGAACTCAGTCCTCCGCCAGCACCAAGACTTCACCTGCAGTCAGCTCAGCTCAGGCCTCCATCCAGCACAAAGCTCTCTCCACCCCAGCACACCTCAGGTTTTCAGTTTCAGATCCATCTCCACACCACCCCTCCCTTCCTGTTTCCTGCTGGGTGATGATGCAGTTCCCTATCTCCAGTGGGAGGCATCAAAACTGTAATCCTAGCGCACTGCCATACTTGTAGAAGTCCAACACGTTACAGTAATTATAATCAGACTTTGAACCCTAGAACAATATTTACATTAATTATATTAATACTTATGGGCAGTTTCTTACTTTGCTGCCACCTACTGACCAAAGTTAATTACTGCAGATGTATTGCTTCACAACCTTACACCTGTCTTCTCCTCACCCACCACGAGTGCCGCCCCTTCCCCACCTCTCACCACTCATGTGTCCCGGCTCCACAATGAGGTGGGGGAGGGGCGGCACTTGTGGCAGGGGAGGAGAAGACAGGACTGGGGTGGTGCTGGAGACATGGAGGGGGAGGGCGGCAGCCATTTCTCTAAGGGGGTCACAATCGCAGGATCATTCATGCTGGGACCAGGGAAGGGTGGGGCGGCCATTTCAGGTAGGACGGGGTTGGGGAGAAGGGGATTCAGGCTTACCTTATTGAGAGTTCGCGTCTCCTTTCTGCAAGACCCTGCTGCGCAGTTTCAGCGTGATAAAGAGGGGTGGGGTTGTGGCTAATGGGGGAGGGTTCCCTCTTCAGGGGATGAACTGACCAACCATAACAGAAATGCTTTAAGCGGCTGCAAATCGCTTGCATCCGTTTACATAGAGGACTTTAGTAAATTGAAAACGAACCATTGCGGATCTGTTGTTAAAGGACAGAAAAGCGTGGTAGTAAATGCTTTTCTGTCCGTTTGAAATAACGGACAGGGGCATACAGAGACCATAACAGATTTTTTTTTTTTTTTATTGGACGCAATGGGTCCACTGACTGACACGTTTTTATAAGGTAAACAGCTATAAAAGCGTATCAGTCAGGCGGAACTCTATAACGTGATGTGAAAGGGACCTTAAATGTATTTTATTGAGATTTTAAGTAATAGACCAACACAAAGTAGCAGATAATTGTGAAGTGGAATGGAAATGATACATGGTTTTCAAAATTTTATTGAAATAATCTGAATAGTGTGACGTGCAAAAGTATTCAGCCCCCCTATATCAATACTTTGTAGAGCAACCTTTTACTGCAATTCCAGCTGTAAGTCTTTTGAGGTATGTCTCTACCAGGTTTGTCCATCTAGAGACATTTTCATGTCTTGCCACATATGCTCAATGGGATTTAGATATGGACTGTATGCCATTTAAATACATGAATATTCTTTGATCTAAACCATTCCACTGTACCTCTGGCTTTATGTTTAGGGTCCTTGTCTTGCAGGAAGGTGAATCTCCTTCCCAGTCTCAAGTAGTTTGCAGCCTCCAACAGGTTTTCTTCCAGGATTGCCCTGTATTTAGCTCCATCATCTTCCCATCAACTCTGAGCAGCTTCCCTGTCCCTGCTGAAGAAAAGCTGCCAACACCATGTTTAACAGTAGGGATGATGTGTTAAGGTTGATGAGCAGTGTTACTTTTCCGCCACACATAGTACTTTGCATTTAGGACAAAAAGTTCAACTTTGGTCTCATCTGACCAGAGCACTTTCTTCCACATGTTTGCTGTCTCCCCTATATGGCTTTTAGCAAACAGCACTCCTTATGTCTTTCTTTTTGCCACTATTTCATAAAGGCCAGATTTGTGGACTTATAGTTGCACTGTGGACAGATTCTCCCACCTGCGCTGTGGATTTCTGCAGCTCCTCCAGAGTGACCATGGGCCTCTTGACTGCTTCTCTGACGAGTGCAGTCCTTGCTTGACCTGTTAATTTAGGTGGACGGCCATGCCTTGGTAGGTTTGCAGTTGTAGATACTTGGATAATGGATTGAACAGTGCTCCTTGGGATGCTGAAAGCTTGGGATATGTTTTTATAACCTAACCCTGCTTTAAACTTCTCCAAAACTTTATCTCTGACCTGTCTGGTGAGTTCCTTGGTATTCATGATGCTGTTTGTTCAGTAGTGTTCTCTAACAATCCGCTGAGTCCTTCACAGAACAGGTGTATTTATATTGAGACTAAATTACATACAGCTGGACTCTATTAACTAATTAAGTGACTTTTGAAGGCAATTGATTGCACTGGATTTTATATAGGGTTATCAGGCTGAATACTTTTGCACGTCACACTTTTCAGATTTTTATTTCATTAAATTTTTAAAACCATGTATCATTTCCGTTCTACTTTAATATTATGTGCTACTTTGTGTTGGTCTATCACTTAAAATCTCAATAAAATACATATAAGTTTATGGTTGTAAGGTGACAAAATATGAAAAAGTTCAAGGGGTATTAAAACTTTTGGAAGCCACTGTATTTAAACTCGTAGCTTAAAGGGAATCTGTCAGGGCGATTTGGGACTCTAAACCACCAACGGTACTTATAGACCAGGGGTTTAGTGTCCTATGTCACCCTGTTACAAAGCCAAACGTGCCCGAAACAAAAATAAAAAATGTTTACACTTACTCTGCCACTGTATTCCTTGCGCCGACACACTGTACCTCCAGCACTTGCACACTGAAGCTAGGGTGTATGTCCTCAGCTTCACTGAAGAACTGCATAGGTGCAGGGAGCACTAAAGATGGGTCTGATGAGGCTCATTTGACTCATCTCTAGGTAAGTGTAAAGGTTTATTTTTTTTAAATGTGGGCACAGATGGATTTAAGGCAGGGTGATTTGGGATACTAAACCCCTGGTCTATAAGGACCTGTGGTTGGTTTAGTGTCCCAAATCGACCTCACTGGTTTCCTTTAAGCTACCTGAAATGTTTTGCCTAATACATTGCTTTATCTATCTTGCTCCACTTGCCAGATGCAGCTAAATTTCTCTCATCTGTGTTCACAGCTGGTTGCCTAGGTTGCAGACCATTTCCCTGCTCAGACTGATGTCTATCCAGAGACTCAGTGACTCAGTCCCTTTTCACAACCATCTATATTATCTCTCTCTCTCTCTGCATATTGCTTTCAGTTGCTGAGCCATGAAAAGGGCTATAAACATTTCTCGATCAGTGTCTCTGTTATCTCTGTAGGTTAAACCCAAGATAAGGTTAAGTTCACACTAGCGCTTGGTTTCCCCATGTGGACCAGAAGGATGGAAACCTTGTCCACCTAAAAAAGCGGTTACCCGCAGAAACCCGCGGACCCCATAGAATATAATAAGGTCCACTGGATTTCCGCCCGGTTTCAGACGGTTTTATACTGAAATTGTTGTAGAGAAAAGTCCGCTGATTTAAGCAGCAGTTACAACAAGCACAAGCTCTGTTCTGGATCGAGCTGAAAACCAGAAAGTGATGGTGAGAGGAGACAGGAGGGCAGGTGAAAGATTGCAATGGGAAAACTCCTTTAGGACGGGGCCCCATGTGGTGGAAACGCGGCGTTTTACAGTCACTGCAAGGTGGCTTGCCATTTGACTCATTATATTAAGATGTTTTTCGAGCACCTTCTCAGGTTTGTAGAGACTTTTGAGTGCCATAATATAGGAAACACCCCTCAAAAGACCTCATTTTGGAAACTACACTCCTGAAGAAATTCACTGGGAAAAAAAGTATTTAGTCAGCCACCAATTGTGCAAGTTCTCCCACTTAAAAAGATGAGCGAGGCCTGTAATTGACATCATAGGCAGACCTCAACTATGAAGACAAAATGAGAAAACAAATCCAGAAAATCACATTGTCTGATTTTTAAAGAATTTATTTGCAAATTATGGTGGAAAATAAGTATTTGGCCAATAACAAAAGTTCATCTCAATACTTTGTTATATATCCTTTGCTGGCAATGACAGAGGTCAAATGTTTTCTGTAAGTCTTCACAAGGTTGGCACACACTGTTGCTGGTATGTTGGCCCATTCCTCCATGCAGATCTCCTCTAAAGCAGTGATGTTTTGGGGCTGTCGCTGGGCAACACGGACTTTCAACTCCCTCCAAAGTTTTTCTATGGGGTTGAGATCTGGAGACTGGCTAGGCCACTCCAGGACCTTGAAATGCTTCTTATGAAGCCACTCCTTCATTTCCTGGTGGTGTGCTTGGGATCATTGTCATGCTGAAAGACCCAGCCACGTTTCATCTTCAATGCCCTTGCTAATGGAAGGAGGATTGCACTCAAAATCTCACAATACATGGCCCCATTCATTCTTTCATGTACACGGATCAGTCGTCTTGGTCCCTTTGCAGAGAAACAGCCCCGAAGCATGATGTTGCCACCCCCATGCTTCACAGTAGGTATGGTGTTCTTTGGATGTAACTCAGAATTCACTCTCCTCCAAACAAGATGAGTTGTGTTTCTACCAGTTCTACTTTGGTTTCATCTGACCATATGACATTCTCCCAATACTCTTCTGGAACATACAGATGTTCAATATGATGAACATACAATATGATGAAAATACAGATGAACATACAGATGAAGCAAACTTCAGACAGGCCCGAATATGTACTGGCTTAGGCAGCGGGACACGTCTGGCACTGCAGGATCTGAGTCCCTAGCAGTGTAGTGTGTTACTGACAGTAGCCTTTGTTACATTAGTCCTAGCTTTCTGCAGGCCATTCACTAGGTCCCCCCGTGTAGTTCTGGAATTTTTGCTCACTGTTCTTGGGATCATTTTGACCCCACGGGGTGAGATCTTGCGTAGAGCCCCTGATCGAGGGAGATTATCAGTAGTCTTGTATATCTTCCATTTTCTAATTATTGCTCCCACAGTTGATTTCTTCACACTAAGCTGCTTGCCTATTGCAGATTCAGTCTTCCCAGCCTGATGCAGGTCTACAATTTTGTTTCTGGTGTCCTTCCACAGCTCTTTGGTCTTCACCATAGTGGAGTTTGGAGTGTGACTGTTTGAGGTTGTGGACAGGTGTCTTTTATACTGATAACAATGTCAAACAGGTGCCATTGCTACAGGTAATGAGTGGAGGACAGAGGAGCCTCTTAAAGAAGAAGTTACAGGTCTGTGAGAGCCAGAAATCTTGCTTGTTTGTAGGTGACTAAATACTTATTTTCCGCCATAATTTGCAAATAAATTCTTAAAAATATCAGACAATGTGATTTTCTGGATTTGTTTTCTCATTTTGTCTCTTATAGTTGAGGTCTACCTATGATGTCAATTACAGGTTTTTCTCATCTTTTTAAGTGGGAGAACTTGCACGATTGGTGGCTGACTAAATACTTTTTTTCCCCACTGTATAATACGTTTCTACAGTCCTGAATTTTACATTTTTACAAGGGGTAGCCACTCACAATTTGTTTTCTCCTTATTTTGACGAGTTCCCGATATGTGGTAGTAGACTGCTCTATGGGCAAACAGATCGGCTCAGAAGTGGAGGAGTGTCATTTGGCTTTTGCAGCTGAGATTATGCTGGAATGTTTTTTTTGGTTGCCATGTCTCTTTTGCATACCCCAGAGGTACCAGTATAATAGAAACCCCTAAGAACTGACTCAGGTTTGGAAACTAAATACATAAACCACTATTTGGGTCAGAAGGGACACTGCCATTTAGCTTTTGGAGCACAGATGATGCTGGAGTGCTTTTTGGTTGCCATGACTCTTTTGCATACCCCTTGAGGTACCAGTATAATAGAAACTTTGGACCTAGTTTTGGAAACTACACCCCTAGAGTAGTCATTTAGGGGTATAATAAGAAGTAGTAATTTTGTTTGAGGTTTTAATGGTGTTTCAATTTATAATGTGAGGCTACATAAAGTGGAGTACACAAGGGAAGAGTACTATTTAAAGGGGGCAATGTGTTGTTACATACAGAATTCATCTTGTGGTATAAATGACATTCTCGCTTCACTTTGATGACTGACTATACCAAATGTGAGTAGTTTTGTTTCACTATACTCTGAGAGTCAATACGGTTTTATTATTTTATTTTTACAGTGATGGAGCTGTGTGAGGGCTTGTTTTTTGCAAAGTGAGTTGATGTTTTCATTGGTACCATTCGGGGGTACATACAACTTTATGATCATTTTTTAACCTGTTTTTTTTTTGTTTTTAAGAGGCAAGGTGGCAATCATTTAGTCTGGCATTACTTTTTGGGGTTTGTATTTTTGACATTTACCATGCAGTATTAGTGATGTGTTAGTTTAATTAAACAAGTGCGATTATATTAATATCCAATTTATATAGTTACGTTCTATGACTTGTGCTATGACAATAACAATGCTATTAAAAAAAAAAATTCATGTCTGTTACCATTATGTTTATGTCACCATTTGCTGAGGGCCATAACTTTTTGTCTATCTACCAACAGAGCTAAAGGCTTATTTTTTGCAGGATGCGTTGAAGTATTTATTGGTACCATTTTGGGATACATATGAATTTTTGTTAACTTTTTATTCATTTTTTGAGAGACAATGGGACCAAAAAACAGAAATGCTGGCATTCTTTGTTAGGTTTTGTTTTTACTGTTCATCATGGGTTAGGTATTGAACTTTATCAATGTTGTTACTACTATATTCAGATAAATGTCCTCCACCTCCAGACAAAAGCTTGTTACTTGATATATAGGTGATATAATCTCTATTTATTATTTTAATCTATGCAGTTACTTTACAAGGGTTCTGGTTGTCCCCAATAACATAATATGTATGGAATTTTTCACCCAAGCCATGAAAAACATCTGCATGAAATGACACTAATAAACCTATAGCAAGGCAAGTAATGCTTTTGTCTGAATTGACGGCATACTTTCATACAGCACTATAACTTTAGTGCAGTAATAATAATTTTTTTATTTAATTTTCAAATTTGTCTTATTCTCATTAATCTCGTATAATTTAACAAACAAAATTGGTGATGTCTGTATCATCCAAATGTCTCTTCTATTTCACACAGCTATGCTGCTGGTTTTGTGTACTTGTGCAGTAGTGAATGCTTTCTTTCAGATGATTCATTGCAAAGTGAGAGAGGAGCTGATTATGGGCAGAAAAAACACCAAAGCACCCAACTCTTCAAGACAGACGAGTACTGCGGAATCCAGCTGGCATCATGCTGAAGTCTCATTCACTAAGCCATAGTAACCCTTTCTGCAGCATTACATTAACAAGGCCCTGTAACACTAAACTAGATGTGTATATCAGACAACTGAAAGCACAAACATGTTAACTTTGCGCTCATATAATATGCTATAGAAATGAAAACATGGCAAGACTTTGACTGGTTTGAATTAGATTATTTTAATTGTATGATTGGTTAAAAATTTTTTGTAATTTTGTATTGAAAAACAAATAGGAAAATTACAAGAATGACAGATACAAATGGAATACTTTAAATATCCGTCTGCTTTCAATGTAGACGGAAACAAATAAAGTGCTCAATTTGCATCTGTTGTTCTGGCATTTTTACCAGCAAACATCATGTCATACAATATCTCAGGATACTTTATTTCACTGTAAGGCTTTCATCCCCCATTCCACTTGAAAAATGCAGAGAGAAAAGTCCTGCAAGCAGAACTTTTCTTTCCGCATTTTTCGGGCAGAAACCCAGTGCACCCCTGTGAAGAATATCGCCTCGCCCAGCCGCCTGGCACGCCTGCGATCAAACTTCTTTCTTAACCTCCCACTCACACACTGTGAGTAGACCGGGTCATAGGATAAAATGAAATGAGCGATATAAATTTTATATATTTAATAACCCAAGTGGGTCGGTATGGATTAATAGCATATACAGAAATATACAATATTAATATGATCAAGCATAAACATACAAGCAAAGGGGCGATGATACAATACATAAAAATAAACAGGAGAATTAAAAGATAGAGAAAATACCGGCATAGGCTCGTAGTCCGTTTCTCTAGGCCACAGCAGAGTTTTGGGCCTAGGGCGCAAGCTTAAGCAAGTTGCATAAAACAATCCTTCTACATGCTGTCCAGAACTAGGCCCTCAAAGCATTCCTCAGTAGGGCAGGCCCTCTCATCTTCTCCCAGATCAGAGCTCCTTACTGCCTCTTTGCTGAATGACCCCAGAATCCAGGTCTGCCCACAGCATATGGCTAGTGCTCCACCCACCCCTTGCACCCAGGCAACCCCCCTTCTCCCACCTTTGCAGAACCCTCGGAGAGAAGGATGAAGTTAAGGCTTTCTATCCCCCATCCCATCTGGCCAGGGATAATAAAAGTGCCTGGCTATAGCAAGCCATCTCCAATGAACACACATAAAACCAGTGAAGCGTATCGTCCAGCAATGTGGACTCAACTAAAGCACCGCATTCCAAGTGGGGGAAGGACTGACCTAAGCAAGTAAAACACACTTCCAAGAAAGATATAAAACTGAGGGTCGGTTCATCACACCTCCCCCTTTTAGAGCGTGTCGGGAGGAAGGACGATCCTAAGATCGCCTTCCGCGGACACCTTGGCGGCCTCACCCCGCCGGGACCTGCGCTGGTCCCTGACCATATTCCTGGCGTACTGATACCCTCTTCCTCTCCTGTCTGAATGGAGACTCTTCTAAGGTTCAGGCTCTGAATTAAGTAGACCTGGCTACCTCCTGCTTGCTCTGGGTCCCTCCCCCGAGTGCTGGCGTCCCTCAGACCCACACTCACAACCCCAGGCCCTTGTGGTACCGGTGCTGAGACCCCATCCCGGCAGTCTCTGCCCACCTGGCAACCCCTGGCCTGCACTGGGACCTCGTTCTGAGTGCTGGCATCCCGCAGATCCACACTCGCAACCCCAGGCCCTTGTGGTATCGGTGCTGAGACCCCATCCCGGCAGTCTCCGCCCACCTGGCTACCCCCGGCCTGCACTGGGACCTCGTGCTGAGTGCTGGCATCCTGCAGATCCACACTCGCAACCCCAGGCCCTTGTGATACCAGTTTAGAGACCCCTTCCTGGCAGTCTCTAAGGGTCTCTCCCACACTAGCCGCTAGTTGGGAGAGTTCTAGGGGATTCTGCACCTCCCCCTTTGCTTCCAAACCTAGGGGCACCTCTGGTTCTGGCACAGGTATGTTTGGACCCTGTCCTCCCTCCCAGACGCCTTGCCCCTTTGGGCCTACACCCTGTTCCTCCTGTACTTGGGTGGGTGATGGTGATACCTTGGGCAAATGACTGAGATTATGCTTCCCCAAACCATCCCTCCACAATACATTGACAGGTAATACATTTGACACACCCCCTTCTTGGGTCCCACCTCCAGCACCCCATGCCGTCTGCACTTGGGCCATGGGCACGACTGGCACACCTTGGATGGCTGTTTCTCCTTCCCAGGACTCTTTCACAAGAGTTAGGGGCCCACGTACACGTCTCCCGTACAAGAGCTCAAAGGGGAAGAACCCCGTTGAGGCTTGCGGCACCTCCCGGTAAGCGAACAGCAGGTGCCGGAGATAAGGCTCCCAGTCGCGCCCGTGGGACTCGACTAACATCCTGAGCATCTGCTCCAGGGTGCCATTGAACCGTTCACACAGGCCATTGGTCTGTGGGTGATACGGGCTGGACACCAGATGTTGCACCTCTGTTACCTTACACAGGCCTTGCATCAAGGCAGACATGAACTGGGTACCTTGGTCTGTGAGCATCTCTCTGGAGAATCCAACACGGGAGAAGATGCCTACCAGAGCCTTGGCCACTACATCAGCCCGGGTGGAATACAGCGCGACACCTTCCGGGTACCTAGTAGCGTAGTCTACTACCGTTAATATGAAACGTTTACCGGTGCGACTGGGAATGGACAGGGGTCCAATGAGATCCACAGCCACCCGCTGGAAAGGTTCGGTTATGATGGGCATAGGTATCATGGGTGCTTTGGAGCCTTGCCCCGCCTTGCCCATCCTCTGACAAGTGTCACATGAACGGCAGTATTTAGCTACATCTGTCCCCATCTTAGGCCAGTAGAATAAGTGGCTGAGGCGAGCCTTGGTCTTAGCGATCCCCAGGTGGCCTGCCAGTGGAATATCATGAGCAATCCGCAACAACTCCACCCGGTAGGGTTGGGGTACCACTAAATGTTTCTCCCTGAGCCGACTTTCTTTTCCCTTTGTGGGGATCGTTTCCCGGTACAACCTCCCTTGCTCCCAGTACACGCGGTCCTTGTCCGACTCCAAGGGAGGTTGACCAGCACGCTCCTTCAATGCATCCAGACTGCGGTCAGCTTGGACAGCGTCCCTGAACTCCTGACTGGACCCAGACAGAAGAGATGTGCATGTCACATACCCGCCGGACTCCTCCGGCTCCAGTGTGGGGAGGTTAGTCATGGCGGTCTCAGTGCCATCTCCGGGTGACAGAGGGAACGGCTCAGGGGTCGGAGCGCCTTCCACTCCTCTAGCACTCTGGCTGCGGGTCACCACCGCAACACCAGCAGTCCGTTCCTCATCCGGATCGGCCCTGAGATCCCCGTGACCCACCTGACCACCTGGCACATTGTCCTCAGTTGGGGTTGCCCCCAGCATCTCAGAAGAGCTACCCTGTAAACCTGCAAGGCAAGAATTAGCAATTACATTGACATTGCATTCATTCATTGATTCACAGTGAACTGCATGGGGGAATGGCTGAGCCAGGGTCACACTGAGGGGGCTCTCATCACCCGCAGATGTGGGCGGGGCTACAGCCAGGTCAGCATTCCACAATGTCTCATTCACATGCTCACTGATTACTTTAGCTGGACACACAGCAGGGGGAAACAAAAGGCTGACCCCTCCCTCTGCCTGTGTGACAGGCTTCAACACCTCATTAAAATCATCCTTCAGTACAGACATTTTGTCACAGCGAGGTGGGGCTGCTCCCACCCCATATTGGGACACCAAGGGCCCCAAATCTCTTCCCAATAGTACATTGGCAGGCAGATCAGACACTAGCCCCACATCACGCATCCCTTTTCCCGCACCCCAGTCCAAATGGACGCAAGCCATGGGCACAGTTACGCGTTCTTGTCCAATACCCTTCAGGGTCAGAGTTTTTCCAGGGATAATACTGTCCGCAGGGACCAAGTCAGGTTGCACCAGAGTAATCTGCGCCCCAGTGTCCCGAAATCCCATGACCACTTTACCCCCCACAATGACCTCTTGACTGTTGGCATTGGATTGCAACCCCTCCCTCCCCACCAAGTATACAGATGAGCCAGCTGCCGTGGCTGGGGAAACAGGGGGGTTCTTAGAGCGGTTGGGGCACTCCGCCTTGAAATGTCCTGGCTGGTTACAAGCATGACACCGCCGGACCTCTCCTTGGGATTTAGAGGTGGTCCCTGGGGCGCCCAGAGTTCTTGGGACAGGGGAAGTAGAGGGGGCACCCGGGACAGAGTTTGTCTTACCCCACTTGGAGACCGCAGGCTGTGGTGAACTCCAACTTTGCCCCTCCTTCCAGCTTGAGGGTCTCTGTAGTGTGGCTCCTCTCTTGATCCCTTGCTCCCTGGTGGACACATAGTCGTCAGCAATCTCTGCAGCATTGTCTGCTGTTGTGGGTTTCCGATCACACACGAACTGGCGGACCTCCAGAGGGCACACCTGGAGAAATTGTTCCTTTATCATAAGATCCCCAATTCACTCAAACGTGGTGACAGTAAGTCCTTTGATCCACTGCCAGAATGTAACCTGTAAGTGGTGCAGAACATCCGCATAGCTCTCTGTGGGACCCCGCTGGATATTCCGGAACTTTTTGCGGTACACCTCCGGCGTGAGCCGGTATCTCCGGATCAGCGCCGCTTTGATGGTCTCATAGTCCGCGTCCACTGGTAAGCTCGTGGAAACATCCAAGCCTTTTCCCTTCAGCCGGGGAGACAGGTAACGGGCCCATTCTGCCTGGGGAATATGATGCTGCTTACACACCCTCTCAAATCCCCGCAAGAACGAGTCCAAGTCCCCGTTATCTTCCAAGATTGGAAAGTCCTCGGATCGGATCTTTAGTGCTCGGGCTCCTGGAGTTGGTGCAGGGGAAGGTTGCGCCTGCTGGCAAAGTTCCAGCTTTTTTAGCTCAAGCTGATGCTCTCTCTCCGCCCGGCGCTCTGCAGCTTCTCTCTCCGCCCGACGCTCTGCAGCAGCGGCCTCTCTCTCCGCCCGGCGCTCTGCAGCTTCTCTCTCCGCCCGGCGCTCTGCAGCTTCTCTCTCCACCCGGCGCTCTGCAGCTTCTTGGTACTGGTGAATCACCTGCAGACGGGCGCTATAGTCACTGGCGTCTATCTGCTGTAAGGCCATTTGCAAGTATAAGTCCGTTACCCCCACAGAACTGGGGTTACTGGTCCCTCCAGGCACAGTTACCTCTGGGGTCCGGGCACCTGCAGAACCGTCTGGCATGGTGATGTTGTCTGGTGCCAGCCTCTCAGGACCTTGCTCCGCCTCCTGCATGGCTATGGTAGCTTCCATATCTGCCATCTCCTGGAGTTCAGCAGCAACCAAGTCCTGCAGACGTTTGGTTATGCTTCTGGTCCCACCAGCCATCCACTGGAAGCCGTTTCCAAATAAAAGATAGGACAGAAAAAAGAAGAAGGGAGGGAACAGTACTGTACCAAACTTTCACCGTATTTTAAGCTTGATCTCATACCGCGCTCGTTCCATAGGATTGCCGCAATCCCCAGTGTCTGCGTGATACCACACCCACACACTGTTATCCTAAGATCCCACAACGCTGCCACCACTGTGAAGAATATCGCCTCGCCCAGCCGCCTGGCACGCCTGCGATCAAACTTCTTTCTTAACCTCCCACTCACACACTGTGAGTAGACCGGGTCATAGGATAAAATGAAATGAGCGATATAAATTTTATATATTTAATAACCCAAGTGGGTCGGTATGGATTAATAGCATATACAGAAATATACAATATTAATATGATCAAGCATAAACATACAAGCAAAGGGGCGATGATACAATACATAAAAATAAACAGGAGAATTAAAAGATAGAGAAAATACCGGCATAGGCTCGTAGTCCGTTTCTCTAGGCCACAGCAGAGTTTTGGGCCTAGGGCGCAAGCTTAAGCAAGTTGCATAAAACAATCCTTCTACATGCTGTCCAGAACTAGGCCCTCAAAGCATTCCTCAGTAGGGCAGGCCCTCTCATCTTCTCCCAGATCAGAGCTCCTTACTGCCTCTTTGCTGAATGACCCCAGAATCCAGGTCTGCCCACAGCATATGGCTAGTGCTCCACCCACCCCTTGCACCCAGGCAGCCCCCCTTCTCCCACCTTTGCAGAACCCTCGGAGAGAAGGATGAAGTTAAGGCTTTCTATCCCCCATCCCATCTGGCCAGGGATAGTAAAAGTGCCTGGCTATAGCAAGCCATCTCCAATGAACACACATAAAACCAGTGAAGCGTATCGTCCAGCAATGTGGACTCAACTAAAGCACCGCATTCCAAGTGGGGGAAGGACTGACCTAAGCAAGTAAAACACACTTCCAAGAAAGATATAAAACTGAGGGTCGGTTCATCACAACCCCATTATAGTCTATGGAGTCCGCGCGTAAATGCTTTTTAAGCAGATTGGTTTTCTGTTTTTCAGAACCTAGATTTAGTTTGTGTTAAAGGGGTTGTGCGGGATAATATGGAATTCCTACACTAATCTAAACACCCTCCCTCCGCCTACTTTCTAAATTACATACTTTAGTAAAAATGTATATTTACCCATATCCCTGGGGCGATCATCTGACCACCCCAGGCACATTTTCTGCTTATCTGGTGATGTTCCTTCTAGACTTCCTTCTGCAGGGACGGCTCCTCTTCTTTGATGTCTGCCGACGCATGCGCAGGCTGGAGGAGCATCCCACGCCTGTGCAGTAGAGATGGATTTCCGGCTGCGGCGCAGTGCTGGGACTATTGCGCACGCACCGGCAGAGTCAAAGAAGCGGAGGAGCCGTCCCCGCAGAAAGAAGTCTGGAAGGAAGACAGGTAAGTATAATGGATTGGGGGCGGGTAAATTAGTTGGGAAGGGCTAGTAGTGGGTGTGATAGCTAGGGAGACAGGGAGGGGGGTGTGAGGGAGGGGAGGGGGGGGGGAGGTAGTGTAAGTCAGCTTACAACTACCATAATGCATTTCAGACAGCAGGAAGCTACACCATGTAAACAAATGCAGAAAATGCCAGGAACTCCCAGAGAAACCTAGAAATCACTCAAAGTACTGCTAAAGGTATTTGGGTGCACTTTTTAACCCATTAATAGCACTAACAGACCTTTTTTTGGAAAAAAAAAAAGATTTTTTACCTGGAAAACCCCTTTAAGTAAAACTGCATCTACATCCCCACTGTAGTACAACTCGGTGTCAGCTAAGGTTTTCTGCACACAACCTCTTTATAATACTTATTAAAATATCATGGTTCACATCATGCAATATCATTTAACATAAAGAGTATTAAAGAGTGCTCTTTTGCTTGAATGAAACCTTCAGGTGCTCCCCGAGGTGCATCCAGGATGGACCTGTTAGTTAGCAATATGTGTATAGTTAACTGGTAACAAAACCCTGGAGGTTTTTCTTTGCTCCAAGTTTATGTACACAGAGCTCTTCAAATAATGAACTTTCTTTTATTTTCTTATTCTGCTTCAATGATTGTGACATATCTTATATTGTGACATATCTATATTCATATAGCTTCTAGGATTACATAAAAATATCTACAACCTGCCATGATAAAATAGTTTTCATTATAATCAGGTGGTTAGAGATATACAAGTGTAGTGATATATTTGCAGAAGTACTGTTTTATACATCCCTTTAATTTTTAGAGCAGATCTCAGGTGGCAAAGAGACAGATGACAAATCACAAGGCTAGCTTACAGTTGTTAACCCCTTAAGAACAAAGCCTAGTTTGGGCATTAAGATTCAAACAGTTTTCATATTTTCCATCCCTGTCTTTCAAAATTCATAACTTTCTTATTTCTCTGTCGACATGACCATATGAGGGCTTATTTTTTTGTGCAACAAGTTGTATTTTTAGTTGACACCATTTATTTTTTTGTGTTTTGTTTTAATGCTCTGAGGAATCTTTTTTTTGCAGGGCAATTTGTAATTTTTATTGGTATCACTTTTTATTGCTTTTTTAGGGGGAGGCAAAGTGACCAAACACATTCATTTTCTTTCACAGCATTCACAGTACAGAATGAATAACATTATTTTTGGATAGTTCAGATTTATACACACCTAATATGTTTGTTTATTTTTTATTTCTTTTCGAAATAGAAAAGATTTTTTTGAGCTGTATATATTTTTCTTTCTACTTTTTAAAACATTTTCACAATCCTTTTTCCTTTTTTTTTTAAACATTTTCACTTTTCACAATTTTCACTTTCACATTTTCTCGTGTCCCACAATGTACTTCTGTATTCCAGTATATCATAATTCATGACCTATATGTATGAGTGTAAAGCAGCTAAGAGGCCATTGATTGGCGTCCTGGTTGCTATTGCAACTCCCCAGAACCCCACAGTTTCCCCATGGGGGAACTTGTGGGGTTCACTAATCAACCAGATGCCATGATCGTTATTGATCATGGGAACTGAAGGGTTAATCTGCCAGGGTTGGAGCAGTTAGTTCTGGCTGTACTATTATGGCCTTGTGTGTTAACGATATGATCAGTGCAACCTAATAGTAGGGATTAAATACTATACGGCAGACAAGGGTGTACATAGGGGAGAGAGTTTTTTGCCATTAAAGCAAACATGGAGCTAACCTGGAGAAGTTTTCTGATTTTATGTAGCTAGAGCTTTATCACTATATAAATTAAAAGCCCTATATATTTCTAATATACTTTGTGTTTCAATGCCTTGCCATTTTCTGTCATTTAGTTTAGTATGAATGAATGAGGACACTGCAATTCAAGGCAAGTGTGTGGCAGTGTGTGCTAAGAAAGTTTGGCTGAAACGCAGTTGTCCTGCATTAATTGGAGACTAAGAGAGAGGTGAGTCATTGTAGTGTAGGGTCCCATCTAAGGAGGTTGCCTCACTTCAGATTTTGAATTGGTCAGTTTTTTAGACTGATCAGGCTCTATTTAGTTGTTTATGGCCAATTTGCCTCTGTTTGCACAGATCCCTCATAGACTAATGTCTATTGAAAGATCTGTGAAAATGAATAAAAATAGTACATGTCCTGTTTTTAATGGCCTCGATCTGGCATTGATTTTAAGGCAGCCGTGTGATGGATTTAAAAAAAAAAAATGGCTGTCACATGGATGAAATTCATATTTACCGTAGAACCTCAGTTTTTGACTGTTCCACCTTAGAATTCTCAATATGTGTTATCCCTCTTGCAGCACTTCTTACAACCATGACTTTAAGGTTACCTAGCCTACATGTGAATCTTTCACTGGCTCTAAGTCAGAGCTCAGAGATGCTGAGCCAACCATAGTGCTGCCTCATTCTCCAAACATGAGCTGAGGAAGGATATTTAAAGTCTGTTCAGAAGCTCTCATGTGCCTGCTATTAATTGTTACTAGCTATGTTTCTATGCTCAGTACAGTTGCTATAGTTCTGGTGATTGACTTTGGCTTGTTTTACTGAATATCTGCTTACTTACTGATTTGGTTTTGTTTGTGAACTCTTGGACTTGACCTCAGCTTGGACACAATTATTCCTTTGATTCTGATTTAGATAATTTTGTGCTCTCCTGGTTTGGCCTGGCTTGTGTGTTTCTCTATGTAGTTTACTAGTTTGATTTTTTTTCTGCAATTGCATCTGTTTTTTACAATAGCTGCTGGTCTGATAACCTGGGCCCTGATCCTGCCAAGTCTATTCAGTCTTGCGATGGGTTTTGATGTAGATGTAATGGTTGCATTAGACTCTACCAGCCTGGACAGTGTGGGATTTAGGTAGCCTTTTCTACTGCTTTCTGTTATCTGCCAATTTCTGCAACCTTCCACTCATATGAAAGATGAGAATCTGCTCTTTCATACAACCTCAGAAGGACATGTCTATGTTTTAATGTCTTAGAAATAATGGTTTGAAGTGTTCCTCCCCCACCCTTTTCTCTTCACGTTAAGCTAGTACACCATAAACAGTAAGAAACAGGGCACAACTCTCAATAGATAAGCAACAGAAACAATAAAGAAATACAGGATTTCACAGAAAGGAGCCAACATTTATTAATATGCTATAAAATAATTTATTAATGCCAGAATATCAAAAGTTGTTGAAAAATGTTTAGACTTTACACTTTAAAGTGATACAGCCAAATCCTTCTTTCATTATCTGCAGCGGGGGGAAGTAAGGAAACCCCCATACATGTTAGTTGGTTGGCTGATCCCACTGAATTTGGAGGGTTTGTTAGACATTAGTCTAATGTGTATGGCCACCCTAACGTAGTCTGTGATATGTAGGTGTATTCTTGGACAAATGTTGTACTTTCTACTTTATTTTATCATATGTTTATTTTTCTTTAGTTTTTTTAATACTTTAATTTCACATTTGAGATTTCCTCTCATAAATAAGCATAATATACCTTGTAATGCTAAATTTTAAAAGGGGAAAAAAATAAACCCACCAACCTAATCATATGGTCTTTTAATGGGTTTGACATTCGAGCTTTTCATGTGAAAATAGCTTGAGTTACTGTGGTGCGTTTCAATAGTGTCCTGCTTAAAACCTTCATACTAGATTGAAGAATTTGTGAATGGATGCTGAAATGAAATTCTCAAGTTATCTTATCTGTTGGTGCAGTGAAATAGATTTTTTCCATTTGCATACTCTAGTCCAATGAAAAAAATGATTCCTGTAAACTGTGCAAGAGTAACAGTGACCTCTGGTGCTATATTTGTAAAATGCCTTGTATGTAATTTCATGTGGACGATTGTTAATAGGGGACTGAACAGAATTTATTAAACAACATACAGTTTTCAATTCATTTAATTTTAATATGCATAAATTATGCCAAGCATGTTAATGATTAATGGTTTCATTGAAGCGTAGCATTTATCTGCAGTACATTGTATAATTTGGCTTTTGTGAACAGTACTGCTAAGGCTGGATTCACACCAGCTCTTGCTCTATGTTCGGGGATTCCGCCCCCAAATCTGCTCGGAAACCCTATGGCCCCCATTATAGTCTATGGGGTCCACGATTCTCCGTGGGTAACCGCTTTTTAGGCGGATTGGGTTTCCATTTTTCGGGTCTCCAAGCAGACCTGAAGAACGGAAACTGGGCACAGGTGTGAATCTAGAGTAAAAGTGAATCTGGGTCTTCAACTAGTGTATGCATACACTATACATATAAAGCAATCATATTTACAACAATATAGTACTGCAGGGCTGACTAGTAAACAACCATTTCCGCAAAACCATAACATAATATCATAAGATAAAAGAAATTGCAGTATACCAACTATATTCTTTTTATGGGCAGAGCTTCAAAAAAAGAGAGAGAAACTTGTCCTTACTTGAATGTTTTTTAACAGTTTCCAAGTCATCTTCTATGATGGTTTGAAACATTGGTTTCCTTTGTGGTCAGTCCAGTCATGGGAAAGGTATACATTCATATGCCATTATGACTATGTTGTACCACCTTATGTATAGTCTGTTGTCTAGTTTACCTGTCTTTGCCAGGTTATCACCATACACGCCTTCTTTGTTTATTTACTGTTTTTCATAGGACATTGGTCTTTGTGATATAAATGTGGAGATATACTAATAAAATATTTTAAATTTTCTTTTATTTCTGGGTTTCTTGACCTAAACTTTTGTTTTGTAGGTTGTATATTGACATGGCTGAGGTAACCTAAAGTGCAATAAATGTTAAAAAGAAAGGATATAAATACTAAGACAAGAAGGTAGTGAGGTGGCATAAAAAAGTTATAAAGAGAAAAATAAATAGTGTAAAAAGACAAAGAAAGACAGCAAAAATCAAAACAGAGCGAATAATTGCCTAGGAAAGCAAAAATAATCCAAAATTACTATAAAATAAATATAGTAATAAGAAACTAAAAACTGAAAATTGTCCCTTTCAAAAATAATCTGGGAGTAATGATGGACGAGGATAAGGAAAAAACAGATCTATTAAATGCTCTCTTCTCTATTGTATTTACACAGAAAAATCCAATGACCAATGGCATGATACGGAGTAATGTGCATTTTTGGTTATATGTCACCTGTTTAACCCAGGAGAAAGTGTTCCACTGACTTCAAAAAACTAAAATAGACAAATCACTCAATCCGGATGGTATACACCTGTGAGCTTTGAGAATATTATGTACTGTGATAGACAGACCCTTATATCTAATATTTAAGGATTCAGCAATAAGTCCAAGAAATACTATCCTGGAATATCTCAATGATAATAAACTTACGGCACAGTTTTGGGTTCATGAGGGATCGATCCTGTCAGACTAATCTGATCAGCTTTTATGAGTAGGTATGTTCCAGACTGGACATGGGGAAGCTGTAGATGTAGTGTATCTGGACTTTTCAAAGGCCTTTGATACTGTACCATATAAAAGATTGGCACATAAAATGAGAATACTGAGACTAGGGGACAGTATGTATAACTGGGTTAACAACTGGCTCACAGATAGGAAACAAGACGGTGGTTATTAATGATACATACTGGGATTAGGTCATAATCATCTGTGGTGTGTCAGGGGTTTGACATTGGGTTCTCTTATTTTTAATATTTTTTTTATTAAGTAGAGGTTTTAAAGAGCAGAATCTCCATATTTGCAGATGCTGCTAAGCTCTGTAAAATATTAAACACAGAGGAGGACATCACATAAGGATTTTGGGAATTTGGAAGCTTGGGCAGGAAAATGGCAAATTAACTTTAATATGGATAAATGGAAAATTGCACTTGGGCTGTGGAAACAGGTTTTACAATTACAGACAGCTGCTGCCAAAGCAAATAAAATCATGGGATGATTAAAGAGTAGAATAGATGCTCATGAGACGGACATAGTTTTGCCAAATCATTTTGGGCTGCTGTGTATAAGAAAGACATAGCTGAACTAGAATGGGTGCAGAGGAGGGGGGAAAAGGTAGATAAGAGGATTGGTGGATTAGAGCACAAACACAGGTTCTTAAACTTGGAATTGTTCAGTTTGAAAAAAAATAGGGGGCAGCCTAATTACAATGTACAAATATATGAATGAACAGTATAGAGATCTTTTCAACGATCTCTTTACACCTAGGCCTATAGCTGTGACAAGGGGGTATTCTCTACATCTATACGAAAAAAGGTTTCACCATAGTTGTAGACTATGTCATAGTCATACAATAAGACGCTATGAAACTGGCACAGGATGTTGCGATAGCTGATAACTTGGACTTTCTTGAAAATAAAAATACCACAGGCTATGGGAGCTAGAATTTGGGATAGGACATTGATCCATAGATTTAGTCCAATTGCCACATTTGGAGTTGAAAAGGAATTTTGGTGGGGCAATTGACAACTACCTCATGGGATTTTTTTTCCCTTCCCCTGGATCAACATAGTAGGTTTATCAGTTGAACTTGTCTTTTTATCCAACCTTATCAACTATGATACTAAGTTACTGGACAAGGCATAAGAGCGTCTCCTGGATGCTCACCTGGGTCCACCAGTTTGCTCAGATTTTAAGGCCTTTTGGCCACCTTTTATTTTCTGTAGCAGGACATAAGGGCCATTGGGGCTACTCCACAGAAATATGAACAGTTGCATGAAACATCTAAGACTGTTATTATTATATTATTCAATGGACTAATCCCAGCTGAGGAAGAAGCAACACTATCTTTTTCAACCTCACACAAGAGCACAGTCTGCAGGTACAAGATATCTAACAGACTCTGACCAGCTTATTCTGCACAAGGTAAAAGCCAACTAGTATCAACCACCTTTCTTGATGATGTCCACTTCAGTCAGAGGCATCTGTATGTAGAAGTATGTATTACATAAACATATATGGTATTTCGCTGCACATATATGCAGAGAACTAGTTACCTCAGTCCTTGACAATAGACTGGAAACGATTCCCCATTGCAAGCAGCTACCTGCACAAGATGAACTACACAGAGTTTCTTGTTCAATGCACAGCATGGATAAAACAATGGGTCCACCTGAAATAAACTTGTTGATGCTCTAAAGGGCTTATTGCCCTTACACAATTCCTTTGTCAAATATCTGATCACAAAGTGTCCCCATGCAGTGACACCTCCCTACAGCATGGTTAGCAATAAAAAAAAATGTGAGCACATGTGCAACTACAGGTGATATGGGAGTTGTGGAGTCCTAGAGCCTGAATCCACTTTGTAACATAAGGGAATACCAGTGTTTGTTCTCCACAATGTACTTCAACATCACTGTTTATTATCACTCTATTGATGTAACTGTGCTTTAACTTTCAGCTTTATCTTTGTGTTTATAACACCTGTGCTGTGAAAATGCAGCAACTATTGCCCATGTATGTGAGCTATCACTGTGTGCATTATCCTTGTTTTCAGTTTTGATTCTTTTCCATATGCCAGGCCTTTTTTAAGACTCATTTACGATACGCCAGTCTTAATAAATCTGCTCCAATTTCTGTAAAGTGCTGTGGAATATGTTGTTGCTATATTAGCAAAATAAATAAATAACAATAATAAACATTTGGGGGGAATTTATCATGGTTTTGTGACTTTTCAGACTTATTTGCACAAAAAAACGGCAATATTTTTTATTTTTATGAAATTCAAACTTATTATCTGACATCACTACTTTCATGTTCATGTGTGTTGAACATATTTGTTGGTTTGCTGTACTCCTGACCTTAGCTTGTTTACTGGATATCTACTTGCTTACTGATTTTAGCTTTGACTGTTAACTCTCGGATTGACCTTGACTTGGACGCATTTATTCCTTTGATTTGACCTGCTCTCCTGGTTTGACCTGCCTTGTGAGTTTTTGCTGTAGTTCCTGGTTTGATTTTCAGGTTGTAGTGCATCTATTTCTTAAATTGGCTTTTGAGCTGATAACTTGGCCCCCAGACCCTGCCAAGTCCACCTGGCCTCACAGCAGGCTCTGATGAAGATATCTGGGCAACCTTAGACTCTATCTCCTAGCACAGAGGGAGATTTAGGTAGTTTGTACTTCTACTCTCTGTTATCTGCCATTTTCTGAATTTTTTGGGAATTGCTTTTTGAGGCAAGTTAATCAGTTTAACATTAGAAAAAAAGAAAGACAACCTGTCCACAGCAATCTCACTTAGAAGTCAATTGATCCTTTTTGAGGTGCAGGTGCCTGCTGCCTGGAACTGCTATCTGTTGCTGTCAAAATCATGTTAAAACAATAGAATAAAAATAAACACTCAGAAACTTAACAAATATTATGAAAAGAATTGAAGTCAGCTTATATTTCAATTAGTAAAATAAGTGAACCATTCCATTTAATTATCTACAGTGGATTTCCTTGTAACATTCATGGTCAATAGCATCATCAGGAGTAGAATACAATTATACATTTAGTTTACTGTGTGCATATTTTTGAGGGAGTGTTAATTTAAAAAAAATGGTTCTTCACTTGGCCTTAGATAAGATTTTCAGCGAGCAGTTTTCATGGATTAATTTTCTGTTGATTCTAAAATTTTCCTTTTTGGATTTGTCTTTTTCAGCATTGCCCACAAGATGGTGCTTTGACATTAAACTTAAGCAATAAGGCACCTAGTCAATGAAATGTGTATCTATCTTACTACTTGATATTGTATACTTTTCAACAATGAAATTGCTATAGGAAGAAGGAAAAGTTTTGGAATAATGGAAAACCCAGCACTCCAAAGAGGTAAGTTTTCAGTGAGATTGTATTTACTTCAAAAACTAAACAATGCAATATGTAGAAATGCTTTGGAAATACAACTGACCTTCTTCAGACTCTATATAAAATAAGAAATAGAATTCAGTTCGAACATCTGCCCACTTTTGTACAAACACATAATCCCGCATAGCTATAGCATATCACTCACTTTATAGCTATAGCATAACGTATACTATGTTGTACATAGTATGCCGGTAATCCATATGCCACCATAAATATAAAGTTAGAGTAGAGTATACTATGATTACTGAGTTAGAGTAGAGTATACTATACTAAATAGTAGGAATACAACCTGTAGGTAAACTGAAATGCATTGTTAAACTGTGATATAAGAAAGAAAATGTCCCCTTAACTAAGCAAAATCTTGGATAGTATAATGAATAAACGCTCAGGACTCTTACTGGACTGCACTTGTGATATAAGAAAGACTGTATGCATAAGAAATCTCAGAAATTGTGAGACAAATTCGCTAGACAGTGGGTCTATGGAGAAGGAAGGGGGGTAGAGGAGAAAGAAATATGATGCCGTCTACGGAATTAAATTAACCTAGCTGTGTTGTGAAAAAGAACTGTCTCTCCTCATGAGGAGCTCTCATTTCCTCCCCCTCCCCATGTATTTAACCAGTGGCAGAAAGAGGCAAATAAGTGAAGAAACTGCCGCTTTTCTTATATAAGGTACAAAATTTATCATCTTCACCTGAACTATGGATGTATGAAAAATATAGTTTAGTCTCTCTTTAATGGTTGTCTGAGTAATGTTATGCCACACTGAATGTACTTGGGCATGCAGATCATTAAGATTGGCTGCTGGCAACTTCCTTTGCAATTGCTGTCCAATGACGTCCAAGATGTGCTTGATGGGAGACAAGTCTAGAGATGTTGCAGGCCACGATAGCATGTTTAGGCCATGGAGGCTGCTCACCGGTGCACGAGCAACATGCGACCTGGCGTTGTCCTGTTGAAAAACAGCTCTTGGGACAATTTGGAAAAATGGCCGTACCACCAGTTCCATGACCAAATCAATGTCATCCATTTTTCATGGACTCAGAGAATATAGGAAGTGAAACAAGAAAAAGTTGATCTGCTTTGCCCAAGAAATGTGAAAATTTTTTGTTTTTTGTGAGAATGCGTTAAATTTTTTCAGTAGTACCCAGACATTGTATATTCACTGTTGCTACATTTACACCGATATCAGATAGAGTTTTTTCTATTTTACTACTTTTGCACAATTAAAGCCTGTTTCAAAGAGAAACTAATTTGTGCACGGCCACATTTTGATATCCATAATTTTGTAATTTTTCGTAAATGTAGCTTCATGAAGGCTTGCTTTTTTTGCACAGAGAGTCATATCTTTATTTAGTACCATTTTTTTATATCTTGAACTCACTGATCAACTTTTGATGGAGTAGTTACTTATACCATTGTTTTTTTTTTACATCATTCATTGTAGAACAACTTTTTTTCTACATGTTCTTTTTGTGATACCATTACCAACTATGTATATATATACAGTGCCTTGTGAAAGTATTCGGCCCCCTTGAACTTTTCAACCTTTTGCCACATTTCAGGCTTCAAACATAAAGATATAAAATTTAAATTTTTTGGTGAAGAATCAACAACAAGTGGGACACAATCGTGAAGTGGAACGAAATTTATTGGTTATTTTAAACTTTTGTAAAAAATAAAAAACTGAAAAGTGGGGCGTGCCAAATTATTCGGCCCCCTTAAGTTAATACTTTGTAGCGCCACCATTTGCTGCGATTACAGCTGCAAGTCGCTTGGGGTATGTCTCTATCAGTTTTGCACATCGAGAGACTGAAATTCTTGCCCATTCTTCCTTGGAAAACAGCTCGAGCTCAGTGAGGTTGGATGGAGAGCGTTTGTGAACAGCAGTTTTTAGCTCTTTCCACAGATTCTCGATTGGATTCAGGTCTGGACTTTGACTTGGCCATTCTAACACCTGGATACGTTTATTTGTGAACCATTCCATTGTAGATTTTGCTTTATGTTTGGGATCATTGTCTTGTTGGAAGATAAATCTCCGTCCCAGTCTCAGGTCTTTTGCAGACTCAGTCATTTAGGACAACATTGGATCATTCAGATATTCTCACTGAACTTCTGGAGTGAGTTTGCTGCACTGAAAGTAAAGGGGCCGACTAATATTGCACGCCCCACTTTTCAGTTTTTTATTTTTTACAAAAGTTTAAAATAACCAATAAATTTCGTTCCACTTCACAATTTTGTCCCACTTTTTGTTGATTCTTCACCAAAAAATTTAAATTTTATATCTTTATGTTTGAAGCCTGAAATGTGGCAAAAGGTTGAAAAGTTCAAGGGGGCCGAATACTTTCTCAAGGCACTGTATATATAATTTTGGTATTTTACTACTTTTGCACAATAAAAGCACTGTCTACAAAATGCTTTCCAAGAGTTAAAACGTTTTTAATACAGCTTTATGAAAGCTTGTGTTTTGTAAGACAAGTTATATTTTTCAATGGTACCATTTTGGCCCAAAACTTATTGATTAACTTTTATTGAATTGTTTTGTTAGGTAAATGGGTAAAAGCAGTTATTTTGCCATTGTTTTTGGGATTTTACTTATGAAATTCACTATGTGGTATACATAACATCTTAACTTTATTGTTTATTTATTTATTTACATGTCATTAGTAATGGGACCATACCAAATAGATTTTTTTCAGCTTTTTTGTTCTAATATGGGACTTGACTGTATGATCTATGATTGCTGTTATAATACCCTGCACAGCTCTGTATTTAAGTGTATTATTGCCAGTGATTTACTAGCAGGCAACCTATAAGGACTTCTCTAAGGCAAGTCTTAGCCTCTTCATGACATACAACAGAAAGAAACGTAAGTCAAATACAGCAGAAGTTATGGGAAAGTGAAAGTGACATGTATGTCTGTGGAAAAAAAGATGGTAAGCAGCGGATACAAACTCTGAGTTTTACCATACACTGCACTGACACTCGCTTTTGCGCATTTTAACATTTAAGGTTGAGGCCCCACGTAGCCTCGGCAATGCGGTTTTTTAGACAAACATAGTGGTTATATATCAAAAAGCTATGGTTGTAAAGAAAAATTTGCCCCTTTTCACGACTTGCAAGTGCTACAGGATTGTTGTTATTTGGGAGGTGTATTTGTTTCTGTGTGGCTAGCTGAAAAGTGAAGAATTGGCTTTTCTCAAAAAAAAAAAAAAAAGCCAGCAAGAATTATCCCTTTATGGGAGCAGATGTAAAATCAAAATGTTTTTTTTTTTTGTTTTTTTTTATGCCAACACTGTGGCACCCACAGTGTGGTATAGTGGAATGTGATGGACCAGGCCGTAGGACATATCAGGACATAATTCTGAACATAGCTGTTACAGTTGTGTAACTTACCCTTATTTCCCCACTGTTCTAGTGCAGTCTCTGTTTACTTGGCTACAGTGATATTTTGTGTGTATACCCAAAAGACCCCTGCAACCAATCATATGGCTGTTCTGTGCCATATACCACTGAGTGCAGTAATTGACTGCAGCAGTCACATAGGTTTAGGGCTGCAGCCAAATAAATAGAAAGCTAGGGAGGTGAACCTGAGTGATAGTACTGAAATAGTAATGACAGTAGTGGATGAATAAAATAAAATTTTGCCACATTTTTCCCCATTGGGCATCTATTATTTATTTTATTTATTTATTTATTATGCTTACTTATATAGCGGCATCATATTCCGCAGCGCTTTGCAGACATTGACAGTCACTGTCCCATATAGGGCTCACAATCTACATTCCCTATCAGTATGTCTTTGGAGTGTGGGAGGAAACCGGAGTACCCTGAGGAAACCCACGCAAACACGGGGAGAACATACAAACTCCTTGCAGATGTTGTCCTTGGCAGGATTCGAACCCAGGACTCCAGCGCTGCAAGGCTATCCACTGAGCCACTGTGCTGCCCGCATCTCTTTTTACAACTTGAAAACCCTTATTAAAGAGGTGTTCCAAGTATTTATTTACCCTGCAAAGGCTTAAAATAATACATATTATGTATACAATGCATACTCACCTCTCCAATTGGTTAGGGATGCAGCGGAGAGTCTCAGTTTGACCCCTATTTGTTGATCTTCTGCCCACAAATAAGTCTATCAGCCATTCAGTGACTGAATGGTGATGCTCATTTAGGTTGAAATCAGAGAAAGATCAGACAAATCAGGGACCCAAATGGTGGCTTTCCCAGCCTAATGGAGAGGTGAGTATTTATAGTTTTTTACTTTAAGCCACTGGAGGGAGAAACATTTACTACACACCTTTAATAAATTGTTATACTGACCTTACATAACATATAACAAGATAGACTTTTGCAATACTGTGCCTGCAATGTTTTACAAATATAGTTAGTGCACACCTTATTTTTATTATTCTTGTTGGTTTCTAGGTTTCCTGTATGCTTCTTATGTTTTCAGCTTGAAAGATCTGGAGATTTCTATCTTTTGTGACATCGCCCTTGCTTGGTTTGAGACAAATTTGTATTATTAGGCAGATGTTGGACAAGTTCCAACAATATAGTACAGTATAACAGCTAACTACTATATATGGAGCGATAAAACGATGTCAGCTCTATTAGAAATGTCTGCATATTTATCTTGACCTTGATGTTTGATTTGAAGACATTTGAGTTTCTGCCTTGTACAAGTTTGAAAAAAAAAGAATTGGAATTCAGGTTCATACATATATATCAAAGGTGGAAATGTTATATGGACTGTCAACTATTCCAGATACCACAGTTCTAACTAATACAATGATAATAATATCTCATTTAGCACCAACATCTTACGCAATGCTTTATAATAGGGTAAATAAATAAAATTACACAATCAAAACACACAAAAAGAGAGGTCAATCCTTATAAGATATACTGATATGTTTTATTAATGGGCTATTCCTTGTTAAACAATATATACAAATAGTTTTTTTAGGGGTTTTTTTTTTTTTGTCCCATGACAAAAAAGCATTGGGTATAAGGTATTGAACTATTGTTTTGTTATTGCCAATGGTAAACATATTGGTCCTATTGACTATATTTCTGTGAGGTCTCTCAGCAGTTCAAGATTACAGTTATATTGTAGTTTTAATGAGAGTCACTGTGACAAGAGTACAACAAGACTGCGATTTTATCGCTTCAATACAATAAACCTTATTGTCAGCTTATAGGAAGGGCATAAGAGAGGTGAATGCTTCTTTATACGAACACTGTATGATGTTGGTTTTCATACACTGTACTTTATGGTAGTTTTTATGATCGCTGCTATAGACTTTTGACATAATAAAGTTATATGATTTTGCCATCATTACGGAATATACAGGGGGCCCAACACAATTTTTTGCATTAGAGCTACCAGTGATTTGGATCCATACTTGCTTCTTCTTATATTTATTTTTATCTGACACATCACACTGGCTGTTGTGGTGGCTGACTCTTGGACAGCATCCTACATCACCACCTAATAATTTAGCCTATAAAAACAATGGGGTGGATTTATCAATATTGATTTTGGAAATCGCTGAAAAAAATATGCTGCCATGTGCACTTTTCTTGCACATGGCAGCACATCTTAAACCCTGTTTCTTTTCAGATAAACCATGCCCTTTTTGTAAGTTGTAGGTGTCTAAAAAGTCTCTAAAACACTTGATAAACGTGATGCATGGCGAGATACACAGTTTTTTGTTGTGAATTACGCCAGAATTATGGGGCATTTTGTGTAGACATATTAATAGAGCTTGTCCAGTTCTGACAATCCCTGTAACTACTGCAGCCACCGTGTATATGCTGTTCTATTTTAGTTATTGCTCTAGTGTTCATTTTATACCTGTATCCCTTCTGGAATATGATTAGAAAGGTGGATGAATGTGCTAGACTGTTGTGTTCATTAGCAAAGGCTAAAGCTTCCTAGTGCTACATTTTCCAGTATATTAAATAGGCCTTTTTACCACTGTGTATTTCCAGAGGGTGAATTACCTAGAAGGCAAAAAGAAAAAAAGGAATAGAGATTCAATGCATTCATTTTTATAATGCTTAGCAGATGGAACCATGCAGAAGCCCTTATCACCTCAAGTCTCTTTAGACGAATAGGAAGAATATAGTGCCTTGTTGCACTGGAACTGTAATGCAAAATCAACATTGGATACATTAGCAACTTTCTGTCTTGGCAGGACATTGTAATGATGTGCAGCATTTCCCAGAAGGTAAAACTCTTGTTAAGACCAAGCTTATATTAGAATATTATGCATTACAATAATGTAGCATTATGTATTGTACACAAGGCAAATACTCTATAAATCTTTTATATGTACTATTTAAAGCTTTATCACATCACTGGGAAATACAAGTTTGGACCAAGAACATATTTGTCAACCAGCCCTATCCTCCTGGGATTTAATGTATTCAGTGAGTCACATTCTGTACAGCTTCTTTGGTAGTACTATATGTTTTCTGCAGCTCACAGTCAGCTTTGCAAAATCAAACTATAGAACGTTTGTGAATGTCTCAAAAAAGAGAGCCAGGCACCTGTAACAATTACAGATGAGCGTATATGTGTATGCTCAAGATTCATCTTTTGACTTGACTTTCATATTGTTTTATTTGGATGAAACATGCAACCTATTAGCACTTATTTTGTAAAATGAATGGAACTTGGTTGAGAGATTTTCATTTCGATAATTTTTTTTACAATTAAAATGAATTTTGTTATTATTTTCTGTAGCTGAAAAAATAATGTATAATTTTTTCTACTACTGTAATTGCAGATTACCTCACTTGTAGAAGAAAGAAGGCTGCCTCTATAATGGCACATAGTGGCTGGAGCTATCTGGTAGACAAAATCTGATTATAGAAAGTAAACACAAACTGAGCTAAACAGCTCACCAATATATGTCCAATTTAAGATCCATACTCCAGGCTAAAAGGTGCACGAACACATAGGTCTTGGGCCTGTAGACCACTCTTCAAATAACAAATAGTTCAGCACCAAGCCAGAAATGATTCTATAAAATATAACTTTTAATCTTCATGTAAACATCAATCCATAGGTTCAGTAAAAAGAAAAACATACCTACGCGTTTTGATGCCATGGGTAAGGGACATGTTGTCTCGAAATGCGTAGGTATATTTTTCTTTTGACTATCGAACCTATGAATTGATTTTAAATGAAGATTAAAAGTTATATTTTATAGAAACATTTCTGGCTTGGTGCTGAACTATTTTTTATTTGAAGAGCGTTGTCAAAGTTTGACCCTTTAACGTGCCATACCTAAACAATCAAACTGCAGACAGCTGTTTTGAGGTTCTGGCACCTCTTGAGTGCAATTTATGGTGCCGTTTCTTTTTGTGGAGAACGCCAAAGTAGGTTTAGATAATTACGTATCCCATTCCACTATAAATCCTATACAGGCTATAGGAGACACTGTAATCTGCTTAGTAGTATACAATATAGCAAATACCTAGAGAACAAGCACATCGTACTTGCAAATAACACTGTGGGTCCAAAAGGGGAGAGACACGTCTCTTTCGCAATGTGGGGCCCTGGCCTTAATGTGATCAGTAGATGCGATATTCTCTCGACCACATGTAACTAAAACTTCTATTCTATGATCAAAGTATTACTTTCCGGGGATTTTAGCAGCAAAAAGTATCTTACCTTCGGGGATGCCTAGAAAAAAGAAGTCGGCGGTGAAACTGCACAAGATCTCCGACTTATATTTCCCTCACGGGGGAGGAACAACATGGAGACGGCCCGCGCCTGGAAACGGAGTCTAGGGCCTCGACTCCACCTCGTGATCCCCCGGAGGAGACAGGCATGCTCTCCGCTCACAAGAGAGCGCTCTCAGCCCCATCCCTACCGCATCTGCTGGACGGCGCGGTTGCAGAGTCACCTGGGCCTTCTCCCCGGCAGGCCGGGGCCTGCATTGGAAACGGGCCTCCGCAGCATGGCGCTTTGGGGTTTACAGGCATATCCAGCCTGGAGACACACCAGTCCCCCACCGCTAGCCCGGTGAAGCAGAGACCCAGGCTCCAGAGCAGTGACTCCCAGGATGACGAGGTGAGCGACACTGTGCAGCCTACTCCTCCACCCACCGATTTTTTTGCAGATATCCCAGAGACGGAGAACCCACTTACTGAGGCCTCCATGAAAAATATGCTCATGGCCTTCTGCAAATCACTAAAAACAGACATGTCTCTCATGGTAAAACCGCTAGATAGAGATCTTCAGGAACTAAAAAACCGTACCGTTCATGTTGAATCCAAAATGGCGGAATTTGCGACATCACACAATGCGCTAATAGATGCTCACTATGAGATGGAGACGGATGTGTCGTTTTTGAAAGCCAAAATAGCCGATTTGGAAGATCGCTCAAGAAGAAATAATCTGAAATTTAGAGGGATTCCGGAGTCAGTTTCCACGAGTAATTTAACGGCGTTCCTCCAAGATCTGATCCGATCGCTCCTGCCGAATCTTACGGCGATGGATTTAACTATTGATAGAGCGCATAGAGTCCCCAGACCATCACATCTAGATGAAGCTATACCTAGAGATGTTCAAGCTAAAATTCACTTCTATCGCACTAAAGATCTGGTTTTGATGACTTCCCGAAAGGTAGATCACCTACCTGAACCATATCACAAAATATCCATTTACTCGGATTTATCAGCCACGACATTGCAATTGAGGCGACAATTCATCCCTATTACCGCAGCCTTACGCCAGCACCACATTTTGTACAAATGGGGATTTCCGGTCCTCGTGATCATTACCCGAGACAATATGGTGCATGTCATCAAAACTCTGGAGGAAGGAAAACGTCTGCTTCATAATTGGAACATTCCGATTGTCGAGATACCACCCAAACAACCACCTGGTCCTGTGTCGGATCGTTGGCAACAAGTGAGGGCCCAGAGACGTCCACGCAAAGGGCTACAAAGCTAGAGACTCACCTTTTCTTGGATTTCGTATGTCCACTGTCGTTGAACTTATCCCCCCAGGATTACGACAGCCGCTGGTCCGCTGTACCACAATCTTTTTTTTTTCCTTTTTGTTTGGTTCTGCCACGATGGTTTATTCATTGGTTATGTAGTTTGCATGGTTTGTTTTTTTTTTTGGTTCTGGCACATTGGGCGTAGTGAATACGGAGGGTGGAGACAGCTTCTCTTCATACCAACATTGACACCTCCTGGTATAAGTAGTTGTGGTAAGACTCTTAAAGCATTTCTAACTGTATATTATGGTACTTAAAATTGTGTCCATGAATGTCAGAGGTTTGAACTCCCCTCAAAAAAGAGCCAATTTATGGCGTGAGGCCCGAGGTCATAACTGTGACATTCTTGCATTACAAGAGACGCATCTTTTGAAGGCAGATGCTTTTCGCATTAATCACCCAGCATACCCGCATGTGTTTCATGCTCACTACTCCTCAAAGCGTAGGGGCACATTGATTGGGATTAGGGACTCGGTAGCGTTTCAACTGTTATCTCAATACGCTGACCCGGGAGGGCGATTTGTTATACTAGTGTGTATTATTAACAATGTCACTTATACGCTGGTATCAGTTTACGCCCCGAACAGGAAACAGGTGGCGTTCCTAGGGAGACTTGTGAGGACGGTAGGAAAGAGGAAGCAGGGATGTCTAATATTAATGGGAGACTTTAATATGGCCCCGGACCCGCTAGTAGATACCACTTCTGGCATACTAACACGTCACCCCTCCTTCTCGCAGGCTATATGGCGCTATGAACTATTTGATGTCTGGCGTATCCTGCATAACACTGAAAGAGATTATACGTATCATTCGACTGTACATAATAGCTATTCCCGAATTGATTTGTTCCTAATCGAGCAAGCTAGCATTCCCCTTGCTATGCAGTCCGAGATATCTCAAATAACTTGGTCAGACCATGCAGCGATAACCTTGTCCATAGCTGAAAAATATGAATCTGCTAGAGCATATGTGTGGAGGTGTAATGACTTTTTAATGTCACAGCCAAAGTTAAAAGCAACATTAGAGAATGATTTGAAGGAATTCTTTCAGATTAATGCCCCCTCTGCTCCTGGCCCTGAGATACTGTGGAATTCTCATAAGGCCTTTATTAGAGGAACGTTTATTCGCCTAGGGCATATCGAAAAGAAAAACAGGATGACAGAAATAGATCGCCTGCTCCGTCAGATAAGAACCATGGACACCAGCAACAAAAAATCTCCATCTCCCTTACATGCAACGGAATTAATAACATTACGTCAACAGTTGACTGCTTGTTTATTGCACAAATATGAGAAAAACCTGAAAAGGGTTAGAGCTACGTATTACTCCCAATCTAATAAAGCGGGCAAACTCCTAGCATCCAAGCTTAAACAAAAGCATGCAAAATCTAGGATCCCATTTATGCACAGCAAGGATGGTACATACAAAATTTATGACCCAAATGGCATCGCCAACGCCTTTAAACATTTCTATTAGGGTCTCTACAACATAGCAGAAAACTCTTCGATGGTCCCCCCGACAACCTATGATATTGAACAATTCCTTAAGGCGGCTCAATTACCCGCACTCACTGAGTCACAGCTGGACTCCTTAAATGCACCTATTACCTCAGCAGAGTTATTATCCATCATTAAATCACTGCCGTCACACAAGTCTCCGGGCCCTGACGGCCTTACTAATGAATATTATAAATGTTTCTTCCCAGCCCTGATGAGCCCACTATTGTCATTTTTGACGGCCGTGGTGGATTCTGGGATCATCCCAAAAGAAAATCAAGAAGCCCTGATAGTTACGCTGCCAAAGCCTGGCAAACCCGCCACCAGCCCCCAGAACTTCAGACCAATATCGCTATTGAACACAGACTTAAAAATCTATGTCAAATTAATAGCAAGTAGATTGGCAGTCTGTCTCCCAAGTTTGATAAACCATGATCAAGTGGGGTTTGTTAAAGGGAGACAATCATATGATAATACTAGACGTATTTTAAATATAATACACCATGTTGACTCTAGGAAGGAAACGGCGGTGATCCTTGCACTAGACGCAGAGAAGGCGTTCGATCGCATTTGCTGGTCGTACGCCTTTTCGGTGCTCAGAAATATGGGGTTTTCTGGAGCTGTTTTGAGAGCGATTGAAGCATTATACTCGGCACCTTCTGCGAGAGTGTTCACCAACGGAGTAGTATCAGATCCATTCCTCATTACAAACGGGACCAGACAGGGGTGCCCCCTATCGCCCCTGATATTTGTTCTTTCTATAGAACCTTTAGCCCAGATACTTAGACTAGATCCGAGAGTGGGAGGCATTGACATAGGAGATAAATCTCATCTTATATCATTATATGCTGATATTATTCTCACTTTGTCCAAACCGCGAACATCTATTCCTCATCTTATGGATATTATTAGTACTTTTGGGCAATTATCGTTTTACAAATTAAACATGGCCAAATCTCAGGCATTGCCTTTCAATGTCCCTCCACCCTTGCTCCAACATCTACAATCGACTTATGATTTTGATTGGAGGAAGGACAGCGTTCAATATTTGGGGATACAGGTGACAGCATCACTAGGAACCCTCTACAAATATAACTATATCCCAATGTTAAAAATATTGCAAGAAGAGACTGAGCGACTGTCCAAAACAGATATTTCCTGGATAGGACGGGTAGCTGCTTTTAAGATATTGCTATTGCCTAGACTCTTGTACTTGTTCCGCACGCTCCCAATATCCATTCCTGTTTCCTTTTTTGAGACGGCACAAAGGGTGATTTCAAAATATATATGGAATGGTAGGAGACCTAGAATCAATAAAAGCTTTCTATTTAAGCAACGAGAGGCAGGAGGGCTGGGAGTACAAGTTGTGAGTAATTACTATATAGCATCTCTGGTCACTCAGTGCGCAAGGTGGAAGTCAATGGATACCTCGGTTCCATGGCTACATATAGAGCAGGCATTTATATTTCCCCTAAAACTGGAGGACGCGCTATGGTTGCCCTTTTGGAACATTTCTGCTCCGGGATCTTTCTCCCCAATCATGTGTGCCTCGTTAATGGCATGGAAGCTAATCCATGGGAAAGCAAACCCAATGAAGCATTTTCACATTGCAGAAATGCCTCTGTCATTGATGGCCTGGGTGATTGATGGCGTAGGGGTCTCGGGTTGGGAATTGAGGGGGATCACGCAGATTTCTCAACTATACTCTGACTCTAAACAACCTATACCGTTTGTAGATCTGAGACAAAAATACGGAATTCATGTAGGCGATTTCCTTAAATATTTTCAAATATGGCATTTCATATCTAAACACCCTGTGACGACCTTGCCTCATAATAATTCACTTTTCATTTGGTTGTCGACCAATGTGAGGGGACTACGATTTCTATATGATAAAATGGATGGAATCTCGACTTTTACTAGATCTACTCCATTCCGTTGTTGGGAGAGAGACTTAGGAATGGTCATTACTTTAGATGAATGGCAACAAACGATTAGACTGATCCATCTGTCTTTAAAATGTAGCACCCACATAGAGACTGCAATGAAAATCATTTTACAGTGGTATAGGACCCCGTCTACTTTACAGTTAGCGTATCCCTCCGTGTCTGGGTATTGCTGGAGGGGATGCGGAGACAGAGGAACCCTTCTTCACATTCTGGGAACCTGCCCTATAATTCGTGGTTACTGGGATAGTGTCTTTAACATGCTCTCAGAACTGTTTGATCTACATCTCCCCCCTACTGCACATATGGCTATTTTGCTACTTGGAATTCCCGGAGAGCTGAATAAGCATAAACAACTTATTTGTAAAATTAACTTTAATAATTAAAATTAAACTATAGCTAAATTAATGTTGGTACAGAGATGGAAGTCAGTGGTCTCCCCGCCTATGTCAGCCCTGTTACTAGCCATTAATAACACATACTCCTATGAAAGGATACTCGCAATGGGAAACAACTCTTTTCATAGATTTTGAAATAATTTGGGATGTGTGGATACACTCTAGATTTCTCACGTAGAGGGAACTGGAATGGTATATGAAACTCAGTCGAGGCGGCTGTAGCAGATATGAGGATGGATATGGGACTCGCCAACCCAGTCGAAGGGGGAGTTGGGGAGGGTAGTCAACACTGCGGGTACGTGTCGAATGTCTTTTGCATAACTAAACACCTAATGAAGAAGGGAAAGCTGTTCATGGAAAAACCACCCTAGACACAGACCTCAACAGCCCAATAAATGTGCCTAAATGTTATTATTATTGTTTACTCTATAAGTAATCTTTGTCTTTTGTTTCAAAGATATGCGGTTTAAAGAATGTATCTTGAGAATATTTTATAATGCATATTAACTGTATATCACAATGTCTATCCATAATGTTCTTTACTTTTGTACCTTGAAAATTTAAATAAAAATTATTGAAACTAAATTCTTTAAAGGGGTTTCCCATGAACATAACGATATGTAAATGGTAGACAATTAGAGGTTAAACATTTTTGCAAATATAGATAATTAAACATTTTGCAGAGTTTTGGAGATTTTCTTTGGCCATCCTGGTGGTGGCGGTCTGTTGTCTTGAGTGGTTGCTTGTGGAGATGGCCATGAATGCAGGAACATTTTATACTCTGAATCCCAGCCATGATTTCCTTGTGGCCGGATTATCTTCTCTTACATGGAGTGTCCCTGCCTAATAACCTGTCCACAGTGACTGGTTTTCTGACAAGTGGCAGACCATGGAAGGTTCCTGCATTCATGGTCATGTCCGTTGGTGGCTGGTCGGGGCGGCAGGCTGTCCCCGCTATGATGGTTGGAGAAAATCATTGAGACACAGCAAAAATTGTTACATATTTTTGCAAAAGTGTTTTGACTTTTGACTGTATACAAATCTAAATGTGGTTATGCTCGTGGGAAAACGTTATCCTAGTCTATATTTCTTTAATTTTAGAAGTAGGTGGCGGTGGGTTATGTTTTTAGCTAACTTTGCATAGTTAATATAGGCATTTCAATTACATTTAACAATAGAACCTGGGAATATACAATAAGTACAAAGCTTATGATAATTTATTAATGAAGCTGCTATATATCAATGGCGGTGTTGGGATCTATTCGGATCATGTTTTTTTCCATCTCTTTTATGTCCTTTTAAGGCTAAGGCCCCACATAGTGGGCTGCAGCAAAAAAGTGCTGCGGGAAAGACTATGCTGGCAACGCTTCGCGGTTTTTCCAGCAGTGCTTTTCACAGAAAGTCCGCGGAGATCTCCTCTTCGGGCTTTCTGCTTCAATTATACCTATAGGGAAACCGCCGGCGTTTCCATAGATATCATTGACATGCTGCGATTTCCAAAACTGCGGCGGTTCTGGAGGTCTCGGTGTGTCCGCTGCACGGATTTTCCCGCAATGTGTGAATGGGATTCGCTATGTAAAACGCCAAGTTTTTTTCCATTTCCATTAGTTTTTTTTGACGGACACAAAAGTATGGTATACTACGTTTTTAGCCCTTCAAAAAGACAGACAGAAACGGATCCATTTTTAATTTTTTTTTTAACATTGATGTTTATGTAAACGGAGGACCATTAGTTTGCATCCTTTATTTGCATCCATTTTTTGCATCCTTTAAATGGATGTAGAGAACAGATGTGAAGGCGTGATCTGAATAGACCCCTGTTCTTCTATTTCTTTCAGTGTCATTGTATATTGTATTACTGAACTGCTTAATGTGTGCAGCACAAATAGTTTGTATCTAATAAAATAGTAATTCATAAAAAAAAAAAAAGTATTACTTTCCTATTTGTGATGAGACTTTTTTTTTTTGGTGTGGGCAACAGGTTGTCAGAGTGACTGGCTTGGTTTATGTTCTTTTTACCTTAAAATGGACCTTTCACCACTTCAAATAAGCCCAGCTCTTTACATCATCTAATAGCTGCTGCTCCACTGTTTCTGGCACAGTTGGAATTTTTCTCTAACCCCCACCATTCCCGAGCAATAAATGCTATTAATTTTGGTGCCTCATATGCTATTTAGGACCTGTAGTGTCAGGAGGGACCTTCTGCCATTACAGAGCTTAAATAGTACATCAGGCACCAAAACTAACTGCACTTGTTACTTAGGAATGGTGGAGACTAGAGAGAAAATTCCAACTGTGCTGGAATCAGCGGAGCAGCTCCTATTACCAAATGCTAAGAACTTGAATGGGTGGAGGTGGTTAAAGGTTCTCTTTAAATATCTTAGTCTCTATGTACTTAGCTATTTTCCAGGAATACTATAAAATCAAACACACTAGACTTTCACCTTCATACTTTACTACCTGCCTTGGCATAAGCACTTATGTCTCACACAGTAAATACAATTCATGTCTTTAGAGACAAATGACGAGGGAAAATACATATGTGCTAGCAGTTTTTTCGCAGAAAACAGTGGAATATTTTCATGTTGTGTACTTTCATTCACTGTGTACAGTACATCTTGCTTAAATAGGAAACATTTTTGTGGTGAGTAGTAAGATCCTAAGCTTAGTAATGTTTCTCCAATCACTTTATCATAACAGAAATCTAAAAATTGTTGTAATAGACACAGCATTTACAATAAAGATTATATCACAAATCTATTAGCAGTGTTCTTATGAACATATTCCATTTCCAAACTGACAGTAAAAAACACTACAGCCTCCTGGAAACGAACATAGTGATTTTTCTGTTTGCAAATATTGATCCGCAATCCGCAAAACACATATAAGTATGTCATCCCCAAACATGGATCTGCAAAAAGACTTGTATGATCCCCTACACTTGTCTGTGCCGCAAATGCTGATGTATACGACACGGACACAGGGCCACAAAAAAATTTAATTTTGAACAGCTCTAACTTTGGAACTGCGGTGGATAGAACCTTGATCCTGGAATTTTGGCTTTAAAATAAGACCAAGATAATGTCTGGAGCCCACATAGATTTAGAGATATCACTGGTTAAAGTGGAGGTGCATATAATTGGGGGCTGGGGCCCCACGTTGCAAACACAAAGCATTTTGGCTTTGGTGGAAACACCGCAGAAAAAAATACTGTGTTTTGCTTGTTATGCTTGTTAATGAAAAAAAAAAACCACACAATTGGTACCACCACATCCGTAACAACCTCTAAAATAAAATTGGTGTGTTATTTACTCTATATTGTAAGTGCAATGATCCTTGAAATTCAGATGCCAGAATTTTTGTTTTCTGATCATCTCACCAAACAAAAAGTTATAAAAACTTACCAAAAAGTTTTGTGTACCCACAAAATACAAGGTCTCGTAAAGCTACATTGAAATAAAAAGTAAAAAGTTATGAACACAAGTATGCAGAAAGTGATAAAATGTTACTGAAAATGTGATATATCTCTAAAGGGTTAAAATGCACATAAGGAACTGGAGTTATGTGCCAGTAATATTTATTTGAAGACTCTGTCATAGTGTTCTGCAAGTGCAAATTTTTTGTCCGGCGCTTTCAGAATGGGCACCCAATGGATCCCATTAAAGCTAATGGGCTCCGTCGGGCTCTGTATGTGACCGCTGTTGTAGGTCAAGTCCTTACTTTCTAAAAAATCTTTATTCTGGATAGAGACTGTGAGTGTGAGACTGTGTGTAGAACCCCCCTCTTCGATGTAAAATATAATAAAGAAACGTTGCCCATTCCTTTCCATTGGGACTGATAGCATTTTTGATTGTCATGTAAAAATACACAAGTCACTAAAACAAAAATTGAAGCTTAATTCTCACTAGAAAGAGAGAACAAATTGTATCACTGAAAAACACATGTTGACAGAGCTGCAAACATTTAATAATGGACAAAAATCTAAAATGACAGTTCTGCAGATAAAATATACTGTTACTTGTAATTTTAACTTCTATCTCCCTGTTTTGTTTTCTTTCATAAGCATTATTAGATTCTGGTGACTTTCCAGTCTCCTTGTGATAATCCACCATGAGCTCTAGTGCTTATCTCAACCATTTATTAGGACATATAAACAGTACAGACTTTTTAATACAAATATCAGTATAGACATAGTCAAAACGAATACATTTGTCTGACTGGCATCCGTTCAAAGGAGTCTGCTGCTGGATGTGCTTCAGTAGATTTCAGTGAAAATAAGGATTGTTTTTCTTTAAAGAGGCATGTGTGCTATTCTAATGTTATCAATTCTGAGAAATCAAGTAAATGTGTAAGACTCAAGATGAAAAGTACTGCAACTTTAACCACTTCATAACCAGGCCATTTTTCCTAGTTCTTTACCAAACACATTTTCAGGGATCTTATTTTTATGTTGTTTTATGATAACATATTTTTAACATCCAGATAAATGTAAAGAAAAAGGGAAGAGTGAAACAGCTGTGTGGGGGTGGAGCTACAACCTGTGATATGGGTGTGATAGTGGTGTACTCTCATTTTTTTTGTCTTCAGTTTTTTATTTTTCCTTTTTCTACACATTATGCCTTTCCTAGTATAAACTACAGAGCTGATCTGGGTCCTTTAAGACCCAGCAATTCTGCAGGTCCCCAGACACCCAGTAATTACATGACTGTTGGACAGGGAGAAAGCAGCAAGATAGTGGCGCACATAGCTGTATACAAACTCTCTTTTGGGAATCTGTCTGTCATTGACAGCTCTCTCCCTGCTCATGCGGCTGCACAATCTTGTGTAGCTGCATACTCTGCAGGGATGTACTAGAATGTCCTTGCAGAGTTAAATGCTGACAACCCAGACATATATTGCCAATGTGTGGATTGGAAATGGTCAATCAAAGGGCATGTGTCCAATTGGTTTGCTAGTGCAGCCTATGCCAGAGGAGTCCACAAGAGCAGGGAATTTGTCTTCTCCCTATTCAGAGGAAGTGAGGGTCAGTGGTATTTGGTGTGAGGGCCAGTGTTCAGGGATATTGGGTCATTTGTCATCTATTTGTTTATTTGTTTAATATCATCCATCAACATTTTCTGACTATCACCACCATCATCTGTTTGAGCCATAAACTGCAAAAATGTTTTTTTGTTACCTGGTATGCTGATGGATGCTTAATAATGTATAATTATGTTTTGTGACTGTCCAACTGTTATACCATTTGACCCTACTGTAAGTCCTGGGAGTGTCTGATTACCAGGAGACACCATTGGTACACGGGAAAGGCGATTGCAATAGACGAAGTCCAATTCTGCTCTCTAGTGTCCATGTGGCATTGTTATATATTTACATATGATATCTATTACCTACACACCTGGACAAAATAGTTGGCCCCTCGTTTAATGAAAGAAAAGCCCACAATGGTCACAGAAATAACTTCAATCTGACAAAAGTAATAATATATAAAAATTCTATGAAATTGAACAAATGAAAGTCAGACATTGCTTTTCAACCATGCTTCAACAGAATTTTTTAAAAAAGAAAAATCATGAAACAGGCCTGGACAGAAATGATGGTACCCTTAACTTAATGTTTTGTTCCACAACCTTTTGAGGCAATCACTGCAATCAAACGATTCCTGTAACTGCCACTGAGACTTCTGCACCTCTCAACAGGTATTTTGGCCCACTCCTCATGAGCAAACTGCTCCAGTTGTCTCAGGTTTGAAGGGTGCCTTTTCCAGACGGCATGTTTCAGCTCCTTCCAAAGATGCTCATATGGATTTAGGTTAGGGCTCATAGAAGGCCACTTCAGGATAGTCCAATGTTTTCATCTTAACCATTCTTGGGTGTTTTTAGCTGTGTGTTTTGGGTCATTATCCTGTTGCGAGACCCATGACCTGAGACTGAGACCAAGCTTTTTGACACTGGGCAGCACATTTCTCTCTAGAATCCCCTGATAGTCTTGAGATTTCATTGTACCCTGCACAGATTCAAGACACCCTGTGCCAGATGCAGCAAAGCAGCCCCAGAACATAACAGAGCCTCCTCCATGTTTCACAGTAGGGACAGTGTTCCTTTCAAGATATGCTTCATTTTTCCGTCTGTGAACATAGAGCTGATGTGCCTTGCCAAAAATTTCGATTTTTGTCTCATCTGTCCATAGGACATTCTCCCAGAAGCTTTGTAGCTTGTCAACATGTAGTTTGGCAAATTACTTTTGTCAGATTCAAGTTATTTCTGTGACCATTGTGGGTTTTTCTTTCATTAAACAAGGGGTACCAACAATTTTGTCCACGTGTGTACAGTACCTTGCGAAAGTATTCGGCCCCCTTGAACTTTTCAACCTTTTGCCACATTTCAGGCTTCAAACATAAGGATATAAAATTTTAATTTTTTGGTGAAGAATCAACAAGTGGGACACAATCGTGAAGTGGAACAAAATTTATTGGATATTTTAAACTTTTGTAAAAAATAAAAAACTGAACAGTGGGGCATGCCAGATTATTTGGCCCCCTTAAGTTAATACTTTGTAGCGCCACCTTTTGCTGCAATTACAGCTGCAAGTCGCTTGGGGTATGTCTCTATCAGTTTTGCACATCGAGAGACTGAAATTCTTGCCCATTTTTCTGTGGAAAACAGCTCGAGCTCAGTGAGGTTGGATGGAGAGAGTTTGTGAACAGCAGTTTTCAGCTCTTTCCACAGATTCTCAATTGGATTCAGGTCTGGACTTTGACTTGGCCATTCTAACACCTGGATACGTTTATTTGTGAACCATTCCATTGTAGATTTTGCTTTATGTTTGGGATCATTGTCTTGTTGGAAGATAAATCTTCATCCCAGTCTCAGGTCTTTTGCAGACTCCAACAGGTTTTCTTCCAGAATGGTCCTGTATTTGGCTCCATCCATCTTCCCATCAATTTTAACCAACTTCCCTGTCCCTGCTGAAGAAAAGCAGGCCCAAACCATGATGCTGCCACCACCATGTTTGACAGTGGGGATGGTGTGTTCAGGGTGATGAGCTGTGTTGCTTTTACACCAAACATATCGTTTTGCGTTGTGGCCAAAAAGTTCGATTTTGGTTTCATCTGACCAGAACACCTTCTTCCACATGTTTGGTGTGTCTCCCAGGTGGCTTGTGGCAAACTTTAAACAAGACTTTTTATGGATATCTTTGAGAAATGGCTTTCTTCTTGCCACTCTTCCATAAAGGCCAGATTTGTGCAGTGTACGACTGATTGTTGTCCTATGGACAGACTCTCCCACCTCAGCTGTAGATCTCTGCAGTTCATCCAGAGTGATGATGGGCATCTTGGCTGCATCTCTGATCAGTCTTCTCCTTGTTTGAGATGAAAGTTTAGAGGGTCGGCCGGGTCTTGGTAGATTTGCAGTGGTCTGATACTCCTTCCATTTCAATATGATCGCTTGCACAGTGCTCCTTGGGATGTTTAAAGATTGGGAAATCTTTTTGTATCCAAATCCGGCTTTAAACTTCTCCACAACAGTATCACGGACCTGCCTGGTGTGTTCCTTGGTCTTCATGATGCTCTCTGTGCTTTAAGCAGAACCCTGAGACTATCACAGAGCAGGTGCATTTATATGGAGACTTGATTACACACAGGTGGATTATATTTATCATCATCAGTCATTTAGGACAACATTGGATCATTCAGAGATCCTCACTGAACTTCTGGAGTGAGATTGCTGCACTGAAAGTAAAGGGGCCGAATAATATTGCACGCCCCACTTTTCAGTTTTTTATTTTTTACAAAAGTTTAAAATAACCAATAAATTTCGTTCCACTTGTCCCACTTGTTGATTCTTCACCAAAAAATTAAAATTTTATATCCTTATGTTTGAAGCCTGAAATGTGGCAAAAGGTTGAAAAGTTCAAGGGGGCAGAATACTTTCGCAAGGCACTGTATATACAGTACAAACCAAAAGTTTGGACACACCTTCTCATTCCAAGAGTTTTCTGTATTTTCATGACTATAAAAATTGTAGATTCACACTGAAGGCATCAAAACTATGAATTAACACATGTGGAATTATATACTTAACAAAAAAAGTGTGAAACAACTGAAAATATGTCTTATATTCTAGGTTCTTCAAAGTAGCCACATTTTGCTTTGATTACTGCTTTGCACACTCTTGGCATTCTCTTGATGAGCTTCAAGAGGAAGTCACCTGAAATGGTTTTCACTTCACAGGTGTGCCCTGTCAGGTTTAATAAGTGGGATTTCTTGCCTTATAAATGGGGTTGGGACCATCAGTTGTGTTGTTCAGAAGTCAGGTGGATACACAGCTGATAGTCCTACTGAATGGAGTGTTAGAATTTGTATTATGGCAAGAAAAAAGCAGCTAAGTAAAGAAAAACGAGTGGCCATCCTTACTTTAAGAAATGAAGGTCAGTCAGTCCGAAAAATTGGGAAAACCTTGAAAGTGTCCCCAAGTGCAGTGGCCAAAACCATCAAGCGCTACAAAGAAACTGGCTCACATGAGGACCGCCCCAGGAAAGGAAGACCAAGAGTCACCTCTGCTGCGGAGGATAAGTTCATCCGAGTCACCAGCCTCAGAAATCGCAGGTTAACAGCAGCTCAGATTAGAGACCAGGTCAATGCCACACAGAGTTCTAGCAGCAGACACATCTCTACAACAACTGTTAAGAGGAGACTGTGCAGCAGGCCTTCATGGTAAAATAGCTGCTAGGAAACCACTGCTAGGGACAGGCAACAAGCAGAAGAGACTTGTTTGGGCTAAAGAACACAAGGAATGGACATTAGATCTGTGGAAATCTGTGCTTTGGTCTGATGAGTCCAAATTCGAGATCTTTGGTTCCAACCACCGTGTCTTTGTGCGACGCAGAAAAGGTGAACGAATGGACTCTACATGCCTGGTTCCCACCGTGAAGCATGGAGGAGGAGGTGTGATGGTGTGGCGGTGCTTTGCTGGTGACACTGTTGGGGATTTATTCAAAATTGAAGGAATACTGAACCAGCATGGTTACCACAGCATCTTGCAGCGGCATGCTATTCCATCCGGTTTGCGTTTAGTTGTACCATCATTTATTTTTCAACAGGACAATGACCCCAAACACACCTCCAGACTGTGTAAGAGCTATTTGACCAAGAAGGAATGTGATGGGGTGCTACGCCAGATGACCTGGCCTCCACAGTCACCAGACCTGAACCCAATCGAGATGGTTTGGGGTGAGCTGGACCGCAGAGTGAAGGCAAAAGGGCCAACAAGTGCTAAGCATCTCTGGGAACTCCATCAAGACTGTTGGAAGACCATTTCAGGTGACTACCTCTTGAAGCTCATCAAGAGAATGCCAAGAGTGTGCAAAGCAGTAATCAAAGCAAAAGGTGGGTACTTTGAAGAACCTAGAATATAAGACATATTTTCAGTTGTTTCACACTTTTTTGTTAAGTATATAATTCCACATGTGTTAATTCATAGTTTTGATTCCTTCAGTGTGAATCTACAATTTTTATAGTCATGAAAATACAGAAAACTCTTGGAATGAGAAGGTGTGTCCAAACTTTTGGTCTGTACTGTATATATATATATATATATATATATATATATATATATAGATATATAGACCAATCTAGACCAGACCAAACTTTTGGTCTGTACTGTGTATATATATATATACACAGTACAGACCAAAAGTTTCGACACACCTTCTCATTCCAAGAGTTTTCTGTATTTTCATGACTATAAAAATTGTAGATTCACACTGAAGGCATCAAAACTATGAATTAACACATAGATCCCCAACAGTGTCACCAGCAAAGCACCCCCACACCATCACACCTCCTCCTCCATGCTTCCCGGTGGGAACCAGGCATATAGAGTCCATTCGTTCACCTTTTCTGCGTCGCACAAAGACACGGTGGTTGGAACCAAAGATCTCAGATTTGGACTCATCAGACCAAAGCACAGATTTCCACAGGTCTAATGTCCATTCCTTGTCTTCTTTAGCCCAAACAAGTCTCTTCTGCTTGTTGCCTGTCCTTAGCAGTGGTTTCCTAGCAGCTATTTTACCATGAAGGCCTGCTGCACACAGTCTCCTCTTAACAGTTGTTGTAGAGATGTGTCTGCTGCTAGAACTCTGTGTGGCATTGACCTGGTCTCTAATCTGAGTTGCTGTTAACCTGCGATTTCTGAGGCTGGTGACTCGGATGAACTTATCCTCCGCAGCAGAGGTGACTCTTGGTCTTCCTTTCCTGGGGCGGTCCTCATGTGAGCCAGTTTCTTTGTAGCGCTTGATGGTTTTGGCCACTGCATTTGGGGACACTTTCAAAGTTTTCCCAATTTTTCGGACCGACTGACCTTTATTTCTTAAAGTAACGATGGCCACTCGTTTTTCTTTACTTAGCTGCTTTTTTCTTGCCATAATACAAATTCTAACACTCCATTCAGTAGGACTATCAGCTGTGTATCCACCTGACTTCTGAACAACACAACTGATGGTCCCAACCCCATTTATAAGGCAAGAAATCCCACTTATTAAACCTGACAGGGCGCACCTGTGAAGTGAAAACCATTTCAGGTGACTACCTCTTGAAGCTCATCAAGAGAATGCCTAGAGTGTGCAAAGCAGTAATCAAAGCAAAAGGTGGCTACTTTGAAGAACCTAGAATATAAGGCATATTTTCAGTTGTTTCACACTTTTTTGTTAAGTATATAATTCCACATGTGTTAATTCATAGTTTTGATGCCTTCAGTGTGAATCTACAATTTTTATAGTCATGAAAATACAGAAAACTCTTGGAATGAGAAGGTGTGTCCAAACTTTTGGTCTGTACTGTATATTACTGAATTATTGAATTTACTGGATTAGTGTTTATTCATACTGTATGTCCTCCATATATTACATTGGTATGTGTGGTATAAGGATCGGGGACTGGTTAAGAGTGAGACTCCCTGTCATTTTATAACTTGGTTCAACAGCACACTTTTTGAGGTAATACAAGCCAGGCCAGGTTCATTGCTTAACAACTCTCTGTCACTATCAGGACTCACTCAGGCCTAAGAGAGGGGTTGTTGGGACTGGAGTTAAGCTCAGAGAGCGGCAGGTATTCAGCTTTCCAGGGTAGAGACAGAACAACTCATAACCCAACTTTCCTAGATGAGGATGAATTAGCTCTTCCCCCACCTCAGAGAGTAGGAGCAGGGGGCATGGCCAAGCACAAGTCAGGATCTTCACATGACAAAAGTCTTTGAATTAGATGAGAACTTTATCATAGCTTGCAAGCCAGCAAACAAGTTGGGTGTGCCCAGTCTATCTGGGAGATATGTGATTTTTTATCCATAATAATGTACAATCAGAGTGATCAGTGAACATGACCTATGTCAGACTCTCTAATATTCGGAGGGTAAAGTTATAGATAAGGAAGTGGTCCAAAAATATATTCCAAATAATGCAGTCCAATACTGGCAGCAAAGGCCCCTCAAGTTGCACTGATAACAGTATGGTCAGGTGGAGCGGCTGCCCAGAGAAGTACCTCAAATGGAGCCAAATGCTCCTCAGGAGAGAGCGTAGTCATCCCTGAATGCGGAAAAGCAGCGGGATCCACCATATATTACTATGGATAATTAAAAATTCACTTTCTATCTACCGGCGAGCTGAAGTACTGTATATTGTTCTGATATATTACAGGTTGGGACCCTACTAAAGTACCCTGTAACACACCTGTCTGAGTGCCGCCTACAACTACTTGTTAACAGTCTGAGAGATCCTCCAAACTCCATGGAAACAAAGGGACGCTAAGATACCAAGGTTTATTATGTTTTTTTCTCCTTTTATTTAACTTGTCATCTTTTATTCATCCTTTTTTTAAATATATAGCACTGAACCCCTTAGGTATTAAAGAAGACCTTTCATGTCCTCATGAAAGTGCGGTTTTATGTACCGCTAGAAAGCTGACAGTGCGCTGAACTAATGGCACCGATCTCTCCCTACTGTTAGAAGGGCGTTCCTCACAGCTCAGCGTCATCACTGGTCTGTGAGGAATGCCCCTACCTGACAGTTCTCGTCCATAGACTTGTACTGGGAGGGCGTTCCTCACAGCTCAGCGTCATCGCAGGGTGGTAAGGAATGCCCCCTCTGACAGTTACAGTACTGTCAGGGGGGAGGGGCATTCTATCAGCTGTCAGCTTTCTGGCGGTATATAAAACTGCACTTTCATGAGGACATGAAAGGTCTTATTTAAATTGTTATATTGTTAATTTTTATGGTACTTTCTGTTGGAACCCATTACCTTCTTAAAGTGTGTTTGTATTTGACTGTTGGAGAGACATATGTGAGTAGGGTTTCTGCTGAGCTCAAAGTCAGTAGAGGTGGCCGTTGTATTTGGGATGCGTGGACTGGGTTGGGGTCTGATTTATGTTCTGTTTGCAGCCTGAGTGGAGGGTGAGAGCAGGATTGAGTGAGTGGGGTGAATTGACCCCTGACAGCCACGCCCATGTCTCCTTCTAGTAAGGTTCATACATGACACGCAGGATATAGTATTTTTTAAAATATAGATAGAGACATGGAAAAATTTTGATGACACATTACCTTTAAATACCCTTGCAGTATTTTCAATGTTTTATGTAACCCCTCTGTGATGCTTTTTATCTGATTTGTCATTAATCCTGTTAGACAAAGGCATAAAATTCATGTTTTCTTTCAAAATCTAACATTTGGATAGTTGCAGAATAGATCAACAGATAAGCATAAGCAACGCATACTAAATACTTTCTGCAAAAATAGTTTTACAAAGTTGCAAGTAAAAATAAAGATAAAGATCAAGCGGTAGATTGTACAAGTGGGGGTTATACTGTTTCAGTGTTAAGGGCAGGTTTTGGCACACTACTATCAACATGCCAGATGTTATATGCCCTGAGAAGTATGGTAATTTTTTTGTCTAATATTAGTAGTTATATCATAGCACTTTATCATCACTGCTGGGCCAGTGTTAATGGGGAATATACAATGCAGTATTAGTTACAGGGACACACACAAAAACTGTGAGTGTTTTTAAAACACCATAAAGAAAAGTACTTCATGGTCCTGTATGCAATATCCAAAGTATTTTATGGGATTATAAAAAAACATGCCGTTGGTTGGAGCAGAATCTTTAAGGTTACTTTACAATTCAGAGCCGAAGAATATAGATTTTATATAATGGAAAACCTTTTTAACTAATGCTTAAAGGGGTATTCCCACGAACATAACCATTTTTTACATTTGTAGATAATTAAAAGTTAAACATTTTTGCAAATATAAGTAATTAAAATTTTGCAGAGTTTTAAAGATTTTCCCTAAATATCTTGTGGTCATAAGTTGTTGTCTTGATCGGTTGCCAGTGGACCTTTCTAAGGTCATAAAATCAGCCATGATTTCCTTATTGTGGCCGGGATATCTTCTCATACATGTAGTGTCCCTGCCTGATAACCCAGCTACAATAAGAAAATCATGCCTGGGTTCCTGACAAGTCCCAGACCATAGACAATTTCTGCATTTGTGGTCGTATCCATTGGCAACCAATCAAGAAAACAGACTGTCAGCACTAAGGTAGTTAGAGAAAATCTTTAAACCTCTGCAGAAATTTTAACTACTTATATTTGCAAAAATGTTTAACTTTTAATTATCTACAAATATAGATATGATTATGTTCATGGGACTATCCCTTTAACTAATACTGAAACAAGTTTCTGCATCAGCATCAGAACATTATGAAGTCTCAAAGATAACCAATTCCCTATCGAATACATTACAAGTTGTACAAATTAAGGGCCTTTTGGACAGGTCAATAATCCATAAAATTGGTAGATGAGCAAAAGTTCCCAATCCTTATTAGTGTAAACCTGTGCGGTGAGTGTACAACTAATTATAATTTGCTCATTAGACATTGACTGCATCTTTTATGATGGCCTAAAATTTATCATTGACTGGCAGGACATCAAGCTATGCAAACAGGGGATACGGTATTAGTTTGTACAAAGACAGGTGATTGCTTGTACATAAGAAGCATACAATTATTGTACCATATTGATTTCTTGCAATTGTTAGAGAAACACTACAGGAAAAGCTGATTCTCTGTGTTGTACCTGGTGCAGGGCTTGATGGCGTAGCGCATGACAGAGGGATTTGGAAAACACCAAACAGAGAATCCGTGTATCAAGTTCCACCTCCTTTGGACATGCGCCAGGTATAACACAATTAATTGGCTGGGCCTGGAGTGTCCCTTTAAAGACTAAGCATATTCTGAATATGGGCTCATGTATAACAATTTAACTTCCCATATGAAAGGATCCTTCCTCTCCACTACTAAGAAATCTCCTTTAGGCCCGGGACCCCACGTGGCGTAAACGCAGTGGAAAAAATGCAGTATTTTACAGTCACAGCAAAGTGGATGAGATTCTAGCGAATCCCATCCCAACTTTGCGGAAAAATACGCGCAGCGGGGACGCTGCGATTTCCAAAAGGTGAAACAGTGAAAAAACATCAGTTCAGCACTTTTGATTTTTTTTTTTTCGGCTACGCCATTCACCATAGAGGTAAAATATTTTTATAAGTTTGTAGAGCAGGTGTTTTCAGACACAAGGATACCTAATGTGTATGTGTTTCACAGTAATATTCTAGTTTTATATGTATTCTAGTGAAAGTGTGGGGTGGGGGGGCTTGAACTTTTATTGTTTTGTTTTTCTTTATATTTTTTAACTTTTTTTCTTTTACTATTAACCCCTGCAATCATCCCATAGACTGCAATACAACATATTGCAGTCTATGGGAGATTATCTACATTACTATTGAGGCCTCAATAGTAATATTCCTATGACAGACCTGGGAGTCTTCATAAGGCTCCTGGCTGTCAAAGGAACAGGTCGGCTCCCGCGATCCATCTTTAAGGACCCGGCATCCGCTGTAATCGCATGGCAGATGTCAGGAAGGGGTTAAATTAGCTAGGGCTTATTTTTGGAGTATTTCAAGCCTACTTCAAAAGACCTGAAAAATCTAGCTAGGGCTTATTTTCAGGGTAGGTCTTATTTTTGGAGAAACACGGTATATAGATTTTGATCATATTGTAACATCTTTGTCCGTTTGGATGTCTGCGCCATCCTTCAGCCGCATGCTACGGCGCAGGAGGCGTGTTCATTTATAATCCTGTGCTCCTGTTGTTTTAGCACAGCGGAGAATTCGTGGCAGTGTACCAGACCAGTCAGCTCTCTGAGTTTCTCTGGTTACTAAAGAGTTAACGTTGTTGCTCTTTGATTGACAGCTTTCCTTGCCAATCAAGTCTGGGACGGATTCTTGATAACCTTTATATAGTTTTACAACCCTCTCTTGGTTGCTTGCTTTTAGTCTCCTTGAGTGTGCTAGCGTTACTGTTTTGTCTTGTTATCTAGTTCTGACCTTGCTTTTACCTTTGACTACTCTTCTGGTTCTGATTTTGTACTTCACTGCCCAATTGGTTCTGACCCTTGGCTCTCTTGATTACCTGTGCCTGTTTGTTTGTCTTGTCTGCGTTTTGTGTATTCACTTGTATTATAGGAAGGGACTGTCGGCCAGTTGTCCTCTGCCTAGGGTAGTTGAGGCAAGTAGGTAGGGACTGAGGGTTTGTCAAGCATTAGGACTCACTGTCTCTGTCATTCCCCTTCCTCTCAGGTTCCCGTAGCAGTTACTGGGTAATTGCTTAACTGGCTTATTCCCTAACACATACACATGTGGACAAAATTGTTGGTACCCCTCGTTTAATGAAAGAAAAACCCACAATGGTCACATAAATAACTTGAATCTGACAAAAGTAATAATATATAAAACTACATTTGACAAGGCACAAAGCTTCTGGGAGAATGTCCTGTGGACAGAAGGGACGGAAATCGAAATTTTTGGCAAGGCACATCAGCTCTATGTTCACAGACGGAAAAATTAAGCATATTTTGAAAAGAACACTGTCTCTACTGTGAAACATGGAGGAGGCTCTGTTATGTTCTGGGGCTGCTTTGCTGCATCTGGCACAGGTTACAATGAAATCTCAAGACTATCAAGGGATTCTAGAAAGAAATGTGCTGCCCAGTTTCAAAAAGCTTGGTCTCAGTCGCAGGTCATGGGTCTTGTAACAGGTTAATGACCCAAAACACACAGATAAAAATACCCAAGAATGGCTAAGAGGAAAACATGGGACTATTCTGAAGTGGCCTTCTATGATGCTATTGAGCATCTTTGGAAGGAGCTGAAACATGCTGTCTGGAAAAGACACCCTTCAAACCCAAGACAACTGGAGCAGTTTGCTCATGAGGAGTGGCCAAAATACCTGTTGAGAGATGCAGAAGTCTCTTTCACAGTTACAGGAATCGTTTGATTGCAGTGATTGCCTCAAAAGGTTGTGCAACAAAATATTAAGCTAAGGGTACCATCATTTCTGTCCAGGCCTGTTTCATGAGTTTTCTTTTTTTTTTTTTTAATTCTGTTGAAGCATGGTTGAAAAGCAATGTCTGACTTTCATTTGTTCATTTTCATAGAATTTTTATATATTATTACTTTTGTCATATTGAAGCTATTTCTGTGTTCACTGTGGTTTTTTTTTTTCATTAAACGAGGAGTACCAACAATTTTGTCCACGTGTGTATGTCTATGGAAAAATGGTAGCTCCTAAATGGTAAGCAGTGGATACAAACTCCGAGTTTAACCATACACTGCAATGAGATTCTTTTTTATACATTTTAACATTTAAAATGCTCTGAAAACTATCCTTTTTTTTGGGAAAAGGTACTTGCCCATGTTTTTTTTTAGACACACATGGCAGTCATATTGCAAAAAGCTTTTTGTAGAAAAATTAGCCCGTTTTGATGACTTGAAAGTGCTACAGGCTTGGTATTTGGGAGACAAAGTGGCTGTGTGAGCCTAGTTGAAAAGTGATGAATTAGCTCTTAAAAATAACCCATAAAAAATTAACACTTTACGGGAGAAGAATGCCACACAAATATTGCATCAGCATTGGAAGAGGCAATGGTGTTTTTCTTTATTATCTTATTATTATGCCAACAGGGTGGCAGTGACAGTGGCAGCTATAGAATTTGAAGACAAATTTGTCATTTGCAAAGTGAAGTGGTAAAGAATTGACTTCATAAAAAAGTCACCAATGGCAGCAGATACAGCACAAATGAGTGACAACTATAAGATTTTAAGAAAGAATTGTGACACACTTTCAGTGTGCCTGGCTTGCCAGCTGAAAAAGCTAGAATATTTTTTTTTTTAAATGGAACAGATTCTGTGACTGTGAGAACAGTATTTGGGAGGCAGAAAAGAACCTGGATTCTTCATCAACATCTTGTTGGCAGAGTGACAATTTACAGAAATTCAAGAAAAGTTTGACACACTATCAGAGTACCTGGCCTGACTGCCCTCTGAAAAGGCTAGAGCACCTTGTGAAATGGAAAGCAATCTTTGATCCTGAAAACAACACTTGGGAGGCAGAAAAGAACCTGGATTATCCTGCTGGTTATCCCTGTATGAGCGCACATGCCTCAACAACATCATGTTGGTGGAGTGACAATATACAGAATTTCAAGAAAAATTTGAGGCATACCGTCAGTGTGCCTACTGCCTAGATTGCCAGCTGAAAAAGCTGGACTATCTTCCAAAAAATGATCATGGGGTAGAAGTTGTTCTTCCTCTCACAGACACTCACTCCATTGTGTCTGTGGTTTGCTGCACACAGTAATCATTCATCGTATACTGCTGCTCAAACTGACAATGCCACAGTGCCACTCAATATGCGCTTCATCTTACAACCATAAAATGTGGTAGGGGAGTGTAACCAATGACTTGCCCTGGTGAAGTTGGGGGCAGGAGATGGTCTACTCCAGTGTGGAGGAATTGGAGGAGGCCACATCAACATATGTTGGCAGAATGACAGTTTACTTAATTTTAAGAAAAATTTGAGACACACTATTAGCATGCCTGGTCTGCCAGCTGAAAAATCTAGAATATCTCCTGCAATGGAATAGATTTTAATGGCCATGAGAACAACCACTGGGAGCCAGAAGATAATCTGGATTATCCTGCTGGTTATCCCTGAATGTGTTTTTCAGATTAACACAGGAAAATAATATTTTTTTCAGATGAGCACACTTTGTCACTCTTTGTATTGGGTGAGCAGAGCAGAAAAAAACTTTATGTAACTTTACGTATTTTTGTTCAGATTAGCACAGGCTGTGAGACAGTATATTGGGTGAACAAAAAAAACAAACAAAAAACACACTTATACAATTTTTTCAGATTAGCGCAGGCAGAATCAGCGTTTTGCTGCTAGAACAGCAGTTTATATGTATTTAATGGAAAAAAAAATTAAACTCTTGCCCAAAGAAAAAAAATTAACAAAAGATATTGTCTGTATTATCTGTATACAGATGAAACTGCTCTACTGCACAACAGACTTAGTCAAAATCAGATAATTGGCAATGAAAGGATTAACTGTCCACTGCCTGTATATTAGTGCATCAATGCTGCTGTCAAGCTCACAGGCAAAACAGCAGCACAGATATTCTCCTTCATCCTGTCCTATCTATGATTTTATCACTAATCTGCCTGTAATTGATTACATTTGACTAAACTGTCCTATTCCTAAGATTCTCTAACTCTATTGCTTGAAATTGTAAGCTTTTCAGAAATGAGTGTTCTGTATGATGCAGTGAGATGAATCACAGATCTATCCCTATCTCCACCATTGCTGCAAATGACTTGCGATTGCACCTTATATAGTGTATATGACATCAGCACTGTAAGGTGTCCACCCACCAGGTACCAACAGAATCCAACCTTCTGAAGTGGTCAGGTCCTTGGATGACCGCAGGTGGGAGGTCCAATAACCATGAATCTTCCCAACCTGGTAATTGTATTCTGCTGGTGATGATTTTACCTTGGTTGGTTATGCTAAAAGGGGGATATTCCTCATTGGGTTTTTTTATTGGTTTATTTATTTATTTATATATGCATTTAAATAGTACATAAATAGCTGGCCTCCATTTTTAGTTATTCATCAGAAATGAATCACAAAAGTTTTGGATTTGCTGGTATCTGAAAACTTTTAGAAATTTGTCACAAATTTGATTCATGCTGAATTGCTTCACTAAGTTCATAGTCTCAGTAGCAGGTGTAATGTATGCAACTGTAGGTATACTGGAATAATTGAATTTACACTCTGAGTATATGCCATCAATGTGATGTGAGCAGAGGAGTGTGAAATATTTCAGAAATTGGGTACAGGTTATTGCATATTTTTGCAAAAATACATTTCTCTTTTATTCAGATTTTTTTGTTTCTGTATGTTGCAATAAAACAGCATCTTCATGTACATATGACATAATTAAATTCATTATTCTGAATCTTTAGCCATATTTCAGTTGCTAATTTAATTCATATGTGACTTAGCTTATGGGGTGCCTCAGCCACCGGATGATATAATAAATGATCTTGTGGGAAATAATATAAGATCAAGAACTATAATTGGGACTGACTTTCTCAATGTTTTCCCCTTAGTAATAAATAAATTGATCTTGGAATAATTTACAGTAATGTGAATGTGCCAGATTTTAAATAGCACAGGATGTACCAGGAACCCTGCTGAGGTCAACATGTATCTTTTGCTTAGGGTTACTAAATGGTTTAATCTGACTATTAGAATATTTGACATCAGTGCTGGAATGAGCTGGCATAGCAGTTATAAGCCTGTTGAGCCAGAGACTTGTTGCTTATTTATTGTATGTGTTGACTGGCAAATGCTTGTTTGTGTCTGTCTTTCTCCTCTACGTCCCTCCATCCAAAGAACAAAGCATCAAACAGTTCTTGGTATTCTTGCCAAAAGTATCAAGTACATTCCTGTGGCAATTATATGTCAATTATATTTCTCAATATTTCACATCCTTCCACTCCTTTATCCTACTTGGCTGTGTCTTTTATAAAATAGCAGCATATTCGCTGTTACAAAGTTTTTCTCCTTTCCTAAAAGTTTGCTTGTCTAATTCTATACAGTAGTTCAACAACTTTGACCCACAGATTTGCTAAAATAATTACCAGTGCATTGTACAAATTTGCCAGGGGAGTATAATAATTGATTGTTTAAAGGGAATTTACCATCAACAAAATAGGCTAAGGCCCCACATTGCAGAAACACAGTGTTTTTTTGTTGCAGATTTTGCTGTGTTTTTTTTGAGCCAGAGGCAGCAGTGGCTTGAAAAGAAATGGAAAATATAAAGGAAGCACTTAGACATTTCCCTTCTGTTAAATCCACTCCTGACTTTGGCGCAAAAAAATGCAGCAAAGTCTGCAACAAAAAAACACTGCGTTTCCTCAATATGGGGCCTTAGCCTTAAAGGGAGTCTATCATTGAAATTTTAAATTTTTAGCTAAGGCTATACTGTATTCATGTAGCCCTTATAAAGGCTATTGTAAGCATACCTTTTATTTCCTGACTCTTGCCGGCGTTTTTCAGAAAAAGCCTTTTTCTCAATATGTAAATTAGCTTCCACACGCGAGATTTCGTTCGAGCTTACAGGAGAAAGAAGTAAAGAGGCAGAGGAGGCGTTAACATGAAGGAAGAAGGGAGCAGCGATGCAGGGAGAGGGTGATAACACAGGGGGGTGCTCCATGGAAGCTAATTTACATATCAAGAAAAAGGCTTTTTCTGAAAAACGTCGGCAAGAGTCAGGGAATGAAAGTTATGCCTACAATAGCCTTTATAAGGGCTACATGAATATAGCCGTAGCTAAAAATTGAAAATCTCAATTATAGACTCCCTTTAACCTGTTTAGGATTGCCTGCTGACTTTAGTCGTCAGGTGGTACAGGTCCTAGCTCTGCAGTGATGTCTTTCAGCATTGCTACAGTTAACTCTCCTGCTCCTGCTATCTAGCAGGAACCGATCAGGTCTCTGGTTGTCTCTGAAAGACTCTGGGGAGAAGACAAAAGCAATGGATTACTGATTCTGCCTTGTCCCTTATACACTACATACTGCTGAAACAGCACCAGCTAGTGAATAGAGATTTGGGTGTCTCCCAGTGTATGCAGAGCTGCTGGGTCTTATTAGACCCACTACAGCTCTGCCAGTTCCTGTTATTTCTAACAAATGGTTTGGAGACCACTTGGACTATGCCAGGTAGAGCTTTCACAAGTGAACGTCACACTGGTCCTACTGGATTATGGTGTGGGGTGGCATAATGTACAGCAGGCCGACCTCTCTAGTCTTCTTATCAGGTACACTAACAGCTTGGTGTTACATTGATTTCATCATGGAACTTGTGATACCAGTGGTCATGGAATCATTGGCCAATTTTCCAAACTGTCCCAGGAGCCTTGTTTCAGCAGGACAACATCAGACTGCATTGTCTCCAGACTTGTCTCCCATCAGGCATGTCAGGGATGTCAATGGTTGGAAATTGCAAAGGGAGATACCAGTAGCCAGTATTGATGATGTTTGTGCCCAGGTGCATTCAGTGTGGCCTAACATTCCTCAGAAAATCATTAAACTGGTTGTCCGGGCTTAAGCTATTAATGGCCTATCCTCAGGATAAGCCATGAATACCAGATCGGTGGAGGTTGAGAGCCAGCCCACAAAACCCATGAGCTTTACAGAGCCGCTCAGGGTCTGACTGGCCCACCAGGGAACCCCGGTGAATACCCTGGTGGGCCCCGAGCCCCGATTATATTTAGTCCTCATTTTGCCAAAGCAAAGGTCAGGGGTCCAATCGGGCCCCTGACCAATGGACAGTGGCGTAAGGATCGTGGTCGCAGGGGGTGCGACCGCGCCCGGAGGGGTACGGTGTCCGTGGTCAGCTGGAAGTGTCCGGGGACCCAGACTATCATGATAGTGGTCGGGGATAGCCTGGTTCCCCGCCCGCTATATCTATTGTTAATGGAAAGCACAGGGAAAGTGACAAAAAAAAAAAAAAAATACTCACCTGTACTGGGCTCTGCATCGTCTCCGGCACTTTTCCAGCCTCACTGCAGGGGCCTGTGGTTAGGCCCCAGTGGTGACATGGGGGCGCGCCGGCGTAATGACGTCATCACGCCCGATGTGACCACAGAGGTCCAATCAAAGGCCCCAGCGGTGACGTCTGGGGCACGGGACGTGGGGACCAAGGGAACAAGGAAGATGAGAAAGACAGCAGGACAGAGTGAGGATGCCCCGGAGAGGTAATACAAGGTGAGTATAAGTGTTTGTTATTTTTAATCACTTCTCCTGGGCCTCTACTTATTATATTATGGGGTCTGAGGAGACCCCAGAGTATAATAATAGCACCGTGGGGGGGGGGGGGGCACTGTGGGCATATACTACTGTGTGGGGGCCACTGTGAGCATATAATACTGTGTGAGGGCCACTGTGGGCATATAATACTGTGTGGGGGCCACCGTGGGCATATAATACTGTGTGGGGGCCACCGTGGGCATATAATGCTGTGTGGGGGCCACTGCGGAGTATATAATGCTGTGTGGGGGCCACTGCGGAGCATATAATGCTGTGTGGGGGCCACTGCGGAGCATATAATGCTGTGTGGGGGCCACTGCGGAGCATGTAATGCAGTGTGGGGGCCACTGCAGAGTATATTATACTGTCCCAGTATTGTTTACATGCCGGCGCTGTGCTGCTCACTCACAGTATTCTTGATAACTGCAGTTGTGGGTACTAAAGCTATATCTCTTTCAAGAATCTGAGATATCGCTGCAGAACCCGTAACCGCGACTATCAAGGGAGGGGGCCCTGGACAAAAGTTTGCACCGTGCCCACAAGACCTTAGTTACGCCTCTGCCAATGCATTTGCATTGGCAAAATGATAACTAATGGAGGCCAATAGCCTGGGGAACATTAAAGGGGTTGTGCAGGATAACATTTTTTTTTTTTTAATTACACAGGTGAAAAAAAAAACAAAAAACTTTCTCTCCTGTCCCCAGTGTCTCCCAGCGTGGTTTAGCCTGCAGCTCTGTTTTCTTCCATCGCAAGTACCCCCTGCACGTGACTACCTGTGACGTCACGTGACCCCTGAGGCCAATCAGCGACCTAAAGGAAGAGACCTGGGACATCACAGCCAGTGAGGACTTCCGGCAAAAGAAGACAGTGGAGCTGCAGGATCGGACCGAGCTGTGACCTGCTGACACCAGAGGACCAGGGATAGGTATGTTTATGTTTTTTTTGGGGAGGGGTTCACCTCCCCCAGACTAATTATAAGAAAGAAAAAAATTATGCTGGACAACCTCTTTAAAGTGTGGCGCATTAGGGGGGTATATTAAAGGGGTTGTCCAGGCATAATTTGTTATGGTTTAGGATAGGCCATAGATACCTGATCTGTACGGGGCTGACCCCAGACCGATCCGCTGTACGGAGCCACTTCTGGCACCTGTCCTGTACACAATATCGGGCCTGAAGCAGAAAGAAAGCTGCATCTCAGCACTTATTGAAGTCAGTGGGAGCTGAGCTGCACTGACAGAACTGGGCAACTATACAGTGGATGGAGTTTTCTGCTTCCGGCCCTGTGTTGTGTACAGAACGGGCCCCGAAAGTGACGCTTTACAGCTGATGGGGCCGTGTGTCATCCCCCCTACTGATCAGGTATTTATGGCCTATCCTGAGCATAGGCCATAAAAAAGATTAACCCTGGACAATCCCTTTAATATGCATCACACAGTGGAGTCACAAAGTGGCTCCATACAGCTGATTGGTCCAGGGGCTAACTCTCGGTCCCCCACCAATCACGTATTTGTGGCCTATCCTGAGGATAGGCCATAAATAACGTAAGCCCAGATAACCCCTTTAATTACCTCATTGATGCAATTTTATTGTATCCTGTATAGCTCTGCACAATATGCTGATATTAGCTTTAGCGACAGTGTGTACATTCCACTGTCACCAGGACAGTGGAAGTATCTGTGTTAGGTTAATTAACCCCATCTTTACTAAAATCCTTTTTTTTCGTCAGAAACAAAGTCGGACACACAGGACTTCGTGTCCGACGAAAAAAAACGGCTTCCCAGCGCAGAGGGTGCAATAGGACACCCGCACATTGCTTTAAAAACCCATTCAAATGAATGGGTTTTTAACCAATGCGTCGCTGACCGGTCTGTATCCGATGCCAATCCCGTTTGCCGAGATTTTCACTGGATTGGCAACGGACGGACTGGAACGCAGGTGTGAACCCACCCTAAGACAACACAATACATGTTTTTGGTTCCAAGGTTGTACAAGTCTAACAATAAACAAGCCAGGGTCTCTTGACATCAAGTTAGCTTGAGACAAATACAAACAAATGTTCTTTCACATTTAATTCACATTACCATTACGTTAACCTTTCATTGACACTAGCTAGAAGTGGTATATGTTAGAAACCATGACAGAAATTTAGCTACATAGATTTTGATTCACCAATTCCTATTACAACACTAAATGGAATGTTACTCAACTTTCCTGGGACCCTGAAAGGTATACCTGTCAAGGAACAATTTCAGAGCAAGATGGCAGATTTAGATAGGTATATTTAGCACTCAGCAGTCCCTATTACAGCATTACTTGGTATGTTAACCAACTTTCCCAGGACCCTGAAAGGCAAATATCTCATGGCATTACTCAATTATAGCATATATCAAACAATCAGAGTACACTAAATCTTTATAAAAATATTACATCTTTATTGAAAAAAATATACATCTTAAAAATTACAAACAGAGGACGGGTTAAAATACCATATAGATCAACTAATCCCCGGGGGGAAAAAAATGGGGCATAATATTGGTAATAAAGTAAGTGCATAAACTGACCCAGAGTCACCTTAATAGCTACACAGGTACATAATAAACAATCATTTTGGTGTTTGCAATGGGCTTCTAAACAGTATATCAACCACAATAACATGTTGTAGAACAGTCCTTTGTTATAGCTCGTGTAAGGAGACTTAAGAAATTGATTGCCTACCCACAATCCCAGATCAGACAAGGAGTTACAATGGGGTAGGATGGATGAAAAGTTGGTCATTGAGTATAAACACATGAAAGGGTACTCATTTTATATAAATCAGGGACAGCAATGCTTAAGGATACTCTTCTGGTTTTGGCAAAAGGTTTTGGTTTGGACACAAGCCCTGAATAAATATGGTCACTAAATTGTCTTATGTTTATATAACAAATTCCGAATATAAATAGGTATGATTTGTGGCAATGATTTCCTGATATGAGGAATTCAATAGCAATTTGTAAAACTTAGCAACACAATACATAAATATTTATTTCAATTGGTAAATATAGCTAGTATAAAAATTCTCCAGTCACCTCTGTAACATTAATGGGTCGTTCCTTGGGGATAAGAAGGGTACAGTTAATTTTGTCCTATGTTCATAAAATGTATCCTGTTCTAAATCACAGCTGTACTGACAAGTCCCAAGCTTACAACTTTTGGCAGCACTGACTATCTGTGGGCTAAAGATATGTTTTTGAAATGCTGCAAACCAAACATAGCGGGACATTGCATTACTATCCTGTCTCTATAACTAATCCTCAGTTTGTGGCCACACTGTATAAAATCTGTATATGGAAAGGGAAACTTCTGTGGAGGTTCTGTAAATAAGAGAATTTTCTGGATAACTGTATATTTCCACTTACATGAGATATTTATGGTAATGCTTGATAGAATTGGGGATGGGCCATGCTCTGCAATCAATTGTAGGGTGCTAATGGATTGTCTTGGCAGCTGGGGGCCTAACAGTGTTAGTGGATGTGTTAGAGTATGTTAGGCACTAAAAAGTTGCCTGTCATTGTAAAACTGAGATGCATAATACATTGCAATACAGAGCTATGCAATGAACTATAGAAGTGATTACAAAATTGTATGACAAGTCTCAAGAGAAACTAAAAAAGTTAAAGTTTATTAAAAAAAAATAGAAAAATCCCAAGTAAAATGGAATTTATATTACACAGTGAACGCAATAAAGAAAGAATTGACAATATTTGTCAGAATTTCTGTGTTTTGGTTCTGTTTTCTTCAGACCCCAGAGTGTAATGATTGGAGGCCCAGGAAAAGTGATCAAATATAAAAAACAATGTTACTCTCCTTGGCTCTTGCGCTGGTCATCGGGCCTCTTCAATAACGTTACATTGAAGAGGACTCAGTGGTCACGTGGGTTATGCCGGCATCATTATGTGTCCAGACATGACCCACGTGACTGCTGAGGCCCATTTACAGGCCTCAGTGGTCTGTGATGTCATTGAAGAGATCCAAGGATCGGCACCAGAGGCCTAGGAAAGGTGAGTAACCCAGTTTATGTTTGATCACCTCCTTTAATAATAGCAGTTTCATTTTGGACGTGTTCGGTCCGAACAAAAACCACTAGGTAAACCTTGTGAGATGAATCTTGCGATGTCCACCCAACAAATACTGTCCACGGCCACCTCCCATTCCCCTTCAGCCCTCCAGGGGGCCCTGTGTGTCGTATATCACATCACTTTCATCAACATGATATGGGACGCACAGGGCCCCCTTGAGTGCTGAAGGGGAAATGGAGGTGGCCGGAGATCAGTAAGAAACACTTGTCTTGGTGATTCAGGTTTATGGGCCCTTGAAAAAAACAAACAGCATATCAACATCATCCGTGTGTCGTCTGTGTACGGTCCCTTTTTGACAAATACTTTGCAAGAAGAAGATAACATCCATTTGGGGGAATCCAAAAAAAAAAAAAAATGGATGTCAAAAGGGTTCGAAACATGGAAATATTCATGGATAGTTAGTGTGAAAGTAGCCTTATACTGCCAAATTATATTAAAAAAATGTAAAAAAACAATGACGAAATTTTTTTTAATTACCACTCCAAAAACAAGAAATGGTTAATAACAATATTTTATATACCTAAAATGGTGTCATTAAAAAACATTACTTGCCTTGCAATAAAAGCAAGCATTCATACGACTTTGTCCAAGCTAACTTTGGTAGACCTATTGGAGGCTGAAGAAAGAAGAAGTGGGCTTATAAAGCCATAAAGTAAAATATATAATCAAAAGTGATTTCTTAAAGGGAACCCAATCATTAAAATCACTGATCTTTTTACCATGAAGAGACCCCAGAGTATAATAATTTTACTTCTGATTCTGTCCGAACAAGTTGGGACTGAAACAAACAGGAAGGTCAACTTGTTAGAACCTGAGACGAATAGAATCTTCAGAGGTTCACCCATCTCCATGTCCGTTTAGGCCACCTTTTGGACCTTTTTACACATCAGTTATTCATGGATAAAACTGTCAGCGTTTTCCACTGACTATAGTGTTTCATGGGCGTGTACTGTGTTTTCCACTGACTGTACATGGAACTGTTGTTTTCAAGGACATGTTTTGTTGATGGTTGATCCAATTTTCAATTAAGTAAAAAAATGGATCAGCCATTGTTTTAAAATAAATTGCATTATTTTGTATTGTTTTGGGTCGCTGAAAAACAGTCAGCACACAAATGGTATACATGTGCTGTCCATGATTTCCATGAACCCATATAATTTAATTTGAGTGATTTCACTAAATCATAGACCATGGAGGTGTACTCCTCTGGCCTCATTGAATAAGTGGCCCGATTTGGGGAGTACAGCTGAGTATAAAGCTTTTTTGTTTTTAATGCGGCTGCAGACTGCAGGGCTATTTGGGACACTAAAATCCAGGTTCATAAGGATCTGTGGGTGGTTAGGTGTCCCACAGCGCCCTGATGGGTTACCTTTAACGCCCAACATATCCTGCGTCATTGTAGGGACTTACAATCTATTATCATTTTGGTACTAAATTCAGGTACTAAATGTATTCTGATAGTGTGAACTGGTTGATGGCCCCAAGTAAGCCACACTTGTGATTCACTTGGATCTTATATGTATGTTTTTATTGTAGAGCTTTTATTAGATGTTTTGGTATATGTTGCAATGCCAGAATAGCTCAACTTCATCACCAATGGGATCAAACCTGAGGAAGTTCATTATCTTGAGCGAAACGTTGCATGAAATAATCCCTGATTCTGCATTACTATTTTGTTACCATATAATTATGTGACATGGTGTTGTGATACATGAAACCACTTTAATTTGCTTGCTTTTGGAAAAACAAGAAATAAACAAGCATATTTATTAAGACTTCATGGTGTGTGTAGTGATTAGAGATTCGATTCGCCAACTTCTCCAAATTTCGTGATATGATTCTATTCGATCCGAATTAATTGGCAGAGAATAAACAGCTATTTCCTGTCTGCAGAAAGCCAGGTGGGCAGGTGGGCGGCAAAATGGCGGAATCCCTTGGATGCCGCGGTCATGTCTCTCTCACTCTCTCTCTCCAGCACGAACAACTTTTATTCATGTGGAAGGATCTGCTAACAAGCAAAGACACGTCTACCCAAACACATCACTAGAGAAAAAATGTAACCGTATGATGTCACAAAGGTCCTTACTAAATATTCGTTACTGCGAAGCATCAGGAAAACAGGATTCCATGTGAATCGAATATTTCCTGAAATTCGGATCGAATTCCACTTCTGCAGCTTCGATTAGCTCATCTCTAGTAGTGATCTTTATACACGTTGAAATAGGATGGAGGACCTTTCTACTAGCACCACCACCAGTGGCTTACCTAGGAATGGCTGGGCCCCAAGGCAAACATTTGACATGGCCCCCCCCAACCCCCCCCAAAAAAGGAATGTGCCATAGTGGCCCCTGCACACAGTATTATGCCTCATAGTGGCCCCTGCACACAATATTATGCCCCATAGTGGTCCTTGCCAGGGGCGTAACTACCGGGGTAGCAGCGGTAGCAGCTGCCACAGGGCACGGGACATTACGGGGCCCTGCGGGCCCCCCCGATGCTTTTTTATTTATTTATTTATTTTTTAATAGACCGTTACCTGCTGGAGTAACCCCAGCAGGTAACAGGCCCTATATACTTACCCTTCTCCAGGGTCCCGCTCACGGCTGCCTGCGCTTCCGATTCTGTGGAGGCGGCTGTGAGCAAGAGCGGGGATCGGTATGTGAGGCCACGGGCCGAACACCACAATCACTGCTATCATTATACTCCAGGGTCTTTTCAGACCCCAGAGTATAATAATCGAAGGCCCAGGAGAGGTGAGGGAACATAAAAAACAATGTACTTACCTCTCCTACGCTTCTCCAGACTTCGGGCCTGACGACGACGTCATTTTGCATCGCGACGCCGGCCCACATCATGTGACGCCGGCCTGGTCCAACATTAAAGAAGGCCAAAGTATCAGGGAGTGGACCGGAGCGAGGAACAGGTAAGCAACGTTGTTTTTTTATGTTTGTATCCTCCCCTGGGTCTCCGATCATTATACTCTGGGGTCTGAAAAGACCTCAGAGTATAATAATTGTTCATGGGTGGGAAATAATAGTGTGTGCAGGGGCCACTATGGGAAATAATAGTGTGTGCAGGGGCCACTATGGGGCATAATACTGTGTGCAGGGGTCACTATGGAACATGATACTGTGTGCAGGGGCCACTATGGAGCATAATACTGTGTGCAGGGGCCACTATGGGGCATGATACTGTGTGCAGGGGCCACTATGGGGCATGATACTGTGTGCAGGGGCCACTATGGGGCATGATACTGTGTGCAGGGGCCACTATGGGGAATGATACTGTGTGCAGGGGCCACTATGGGGCATGATACTGTGTGCAGGGGCCACTATGGCACATAATAGTGTGTGCAGGAATGCGGGTTTTTTTGGGGGGTGGGGGGGGCGGTCCCGGGGGGGGGCGGTTGGGGGCAGTGGTTCCGGGAGGGGGTTGTAGGGGGCGGTCCGGGGGGGTGGCTGGGGGCAGCGGTTCGAGGGGGGGCCCCATGTCAAATGTTCGCCTTGGGGCCCAGCCTTTTCTAGTTACGCCACTGGTCCCTGCACACAGTATTATGCCCTATTGCGGACCACCCATGAACAATTATTATACTCTGGGGTCTTTTGAGACCCCAGAGTATAATGATCGGAGACCCAGAGGAGGATAGAAACATAAAAAAACAATGCTGCTTACCTGTTCCTCGCTCCGGTCCACTCCCTGCTACTTTGGCCTTCTTCAATGTTGGACCAGGCTGGCGTCACATGATCCGGCCAGCTTCGCGACGCAAAATGACGTCGGCTGATGTCTGGAACCTCATCAAACAGGCCCGAAGCCTGGAGAAGCATAAGAGAGGTAAGGACATTGTTTTTTATGTTCCCTCACCTTCCCTGGGCCTCCGATTATTATACTCTGGGGTCTCAAAAGACCCCGAAGTATAATGATAGCAGTGATTGTGGGGTTCGGCCCACGGCCTTTCCTACCGATCCCCGTTACTGCTCATAGCTGCCTCCACAGAATGGGAAGCGCAGACGGCCGTGAGCAGGACCCCAGGGATCGGTAAGTATATAGGGCCCGTTACCTGCTGGGGTTACTCCAGCAGGTAACAGCCTATTAAAAAAAAAAAAAAAAGCATCGGGGACCCGCGGGGCCCCTTAATGTCCCGGGCCCTGTGGCAGCCACTACCGCAGCTACCACAGTAGTTACGCCCCTGACCACCACCACTAATATAGACAGTGCAGAACCAGCGATATACAAAAAAATTCATAATATTAAAGACATTTATTTACTATTGTTACAATGTTCCTGATTCTGTCCTATCATACAGAACAATCTGTCAATCACTCTTAGGTTATAAAATCTGTCTCTGTTCCTGCCCCTAGAAGATGCCGGTCTCTGTATACCAGCAAAATGCACATAGGGAAGAGTTAGCCCCAGGGATAGCATAGCTCTCCTATTTCTACTGTTCTTAATAGCTCGTCAATCATAGGTGCGGCTGCCTCATATGAATTGATACAACACAGCCTTGATGTACATTGCTTATGTGCACCACAGCCTTTCCTCCCAGCGGCGCTTTGTTACCTCTATCTCATAGGACATAGCTCATGACTGGGATTATTTATGTATCTGTATTGGAGTAGTCTTGCAATGTGCAAGGTTTCTCCAGCAGAACTCCAACATACTACACACGCTGCTTAGTAGTGAGGTGTGCGATTAAGGTCTGGCACTTACATTATACAGGTGACGCTGCTCTTATGGTGCAAGTCTGTAAAGCTGCACTTCGTTGTATTGTGCACAATTCACTGTATTTACTGTCCATTGAAATTCGGTTATATTGGCATTACATTCATGAGGGGTTGCATCTTATGGTAGTAGCCCAATATTGGTATTGTCAGATACATATTATCATAATGTGGCACATATTACCTACATATACAGGTTTTTTATATTGATTATTAAGGGACTCTTTGCTCTATTGGGGCTTTTCTTCTGTTTGGCTTTAGTCCTTAACTTAATTTAGTATTTTGGCACTTTTATAGTCCTAATAAAGGTTAAAGGGGTTATCAAGTTTGTAAGATTGATGGCCTAAGATAGGCCATCAGTTTTACAAACCAGATAACCCCTTTAAGTTTTATTTACTTTTTAATTCCTTTGCCACTGCTCTTTGTCCTCTTTTTCCCTAGCCTGTGTTACTTATCATTTAATGGTGGTGACGCTACAGTGGCCCTAGAGGGGATTATTATATGTCTATTTACATGTTTTCTTTATATCAATTGAAATGAAGAGCTGTAGATGTGGTTTTACAGAATATTTTGCAATAATCTGGTGTGTGGGCACTGAACATGATCATCATATGAATTCAATAGAGTGTTTTATGTTTGATAAATGGGAGAATGACACACTAACATAAGCTGCAAATGTTTATCCAGAGTATATCAGACACTGTCAAAGATAAAAGACGCACATGGCCTTGAGTATTAAACCTCACTATAGTGTCAATACATCTGTAAACATTCAAATGAAACCTGTTGTACAGATACACAAGTACACCTTCTAACAAACATTAAAACTTAAAGTTAATGATCAGAGCTTCTTTAACCACAAGATAAATGGCGCCCCTGCACTGGGTCTTATCGCAGTCAGCAGACTCCGTCAGCTGTCCCATATCCAGCAGGACAATCTCTGATTTTGTCCATTATCTTGTCATCCTGGATGGTGAGCAACATGTCCCAATTTCAACTCTATGTGTGTTTTTAGGATGCAGATAGAATCTATTACAATGTTGGAGCAGAGAGCAGTTAACTCCCTGCTTCACTATGTTGCCTGTGGTTTGGCACAAACAGAAGCAATATGATGATGTCATCTGGCCTGATCACAGCTCTGTGGGAACAGAGTTATGTTTTAAATGATTTTTGTGACAAAAGTCATGCCACTAAGAGGGCATTATGCTGTGTTGAGGTCACTGAAAGGGCATTATACTGTGTGGGGTCCATGAAGGGGGGATTATACTGTATGGAGCCACTGAGGGAACATTAAATAAAGAAAATCCACAGCACTCCAGAGTTAAATTTAATTTACGTTTTATTTCATCCACATTTTATTAATTCACATTTCTTGCCAATAATGGCAGTATCACAGTGACGTAAGTTCCGCCGTAGCAGCTGCCATGGGGCCCGCAACCTTAGGGGACCCATCGGGCCCCTGCTACTTTTTTATTTTTAATAGGCCACTACTAACTGGCCCTATTTACTTACAGATCCCTGTTCCTGCTCACAGCCGTCTCCGCTTCTCATTCTGCCCTTCAGAGTGCCCTGTGCATCCCATATCACGCCGCTGGGACCACCAGGAGGGAAGAAGAGGAAGCGGCTGTGAGCAGGAGCAGGGATCGGTAAGTAAGGTCACAGGCGAACCCCAACAAACACTGCTATTAATATACTATGGGGTCTCTTCAGACCCCAGAGTATAATGATTGGAGGCCAAGGGGAGGTGAGCAAACACAAAAACCAGTGTTACTCATCTCTCCAGCACGACTCCATGCTGTCTTCGGCATCTGCAGTGACATCATAAATGTCACATGGGTCAGGCAGGCGTTGCGGCGCATAATGACTTTGTGACTTAATTGAAGAGGGCCGAAAACAGCAGGGAGTCGCATTGAAGTGCAAGAGAGTTGAATAACACTGGTTTTTATGTTTTTCAACTCCCCTGGTCCTCTGATCTTTATACTCTGGGGTCTGAAAAGACACCAGAGTATAATAATAGTTCGTGGGTGGTGTACCCCAAAAATTTCAGGTTCGAAACCGAACGAAACCGAACAATGGAACATTATACTGTGTGGAGGAGCCACTATGTGACATTATACTGTTTGCAGGGGTTGCTATGGGACATTATATTGTGTGCAGGGGCTGCTATGGGACATTATACTGTGTGGAGGGGCTGCTATAGGACATTATACTGTCTGGAGGGACTTTGGGACATTATAGTTAGTGTAAATGGGGAGTTACACTGTGTGGTCGCCCAGTTTGCTATGGGTCCCAGTCTTTGCTAGTTATGTCCCTGCAGTATCATATAGGTTAGTGGGTTGGTAATGTTAAAGGCAGTGTATCAACAGACATTTTGGGCACAATAGGACCTTTAATAACAGACATCAGCCTCACATCATGTATCCGAAGTGGATACATAACAATGATTATTTTTTACTTAATACAAAGTATTTATGTCCCAAATGAAGAGATGAATTAGTCTTGTTACTTATAAGCAGTGGCATCCCCAGCTCCAGTGTTTGTCAATTAGCCCTCTCCAGTGTGAAACCAGACAGCGCCAAACACTTGTTCCCTGGCAGAAAAGGAGGGAAAACAAAACCCTGAGCTGAGTAACTCATGTTATCCTCCAGTTGATTCCTATAGTCAGTCCTGCTCCCATAAACTGGTAATACCTATTTTGATCATCACAATAGCATTTTTTAGAATTTTTATGCATGAAAAATCTAAGACATAACTTAAAACCTAAAACATTCAATAACACACACATTATAGCACCATAACAGTGCATGGGCACTGGGTAGAAATGGGTGGTGTGAAAAGGAACTTGGGCTCAGGCTGGGGCTACTGACCACTCTGGAAGTAGATATGGCTAAGCGAGTGGGACGATCGGGATTGGGGTCACCATTTCTGAAACCTTTGCATTGGACCCACCAATGTGTTAAAATGGCTCTGTTTGCAGTATGTGCTATAAGAGTTGTTTTCTACAAGATATGTGTGTGGATAAAAATCAAGATGGAAATGCACCATGTACATTTTTTACCACTATTACATATTAAGGTACAAGTGCTGCATATTGTATGAAATAAATCAGCAGACTTGTAACTTCCTAAACTGCAGGAACTAAACAAACACAGTGATGTCACAGAGCATGGATAATACATTTATAGTCAACAGCTATTTCATACAGAGATTTCGGTACATATGGATAGCGACCAAAGTGAAGCAGCAGCACAAAATTATAGTCAAAGCAATGTTACACTACATGGATAATAAACATGGTGAGCTTAAAGGGGTTTTCCAAGACTACATTTTTTAGAAAAATCAGTCTAAAAATGTGAAGAAATAAACATTACATGACACTTCAGTGAAATTGTTTTTCATATTTTAGTGTTTTTCAGATGTCCCACTGCAGTCATTTCCTCATAGTCCCTGATCACGTGACACTCATTGGTCACATGTTTTCTGCATAGTTGTCTTCTGCACAATGAATGTTTTATCACGTTTGTGGGTAGTGTCATAATCTGGTGGTTACTCCACTTACCTGGCCATGCAGGTGCCATTGTAAAGGCCAGAGGAGAGCAGCTCTGGCAGTATTGGCTGTGGCCCTGAGTCAGTATAAACTTTATTTATAACTAGAGAAAGTACCTGCCGTTGCCCAGATATGAAGTGTGGGTCCAAATAATCCCATCATCACCTGGAAGATCACCTGGCAGCTGTTGCCCTTCTTCAATGTGGCAGTTTTTGCGCAGTGTTTCTGCCACGGGCCAAACTGCGGCGTTTGCGCCACGTGGGACTTCTTCCTCACTATGAGTTCTAAGAATAGCAAGAACAAAAATTCCACACACCACTGATTTAGGTGATTTAATAAAAGGATAATAAGCAATAATAATAATAATAATAATAATAATAATAATAATAATAATAATAAGCAATAATAATAAGCAAACAAGTACAATCAATAAACAAGAAGCAAGACTTATGCTCAACTTGGAGGAGTCCAATGTCATTTATACTGACATCCCAAGGTATATATGAAAATCAAATATGATAGGAAACCAACCTAGTTACCCAAACCCTAGCCACCCTCTGCAATGTATAGAATGTTTGTGTACGCATGTCTGATGGTCACTGGTTTGGAATTTGACCTAATAACTTTTGTGTCAGATAGTACCAGGATCTTAGCTAAGAAAGCTAATATAGAGCTAGATTGAATTGGAAGAATCACCAAGAAGCACTATGACAAACATGCTCAGGCATCAACGTTTGCATGGTTCAATCCAGACCAAGTGTACAACAGTGCCAAGCCTGCACACAGTAAACAAATCTTATTTTCTGAAGAGACACTAGGATGAGAATACACAGCTTGCTTCCATATGTTTGCTAACTGCTTAGGACAGTGTTACGTTGAATAGTAAACTGTAATTTGTACATTATTACAGAACATGTTCTATTCTGTGGAATTGTGACATTATGTCAAATAACGATATATTGTTGAAAATTTCTAAGTTAATCTTCCATTCCTGGGTCAAGGCAGCTGTCCCCCTTGTTGTAAAATAATAAGATTGTGAATGTTATGTGATATCAGTAGGCTTAATACAATTTTTGAAAAAGTTGTCTGTTTCTTCATTTCCCATGATGCATCTCCCTGCTCTAACTCTCTGTGTAGAATCGGCAATAGAGTTTCATCCAAATATTGTGTTGAAATCATTAACTTGGTACTTCACTGGATGGCATAACAATGTCAGCAAAGTGATATATTGTTACTTTTATGCCACTTTTTTTTCTTTATGATGAATGACAATTCATTACACTGTTACCAAGTAAATAAATTGGCAAGTGGCCACACTGGTATTTCACCAAATACTTTCCGAAGATCATTGTGTCAAATGTTTTTTAATGTTGGCAGTTCTACTGGAGAGTGTAATTCTGTTTAATATTGGTTGACTGTGTGAATATGATCAAAGTTTTCAGAACAATGTGGGAGACAGATGGTCTCCATGTGAAAGAAATAGATTGTATGTTTATAACATAAGCAGTTTCATGAACTTCTTTGTAGGCTGTAAGTAATGAAATATGAGTTTTTCTTTTTTTTTTATTTTTGCATGTAGAGCTCCAATGTGTCAGGGTAAGCCTCACATAGCTGCCCATGGGAGTATGGCATAGTGATTTTTATGTGCTCCACTTTGTATGGTTTTAGGTATATGCTATTTGGATTGTTACTTTTTGGTACATTTTCAGCTACATTCTAATTATACATACCATTCTTTAAAATAATGTAAATGTATTGGTGCATGTATTGGTTGCATATACTGACTCACAACTTAGTGAGTTAGTTAGGAAGGGCTAGTAGTGGGTGGGCTAGCTAGGGAAACAGGGAGCGAGTGTGAGTGAGAAAGGGGGGGGGGGAGTCTGCTCAGAGTGAAGCGCAAGGCATCATGGTAGTTGTAGGAAAACAAAACAGGAAGCTATTCCTGTAAACAAATGCAGAAGATGTCAGGAGCTCCCAGAGAAACCCAGAAATCACTCAAAACACTGCCAAAGGTATTTGTTTGAACTTACAGTATTAACCTATTAATAGCACTAACCGACCTTTTCTAGTCCTACCTTTCTTCATCTGTTTTTCAACGCCATTTTGGAATAAAACACTTTATTCTTATATGCAAATTCTGTGCACGGAGCACAGCACCATCATCCCCAGTATTCCGTCTACTCCTGCTTTGTTACACGCCCCTTGATGTGAAGGCATCCTCCTCTTTTTATTCTTCGCTTCAGGTACTCAGGCCTAGAGTACAGCGCATTCGCAGGATTTGCATGAGTTGCACTGAGGAATGCTGCTGGTGACACAGCAAAGAATAAGAAGAGGAGGATGCCTTCACATCAAGGGGCGTGTAACAAAGCAGGAGGAGCCAGAATACTGGGGATGACGGTGCTGTGCTCGGAGCACAGGGGGAACGCACAGAATTTGCATATAAGTGTTTTTTTTTCAAAAAAGGCATTGAAGAACAGATAAAGAAAGGTAGGTCTAGAATAACCTTTCTAAAGGCTATTCCAACGTGTCGTTAGTAAAAATTTTGCTAAATCAAATGATAGACTCCCTTTAATGGTAAATACTCAGACTGGTTCACAGTCACCAGTGCGGTCCAACAGGGGTCAGTATTGGGTCCTTTTGTTTTTAATGTTTATTAACCACCTGGTAGAAGATTTACAGAGCAGGGTTTCTATATTTGCAGATGATACTAAATTCTGTGAAGAAATCAAAAATAAGGAGGATAGTAGAATATTACAGGGGACTCTAAGGAAGCTGGAAACATGAAACAAGACTTGGCAAATGATGTTTAATGTAGACAAATGTAAGGTTATACATTTTGTTTGAAGAAATAAAATGTATGATTATGTACTTAATAGTAAATTACTGAGTAAGACTTCCACTGAAAAGTTATACCTCTATACAAATAACTGATACGGCCACACATAGACCCAGGACATAATTGAACTAGAGAGAGAGCAGAGAAGGATGACCAAGATAATTAGGAGAATGGATGGATTGGGGTACAATGACAGATTAACAATTTTGGGGTTATTCTGTTTAGAAAAAAAGACGTCTATGGGGCCATCTAATAACAATGTACAAATACATGAAGGGACAGCACAAAGAACTTTCTAATGATCTTTTTACTACTAGGCTGGTGACAGTGACAAGGGGACATCCTCTACATCTAGTGGAGAGAAAATTTCACCAGCAACATAGACAGAGGTTCTATACTGTAAGAGCAATCAGACTAAGGAACTCACTGCCACAGGATGTGAATTCATTGTGTAAGTTCAAAAAGGGCCTGGATGTCTTTCTTGATCTGAAAAATCTTACAGGTTATGGATTGTAGATTTTTTTAAAGACAAGTTGATCCAGGGTTTTATATTTATTGCCAGGTATGGAGTTGGGAAGGAATTTTTTTCCCCTAACATGGGGCCAATGGCATCAGTCTCATTTTTTGAGGTTGGATTTGATGAACCAGTGTCTTCATCCAATGACATCTACTATGTAACTATGTACGGAACTAAATGGCATAGTATTCCCCAGTTAAGATGTGTTGAAGTAGACGAAGAAAAGCTGAAGCTACAGAGGTAGCATGACCTGTTTTTTTTTTTAAAACCGTGCAAAAGTTTGAGAGGAATAGCTGCACATCTGAAGTTTCCAGCTCTCCATATTCCCATAGCAGATTAGCCAATGAAAGGCCCGATCAGAGGTAAACTGCTGTACATGTAAATCACAATGAATTAAACATTGATTCAGAAATCTACAACATGTTTTAGGATCACCATCATAATGTGGAGGCAGAGGCAGAGGCAGATGCTACTCGACGAGTAGCTATCGTCTGCATAAAAAAACATCTGCTCAAGACAGTCATGCTGTCTTCTGAGCTCAAGATAGAAGTTTTGCAAAGTGACCTTTGGTTTAGTAGTGGATTTCATGCACGTGATAGGGCAGCTGATCATGAACCCACTATGCCACGTAACTGGTTTGACATTGGGCCAGTCTCAAGGGTGTTATCTAAGTAACCTCCCCGGTTTTTACCCTTGTATGGGGATCTGTTCTTCACTGTGGTCCCAGTGTAGGAGGCAGTTTGCCCAAGGACAGTGAGATGCAAGTGCAGAGCACCAAAGGTCAGGCAAAGAATTTTCAAGTATGGGCCAAAGGTCTATGGCCAGGCAGCAGGATAGCAAGATCATAAAGGAGCCTATGGCCCCATGCACACGACCATAGATTTTATCCGCAATTGCAGATCTGCAATTGTGGATAAAAGTACAGGCCCATTCATTTCTATGGGCTCATTTTTTGCGGCTATGTGTCCGTACTTTATGCAAGGACCGTAAATTATGAAGCATGTTCTATTTTTGTCTGCATTTGTGGCACAGACAATTTAAGGGGATCATACAAGTCTTTCTATGGATCCGTGATTGCGGATGACATACTGATTTGTTTTTTGCAGATCAGTATTTCTAGACAGTAAAAACCACAACGGTTGTGTGCATGTAGTCAGGACAAGCAGCTTAGATTCACAAGTTGAGTACAGGCAGAGATCATACACGAGAAGACAGCAGAACAGGTAAACAAATCGGTAAACAAGTCAAGGTCAATAAATGAGAATCAAGCAAGAAGGTACTAATAAGAAACCCTCGCGGAATCTTGCTCGGGTAATGTGCTGAGAGCAGAGCAGACTAAAACAGGTGGGAGATGGTGCCGATGGGCTGAGGAGAGCTCACAGGTGTACTCCTTAATCCTACAAGTTGCAGAAAGGAGTGGCACGCGTGCCCTATGGGGCACTATGGTAGCAAAAGATAAAGTCCTGCATTCCTTGACTTTATCTTCCGTTACAAAAGTAAACAAAAATGACGGAAGATAGCATCCGGTGGTGTTGTTTACATTAGTGTCAATGGGAAAGAACACAGAATCAGTCTGTGACCGCTCTCTGTGACAGCTAATGTCCATTGCTGTCATCCTATGACGGAAGACAGCAATGGACATTAGTAACGGAATTGTGAACTCCCCCTTACTATGCAAATAAAGCGTTCCGACAACACTTAAAAGGTTACTCCAATCTGGACTATCAGGGCACAGCTGAATTACACTGTTTCTGTCGCTCCACAGTTACGGATACATTATAGTTACATTCTATTGGAGTTGGAATACTTTCTAATGGTACTTCACCTGTTTAGTAGATTGCTTTAAATTTGATTTATATTAACAATGTATCTACAGAATGAAATAATCCAATTTACAAACATTATGATAACTAAACATTGTTTCCATATGCTAAAATAGGGGGGGGATCTCAACATAGTATCACATTGTAATATATTTTCCGCAGTTACTGCACTGAGAAAGAAACCTGTATCCAGGTGTTTTACAGTATGTCTAAATCCTGTATTGTCAACAGTCTGTCAACCTGTAATATGATGAGGACAAAAAACCTCATTTCTAAAAATATATCCTTTTCAGAATCTATGTATTGAAGACAATTGTATCACTTTCTTGTAAACATAGGTTTCTTTCTATCATTTTCTCCATGCTGTACAGAAATAGCCCATATTATTATTAATTAATGTGTATTTTTGGCGTTTTCTTGCCAAATGACAGGTAGATGGGGAAATGAGATCCTTATGTCTGCAAGCACAAAGGTCATCTTTCAGAACCTTTATACTTCTCTATTGATTTGGAGCTTGTATGGGTTAGGTGTTCTGTCAGTCTTCTTTTGTTGGGTTATCTTGTTTCAAAACAAAGGTACAAGGTTTGCCAAATGAAGACTGATGCTTAGTTGTTTTTCCTTTCAGCTGAAATTCTACAAGTTATCAGCTTGTGTCTAAAACAGTGCCAGGTTACATTCCACTAGCTGATGCCAGACTATCCTGAACAAGATTCAGTGCAAGCTTACACCAACTGGTACTGTGATCTGCCACCCTCATGCCCTCCAAACACAAACCATATTACATGTATTATTAAGCATAACACAAAGTGATATCATGTATTGAGTGTTTGTAAAAATGTACTTTTTTTATGATTTTAGGATGGGTATAATAGAGTAAGGTTATTTTATACAGTATTTTATGTTATTTACCTTTATACTATCCTCTGTTGGACCATTACTGTGTCTCATTACCAGTCAGCTCTCGTTCCTTCCATATTCTATGTTCTAGTTTTATTGTCATGACAAACAGTGCGAATCAGGTGAAATCTGGTTTGTCCAGTCATTCACTGTCCTAACTTCAATGTTCAAGCCTGACTTTAGCCTTTAGTCTTGTGCACCTGATTTACATTGTTTGTGCTAACTTAATATTATAATATTTTATTTTTTTATGTGATCTATATTTATGCTGGTTTGCAATCATGGTTTAAGCCCAGACTGCCCTTTGATTCCTCTTTAGGTAATAACTTTGCTTCTTTATCCCAATACTACACTTGTCTGTTTTTTTATGTAAATACTCTGATTTCTGGTAAAGACACTGGCCCAGATTTACTTTAAGGTTAAATAGGACCTTTCACGTCCTCATGTATATGTGGTTTTACATACTGCTAGAAAGCCGACAGCACGCTGAATTCAGCGCACTGTCGGCTTTCCTCTTATGTGTCCCGGGGCTGGAGATATTGGCGGTCTTAGTTTCACCATTCACCGTCAGAAGTGCGTTACTGACAGGCTAGCTGGGCTGTGAGGAACGCGCTCCCTAACAGTACTCGTCCATAGCCCTGTACTGGGGGGGCGTTTCTCACAGCTCAGCGTCATCACTGGGCAGTAAGGAATGCCCTCTCTGACTGTACTCGTCCCAAAGCCCTGTACTGTCAGAGGGGGCATTCCTAACAGCCCAGCTAGACTGTCAGGAACGCCCTTCTGACGGTGAACGGTGAAAATAAGACCGCCGATATCTCCAGTCCCGGGGTACATAACGTGAAAGCCGACAGTGCGCTGAATTCAGCGCACTGTCGGCTTTCTAGTGGTATGTAAAACCGCCTATACATGAGGACGTGAAAGGTCCTCTTTAAGGCCCCACAATGTGGAAACGCAGCTTTTTTGTTGTAGATTTTGTTGCGGTTTTTTGAGCCAAAACCAAGAATGGCTACAAAAGGAATGGGAAATACATAGTAAATACTTATGCTTCTACCTTCTACCCAATCCACTCTTGGTTTTGGCTCAAAAAGCAACAAAATCTGCAATAAAAAAAGCTGCGCTTCTGCAACGTGGGGCCTCAGCCTTAGTTAGACAAGTTAGACAATCTCTAGAGTTTTTAGTCTAAATTTATACCACCTTTTATTTGTATTCCTTTGAGCCAGAATTTTACTACACACTTTTGGTGCATTTTTGGCACATCTTGGTGCATTTAAGGCACTCCATCTTTTCTTAGAAGCCAAGTACACATGTCTAGCAAGTCCACCAAGATGCGCCAATATGCACCAGTCTTAATAAATGGCCCAACTGGAGCAAGGAACTGGAGATTTATGCAGAGACTGAAGTCTTTTTACAAATTTGTCAGACATCCCTGCACCAGAGTAGAAATCCAGATGATAATGTTACATGTGACTCAGGTCTTAGACAATACAATAAGTGCATGGAAAGAGGCCAAGGCCATTCCCTTCGTCAACACAATAAGAGATTCCAGCACACTGATCATGTGAAAGTAAACTCTTCAAGTTTATTGGCAATCCAAAATTACCTTACAACGTTTCATCAAAAAGACCTTCATCAGATTGAAGGAGTACTGGAAAGAAATAATAGGAGGTGGGGTACAATACATAAGGCAGCAGTGTCGCAATGGAAGAAGGTGCTGAGGTTAGTAACTAAGTAACCTACTACAAACCTCAGCACCTTCTCTATTGTGGCTCTGCCGCCTTCTCTCTTGTGCTCCACCTCCATATTATTTCTCTCCAGTACTCCTGCAATCCGATGTCTGATAAAAGTCTATTGACCGTAACTTTACGTAATTTTTAATTGCAAATGAACATGGAGTGTTCACTTTCAGAATGGCCTAGATTTCCATTCTAGTTCATGCCAGAAAACTGCATCGCACCACCCATATTCGCAGAATGTGGCAGGTGAGGCATGGATCGGGGCTTGAGGCCTTGCGGTAAGTGCACCTTAATATCATCTGTCTACACCTGAAAACTGGTATGGAGGGAATGATGAATTGATATTGATGGTCTATCCGTAGAATAGCCAATCAGTTGCTATGCCCACCAGATCTGCACAGTGTTTAGAGCTGGAATCAGATAGCAACCTGGGAGACCCCTTTACAGGGCGATTTGAGAATGGCAAATTGTGGCAAAAGTGGAAGTGGTCTTTTAAGGGGTGTGGCCTTTATAAAATAGCACAATTACATATATCCACACCCCATATAATAATAAGATGTTGTTACTAGTTAATTAAAATAAACAATTGCATCATTTTTAATTATGACAATTTAGTAATCACTTTAAGTATTTTTTGGTTTGGAGATACTGAATTTAAAAATAGATTGATAGATAGATAGATAGATAGACAGACATGTTTTTTTAATCATTTACTAATAAAAATTGGCTAAAGCCTTATTTTAATAATTTGTTTTCATTAAGTATGTTTTTTCTCATATCAAGCTTTTTCGTTCCCTGCATCTGTATGATATATAGATAAATATCTGTATATGCCAGTACATTGTATGCTTAGAAAAAGTCAAATTTTAAGCATATTGTACTGGCATATAGAACTATCTTTATACCAATACATTATGTACTATTATAAGTTAAACTTTACTATAAAGTTAAACTTTAAATTCATAGAGGATCTCCCGGCAACCTCCCCATTAATATTCACTGCATTGAGATGACATCACTGTGCAGTGAATGCTAATAAGCCGGGAGCTGAGTGAAAAAAGTTATTCATCAAATGCAGGGCAGTTTTAACACATTGGTGGGCCCAGTGCAAAGGTTTCATAAATGGGCCCTCCCCCATCATCACCACTTAGAATTACCTGACCCACACAAATTATATTGCCCCCTCAGTGGGCCCCACATAGCATAGTACTCCTTAGTGGCCCTCACACAGTATAATGTCCCTGCAGTGGCTTCACACATTAACCTGTCCCACCCTCAGACATTATATTATAATGACCCCCTCCAGTTGCCCCACAGTATAATATATTTTATTCTGGAAATACTGTAGGTGTAACTTTTATAGTATCCTGTATTTCCCTCTGTTCAGTTTTATAGGGGTATAGTGGATGTGTTTTTTTATTCAGTTTTCTATTACTTCTATATAGACCAGAAAAAGCGGGAGAATAATATCCTCCATTACATAGAAGTCATAAACTCTGACTTTTTTATTACCATTTTACCTCTTTAAACTAAACTAAAAGATTTTTCCACTTGCTGCGGCACTGGCATTAGTGCAGTTCATGAGAAAGTAAATGAGCACTTTATAAAGCCATGTCAGCAGCATTAAAAATATTAATCATTATAAGTACTAATGGGAATAACTGCAGCAGAGAGACGTTCGACAAACGCCAGGGAAGCGTGTAATGGAAATATACTGCCGAGGTTGAGTGTGTGTTCAGTAGATCAGTCATTGGCATTAGTTAGCGGAAACAGGAATTGTGATGCTTTACTCCAGTCCTGATAGCAAGGTCAGCTTCAGTACTGAGGTCCAGGAAACTGCAGGGGGAAGTCAGAACAGAACTATTCTTTTTTAATTGTTTTATTCTGCAATTTTAAGGTTATTAGTCATTTTAACATGATTTGTAATCTTACTGTCAAGAACATTCTCAGTAAAAGTCTCTGATGTCATAGTAAAAATATGACCCATATACCTGTAAAAGCAGTGTAAACAAAAACTACTTTTTACTGTAAGTCCACTTTCACATGACTGTCATACCAGCATATTCAATATCCATATCATGGCTGCACCACCCTGCAGCTTATCTGAATCTAACTGAATGACGTTTGGTTCAGTTGAATGGCAGAAGGCTTGGTTGTTTCTCTTTTCAGGTGTTTTCCTTCAGTAAAAATTTCTTTCCAGCTACCATACTATAAAGGAATATACTTGACATTTTTATACAGTTTGTCTTGTACTTTTTGTCAAAATAACCATATAGTGCCAGAATACTACTATGTCCAACCTATAAAATATCAGCTTCTAGTGCCAAACAGGGGCAGATTAAGGGTACCAGGGGCCTAGAGCTGTTTAGAAAGTGTTCCTCCTCCATCTAAATTCACAGCAAAGATCCCTGTGACAGAATAATTAATGTACCATAGCAGCCCCTTCATACAGTATAATGTCCCATAGTGGCCTTCTGTGCAATATAATGTCTCATAGCGGACCCCACTCAGTATACCGTCCCATAGTGGTCCACACACAGTATATCTCATAGTGTCCCATTTACACAGTATAATCTCCCATAACAGGCTTCTACGCAATATAATGTCCCATATTGGCTCCCATATAGAATAATTTCCTACAGTAACACCTCTATACAGTATAATGTCTCATATTGGCCTTCTATGCAGTATAATGTCCCATAGTGGCCACTTCACACAGTATAATGTCCCATAGCAGCCCTCCACATAGCAAAATGTCCCACCGTAGCCCCTCAACACAGTATAATGTCCCAGATTGGCCGCTACACTAGTAAAATACTTTAAAAAAACACAAATACTACACATTTTTCAAATATTTCAGGTTTGGACGAACCTGAAATGTTTGAGCTTCACCACCCACAAAATACTATTATACTTCAGACTCAAGAGTATAATAATTGGAGGCCCAGGGGAGGTGAGTAAACAAAGCAAACAGTCCTACTCACCTCCCTGGGGTCAAGTATGGGTCCCCATCCTCTGCGGGCCTCTTCCAGCCTCCTGAATGATGTCAAGGATATGTGAGCTCCAATAATAGCAGTTCGGACGTTTTTGTTCTGATTCAAAAGGCAATTAAAAGATTGCAAATATTGTAATAACTGAACCAAAATAACCGACGTGAACAAAATCATGTTGGTTATTCGGATTGACGGTTGGTTTTGGTGATTTTTCAATTAATTGCCAAGCGCTAAATACAGGTCAATTTCCAAATATATCCATAATGCATCTCTATATCTTAATGCGTGGTTTCAGTTTGCCACATGATTTCCAATCCTTGGAGGCCAGTCAAGGATATATAAGCTTTAAGATTGTAAAAACTAGCCCTGCTCAGTGTTGGACTGGGATGTCTAGGGCCCACCAGTGGAATTGTTTCTAGGGGCCCACCATCAGGACCCCTGCAGATCAGCGGTACCGAGACAGGGCAGCTAAAGGTAATAACATGTTGGGAGCCATGATCTTTGTAGTGGATCCGTGGTATAGATCTCTTTTCTGGTGTTCGAAATAAATGAAAACCCACATTTAGAAAAAGTTTTTTTAAGCAAAATTTTTTATTGCATTGTATTGGTGTTTTTGGTTCAGTATCATTGTCGACAAATCTTTTTTGTGCCTATAGTGAAGGCTAAGGAAAAAAAAAGCATATAATACAATTGTTTTTCCTGCCTATAGTGAAGGCTATGGAAAAAAGCATGCAATACCCAAAGCAGCAAGGACCCAAAAAATTCCAGAAAAATGTCATGAAGTAAATGCAATGGGGCATCCCACACTAATTCTGTGGAAAGTGGACAGAGTTTAGTGGATATCAAAGATGGATGGGAATTCCTTGGCCAGTCTGATTTACTATAACTGGTATGAGTAAAGTTATACTCACACATCAGTGAACAACGGCTGTGTATTGTCTGTTTTTTTTAACGGACATCACACAGCAGCATTATATTCACTGCAAGTGAAAGGGGGCTAGTCACATGACTGTTATTTGGATGGTCCATTGTAACGGACCATCAAAATATAGGTCATGTTCTATTATTGTCCATTTCCAGGGATCCCTCCATACACTCAAATGGGTGCAGCTAGGGTGCAAGATGGCTGAGAAAAATTAACTTTTTTTTTTACTGCTGTTTTGCACCTTGATCATGTGAATATAGGCTTAGACCTGAAATCTATGGCAGTCCATGACTGACATAACAGTGACTTTGACTGGGTCAGTGTAGCTGTCATCGCTGTGGCCTTAATAAATTCCCTCCATTGGTTGCAGTGTTTTATTTTCAATAAAATGTTTTATGACAATGACAAACATTTGTAATGTTCTTTTGTCACCAAGGAACTTAAAGCACAGGGAGCATTGTAGAACAGAGGAGTTAGTGGCTGCCATACAGACATTCATCACCAACACCCACAAGGGTCAGATGTTTTACAGGAAGCAAATATACCTATAAATATATTTTTGGCATGTGAGAGGAAACCGGAGTACCCGCCTTCGTACCCACAATCTACTTCAATAACTGACATGCCATTTGTTGATGCAAGTTTGAAATCAGCACAAGAAAAAAAATCCTCGCCTGCTGAATTGTTTTGGAATAGATGTTGCATTGAGAAATCCGTCCATGGCATTATATGTGGTATTAATTTAAAGTTCATTTCAAATCTGACCAATTTCTTGAGAAGCAAGTATTAAACGCATGGTAATCTTTACTTTTAATCAAATATGAAAAAAAAACCTTCCTATATATTTCTGCAATGTAGGTGTAAGTTCTGTTTAGGGTATTGTATTACATTTGCAAATTTAAGAATTTTAATGACATGGGTCATGCTTCTTAATTTACACACCCACTCAAAAGCTGAAATCTTAGCACTCCAAATTCAAAACCATTGCTTCAGATTATTGAAAACTTTAAATAACTTTCACAGTGTCTGATGTCTATGTCAATGAATATTCTAGGAAGGGCACAATGTTTCTTATAATGAAAAATCTAGCTGAAATGTTGTGGTGTAAAAAATTCCTAAATCTGTGATGACTTAACAAATCTTGCAACAAATTGTCTGACCCCTGGGCATTGTGGACAACTGAATAAGTACATATTATTGACTCTAATGTGTACAGCATAATTGGGTGAAAGTGTTGAGGAAGTTTCAGTTACACATAATTTGTTATTAAAGGGGTTGTCCATGTTACCAAAAAACAAGCTAAAATTGCATAAAATAAAAAAGTATTTCTCACCTGTTCATTCCTCAATGATCCACTGACCATGACCACTTCGCCTATTGATTGACTAGAGCAGTCACGTGCTGTCTGCATGTAAATAGAGATCGAGTGGACAGCTGGGGAAACAGTAATGGTTTTTTTTTTATATTATTTGGTATACACTATCATCAGTCATGCAGATGTTTAAGATCTAGTATATACCACCACCAGTCATGCACTTGTTTAGGATTTGATATATACCACCACCATTCATGCAGATGTTTACAATTTGGTATACACCATCACCAGTATTGCAGATATTTAGGGTTTGGTATACACCATCACCAGTCATGCAGATATTTAGGGTTTGGTATACACCATCCATATCAGTCATGCAAATATGTGGGATTTGGTCTACACTATCAGTAGTCATGCAGATATTTAGAATTTGTTATACAACACCACCAGTCAAGCATATATTTAGGATTTGTTATACACCACTACTAGTCATGTCGATGTCTACAATTTGGCATATACCACCACCAGACATGCCAAAGTTTGCAATTTGGTATATACCACCACTAGAGATGAGCGAATCGAAGCTGATGAAGTGGAATTCGATACGAATTTCAGGAAATCTTCAATTCGCATTGATTCCGGATTTCCTCACACTTTGTGGTAACGAATCGCACAGCTCCGTTCTGGGGTTCTAACCCCTTGGATGCCGCGTCAAACATGAGTTCCGCCATGCTACATGTCCCCCTCGGCACCCCCCACGGTGATTAAAAAAAAAAAAAAAAAAAACTGATACTCACCTGTCCTGGGCTCAGCATTAACTCCGGAGCTCTTCCGGCCTTCCCCAGGCCTCACTGCTGGGGCCTGTGATTGGGCCCAGAGGTCACTTGGAGCGTGCTGGCGTAATGACGTCATCGCGCCCCCACGTGACCTCAGAGGCCCAATCACAGGCCCCAACAGTGACGTCTGGGGAGCAGGACTTCAGTCGCAAGGAAGAAGAGGAACGAGGAGGACGCTCAGACAGTTTCTGTGTGCACACCATGGTTCCGCTGTGGTTTGCGGAAAGTCCTTCCCGGCAGCGCCTTACTATTAGGGTGGATGTCACGAAGGGTTTAACGTGATTCGCCGCAAATTAATTCGGATCGAATCAAATTGTTTTGGAAACTTCAGAGAATCGGTTGAATCAAATTTTTTAAAAATTAGCTCATCTCTAACCATCGCCAGTTATGCAGATGTTTAGAATACATGGAATGAATAGAATGGTACATATCACCATCGGTTATGCAGATGCTTAGAATGTGGTGTACCCCACCACCAGTCATGCAGATATTTAAGATTTGACATAAAGAACAGAAATCTTTGAATACATATTTCACTGTATTGTTGTTGGTGGTGTAACGGTGTGAAGAAGGGATCCAGAATAGCTTCCTGATTATGAGGAGGGAATAAATCATATCTGAAGCTCAATACACTTCAACCTTATCAGTGCCGGTACAGTCACCAAACAATAATGACGGAACACCCCTGTGATGTGGTGATATAAAAAATTCACAGCATGAGAGCATTTTTGAGAAATTTGCATTAACTGTATAATGTCAGCATATAACAGCAGGCTAAATATGTATCAAATAAAAATGAAATCCATGCCACAGATAATTTAATAGGTCAAGCTCCTATATGTTTAGGGCCAGCATTCTATACTGATTAATTTCTTAAAAGGGACATACAGAAAAAAAAATAAACCTAATCAGTCCAGGAATGCAGTGGATAAGTCTTCTTACTAATACAGTATATACGCAGGTCTCCCAGATCCCCAATGATTAGCTTTGCAGAGAGCAGCTGGTAAGGCTGGAAGTCTCATTCCTCTGTCTCCCCTGCTGACACTGTGACTCTCAGTCACATTACCAACTTTGCTTTACTCTGTGTACATGCAGGAGGAGTAGAGCCAATTTGGTAACGTCACAGAGTACAGGAGCAGGGGACTTCTAGCACCCTGATTTGCTCTACAGATGTAATCATCAGGGCCCTGGGGACCTGTGTATATCCAGTGCAGAGAATGCATTGTTAGGCTTATTTTTTCTCTTTTAAAGGGATTGTCCCATTATGGACACATCCCCTTTCCACATGACAGGGATTAGTGTCCAATCTCTGTGGGCCCATTCACAAGGAGGCCTTAGGGGGACATTCGGTCGCCTGTCCTCCTGATCAATGAGGGACTCGGTAGTTGGGTCCCCAACGATTGAACACTTGGATAGGGGATAAGTGTCCATAACGGGACAATCCTTTTAAAACTGTATGTCTTTATAGCAATTGGAGCCTTCTACGTAAACACAAAGTGTAATAATAGGTTTGCATTTACCTGTTGCAGGTATGTGAGCCAGAGGGCGCTGTTGAGCGACCCAGGCCCAGCCCTGAAAAGGCCTTCAGCCACACCTTTGAGGGGGTGGCGTGTAACTCCAGAGGACTGGAGTATCCTGCACAGAGCAGGAAATGGTGGACCCAGCTGGGCAGATAGACGGTCTGTGCCAGAAGTGCTCGGGTCCACAGGGGACTGTTGCTGGAGCTGAGCAATAGTCAGGACCAGCCAGGGACAGAGAGGCAGTCTGTCCAAGAGGGCTGGGATCCAGAGAGGACTTACAGAGACTAAGTCAAGCTCTTATTGCCCCAGAGGCTTGTTAGGGACTCAAGGAGTCAGTTAGTGCCCTAACTGTGGCCTAGGTGTTTGTTGTTTTGTTATGTTGCAGTTAAGCTGAATAAAGCCACGTTTATTTTACACTTGGACCGTCTGAAAGCTATCTTTCCGGCGCCCAGTACCATGAACCACCGCTGTCCGGACCAGGAAAAGCCGCCATTTTGAGTTTAATACCCCCAAGCTGTCACACTGTATATACCATTAGGAGGAGCTTAGAATGTTACTGTGTACTGTTTTTTTCTACTTTAACAACAGCTTACTGTATTTTGATGGTGGATGGTACAGCAATGACTTCTTGCTTCACTACATTAATGCTTCAGGATGGGTCCCAGCTTTCAGAGACTGTTGAGGACCTGGAGGAGAAAATGGAAGCAGTTTATAACCCCTTATATTTTCCAAGATACATAGCAGTATGTAGTAAATGCAGGAAATTGCAATTGCTTCTATTGGACCACATGATCGATGGGTGCCTTCTTGGCATGGAAAAGCTGCAGACCCAGATCACCCCTACCAGTGACTATTGTCATGTTAGCGGGAGATAAGTTAACATAAGTGAACTTTGTTTGTCTCTTTGGTGTCTAATAACACTCACATTTTTTTCCAGGAAAAAGCCGAAATAAGCAAACATAATCTTCATACTTACTTTACAATAGTTTCATTAAAAACTTCACAGTTATGTACAGTCCTCTTAAGGTTTCATAAAACAGGCTATCAAATGGTTAAAAGGTTATCAGAAAATAAACTCCAAGTTATTTTTATCTCATGACAGTCACCATATTCCCTGAAATGACTGGGTGTGAAGGCATATAAGATGCTACCGTAAAACTTTCTGCAGTTTGTGTACAGTGCGTGCCATTTAATCAGAACAGTAAATACTTTCTATTGTTGATGCTTTGCCCGACATTCCTTTGATGTTTAAACAAATATTGAAAAACATGATATCTCTTATCGATTTACATAATGATAAAAAGAGCAAACAGAGGTGGCAGTTATGCAGTATGCACTTCACAAGTCTGCAGCTAGGGGGAGCTGTTAAGTAATTAATCACTTATACAAGATCTATTGATAGAGTAATGAAAACCACATTAAAAAGTGTACACAGTATAAAGCTGTTTCCCAGGAAGCCAGAAAACTACTTTTTGTGATTAATTGTTAAACTTGCTACTTTAAAGGGATACGTTATGTCGTAAAACTATTACAAAGCAACTAGGAATACACAGGGATATAGACTGAACTTTGTATAGCCGCTGCCGTATACCACTGTTAATCAGAATGGGTATGTACTTTCAGCATCAGGATGATATCTGTTTTAATGACAGATATATTTATATATATATATATATATATATATATATATATATATATATATACACACACACACATATACTGTATATACAGATGTAGCAGAGTCAGAAGCACAACTAGAAGGTCCTGGCTCCAAATGCAAAATCTATAACAGGACCGCCACTTACCATGTGTTATATATAATACTGGTGTCTTATTATGTTGAGAGAGAACTTTGGGCCCCTTCAGCCTCCAGGACCCGGTAATGACTGCTACCTCTGCCTATACCTCTACTTATAGTTACGCCCCTATCTTTGTAGCAAAGGTTAACATGACTGATAAAGTGTTAACACTGTAGCACAGAGTGTAAGGGGTGGGTTCACACTTGCGCCGGCACTCCGTCCACCGCGAATCTGACTTAAATGTTGGAAAAAAGGATAGGGAATGGATTGGTAAAGGTTTGAGACGCATTGCTTAAAAACCCATTAACTTCAATGGGTTTTTAAAGCAATGCGCGGGTGTGCGCTTACACCCTCTGCGCCGCAAAGCCGTTTTTTTTAGTTGGAAACAAAGTCCTGCATGTCCGACTTTGTTTCTGACGAAAAAAACGGCTTTGCGGCGCAGAGGGTGTAAGCGCACACCCGCGCATTGCTTTAAAAACCCATTGAAGTTAATGGGTTTTTAAGTAATGCATCTCAAACCTTTCCCAATCCATTCCCTATTTCAGTCAGATTTGCGGCGGACGGAGTGCCGTCGCAAGTGTGAACCCACTCTTAACTCGACTCTTTCAAGGGGGCTTCAATGGCTTTTGTTGTCTTCTGAGATAGGATATCACAGCAGAAAAAGTTATACTGCAGAAAGTCAAGATAAACAGTGCTATATCTGAACACCCTGTGAACCTTTAAAATGTTTTTTTTATATATATATATATAGAAATGTGGGAAAAGAATAGGTATAAGTCTACAATCTACAAACTATTTTTTTTTTTCAGATTTACTGTATATGCAGAAAGTAGATGAGCAATGGGATGTAAATAGAGCCTTTCCTTTGTAGTAAAGGTGATGAAAACTGCTGTCTGTCTGCCTCCAAGTATTTACAACGCATTTTGTACATCAACACACAGTGAGACTTTCCTGGCAAGCAAAGTAATGTTCTGTTCTGCACAGCCTGACTGTGGAATTATATTTTTATTACAATGATTAGTTTTACTGTTTGAATTTGGATGGTTTATTGGAGTATTCATAATACAGTCGGTTTATATTGCTTTCTTTGCCTACTGTTTTTCACAATTTACATTTTGTTTTTACTTTGACATATAGTACATTTATTTATCACATTCAAATAACAAAATCTTCCTCCAAACTTGCCTTATTTATTATGCACCATCATATTCCACAGCACTTTACAGACATTGACAGTCACTGTCCCATATAGGGCTCACAAACTACATTCCCGATCAGTATGTCTTTGGAGTGTGGGAAGAAACCAGAGTACCTGGAGGAAGCCCACGCAAACACAGGGAGAACATACAAACTCCTTACAGATGTTGTCCAAGGTAGGATTCAAACCCAAGACTCCAAGTCTGCAGTGCTACCCACTGAGCCACCAGGCTGCCTTCCAGTTAAAGGTTCACTCTGTGAAAAAGTAATGCATTTTGATATGGCAAGTCCATGTCCTGGGTAGCTGGCAGGCACATGACACAAGGCTGTAAAGAACACCGAATTGAGAATACTTGGATCATGCACCTTCTCAGGCCTTGCACGTCCATTTTTTTCCGGAGTGTTCCTTTATAGAGAACTGAAAACCTGCTCTGACACAGGTCGATAATATGCAGAAAATGTCAGCTGACACAATGGTGTCACTGCATAAGGGCTCAGACCCCAGGCTAAAGGAAGGGAACCCAGCTGTGTTTTTTTATTTTTATTTTTACACAAAGTAGGTATTAGAAATAGAGAGTGGAGGGAGTGCACACATTACTAATATTAGTTTACTATAATACTGTATCAGAGCACAAGAATACTGGTGATGTCATTTTGACTGCATAGTGAACAGAGTAAAAGGACAGTCTGTAAAAAAGTTGCCCAAATGTAGTTTTTCTCTAATTCCACCCCACTCAGAATTTTTTTCTAGCTTTCCAGTGCATCATATGACATATCTAATGATACCATTATGAAGTATAATTTATCCTGCAAAAATTAAGCCCTGATACAACTCTGTGAACAAAAAAATGAAAAAGTTGTGGCTTTTGGAAGGCAGGTAGTAAAAAACAAAAATGAAAAATGCAGTGGGAAGGGATTTATAGAAGCTCTTAAAATTAATGGTGGTCAACAGATCTTTTTGGTGGTCAGCCTAAAGGATTTGGTAATGGTAATGTCATTCAATTCTGGATTGGTTGATAAGCACCAGATTGAGAATTTTAAGTAAGTACTCTTGAAGGGGACTGGCTTTGCTAGAATCACCCCTATTGCAGTCTGACTGGCTGCTGTATGTCAGGCAATAAATACTAGTATAGTATCTCACCTGACTCCTACTGTGATTGTTGTAGTCATGTGTTTTTAAATAAAGCCGTGGCCATTTAACACCCAGAACTTGTGTCTTGTGTATTTATTTAAATCCCATGTATTCTTTTGTTTGGGTCACTTTGCTAGTGAGTGAGGGTCCATCCCATATCCATACCATATCCATAAGTCAAGAACAAATATTTGAATATATAAATGACAAGTTATAATGAATGTTTTAATAGAAAACTATACATCAATCTGCTCAGCTCCTTCTGCTCTATAACATGATGCCTGCAGATTGGCTTGCATTTTTCATGTGACAGGTTCCCTTTAAGGCTGATGACCAAACATATTTCAGGGCCCTGGACTTAATGCTTGTCTATGCAAATATCTTGTCATAAACATCTCATAAATTATGTTATGAAATGCTTGTCCTGGAGTCACCAACCTCTGGTGCCATTGCCACATCTTTTCCCATAAAAGTATGTGTGATAAAAAAGACCACTTGTGTATATATCATTACTGAATTATAATGTTCATGTATATACCATTAGTGAATATAGTGTTTATGTATGTGTCATCAGTATATTACATTGGTATGTGTGTTATAAGGGCCTGGGACTGGTCAATACTGAGATATTAGCTTCCTGTAATCGCAGGATCAGACTCCCTGCCATTCTATGACCCTCTGGCAAGAATCCAGGCCAGGTTTATTGCTTAACAACTCTCTGTCACTACCAGGACTAAATCAGGCCTAAGAGAGGGGGGTTGTAATTGGAGTTAACCTCAGAGGCTAGCAGGTATTCAGCTTTCCAGGGTGGAAATAGAACAATTAATGTCCCAACTTTCCCAGATGAGGATGAATTAGCTCATCCCCCACCTCAGGGAGTAGGGAGGGGGGGGGGGGGGCAATACAGTCCCTCAGGGGACATATTAATACAAAAAATAATTAAGAATATATTTGTAAGGCTTTCTAACAGTGACATTATAAATACTTATTCACGTAATTAGTCATGAGGATTTTAATATCCTAAACTACAACAGGAACGCATATAGGGATTGCTTAAAAATGGGGAGTAAAAGCAAGACTGATGTCACTTGAAGGCATGACATAAAGTTGTTTGCTAGAGGATTACTCGCACAACTGTTACAATAATAGTAAGAGGCAAACTCTTAAATGTCAATTCAGAATATGTTTTACTGCGACATCTGACTGTTGGCTGAGTGACGCTTGGAGCTAAGGGATGTCCTGGTATGGAAACTCAATACATGCTCCTGTTAACAGTACTCAGATGACCAGGGGGAAAGCAATGTAGAAAACTACTTTAAGTGAAAAACCATGAACGTCTGTGAGACGCTGTGCTGTTTATTTCTACCCCTTTGAACCTTTTACTTTATTCCAAATTGTTTCAGAAGAGGTCCTTTCAGCTGTTCTCAGTAGAAATAATAAATGGGAGCTTTGAGTATGTTAACCTAAGGTCTTAGTGTTACATAAAGGGGAATACTGTTTGACGTGGAATTTCAGCTGTACAATTGATATTTCTGCACTGCTTGCCATATGTGTTTGTCTATGGATTATATCCATTCTTTTCATTAAAGTCAAAGTGACTTAAAAACAGACACTTTATATCCTTACATGTGGTGATAATCCGCAAATAGTCTGTTTGCATTGATCTCACAGATGCTTACCTCCTGGAGGTTGATGAAGGTTATTGTCTGTATTACTATTATTATTATTATTATTATTATTATTCATTTATCTGTGTCTTATAAATGTATACGTTCATATAAAATGTGATAACAAACACAAATAACTGATTTGCAAATAAATAATATCTCAGACACAAATAACTGATTTGCAAATAAATAATATCTCAGAATGGTATGGGTTCCAGACAGTTGCCAGGTAGGAAGGGGAGGAAGGGTGAGGGAAGTCAAAGTAGCCTGAGGGACTGCCCACAGGCCCCACTCATGGTGACATCCCTGGGATGATGAATTATTTTTAATTATATTATACAATTATTGGTATTATATAATTTATTAGAAGCATAGTTTATTGTATATTTACTTTTTTAGGAGTACAGTACCTATTTCTAATGAATTAGAGAATATTTACTGCTTCTATCTGACCATGGCTGTCATTTATGAAAGAGTTGGAGTACAACTGTGGGAAAATAGAGGAGTTGGAGTCACTGGTTTGGCCTACCAACTCCTCAGTACTGCTGGGCAACTATCTATTGTATAACAGAATATCCTGACTATTCGTTGACAGTAAATGGATACAGAGTTTAACTTGCCGATTCTTTGTTTCCATGGGACATTAGATACTGCCCCTCTGTTCATTAAAACATAAGTTGACACTGGAGAAGGAATTTAAAAGGGTTTTCCTATTACAAACACACAGGATAGGGGATAGGCAAGTCCCCCATGTGAGCAGAGCAGTGGTGCGCATGTGTAGACACCACTCTCTTTATTTCTATGGGACTGCCAGAGACTGCTATCCTGGAAGTCCCATACAAGTGAATGGAAGTATGGTGACATGTGTACCACCATTCCCTTCACAACGGGGAACTTGGGAAGCCCTCGTTCTTTTGATCACTGGGGTTCTCAACATTTGATGTTGCAGGGATCAAACACTTATCCTCTATTCTGTAGATAGGGTATAAGTTTCTACTTGATGCAGAGTCATATGCTATCCCTTAACTTGTGATCGCAATCCCTATATTTTGATGTAAAATTCTACACTAAGGTTTGGAGCAGTATGCAGGGCCACTTTAACCATAGGGCAAATATTGCTCCTGGCAGTGGCACAGCTTTCAACTCCTGAGGACGTGGATACAGTTAAAAACAATGGAGCAGTAGACAGCCATCATTTCCCTGTGCACCCTGATAAAGTCCAGTTAACAGATGATACTGTTCAATGATGCAAGACAAGGTGCCACCATGGGTGCCACCACACAAAACTGCTCAGGTAATGCACTGCTATTGCTTACATCTGACATCACAGAGTCAGTTTAAAATTCCAGACAAAATAGCACAGTATGCTGCACTTTTCTGACAAATAAACTAACAGATTCCATGAAAAAATCCCAAAGATCCCATTGTCGTCAATTGGTCCATCAGATAGCGTTCATATCTGCCATGTCACAGATCAAGCACTTTCATTAACTCTGTTGTTCTGCTCCTATGGCTGCAAGCTTCAGTTCTGCTATCCTATTGTCATGGTGCTATTACGGCGCTATCCTATGTCGCTCAAATTGACGATTAAAGAGATCTTGTAAGGAATTTTGTCTCTAGTGCTAGGCAGATGACTTGTAAAGCAGGTAAAACATTCCTATGTTACTGGTTATAATAACTGCATGACCAAGTAAAGAAGCATAAGGCTAAGGCCCCATGTAGCGAAATGCAGCAAAAAACGCTTTGGAAAAAAATGCCATGGACACGCATTTCAGTTTTTTCCACAGCGTTTTTCATTGCATTTGCATTTTTCTCTGTGGACTTTCTGCCCATTTTATACCTATAGGGAAAACGCTAGCGTTTCCACAGGTAACATTTCCACTGCAGATTTTTTTCTGTAATGTGTGGATGGCATTAGCCAGAATCCCATACACTTTGCAGGTACTGTAAAATGCAGTGCTTTTTGCTGTGGCCTTTCCACCGTGGGAAAAACGCTGCATTTTCGCAATGTGGGGCTTCAGCCGTAATCTGCTTCATGAGACAATCCAAAGTGTCTGCTGTGTGTTCTCTAACTGTAATGTGGCCTGGGTTCTCTGTGTTCAACACTCCTGACCCTTCTTTTTTTCTATTGGGTGACAGCTGTCTTGTGACATCACTGCATATATTATTCCTCTGCTGTGACATCACTGTGTTTATTAGCCTCGAGCTGTGGTATCTCTGCACTGTTTAACCGATGTATTTCTTTGACAGACACTATAACAGCAAAGGGGTTCATGAAGCTTGTCTGGGGCCCTCTCCCTTCAAAGACAACACAGCTAAACAAGGATATAATATATCTCCTATTATCCATATATAAAGGTTTGTCAATAGAAAAAAAAAGCTATACTATAGCTCTTAGAATTTATTAACTGAAAAACATGAAAAAAGTCCCAAGACAGACCAGTCCATAAGGGGATCAAAATAATGGCATTTTGGTAAAAGTGGCAACCCTGTGCCTTTTGTTAAGATAAATATCTTCCTCAGGCAGATACATGTAATTGCAGTTTGCTGTTGGAAGGGATGGGGAACTGACCCAAAGTTAATGAAAAATAGAAAACAAACATCAGTATTTTCTGTCCTACGTGGTACCATAAGGGGGGCTCAGTTTCATCTTTTCTATCAAGTCACCTCTTTTCTGAGTATACCACTGTTTATTTACAAGCCCCTAGGTGACCAACAAGAGACTAGAGGTTATGAATTTTTATTATTTTAACACTCCTGATTGCCCTTTGTCACATTCTTAGAAGGGGTTTCCTAGGATAACCTATTCTTATGATAGACCATCAGTGTTTGACTAGTGAATGTCCAACCTCCAGGACCTCAGTTAAGAAGGGGCTGTGGCATTTCTGCAAGCTCAGGGTACTATGGAATGGGAACATTATGAGATGTAGTACCAGGGCACTGTGTGTATGTAAATAATATGATATATCATTGATGTTATAATCCTGGAGAACACTTTTAATACCTTTTGGAAAGAAATAAATCATCTGCAGGTTGTTTGTTTCCTCCATACGACCATTTTTACAATGCTTCCATTATCTGTAATTTCTCTTTTTATGACAGCATTAGATTTACATTAAACATGACTGCATCATTTGCATGTTTGTGTCAGCAGTTGCTTGTATAACAATGATGATGGAAGAAAGGTTGTGACAAGTTGCAAATAGCTACATGAATTTTCTAACAACACATTATCCCTTTAATCATAAAGGCTTATAGTCTGTGCAATAGATGATGAGGACAAAGAAGCACCAAACATTGCTCTGGCTTTGTAAAACTTTCCTAAGGATGGTGAAGTCACAGTTTAGAGATGTGTAAAATCATTTGTCCTCCTTATTGTTATTATTGTCAGTTTTATGTCTTGTTTTATGAGTACATTCTCAGATATGAAAGCTTACTGTGAAAGGTAGGAACACTGTGTTTTAAACAAGTCAGCCAGGTTTGTATTTGTGACTGTCCTTCAGATGACCTTGTTCCCCATCCAAAGCATAAGAATAATGAAATTAAAGTGCTGTCTTAGTGAATATAAAACTGAGCTGAATTTAGTAGAACTAATTCTACCCATATCATAACATAGATATCCAGAAATAAGTTACTTGAGACTGTAACTCTCAGTTTATGTTATGTATATTTCTAAAGACTCTGCTTATGGTCTTGTGTATTTTCTGATTTGGCAGATAGTCATTGCAGAACATACCCTTTGTCTGAGCAATGGACAGATAAGGTGAATCCAACATTTCAGTCTCCTATAAACCTATTTATAGAGAATCTGTCAGCAGTAAATTTGTTATAAACCTAATCCTAGTACCTTGTAGAGGTGATTCTACAGTTTCCAAATATGCCTCTGTTATTCAGCTTTGGAGCCCTATTTACATGTAAATCACCATTGGATTTTTATGTAGATGAAGGGAAAGTGCATTGCCCAAGAATGCAGAGTTGAGACCGAAGCGCAGGTAAGCTAAGGCATGTCCCAAAGCACTTGTCTCCTCAACTGTATATGAATAAAACAGTGATTAACATGAAAATGGGTCTCCAAAGCTGAAAAACAGAGACAATATTTGGAAACAGCAGAATCACCTCCACAAGGTACTGGGATTAGGGTTCTAAGCAATATACTGCAGATAGACTCCCTTTAATATATCAGCAATATCAGATTGGGGTGTCTCAGGACCACCAATAGAATTCTGACAGCCCACTATACAGCCGAATGCAAATATTACCTGACACTCATTCACAAAATTCCTAAAACATCACTTACACACATTTTTTTCATTGATACCCTGCTACCTAGCCTTTACCTTGGACCAATCTGTGACCCTCTCATAAGCCTGCTGACTTGCTCTTGCCTTAGACTAGGTTCCCCTTAGTTTATGCTGTGAGTTGACTATCTGTATATATTGCAGGGAGTGTACTGTACCATGTACCACTCTTGCAGGAGTTGGAGCCCACTAACCTCCATTGGTCAGGGTCCCATCAAGGGTTCACCTGCTCCCCTGTGGGCCAGTCTGAGCCTGGATATCAGCTATTAATTTGCAGTGTATTTCCTAGGAACATAAAACATATACAAGCTATTATGATTTGTTCAGAGACTGGGGTAGAAAATACATTGAAGAATACAAATCACTATTGCATAAGCTATGTAGACAGCAAGGAAGAATTATTAAGACTAGTCTTTATTAAGACTGGCCTTTTATTACACCATTCTTAACCCATTAAGGATGACGTGGGTCTTTGTTTTTTCTGTTGTCGCATTGTAAAAGCCATAACTTTTTTATCTTAATGTTCACATTGCCATATAAGGACTTGTTTTTTGCATAATGAGATGTACTTTTCTATTGCAAAATTTTAGGAAACCTTTAGCTTTGGTGTCCTGCAGCAAAAAAGCTCTGCGGGAAAAGCCTCAGCGGCAACGCATCGCTGTTCTTCCTACAGAGCTTGGCACAGAAAGTTCACAGAGGTTTCCTGTGCAGACTTTTTGCTTCAATTATATCTTTAGGGAAACTGCTGGCGTTTATGTAGATATAATTAACATGCTGCGACAGTTTTGGAAATCGCCGTGTGTACGCACCCTGTATTTTCCCGCAAAGTGGGGATGGGATTTGCTACAACCACGGCGTTTACGTCAAAAATATCAGAATGTCCCCTTACAATCAATATCACTCTTAAAGGAGAATTAGCATGATATATGTGGCATCTAGTTAACGCTATAAAAAAAACATTATGTGGCCTAAACATCAGGCTCCCAGGCAAGTCTTTACACAAGATCTGGACTTGCCAGGTTCTAAGTAATTAGGTGAAAATTCTCAAAAGAAGCATAGTAACATGAAAATGTCAGTAATAAAGTATAACCTATAAGATGGAATATATTTTCTTGATCACACATAACAGTTGGTCACTCCTAGTAGGGATACGAGGGACACTAGCAGCTCAGCAATATGTTCAGGACATCTTCGTCCTCATATGTTGCTTCTTATAGCAGGACCTCCACCTTGCATTTTTCAGCAGGATAATACTTATCCACACACACCAAGGGTTTCCCAGGAATGTCTTGACCATATTGCAAATGTCTTTGCTTGCCTGGTCACCAGATTTATCTCCAATTGAGCATTTATGGGACCAAGTGCTCCATTTTTACCAACCAGACAAAAACATCCTAGTATGAAAACAAAACTCAATGAGCTTTATTTAATGGTTTCATCCCTCTGTTAGTATTGAGCAATCTTTATGTGTCAAACTCATTGCAGTAATGGAATTAAACCAAGGACAATTTGTCTTGCGTTATATATACAAATCATTGTAATTAACCTATGTTTAAGGTAATGGACATATTTACAGTACATCTGAGGAAATGTCTACATTATATTACAGTAATGCTTTTCTAATGGTTTTATGACACATTCTTTTCAATTTTATAGAGTGATTAGGTCTGGTGTAGACATAAGACAATGGGACAATGGTAGTTGTCAAGCTTTCTGATACTGTCTTCTCCTTTTCTGAGAAAACTAGCATAATCTTGCCGGCACAATGTGAACCTTTCGTAAACTTGATCAATCTTGGCTCAAACCTATCATCCTTAAATGATGTAACAATCAAGTACTGTTTAAAGCAGCCAGGAGTTCCTGGGAAAGAGATACACCTTAGGCAAAACTGCAGCATGCAACAAATAGAAAAAGTAAATATTAATCAGTGGAACAAAGAACTAATTAATGAGTCAAGAAAGACACGGCAGAGAATACACAGGATCACCTTCTGATGTCCCTAACATTTATACAATATTAGCAGTGGGAGCAGTAGTGGCCCCTGTGGAGAACACAGTCATAAGACTCATTGGATTGTTGGTTGCACAGAAGTTATGAGGGTATGTCAGAGAGTTTTGACTATTAAAGATATTTTCCATAGAATAGGGGATAACTTGCTAATTGGTTGGGGTCCAACCGCATAGAACACCACTGATCAGGAGAATGGGGGCTTTTTTTCTCAATGGAATGGTGGTTGGACATTCATTTCAAGGGGAGTGCTGGAGATAGCTGAAGTACAGGGTTCGTCTATCTCTGGAATTTTCATTTTAATGAACAGAGTGGTGTTCAGAGTGCCCAAACACTGGTCCCTAGAGAATGAGGACAAAAGTCCCCCTTTCTGATCTGTGGAGGTAGGTGAGTGGTTGGACTCCCACCAATCTGCAAGTTTTCCTCTTTAACCAGACATTTCCATTTAGCCTTCCTGGGTATGTCAATTGCCCTTTCTCTCTTTGTAAAGACATTTAGATCAGTCAAGTTAACCTCGGATACCATGATACTAGAAGATACTTGGCATCTGGGTCAGACTTTCTTACTAGAGTAACCTTGGTGAGTTCAAATTGACAGAGACATGATCCAACACAAGACTTATTTACATATTCTTTTCCCGGGGCATATATAGTCTTTAGGTCCCTGTACACCGAAAGGTGACCTGAAAAGGCCATCTCCTTAAGGAGATATAGAACCCCTTTTGACCTCCTTTTACACAAGCATACAGGACCAAGCGTGCTACCTTCCGTGGAATTGTTACTCTCTGTTGCACACTCTCCCCTGCTCAGTGACTGACAGTAAAGTGTTAAAAAACACTCACTGATCATGTTCATCAGAACTTCATGCACTGTAGGAGATGGGATGAAAGTGATTGCTAATCAATGCAAGCCTTGGATGACCCTGTGAAGGTTGGCTGTTACAAGTTGGTAATGTTACATCAATGCCTGTTATAGCATCAGTACAGTTAAGTTTGAGTTTAGCTACTTTATTTGAATGTGTTTTACGTTATGTGAGTTCCATGGGTATAATCACCAGGGTAACAGACATAGCAGCTGCTATGGGGCCCAATAGCTAAGGGAGGGTGGGCATTTCCACTGAGACCTAGGGTGCAATTAATGATAATTATGGATTATGGAAGGGGATGTGGAAAACTGAATGTGTCTCCATTACTTTACTGGGACATCATAATGCCTACATGTGACATCATTATAATTACTTTTTTCATATGCAGTTTGCACAGTGACCTTTTTTGAGTGCATTATTCCTGTGCTATGATGTCATAGTGGGCATTATGGCTGTACTATCACATTACTATGTATATTATCTCTGTACCATGACATCATTGTGTGCATTACTCCTGTACTATGACATCCCTACATTCCTTGTCCTTGTAATGTGTCCTTGTAATGTGACTTCACTGAGCACGTTATTCTCCTACTGTGAAATTACTGTGTGCATTATCCTTGTACTGTGATATCACTGTGTACTTTGTATACACAGGTATAGATAATCTGCCATTAAGACAAAAAGTCACCTCCTAAAACTACTGCCCACCTATTAAGAATGAATATGTATGAAAAATTTACAGTTCAGCTATGGATCTTAGCCTTTATCTTTTTTACCTGGTTCACCAGGAGTATTTAACCCCATTTTTCAATTTTCGTTTTTGACACCCCACCTTCCAAACCTCATAACTTTTTTTATTTTCCATTCACGGAGCCATATGAGGGCTTGTTTGCTGGGCAAATTGTTCTTCATAATGGTACCATTTAATATTACATACAATATACTGAGAAGCTGGAAAAAATTCAGAATGGAGTGAAATTGGAGAAAAAGTGCATTTGTGCGACTTTCTTACAGGTTTAATTTCTATGGCGTTTACTGTGCAGCCAAACATGTCACCTGTGTTTTATGGGTCGGTATGATTATGGGGATACCAAATTTATATAGTTTTATTTCCCCCATAAAAAAAAAATCCCAAAAAATCCCCCCCAAATTTTGTTCTTAAGAGTCGCCATATTCTGACACCTGTAACTTTTTTATATTTCCATGTACGGAGATGCATAGGGCTTCTTTTTTGCAGGGCCAGATGTACTTTTTAGTTATACCATTTTAGGGAATGTCTATTGCTTTGATCACCTTTTATTCAAATTTTTATCAAAGGCGAAACACTAAAAAAACAGCGGTTCAGCACTTTTGAGTTTTTTCCTGTTCACTGTATGGGAAAATATTTTTATAAGTTTGTGGACCTGGCATTTTCAGACACAGGGATACCTAATGTGTATGTGTTTCACAGTAATTTTTTACATGTATTCGAGGGAAAGGGGGGTGATTTGAATTTTTAATTCTTATAAATTTTTTAATACTTTTTTTTATACTGCAATTATTAGAACTCCTAGGGGTCTTGAACCCCAGGAGGTCTGATCACTAATGCAATGCATTACAATGCTAATGTAATGCATTGCAAAATTCCAACACTTCTATTACAGTCTGCAGTAGTTGGAATATACTGTAGTTGAGCCCCTACTTAGCACACACCATGGGTATAAAATGTATTTAGTAGGGTTCCTGCCTCATCACGCCTCCTGGTCATGTGATTGGAAGCAGCTCTCCAACCCCTGAGTCACTCTACCCTCTCCTTCCCTGATCTCACAGGTAACCTGTGTTATGGGGGCTGGCTTTACTATAGTCAGCCAGCCCCCATAGCACAGATTATTTACCTGTGAAATCAGGGAAGGAGGGAGGGAGTGGAGTAACCTAGGGGCCGGACTGCTTTTTCCAATCACGTGACTCAGGGTTTGTGAGAAATAAAGCTTATCAGTACATTGCTAATATATATACAGTATGCTGGTGCCCCAAACCCCAATGATTACCTTTGCAGAGCGCAGCAGGGGTGCCAGAAATCTCTACCTGCTGTCTTCACTGCTGCTGCCAGTTTTCTATAATGTCAATGACTCTGCTCTACTCTTTCTGCAGGTCTAGTGAGGAGAGTGAAATCAGTCATATGCCTGAGAGTTGGAGTGTCAGAAGTCAGAGCAACAAAAGACTTCCAGCCTCCGCCTCTGCACACTGCAAAGGTAATAATCAGGACTCAGGGGAACCTGGATACATAACAGTAAAAAATCAGTTATAAGAATCAAAAAAAAAAAAAAAAAAAACTGTTTCCACTAGTGTTTCCCTTTCATTATTAACTGTTTACTCATGAGAATAAAGGCAGACCTTTCAATCCAGTGTTATATATTATGCCTGTATTTACCTGTTATATAACAGTATCCACCCATCATTATGGAGGAATATGAAGTTAAGTAGATCTTGATGTTTTATTTGGATATAAGTCAAATGTATTCTCCTTGGATTAAACACAACACAATATGTGGCATTGATTATAATGTTGTTATAAAACTTGGGTCATGACTAAAGTTACCCATAGACATTACATTATAGTCAGACTTTGTTGTGTTCATGTTAAAGTACTGTAAGTGTGGCAACCAGGTAGTGAAGTGGTCGATAATGTGATGGCAGAACATGGTGGTCAGAAGATGATAGCCACTTGGAGGTTGTTCCCTACCATTCCTGCCTACCCAGCTTTTCTGCTGTTGAACAGAAGAGAGTGAGAGAAATAAAAAAAAAAATAACATTCTAACCATACTGTCCAATTCTGGGGGCAGTTTTGTGGTAGGTTTGTAGCTTTTCCAATTTTGGAATATGATGTTTCTGGCCAATAAAATACCCAACATAGTAGGTTTTTTTTTTGCTCTTTTACTAGTAATTCCCATTTTACTTTCCAAAATACAGACAAAGGCATTGCAAGGCATTTTCATCCTAAAACATTCACAGAGGAGTATTAATATTGTTTCCCAAAAACAACATTTTGGGTAACACCACAAAAGTTATATCAAGGAGGATATTGGAGATTTTAAACATTGCGAACAACTGGAGTCCTGTTTAAACCCAGAAATTTGAGAGAAATCATATAGAAAATAAATAGCTGAAATCTATGAAGTAAGGGGTTATACTTAGAGCAAGTAATTTTACAGGATTTTTTATATTGTAACCCAATATGTTTCAGATAGGTTTGTTATGCATTCTTTCAAATTTATAAAGACCCCCAGCCACTGGTATAGGTTTCATTGGCCTCCCAAACATAATGTATATCTTAGCCATTATTTCTTATAAGGTGCAGTAAGTAAGAAACCTAATAATGGAAAGTTAGATACATCTCTCTTAGGCTAGGGATAATCCTTACCCAATAAATAAACTGTAAATAATAATAATAAGAAAATATTCAAAAGTGTGAATAAATGTAGTATCTAATACTTGTTATAAGTAAAGTATATTGTGCAACCACCAAAACAAGTGCCAAATAGGAGTAATAGGTGTACATTCTCAAATACCTATATCATCTTTATTTTATCGCATACAATTTGTGTCATGTGACCTGTTACCAAATTATGCCTTTTCGCTTCTCACAAAAGAACGCCTTCAAGGACTGTAAAAACAGTGTAGAAATCATTAAACCTAGGACCCAAACTCAAATATGAACTTTTTAAAATAGAGAAATCAACTGTAATAGTAGATGCAGCTGAGATACAAAGTAATGTTATTTAAATTCTATAGTAGCTAAGTCACCCAGCTCTGGTGAGTCCTTCAAACCTGTAACATCGACCCCAGAGTAGAACATAAATGGGTGAATACAGTAACACAACTGTGAAAGATCCTCAGTGCGCCAACACCGCGCTGGCCCACACCTGAGACTTCTTTACTAAAAACCACACTCACCGCCAGTGAGTGCTGGGTTCACAAGATAAATACAAGACAAGCTTTCTAAATTTTGTATATTTATTAACCCCTAAATGGGTCGGTATTAACATTTAACACATGCAGTTCAGAACAGATATGCAGATGTATGCAAGCATTAACAGTTACTAGTTACAATATACAGCACTTAAAATAAAAAGGGAATAAAAGTGAAATAATTACTTTACCACACATATCCTTGATGTGGCTCTATAGTCCAACACTCACACATAGCATGTGGAGATAACCAGTGGAGGCTTCTAGCAGCAGCATCACAGCATTCCAGCCTGCATGCTCATCACAGTATATCCTCAGTAGTCTCTTCACAGTATTTTCAGTAGTCTGTAGTCTTCCTCACTGACCTCTTACCTCATCTTTTATACCCTTGATTACACCACCCAGAATGAGGTCACCGGTGACGGCAAGTCTGATTGACTAACGCACTCAAGTCAAGATTCTTTGTAAGGAGATGGGACCAAGTGGAATGACACAATGCCGTCTATATGTTATCAACCAGGTCGGATCAACAGCCCAGGCCAAACAATACATGTGTATTTGATCACCCAGGGCTATGTAGGAATTCAATGGAGCCATTCTGGGATGAGTACAAAGCCCTATTGTTACATTGTTGCCACTACTGACAACATACACCTAGGATTAGAGCTACGCACAGTTAAATTAAATAGAATTAAGAGGGAGATACGATACCCAGAGATCAAAATACATCTTTGAGTTATAGCCATATTTAAGTGGAATCATCACAACAACATTTTGAGGAATATGGATCCGTAAGGTGGAAGATATCCAGGGAATGGAGGATCTCACAGCATCTTTTCGAGACACGCATGAGTCTTTCATTGATGCCTGGACACTGTGGATTCTCTTCCGGGGTACTCAGTATTATAGAGACCTAGTGGGTTAAGTTTCACTCGGTGGGGTTTGTTCTCGTGGAGTGGTTGCTGGGACTGCCTGCTTCCCTCTTTCTTCTCCCCCCCCCCCTTTTTTTCTCTGTTTCTCTCTCCTCTGCTCCCTTTCTCTCTTCTTTTCTTCCCCTTTCTTTTCTCTTATCTCCCTTTCCTATTGTTCAGCTATGCCAATAACACACCGAGTTGGTTACTATTTTTATGCTGTACTACGCTGCATTGCTGCTGTTCTAATTTGAGTGTTTTTGTATTGTTTGTTTGTCTTGTATTTGATATAAATAAAGAATTTATTTAAAAAAAAAAAAAAAAGAAGACAAACCATTTTTATGAGAGGCACTAAAACCAAGGGAGACTGGCAATTGTTTCAGTGCCTTAGCATTATAGCTTTTTTTCTTAAATTATGGAATGTTGTTAAGTTGAATGTATTCTTGAGTCTATTTTGGTATAAATAGTTCAGCTTTACCCAAGGACTTCTTGGGCCTACTCAAACGTAATATAGTAATATAATGTTGCCTGCATATAACATCAGTTTCTGCTAATAGTTTCCAAATTTTGAGCTTGCAACGTCTGCGCTTGAAATCAAAGCTGCCACCATAGGCTCCATCACTAATGCAAACAGTAATAGGAGTGCCCCCATCTCCATCTCGTCTGTCTACAAAGCTCAAAACATGTCCAACACCTGTCGGCACTCAAATGAGCCATTGGACTCTGATATAATAACAATACACAGGCAGCAGATGGTGAAGAGTTGCACCTAAATAGTCCCACTTGACATGGTCAAAAGTTTTGACTGCATTCAGTGAGACCATCACAAAGTTGTATTGTGTATTAAAGACAACATTACACCAACAAGTCTTCTCAATAGCAACTTAGCCAGGATCTTATAGACTGTTTTAACAGAGAAATTGGTTTATAATATGCTGGGTCTGAAAGATCTTCATCCTTTTTCAGTACCAGTGTAATAATTGCCTCTTTCATTGAGGGTGGAAATGAGCCAGAATCATCAGACAGGCAACAGGATATCATACTTAATATAAAATTCAAGTGACAGGCTGTCCTGGTGCTTTATTCCGAAGCAGTTGTATAAACCATTTAAACAGAACGCCAATATGACCTTTCACCTCATCCACTTTGCATCATTTAATAGGTGTTACTCCACTGATTCAGGCACAGTTGGAATTTATTCTCTAGCCCCTACCATTCTTGAGCAATAAGTGCTGTTAGTTTTGGCGCTTCATATGCTATTTAGGCTCTCTATCAGGTGGGCAGGCAAGAACACTGAGAGATGTGATTCTGGGTTCTGATTCTGACCACCTCTGATTGGAGCTCTAAATCACATGCCCTTGCATGATACCACTCACTGACATTACAGAGTCTAATTAGCATATAAAGCACCAAAATTATAAGCCACTTATTGTTCCGGAATGGCGGGGGCTAGACAAAAAAAAATCCAAAAGAACTAGAGTTGTTGGAGGTGGTGAGAGGTCCTCTGTAAGCCAAAACCAGCTGTGGATCATCATAGAGGGAGATACATATTAAGAACAGGTGCTATGCCTTCTCTCTCTGCCCCTAGTTTTAGCCTTAAAACTGCATCATAAACTGATGAAAACCTGATTCAGAACCTGATAATATCTCAGAACCCTAAGGATAGAATGAAATAGGAAAGGAGATGGAAAGTTATCTAATAAATGTATGGTAAACACATTGGCTTTGTACACAGCAGGTGTGAAGTAAGTAGACTCAGAGTCATTACAAGATAAAACTAAGGGATGAGGGGTTAGGTGTCAGAAAGTCCAGTAAAAGACAGAAAAGAGGAACATTCTTCCACTTACTCTATATGTTAATCAATATGCTTGATTTGCATAAGATTTTACTTCAGTATTCTCATGGTGGAAACAGCTTATTTTTAAGCTTATTTCCATATGGCTAGAGAAGACTATGAAAATTATGTAGGATTGAAGAGTTTTAAGCACAGATGGTGTGTAAATAGTACCAGGGGATTAAAGGTTAATGGAAAATAAAGTAAGCATTCATTTTATGTTGAGAAGAAGCTTTACAGACGGAAGGATGGAATACAAGAACACAATGAGAATGTGAGTCAGTGATGAGCATTTTCCATGCACCATATCTGATGTTCTTCCTGTCAGTCTAGATGAATTGACAGAATATGTAATCATGTATTTTTAGTCTGTCTACTGCAAGCTACGGATTAGATATAAGGTATAATCTGTGTTAAAAGCACATGCTTTTACAATGTATTACATGTGTATAATTTTACAGTGCATACCCTGCACTCACATGTTCCCCAGTACCCCAAAGTTTGCCTTTGCAGAGGGCAGCTGCGGAGGCTGGAACTCTCGCTGCTGATGCTCTGACTCTCATGACCAACTTTACTTCTTGCTGCTGGTGTAGAAGGGATTCAGTGATGTTAGATAGAGCTGAAGTGGCAACGGGGGAGGCAGCGCTCACACAGTTCCGGTACCTCTCTGCGCTCTGCAAAGGTAAACTTCAGGGCTCTGGGGATGTGCTTATATAATAATAATTAATTCATTAATATTAGTAATAAAACTTAATCAGTGCAGAGAATTCACTGGTAAACTTTATTATTCCCAGGAAAATCCCACTAATATACACTAATATTATTTCTTTATGGGGCAAAACCTCATTGTCATAACATAATTGAGTATCCTAGTTATATGTCATCACTTTTTAAGATGAGAACTCTATTAAAAGGTCCAAAATGCCTCCAAAGTTAATAATAGTGCTGTGTATGGGGCATTAGTAGGACAATAAACATACTTTTGTGGCCATAAACCGATGAATCAATGCAGAAATAATAATCGATTTTATGTATGCAAATTATCCTGCAAGTGCAGTAGGGGCCCTGGCCTTAGCCAGGGTTGATATTTTCTACCTCCAGCTGCATCATAACTGTCTGTATGCAAATCTGGCAAATTGGGACTAAACCTGGTGTTCCTTCTGGCTAATTTTCGTATCCATAAAAAGATGATATCTCTGCATTGCTTCATAGGTTTGTAGTCTTTTCACTCCAATGCGACAACACAGTGTGACAACCAAAATTGCTAAACCTTGCATTAAAACATTGTATGTGGTGACACCTTGCAGTACCTAGACCTGAAGGACTGAGGAAAAGTGAGTATCATTTGGTTTGGGGTATTTACTGAGTGCTAGTTTAGTCTTGAATCTATTTAGATGGGGACTTTGGTTTGAGGTCTGTATGAATGGAATGTCTGGCTAGGGTCTCTATAGAAAGGGGTCTCACATGGATTCTGTATGGATGGGGAGTCTAGTTTGGTATCTTCATGGAAAGTTTGGTCTGAAGCCTATATAAATGGAGTGTCTAGTCTGTTATAAGGTCTATATAAATGAGGGTGTGGTGTGAGATCTGTATGATGAGGGCAGTGTCGGACTGGGATGTCTAGGGCCCACCAGTGGAATTGTTTCTAGGGGCCCACCATCAGGACCACTGCAGATCAGCAGTACCGAGACAGGGCGGCTAAAGGTAATAACATGTCAGGAGCCATGCTGCTCACCCACTATACCATGTGCACCACTGCACTACCTAAACCTACAGCTACACCTTGTATGGCAAGTGAAAAGTGTGGCTCCTAGAATTGTTAACTTTACCTGTAGCTGCACTGTCCTGGAAAAGCTGATCTGCAGAGGTCCTGGCTGTTGTATCATCGCAGATGTAATATTGATGGCCTATCCTAAGGACAGGCCATCAATATTAGAAAGATGGATAAATCCTTTAAAGAGGTTGTCCAGGAATTGGAGCAACCCATGTAGCTGGCGGGAGGTGTAAAGTAAAAAATAAGTAAATTAAAAAGCATACTCACCTGTCCCCGGCTTTTTAAAAAATTTTTCTTATTTTTACACCTCCCTGGCGGCTGCCACAGTGGTCCCTCCAGTTTATGGACATACTCTTTTAAGGGGTTGTCTGGACCAAATTTTTCTATAGTCACTTCACTGGTCCTCCCACATAGTGGCCTCTTCACTGGTCCCCCATACTGTATGGGGAATAGTGATGGGGTCATTATATTGTGTGGGAGCAGTGATGGGGGCTAACATCCTGTGGGGGGGGAACATTAAACTGTGTGGGGCATATTAAAGGGGTTGTCCAAGGTTAATCTTTTTTATGGCCTATGCTCAGGATAGGCCATAAATACCTGATCGGTAGGGGCTGACACACGGCCCCATCAGCTGTTTGGAGCCACTTCCGGAGCCCGTTTTGTACACAACACAGCGCCGGAAGCAGAAAGCTCCATCCGCTGTATAGCAGCCCTACGCCTTCACTGCAGCTCAGCCCCTACTGACTTCAATAAGTGCCGAGATACAGTGAAGGTGCCCAGCCCCTATACAGTGGACAGAGCTTTCTGCTTCTGGCCTTGTATTGTGTACAGTACGGGCATCAGAAGTGGATCCATACAGCTGATCGGTCCGGGGTCAGTCCCCTACAGATCAGGTATCTATGGCCTATCCTGAGGATAAACCATAACAAATTATGCCTGGACAACCCCTTTAATATACCCCCCAGGGCCCACCTAATGCACCACACTTTAAAAAGGTTGTCCAGTATAATTTTTTTTCTTTTTTATAATTAGTCCGGGGGGAGGTGAATCCCCCCCCCCCCAAAAAAAACATACTAAACATACTCACCTGTCTCCGGTGCTCCGGTGTCCTCCCAGCACGGTCCGGTCCTGCAGCTCCGCTGTCTTCTTTTTGACGGAATTCCTCACTGGCTGTGACGTCCCAGGTCCCTTCCCTTAGGCCGCTGACGTCATTACGTGGCTGCGACCCATGTGACCACTGGGGCCTAATCACAGGCCTCAGTCACATGACGGAAGAGCTCCGGAGAGAACGCTGTGCCCAGGAGAGGTGAGAATATGTATTTATTATTTTCAGTCACTTCCCCTGGGTGCCCTGCAATCTATTGGAAAGGGGCCTGCAATATGCCAGGGTCCCTTTCCAATAACAGTATGTATAGCGGTCGGGGAAGCAGGCTTTCCCCGACCGCTATCATAGTGGTCCAGGGCCCCGGCCATCTCCAGCTGGCCACGGGCCCCGTACCCTGCCGGGTCCGGTCGCGGTCGCACCCCCTGTGACCGCGATCGTTATGCCACTGGTCAGGGGCCCAATCGGGCCCCCATGACATGAGGACTAATATTCGAGGCTCAGGGTCCACCGGTGGATTCACCGGTTCCCCGGTGGGCCAGTCCGACCCTGGATGAGGGTCTAATTTTGTATCTGTATGTCTTGTATTGAGTGAATGTGGAGATGGAGTCCTGAGACTTCCTTTCATCTACATTGCTATGGTGCTGCTCTCTTTTTCAATTATCTATTTATGCACATATACCCAGAGGCGTAGCTAGCGGGGGGGGGGGCAGAGGGGGCGATGGCCCCGGGCCCATTGAGAAGGTGGGGGCCCACTAACGGTAGATCATAAGATTTCCATCTACATCAGTTGCTTAGCGTTAAACATCCTAGACTGGTTCCTCACTCGGGTACATCTGGCTGAGGAAGACATATTAACTGAGTGAGGAATCAGTCCAAGATGTGTAACGCAGAGCAGCGCACGTTGCTGATTTTCACAGCGCTTACTTATCCAGCTCAGCCTCAGTTGTTACTGGCTGACTGAGGTTGAGCAGGGAACGATACCTGCAACTGATTAGAGCAGAGCGTCGGCACGTGATGCATAGCGCGCCGAAACCCCTCCCCCTGGTCCCTGCCTGTGCTCTATGTGCTAACAGATACTGCAGAAAGTAGCAACAGGTTGTCTGCTGTCCTCCACATCAGGGTCTTGCTAGTCCAAGCTGCACTTTCAAAAGTGGTCAGTACTAAGTTTAATAGGCTCTATTTGTGTGATCTTAACAGTGTTCCTTTTCAGCACTTTTAAAGGAGTTTTTAAGTTTTGAAGATATTTGATACTGATGACCTCTCCATAGGAGAGGTCATCAGTATCAGATAGGTCAGGTGACAGTCCCAAAATTGAACCCCACAGTGATCAGTTGATGTGGCCGCTGAAAGTAGCCCTGCTCCTATTTAAGTGAATGGGAGTGGGATTTCAGCTCCGGCCACCTCCGCTACAATGTATGGAGCGCTGCACACTGAAAACAGATTTGTACACTGTAGCGGTGACACCTGGAGCTGCAGCCCCGCTCCCATTCCCTTGAATAGGAGCAGGGCTGCATTCGGTGGCCACATCAGCTGATCAATGTGGGGTTCAGTTTTGGAACTGTCACCTAATCTTTCTGATACTGATGACCTATCCTGTGGATCCTATAAAATATCATCAGAGCTGTACAACCCTTTTAATAAAAGAGGTTGTACAGTTGATAAAGTATTTAACCTGTTCCTGCTCTGTGGCGTACATGTACAGTGCAGAGAGGCTCTTTAAGGCGGTTGTGCCACTATACACACTTATCCCCCTATTCTGAGGATATGAGATAAGTGTCAGATGGCAGTGGGTCCAACCATTGAGACTCCAGTAATCAGGAGAAGGAACAGAAAGTCCCCCTGAATCTTCCTTGTGAATGGAATACTAATGCGCTTGTGTGACTGACACTCCATACACTTCTATGGGGCTGGCTGCATTTCTGGCAAGCCCCATAGAAGTAAATTGAGCATCAGCCACACAAGTGCCTTAGTATTCCATTCACAAGGAAGATTCAGGGGGACTTTCTGCTAGAAGATAACATCAGCACTTCATAAATGAGGTGTAGGGTCTCAACCTGATGTACTAGTAAAAATGAACTTCACACTCTTGCGTCAGATGCTAATTAATTACTTTTATTAGGTGTTTGGCAGAAGACATGTTACGTTTTGGTCCTGGACCTTTTTTTAAGGGGTTAAAATATAAATAAAAATATATAAATTTGTTATCCCCATAATTGGGTTGAGGGCCCACTCAGATGTGTTTCGCCCCCCTGTGCTGAGACCCTAGCTACGCCTCTGTATATACCACATTGAATTCAGAAATGTGCTGGATTTTACAGAAGCTAGAAGTCATCATCTCTGTCTGCCCCCAAATCTGTCCTCTCTATTCTGCTTATGATACAGTATAGGACTTATATCATTTCACTCCCATGTTTTATAAAGGGGGTTTTTCCATAAAACCTTTGTAGACAATTAAAGGTTAAACATTTTTGCAACTACAAGTAATCCAAAATTTTGCAGTTTAAAGAATTTTCTCTAGTCATCTTAGTGGTGTCTTGTTTGGTTGCAAATAGATACGACCATGAGTACAAGAACTTTCTATGGACTGGGACTTGCCAGAAACATAATCATGATGTCCTTATTGTGGTCAGGTTATCTTCTCATGCATGTGTGTTGACCCACTGGAGGTATAGTCATCACCAGTTCTGCCCCCTAACATAATGTTTGACAGGTCCCTATGTGCAACAACCACATATGAAAACTGGTACGGATATGGCCATGCCCCTATGTCCAAAGAAGCAAAATTTGAAAGGGGCCCCTAACCACCTAATGCCATTTAGAATAGTGGTATATTTTATCTGTCAGAGGACCCCCTCATATTCCAAGGCCTGGTAGCAACTACTACCGCTTCACCCCTTATAATACCCTTACAACAGTATTGTTTGTGAATGTACACTCTGAACTGCAAAGTGCTGGGGAATATGTTAGCTCTATAGAACTAAATATTTTTATTATTATCTAGTTTACATGGAGTGAACTACTGTGGATACATATACGACTTTTAGCAGGCTATGCATAAAATGATGTGAAGGCCTTATTCACATGGTCAGTGTTTTGAAACCGTGATTGTAAACTAAAACCAGGAGTAGATTGGAAACACAGAACAAATGTAATCTTTCCATTATTCCTTATCTCTGTGTACTCTATACCTGGTTTTGGTTTGCTTACAAGCACTGATGTGAAACACTGAATAATGCGGAAATTGGTATTTGGGATCCCTAAGAACTAGGCTTGTTTGTTACAATAACACTTGCGATGTAATACACACACATATATATATATATATATATATATATATATATATATATATAAGTTGTAAGTTTACATATAATGCTAACAATACAGTCTAACAAATACGAAGGGGAAGGAGAAGAGCAGATTTACAGATAACATGGTTAAGTCATTTAGCTTGTCACTCCTGATCATTTCTATAATTGGCTCTGTGTTAGTATTAGCAGGTCTACTGGGGAAAGAGTTAAAGTGCCGGTGTTATTGTTGTGGTGAGGGTCTGGCTGGAGCTGCAATGTTTTCCTGGCTAATTGAATCAGGCAATTCATTTGAAGTAGGATGCGGAGTGTGGCTGGGTTTTTGTGTCACCCAGGAAACTGGATCTGCCAAATGATCAAACATTCTGTCTCGTCTAATTAGTCAGTATGTTGTGTATTAGATCCCCCTGTGGGTGCTGCTAACTGGACCAGGGTATATCACATCTCCATTTACAAGCCTGGGGTTGCCAATATAGAAAACATGTTACAGACACGTGTGCCTCGAGTGTTTGGTTTTATTCCTCAAATTAACAGTAAAATCTGAAGTCAGAGCAATAGAGAGAACAGCGGGGTTTTGATGCTCTCTGACATCCGCTGCCCCTTTAGTCTGTAGCAGCAATTATTTTCTTGCCTTGAAGTCCTTTTATTCTCATCATTTATTGCTAAATGATTCATTGTACAGATTGAGTTTTATATACTTGTTCTCTTAAGATCAGATTGTGAGATTGTGTCCCCCAAAGGCCTCTTCCAGTATAGAGCTTTGTTTTTTTGCCATCTATACACTAATCTTAATAATACTTATCAATACATATTCATTATATGCGTTCTAGTATTTCTGTGAGATGTAGTATTGCATATTTGACATATTGAATGGTTTCTGTTCTGAAATCCTATTTGATCAACTGGCTATACAATATATAGTGTAGGGGAATTTTTTTTTAACATTCTTTATTTATGTTACTTTAATAAAACAATACAAATAGCACATAGAAGGCAGATAATATCAAGCAGTACAGAATGTCATTGACCAAGTTGGAAGACCTATCGCAGTAGGGCACAGTAGAAAAACCCATTGATGAGGCCAAGATGAAAGGCTATAGCTGGGTATACATAAACACAACAAAAACCTGTATAGTGTATGGCAAATAAAACCAAAGAAAAAAGAAGCTGTGTCATGTTGCTTTCCACTTGTATTTGCTTGATAGCCGTTACAAGTATGTTCTGTATGTGTTAAGTGTCTAGTACCAACTCTTTTAGTGGTTAATAAATATATAAAATTTAGAAAGCTTGTTTCGTATTATCCTATGAGTCCAGAACACTCACTGGTGGTGGGTGTGAGGTAATGAAGCGATCTCAAGCGTGCCGAAAGCGGTTTCGGCAGGACGAGATCCTTCACAGTGGTGGCAGCGTTGTGGGATATAGGATAAACAGCGTGTGTGTGTGTGGTATCACTCAGATTCTGGGGACTTGCGGCAAATCCTATTAATCGAGCTCAGTACTAGGTCAAGCTTTAAGATACGGTGAAAGTTTGGTACGGTGCTGTTCCCTTCCCTTTCTCTTTGTTTTTCTATCCTATCTTTTATTTGGCAAAGGCACCAGTGGATGGCTAGTGGGCTCAGAAGCAGAAACAGAGGTCTGCAGCAACTGGCTTCTAGAGAACTCCATGAGATGGCTGATATGGAAGGTGCCACAGCCATGTAGGAGGCAGGACAAAGTCTTGAGGTGTTGGGACAAGAAATCCCTTTGGGGGGAATGGATTTACAGTAGGGAAAAAAAGTATTTAGTCAGCCACCAATTGTGCAAATTCTCCCACTTAAAAAGATGAGAGAGGCCTGTAATTGACATCATTGGCAGATCTCAACTATGAGAGACAAAATGAGAAAACATATCTAGAAAATCACATTGTCTGATTTTTTAAGAATTTATTTGCAAATTATGGTGGAAAATAAGTATTTGGTCAATAACAAAAGTTCATCTCAATACTTTGTTATATATCCTTTGTTGGCAATGACAGAGGTCAAACGTTTTCTGTAAGTCTTCACAAGGTTGGCACACACTGTTGCTGGTATGTTGGCCCATTCCTCCATGCAGATCTCCTCTAGAGCAGTGATGTTTTGGGGCTGTCGCTGGGCAACACGGACTTTCAACTCCCTCCAAAGGTTTTCTATGGGGTTGAGATCTGGAGACTGGCTAGGCCACTCCAGGACCTTGAAATGCTTCTTACGAAGCCACTCCTTTGTTGCCCTGGTGGTGTGCTTGGGATCATTGTCATGCTGAAAGACCCAGCCACGTTTCATCTTCAATGCCCTTGCTGATGGAATGAGGTTTGCACTCAAAATCTCACGATACATGGCCCCATTCATTCTTTCATGTACACGGATCAATCATCCTGGTCCCTTTGCAGAGAAACAGCCCCAAAGCATGATGTTGCCACACCCATGCTTCACAGTTGGTATGGTGTTCTTTGGATGCAATTCAGCATTCACTCTCCTCCAAACACGACGAGTTGTGTTTCTACCAAACAGTTCTACTTTGGTTTCATCTGACCATATGACATTCTCCCAATACTCTTCTGGAACATCCAAATGCTCTCTAGCAAACTTCAGACGGGCCTGGATATGTACTGGCTTAAGCAGGGGGACACGTCTGGCACTGCAGGATCTGAGTCCCTGGCGGCGTACTGTGTTACTGACGGTAGCCTTTGTTACGTTAGTCCCAGCTTTCTGCAGGTCATTCACTAGGTTCCTCTGTGTGGTTCTGGGATTTTTGCTCACCGTTGTTGTGATCATTTTGACCCCACGGGGTGAGATCCTGCGTGGAGCCCCTGATCGAGGGAGATTATCAGTGGTTTTGTATGTCTTCCATTTTCTAATTATTGCTCCCACACCACAAGCTGCTTGCCTATTGCAGATTCAGTCTTCCCAGCCTGATGCAAGTCTACAGTTTTGTTTCTGGTGTCCTTCCACAGCTCTTTGGTCTTCACCATAGTGGAGTTTGGAGTGTGACTATTTGAGGTTGTGGATAGGTGTCTTTTATACTGATAACAATTTCAAACAAGTGCCATTACTACAGGTAAAGAAGAAGTTACAGTTCTGTGAGAGCCAGAAATCTTGCTTGTTTGTAGGTGACCAAATACTTATTTTCCACCATAATTTGCAAATAAATTCTTAAAAAAATGAGACAATGTGATTTTCTAGATTTCTCATTTTGTCTCTCATAGTTGAGGTCTACCTATGATGTCAATTACAGGCCTCTCTCATCTTTTTAAGTGGTAGAACTTGCACAATTGGTGGCTAACTAAATACTTTTTTCCCCACTGTATATTTGTAAATGGCCTTACAACAGCAAGGCCCCAATGACTCTAACGCTCACCTACAGTTGATCCTCCAATATCAGCAGGCGGAGAGGGAAGTTTCTGCTACAGGACATCGAGCCGAGAGGGAGGCCCGTGAACGGCAAGCAGAACGGCAGGCCGAGTGGAAGAAAAAGGCTGGAAATCTCCTAGCAGGTGCAATCTTCCCCTGTGCAAACTCCAGGTGTCCAAGCCCCAAGTCCCCGATGCGAGCAGCTTTCCAGTCTTAGAACCAAACGGGGACTGGCTTTTTTGTGGGTTTGGGGTGGGCACATCAGCCACCACAGACAGACTGGGTCCGTTACCTGACTCCCCGACTGAGGGGAAAAGCTCTGGATACTTATACCAACTTACCAGCTTACCAGGACTATGAGTCCATAAAAGCGATGCAGATCCGGAGATACTGGCTCACCCCTGAGGTGTACCGCCTAAAGTTTTGGGGCCTGCAGAAAAAACCTATGGAGAGCTATGAGGATGCAGCGGCCCAGATGTGCGTGTGGTTCCGGCAGTGGACGGATGACAAGTCCGTCACCACCAAGGAGGACCTCATCTGTGCCGAGGAGGTGCAGAAGTACATCTTGGACCGGGAACCCAAGGACATTTACGCGGCTACAACAATGGCGGATTGTTATGTCACCAACCAGATGTTGCAGAAACCTGTCAGCGACGGCTGGAGGGGGGGGGGTAAGACAAACTCTGCCCCAGGGGGCCCTTCTACAGGCTGGATGTCCCCACAGCCTCCTGTTTCCAAGTGCAGTAAGACAAACTCTGTCCAGGGTGGCCCCTCTACTCCCCCTGTCCCCTGAACTATGGGCGCCCCGGCAACCTTCCCCAAGCCCCAAGGAGAGGTCCGGCGGTGCCAATCAGGGCATTTCCAAACGGAGTGCCCCAACTACCCTAAGAACTCCTCTGGCTCATCTGTGTATTTGATTGGGAGGGTGGGGGCACGATCCAATGCCAACCTTCAACAGGTCACTGTGCGGATGTTACTCTGGTGCAACCTGATCTGGTCCCTCCGGATAGTATTATTCCCTGGAAAACTCTGACCCTGAGGGGTATTGGACACGAACGTTTAACTGTACCCATGGCTTGTGTCCATCTGGCAATGCGGCACATGGGAGTGATGGCTGGTTTGCCCATGTACTGTTGGGGATGGATTTAGGGCCCATGGTGTCCCAAAATGGGGTGGGGAGCACCCCAACTTACTGCGATAAACTGCTTGTTCATGGTGTTGATTTTGATGCACTGTCCCAGTCTGTAATATCTGCAGAGGGGGCCTCTAACCAGTGAGCAGTGAAAATGCTAATGAGGCTTTGTTTACACCTGCAAAGGAGATGAGTGAGGTCTGGTCTGTAGACATGCCCACATCAACAGGGGCCCCTCCCCCCAGCTTGTGACCCTGTCTCACCCAGACATCACTACCGCTCAGTGTAAGTCAACCATTGCTGCTGAAGATGCTGTCAACGTCCTTGTAAATGTCTGCCATGAAACTGTTGACTGTTTCCCAGGTGGCCCGGCAACTCATGGGGCTCTCAGTGACGATCCGGATGAAGGACAGACTTCTGGTATTGTGGTGGTCACCCGCAGCCAGAGTGCAAAACGGGTGGAAGGCCTTCCAGCCCCTGAACGGGTCCCCATGTCACCCGGAGACGGTACTTAGACCACCATGACTAACTTTCCCACCCTGGAGCCGGAAGGGTCCAGCGGGTATGTAACATGCAACTCTCTTTTGTCTCATTCCAGCCAAGAGTTCAGAGAAGCTGTCCAAGCTGACCCCAGTCTGGATGCATTGAAGGAGCGTGCCGCTCAACCTACCTTGGAGTCTAACAAGGACATGGTGTATTGGGATCAAGGGAGGTTGTACCGGGAAACGATCCCCACCCTGGGGAAGGAAAGTCGGCTCAGGGAGAAACAGTTAGCGGTACCCCAATCCTACCGGGTGGAGTTGTTGCAGATCGCTCATATCATTACACTGTCAGGTCACTTGGGGATTGCTAAAGCCAAGTCGAACCTTTCCAGTGGGTGGCTGTGGACCTCATTGGACCCCTTTCCATCCCCAGCCATTCCAGGAAACGTCTCTTATTAACAGTAGTAGACTACGCTACTAGGTATCCGGAAGCTGTCGCTCTGTCCTCAACACGGTCTGATGTAGTGGCCAAGGCTCTGGTAGGCATCTTCTCCCGTGTTGGGTTTGTTCATGTCTGCCTTGATGCAAGGCCTGTGTAAGGTAACAGACGTGCAACATCTGGTGTCCAGCCTGTATCACCCACAGACTAGATGTGAACGGTTGAATGGGACTCTGAAGCAAATGCTCAGATGTTAGTCGAGTTCCACGGGAGTGACTGGGAGCCTTATCCTCCGCACCTGCTGTTTGCTTACCGGGAAGTGCCTCAAGCCTCGACGGGATTCTCCCCCTTCGAGCTCTTGTATGGGAGACATGTTCGTGGGCCCCTAGCTCTCGTGAAAGAGTCCTGGGAAGCAGACACAGCCATCCAAGGTGTGCCAGTTGAGGAGTATGTCCTGCGATTCCGTGACCAAATGCAGACTATGGCGCAGTTGGTGCATGACAACATGATCCAGGCTCAGGCCGACCAGAAACGCTGGTATCATCAGAATGCCCATGAGAGAACATACCAGCCGGGTCAGAAGGTATGGGTCCTAGTCCCTGAGCCCCAGGACAAGCTTCCGGCCAAATGGATTGGTCCATACGTTGTGCACCAGAAGGTCAACAGCGTCAGCTACCTGGTCACAGTTGATCCAGGCCGGAACAGGCATAAGGCCTTCCATGTCAGAGATGCTGGAACTGGGGGTGATTGAGCCCCCTCACAGCGCCTGGGCTTCGCCTGTAGTCCTTATGCCCAAAAAGGATCAGACTACCTGGTTCTGTGTAGACTACAGGGAGCTCAATGCGGTTACAGTTGATGACGCGTACCCCATGCTGTGCATCGACAACTTACTGAAGACGTTAGGTAAGGCCCAGTATCTGTCCATTATGGACTTGAGCCGGGGATACTGACAGATTCCCCTGTCCCCACAGGCACGGGAGCGGTAGGCCTTTATCACCCCTTTCGGACTGTAAGAGTCCACTGTCATGCCATTCAGCATGAAGAATGCCCCTGCCACTTTCCAGAGGATGGTCAACTCCCTGCTGTCGGGATGTGAAGGGTTTGTGGCTGCATATGACATCGCCATCTTCAGCTCTACTTGGGAGGAACACCTACAGCACCTGGTGCAGGTTCTGGGGCGGATCCACCATGTTGGCTTGACCATCAAACCGGAAAAGTGTCAGCTGGGTGTGAAAGATCCTCAGTGCGCCAACACCACTGTGGCCCACACCTGAGACTTCTTTCATATAAAACCACACTCACCACCAGTGAGTGCTGGGTTCACAAGATAAATACAAGACAAGCTTTCTAAATTTTATATATTTATTAACCCCTAAATGGGTCGGTATTAACATCTAACACATGCAGTTCAGAACAGATATGTAGATATATACAAGCATTAACAGTTACTAGTTACAAGATACAGTGCAATGAAATAAAAGGGCATAAAAGTGAAATAGTTACTTTACCACGCATCTCCTTGATGTGGTTCTATAGTCCAACACTCATACATGCTCTGGCATGTGTGAATAACCCAGTGGAGGTTCCTAGCATGTGGCATCAACACAACAATCCAGCCTGCATGCTCCTCACAGTATTCCAATAGTCTCTCACAGTGGAAGTCTGTCTGTAATCTCCTGTAGTCTGTCTGTAAAAACTCCCCCACTGGCCTCTTACCTCATCTTTTATACCCTTGATGACACCACCCAGAATGAGGTCATCAACAACAGCAAGTCTGATTGATTAACGCACTCAAGTCACGATTCTTTGTATGGAGATGAGACCAAGTGAAATGATACAATGTTATCAACCATGTCTGATCTACCAGCTCAGGCTGACCAATGCATGTTTGTTTGATCACTCAGGGCGGTGTAGGAATTCAATGGAGCCCTGCTGGGATGGATACAAAGCCCTATTGTTCCAGTCCGGCCACTATTGGCAATATACCTATGAGTAGGCTGTGCACATTATGAATGGATGGAAGAAAGCGGTAGATATGATACCCAGAGATCAAAATACATCTCTGAGTTATAGCCATATTTAAGTGGAATCATCACAATGGGCATGTGCGAGGTCCAGTACCTGGGACACTGGGTAGGTGGGGGAACCCTGAGACCAGAACCTGAGAAGCTGGACGTAATCATATTCTGGCCAACCCTCCAGACCAAGCAACAGGTGATGTCTTTCCTGGGCACAGCAGGGTACTATAGGAAGTTCATACCAAACTATAGAGCACTTGCTGCTCCCCTGAAAGACCTCACCAAGAAGAAGTTTCCGCAAGCTGTCCAGTGGACAGATACTTGTGAGCACTCCTTCCAGGCCCTGAAGGTGGCCCTAGCAAACCCCCTGTACTTCAAGCGTACAATGAATCCCGTCCACTTGTACTACAGACAGACGTCAGCACCTACGGTCTCGGTGCCGTACTGAGCCAGCTTGACTCAGCAGGGCAAGAGCACCCGATGCAGTACCTCAGTAGGAAGCTTTTGCCGCGGGAGGTGGCCTACACCATGGTGGAAAAGGAATGCCTAGCAATTGTTTGGTCCCTGCAGCATCTGCAGCCTTACTTGTATGGGAAGCACTATCTAAAAGAGGGAGGTGTGATGATCGGGGACTCCCGTATATATATATTTCTGTACAAATATGTATCTAGCCGACCCCTTTCCTCCCCCTTTGTGGACCATTTGTTCAAGCTCACTCAACTCAGCTGTTGTATTGTCCTGAGTAATTAACACACTCTTGCAACACTCAACCTCTCACCAATGTTTTCCTGCTCAAGCATGTTACAGATAGACAACCTGGCACCACTTATAGATCAGAGAGATCGTAGTTTTATGCTCATATCTCCTTAAGGGGGCACCCCACAGTTACCCCGATAAATTCTGTAGATGCCCCAGAGAAAGATGCAAGCGTTCAGTCTAATCATGGCATTGTTGTGAGCCCAAGTCAGGTCCAGACATTCAACTCCCTACCCAAAGGGAATTGGGGTGTCATTCTTGGTGTTTACATGATGGGGATCTCGCCCCGAGTCCCATCATACCACTTGCCTGACAATCCGGTCACCTGATGAGGAATGAGGACCATTTTCTAGTCCTATGGCTCTAATCCGGTAGGTGTAACTTCCTTCCCCAGTGACCTCACTCTGGGCGGGGGCAGGGAAAACACAAAAAGCCTGCCATGTGGGGGCCACATGGTCTTCTCCTGCTGAAAGCCATCTGAACAGCATTTCCCAGAGCCAAGGGGGTGCTGCCACTGGAATAGCATGCCCGGACGCATGTTTTTGGAATAACCTAAGGATGCGCCCTGGGCTCACCATTAGGATCCCAGAGAACCAATCACAGGCTTGTGTTGGTAATATTTCCTTTTCTACTGTTTATTCCCATTTTTATTTTGTGCACTGTGTCATGTTGCTTTCCATTTGTATTTGCTTGATAACCGCTACATGTATGTTCTGTATGTGTTAAGTGTCTAGTACCGACCCTTTTAGGGGTTAGTAAATATATAAAATTTAGAAAGCTCGTTTCGTATTATCCTATGAGCCCAGAATACTCACTGGTGGTGGGTGTGAGGTAATGAAGCGATCTCAGGGGTTCCGAAAGTAGTTTCGGTAGGATGAGATCCTTCACAGAGGGGTTTGAGGGGAGTTTAGGGGGAAATAACTAGGGAGGAGGACTAGGCAAGGGAAACCCCCCCCCATAAAAGAAGGGGAAGTCGCTAGTAGGTCATGTGGAAAACCCACAGGAGTAAATGGGATAACAGTCATCTTTGACCATAAGTGGCAAAGTCAGCAGAATGTTGAAAGGCCATCCACGGTTGCCAAGTACGTTGCTGGAATTCACAGGAAGGCTGGAGTTCGGCCATAAGAAGCTCCATCCTGTGAAGGTTGCACACCTCCTGGAACCACACAGGCACAGTTGGTGCTCTGGGTGTCCTCCACAAGTGAGGGATAACTGACCTCGCTGCGATTGGCATGAAATCCACCAAGCAGCGACAAGGCTTCCTGATTTTAGCAGGCAATAAAGAAAGTAACAAAGCGGCCGAACAGAAAAGTCTGTCACCTCCAGTATGACCTCAGATACTGTGCTCCAAAAGCCCTGGAGGACTCCACAGGAACAACAAATATGTAACATTGCACCAGTGGCTTGTGAACACCTCCAGCATAGACCCGGGACATCAGGGAAGGCGGCGTGTATCACTGGAGAAACCCTATACCACCAAGACATGTAACTAATCTCTTGAGCCTTACAGGAAACAGAGAACTTAGACTGAGGTGGAAGGCTTCGCTCCAGGCCTCAACAGGGAACCTGCAATCCAGCTCACTCTCCCACCTGTCGACAAAGAGGGGGGTGAGACTTCTCAGGGCGTTCTACAATGAGCTTATATAGAAGGGAGATCTCCTTAGGGAGTTGGGGAAAGACAGATGGCTTTGAAAGGGGAGAGAGCTCCAAGTGCAACTTGTTCTTATTAATGAGTAGAAGTGCTATGGTTGTTTATATTGCCAGTGATTGTTAGAAGTTCTTAGGCGGTCTGGGACCAAAGACTCATAAGGGAGGAGACCATCAGCAGTGGTGACGTGTTGGAAATGGATTGGGGAGGTGTGGGACTGTCTGTCTATAAATACAGGGGTGACCGTGGGAGGGAAGTCAAAATTATATGTGACCGGAGTGAGAGGGCCATCTCGCAGAAAGAGAGAGGATCTAGAAAGGAACAGATTACAAGATTTCAACACTTGGAGCGTAATGTATAGGAGGGAAGGGGTAGGGAGAGGTCCTGCAACCCAGGGAAGAATTTCCAGGGGATACCCCAGCATCACAGTCTACATTTCCACCCACAGTTTACTCTGTTTTTAATGGTGCCAATCGAGTATGCGGTCTGTGGTAGCCACCATGAAGTAGGCTAAGTAGTCTGGTAGTGAAAGATCGCCATCCATTTTACTCCTGGTCAAAGTGGAGAAAGCGATCCTCAGACAGACCAGACAAATCTACAGAAAAGTTTATGAATCTCTTGGAAAAACAACTTAGGAGGGGGATTAGGGATCATTTGGAAAAGATAGAGGAGGTGGGGAATGACATTCATTTTAAGGATATTAATACAGCCAAAGCCAGGAGAAGTTTTTTGGGGACCAGTTGTAGAGATTGCGATGAATAAAGTGAAGCAAGGGGGCATAGTTCAAAGTAAAAGAGTCAGCAGGGTCATCCGAGATCTGCAAGCCCAAATACTTAAAGAGGACCTTTCCTGTCCTCATGAAAGTGTGGATTTATATACAGCTAGAAAGCCAACAGTGCGCTGTTTTGGCACCGATATTTCCCCACTGTCAGAAGGGCAATCCTCATAGCTCAGCGTCATCACTGAGTTTTAGTTTTATGGGCCACTACCGTGTCAGGGTGTAGTGAAACGTTCAGCGCTGTACTTTTAGTAATGTTGATTTTATAATTACTAAAGAAGCTAAATGTTAATAGAGGACATGATCACTGAGAGAGAGACCAAGGGCTGGGAAATGAAGAGTAAGACATCATCCGCGAAGCCAGAGCAATCCGTGGAAGTCGGGGTTCTTATGAAGAGAAATCAGGAAGTGCTCCATGACAATAGCATATTTCAAGGGAAAAACACCAAGACCAATCTGAAGCAGAGCGCCTCCAGGAATCTCCAATCCATCCTGTTGAATGCATTTTCAGCGTCAAGTGATAGGATCGTTAAAGGCTGAGCGTCGCGCTTGACATGATGAATAGTGGAATAAGTTTTCAGTGTATTATCACATACTTCCCTGGTGGGAATGAAGCCCACTTGATCAGGGCCCAGGACCTTTGCCTGAGGGGGACGCTGTTATTATCATGCTCAACTCTTCCGGTGAGAAGAGTTGTTCAAGGTCGTCAACTTTGGCGACCAGGCTTATTACTCCATTCATAAAAAGAACGGAGAGCTTTTGGAGTTGGAATTCGAGTAATATGGTAATCTCATGACGAACAGTCGTGATCACACTCAGTAACGAGTGATGTCCCATCTCTTTATGTGAGGACTTGAGGGCGCTAAGGGTAGAGAATAGAGAATCAAGTTTGCTGGAGGCTTCTCTCTTCACACAAGTCCCGTGTTTGATTAGGTGACCCTGTATAAAGCATTTTAAATCTTTCCATTGCATAGGGGCAGAGTCTTATTGGTGGTCTTGGACAAAATTGGTAATAACCGTGTTTGTGGTTTGTGAGACAGTGTGTGTCGAATAATAAGGACTCATTGAGTCTCCATTTGAACGGTTGTCAAAGTGGCGAGGAGGATCACAATGTGAGGTGTACCAGGGCATGTTCAAAGATATAAATATTGCCAATGCCAGCGAATGTAGCTCTGGGGAGTGTTATAAGACACTAACACTAAGATAAAGTCAATCCTACTATTGGAGTCATGTGCGTGTGAGTAGAATGTGTAATCCTTCTGAGTGTAAAATGAGCCACACAGAGTTGCATAGAATGCAGTTCCATTTTCAGTCTATTTAGTTTGTTATAAGCAATATATGTTTTACCAGTAGAGGTGTCTATGAGTGGATTCAGGGACAGGAGGAAAGGGACCTGATGTTCGTTGGGAGCATATACTGTATATTACCTATAGTGTAGACAGAGTTGGCATCTCATATTTCATAAACAAGAATCTGGCCTCTGGATCTATTCTAATATCTTATATATTTTCCCCACAGGGTTACAGCTATGGAACCAAGTAGGATAATAGTGGTTTGGCACTGAAGGGGACGTGGCCCTCTCGAAAATGAGTCTCTTGTAAACAGATGATTTGCGATCTACGTTTGTGGGAAGAGTAAAATATATGAGAACATTTTTCTGGCTGGTTGAAGCCCTTCACATTCATGGAGGTTATAGCTAAATTGGACATATTACCAGTGGGTTGCCACTTAAGATTGTACAGCAAGTATTAAGAATTTGAGAGGGGGATGACCTAGGGGAAAGAAAGCTTTAGGTGAAAAGCTGAGGGGGAACTTACATGTAAGTGAGTAAACTAAAATGAAAAAAACAATAGAAAGAAAAAATAGGGCAGCTGTGTAAGTATGAGAATACGTGTAAGTACAATCTATAATAAGTAAACCTGCACCATAGAGGTCTATATGTAGAAGCATCTAACATTTGCAGTAATTGGTAGAGGGTAACATAGCAAACAAAGAAAGAAAAGCATGGAAAAGGCAAAACTGGCATATCATAAGCTCACGTGAAACCTTGAGGGTGCAGGAAACAAAATAGTCCTGGACAGCTCAGCAGGGATAGCTTGAAAATCAGTGTCTGGGGTGTAGGTGAAGAGTGAAGAAATCAGGCGATACCTTTTAGAGGCTAACTGAGTATATTTATAAGTAAGCTTTCAGGAGTACTCGCTCCCTTCATCAGACATGGTGTGATACAAGAACTGAAAATTAACAGATTTTTATACACAAGGTTTTCAAAGCATTTTAGAGTCCTTAAAAAAAAATTGCAATCTAAGTAGAGAAGTTATTTACAACAGGTCAAAAAAACAGTCTGGAAACTTGTGGTGCGTGACAGAGGGATCAGTAATTCTTGCTGTTATCTGTTTGCTATCAGGAGGTGATTTGTGACCCTCACAGGTCATACATAGTGTGATTTGAAGCTGGGGTGTAGGTGAGCAGGGTCCTGAGAACGGCGTCTGCTTCTTTGAAGACGAGGAAGTTCAGTGTTTGAAATTGTCATCCTCAGTGTGGTCAGGCAGAAAGTGTGAAGGTAGCATAGGATCATCAATGAGGGCTTCCCAGTTCGGTAGCTGAAGCAGGGGATGGTCCAGACACTTTAGAAACTATGGCAAGTCGTCCGGACAAGTAAGTTGTAGGAGTTTATCCTCTCATCACACCTGGAGGGAGAATGGGAATACCCATCTGTTGGGGATATTATGGTGTTGTACCTCCAACAAGAGTAGTTTCAGTGCTGCTCATTGTCTCAAGGTGTATTGAGACAAGTTGGGGAACAGTGAGAGTTTCATTCCGCCAAAGTCGATGTCTCCTTTTAGACTTTCTTCGTGCATAATGTCCTCTTTGAAAGCATAGAAATGGATTCTGGATATAATATCTCTAGGTTTAGAGGTCTCCGCACTCCTCTATCTCAGTGCTGTGTGGGCTCTGTTGATCTCAATAGGAGTATCTGTGGGTCTGTTAAGTAGAGCATTAAAAATCCCTGTCAGGGTAGGTAGGAGGTCAGGGGCCTTAGTCGCCTTTAGTAGGCCTCGGATTCTAATATTGTTTCTCCTGTTACAGTTCTCGATATCATCAAGGTGAGACTGAAGGTATCTCTGCTGGGAGCCATGTTTGGCAGATTTATCCTTAATACTTTGAATAGTGGATGAGACAGACTTCTGAAAGGATTCTAGATCATCTACTCTGCATCGCATCTCGACCACCTCCTGTTTGACGTGTTGAAGGTCTTGTCTCCAACCAACAATCCATATCTCTTTTAGAAGGAAGAAGGGCTAGCAAGGCCTGTAGCTCTGGATGTTTCTGCAATATGAGCGCAGCATCCTCTGGGAAGAGAAGTAGGTGGAGAGTCAGTATAGGTGGAGGGAAAAGTGATAGATTGTCTGGATTGGTTCGGTCGACAGCTGATGGGAGTAGTCATATCATCCTCTGAGGATGAACCTGAGGGAGACATGGACACCCTGGGAGTATCTCACCTATGTGAGGTCCCTGAAGGGGTATAAAGTAGGGGCTTCTTTAATGGCAGGCTCACTACCACTTTGGGGCCACTCACCTCTATAGCCAAGGGGAGTCGGACAACAGACTTGGGAGACCACTGTTCTGCGGCTGAGAGGTGGCTAGGAGATAGGAAAACTTGTTCCCAAGAGCTACTGTTTCCACATGGTACAGGAGAAGATGGCCGCTGCTGAGTTGTGGGAAGGGGAAGACAACCACAGCTCTGTGCCCTGTCACGTTGGACGTGGTGGATCTGTGGATAGCTAGTAAGTATGAGGTCAAACAAAACTTAGTATTGGGAATTGGCCAGGCCAGAATTGTTAAGTAGCGCAGGAGGAGTACATGTATCCCATAATGGCGGCACCATGTTGGCTCCAGAGTCACTATCACCAGAGTGAGCAGTATCCATCAACAGTTGAAAAAAGTTCGAAATCGGTACATCCGAAAGGTCCAAAGGTTGGGAGCCTTTTAATATCCTTCTAGTATGGGTTTTGCCCATCAGAGAAGAAAGTTACCCTCTTTGTGCTAATGTCTCAGGCAGAGCACATTTCAGGCATGTATGGTCTCCAGAGCACCAGACGATGTGCCTCAACTGTATTTTTTAATGATACATATTCTTTTTTTCTTATCTATTTTTATTTCTAATTTCTGCAAATGATTTGAAGAAAGGCATCTTGCCAGAGTTGCTGTTAACAGCATTCAAGGATATGCTTTACTGCAGCAACATAGTAGTCCTGTAGTCTGACAAATTGACGTCTCTTATAATACTCTGCACTTGTGCAGGTAAGAGGAGGAACATTAAAACATAAACAGAAAAAGTCCACATGATCCATCGAGTTTTCCCTTATATTAATTCCATGTTATCTTAAGATAGACATGTATTATCCCAGGAATATTTCTATTCACTTATTGTAGGTTTCCCTACTACATCTGCTGGAAGTTTGTTCCAATACTCAACTATTCCTTCAGCAAAATATTCCTCCCTGACTTTGCTTCTGATCTTCTTCTGTTTTTTATTAAATGCTTCCTTCCTGAATCTCATTTATGCCTTTAACATATCTTAAGTTTTCAATCATGTCCTCCCTTTCTCTTGTTTCTTCAAGGATATACTGATTAAATGTTTTAAGCCTGATAAGTTTATGCTTCAGATCCACCACCATTTCTGCAGGGCACCTTTATACCTATTTATACCCTATTTTATATCCTTTATACCCTATTTTAACAATATCTTTTTGTAGGTGGGTCTCCAGAACTGGACATAGTATTCCAGATTCGGTCTCACCAGTGCTCTATACAGCAGGATCACAACCTCTCTCTTCCTACTAGTTCTACCAGGAGAGGAGTTATGAATATAATCTAAAGTTATCTTGTATTATCTATATATACATGTGTTATGAATCTCAGTGTGCAGCACTGTTTGCTGCTGTTGCTGTAAGGTTGCCATGCTAACATATGAAGCTTTCTGCATCTATCAAGGCTCTATTATGCTGACTCATTCAGCAGCTGAGGAGGGAGCTCAACTCCATAGGCAAATGCTATTAGTTAATACTTGCTAGTGAGGCTTTTGTGCTCCGAAGATATCTGTTTGTTTGCTGTACTTCTGTCTTTGGCTTACTGAATTTTGGCTTGCTTACTGATTTTGGCTCTGACTGTGATCTCATGGATATGACCTTGGCCTGGACATGGTTATCTCTTTGATTCTGCTCCCCTGGTTTGAATTGCCTTGTGAGTTGTTGTTGGATTCTGGTTTGTTTTCAGTTTTGTTGTGCATCTATTGCTTGAACTAAGCTTCTGGGGTGATAACCTGGGCCTCAGATCCTGCAAAGACCAACTGGCCTTGCAGTGTGCTCTGGTGAAGTCATCTGAGCAACCTTAGATTTTATCTCCCAGAACTGTGTGACATTTAGATGTGAAGGACACACAGCTCGATATAGTCACAGCACAGTAAACAGATGTGTCTTGTAACGAGAAAAAAAGTTTTGTGACGGCACTCCAAAGTTGTTTCTGCCAAGTGTTTTTGTTAACAAAATCATATAACATGCAGCATGGAATTCACTTATCCATAATTGCCAGATAGTATTGCAACGTTTCAGGAACAAGTCCCTTTATCCGTAATGAATCCATTGTTGAAGGGTGCAGTGGTATGATGTGATTGGAAGCAGGGGCTAAGCTGTTGGTGGGTGGTGAGCAGTGATTGCACGGCATTTTTTGAGCTGTAGTAGTCGATACTGCCCTGTCCCCCTCTTACTTATTGTGTCTTGTAATGAGTTGTGCACCTGTGTGTTCATCACATGACCATGGACTGATATTTATCCACTGGAAGTAAACCAAGAATGACAGCAAGCAGAGACCTAGAAAACCATGAGATATTGATACAGAAAGTATATTGTATTTTTTTTAAAAATTATACAAGCAATAACATTTATTTGCTGAAACTGGACAACCCCTTCAGTTTCAATTTAATACAAGAACCGGTTTAGCAGCTTGCTGCTTAGGCTCATAGAAGGCTGTTACTTGTTTGCTAATGGGGCATAAGAAAAAGGAGTTGTTTGTATGAGAACACTTATTTAAAGGGGTTAGATGTTTTTTGAAGAACTAAATATGCCATAAACAGCCCATACAGGTTACATTCCGTAATATAGTATCTTCAGTTATTATGTGCTGCTGTCCTTCTTGCTAAGTTCAGCACCCTGTTATGAGTACAGCCTCCTTCTCTGACCTGACTGTAGTGCTCTACAGTTCTATCATGGTCCTTCATGGAGGGTCATATGACCAGCCCATCCATCACCAGCCTCTATTGAGTTACATTGCGTATGGCAATGTGCATACACTAATTCCCCTTGCCATGCACATTGTAAATCAATGAAGGCCACTAATGGATAAGCTGGTCAAATGACCCTCCATTAGTAGCTATGATAGAACTGGAGTCCAAAACAGTCAGAGAAGGAGGCTGTACTCCTAACAGCATTTAGCAAAGGAGGACAGCGGCGCAATTGTACTTGTACAAGTACTTGTAATTGTACTTACTTCACTGGGGTTTTCTTGATGCCAGACTTGGGGTTTCCTGGCTGGTTCTGACCTTGGCTCACGTGATTGGAACTAGTCCTTGTACCCGGAGTCACTCTACCTCCTCCCTTCTTTCCCATTTTTATTTCTAGTTACCTGTGCTATGGGGGCTGACTTTACTATAGTCATCCAGCCCCCACAGCACAGATAGAGTATCTGCGTGATGGGACAAGAGGGAGAAGGCGGAGAAACCCAGGGATTGGGGCTGGTTCTGATAATGTGACCCAGGGATCCCCCAGGTCCAGCATCAAGAAAACTCTGGTGCATCTAAGTACAATCACACTCCCCGGACAACCCCTTTAAATAATTCTTCAGAAAATGACCAACAAAGTTATACAATTGTCCCCTTAATTGGTTAAATTTGACTAAATTGTAACATAACAGACTGGATTGTAACCTGTTATGCTGATTCTAAATGTACCTTCTGTATATACTAAACTTTACAATTAAAGTGAAAAAAATAATAACACTAGACCAGGGGTAGGCAACCTTTTTTGTTCGGCGTGCCAATTTTAATAAAAAAATCAAAGATGAGGTACTCGGAGTGCCGGTCAATAATTGTAAGTCTGACGACCCCTAAACTAAAGTCATATACCACAAACATAACACAGAAGTGCTGCCACCAGATGCTTTAGGACACATGCGTTTACTGCTATTTCCTGGGACGCTCCTGTACTTTCTGATTAGAAGCAATGAAAGTCCATGTGCAGCCCCCAATTAGTGGTAAATGTGTCCAGGAGCACCGTATGGCAGCAGTCTTATGGTGAAAACACACTATGTATCTGGATGCAGCTATATTTGGAACTTTTTCATTCGATGTAAAACTGGTGCATTTTTGCACAAAAAAAAAAAAAAAGCTTGAGTTTTCTGTGCAAAAACACATCCCTAATATAGAAAACACACCGTTATTCAGAATAATGTCCCATAGTGGTCCCTGCACACGGTATTATGTCCCATAGCGGACTCTGCAACATAGTATATGTCCCATAGCGGCCTCTGCACACGGTATATGTCCCATAGCGGTCCCTGCACACGGTATTATGTCCCATAGCGGTCCCTGCACACGGTATTATGTCCCATAGCGGCCTCTGCACACGGTATTTGTCCCATAGCTGCCCCTGCACACAGTATTTGTCCCATAGTGGCCTCTGCACACGGCATTTGTCCCATAGCTGCCTCTGCACACAGTATTTGTCCCATAGTGGCCCCTGCACACGGTATTTGTCCCATAGCGGCCCCTGCACACAGCAATATGTCCCATAGCGGCCCCTACACACGGTATATGTCCCATAGCGGCCCCTGCACATGGTATTATGCTCCATAGTGGCCCCTGCACACGGTATATGTCCCATAGCGGCCCCTTCACACGGTATATGTCCCATAGCGGCCCCTGCACACGGTATATGTCCCATAGTGGTCCCTGCACACGGTATTATGCTCTATAGTGGCCCCTGCACACGGTATTATGCTCTATAGTGGTCCCTGCACACGGTATTATGCTCTATAGTGGCCCCTGCACATTCACTAGCTATTATTATACTGTGGGGTCTCTTCAGACCACAGAGTATAATAAGTGGAAGGCAAAGAGAGGTGATGAAACATAAAAAACAATGTTAACTCACCATTCCACGCTCCGCAGCCGCTTTGTATCTTCGGGCGTTTCTGCCTGTAGTCAGCGACCGCTCATTGAGACTCAGGGGTCACGTCGCGTCATTATGCGTAATGACGTCAGATGCAGACGCGACCCCTGAGGCCCTGTCAGCTGACTTCAAGCAGAAGCGCCTGAAGAGTACAGAGCGGCTGCGGAGTGTGGAATAGTGAGTAACATTGTTTTTTATGTTTGATCACTTCCCCGGGAGCTCCGCTTATTATACTCGGGAGTCTGAAGAGACCCCACAGTATAATAATAGCAGTTTTGTTTCGGACGTGTTTGGTCCGATCGAAACTGCTGGGTGAGGAGTCCGCTGCCGTGCCAGGGAAATAAGCCTCGCGTGCCAAGAGTGGCACGCGTGCCATAGGTTGCCGACCCCTGCACTAGACCATTATAAAAGAGATGAGAAAAAACTTATTGTAGTGAGATCAGCTGACAATTGAGTATGTATAGCAGCAGCCTGCCTGTTACCTGACAGCAGGCACAGAGGGAAAGAATGAACAGGTATCTTGGATTTCCACAGTTATGTTTTCCCCAAGAGTGCAGGCTTACTGGTGGTGTTTGGCAGGATTCTATTCTCCTCTTCCTATTAAAATAAACATACACGATCTGAGCATACATATTTATGGGACTTTCTAACTGCGTCATTTGTTCACGATCTCCGGTGCCTCATTTGCTTTACTGACCTTCATTTCCTGACCTCAGCTAATCTGACTGTGTGTATTAATTTGGTCCTGCTTGTAGTGCTTTATATAGTCGCTCTTGTGTTTCTGCTTTCAGACCTAAATTAGTTTTTTCTGTACCTTTTGGTGCTGGACTCATCTGTTTAATACTGACCTGGTTAGATGATTATGCGATTTCTGTTACAGGTGTTCATTTGATGTACTACTTTATATTCTGCCTCTGTTCCTCCATGGTTCCTCAGCTTAACTATTAGATACACATTCATTTGGCACACAAAAAAATTTTAGCGCCTATCCAAAGATCTCATGGGACTCCTGTTCTTTTGATATTGTGAGGACCCCTTTAAGAGGGGTTGTACAGTTACAGCAATTAAATGTTACTGTTTGTATAATGAAAATTTACACAATTATTTAATATACTTTCTGTATCAAGCCCTCATGGTTTTCTAGATCTCTGCTTGCTTTCAATCTTTATTTAATTCCAGTGGATAAAATTCAGCCCATGATCATGTCAAATTCAGTCCATAGTCATGTGATGGATACAGAGGTGTAGTCCCTGCCTGGAGTGCTTAGGGCCCACCAATAAAATTAGGGTCCTGTCAGTAGTCTGCTGCCTGGCGTATGCCTTATCTAAGGCCCCCTTAGAGCCAGGGATATGTGCCCACACAGCAACTGACCTTAGGTAGAAGCAAGACTCTGCAAGATGATTGGGACCCTGCAGTTTTATCGAGAAGATGAGGTCCAGGGCAGAGTCATACCTGATGGCTTGACTTGACACCTAGATGTCATCTCAGCCGCCCAGTATGTCTACAGTATATTAAAATAAACCGGGTTGTTTCTACCCAGGCTATTATACTGACGCATAGCCTGATGGAGATGTTGATGATGAGTATCTGTATGATGTACAGGTGCACGGCTCATTATGAGGCACATACCTCAACACTGTGCTGTGACTGTAACGAGCTGTGCAGCTGTGTGTCCATTACATGACCACAGACTGTCTATCAAATGACCAAGGACTAAATTTTATACGATGGAAGTAAATAATGAATGACAGCAAGCAGAAATCTAGAAAATCTGCATACAGAAAGTATATTGGAAAGTATATTGGAAAATTGTTAAACTTTTCATTATACTAACAATATTTATTTTCTGAAACTGGAAAATCCCTTTAAGGCTGAGGTCCCACATTGCGGAAACGCAGCTTTTTTTGTTGCAGATTCTGCTACGATTGTTTGAGCCAAAGCCAGGAGTGGATTGAGCAGAAAGTATTTCCCATTCATTTTGTAGCCATTCTTGGCTTTGGCTCAAAAAATGCAGCATAATCTGCAACCATGGGGCCCCATGCTGTGAAAATGCAGCATTTTGGATATGGCGGAAACGCTGTGGCAAAAATGCTGCATTTTACAGTACCTGCAAAAAGTCTGCAGCAGAAAATCTACGATTTCAAAAAGTTTGCATTTTTGAAAATCGCAGCATATAAATTATATCTGCGGAAATGCTGGTGTTTTCTGTATAGGTATAATAGGGGCACAAGGTCTGTGAATAGGGGCATTTTTTCTGTGATAGAGATGCGGAAAAAACACAATGTGTTTTCCGAAGCTTTTTTTTTTTTTTTTTTTGCTGCGGCTCGCTACATGGGGCTTAGCCTAAAGTGGTTTTCCAGGATATACATAATTGATTATATATTTCTAGGATAGGTCATCAATTAAAAATCGACAGTGGTTAAGATGGACATCGGTCCCTGGCCAATCAGCTGTTTGAAGATGCTGCAGTGTTTGCAAACTCTTCCGTACTTGCCAAGCACAGCACGTACATTTGTGCAATGACTGTGATTGGTATAGCAGCTCAGCCCATTCACTTGAATGAGAATGAGCTGAGATCAGGCCATGAGACTGGTGAACCTGACATCACAAGACCTATAAAGTGGAAGTGGTGCTCAAGGAGTGTCACAGTCGCTTCCAACAGCTGATCCACAGGGGTACCAGGTGTCAGCCCCCCACAGATCTTTACCTTTCCTCAGGATAGGACATTAATTAATCAATTAAAAGTCCTGGGGCCAGCAAAATACCAACATCTGAAGTGATGTTGCAGGAGTCCTGAAGGTGATTTGTGCAAACGTCTTTCTCTACCCATGAGCTACTGTGCATGTTGAACAATGGAAAGATGTTTTTGGCAGACAACTGTGTCATTAAAAGCTTTAGGCAAACACTGAAAATATATTTCAATCATTCAGTTATTACTTTCATGGTTACATAGTCACTCACTGTCTTCATAGTCAATGTCCTGGTTTATGAAGTTTGTACATGTGTTATGACTGGTGACTATAAGAAGAAACAGAGCCAAAATCTGTTATAGCCTACTGACTTTCAATTACAAATATTAACATGGCTGACTGCTTTCATTCATCCTAAAACCATGTAAGAGTTTAGCGCGTCTGCAGACAATATAATCTGCTTCTGCTGAAAATTCATTTCAATCTCACGTTCTTCAGTATAGTACATGTAAACAGAAATACATTTTATGGTTGATAAATATGTCATTGCTTTATCTTCAAAGCATTTTACATTTGGAAACATTGCTGCAAAAATAACAGTACTACAGGTAAAAGTCTACATGTACAATCGGAAGAGAGATAGAATAGGTGGTCAAACACCTTATATAAATGGCAGATGAACACTGATTTGGATGACAGTTATCCCTGACTTCCTATACAAATGCGCTTGGCTGAACATACGTGTGTCTTCAATAGGAATGAGGGGAACAAGATGCTGCTTTTCTCCCTCAACAAGAAATATTGGACTTTCTTTCCCCCTGACATCTATTATCACGGAGAATTGAGACACCCCTATACATGTTAGACGGTTGGCCGATCCTAATGAAAACAGGAGTTCAAGAAATGCATATGAATATGACCAGCTCAAGACTAAGGCCCCACGTAAAAAACGCAGCCAAAACATATCACGTTTTTTTCCGCACCATTTTTTACAGAAAGTCCACAGAGTTTTCCTCTGAGGACTTTCTGCCCCTATTATACCTATATGGAAACCGCCAGTGTTTCCGTAGGTATAATTGACATGCTGCGATTTCCAAAACTGCAACGATTTTAGAAATCGCAGTGTGTCCGCTGCGCATATTTTTTCGCAAGGTGTGGATGGGATACGCTGCGTTTTTTCAAATTGTTCCCTTTACCTGACACTTGCACCAATTCCTCAACCCTTTTTGGCTAAATAATGCAGTTTCTATGGACTGGTGAGTTTAGCACAGGTTCTTGAAACCCAGTCAGAAAAGAGATGGGACTAAGCAGGGCTGGGCCAACTTTTTCTCAATACCTCTTGGCATTTTGAAACCTAAGTGCAGTATCTATGGAATCTGTGCTGGTGGCCATAGTACTTGTCACTTGGCATTCTCTGTTATAGTTGAGAACTGTCAGAATAGACTATTCAGCAACTTGACGAAAAAAGACAACTCAAGGGCTTATATTAACTGATGAGATATTTATTTAGGAGGAATTAATTATGGAAATTATAGAAAGATCTAGAAAACAATACCCGGTGGAAAATATAATAAAAATAACTCTCACCTAATGTGAGACAGAGAGAACATCATGACTTTATTAAAATGTTGTTTGTATCAATATTATTATCTGGTTCTTTATTTGCCTTGTTTGTGATGATGAATAAAGTGTGCTGAACAGATATGTTTATTTTCCTCCTGTAGACATTTTACTTTAGAACATGAGATGTACGTGCCGTATCCTGTGGTTATTTAATTAATAATCTCTGTTTTCTAAGAGCTTTGTTTTTGTAAAGATGCTGGAAAGACGCTTTACACACATTCAGAGAAGTAACACTTACAACACCACTTACTAGCATCTTCTGGAGCTGCAGATATTCACCACCTGCTGTCATTGACCGAAAGAAAAATACACATCATATCCACATTTTGTTATTTATGTTTTTTAAAGTCTACCATATATATTAGCCCTGATACTGACTGAACACTGACTACAAGTGATCCCCTTCCCTGTCACATATATGATGTACTGATACAGCACATTCTAAGATACTAACGTAGGCTCACCTCAAATAGGGTGATAATGATGCAGTTAAAGGGTTCGATCAGTTTCTGTAGAGAATTTCTGCATTAAGCTTTAAGGAGCATATCATTTAGAATACATAGGTCCTCCAGAGGCTGCACATTTCTCCTGCTGTCCATGGGACCTTGACACTATATGGTGTTTACTTGCTTGTAGAGCTTGCTAGAACTATGAGCTAGTCCAGACATTGCAACTGATGGAGAGTAATATGAGCTGGCGGGTTTATCAGCAACCTCCATATACTTTAGTCATCCACAGGAAGAGCAGGCACAGCAAACAATTTAACACCAGACTAGAGTGTGGAGAACAGGAGAAATTTACAGTATTTTGAGGACCCTACATTATGTGCCTGTGCTACAAACAGGCCAACCCCTTTAATAAGCAAAACTCCAAGAAGTAAATGAATTTAAAAACATGGCTAACACTTAATGGCTGTTCACATCATGTTTTGATTATCCATTTAACAGATGTGTTTTAGGTTAAGACCCCACGCTGTGAATCTCTGCAAAGAAACAATGTGGAAAAGACCGCGGCGGAAACGGAGAGCATTTTTTTTCTGCAGCGTTTTTCACAGAAAGTCCAGAAAGTTTTCCTACTCGTCTAACTCTAGGTTCACAACTGCACCCGGTTTCCGTTCTTCGGGTCCGTTTGGGGACCCAAAAAACGGAAACCCAATCCACTTAAAAAACGGTTACCCACATATTACGCATGTGCGAGACTTCACAAACCAGACGATGACGTTGCAGCAGTGGGACTATCGTTTCCCACTGGTCTGTGAAGTCTCGCACATGCGCAGTATGCGCCACGAATCTCAGTGCATAAGTACATATGAGCTGTATGCAGAGGCGTAGCTAGGGGTTGAGCACAGGGGGGCGAACATGTCCAAGTGGGCCCCCAACTTGGACATGTTCGTATACCGATACTATCAGTATACGGTGAGCGTATAATGGTATAATGGTATATAGCAGCTCTACACAGGGCTCTGCAGACGATTTAGGTGAATACAGGGCAGTAGCATTTAGTGACTTACCGGTGACGTCTCTGACTAATCCTTCACATTCCCCGTCTCTTTCATCTGGACGGCCATGACCACTTCTTCCAGTCTCTGTAAAGTTTGCAACACAGACATCTTTGGCTCCTCACTTTTCCAGACACCTGACCCACATTATCCTCACCTGCGCACCCATCCTGCTGCTACCCCAATTATAAAATATATAATATAACCCCCTATAATGAATAATACCCCCAAGTGCATCTTTAAATTAATAACTGTGCACCCCCTTTAAATAGTGCCCCTTATTAATAATGCCCCAGATGTTTCCTAATTGAAAAGGGAAAAAAAAACAAGGGAAAAAAAATTATTGGGGTTCCAATACCCGAGACCCCCAGGATCAGCTGTTTGAATGAACCGTGGTACCTGTGTAAGTGCCGTGACCCCTTCTCTGTTTACATAGTGTCATTCTTTTCATAACGGCCATGTAATGTAACTACAACCTCATCCTATCCACGTCTATGTGACAAGGCTGGAATTACATCACACGGTCACTATAAACAGACAGCGTGTGATATAAACAGGCGCCATAGCCCCTTCATACAGCTGATCAGTGAGGAATCACTTATCTGTTATTGATGATTTATTCTGAGGATAGATCATCAATAAAAATGAGCTGTAAAACTTCTTAAGGCTAAGGCCCCATGTAGCATCCCACAGCTGCGGGAAAAACCACGGCGGCGACGCATCGCGGTTTTTCCCGCAGCACTTTGCAAAGAAAGTTCACAGAGGTTTCCTCTGCGGACTTTCTGCTTCAATTATATTTATAGGGAAACCACCGGCGTTTCTGTAGGTATAATTGACATGCTGCGATTTCCAAAACTGCGACTGTTTTGGAAATCGCAGCGTTTCCGCTGCGCATATTTTACTGCAAAGTGGGGATGGGATGTGGCCCCATGTGGCAAAAACCCACAGAAAAAAACCGTGGCATTCTAGCAAATCCCATCCACACATTACAGAAAAATATGTGCAGCAGACACACTGCGATTTCCAAAACCTTTGCGGTTTTGGAAATCGCAGCATGTCAATTATACCTATGGAAACACCGGCGGTTTCCATATAGGTGTATTGAAAACAGAAAGTCCACAGAGGAAACCTCTGCAGACCTTCTGTGAAAAGCGCTGCGGGAAAAACCACAATGTTACCGCCATGGTTTTTCCTGCAGCCCGCTACGTGGGGCCTTAGCCTTAATAAAGCCCAAGTGTCATTTTCATTAAATTAATTGCCCCTCATATTATGTCCCTGATTCCCCCTGACATAAATACTGCACCTCTAATGACCCCTTATATCACTGACCACCCCCCTTATGTTCATAATGCCTTGTAATATAAATTATGCCCCCTAATGGCCCCTTATATAAATAACCTTCCCCCTTGTATTAATAATACCCCCCAATAACCCTTATATAAATGACCCCCGATTGTCATAATGTCCACTAATGAATCCTCCCTTTATAGTTATATTTCCCCCTCCTATCCACCCCTTATACTATTAATATACCCACAAAAAAAAAGTCATACTCACCTACTTGTGATGATGATGAACGGAGTCGCCGCCGCTTCCTCCCTGTCCACGCGCAGGACGTCTGTGTCTGAGCGCGGGCGGCGCGATGTTGTGACGTCATCGCGCCTCCCGTGCTGAGAAGCAGACATCGTCTGTGGTCTCGGCGTCTTGTAAACGGCAGGCCTGTATTGGCTTGAGGTTTACAAGACAGTTAAGCACCAGGAAGCATTGTAACTAGATCGGTGTCTGCAGACACCGATCTAGTTAGAAATAAAGGATGTATTAATGGCAGCCCCGGGGTGGGCCCCCAAAGACTCAGTGGGCCTGGGGCAGCCGCCCCCTCTGCCCCCCCGCTAGCTACGCCTCTGGCTGTATGCTGATATACGCTGAAGACTACAAGTGCATACCATGCATGAGAAGGCGATGACATCACATGGGACTTTCGTTTCCCACTAGCAAGGGAGGAGGGGGCGGAACAAAGCATACAGGGGTGTGTTTTCAACGGAGAAAGCTGTGCTTGGACATCTCTGGGAATACCCCTTGGCTCCGAGCACCTAATTTGCATAATGAAGAAAACAACTTTTTTTTGGCATTCACTGGACTGTGAAACATAATGGAGGTATAATATGGAAGCATGTCACAGCGCCTACTGTGCTATGGTGCCAGCTTGAAGGGGTTAAGGAAGATGATAGGCTCCCTTTAAGCATTCAGTATTTAGATACATATGTATGTACACATGGCCTTCTGAAGTGCGTTTACTAACTGTTTGTGCCTCATCACATGTATCACCAATGTGATAGTGGCCTATAACTATTGCTGTCGCTGTAGGTCAGATCTAATGTTTTCTGGAAAAACAATTATAAAAGCCTTTCTTGTGCTCAATTATTTCAGGTTTAGGAAAAGCTTTCATTATTTGGAAAAATTACCTTAATGCTGTTTTTCAGCCAGCAATGAAAATACAGTCTGAAGCACTCAAAGTGCCTACAAGAGAGGGTCCCATCATCTGTGTAATCACTTACCTATTCATTAAGAAAAGGGAATTATCGCTGTAACTACAGCATATTTTTATAGCCTAAGTAATCCTAGCAGAGAGTGGAACATCAGGTTGTGAAACATTTGTTGTTTTTCTCTTCCCTCACGACAGCGGGTTTATTATGATCATTTCTGCCCAATTATTTCAATTACTCCTATTTACAAAGTAAATGTACAGTTCATGGATTTTTTTTCAACTATTAATTTCTGCTACTAAAATGTGTGATTTGACACTGATTCACATTTATAAAACTGTTTAGCCATGTTATGAAGCTGAGTCTGTGAGGTAAAGAAATGTTAATAATGATATGATTATCATGATTTCCTCTTAAAGGCGATATCTCTTATATTACTTTTTGTTTCATTAAGTATAGTTATGTCTGTAGAAGCTAAAGAGGATCACCACAGCCACCAATTCCAGCTTTGTACATCCTTTGATAGGTGCCACGCCACAGTTAAAATTTTTCCGCAAGTACCCACCATTCCAGAGCAATCAGTGTATTTAGTTTTGGTGCCCAATATGCTAACTAGGCACTGTGTTGGAAGTTGGGGGGCATGATTCAGAGCTCTCTGACACTGTCCATCTTAGTTTGGAGAGCTCTGAATCATGCCCCATTGTCTGCTCCTGCCCGAGAACGCTCACTTGAGATTTGAGAACCTTATTGGCATATCAGTCATCACAACTAACTGCACAGATTGCTTGTGAGCAATGGGGGATAGAGAAAAGTTTCCAATTGTTCCAAAATCAGTGGACTTGCACATATTAAAGGATACCTGGAGTGGTGGTGGGTCATCTTTAAAGCAGATCTTTTACATCATGTAATAGCTACTGCTCCACTGATTCTTGAACAATTGGAATTTTTTCTCTAGCCCCCACTGTACTATCAGGAAGCTGGTGTCAGGCAGGAGCAGGCAAGGGGTGTGATTCTGAGCTGTGACACTGGTTGGGATCAAGCAAATATGTGATTCAATCTTCATGTGTTGGTTTATAAAGTGCTGCATAATATGTTGGCACTGGATAAATAAAAAATACTATTATTATTATTATTAGTTGAATGGTTAGCCTCAATAAGATCCCCGCTTAGGATCTGCTTTTAAAATTCAGAAGTTAGAGCTATGTAGTAACAAAGAGAGTCTTTGAAAACTGTGATCGGCCAAGAAAAACAAGGAGATGATTTTGATGTGAACTCTGAACATCTTTAATGAAATGGAGCATGTCCACCTGGGAGGAAGAACAGTTTTGTAAAAACAACTGGTTGTCCGGCCACAATGGGTATTAGAATTCAGTCACAACAGCTATTTTCTGGTTGACAACAATGTAGTTCCCATGTTCACTTGTCTGTCAGTCATTCTATTCAGAGGCTTTCCAACCAGGATCTCAATACTCCCAAGTTGTGGGGAGCCAAACGTAATGTCACACTTAATGACTAGTTACAAAAAAGGCTGTTATATAGCCTTCTGGGCTAGCTCATCCAAAAGTGATGCAACCCTACATGCATCAACTAATTCTGGAGTACAGTTATTCCCATCCCATACTTACCAGGAAAAAATGCATAACAGTCTTATCTTTCCTATCAAAAACAGCAGAACAAAATTAATATTTCCAATGAAACAGAATAGAATGGCTGTACCCTCTGCCCTATTTTGGCCAAGCCATTAATTACAAGGTTGCCAATTTATTTACTTGTAATACTACATTTTCCCTGCAGTAGTCACTGTAATGGAAATCTATGGTCATCTTCAAATTTCCCAGCTGACATAGAGTTTGCAGAATCCAGACTCTCTCAATCAAATGATTATCTTCCTGGTTTAACTGTAAAAAGAAGTTCACTTGATGGGAAGAGTGCTTGTTCTGACATTGGTATCTAGCAAAGTGCGTCTGCAACATTGGCACCCTCTATAGCTATGCCCCTGCTCCATAACCAGAGGATTACACAACTTTGATTTTCCTTTTCAATTGATATAGTAAATTACATCTTGCTTTTGATGTAAGAGCTAAGATATTATTTACATGAATACATTACATTAAAATGTATGTGTTTGTGATACTGCAGAGACATGAAGGAAAAATGAAGGACTTTCTATCCTGTTATTATGGATTAGATTATTGATCTTTTTTTCTTATATCCTACAGAAGTATAATAATGGTTTGTTTCTGCCCTTTCAGTCTAGTGGTTTGCAGATAGACTCTCATTTTATTATAATTCCAAACTCCTAGTACATTTGTATGCTATTTTCAATAAATGTTTTCTCATATTTGCAGGCCAGCTATACACATTACATAGCTGTCGGCCGAGCATCAGTTTGCTGTTTATTTTGTAGAATTATAGATTTAAGCTAAGGCTACATTTGTTATCTACAAGGCACAGATTGCAATGCAAAATCAAAGAAGCTGTCCAGAAAAGTCTGTTTTCCCATCTAGAAACAGCACCACTCTTGTCGGTGGGCTGTGTCTGGTACTGCAGCTCAGCCTAATTTTTTTTTTTATAAATTATGCAAATATTGAGCAACTAGCAAAATGCTGAATCATTTTAAATTGTGACTGTGTATTACAATTGTAATGTTCCTTGCTTTCTATATGCCTAAAGTACCTGTCAGTATAATGTGGTCTCCACTGTGATTTGCCAGCTGAGTTTCCACCACTGTGGGAGTAGAAAATACTCTTTAAAGGCTGAGGCCCCACATTGCGGAAACGCAGCTTTTTTTGTTGCAGATTTTGCCGCGTTTTTTTTTTTTTTAGCAAAAGCCAGTAGTGAATTGAACAGAAGGTAGAAGCATAAGTACTTCCTATATATTTCCCATTTCTTTTCCATCCATTCTTTGCTTTGGCCCAAAAAACAGCAACAAAATCTGCAACAAAAAAAGCTGCATTTCCGCAACGTGGGGCCTTAGCCTAATAGCGGTCCTAAGAAAGGAGAGGACCTGCTGGGATGTTGTTTAGCTTATCTTTGAATATGGAGGTTTAGGAAGACCATAACTAACTTTATAATAATAATAATAATAATAATAATAGTCCTTTAATAGTCCCACAGTGGGTAAATTCAGTGTGTTACAGCAGCAAAGATAAGATAAGATAAGCAGATACAAATACAAATACAACATGTACAGGAATGTTCCAAGGTGAGAGGCATTACATTAATAGCAGACAGACAGATAGGACGTAGCAAGGGGGGGGGGGGATTTAACAGGCAGAGAGATATTTCAGTTCTCTGTATGTAATGATCTCCGCTTAGGTCGGTGTTGGTTGTACAGCCTAACCGCGGTGGGGAGGAAAGACTTCCGATAGCGCTCCTTCTCACACCTAGGGTGGAGCAGTCGGTCACTGACAGTACTGCCCAGCGCAATCACAGTCTCATGCATGGGATGGGACTTCTTCTGCATGGAGCTCACCACGGACAGTATCCTTCTGTCACCCACCACCTGCACTGGGTCCAGTGGGCTCCCCAGGACAGAGCTGGCCCTTCTAATCAGCTTGTCAAGTTTATTTCTGTCCCTGGTTGATATACTGCTCCCCCAGCAGGCCACTCCAAAGAAGATGGCTGATGCCACTACAGAGTTGAAGAAAGTCCTAAGAAGTTCCCCCCGGATTCCAAAGGCTCTCAGCTTCCTAAGCAGGTAGAGCCTGCTGTGGCCCTTCCTGTACAGGGCCTCCATATGATCTGCCCAGTCCAGCTTATTGTTAAGGAGCAGACCCAGGTACTTATAGGTGTTCACAATCTCGATGCCCGTCCCCAGGATGTCCACTGGTTTTGGAGGGCATCTGCCTTTACGGAAGTCCACCACCATCTCCTTGGTCTTCCCCGCGTTAATCTTCAGGTGGTTCTGGTGGCACCAGTCCACAAAAAACCGGTTCAGTTCTCTGTACTCCCTGTCATCATCGTCTGTGATGAGGCCTACTATTGCAGAGTCGTCAGAATACTTCTGTAGGTAGCAGCTGGATGAGTTGCACCTAAAATCAGCAGTGTACAGTGTGAAGAGGAAAGGGGCGAGAACCGTACCCTGAGGTGCCCCCGTATTACAGATCACGGTACCTGACACACAGTCTTGGGCTCTCACGTATTGAGGTCGATTTGTGAGGTAGTCTAGGATCCAGTTGGAAAGGTGGTGGTCCACTCCAGCAAGGCCCAGCTTGTCTCTCAGTAACCTGGGCTGTATGGTGTTAAAAGCACTGGAGAAATCAAAGAACATTATTCTCACCGTGTTCCCTGGTTTTTCCAGGTGAGACAGAGCCCTGTGCAGAAGGTGGATGATGGCATCATCTACCCCAATGCCCGGTCGATAAGCAAACTGAAGAGGGTCCATAGCGGGGCTCACTAGAGGGCGAAGATGTGTGAGAACCAATCTCTCTAAGATCTTCATCAAGTGGGATGTCAGTGCTACAGGTCTGTAGTCGTTGAGGTCCATAGGGTGAGGTTTCTTTGGAACTGGTACCACACAAGAAGATTTCCATAATTCAGGGACTATTTCCTGCCTCAGGCTCATATTATACATATATGTAATTATACCACACAGCTGGTCCCCACAAGTCTTAATTAGCCTTGCACTGATGTCATCTGGCCCTGCGGCTTTCCTCGCCTTGATCTTTTTCATCTCCTTCCTCACCTGGGCCCGTGTGAAGTTCAGACTGTGGTCAGATAAAGACAGATTTCTGGATTTACTGGTCTGTTGGGAAGTAGCCACATGGGGTGAATGGGGTGAAGTCATTGTGGTGAGGGGAGCTGAAGGACGTGCTGGGGTGGGGAGGAGCTGGTGTGTGATCAAATCTGTTGAAGAATAGGTTTAGTTCATTAAGCCAATTAACATCTGCCTCAGTCTGGCAGACAGACTGTTTATGACCCGAAATTGACTTAAGCCCCTCCCAGACCCCCCTTATGTCTTTTCTTTCCATTTGCTTTTCCATTTTTTCTTTATAACTGGCTTTTCCTTGCCTGATTTGATGTCTCAGCTCCTTTTGTACTTCCCTCAACCCCTCCTTATCTCTTGTCCTGAATGCCATCTTTTTCTCCTTAAGTAGTGTTTTTATATCAGAGTTAATCCATGGTTTGTTGTTGGAGAAGCACCTCACCACTTTTGTGGGTACTGTGTTGTCCACACAAAAATTAATGTAGTCCGTTATGCAGTGTGTGAGTCCTTCTATGTCTTCTCCATACGAATCCTGCAAAACTTCCCATGCGGTTGTGTCAAAACAATCCCTCAGAGCCTCATAACTCTCCTCGGACCATATCCTCACTGTGCGGGTGACAGCTGGTTCTCTACGTACAAGTGGCTTGTACACAGGTCGGAGATGTACTAGGTTGTGATCCGATCTTCCCAGGGGCGGTAGGGCTGATGAGTTATATGCCTCCCTCACGTTGGCAAAGAACAAGTCCAGTGTTTTGTTGTCTCTGTATGCTGAGTTGAAATGCCATGAGGAGTTCTGCTACATACAGAACTCAATACAACATCAGGATAGATAGGGATAGGCTTGAAATATGGTGAATTGTATGGAACCGTCCTTGTCAGGGAATAAGGGTGAGCGCCTTAGGGTCACATAGGGTGAAGGTGGAAGTCCTCCCTTATGGAAGGATTTGACCCAAAGTAATCTGAATGAGGCTATTATCTCCCCTATACTCCCCAGTAAGACAGTATCAGTTTTTTCATTCTGTATCTGGCCCCAGTTATGTCTATGTGTGTAAAGTCTTGAGTTTTGAGCCTTATTTAGCTCTGTTTTTAGGGATATTTATAAAATGTTTAATTTTATCTTTTAATGGATTTTTTCACCATATTGTTTTTGGAGATACTGACTAGTTGGTGGTTATAGGACCAGATACTGCTTACAGTAGTAGTATTAGTTCTTAGCCTTTATGCTGCTTTACAGTACCTGTTAGTAACAGATGAAGCAGACTTTGCTTTGCAGACATTGATATACACTTGCATTTACTAGAAATATAGAATTTGCCTAAGTGTTTTAGATCATAAAGACTGCACCAAGACTCCAAGACAAGTTCAGTTTTAGGTCCTGGAAGCTACTTAAAAGTAAGCTCTAATGTCCTGAATGTTTTGTATACACAGTATGAAGTTGTATCCTTTCTCATATTAGCATTTGCCCCATGTAATTCATGAATCAACACAATATGCATGAGACACCTTATATCAACCTTATATTAACTTGGGTCACAAGATCTGTGCTAGAGAATAATTGCACAATTAGTTTATGTGGCTCTGATATTTGGTAGTCACTACTAAAATAATTTAAAGAGATCTCTGGAGTTGTCACTGCTACTTTTCTTATCCTGACAGACAAGCTCATTAAAGTACAATGCATAATTTATTTTTTGTAATCCAGTCTAAACAGGCTATTTATACACTTCAGCACATCTTTGCAGGCTATCATTGTCTCAAGATACACATTCAGAAAAGAATGATTTGGCATAAGTTGTGCTATGAGATTTAGTGCCATATTGGCTGCAATTAAGCTGTTTTTATTTCCTTAACTAGCACAATGTTTATTAATAGGGTATAAAAGGAATAGGAAAAAGTAAGAAAACAGCTGCTATGGAATATCCAAGTAATGTGTATATTACATGATTAAAATGATTACTATTTTTTTTTAGGAAAATTTAACAAACTTTTCATAAATCAATAGTATCAGTGAATATATCTTATTACACAATAATGCTTCTTTCTCTACTTATTAGTTTCTTTCCCTCCTTTCCCTCCTTTTCCTTTCATTCTCCCAAGACAGATTGCTGCTAGCTGAAGTATCAAATTTTGCCATAGAAGTCTGTGGAAAAGGGATGGGAAAATGATAAAGAAAACAAAAAAGTTTTGTGTCTTTTATTGTGTGATTATTGATATCAATATTGTTTATTATCTCTATGTATTGCCCTTCATGCTGCTTCTGAGTAAAAGTGAGAAACTTAGGGAGCAAAATCTCTTGTACTGTCCTGTCTATGGGAAACAGCATAACAGCCGGTGTCCTCCCACTAACTCAGGGGCAACTGAGAATTATGATACAAATCATATAAGTCATATAATGCCCAGAAAAAGTGTTACTTACCCTTTACACACACCTGGCAGGGTATGCTGGAAAGTCCTCTGAAAGTTTAAGTACACTTTAAGCAAATATATCTTATTTTCTACTGCATATAATAAATGCTTTTGAGTGTATGAATAATTGAGTGCTGCTAATGAGAAACAGCCTCAGGCTAAGGCCCCACATAGCAAATCGCAGCCAAAAAGCGATGAGGAAAAGACCGCAGCAAAAACACATTGCGTTTTTTCCCACAGCACTTTTCACAAAAAGTATGCAGAGTTTTCCTCTGCAGACTTTCTGTACCTATTATACTTATACGGAAAACGCAACGGTTTTTGAAATCGCAGCATGTCTGCTGTGGATATTTTTCTGCAATGTGTGGATGGGATTAGCCAGAATCCATCCACTTTGCAGGTACTGTAAAACGCCGCGTTTTTGCCGTTGTGGCCAAATCATGGGGTTTTTGCTACTTGGGGCCCCAGCCTTAAAACTTATTTAGAATTAGGCATGTTTGTTTTACTGTGCTCATTGAACCACTAAGTAGTGCATATATTATGCTGCAGAGATATCTTTAGATGGTTTTTGCCTGTTTCAAGAGAAATGTGACACAAGATAATCCGTTTAAAAAATAAAATAAAAAATAAGGTGGTCATCTTACAGTCATGGCCAAAAGTTTTGAGAATGACACAAATATTCTATTTTCACATGATCTGCTGCCCTCTGGTTTTTATGTGTGTTTGTCAGATGTTTTTATCACATACAGAAATAGAATTGCAGTCATATTATGAGTAACAGAAGCTTATATTGACAGTTAGAATGAGTTAATGCAGCAAGTCAATATTTGCAGTGTTGACCCTTCTTCTTCAGGACCTCTGCAATTCTCCCTGGCATGCTCTCAATCAACTTCTGGACCAAATCCTGACTGATAGCAGTCCATTCTTGCAGAATCAATGCTTTAATTTTGTCTGAATTTGTTGGTTTTTGTTTGTCCACCCGTCTCTTGATGATTGACCACAAGTTCTCAATGGGATTAAGATCTGGGGAGTTTCCAGGCCATGGACCCAAAATCTCTATGTTTTGTTCCCTGAGCCATTTAGTTATCACCTTTGCTTTATGGCAAGGTGCTCCATCATGCTGGAAAAGGCATTGTTAGGGCCCCCACCCCCCCTTTGGCGGGTGGGGGGAGTTTCTTTTTGGGGACATTCTGGTACCATTCTTTATTCATGGCTGTATTTTTAGGCAAGACTGTGAGAGAGCCGATTCCCTTGGCTGAGAAGCAACCCCACACATGAATGGTTTCAGGATGCTTTACAGTTGGCATGAGACAAGACTGGTGGTAGCGCTCACCTCTTCTTCTCCGAATAAGCTGTTTTCCAGATGTTCCAAACAATGGAAAAGGGGATTCATCAGAGAAAATGACTTTACCTCAGTCCTCAGCAGTCCACTCCCTGTACCTTTTGCAGAATATCAGTCTGTCCCTGATGTTTTTTCTGGAGAGAAGTGGCTTCTTTGCTGCCCTCCTTGAGACCAGGCCTTGCTCCAAGAGTCTCCGCCTCACAGTGCGCCACAGACGCCCCCCCCCCCCCCCCCCCCCCCCCCCCCCCCCCCCCCCCCCCCCCGGCCCCCCCCCCCCCCCCCCGAAACCCTTTTAAGAGACGGTCCTGCCGCTTGCTGGTCTTTCTTGGGCGCCCTGGAGCCTTTTTGGCACCAATGGAACCTCTCTCCTTGAAGTTCTTGATGATGCGATAGATTGTTGACTGAGGTGCAATCTTTCTAGCTGCAATACTCTTCCCAGTTAGGCCATTTTTGTGCAGTGCAATGATGACTGCACGTGTTTCTTTAGAGATAACCATGGTTAACAGAAGAGAAACAATGATGGCAAGCACCAGCCTCCTTTTAAAGTGTCCAGTGGTGTCATTCTTACTTAATCATGACAGATTGATCTCCAGCCCTGTCCTCATCAACACCCACACCTGTGTTAATGGAGCAATCACTGAAACGATGTTAGGTGGTCCTTTTAAGGCAGGGCTGCAATGATGTTGAAATGTGTTTTGGGGGATAAAGTTCATTTTCTAGGCAAATATTGACTTTGCAAGTAATTGCTGTTAAGCTGATCACTCTTTATAACATTCTGGAGTATATGCAAATTGCCATTAGGACAAACTGAAGCAGTAGACTTTGTAAAAATTAATATTTGTATCATTCTCAAAACTTTTGGCCATGACTGTACACCACTTTTCTCATGATACCTAAGGTAAGGAAGGACTTATCTGTGGATCCAGGGGACTAATTTAAGGCTCACTCCTTATAACTGACAGCCGTATCCCATCTGAACATTTTATTAGCATAGATTTTTCCCTTTCCTTTTCTATCTGGGACCAGACTGCTACAAACACTTGTTCATAACATGTCTGTGCACACATGCTTCTTATGATTCTCATTCCCTTTTAGTGTCCCCCCACATAATAATCATGTCTACTTTTGTGCCACAGACTCCTCAGCAGAATCCCTCCTTGACTATATGCTGCTGGCCAACTGCTATTTTTTTTTGCCAATAAAGTGTTCATTTTCTTCTTTCTGACAGTAGAAGGCTGAGTATCATAAATCTCACTCCAGCTCACCAGAGGGCAGGGGGCATTCATTTTTGGAAGAATTTTTGCAATAATGTATGTGACTAAAAATTTGTTTCATTCATGTAAATGGGGTTGTTTTGGTGGTAAAGCACATGAATTATTGCAATCCTCTTTGAGATCAATGGAACAGTCAGGAGCGGCACTTTGCCCCATTAATGGAACATTCACAGAACTTTCTAGAGCAAATATGCCACAGTGAATTTACCCTTCCAATCAACCATGCAAAACACAGTGGATTCGACAAAGAGAAGTATAAGTCTTTGTCTCTTCTTCTTCTTCACATTGCAAAGGGTGAAGTCCATGACAGAGATGTACAGCAAATCAGCCACAATGTAGGCATACTGCAGGCACAGTTCACACTACCGTTGATGTCCGTTCTGATAGTGTCCGTTAAAAAATGAAAAAAAAACAGACACCTATCATAACAGACATTAACGGACAGTAACTGATGTTAATGTGTCCGTTTTTTAACTGATCCAATTAATGGATTGGTTAAAAAAACTGACACATTAGCATCAGTTAGCATCAGTTAGTGTCCGTTTTTTAACACTGTTTTTTTAACACTGTCCGTTTTTTTTTTCTGTTTTTTTTTTTCTGCTTTCTGAGCATGTGCAGGAAAAAAACGGACATAAAATAACGGACAGTAACTGATGGCTATCAGTTACTGTCCGTTATAAGTCCGTTACCAATGGACTTCAATGTTAAAAAAATAGCGGACACTTGCTGTCTGTCAAGAAAACGTTTTTATAAAATGGACAAAAAGTCCTGCATATAGGATTTTTTGTCCGCGAAAAAATAACGAACTTCTGACGTATTTGATGTAAACGGACACAAACGGACACTAACGGACACAATATAAAAACCCATTGAAATGAACGGATTTCTGACGGTTCAGCTAGTGTCCGATGCTAAAATCTTGTAACGGACAATAGCAACGGACACTACTGACGGTCACCAACGGTAGTGTGAACGCCCCTTAGCAGCATGCCCTAACACCCAGAGAGTTTTTCTGTAGTATTTTTTTTTTAATTTTTTTACTTAATTCACTTGTATTGTACTGTACTCTGTTGAGGGATTTTCTGGTATGGAAACCTGTATGGAAAATCTGCATCAATTACATCATGTGTGAACCAAGCTTCCTCTTAAGCTCACCTGTAACAGTTTAGTTAGATCAGTTACAAAGAATACTGGGATATTTTAGTTCTGATGCCATTTCTGCATATCATACACACAGCAAATTCAGATTAACTTCAGAAAAGCATTGTAGTTACTCAGTTGCCTTAAGCTATTCAACTAATGTATTATCTACATATGTAGACTGCACCTATATGTAAAGTGTAAAATAATAAGTACAAACTCTTTTTGGAAACCTGAAACCCCCTTCTGTGAATATTGTGAATACACATAGACAACTGGTTATATAACCAATATACAGTACAGACCAAATGTTTGGACACACCTTCTCATTCCAAGAGTTTTCTGTATTTTCATGACTATAAAAATTGTAGATTCACACTGAAGGCATCAAAACTATGAATTAACACATGTGGAATTATATACTTAACAAAAAAGTGTGAAACAACTGAAAATATGTCTTATATTCTAGGTTCTTCAAAGTAGCCACCTTTTGCTTTGATTACTGCTTTGCACACTCTTGGCATTCTCTTGATGAGCTTCAAGAGGTAGTCACCTGAAATGGTTTTCACTTCACAGGTGTGCCCTGTCAGGTTTAATAAGTGGGATTTCTTGCCTTATAAATGGGGTTGGGACCATCAGTTGTGTTGTTCAGAAGTCAGGTGGATACACAACTGATAGTCCTACTGAATGGAGTGTTAGAATTTGTATTATAGCAAGAAAAAAGCAGCTAAGTAAAGAAAAATGAGTGGCCATCATTACTTTAAGAAATGAAGGTCAGTCAGTCCGAAAAATTGGGAAAACTTTGAAAGTGTCCCCAAGTGCAGTGGCCAAAACCATCAAGCGCTACAAAGAAACTGGCTCACATGAGGACTGCCCCAGGAAAGGAAGACCAAGAGTCACCTCTGCTGCGGAGGATAAGTTCATCCGAGTCACCAGCCTCAGAAATCGCAGGTTAACAGCAGCTCAGATTAGAGACCAGGTCAATGCCACACAGAGTTCTAGCAGCAGACACATCTCTACTACAACTGTTAAGAGGAGACGGTGTGCAGCAGGCCTTCATGGTAAAATAGCTGCTAGGAAACCACTGCTAAGGACAGGCAACAAGCAGAAGAGACTTGTTTGGGCTAAAGAACACAAGGAATGGACATTAGACCTGTGGAAATCTGTGCTTTGGTCTGATGAGTCCAAATTTGAGATTTTGGTTCCAACCATGTGTCTTTGTGCGACGCAGAAAAGGTGAACGAATGGACTCTACATGCCTGGTTCCCACCGTGAAGCATGGAGGAGGAGGTGTGATGGTGTTGGGGTTCTTTGCTGGTGACACTGTTTGGGATTTATGCAAAATTGAAGGAATACTGAACCAGCATGGTTACCACAGCATCTTGCAGCGGCATGCTATTCCATCCGGTTTGCGTTTAGTTGGACCATCATTTATTTTTCAACAGGACAATGACCCCAAACACACCTCCAGACTGTGTAAGGGCTATTTGACCAAGAAGGAGAGTGATGGGGTGCTACGCCAGATGACCTGGCCTCCACAGTCACCAGACCTGAACCCAATCGAGATGGTTTGGGGTGAGCTGGACCGCAGAGTGAAGGCAAAAGGGCCAACAAGTGCTAAGCATCTCTGGGAACTCCTTCAAGACTGTTGGAAGACCATTTCAGGTGACTACCTCTTGAAGCTCATCAAGAGAATGCCAAGAGTGTGCAAAGCAGTAATCAAAGCAAAAGGTGGCTACTTTGAAGAACCTAGAATATAAGACATATTTTCAGTTGTTTCACACTTTTTTGTTAAGTATATAATTCCACATGTGTTAATTCATAGTTTTGATGCCTTCAGTGTGAATCTACAATTTTTATAGTCATGAAAATACAGAAAACTCTTGGAATGAGAAGGTGTGTCCAAACTTTTGGTCTGTACTGTATACTCTGAAGAAACATTCAGTGCTCGAGATTTGTGATGCGATGTTATTTGTATCTCGGCCCAACAAGTTTTCAGTACTTTACAAATCAACTTGTATTTTCCTTCATTGCATTGTGGAATTTTCCAATAGCTTACTGTTCCTGAGAAATACTGATCTGAGATGATCTGCTGGGAGATAAAGAAGGATGTTGACAACAGACGTTCTTGGAGGCACTTTTTGTCTTTGTGATCTCTGCACTTTTAGCTTTCTCCCTTATGGCAGAAAGCTTCTATTGTCAATTATATACAGGGTATTTACTCTTTTTCCACATAGACCAGTTTTCATTTCACTATTTATAGAATTTGGACTTTTTTTTTTTACTTTTACTATTTTCTGTTTTAAATTGAAACTTTTATTTACTATGAACCTGACCTAAACAAAATGTATTTTATTAACGTCCTCCTTTGCTTGCCTTTCTATGCTTATAGATTTTTCAATGCCAGTCAATCTTGTGCTATATGGACTAGACTAGAGCAGTGGATAGTAATGAATAGTATTGAATACAGTGGCTACATAACTTCATCCTCCTTCAACTTCTGATATTTCTGGTTATGTGATTGTTAAGCTGGCCAAAAGACATGAGATTTATATGCAGGTCACGGGCTAATCTTGCTTAAAGCGTACCTCCAGTTGTAAACAAAGTTTCATCAATGAATAATACAGGCTAATAAGTTAAACTTTGTATATCTTATTAAAGAAATTTGTTTTCTTATCCATTTTTTAGGCAAATTTACTTGATAAGTATTAGTCTATGAAGAGAGGAGTGGGATAGAAAAGATATATCCTATATAATTGCTGCCCCTGCGCTTTGCTACTCTTTACACTTTTAACACTGCTATGTTTATAGATAAGAGGCTGTTAGTACACAGAATGAGGGAATAAATCAATTAAGCAGCCAGCAGGAGACTCCGCCCGCAGATTCCGTCTAAAATTCCGTCTAAAACAGAGGACTTTTCTCTTTACCAGTTTCAGTATAAAAGCGTCAGAAACCCGACGGACACCCGGCGAATCCCATTATAGTTTATAGGTAACCGCTTTTTTAGCGGATGGGCTCTCCGTCTTTTGGGTCCCCATGCGATAGTGTGAACCTAGCATAAGTGGTGTAGAAAACAGATCTCCTTACTAAGATATATTACAAAGTTTCTTATTTTCACCTGTACTATTCATTTTTGAAAAGTTGTTTATAACTGGAGGTACTTTTTAAGGTGCCCATACACTTTAGGTAAATGTCTGCTGAATTTACTAATTTAGATGGTATAGACTAATCATCTAGTGTGTATTGGCATCACCAAACTCTCTCCCTGGAACAAATGGGGAAAAGCACAATGCCCATTCCTTGGTAAAACCTTTCTTCATCATCCCTTTGAAAGGTATAACCATTTTTTTATGTATTAAAACCAGATGAAATGTATAATTTTCTTCTAATCTGTTTTTATTTTCAGACTGCAGATTTTTTATTCCATTTTTTATACATGATTATGGGGGCTGCCATGTTACCTGAGTTTCTCCTCTGCACTGTTAAATGCTCTGTTAGCATTTAGTGATATACTTTACATAAAAGTCAAGGCTAGAGGCAATAGTCTGGAGCCAATTCATTGATGTCTATGGAAAGAGTTTTCCATAGACATCATATGCTTGGTGCAGGAAGAGGAAGCAGATAAGCTGTGACATCTATTGTCAGTAATGTATACAATGATGGATATCTATAGAGGTGTCATCTTCTATCGTAATCCTGTCTGTCTTGTCTGTGATGTAAATGATGTGACTTCTGAAAAGAAAACCCCTACAAAGTTGGCAAGTGTCAGTCAGTTATTAGGCTTAGTGAACAGAGTGAAATTACAGGGTATAGTACTTTTTAAAAATATAGTTAGTGACATGAAAAATGTAAAAGAAAATTCAAAAATTCTTTAAAAATAACATAAAAACTTGATTTAAACAGAAAGGTAATTTTTTGGTGACACATTCCCTTTAAATCTTTGGTTGTATGATAATATCAGAGTAGATTTTGTATTTATTCCTAGGTTGTGTTCTTTTGTAATGATGTCACAACAATCATTTATATCTAAATACTATTGTCACAATATAATTTATAACTAAGTTCTATTTAGGTGATGTCACTCCTAAGCTATGTTCTCTAGTGGTGATTTCCCAGTAGTCTGGGATCTGTGTGTTATTGCTTGGCTGTATAGTAAAGATGTAATCATAGACTTTGTCTTTGCTTTAACCTTGGTGTGTTCCCTTGATGTTACTGTCCATAGCTGAGTCCTATTGTAATAATGTCTGAATAGTGTCTGTATTACTTTATAAGCTGTGTTCTGTTGGTATGATATCTCATTTGATATTGGGGCATGTTGGTGCAGCTATCAGGGTTTGATTTATTCCACATGCAGCAGAAATGTTGCGATTTCCAAAACTGTTGTGATTTTGGAAATCGCAGCATGTCAATTATACCTATGGAATCGCTGGCGGTTTCCCTATAGGTATAATGGAAGCAGAAAGTCTGCAGAGGAAACCTCTGCGGACTTTCTGTGAAAAGCGCTATGGGAAAAACTGTGATGCTTTGCCGCCTCGTTTTTTCCCGCAACGCTTTTTTGCTGCGGCCCTGCTATGTGGGGCCTTTGCCTTACACAGTCCACCCTCACCAGATACACACTGCCACCATCTACTGATTTGGGTAGTAGGAAGCCAACTCACATATGCACACGTGACATAAACAAGCAAACAGTTATAAAATCTCTGTGTTTACCTTTGACCTCACCTAGTCACCCTGAGGGGGCGTGGCTATGGCCCGTTTTTTTAATCTCGTGTTTCATATATATACACCCTGTACTTGTTATTTGTCATGTACATACTTGAAAAAGGGCTTGTTTCCAGAAACTCGTTGTGTGTTTAACCTAAAGGAATAAATAATTTTACTTTGGACCAACACTCCCTCTGCCTCATCTTTTCCTCACATTTGATTGACTATGAAGGATGCAGATAATAACAATATAGGAGTGGACAATTAATAACCAAAATATCAACTGACTAATACAAGATAATTATAATATAAACCATAAAATACATAATGTAAATGAATAATTTATCATATATACAATATAGACACATACGGTACAGACTACAATATATAAAAAATCAATATATATAAATAAAAAAATAAAAAAAAATTAAAAAATATTTTCCGACGCCTCATTAAGGCCTGATGGTAACATAGTGTTTAATTTATAGATCCAATAGAATTCTCTCTTTCGAGGTAGGTCAAGATTCTTAGTGTTGATCTGGTCGATAGGTGTAATTTGAAAACTATTGTATATGCAATTATGATATTGTGCAGCATGTCTTGAAACGCTATGTTTTGGGAACCCTTTCAAAATATTCGATCTATGCTTGTTTAGACTCTCCCTTAGGTGCATAGTTGTGCGGCCTACATATTGTTGGCCGCACGGGCATTGTAAAACATATACGACATATGTGGAATTGCAGGTTAGATGGTGTTCGATGGTGAATTCTTCTGTAGATACGCTGACAATGGTCTTCTGTTTATGAGTGATGGTGAGGAAGCATTTGCATCTTGGGACATGACATTTATAGCTGCCTCCCGGCTAAATTGGATTGGAAAAAATAGTAGTGGGTTTGTTGATTGAAGTTTCCTTGAGTCTGCTTTGGGCTAACAGGTTTTTTAGTGTTTTTGCACGTCTGAAAGTTAGTTTAGGGGTTTCTGGTAGTATTCTGTTCAAAAAAGGATCTTTGGTAAGAATGGGCCAGTATTTTGTTAAGATAGCCCAGATTTGAGGGTGTCAATGATTGTAGGTGGTGATGAATGTGAATTTGTGGGTATCATTTTTTATACAGGTAGTGGGTCTAATGCAATCTAACTGAGTTAATTTCTTTGCCTCGGATTGTGCAGAAAAAGTAATTCCTTTGGGATGTTTCTCGGAGAATCTTTTTTGTAGGATTTTACTTTGATTTTCATAATCCTTGTCCAAGGTGCAAATGCGTCTTATATGGCGAAATTGGCCATAAGGGACGTTGTTCTTCTTATGGTGGAGACTGTTGTAGTCCAAAAGACTGTTACAGTCTACTTTTTAGAAAAAGGTTTTTGTTATTATTCTATCGTCTTTCTTGGTGAAAACTAAGCCAAGATACTCCAAGGATTCTGTAGAGGAAGTTCCTGATATGGTAATGCCCCAAATAGGTACAAAACTATTGAGGTAGTGGGTAAAAGCTTGGAAGGATTCCTCACATCCCTCCCAAATGAATATCAGGTCGTCGATGTATATTTTGTAGAAGATTATGTTTTTTGCCCAAGGGTTATTAGAATAGATGGCCTCGCTTTAAAAACACCCCATGAACAGATACGCGAAGCTGGGCGCAAATCCTGTCCCCATCGTGGTACCCCATATTTGCAGATAGATATTGTGGCCAAAGTGAAATGCATTGTGCTCCAGGATAAATCTGATGCCCTCTAAAATGAAACGTTGTTGTTTTTTTGGCATATATGTGTCAGCAGACAGAAAATGAGATATAGTGGAAAGTCCTTTTTCATGGGGCATGTTGCTGTATAGGGAAGTTATATCTAAAGATGCCCACCTGTATGTGGGTTTCCATTGTATAGGGAGGGTAGGGAGGTGAGGTATTTCTGTAATATAGTGTCGATGTATTCAGATAGGTTGCATGTCAAGGAATCTATAATGATGGGTCTGCTGGGAGGATAGGTGGGGTTTTTGTAGTTTTTGGCAGATGATAAAATAAAGCTAGTTTGCAGATGGTAGGTGAAAGAAATTGTTGCTCTTTTTTGTTAAGTATACCTGACGCAACTGCTCTTTGGATGAGGTTATAATATAATGGTAAATAGCCTGGGGTTGGGTCCTTACCAAGAGGGACATAGTAAACTGGGTCAGATAAGATATGATGGGCTTCGGCTATATATGAGGATCTATTTTGGACAACTATACCGCCCTCTTATCGGCCCCTCGGATGACAATACTGGTGTTGTCCGTGAGTGAAGTGATGGCTGTTCTTTGTTTTCTGGTAAGATTATAATCTTTAGTATAGATAGGTGTTTCTTTGAGTTTCCTGAAATCTGACAATATTATGTTGGAAAATGTGTCAATATTGCTGCTCTTGTGATGGGTGGGGTAGAAGTGGGATTTGGGTTTTAGGTTTTTAGGTTTGTTTCCTATAGTATCACACTTAAGGCTCTATTCAGATCATGTTTTTTACATTACAAAAACGGATGCAAAGGTGTGGCTGTTTACATAGTCGTCAAAGTTAAGAAAAACGGATCAGTTGCTGTTCATTTTTTTAAAGGACACAAAAACCTAGTATACCATACTTTTGTGTCAAAAACCAACAGAAACGTATCCTTTTTTTTTTAACATTGATGTCTATGTAAACAGATGGCCATCCATTTGTGTACGTTTTGGCATCTGTTTTTTTGCATCCATTAAATGTTTGTAAAAAACGTAATCTGAATAGAGCCTAACTGTTGTTTTTTAAGAGCACTATAGGATATTAAAGCTGGATTGTAATTGGTTGCTATGGGCAGCAAAGAGAGTTTTTCTTTTAGGCCAGGGCCCCACGTAGTGTACACATGGCGTTTTACAGTCACTGCAAGGTGGCTGGAATTTTAGCGAATTCCATCCACACCTTGCGGAAAAATACGCCCAGCGGACACGCTGTGATTTCCAAAACCATTGAGGTTTTGTAAATCAGAGCATGTCAATTATACCTGTGGAAACACCTATATCAAATAGGTATAATGGAAGCAGAAAGCCCGCAGAGGACTGCCGCAGTTTTTCCCGCAGCGCATTTTGGCTGCAACCCGCTACATGGGGAGAGACAGTTTTCATTTACAGTGCCTTGCGAAAGTATTCGGCCCCCTTGAACTTTTCAACCTTTTGCCACATTTCAGGCTTCAAACATAAGGATATACAATTTTAATTTTTTGGTGAAGAATCAACAACAAGTGGGACACAATCGTGAAGTGGAACGAAATTTATTGGATATTTTAAACTTTTGTAAAAAATAAAAAACTGAAAAGTGGGGCGTGCAAAATTATTCGGCCCCCCTAAGTTAATACTTTGTAGCCCCACCTTTTGCTGCGATTACAGTTGCCAGTCGCTTGGGGTATGTCTCTATCAGTTTTACACATCGAGAGACTGAAATTCTTGCCCATTCTTCCTTGGAAAACAGCTGGAGCTCAGTGAGGTTGGATGGAGAGCGTTTGTGAACAGCAGTTTTCAGCTCTTTCCACAGATTCTCGATTGGATTCAGGTCTGGACTTTAACTTGGCCATTCTAACACCTGGATACGTTTATTTGTGAACCATTCCATTGTAGATTTTGCTTTATGTTTGGGATCATTGTCTTGTTGGAAGATAAATCTCCGTCCCAGTCTCAGGTCTTTTGCAGACTCCAACAGGTTTTCTTCCAGAATGGTCCTGTATTTGGCTCCATCCATCTTCCCATCAATTTTAACCATCTTCCCTGTCCCTGCCGAAGAAAAGTAGGCCCAAACCATGATGCTGCCACCACCATGTTTGACAGTGGGGATGGTGTGTTCAGGGTGATGAGCTGTGTTGCTTTTACGCCAAACATATCGTTTTGCATTGTGGCCAAAAAGTTCGATTTTGGTTTCATCTGACCAGAGCACCTTCTTCCACATGTTTGGTGTGTCTCCCAGGTGGCTTGTGGCAAACTTTAAACGAGACTTTTTATGGATATCTTTGAGAAATGGCTTTCTTCTTGCCACTCTTCCATAAAGGCCAGATTTGTGCAGTGTACGACTGATTGTTGTCCTATGGACAGACTCTCCCATCTCAGCTGTAGATCTCTGCAGTTCATCCAGAGTGATCATGGGCCTCTTGGCTGCATCTCTGATCAGTCTTCTCCTTGTTTGAGATGAAAGTTTAGAGGGACGGCCGGGTCTTGGTAGGTTTGCAGTGGTCTGATACTCCTTCCATTTCAATATGATCGCTTGCACAGTGCTCCTTGGGATGTTTAAAGTTTGGGAAATCTTTTTGTATCCAAATCCGGCTTTAAACTTCTCCACAACAGTATCACAGACCTGCCTGGTGTGTTCCTTGGTCTTCATGATGCTCTCTGCGCTTTAAAGAGAACCCTGAGACTATCACAGAGCAGGTGCATTTATACGGAGACTTGATTACACACAGGTGGATTATATTTATCATCATCAGTCATTTAGGACAACATTGGATCATTCAGAGATCCTCACTGAACTTCTGGAGTGAGTTTGCTGCACTGAAAGTTAAGGGGCCGAATAATATTGCACACCCCACTGTTCAGTTTTTTATTTTTTACAAAAGTTTAAAATAACCAATAAATTTCGTTCCACTTCACAATTGTGTCCCACTTGTTGTTGATTCTTCACCAAAAAATTTAAATTTTATATCTTTATGTTTGAAGCCTGAAATGTGGCAAAAGGTTGAAAAGTTCAAGGGGGCCGAATACTTTTGCAAGGCACTATATATCCCCCATTGTCATCATCGCCTAGAGTATATTTGTCTCTATTTCTAAACTGTCTGGTATTACAATGATCAGATCAAAGAATGATAGACAGGCACTAACAAATTGTGAGAAGGTGACGGGCAGAATGCTGGAATCACATTATATCTCCCCCAAGTTTTTAACCTATGTGTGGTCCAGTACAGGTCTTGAATAGGCCTCAGCCCAGCTGAGAGTCCTATGTTAATTACTGGCCCATAAAAGGCCTACAGAACCTGCACTTCAAGGCAGATCCTGGAAGACAGTAGAGGCACCTGGATCTGTCTGGAGTATTAGAGTCTGGTGAGACCTGATCATGATTGCCGTTTTGTTTTGTTCGTGTGGCTGGAGCAAGCCACATGTATAGTTAGGATTATTTCTGTTTAGTTAGAAGCTCAGACGAGCAGGAGTTTGTTTGTTTATTTGTGTGCTTGAAGTAAGGCTGTATTTTATTTATGCCTGAAGTGAAGGTTTATTTATTTTTGCAGCTTTTTTTTAAATAAACTTGTTTGCACCAGACATTGTGTCTCTGTCTCTGACTGGTTGGGTCTGCACCACGGCTGCTACCGAGCTACCTCCCCCACACAATATACCGTGGGGGAAAAAAGTATTTAGTCAGCCACCAATTGTGCAAGTTCTCCCACTTAAAAAGATGAGGCCGGCCTGTAATTGACATCATAGGTAGACCTCAACTATGAGAGACAAAAAGAGAAAACAAATCCAGAAAATTACATTGTCTGATTTTTTAAAAATTTATTTGCAAATTATGGTAGAAAATAAGTATTTGGTCAATAACAAAAGTTCATCTCAATACTTTGTTATATATCTGTAAGTCTTCACAAGGTTGGCACACACTGTTGCGGTTATGTTGGCCCATTCCTCCATGCAGATCTCCTCTAGAGCAGTGATGTTTTGGGGCTGTCACTGGGCAACACGGACTTTCAACTCCCTCCAAGTTTTCTATGGGGTTGAGATCTGGAGACTGGCTAGGCCACTCCAGGACCTTAAAATGCTTCTTATGAAGCCACTCCTTTGTTGCCCTGGCGGTGTGCTTGGGATCATTGTCATGCTGAAAGACCCAGCCACGTTTCATCTTCAGTGCCCTTGCTGATGGAAGGAGGTTTGCACTCAAAATCTCACGATACATGGCCCCATTCATTCTTTCATGTACACGGATCAGTCATCCTGGTCCCTTTGCAGAGAAACAGCCCCAAAGCATGATGTTGCCACCCCCATGCTTCACAGTAGGTATGGTGTTCTTTGGATGCAACTCGGCATTCACTCTCCTCCAAACACGACGAGTTGTGTTTCTACCAAACAGTTCTACTTTGGTTTCATCTGACCATATGACATTCTCCCAATACTCTTCTGGAACATCCAAATGCTCTCAAGCAAACTTCAGACGGGCCCAGATATGTACTGACTTAAGCAGGGGGACACGTCTGGCACTGCAGGATCTGAGTCCCTGGCGGTGTAGTGTGTTACTGACGGTAGCCTTTGTTACGTTAGTCCCAGCTTTCTGCAGGTCATTCACTAGGTTCCTCTGTGTGGTTCTGGGATTTTGCTCACCGTTCTTGTGATCATTTTGACCCCATGGGGTGAGATCTTGCTTGGAGCCCCTGATCGAGGGAGATTATCAGTGGTCTTGTATGTCTTCCATTTTCTAATTATTGCTCCCACAGTTGATTTCTTCACACCAAGCTGCTTGCCTATTGCAGATTCAGTCTTCCCAGCCTGGTGCAGGTCTACAATTTTGTTGCTGGTGTCCTTCCACAGCTCTTTGGTCTTCACCATAGTGGAGTTTGGAGTGTGACTGTTTGAGGTTGTGGACAGGTGTCTTTTATACTGATAACATTGTCAAACAGGTGCCATTACTACAGGTAATGAATGGAGGACAGAGAAGCTTCTTAAAGAAGAAGTTACAGGTCTGTGAGAGCCAGAAATCTTGCTTATTTGTAGGTGACCAAATATTTATTTTCCACCATATTTTGCAAATAAATTCTTTAGAAATCAGACAATGTGATTTTATAGATATGTTTTCTCATTTTGTCTCTCATAGTTGAGGTCTACCTATGTTGTCAATTACAGGCCGGCCTCATCTTTTTAAGTGGAAGAACTTGCACAATTGGTGGCTGACTAAATATTTTTTTCTACACTGTAAAAGGAAAAGGAGGAGCATCTGGTGAATAATTACAAAATAATGCTGCAAGAATTAGTATGAAAGTAATATTAGAAGCTGTTACTTAGAATGTACAGTAGTAGTTTTTTATTAGTTTTTTTTTCTTTCTCTGTATTTCTGTGGAAGTTTTATTATGCAATATATACAGCACGTGCAGTATCTATTCAGAAAACCACTGTTACTCAACTTATGTATTCTCTTAAGCTATTCAACTAATTATCTACGTATGTCTACCTTTTACTGATAGTATAATGTACCGTGTTAGCCATAGAAAGTAGTGGAAGAGTGAAGAAATCAGGCAATACCTTTTAGAGACTGAGTATATTTGATAGTGAGCTTTCGAGAGTCTAGCTCTCTTCTATATCTGAAGAAGAGAGCTAGACTCTCGAAAGCTTACTATCAAATATACTCAGTTAGCCTCTAAAAGATGTTGTCTGATTTCTTCACTCTTCCACTACCTTTTACTGATACACTCACAGTGTATATTATATTTGTATATTACAATGTAACAGTAACTTGTTTCTTCCTTTGTATATTGATATCATGATGTCATGAGTAGTAACAGCAGGGTATAGGAGACTATTTTAAGCCAGAAGGAGGATTAAAAACCACTGTTAATTAGGCTAAGGCCCCATGGTGCGCAAACGCAGTAGAAAAAAACCACTACATTTTAAAATACCAGCAAAGTGAATGAGATTCTGTTTAATCTCATCCATATATTGCAGAAACAAAACAGCTGCAGAACTGCTGCGTTTTTAAAAAAATGCAGCATGTTCGTTTTAGCTGCGGAATTGTTTTGTGTTTTTCCTATAGATTTAGGCTTAAGGTCCCACGTCACAGAAAAGCTGCTTTTTTTGTTGCAGATTTTGCTGTGGTTTTTTGAGTCAAAGCCAAGAAGGAAGCTCTTATACTTCTACCTTTTGCTCAATCCATTCCTGGCTTTGGCTCAAAAAAACGTAACAAAATCTGCAACATTGCAACATATAAAGCTGCATTTCCGCAACTTGGGGCCTTAGCCTAAGACATTTATGGCACATAGAATAGATATCTTATGACCACACCCAGGTATCCACTGGCCACAGCATCTATACCAGGGGTAGGCAACCTTCGGCACTCCAGCTGTTGTGAGACTAAACTCCCAGCATGCATAATTGCGCTGCTGTTCTTGGAACTCTCATGGAAGTAAATGGGGCATTTTGGGAGTCGTAGTTTCACAGCAGCTGGAGTGCCAAAGGTTGCTGACCCCTGATCTATACTGTGATTGAATGCAGAGATGTCTAAGATTACAGAAACAGCTGATCTTCCTATGCTGTACTGCTTCCGTGCCTACCATAAAAGTACAGGAAGTCATGGAACTAACAGAAATAACATGGTAAAATGAGACTCTCTTTTTTTCCGCAATCTACATTACCTCTGTATTCAGTCACAGCATGGATGTGATTGGCATAAAGCCAACTCACAACTTGACACCAAGGGATAACTACAGTTAGCATGCTATGCTTGCTCTTATTTGGGCAATAATTTAGTATGGCCTTGTACAACGACAAGTTGAGTTTTAAGGCAGCTGCTGTATAGGTCATTTTCTTCTGGCTAACAATTCCCCTTTACTTAGACTAATGACCTTTGAGTAGTAATAATCCCCACAGTGTGATTACTTTACTACCACTAATGCATTGTAAACAGTACTCTAATGGCCTGTATTCAGTATTGCTACATAAATACAGGGGTTTACAGGGTTGACGCCTAGTGAGCATCCGGAGGAAGGTATCAGTTAGCTGGGAAGTGGGTCAGGAACAAAGGTGGATCCTTGCATGGTGAAGCCACTGAGGTGCATGCGGAAGATGATAGTAGGATCATCTTTCCTCCGAGCACGCTCTAAAAGGGGGAGGTGTGATGAACAGACCCTCAGTTATATATCTTTCTTGGAAATGTATTTTTACTTGCTCATATTAGTCCTCCACATACCTTTAGGAATGTTGTGCTTAAGTTGTGTTTACATTGGTGGACGATACGCTTCAGTGGTTTTATGTGTATACCATGGGAGATGGCCCTATCTAGCCAGCAGTTTATTGCCCCAGGATGGCAGAGGTACAGGTAGGGAGAGGAGGCCAGTGACTAAGTTCATCCACAGACACACATCTCTCCCAGCACCTAGGAAGGTATCCATCTCTCCGAGGGTTCTGCAAAGGAGGGAGGAGGTGTGGGTGGGGCACTAGCCATATGCTGAAAGGAGACCTAGATTCTTTGTCACTCAGCAAAGAGGCAGCAAGAAGGTCTTATCTTGGAGAAGATGTGAGAGCTTGTCCTGCTGTGGACTGAGCATGTGCCTAGCATTGAGGCCTGAAGCCTTTTGTCTTTTGAGTCTGGACAGCATGTAGGATACACATGCTCTGAAACTTGCTTAAGGAAGCGCCCTAGGCCCAAAAACCTGCTGTGGCCTAGAGAAACAGACTACAAACTGGTGCCGGTATTTTTCTGTTATTTCCCTTTTTATTTGATGTGCTGTATTTTACTTTTATCTGTATTTGCTTGATAATTCACTGATATGTATTTCTGTATATGTTAGTGCTTAGTACCGACCCACTGGGGTTAATAAATATATAACATTTATAAAGCTCCTTTCGTATTATCCTATGACCTGGTCCGCTCACGGTGTGTGAGTGGGGGGTAAAGAAGGTTGATCGCAGGTGTGTCAAGAGGCTTGGCAAGGAGAGATCCTTCACACCTGGACAACCCCTTTAAAAGCTGCTCATACTGAAGGTCTGCTTATTTTAGCTGCCAAATGACTTTTTTGATTATTTATCGCCCATGCTCCATGCTGTGGTTGTACTAGCATTCCCAGCAGTCATAGCCACTAGATTACCTTTTATACATGTGCTAGGGTTCCTGCTTCTCTAGGCTGACATGGACATGTACACAGCTACACATCTGCTGCCGGATCTGCTCATGTGCCTAAATCTTTTCTCAGGTTAAGACCCATGTATCAGGCCACAGCAAAAAAGCACTGCTGGAAAAACTGCAGCGGAAACTCATCACGGTTTTTCCTGCAGCGTTTTTTACAGAAAGTATGCAGAGCTTTCCTCTGCAGAATTTCTGCTTCAATTATACCTATAATATATATAATGTAATTATTATTATACCGTTTCTGTAGGTATAATTGACATGCTGCGATTTCCAAAAATGCAATAGCTTTGGTAATTGCAGCATTTCCGTCTGCGTGTATTTTTCTGCAATGTGTGGATAGCATTATCTATTCCCCCATTTTGCAGGGACTATAAAACGCTACTGCCAAACTGCAGCATTTACGCCACATGGGGCCCCGGCCTCAGTCAATCTCTGATTTCAGTAATGGCAGTTGCAGCTTAGTGATTGACTCATTGGTATTTAGCATTGTTATAGAAACTAAATTCAAATGGGTAGAAGGCCAAACACATGGCAAGGCCTGGGGATGGTGATGGTCCTACTAGCTATCTTATTCCTGTACTGTGACATTACTTTGTACAATGTTAAACATATTAGGGCCACTAATAGTTATGGTACCCCTGAGAAGCCACTGCCCCTATTGATGTTAATAACAGTGTTGGCTTCTCAGAGATAGGGCTATTGGAATTACCACTAAAGCACTCTGCTAAATTTAAATAGGCCAATCTCTAAAAGTCTGCTGCGACTCCTAATAGCCACGCGGATCCACAATGATTTTTTTTTAACCACATGTCACCAATATTTTTATATTTTTATCTAACATTCACTATCCCTAAACATATCTTTGATGTATACCTTCATTTTCATCTGACACAGCAAGAGAGAAGTAGAAGCATAGGGAGGAGAACAGGATAAACATCTAGCATATGCTATAACGTACACCAAACTGCTAAATCCAGTTTAGAGGCTAAGGCTCCGCATATCGAAGCACAGCCAAAAAATGCATCACATTTTGTTTCTGCATCTTTTTTCATTGCGATTTTGCAGAGTTTTCCTCTGTAGACTTTCTACCCCTATTACACCTATACGGAAAAAGCCAGCGTTTCCGTAAGAATAATTGACATGCTGCAATATTTTTCTGCTGCAAATTCTTTTTCTGCAATGTGTGGATGGAATTCTGGCCAATCACATCCACTTTGCTGGTACTGTAAAATGCAGCATTTTTTGCTGTGGCATTTGTGCTGGCTTTAGCCTTAGACGGTATTTATTTTTTAATTTGTAAATAATTCATGTATTTCTGAAAAAAAAAAACCATTTTTTTTTTAAAACCATATGCATTTTGGAGGAAAAACTCACCAAGCCTTAGAATCTATTCATGTGATCCATGTGGCCATCACACAGCTGCATTAAAATCAATTATTGTGAATGGGGCTTGTTGCATAACAAATTTTTTGATGGTGTATTTTAATGGACATGTCCTTTATTTGCCCATTTTCACAGATCTCTCAATAGACTCAAATCTATAAAGGATCTGTGAAATCAGGTGCCCCATTGATGCAAAACAACTGTTAAAAAGTAACTTTTTTGCACATTGTTTGTATGAATAGAGGCTAACACATGAGTGAGTTTCATGGGCAGAGCTCGTATGAGTATGGTCATCTGACCTACACTAGTGGATCAGCTGTGAAGTCTCAGCTACTCTTTCAGCAGCAGGTTAATGGGTAAGACATGATGAATTAGCAGGAATAACCCAGTTGTTTCTAGCCCATATCAACAAACCTATCTCAGAATGTAAGCTCTTGCGGGCAGGGCCATCACTCCTATTGTTTGATATGTTAATTTCTGTCTTTGTCACTTTGTAATGTATCATATTGTCCTTTCATGTGTCCTCTGATTTGGAAAGTGCTGCGGAATATGTTGGCGCTATATAAATAAAGGTATTATTATTATTAACAAACCACATTGTAGGTTTCATTTTTTTAAGAGCAGAATATAAATGAAATCTGAACTGTATTGTGAGCAACAAGCATAGTTTTGCTTTTAGACAATTTCATACATTTTCCCTGGTATGTTTTAGATGTGGCACCTGGTTTAGCTGTTTCTCATTCATATGTCTCAAGTTTACTAAAACTGCAATTGCCTGTATATCTTATTTTACAGTTTTTATGGTACTTCTTAAATACACTCTTAGTAGGGAAGGAATTTGCTATAATCCCATTCACTTTGCTGTGACTGTAAAATGCTGCGTTTTTTTCTGCGGCCAAACCACAGTGTTTATGCCACGTGGGTCCCCGGCCTAAGGCTGAGTGTGTGTACCATTTGATATAATGAAATTAGAATGTGAACCCTGCTAGGAACTGGGTCTGATGTGAATGGCAAAAATCAGTGCTGATCAATATGGTGCAGCTATATAATTATCAGCACAAATATATAGATAATACATAAAATAGTCACGTTTCTTACTGAACGTTTACACTCTCATCAATCAGGTAAAATAATCCTGCAAATAGATGGTACAAGCGTAAGAGTGTCGTGCACTGACTTCAGGTGTTCATTACTTGTACCTGAATAAGTACAGAATGCTGCGTGAGGTAGCTATGCTACAGTGGAGGTAAACATAGCAAATAAAGCCAGACTGTCCAGATGAGAACACGCTCTCCGCTGCCAAAAGCAGCAGTGGAACATGTGAACATAAGGTGACCACCTGTTATTAAGTCACTGGAGAAAGACTTACATTGTTGAACGACATCAAGATTTTCTTTGTCCATGGAGTTATAAAATGTAAAATGAAACGCCAGCTATTTCATTTAGTCATGTTTTCTTGAAATGTTGAATTTGGGAGCTGTATGCAGATATGACATAAAATTTATTAAATAAAACCACCAAAGGGCAATTTTGAGCCAACATGTCATTGCAAACTGTCTGGGTTTGTGGCATATGGATGTTTTTGACCACTCTCTATGTAGATACCAGCTGGAATGAATGGTTCTAGATCTGGAGCACTCAGTACAAACACATATTTCATGATTGACTATTCTTTATGCAAGGGAAATTTGTGACTGTCTACAGGCTTAGTGGTATGTCAGTAACTGGACCTGCGTTGCTTTGCACACCATCTAGGTAGCTTTGTTTTTAGGACGAGTTGGCCAGTTTGGACAACCCCTTTTGGTATAGTGATCTTTTAGGACACAGAGAAATTGCTGCAATGTTTATATTCCCTTTGTTTCTGTATTGGAAAGCAGAGTACACCAGAAGCTTAGTCAGAGTGGCTATGAAAGTAGTGTGTAGAGTTGTTCCAGTCAGTGCACATGGAGCAGAAGAGTTCCTAAGGGAGCCCATTTGAGCTATGTGTAGAGAAGCTGTATGCAGAGAAACTACTTGCAGAGCTGCAGTCAGCCATAAGGAAAAGGCACCTGGTGTACAGGACAAGTGGAAGTGAAGCTTTACAAGAGACTGTTTCTATTAGTTAATTTATGTTCCAGCATTTAGAGACTGCTTAAATCATTTTGGCTAATCCCGTCCACACATTGCAGAAAAAAATCAGCAGCAGAAATGCTGCGATTTCAAAAACGCTTGCATTTTTGAAAATATCAGCATGTCCATTATACCTACAGAAACCCTGATATTTTCCATATACAGTGCCTTGCAAAAGTATTCGGCCCCCTTGAACTTTTCAACCTTTTGCCACATTTCAGGCTTCAAACATAAGGATATAAAATTTTAATATTTTGGTGAAGAATCAACAACAAGTGGGACACAATTGTGAAGTGGAACGAAATTTATTGGTTATTTTAAACTTTTGTAAAAAATAAAAAACTGAAAAGTGGGGCGTGCAATATTATTCGGCCCCTTTACTTTCAGTGCAGCAAACTCACTCCAGAAGTTCAGGGAGGATCTCTGAATGATCCAATGTTGTCCTAAATGACTGATGATGATAAATATAATCCACCTGTGTGTAATCAAGTCTCCGTATAAATGCACCTGCTCTATGATAGTCTCAGGGTTCTGTTTAAAGCGCAGAGAGCATCATGAAGACCAAGGAACACACCAGGCAGGTCTGTGATACTGTTGTGGAGAAGTTTAAAGCCGGATTTGGATACAAAAAGATTTCCCAAACTTTAAACATCCCAAGGAGCACTGTGCAAGCAATCATATTGAAATGGAAAGAGTATCAGACCACTGCAAATCTACCAAGACCCGGCCGTCCCTCTAAACCAGGGGTCTCAAACTCGCGGCCCGCGGGCCAACTGCGGCCCTCGGGACAATAGTTTGCGGCCCCCACCTCAATATCAAAGTTTAATGTTAGTGCGGCCCGAGTTTGATACGAATGGCACCAGAGGCGCATTTTTTACTATCTAATGTAAACCAGCCCAGGACAGGCCGCTTAAAAAAAAAACAACGCTGAGCGGGGCCTGTCCTGGGCTGGCTTACGAGACGTCCGCATCACAGCGCAGGCAGCGATATAATGACGTCATCGCGCCTCCTACGTTGAGACACAGATGTCTCAGACAAGAGGAGGAGGCAGCAGCTGCATCAAGGCATCGCAGGTAGGTGAGGATAAGTTTTTTTTTATTTATATAAATAGGCCGTTACCTGCTGGAGTATCCCCGACAGGTCACGGCCTATTTATTTCCCTACCCGGCGTCTGCTCGTGGCCGCCCCCACTTCCCCTTCTGCTATGGGACGCAGAAAGGGAAGTGGATGCCGCTGTGAGCGGCCGCGGGCATCGGTAAGTGAGGCCGCGGGCCTCAAATACTACTATTATTATACTCCGGGGTCTTTTTAGACCCCGGAGTATAATAATCAGAGACCCAGGGGAGGTGAAGGAACATAAAAACCAATGCTACTCACCTCTCCTGCGATCCGCTGTCACTCCGAGCAGGCTTGGGCGCTCTGGTGACGTCATCAGGTCGCGTCGCCGGTCTCATCACGTGACTTAATTAGACAGGGCCGAAAGCTGCTGGGAGTGCTCCGGTTTCCAGTATAGGTAAGTAACTCTGGTTTTTATGTTTGTCACCTCCCCTTGGTCTCCGATCATTATACTCTGGGTTCTGAAAAGAACCCAGAGTATAATAATAGTTCTTGGGTGGGCAACTATGGGGCACAATACTGTGTGCAGGGGCCACTATGGAGCCTAATACCAGTGTAGGGGCCACTATGGAGCATAATACCGTGTGCAGGGGCCACAATGGAGCATAATACAAGTGCAGGGGCCACTAGGGAGCATAATACAAGTGCAGGGGCCACTATGGAGCATAATGCCATGTGCAGGGGCCAATATGCAGCATATTACCGGTGTGGAAAACCTGATGCGGCCCAGCCTCACCCAGACTCTACCTGCAGCGGCCCCCGGGTAAATTGAGTTTGAGACCCCTGTTCTAAACTTTCATCTCAAACAAGGAGAAGACTGATCAGAGATGCAGCCAAGAGGCCCATGATCACTCTGGATGAACTGCAGAGATCTACAGCTGAGGTGGGAGAGTCTGGCCATAGGACAACAATCAGTCGTACACTGCACAAATCTGGCCTTTATGGAAGAGTGGCAAGAAGAAAGCCATTTCTCAAAGATATCCATAAAAAGTCTCGTTTAAAGTTTGCCACAAGCCACCTGGGAGACACCAAGATGAAACCAAAATCGAACTTTTTGGCCACAATGCAAAACGATATGTTTGGCGTAAAAGCAACACAGCTCATCACCCTGAAACACCATCCCCACTGTCAAACATGGTGGTGGCAGCATCATGGTTTGGGCCTGCTTTTCTTCAGCAGGGACAGGGAAGATGGTTAAAATTGATGGGAAGATGGATGGAGCCAAATACAGGACCATTCTGGAAGAAAAACCTGTTGGAGTCTGCAAAAGACCTGAGACGGAGATTTATCTTCCAACAAGACAATGATCCCAAACATAAAGCAAAATCTACAATGGAATGGTTCACAAATAAACGTATCCAGGTGTTAGAATGGCCAAGTCAAAGTCCAGACCTGAATCCAATCGAGAATCTGTGGAAAGAGCTGAAAACTGCTGTTCACAAACGCTCTCCATCCAACCTCACTGAGCTCGAGCTGTTTTCCAAGGAAGAATGGGCAAGAATTTCAGTCTCTCGATGTGCAAAACTGATAGAGACATACCCCAAGCGACTTGCAGCTGTAATCACAGCAAAAGGTGGTGCTACAAAGTATTAACTTAAGGGGGCCGAATAATTTTGTACGCCCCACTTTTCAGTTTTTTATTTTTTACAAAAGTTTAAAATATCCAATAAATTTCGTTCCACTTCACGATTGTGTCCCACTTGTTGTTGATTCTTCACCAAAAAATTTAAATTTTATATCCTTATGTTTGAAGCCTGAAATGTGGTAAAAGGTTGAAAAGTTCAAGGGGGCCGAATACTTTCGCAAGGCACTGTAGGTATAATAGGGGCAGAAAGTCTGCAGAGTTTTCCTCTACTTTCTGTGAAAAATGCTGCAGAAAAAAACTCAATGTGTTTCCACTGCAGTACACATCACTTTGTGCCTGCGGAACGCTACGTGGGGCCTTAGCTTAAAGGTGTGGGGCCCACCAGAGAATTCACCAATACCCTGGACCAGTCTGAGCCTGCCTATATGTCAAAATCATCCACATCTGCTACCAAATATCTAACATACATGACCAGCTTTGCTTTGAAGTTGAGAAATTTTATGTAATGTGAACCCCTCTTGGGCTTTTCCGTTATTTGCTAAAATTCTACTGTGCAGAACACACTTGTTAATAAGTTTGTCCTGGGAAAAGTAAACCTTTCAGATTAATGATGGCATAAGGAAAAAGCTATAAACCAGTAGCAGTTCTCTTGAGATATATCATATTATAAAATTAGCTGACATTTTCATAAGAGTCTACATCTGTTTGAAAAGTAAGCAAAAATGATGTATGTCCAAATAAATGTGTGAGAATCCACAGTGTTTGGAAAGACTATAACCTCCGTTCGGTGTCATTCTTAGGAATAGTGGGTTTAGCTATCATAAATTTGTTCTCCATACAGGCACTAAGGGTAAATTCAGGTGTAAAACTGTCAATAGAAACTCCCCAATGTTTGTTTTGAAAAAAAAAAAATACATTCTGGGTAACAAACTAAAATAAGGATTGTCATTTTTGATTGTTTATTTTGTAAAAGACCTAATACTGCCATATAGTGCCCCAATAATATTTCTACCACTACTCTGCTCTATTATAGGAATGATTATTTTTGTGAAGAAAGCAATTCCAATAATATATGCTATAGAATTGCTGCAATTTCCTGATATATAAATTCACTTTAGTCTGGCGTACAGAGAAGTTATGCGAAACACCATGGGAAAATCTGGTTCTATGTTACACAATTTCTTCACTATATCCAACATTCCTCCAGGCTGTGATTATCTAATAAACAGGAAATCTTCTGTTGGCCGTCCAACTTCAGATACTGGACAAACCTGTCATTGGAAACGCTATTTATTAACCTTGTATCAAGCATATTTCATCATCTCACTACACATAGCAGGTTTATTTAGCAAGTAGATAACCATTATTCCATTATGATGGCCTTGGCCTGTATAGCTGTATAATTAAAGTTGCTGTCACATCAGAGACAACCTCTGTCAAAATGCTGTCACTAGGGCAACTGATCACCCTGTGTCACATTGGTGCAACCTCTGGTGAATAGCTAATTTTGTCAGGGAAAGCCATGGTCAATCAGACAGTATTGCGTGGGGGCTATTCAGATGAATGGCCCTCCATGTAATACATGAACTTCAGCCCACCAGACTGAGCCACTCTCTATTCTGTCTTAGGGAGAGAAAATCTTGAGTGAAGACCCAATCTATGATGTCTCAATGCTCAAGTATGACAATGACAAACATTTGTAATGTGTTTTATTTCACACAAAGAACTGAAAGGTCAGGGGGAGTTGTGGAGCAGGAGAGTCAGTGGCTGCCATACAGACGCTCATCTTCAACACCCACAGTGTTCATGGGAATTTACCTATAATATTTTTTTGTTATGTGGGAGGAAACCAGAGTACCCAAAGGAAACCCATACAAACACTGGGAGAATATGCTGTCCTTGGCTGGATTTCAACCTATAACCCCAATGCTAATCTATGCCACCCAACATTGGCAGACTATACAAACTCAATGCAGATTTTACACTTGGTTTGGATTTGAACCGAGGATCCCAGTGCTGCAAGACAACGGTGCTAACCTGAGTCAAGAGGTTAAAACCTTTAACCAAGCGGAAGATCTGTTAAGTGTAGTCACATCTGTATATCAGTTGTAATATCTCCCCATTGTGATTTCTTTATAGCAGCATGATAAACATAATATTAGAGCTAAAGCTATTTATTTTAAAATACTGAATCCTTTTCATAACCCACAGTCTTACAAAGACCTTTGTACTACTTCAAAGAAATCATCAATCCATATTTATAGAGCTGAGTACAGTGTGTATTAAAAGCCTAATGTTCATTTTTATTTTTTCCTTATGGCATATTGCAAACTACTTATATATAAAATGTAATACATTACTCCTCTTGTACTTTTAAAAACTATTTCATAATTATATATTGGTTGTCAATGCAATATAAATCATATAACAAGGAGTTTGGGGGATACTTATTTGCTATTAGTAACATGTTATGTATTTTAAAGAAGCTAACTTTATATAGTATTTGATGAGATTATAATAAGTGACTGATCTTGTACAACTCAGGCTAGGTTCACACCTGCGCCTGCTCTATGTTCAGGGTTTCCATTCCCGAACCCGCTTTAAAAATGTGAAGAGAAAAATCCTGCTCCGCATTTTTTGGCGGACCCCATTATAGTCTATGGTAATCGCTTTTTAAGCAGAGTGGGTTTCCATTCTTTGGTATCAAAGTGGACCTGAAGAATGGAAACTTGAACTTATGTGTGAACCTAGTGTCAGTATATGTATAAGAAATTTATAAGACTTTTTCTTAAAGGGGTTGTTCCCTGTATACCCTATGAAGATATATGGATGCCATAGAGGGGTATGCCATAGATGAAGTTTGGCTGCAAAGGGCAGATCCCACTCTAGAAGACTTGGTGTGACCCTAGAATACAGGTTTACACATTGATAGGGTTAGATGTGGAAATTATAGTTAACACATTATTTATATTGTACATAACTCTTATAATCATTGAACCTTACAGTGATCAAAAAATCTTTTTTTTACACTGATTATAGTTTTGGTTTTTTTTTCTAGCTGTTTTTGAACATATTCACAGAAAACTTCCACCCATAAATTGTATAACTCTTTCTACAGGTAAGACTCACAAGACTCAGTAATTGCCCCCTTGGCAGGCACACATTTTGGTCCAAATGCAACAAATGAGACATCTGTAAGGGATGCTTCAACTATTACATCATTTATAACACTGATCTCCTGACATTGGACAGTGGGATCAAAGAAGACTGTAACCTATAGATACATTATTGGCTTGAAGTATGCTTCAGATCATTGTCCTGTCACATGATCAAATTTACATTCACCAAACCAATCTTTCTAGTTTAGGCAACCTCTGCTCCTTGTAAATTTTCTGTCTTGCAAGTACCATATTAGGGTATATTCACACGGTGGAACTTGCCCCTGATTTTGGGGCAGATTCCACCCGAAAATCAGTAGATTCCACCCAGATTCTGCCTCCCATCGTTTTCAATAGGAGGTGGAGATTGCTGCAGAACACTGAAAAAATAAGCATCCTGCAGGGGATTCCAAGGCTGGAGACTTCCCTCTGTTTGGGCCCATTCATCTGGTTCTTATCAGTGGTGGAAAGTCACATCAAAATTCTGCTGCAAGGAGCCGGAGGCGGAAAACGAAGAGGAATCTGAGGCAGATGTCCATTACATTCCCTTCATCATGACAGAAGGCATCAAACACTACATCATCATTTTTTTATTTGTCTTACTTTAATTTTATGCTCTTCTCTTTGATCCAGTAAGACTCATCTATCTACAATATAAGTTTTCCAGTCATTCACTGTCCAATGTCTCATTAGATGTGTCTTTTCTCAAATTGGTTCTTTCCCTGTTAACTTTCAAGTACCTGTGTATATACTGTCATATCAATTCATCAGAATGCTCAGTAATGATGGTATTATTGCTGTTTGCTACTAAATACATTGTAAAATGTACCCATTTCATGCTTGTATGTTAAGTAAAGACAGGTTTGTTAAATATTATTTTATTTTTTTTATTAATATTTTTTTTTATATTTTTTTTATAAATTTTTTTTATTTTTATATACACAGGGGCGCCAGAAGATTTGGGCGTGATACAACGGTGTTGGGGGGGGGGGGAGATTTTTTGGTCTTTTCTCAACATAGTCTCCTTTTTGGGTCACACATGTGTGCCGTCGCTCTTGGAGTTTTATTATTCCACTGTGGTAGAATGTTCCGTCCGGCTCCTCCAAAAAGTCCTTTACGGCGTCCATGATGGCTTCATCAGAAGGAAAATGACTTCCACCAAGGTGCCTTTTCATCTGTGGGAATAGGTGGTAGTCCGAGGGAGCCAAATCAGGGGAATAGGGTGGGTGTTGAAGCAGTTGGAAACCACAGGAGTGAATTGCAGCCATTGCAACAGCCGATGTATGAATGTGTGAAATTTCCATATTTCAGCTTCACTACCTAACTTTAAAATGTTGTACCTGAAACAAAAAAAAATCAAAATAAATCCAGATTGCTCATGAGACCTTTCAAATAACTAAATAACATATTGCATTGCAAAACAAGACCATGTGAAAAAGATTTCATGGGTGGCCTAGCTACGAACTTTTCAGGCGCCCCTCATCTATATATATATATATATATATATATATATATATATATAGTCATATGAAAAAGTTTGGGTACCCCTATTAATCTTAATCATTTTTAGTTCAAAATATTTGGGTGTTTGCAACAGCCATTTCAATTTGATATATCTAATAACTGATGGACACAGTAATATTTCAGGATTGAAATGAGGTTTATTGTACTAACAGAAAATGTGCAATATGCATTAAACCAAAATTTGACCGGTGCAAAAGTATGGGCACCTCAACAGAAAAGTGACATTAATATTTAGTAGATTATCCTTTTGCAAAAATAACAGCCTCTAGTCGATTCCTGTAGCTTTTAATCAGTTCCTGGATCCTGGATGAAGGTATTTTTGACTATTCCTCTTTACAAAACAATTCCAGTTCAGTTAAGTTTGATGGTCGCCGAGCATGGACAGCCCGCTTCAAATTATCCCACAGATGTTCAATGATATTCAGGTCTGGGGACTGGGATGGCCATTCCAGAACATTGTAATTGTTCCTCTGCATGAATGCCTGAGTAGATTTGGAGCTGTGTTTTGGATCATTGTCTTGCTGAAATATCCATCCCCGGCATAACTTCAAATTCGTCACTGATTCTTGTACATTATTCTCAAGAATCTGCTGATACTGAGTTGAATCCATGCGACCCTCAACTTTAACAAGATTCCCGGTGCCGGCATTGGCCACACAGCCCCAAAGCATGATGGAACCTCCACCAAATTTTACAGTGGGTAGCAAGTGTTTTTCTTGGAATGCTGTGTTTTTTGGACGCCATGCATAACGCCTTTTTGTATGACCAAACAACTCAATCTTTGTTTCATCAGTCCACAGGACCTTCTTCCAAAATGAAGCTGGCTTGTCCAAATGTGCTTTTGCATACCTCAGGCGACTCTGTTTGTGGCGTGCTTTCAGAAACGGCTTCTTTCGCATCACTCTCCCATACAGCTTCTCCTTGTGCAAAGTGTGCTGTATTGTTGACCGATGCACAGTGACATCATCTGCAGCAAGATGATGCTGCAGCTCTTTGGAGGTGGTCTGTGGATTGTCCTTGACTGTTCTCACCATTCTTCTTCTCTGCCTTTCTGATATTTTTCTTGGCCTGCCACTTCTGGGCTTAACAAGAACTGTCCCTGTGGTCTTCCATTTCCTTACTATGTTCCTCACAGTGGAAACTGACAGGTTAAATCTCTGAGACAACTTTTTGTATCCTTCCCCTGAACAACTATGTTGAACAATCTTTGTTTTCAGATCATTTCAAAGTTGTTTTGAGGAGCCCATGATGCCACTGTTCAGAGGAGATTCAAATAGGAGAACAACTTGCAATTGGCCACCTTAAATACCTTTTCTCATGATTGGATACACCTGGCTATGAAGTTCAAAGCTCAGTGAGGTTACAAAACCAATTTTGTGCTTCAGTAAGTCAGTAAAAAGTAGTTAGGAGTATTCAAATCAATAAAATGATAAGGGTACCCAAATTTTTGCACCGGTCAAATTTTGGTTTAATGCATATTGCACATTTTCTGTTAGTACAATAAACCTCATTTCAATCCTGAAATATTACTGTGTCCATCAGTTATTAGATATATCAAATTGAAATGGCTGTTGCAAACACCCAAATATTTAGAACTAAAAATGATTAAGATTAATAGGAGTGCCCAAACTATATATGACTGTATATATATATATATATATATATATATATATATATATATATCTTGTGAGTATGTGAACCTAGAGGGCGCTAGGGAGCGACCCAGGCCAGCCCTGAAAAGGCCCTCAGCCACACCTTTGGGTGTGGCGCGTAACTCCAGAAGGCTGGAGTATCCTGCAGGGAGCAGGAGATGGTGGACCAGCTAAGGACAGAGAGAGAGGCTGTGTCCCAGAAGGGCTGGGGTCCACAGGGGACTGTTGCTGGAGCTGAGCAATAGTCAGGACAGTTAGGGACTCAAGGAGTCAGTTAGTGCCCTAACTGTGGCCTAGGTTTTTTGTTGTTTTGCTATGTTGCAGTTAAGCTGAATAAAGCCAGTTTTATTTTACACTTGGACCGTCTGAACACTATCTATCCGGCGCCCAGTACCACGAACCACCGCTGTCCTGACCAGGAGTCTGCCGCCATTTTGAGTCTAATTCCCCCAAGTTGTCGCAATATATATATACAGTGCCTTGCGAAAGTATTCAGCCCCCTTGAACTTTTCAACCTTTTGCCACATTTCAGGCTTCAAACATAAAGATATAAAATTTTAATTTTTTGGTGAAGAATCAACAACGAGTGGGACACAGTTGTGAAGTGGAACTAAATTTATTGGTTATTTTAAACTTTTGTAAAAAATAAAAAAATAAAAAGTGGGGCGTGCAATATTATTCGGCCTCTTTACTTTCAGTGCAGCAAACTCACTCCAGAAGTTCAGTGAGGATCTCTGAATGATCCAATGTTGTCCTAAATGACTGATGATGATAAATATAATCCACCTGTGTGTAATCAAGTCTCCGTATAAATGCACCTGCTCTGTGATAGTCTCAGGGTTCTCTTTAAAGCGCAGAGAGTATCATGAAGACCAAGGAACACACCAGGCAGGTCCGTGATACTGTTGTGGAGAAGTTTAAAGCCGGATTTGGATACAAAAAGATTTCCCAAACTTTAAACATCCCAAGGAGCACTGTGCAAGCAATCATATTGAAATGGAAGGAGTATCAGACCACTGCAAATCTACCAAGACCCGGCCGTCCCTCTAAACTTTCATCTCAAACAAGGAGAAGACTGATCAGAGATGCAGCCAAGAGGCCCATGATCACTCTGGATGAACTGCAGAGATCTACAGCTGAGGTGGGAGAGTCTGGCCATAGGACAACAATCAGTTGTACACTGCACAAATCTGGCCTTTATGGAAGAGTGGCAAGAAGAAAGCCATTTCTCAAAGATATCCATAAAAGGTCTCTTTAAAGTTTGCCACAAGCCACCTGGGAGACACACCAAACATGTGGAAGAAGGTGCTCTCGTCAGATGAAACCAAAATCGAACTGTTTGGCCACAATGCAAAACTATATGTTTGGCATAAAAGCAAAACAGCTCATCACCCGGAACACACCATCCTCACTGTCAAACATGGTGGTGGCAGCATCATGGTTTGGGCCTGCTTTTCTTCAGCAGGGACAGGGAAGATGGTTAAAATTGATGGGAAGATGGATGGAGCCAAATACAGGACCATTCTGGAAGAAAACCTGTTGGAGTCTGCAAAAGACCTGAGACTGGGACGGAGATTTATCTTCCAACAAGACAATGATCCCAAACATAAAGCAAAATCTACAATGGAATGGTTCACAAATAAACGTATCTAGGTGTTAGAATGGCCAAGTCAAAGTCCAGACCTGAATCCAATTGAGAATCTGTGGAAAGAGCTGAAAACTGCTGTTCACAAATGCTCTCCATCCAACCTCGCTGAGCTTGATCTGTTTTCCAAGGAAGAATGGGCAAGAATTTCAGTCTCTCGATGTGCAAAACTGATAGAGACATACCCCAAGCGACTTGCAGCTGTAATCACAGCAAAAGGTGGAGCTACAAAGTATTAACTTAAGTGGGCCGAATAATATTGCACGCCCCACTTTTCAGTTTTTTATTTTTTACAAAAGTTTAAAATATGCAATAAATTTCGTTCCACTTCACGATTGTGTCCTACTTGTTGTTGATTCTTCACCAAAAAATAAAAATTTTATATCCTTATGTTTGAAGCCTGAAATGTGGCAAAAGGTTTAAAAGTTCAAGGGGGCCGAATACTTTCGCAAGGCACTGTATATATATAATTTTATGCATTATGGATTTTATTGACTTTATAACAAAACATAGGGAAATACAGTAGGTGATAAAGAACATGTAAACAAGATTAGAAATAATTGGCTATTGGCCTGCTATGATTACAATTATCCAATGTGAGGATGGGAAGACACCGAACAGAAATGCTGAAGTCTCTGAATATTGCTGGTCACAGGAGTCTAGCTGCCAGCGTGGCCAATATCCTGTGTTGCTGACATCAAATATATCTCAATAAGCTCATAAACCGTTGCACAGTTATGACATAGTGAAACAAGCAAAAACTATATCCATAGCAATAATAACCAAGTTGGTGAGGGGTAAAGTGGAGGAGGATGAAGAGGAGCAGGGAGAGAATAAAGGGGAAGGCAAAGAGAGAGAAAGGAAAGAGAAAAAAAAAGTGTGGGTGTCAGGGTGAGGTGTATGTATTCTCACCCATGGGGATATTTTAATACAAAAATAAATTTAGAAATTCTCTTTTTCCATAATTGAAATATATGAGGGCTTTTCTGACCTTGAAAAAAGTTTCTTAAAAAGTTAGTGATTTTTTTTTCTCCAACCCTTTCTGGTTGTTACTGCATAGTGAAATGTCATTGAGAACTGTGTGACTGCAACAGACTTTCACTTGCCCATAGTGGTATACATGTCACCACTCTGGTCAGTGCTGCAGTCACAATGGAAAACATGAGAGGTGGGATTCAAAATCTTGACAAGAGGTTCCCTACTTTGCTGATAGAGATTTGTATACAGGCAGGTGTACAAAATTTGTACCAGGCCCCCCAAAGTATAATGTATAGTTTATAGTACTGGTCTATTCATATTAGCAAGAGACACTTTATGGGACCCCTAAGGCTCCTGGGCCTGAGTGCAACCACACCCTCTGCAAACACTCAAATTATGCCCTTGCATACAAAGTTCCTTTGTGTAGCACTCTATGAAAAATGATAGTTTAATATCCAAATATAACTGGAATATTTCATATATTTCTAATGTAGTCTGAATAAATAGAGTATCCAAATAGGGGAAGCAAAAATATAAAACTTAACATTTATTGTACTTTTTTGGTCCCCTGACGAGTCCTATCTGGACAGAAAACTGCCATGTCCGGACAGTCACATAAGTAAGTTTATTCTAGGGCAATCTTAGAGGAGGGACAGATTCTGCTCAGGGTAGCCACTTTTTAGGGTGACGACCCAGAGGTTAGATTGTTAGGGTCAGATAGACCCCCTGATCTAATAGGGATTATTAAGGAAAGGGTCTGTCTCATCTTTCCTATTCCTCCTAGTGTAGCAATTCTTTCTGTTTATTCCTCATTGTTTCCTGGATTGTATATCAATAATGAAACAGACTATGTATGAGGAAACAGAAGAATCTACCATTAACCTCCTTTGGGACCTTCTCGTTGTGCATAACTGTACTCTACAGAAGGTGTTAGAGGACGATGGCTGTTTTTATCTGAATAGCATCTTTATTGTTGTTTTCCCGTCTCATATATATAAGGCTGAATTGTTGTTGTTTCAATAATTCAAACGGGGTGTTTAGAAGTTGCAGTGTGCCCCTGTAAGCTCTCAGTGTTACTAGGCCATGGCCTTTGTGTTTATTCAGGAACTTTTTGCATTAGTTTATTTTACGTAGATAACACCTTTTTAACTAATGTAGAATAAAAGTTAAGTTTTATATTTTTGCTGCAGTTATTTGTATACTATCTTCTTGTGTGTAGTCTAAATAAATAAATAAAAATTCTATGAAAATGAACAAATGAAAGTCAGTCAGACATTGCTTTTCAACAATGCTTCAACAGAATTTTTAAATAAAGAAAACTCATGAAACAGGCCTGGACAGAAATGATGATTCCCTTAACTTAATATTTTGTTACACAACCTTTTGAGGCAATCACTGCAATCAAAGGATTCCTGTAACTGTCAATGAGACTTCTGCACCTCTCAACAGGTATTTTGTCCCACTCCTCATGAGCAAACTGCTCCATTTGTCTCGGGTTTGAAGGGTGCCTTTTCCAGATAGCATGTTTCAGCTCCTTCCAAAGATGCTCAATAGGATTTAGGTCAGGCCTCATAGAAGGCCACTTCAGAAAAGTCCAATGTTTTCCTCTTAGCCATTCTTGGGTGTTTTTCGCAGTGTGTTTTGGGTCATTATCCTGTTGCAAGACCCATGACCTGCGACTGAGACCAAGCTTTCTGACAATGGGCAGAACATTTCTTTCTAGAATCCCTTGATAGTCTTCAGATTTCATTGTACCCTGCACAGATTCAAGACACCCTGTGCCAGATGCAGCAAAGCAGCCCCAGAACATAACAGAACCTCCTCCATATTTCACAGTAGAGACAGTGCTCCTTTCAAGATATGCTTCATTTTTCCGTCTGTGAACATAGAACTGATGTGCCTTGGCAAAAAATTAGATTTTGGTCTCATCTGTCCATAGGACATTCTCCCAGAAGCTTTGTGGCTTGTCAACATGTAGTTTGGCAAATTACTTTTGTCAGATTCAAGTTATTTCTGTGACCATTGTGGGTTTTTCTTTCATTAACAGAGGGGTACCAACAATTTTGTCCACGTGCGTAATTACATAACAAACTATGCCTTTGAATAAATTAAACCACACTTTCCTCTTAAAATATTACTTCACACGTGAATACAATTACACTACATTGTGCCACCTAAATAAAATAGCACCATGTACTGTGCCGCCTGGATATAATAACACCATACTGTATTGTGCTTGCTGAAAATAATACAACCACATACTGTGCCCAGGATAGGGAGGAATCTGAAATGTGGGTAGGCTACATCAAGGACAGGAGGTGTGAAATACAAAAAAATTGACAAAGCTGCCATTTCAGTCAGCTGTCTATACTGGCAGCGAACTGCAAAATACAGTACCAGATAGTAAGGTGCAATAGAAATGCGAGGAGGCTACTGGTTTATGTCGGGATTGCATTTGGGGTACTACAGTACAAAATGCTAAATAGGCCCCTATTTTAGGCTTACCTTGGGTTCTGATGCTCCTAGCAAATCAACCCCTAGAAAGGTAGAAATAACTAAATCTGCCTTCCATCCCTTTACATCTAAATAGACAGCCTGCTTTTTTAAACTCTGCTCATCCAACCCTGATTTACTTTATGACCCTTATCATTTTCTGCCCTAAGTGCCCTTCTGCGATTAGCTGTCAGCTTAGGAGCATTACTCTGGGAGACCATAAAAGATAAGGTGGAATGGGACCGCTCGGTTCGATCATGTATACTGTCTCCTTTTTCTTCACTGTCAGAATGAGCAGGACAGCATTGGACAGAGTGAACACAGCAGAGAAGAGTAGCAGGAAGACACCTCATTCCAGGTCCAGAACACCATAACATATCACAGAGGTGTAGCTGTCAGGAGCTACTATAACTAGTCATGCAGTTATTACAGAACCAGATGAGGGCACTGCTTCTCCCTGGATCTTAGAAAGCTAGATCACTCCTATGTCACCACTGCAGCCAGGAAATAGCAGTTCATGCAGCACTAGATGACCCATCATCACAGTCCGATGAAATCAAGGTTGATAATAATAGATGCTTAAACATATTGTGGTTCCAGATGACCAGAACATAATGCTGACCAGAGAAATTAATGAAATACAAAGATCAAGAGATAGAAGTGAGCCTAATGTGGAGGACAAAAGCCAGAATTGTGCCAGTGATGGAGTGTTCTAGGTACCATCAAAAAAGGATTTGAAAAACATCTTTGAGAGTTTCCAGGGCATTACAATGCGTGAGGGGTGCAGAATTGCTAAGGATGTGTGCTGGGTCCATACATGCAAAGATCATATGTCCCTAGTTGGAACACAGCCTGACTATAATCCACTATAGGGAAAATATTCTAAAAAGGTAATAATAATAAATATAATAATATGAGTTATAGCAGGCTTGGAAGGAATAATACAAATACTGTCTCAGTTTCTTCCATTAGCATAGAGCACAAGGCCAGGAACTTTTAGATTTAGAATTTGTCAAGTGACTTAAATGTCTTTCTAGTGATACACCTGATAGTTTTCAGCTGCTGGGTACTGTTTTATTTGACTTTAATTATACAATTTCTAGGCAGTGTCTATAGAAAGCCTACAATGCAGGAAATTTCATACATAGGTTTTGTTTCTCTGTATAATAAGTCTCCTCACAGCTAATATTTGTTCTATATGTAAAATATTCTGTGCATAAAACTCTTCCACATCTAAACATGATATGAGTTTTGATGGCTTAGTGATGTTCTTAAGTTGCTAAACCATATAATAAGTTCATTGACAACCTGTTTACTACATACAGTATTATTTCAATGTGGAATCAATGTAGTTCAATGTATATGGTAAACATTGAGGACAATCTAGTCACCTCTTACATCCCTTCTTCTGTTAGCCAAAATGGTACAAAAAATATAGACCCAGATTTACTATAGTGGTTATGTCTAGACACTGGTATAAAGGTGGTGTATCTTGGCGCATCTAGATATGAGGTAAAATTTTTCTATCCAATCTTGTTAGACATGTGGGCTTCGCAGAAAAGGGGTGTGTGTCGGGCAAGATGCATGGCTTAAATGCACCAAGATGCAACAAAAATGTGGTAATATTATGCATAAATTCTTAAAGTTAGCTAACTAAAAGGTGGTATATACTTAGACACCAGATTTATCTTCCAGCATCAGCAACTGTGATAAGCCAGACATTTTTTCAGACTGCCTGTCTAACCTTACACTGTCCAACTATTAGTAAATCTGGGCCAAAGTGCTGTTTGGTTAAAATAGAACTCCCACAAAATGTTTAGTTTCTGTCCCTATACAAAGGTACATGATGTAAATTGTAATCTTCTTAATGGGGGCTAAATTTGTAAATTATCCACTTCTTTCAGGTCTTCAGCTGTGTTATGTGAACAGACTTAAATGATAAGGTCAGCACGTACCCCACTTCTCTCTACCACTCACCCCACCAATCTCAGAGAGGAACCTTTGCACCTCCAGTGGTGATTGGCATTCTGCAGTATATCACTGCATATAAAGCAGCGTGTTAATCATTGCTAATGGTGGAAAAGAGGGACAAGTGCCGCCCTCATGAAAAGAGTGGATCTATTACTAGGAGTCCCTTGTATTCTTTGATTGCTTCTATCAGCTAAACAACATAATACTTTTATACTCTCCATTTGGACTTAAAGGAGAATGGACCTGACCTGCTTTGTGCCACCCTTTAGCCTGTCTTAATTGATATTTTCAGAAATGTGGAATCCTCAGGGGCAACTAATGGAGATTAAGCAATTTGTTATTATACATTGTACCAATGTTTGACACAACAACAAAAAACATGGGGAATGGCACTCACAATCAACTATAGATCATTATAAAAATATCAAAATTTATTGAGAGAATAGATAAAAATACTGATACAAAAATAGAAAGATGAAACAAATACAATACATACAGTTATCAGACAGACAGTAGGGGCCATATAATACACAGATGTACCTGAAGTAATACAAATATTAGTTGCTAAGAGCAACATATGAAAAATGAATAATAGAGAGTCCGTAATCTGTGTAGACACAGAAGGTCTAACTGCTGAATGGTCACAGACCGCATAATGTAAGCAGTGAGGAATAATGGAGCAACAGTATACAAATCATAACATTAATATGCATTAGTACATACCCATAAGAGTTATCCGTGTAAATGGCCACTGCCCGCAGACACCCGCCTCACAGCCTTCGTCTGGGGAGGTGGTGCCAGTGGGAACAGGGTGTAACATTATAATGGCTTGTAAATTAAAATAATAATGGTCCGGTGTTCGCAGGCTGGCAGGTAAATAAACTAGCTGCTCCTATTCAAATTACCTCTACAAATGGCGCATGTCACGATGGTAAATTACGGTGAGTCACATGACCATGTCTGCAGACGCATAGAGCGATGACGTGAACCGCAACGTCATGGCGTCAGCACACTGCTCGTGTCATCTCTCACGTCCAAATGCAGGCCTGTGCATGCGGAATCCCCTTCGTATCCAATGGACATGCGCACAAGAGGCAAAAGAGGATACATAGAAACAATGTTTGACAACAGATGGTATTCTTATTTTTTTCTTAAAGTACACTTGCAGTGCACTTTTCAGGTTATTCCCCCAGTACCCTCACTCACCTTCTACTCATTTGAGGCCCACACCATCAGACTCTTCCGCCCACTCTCCCTGCAAGTATTTGTGATCCACCATCCCCTGGCTCACCCTACTAATTCCTGGACCACTTTGCTTTTTGGCTTCCCCTTTTTTATCCTATGAAATTTCATCCGTCACCATACGTGACTTTCACAATCCCATTAACAACTATGTCTCCCATTTTTTCTCACTAACCACTTCTTTTATTTTTACAACTTTTTACTTCTCCCACACACAAAGATCCCAGTATGATTGATCTGGTCTTCCTCTGGCTCCTTTCAGTTTCTAAATTTACTAAACTCTTCTCTCCTTTCTGACCATAAACCTCTTTGTTTTACCATCAGTAATTTCTCTCCTTCACAGAATACACCAACCAATTGCACATACAGGAATCTACATGCCGTTAACACAAGGCACCTTTCAGACACTTTACAGTCATCACTGTCTCTTCACTCACTTGTCCCAACCTGGCCACCAGTCATTATAATGAAACTTAAAAGTGCTCTGGATGAATGAGCTCCCCCCTCCACCTGAACTGTCAACCCTAGTACACACCATATATGCTCCTTCTTCAGCAGTGCTCTTGGTGTGCTGAAAATCGCATATACACGTAGACTTCCTCCACTTAAAGTTTATGCTCACAACCTATAACTCTGCCCTTCACCTTCCCAAACAAGCCTATTTCACCAATCTGATCTGCTATCTCTGCAATAACTCAAAACAACACTTTGAAACTTTTCACTCCTTAATTACTCCCAAGGTGCAAGGACCTATCATGGGGGGAAGGGGGTGACGAGGGATGCATGCTGTTATAACCCAGCATGCTGTTATAACCTCACTACTAAAGAAACTCTTCCCTGACCCATTCTATGCTGCTAATTACTGACCTATATTCATTCTCCCCTTCATATCCAAAAACATGGAATGCTTGGTCTATTCTCACCTAATCTGCTACCTCTTTGCTAACCTTCTTCTAAACCCCTTACAATCTGGATTCTGCACTCTACACTCTTGAGTGGCCCTTACAAAAGTCTCAAATGATCTCCTGAAAGGTAAATCTGATGGCCATCATTCTCTTTTTATTCTTCTGAATCTCTCAGCAGTATCTGACACCACAAGCCACCAATTCTTCCTCAGTATGCTCTGCTTTGTTGGCCTCACGGACACTGCTCTATCTCCTCTTCCCATTGCTTTTGGGGTTCTACAGGGCTCAGTCCTTGGTCCTCTTCTTCTCACTCTACAAGTCCCTATTGGTCAAACCATTAGCAGATTTGGCTTTCGGAACCATTCTCCCCCCCCCCCCTCCTCCCCCCCCCCCCCCCCCCCCCCCCCCCCCCCCCCCCCCCCCCCCCCCCCCCCCCCCCCCCCCCCCCCCCCCCCCCCCCCCCTTTCCCACACCCAATGTATGAACCCCCCCCCCCCCCCCCCCCCCCCCCCCCCACCCACCCCCCTGGTATTTCCATTTCAGTCTGTGGTCTTACCTTAACACCAAAGCAGCATTTGTTCAATATCCTATCTGGTCCTACAGATATTGCAGTAAAACAATGCATGTATGCTCACTGACAAAAAATAAAAATGCACCCAGAAGGAGTTGTTGGAATGGAATGAAACTTTCTATGTGTGAATGTAATGAAGATATACTATATGTAATTGATTACAATATTAAAGTGAACGGATCAGATTATTGGGAAAACTACAAAGGGAGCTCTAGTACCCTGTTGGGCTGCCTCTAGCGTGGATACAAGATAAGATTGGGCAAGAGGCATAAAGGTTCTGTATTGCATCCTGCAGCACATCTGCCCACAGATGTTGCAGCTAAGTCTGTAGATCCTGCATACTCCTAGGTTACTGCAGCTGGCATCCCAGTTGGTCCCATGTTGGTTCTAAAAATGCTCAATTGACAATAAATCTGGTGGGAGGGCAAGCCAAGGAAGCATTCTAGTCTGGCAGAGACATTCCTGGGAAACCATTTCTGTGTGGATGAGCATTATTCTGCTAAAAAATGCCAGTTGGAAATCCTGTCCTGAGAGGCAACACATTTGGCTGCAGTATGTCCTGTACATATCACTGAGCTGTTAGTGTCCCTGGTATCACTACTAGGGGTGGCCAACTATCATATGCTGACTGTTCCCAGATCCCAAAAAGATCCTGCATTTGTCACTACAGACAATAATTCCAGTCCATAGCAGCCCAGGTTTGATAACACTATTGCCAATGAAGGTGACAGTGGGGCCCTGTCAATGGAAGGACACGTAATGGATGCCATGTTACCAAGTTTTTTCTGCTATGCACCTGGAAATCGTCTGGCCAGAGACAAGGGTGAGACAAGGGTGTGTAATGAAGGTGTCACCTCTGTCTGGATAGTGTACAAAGAAACTGTGGGATTTGCTCGTTCTTGTTCATGGATCAAATGATCCTCTCTACTGGTGGTCTGTGTGGGACATCCAGAGCCTGTTAGCTGTATGTGCATGCCCGCATGTAACCAGTGCTCCTAACATCTCCTAACAGCTATGTCAAAACTGCCTACATGGGGGGGGGGGGGCAATTCATCAAAGTAACCATCCTGCTTCTTTCAGTCCAATGATATGCATGCACCATAGAGGCATGCCTAGCAGTAAACTATCTCTCATAAAGAGTTATGCAAACCAAAAGTAGCCTCTGAGAGCCTTTTTATAGGAGAAGCACTTTTAAGTCCTCTTGTATTAAGACTTAATGTCTAATTAGACCTGTAATACTTTACATAACTGCCTGAGACATAACCGCATGAGATTTACAGCAATTCAACATTTCCTAGTTGTATTTTCTATAATGTATATTAATATTGTAAGTTTACAGACAAAGAGCAGAGCCTTTGCTAACTGACTGTCAGCCCAATACAGTGTTTACAGTCTAGATCAGTATTTAGCTTGTGAGTCAGTAGGCCATAAAGTAAATTGCCAAAGGTCACAAAGACATGGCATGAGTATACAAAACAGCTTCACATTTTAAAAATTTTATAGTTGTTAGTAGTCCTTTAAGGACACTGCGTAAGTTTCCTGGCTCTATGGTCAAATGCAAAGGGCTCTGTGTGTAGCAGCCTTGTTGAATAAAGAGTAGATTTTTTTTTTTTAGCTGCTAACAAATGACACAAATATATTCTATTGGTGCCTAGTAAATACTATAGATAGAGAAACCAAAATATCTAAATGAGATTTGATCACCCTCTTGCAAGCTTGGCTCTGTGTTTTAGTGGGAGCTGGGCTGGATGGATATCACAACTAGACTTAACGCCTGGAGATTGACGTCAGTTGTGACCCCTCATAGAAGCCAAGTATCTTGTTGCAGATTGATGACATGCCTTCCAGCAGTGGGTAAGTTAATTTGTCTTATACCTTGCAGTCCTAACTCCTTAAATATTAATCCATCTGTTTCAAAGTCACACTTGAAAATAAAAAAATGACAGGCTAAAATATATAGTTATGTATATATCATATATATAGCTCATGATAACTTAGATATCTATCACATTCTATCAAAAAAAAACAATAACCCCTCTAAAAAATATAGCTAAATTTAAATCACAAATTTCTCACTTCTACGCCTATTACTAATTATTATTATTATTTTCATCTATAAACCATATAAATGGAAATATGAAGTGAGTAGTAGTTAATATATTTGTGAGGGCAGTTGTACTATTTACCTGCAATTGCCAAGTGCTTATATCTCTCTAACGGATCAATGTTGTACAGGCCTAAACTATATCTCTATATGCTTCTGGCCTCATACAAAGGCACACATGAAAAATTTTGGCATTTTCTATCATTTGCTGTACCGTAGACACACTGTGTAGCAGCAGCAAAGGAGCTGCAAGTTCAGTCTTATTCAGTCCCTTTTCCCCGAAAACCACAGCCTTTTTTCGCAAGTCAAATTAAGACCACAATAGTAGATCAACTTATATTTTTCCAGTATACTGTAACAGTTGATCTGCAGGGGTGCTGGGTGCTGCCGATTTTACTATTAATGAACTATCCAAAGGCTAAAGTGATCAATAATAAGTTGGGGACGGCCCCTTAAAGACCTGGGCTAAAAACATTTGTAAAAAGTAAAAAATAATGTATTTTAGTTTGCAAGAAAAAAATAAGTGATTGTATGTTTTATTGTAAAGACCCATGCTATACATAATAATATTCATCAGAATATTTTACGGCTTCATTGACATTTTGTTCTTTGGAATATATGGTTAGTAATGCATCATGTAATACTACTTATTGCCTAGAATATAATAAAAATAAAATCAGTGCCATTTATTCCACGTTATATACACTATTAGAACAGTTACCGCTCAGAACTCTTTATATATTGTACATTCCCCTAAAACCTCTTTCTCTCAATGACTATTTAATACAAATTCTGCTATCTGCTACTCTTTCTTTAAACTCTGGCATTTGGGTTTTCTAGAAAATCTGTTTCTTTATGTAAATGGATGCTATTAATGAAAGTAGAAATACTTGGCCCCACTTGACTTTTATGGTCCAGTCATTTGTAAGACTTGAATGTAACTGCTGTGTATAAGCTAATGCAGTTATTAGTGCTATCAGGGCTAAGGAGGTCATCAGACTTGGTTACATCTTGAGTCAGCAGGACCACTCAGCTGTAGAGTAGTTGCTTCCATATAAACAGATATTAGACTGCTTCATAGTTACTTTCTGTCTTTGATTATATTGGAAAATTACATTTTTAAGTCCCATATTACTGCTTTTCTAACAAGATTCTATATATTCCTTATTTGCAAGAAAAAGACAAAGAATAATACACAGAAGTGGTACATGTACATCTGAGAACAGCAACAACAAATAAGACCATTGATTTTAAGTACAATAATGTAAGGCCGTATACAGTCATGGTCAAGTGTTGGGATCCCTGAAATTTTTCCAGAAAATGAAGTATTTCTTGCAGAAAATTATTGCAATTATATATGTTTTGTTATACACATGTTTATTTCCTTTGTGTGTATTTGAACAACACAAAAAACAGAGAAAAAAAGGCAAATTGGTCATAATTTCACACAAGACTCCAAAAATGGGCTGGACAAAATTGTTGGCACCTTTTCAAAATTATGGGTAAATAACTTTCAAGCATGTGATGCTCGTTCAAACTCACCTGTGGCAAGTAACAGGTGTGGGCAATATAAAAATCACACCTGAAACCAGATAAAAAGGAAAGAAGTTGAATCAATCTTTGCATTCTTTGTCTGTGTGTGCCACACTAAGCATGGAGAACAGAAAAAGGATAAAAGAACTGTGTGAAGACTTGAGAAGCAAAATCGTGGAAAAATATCAACAATCTCAAGGTTACAAACCCATTTCCAGAGAGCTTGATGTTCACTTGTCCACAGTATGCAACATAATCAAAAGGTTTACAACCCATGGCACTGTAGCTAATCTCCCTGGACCGAAAAGAAAAATTGATGAAAGGTTACATTGCAGGATAGTCTGGATGGTGGATAAGCAGCCCCAATCATTTCCAAAGAAATTCAAGAATTATCCTTTGACATTTGAATAAAATGAAACACTATGGCAGGAGACTGCAGTTAGTCAAAATGCATGTGAGTAAGCCAAAATCCTTTTGGGAAAATATCTTGTGGACAGATGAGACCAAGATAGAGCTTTTGGTAAAACACATCATTTTACTGTTTGCAGAAAACAGAATGAGGCCTACAAGAAAAGAACACAGTACCAACAGTTAAATATGGTGGAGGTTCAAAGATGTTTTAGAGTTGTTTTGCTGCCTCTAGCACTGGGTGCTTTGACTGTGTGCAAAGCATCATGAAATCTGAATATTACCAGAAGATATTGGGTCTCAATGTAGGGCCCAGTGTCAGAAAGCTGGGTTTTGCGTCCTAGGTCATGGGTCTTCCAACAGGACAATGACCCCAAACATACTTCAAAAAGCACCCAGAAATGGATGGAAACAAAGCACTGGAGTGGAGAGTTCTGGCCAGAAGTGGATCTAAATCCCATTGAACACCTGTGGAGAGATCTTAAAATTGCTGTTGGGAGAAGGCACCCTTCAAATATGAGAGACCTGGAGCGGTTTGCAAAAGAAAAATGGTCCAAAATTCTGGTTGAGAGGTATAAGAAGCTTGTTGATAGTTATAGGAAGTGATTGATTTCAGTTAATTTTTCCAAAGGATGTGCAACCTAATATTAAGTTGAGGGTGCCAGTAATTTTTTCTGGCCCATTTTTGGAGTTTTGCGTGAAATTATATAATTTTTAGCTTTTTTTTTCAGTTTTTAATGTTGTTCCAATACATACAAATGAAATAAACATACGTATAACAAAACATGTGTAATTGCAATAATTTTCTGGGAGACTGGCCATGATTGTATACATTAGCATCATGCCTTCCATTTATAACAGCTATGACAACTATGCCAGATACATTTTCAATTGGATTCCAATGAATCCTATCAATCCAAGCGGAATGGGGAATGGAATCCCCCAACAGGGGGGTTGGGGGGGGGGTGGGTTGGGGGCGGTGTTTCGGGTGGGGGCTCACCTAGGAGCCCATTCCTAGTTACGCCACTGCTAAGGTGGTTCCGCTGGCACCAATCCACAAAATCCCGGTTCAATTTTCTGTACTCCCTGTCATCTTCGTCTGTGATAAGGCCTACTATTGCAGAGTCATCAGAATACTTCTGTAAGTAGAAGCTAAATGAGTTGCACCTAAAATCTACAATGTACAGTGTGAAGAGGAAGGGGGCAAGAACTGTACTTTGAGGTGCCCCGTATTACAGATCATGGTGTCTGACACAAAGTCCCGGGCTCTCACATACTGAGGTCGCTTTGTGAGGTAGTCTAGGATCCAGTTGGAGAGGTGGTGGTCCACTCCAACAAGGGCAAGCTTGACTCTCAGTAGCCCTCGCTGTATGGTGTTAAAAGCTCTGGAGAAGACAAAGAACATTATTCTCACCGTGTTCCCTGGTTTTTCCAGGTGAGAAAGAGCTCTGTGTAGAAGGTGGATGATGGCATCATCCACCCCAATGCCCAGCCGATAAGCAAACTGGAGAGGGTCCATAGCCGAGCTCACTAGAGGGCGGATTTGTGTAAGAACCAATCTCTCTAAGACCTTCATCAAGTGGGATGTCAATGCTACAGGTCTGTAGCCATTAAGGTCTATCGGATGAATTGTCTTTGGAACTTTTACCACGCAAGATGATTTCGACAGTTGCGGTGCCATTCCCAGCTTCAGGCTCATATTGAACATATATGTAATAATATCACACAGCTGGTACCCGCAGGTCTTAATTAGCCTTGCACTGATGCCATCTGGCCCTGCAGCCTTCCCAGCCTTGATCCTTTTCAGTTCCTTTCTCACCTGGGCACATGTGAAGATCAGACTGTAGCCAGATGACTGATTGCTAGATTTACTGGTCTGATGAGAACTAACAGCAGGAGGTGAGGTCAGTGTGGGAGAGAGGATTGAATGACATGCTGGGGTGAGAGGAGCTGGTTTGTGATCAAATCTACTGAGGAATAGATTTAGTTTGTTAAGCCACTTAGCATCTCCTTCTATCTGGCAGACTGGCTGTCTGTGACCAGATATTGACTTAAGACCTTTTCAGACAGCACTGATGTCTTTTCATTTTTCTTTTCATTTGCTCCTCCATTTTTCTCTTATTATTGGCCTTTTCCTCCCAGATTTGACACCTCAGCTCTTTTTGTACATCCCTCAGCCCTTCCTTGTCTCCTGACCTAAATACCTTATTCTTCTCATTGAGAAGAGCTTTTATATCAGAATTAATCCATGATTTGTTTTTAGAGAAGCACCTCACCACTTTTGTGGGTACCGTGGTATCCACACAAAAATTAATGTAGTCCGTTATGCAGTGTGTGAGAGCTTCCATGTCCTCCCCATAGGAATTTAGCATCTCTTCTCATGTGGTTGTGCCAAAACAATCCCTCAGAGCCTCGTCACTCTCCTTGGACCATATCCTCACTGTGCGGGTTACAGCTGGTTCTCTACGTACAAGTGGCTTGCACACAGGTTGAAGATGCACCAGGTTGTGATCCGATCTTCCCAGGGGCAGTAGGGCAGATGAGTTATATGCCTCCCTCAAATTGGCAAAGAGCAAGTCCAATGTTTTGTTGTCTCTTGTGTGGCAGGTTACATGCTGTGTGAAACTGGGCAGTGTGGACGATGGAGAGACATGGTTGAAATCTCCAGACACAAGAAGGAGGGCCTGGAGGTGTAGCGACTACAACTGGCTAACCATGGCTTGTAGGTCCTCACAGGCAGCCTCAGCTTTCGCAGAAGGGGGGACATATGCAGCTATCATGATGACATGCGATAGTTCCCTTGGTAAATAGAAAGGTCTCATGCTCACAGCTTATAGTTCAATGTCCTTACAGCAAGTTTGCTCCTTAATCACAATGTGCTTAGATTTAAACCATCTATCATTCACAAATATCGCCAGCCCTCCTACTTTCCTACTTTTCTCTTACCACTCTCCCTTGTCCTGCATGCCCGAAGGAGTTTAAAGCCATCCAAGGAGACAAGAGTGTCCGGAGTAACTTCGGTAAGCCAAGTCTCTGTAAACAGCATCATGCTGCCCTCCCGAAACTCCTGATGATGCCTGGTCAGCGTTGCCAGTTCGTCCATCTTATTCGCGAGAGATCTTACATTGCCCATAATGATGAAGGGGAGAGCAGGTCTATAGCATCTTCTCCTAGTCCTCCAAAGGGCTCCAGCTCTACACCCTCTCCTCTTCTTCTTCCTTAGTTCCTGGGGGATGTCTGTTCTAGTAGCCTGCAGCTCTGCTGTATCCCTAAGCTGCAGAAGCTCGTCCCTGGCATAGACAATAGAATCCTGGCCACGTGCAGGATTTACTGACACAATAATTCCCAGTGAAAACACAATAAAAAGTATTACAAAAGTCCAAGTTCTCATGTGGTTATTCATAGTGCAATGGCCCTTAAGTAGAGTAATAAGACAAAAAAAGACAGGAAAAGAAGAGAAAGCTTAGGAGCTGCTTTAACAGGCTGCCATGTATGTTGTTACTTTATCTAATATGTGAAACCCTTGGCATTCACCTACATCTTCTCAGACTACCCTGTGCACTATGTGCTTCATTTGACATCAACAGAGCTGGACAATCTAAGACCTGGAGGAATGCTGTGAAAGAGAACTTTTCAAGAACTCCAGCAACTCTAGTTTTTTGTATTCTTTAATAGGCTCTTCTCCATTTATTCTGGCCCTGTGGAATTTTTTTCTAACCCCCATAATTCTGGGGCAGTTAGCGTTGTCAGTTTGTGCAATATAATAACTATGCTCTCTATTGTCAGGTGGGCAATCATGAGCTGGAGCAGATAGCCTAGGACCACCCACCTTTCAGTAGAGACTAATTAGCCCATGGGGTTCCAAAACTAGCAGCACTAAGTGCTCAGAAATGCACTGAACTGGAATCAGTGTAGCAGCGGCTATTTAAGGATGAAAAGATATGGAGTTGGTGGAGGTGGTAAAAGGTTCCCTTTAAGAATTCAGATCAGGAGCACATTTGAGCTGTAATTTATGCCAGTTTCTTGTATAACTTATAGTAAATTTATTGGTCAGTGGGAAGCCCCATGTCTATGTTCAAATGACTCACATTTGCTTTCGAAATTCCATCCATGTCAGAATGGACCACCAGAGATCAAGAACTTTATCCAAGTGATCTTTAGTGAGCCAAGAGCAGACGGATACATTACATCTATATAGTAAGTAATGGCCATTTATTATGGATTGCAGTACATTTGCTAAAATGCCATGTTTGGATGTTTCACCTGAATGGACACAATATACCCAAAGTTGAACTTAACTTTTAATAATAAAGTAAGTTATTCTTACAGTTTTACAGCTCAGGAATCAGCCTTAAATTAACATCTCTTCTTTTATGTCATATTGAGAACTTTGCAGCTTATTTTTATGCATTGACATTTCCTCGTTTTAATTCAATTCACTTTAAAGCATTTTTTGCTTTGTGACTCAATTTTCCATAAAGGCACTGCTGATATTTTTACTATGAAAATTTGAAGATTTTGTTCTCTCCGTGTTTCTTAAAGAATCCAGTTTATTATAACTATACTATTATACTAATAATACTACATTAATATTGTTCTGTAAGACAGTCTGTCTCATCACTTGCCTTTTTACTTGTATTCAATTAGTAAATTTGACGGTTTGGATTTCAGTGGATTACATGGGAAATGCTTGTTTTTCTCCGTTTGTCCAGGTGGTGATGGAGGAGATAATTGATTTGGACATAATGTGAGGTGGAGCTTTACATCTAAGATCAGGTTGAATTTAATAGGGTTTTTGTGTAGGAGCCGTATATATAAAAACCTAAATCTACTGTAAATCTACTGCACCTGCACAGAGTCATTATATACTCATGAGAAATTGGGCTTAGGCTAAAGCCCCATGTAGTGAAGAGCAGCAAAAAAAAAAAAAAAAAAAAGCTGCGTAAATAACCGAGTCAGAAATGCTTTGCATTTTTTTTTCTGCAGAGTTTTTCATTGCAATTTTGCAGAGTTTTCCTCTGCAGACTTTCTCCCTCTGTTATACCTATACAGAAAACGCCAGTGTTTCCGCAGGTATAATTGACATGCTTTTCTGCTGCAGATTTTTTCTGCAATGTGTGGATAGGAGTCCCATCCACTTTGCAGGTACTGTAAAATGCTGTTTTCACAACTTGGGCTTCAGCCTTAGGCCGGTTTCAGACCACCATGCTGTGGGTTAGTGTGCTATCCGTGTATTTCACGGAGAGCACACTGACCCATTCTTTTCTATGGGCCTGTACACATGACCGAGATTTTCATGGTCCCGTGGGCGGGCCGCATCAGATAGGACATGTCCTATTTCTGTCCCTGTGTGCATCCCGTGCTTTTAAATCACAGCAGGCCACTTGCAGCATGGTCATCTGCAACCGGCCTTAGGTTGCATTTAGATGGCAGTACCACAGCATGTTTGGATGCCATACATTCTAAGAATTGTACTATATCCCTTCAAGTATTTTCAGAAACGTCTGACAAAGCTTTTTTTAGGAAAGACGTTTGTTACTTTGCAGGATGTGATCTGATCCTGTTCCTGATGCAAAATAATCTCAGAAGATCTATGTTACTGCTGTGTGAATGCAACCTAATGCCTATACCCATGCTCTATACCGTCAGTCCCACATACCTCCTCTAGAATAGCTTACAATAAAATGTTACATTTATTAGTCTCCACACGAAGACGAACCTTTAGATTCTTCCCTTCTAATCTCTGACTAGTATCTATAGTGCCTTGCGAAAGTATTCGGCCCCCTTGAACTTTTCAACTTTTTGCCACATTTCAGGCTTCAAACATAAAGATATAAAATTTTAATTTTTGGTGAAGAATCAACAACAAGTGGGACACAATCGTGAAGTGGAACAAAATTTATTGGTTATTTTAAACTTTTGTAAAAAATAAAAAACTGAAAAGAGGGGCGTGCAATATTATTCGGCCCTCTTAAGTTAATACTTTGTAGCGCCACCTTTTGCTGCGATTACAGCTGCAAGTCGCTTGGGGTATGTCTCTATCAGTTTTGCACATCGAGAGACTGAAATTCTTGCCCATTCTTATTTGGAAAACAGCTCGAGCTCAGTGAGGTTGGATGGAGAGCGTTTGTGAACAGCAGTTTTCAGCTCTTTCCACAGATTCTCGATTGGATTCAGGTCTGGACTTTGGCTTGGCCATTCTAACACCTGGATACATTTATTTGTGAACCATTCCATTGTAGATTTTGCTTTATGTTTGGGATCATTGTCTTGTTGGAAGATAAATCTCCATCCCAGTCTCAGGTCTTTTGCAGACTCCAACAGGTTTTCTTCCAGAATGGTCCTGTATTTGGCTCCATCCATCTTCCCATCAATTTTAACCATCTTCCCTGTCCCTGCCGAAGAAAAGTAGGCCCAAACCATGATGCTGCCACCACCATGTTTGACAGTGGGGATGGTGTGTTCAGGGTTATGAGCTGTGTTGCTTTTACGCCAAACATATCGTTTTGCATTGTGGCCAAAATGCCTCTCACCTTGGAATATTCCTGTACATGTTGTATTTGTATTTGTATCTGCTTATCTTTGCTGCTGTAACACACTGAATTTCCCCATTGTGGGACTATTAAAGGACTATTATTATTAAAAAGTTCGATTTTGGTTTCATCTGACCAGAGCACCTTCTTCCACATGTTTGGTGTGTCTCCCAGGTGGCTTGTGGCAAACTTTAAACGAGACTTTTTATGGATATCTTTGAGAAATGGCTTTCTTCTTGCCACTCTTCCATAAAAGCCAGATTTGTGCAGTGTACGACTGATTGTTGTCCTATGGACAGACTCTCCCACCTCAGCTGTAGATCTCTGCAGTTCATCCAGAGTGATCATGGGCCTCTTGGCTGCATCTCTGATCAGTCTTCTCCTTGTTTGAGATGAAAGTTTAGATTTAGATTTGCAGTGGTCTGATACTCCTTCCATTTCAATATAATCACTTGCACAGTGCTCCTTGGGATGTTTAAAGTTTGGGAAATTTTTTTGTGTCCAAATCCAGCTTTAAACTTCTCCACAACAGTATCACGGACCTGTCTGGTGTGTTCCTTGGTCTTCATGATGCTCTCTGCGCTTTAAACAGAACCCTGAGACTATCACAGAGCTTGTGCATTTATACAAAGACTTGATAACACACAGGTGGATTATATTTATCATCATCAGTCATTTAGGACAACATTGGATCATTCAGAGATCCTCACTGAACTTCTGGAGTGAGTTTGCTGCACTGAAAGTAAAGGGGCCAAATAATATTGCACGCCCCACTTTTCAGTTTTTTATTTTTTTACAAAAGTTTAAAATAAATTTCGTTCCACTTCACAATTGTGTTCCACTTGTTGTTGATTCTTCACCAAAAAAATTAAAATTTTATATCTTTATGTTTGAAGCCTGAAATGTGGCAAAAGGTTGAAAAGTTCAAGGGGGCCGAATACTTTCGCAAGGCACTGTACCTTCACTTTCCAACCTATGAGCCTCCCTAAGGAAAAGTTGGGCTGTCTTAATATTAGAGTTTTGGCAGAATATATCAACCTTGTTGGAATGTTTATGTTCATATTAACTCTCCCCTGTCACTAATATGCCTATTTACGTAGCGAGCCCCTGGGTCTTTGCTGATATTCTTTGTCTTGATGTTTCCTCTACTTGTGGCAGAACTCTTGTGTGCAAACTGAAACTAGTATTTTTATACCTGACTGTATTATTATTTATTTGTTATGCTTACTTGTATAGCGCCATCATATTCCGCAACGCTTTACAGACATTGACAGTCACTGTCCCATATAGGGTTCACAATCTATATTAGATATATAATAATGGCCTATGTCTAATCCATCTGGATAACCTCTGTACATATATCCTCTGTCATCTGAATTAGGCTTACATGCTGCAAAAGCAACCCTATTCAAACAAGTTGAATGATTTTTTTTTTTTTTTTTAATAAATTCTTTATTTATAGTAAAGCAATCAAAAACACAGGAAATACATATCATAGAAACCACATAAATCCGACTCCCTAACAAACAGGAGTTGGTAAACAACCCTAATGAGGGTCAATAACAAACAAACAAAAAGACAAGTTGTGAGACACCCGCATTAGTACTCATAGCAAGAGGTAAATGTAAAAGCAAGAGGTAGAAAGAGAGGAGAGCCAGAGAAGACCACTCTTATTCCATACGAAACTGTAACAAGTTACCGGACGCAGTGACCACTAGAGGAATCATATTCCATGTTATAAAGCAACAGGCCACTTGCACCCCTAGAGGGAGTCTATTCCATATTGTATAGTGACAGACCACCGGGTGCATTCACCATTAGGGAGAGCCTATGCCATATGAGATAATAACAAGTCTCTGGCCACAGTGATTACTAGAGGGACAGCCCTACACCACCAGGGGGAGCCTCTGCCATACAATACAGTGGAAGAGCAAGCAAATCACAAACAAAGACATAAACAAAGGCAAAGGACAGATAAAAACAACTCTGATCAAAGGTAGTCTATGAGCGGAGAAACACTAACAGTGAGACAACTCACTAAAGTAGGACTCCAGAGCACACCGCAGTGCGAAACCAGAGAGCTACAAAATAACTAATGGGGGAGAGGCAGAACCACTATAGGGAGCCACCCATTCCCCGAGTGAGGCCAAATATAGAAGGGTGACTAGAGAAGGGGTCAGAACCACGGGGAAGAGCCAACTCACAATGGATATAACCTATAGAGTCGCAATCCGCAAAAAACATATCAGTATATCATCCACAAACACGGATCTGCAAAGTTCTGCAAAGGATTCCCTACACTGGTCTGTGCCGCAAATGCAGACAAAAACAGGACATGCTTCATAATTTTCGGTCTATGGACACAGCACAGACGCGCGGGATTACATTTACTAAAGCAGCGTCTTCATTATTAATGAACACCTTAACATTTTCTGCCATTATTAATAATAGCTATTATTATTATTCCCTCCCCACATTCCAAGAGCCATAACTTTTTCATTTTTCAGTTCACAGAGTCACATGATGGCTTATTGTTTGTGAAACAAATTGTACTTTGTAATGTCACCATTCAATATGTTGTGCAATGTACTGGGAAGCTGGAAAAAAATTCAGAATGAGGTGCAATTGGAAAAAAAAATGCATTTGCACCAACTTCATATGTGTTTAATTTTTACGGCGTTCACTGTGTGGTAAAAATGACGTGTTACGTGTATTCTACGGGTCAGTACAAACACAGCAGCACCAAATTTATATAGTATTTGTAATGTTTTGATTACCTTTTAAAAAATGAAAAACTTAGCAAAATTGAAAAATATTTTTATGTCGCCATATTGTGACACCTGTAACTTTTTCATATTTACATGTATGGAGCTGGGTAGGGCGTCTTTTTATGCAGGACTAGATGATGTTTTTACTGATACTATTTGGGGAAAGATGGCTTGATCACTTTTTATTAAATTTTTTATAGGAGGCAAAGTGTTGAAAAAAAAAGCTATTTGGCTATTTAGATTTTTTTTTCGCCGCTACACCGTTCACTGTATGGGATAAATATTTTTATATTTTAGTAGTTATAAAGGCATTTTGGAGCGGGGGGATACCTAATGTGTTTATGTTTACTTTTGTTTATTTACTTTTCTATCTGATCTTTGAAAGGGGGGTGATTTGAACTATGTTTTTTTTAAAAATTTTTATACTTTTAAAAACTTTTTTTTTTCTTCTTTTACTTTTATGATCAGATCCCCTAGGGACCTTGAAACCTAGGTGGTCTGATCGCCTATACTATTCACTGCAATATTACTTTATCGCAGTGAATAGCAAAATGCCTACCTCTCTATAACACGCTGCCTCTGGCAATAGATCTAATGCCTGGGAGTCTTCAATAGGTTCCCGACTGTCATGGCAACTGATCGCTGCCCCCCGATGACGTTCAGAAGGGTGGCGATCGGTGAAAAATGGCGGAGCCAGTTGCGCCTGTGCAGTTTACACACCGCAGTCCCGTTTGACCGCGGCGTCTAAAGGCTTAACAGCCACGATCGGTGCAGGCATCGATCGCTGCTGTTAGAGGTGGGTCCTGCCTGTATTACACAGCTGGCATCCGCCCTGTATGGATAGAGCTCATCTCCTGAGCTCTCTCCATACACCCCTTCACACCCAATCACGTACATGTACATGATTTAGGGTTAAGGGGTTAAATAATATACACATTTCTGTGCTTTAAAATGATTGAGTCATGTAGGCTGAAGCCCCACGTTACGGAAACGCAGCTTTTTCTTATGCAGATTTTGCTGTTGTTTTTTTGAGCCAAAGCCAGGAGTGGACTGAGCAGAAGGTAGAAGTATAAGAGCTTCCGATATGTTTCCCATTCCTTACGTAGTCATTCTTGGCTTTGGCTAAAAAAAAAAGCATCAAAATTTGCAACAAAAAAAGCTTTGTTTCTGCAATGTGGGGCCTTAGCCTTAAACAGGTGACTTGTGTTTGTTTTACCCTTGGAGTCTAGTATTGATACTGTATGTGTTTGCAGTGTGACCTTTTTGAGAAGTGTATGCCTGCTGTAAATAATATCCATTCCTAAAATGTATTTACATTCAGATGGAAGACATGTAACTTGTCAGCTGATTTAGCAGTATATACTGTCCTACATACAGAAGTCATTTACTTTGCTTCACCAGCACATGGTTGTCTTTTAGTTGTATTAGTGTTCAGTAGACAAAAGCTATATTTTGTACATTGGAAATATATATAATATTCAATACTTTCTGTATCAATTCCTTATTTTTTAAGATTTTTGTCTACAGGGATTCAGCTGAAACTTTTAACTCCTTCCCGTTCCACTTTTTCATTTTCATTTTTGAATCCCCACCTTACAAAACCCATAATTTTTTTTATTTTTCTATTCATAGCTAATTAAGCTAGGTAGGGGGAGGCTGCAGTTGGAGACAGGGACAGTAAGGGCCTTAGCTAAATTTAATAATTGTCCTTTCCAGGGCAGTGCAGTTAGGTAGGTAGAGGGGCCGGATACTATGAGGGACAGTTAGCCTATAAATAAAAATTGCCCTTTTCAGGGCAGTGACAGTAAACTGCGTGTGTACCCATACTGTCTCCTAGCGCAATAACAATAACTGCGAGTGTACCCATACTGTCTCCTAGCACAGTAACAATAACTGTGTGTGTACCCATACCGTCTCCTAGCACAGTAACAATAACTGTTTGTGTACCCATACCGTCTCCTAGCGCAGTAACTAACTCTGTGTGTACCCATACCATCTCCTAGCACAGTAACAATAACTGTTTGTGTACCCATACCGTCTCCTAGTGCAGTAACAATAACTGTGTGTGTACCCATACCGTCTCCTAGTGCAGTAACTAACTGTGTGTGTACCCATACCGTCTCCTAGTGCAGTAACAATAACTGTGTGTGTACCCATACCGTCTCCTAGCGCAGTAACTAACTGTGTGTGTACCCATGCCGTCTCCTAGTGCAGTAACAATAACTGTGTGTGTACCCATACCGTCTCCTAGTGCAGTAACAATAACTGTGTGTGTACCCATACTGTCTCCTAGCGCAGTAACTAACTGTGTGTGTACCCATGCCGTCTCCTAGTGCAGTAACAATAACTGTGTGTGTACCCATACTGTCTCCTAGTCCAGTAACAATAACTGCGTGTGTGCCCATACCGTCTCCTAGCACAGTAGCAATAACTGCGTGTGTACCCATACCGTCTCCTAGCACAGTAGCAATAACTGCGTGTGTACCCATACCGTCTCCTAACACAGTAACAATAACTGTGTGTGTACCCATACCGTCTCCTAGCACAGTAACAATAACTGTTTGTGTACACATACCATCTTCTAGCGCAGTAACTAACTGTGTGTGTACCCATACCGTCTCCTAGCGCAGTAACAATAACTGCGTGTGTGCCCATACCGTCTCCTAGCACAGTAGCAATAACTGCGTGTGTACCCATACCGTCTCCTAGTGCAGTAACAATAACTGTGTGTGTACCCATACCGTCTCCTAGCGCAGTAACTAACTGTATGTGTACCCATACCGTCTCCTAGCGCAGTAACAATAACTGCGTGTGTGCCCATACCGTCTCCTAGCACAGTAGCAATAACTGCGTGTGTATACCCACACCGTCTCCTAGCACAGTAGCAATAACTGCGTGTGTACCCATACTGTCTCCTAGCACAGTAGCAATAACTGCGTGTTTACCCATACTGTCTCCTAGCGCAGTAACAATAGCTGCGTTTGTATACCCACACCGTCTCCTAGCATAGTAAAATTAACTGCGTGTGTACCCATACCATCTCCTAGCGCAGTAACAATAAAAGCGTGTGTGCCCATACCGTCTCCTAGCACAGTAGAAATAACTGCGTGTGTACGCATACCATCTCCCAGCGGAGTAACAACAACTGCATTTGTACCCATACTGTCTCCTAGCTCAGTAACAATAACTGCGTTTGTATACCCATACCATCTCTTAGCGCAGTAAAATTAACTTTGTGTGTACCCATACCGTCTCCTAGCGCAGTAACTAACTGTGTGTGTACCCATGCCGTCTCCTAGTGCAGTAACAATAACTGTGTGTGTACCCATACCGTCTCCTAGTGCAGTAACAATAACTGTGTGTGTACCCATACTGTCTCCTAGCGCAGTAACTAACTGTGTGTGTACCCATGCCGTCTCCTAGTGCAGTAACAATAACTGTGTGTGTACCCATACTGTCTCCTAGCCCAGTAACAATAACTGCATGTGTGCCCATACCGTCTCCTAGCACAGTAGCAATAACTGCGTGTGTACCCATACCGTCTCCTAGCACAGTAGCAATAACTGCGTGTGTACCCATACCGTCTCCTAACACAGTAACAATAACTGTGTGTGTACCCATACCGTCTCCTAGCACAGTAACAATAACTGTTTGTGTACACATACCATCTTCTAGCGCAGTAACTGTGTGTGTACCCATACCGTCTCCTAGCGCAGTAACAATAACTGCGTGTGTGCCCATACCGTCTCCTAGCACAGTAGCAATAACTGCGTGTGTACCCATACCGTCTCCTAGTGCAGTAACAATAACTGTGTGTGTACCCATACCGTCTCCTAGCGCAGTAACTAACTGTATGTGTACCCATACCGTCTCCTAGCGCAGTAACAATAACTGCATGTGTGCCCATACCGTCTCCTAGCACAGTAGCAATAACTGCGTGTGTACCCATACTGTCTCCTAGCACAGTAGCAATAACTGCCTGTGTACCCATACTGTCTCCTAGCACAGTAACAATAACTGCGTGTTTACCCATACTGTCTCCTAGCGCAGTAACAATAGCTGCGTTTGTATACCCACACCGTCTCCTAGCATAGTAAAATTAACTGCGTGTGTACCCATACCATCTCCTAGCGCAGTAACAATAAAAGCGTGTGTGCCCATACCGTCTCCTAGCACAGTAGCAATAACTGCGTGTGTACGCATACCATCTCCCAGCGGAGTAACAACAACTGCATTTGTACCCATACTGTCTCCTAGCTCAGTAACAATAACTGCGTTTGTATACCCATACCATCTCTTAGCGCAGTAAAATTAACTTCGTGTGTACCCATACTGTCTCCTAGCGCAGTAACAATATCTGCGTTTGTATACGCACACCGCCTTCTACTGTAGTGAAAATAACTGCAAGTGTGTAAAAATGAAAAAAGCATCAAATAAGGGACAGGAACTTGGCCATGGTGCTGCTGCTGCTGGTGATGGAGCTTGTAGTACAAGGAGACAACATGTTACATCTGTGCCTGCTACACCTTCCTCTGGTGCAACCAGGCGCCAGGGTTTGCAGCGTATTCTTGTAGGCAATAATAGCGCTGTCAGAATGGAGAGGCCAGACAAAGTTGAGGTATTGGTAGATTACGTCGCAAACAGTGCCTCAAGTTCCATTGGATTGTCTTCCACACGCTCCACTTCTGCTGAAAGTGCAGAGCCCTCCACCTCACCCCCCCTTCAAAACAACAAGGCTGTCTCAGCCACAAGTCATGGAGCAGTCACTAATGTTCTATGATGACTCTCCTAGCTGGGATTCCATAGGCCGTCCACCTGCCTCTGCCCCAGTTGCATATATAGAGTTCCCAGATGCCCATCAACTTGTGTTGGAGGATGAGGATGTGGACAGTGAACAATGGCAGGACATCTACCATGAAGATGAAACCCCAGTGCCAACTGCTGCGGCTTTCTGCAGTCTGGAGACTGAGAAGGAGGGCAGCGGTGAGGGGTCAGTGCAAGGCGATCTGAGGGGTGATGACAAGGTCCTAGACCCAACATGGATTGAAGGCAATGATAGTTAGGAGGAAGAGGTGGTGGCCACACAGCCCCAGGTAGCCAGCAGAAGACGGAGAAGAGTGCAAAGGCAAAGTGGTCAGCCCATAGCCACTACATTGCCAGCCCAAAGCCACGACATTGCCAGCATGGCCACAATGGAACACCTTGTTCAATTCTCCGCAACATCCACCACCATCGGATACCATCCGTAGTACCAGGAGGCAGACTTTGACTCACATGATGGATGAGTATCTGTCGCATGTCTCCTGATCCTTCCCATTCAATTTCTGGGTTGGTAAATTGGAGACGTGGCCAGAGCTTGCCCTCTATGCCTTGGAGGTGCTGGCCTGCCTTGCGGCAAGTGTCTTATCAGAACGTGTGTTCAGCACTGCAGTGGGTGTCATCACCGACAAGAGGCTCCGCCTATCCATAGCCAACGTGGACATACTTATGTTCATTAAGATGAATCAGGCATGGATCCCACAGGACTTGGCTGTGCCAGCGTCTGAGTGAGTGGTTAAAGTGTTGGCTACCTCCACCTCTTCCACTTACACCGCCACATGCACCTCCATCTCCTCATCCTCCCCCTGGACCTCTACCACCTGTTTCAAAATTATTACTTTATTTTGTTTTTTATTTATAATTTTTTTACATTTATTTATTTCTTTATTTATTTTTTTATTTTATGTTATCATTTTAAGTACTTTCCCTACCTCATTTTTTGCAGGGCACTTGCCCTGTTATTATCCCCATTTTCAGCCCTCTATCCCTTACTATCCCCATTTTATAGCCATTTTTAGGTCACCAAGTTCGGGTCCCCATTGATTTCAATGGAGTTTGGGTTTGGGTCAAGTTCCATTACCCGAACCGAACTTTTGGGCATAGTTCGGCCGAACTCGTCAAACCCGAACTTTGACGGTTTGCTCAACATTAGTTATGAATAGTTGCAACCCTGTAGTCCTGGGTTCAAATCCAGCCAGAGAAAGCATCTATATGGAGTTTGTATGCTCTCCAGTTTCCTCCCACACTCCAAAGACATACTGATCTGATAGAGATTATAGATCGGGAGCGCTATTTGGGTTAGTTTTGACTATATCTGTGAAGTGCTGCAAAACATTATGACCTGGGAAGCTAAATGTAATATATGAGCAGAGCGATTCTCTGCTGTAGTTCATAGAAAGAGGTCAATAATGTCCTTATGCCCTAATGGAAAATATCATCAGGGGTTGTCTTTATGGAAAAATCCCTTGAAGAGAAAGAAGTCACAACCATTATATGATAATTCAGGGAAGGAATCAGTACTCGGGATGGAGATATAAAAAAGCTGAGAGAGGTATTCTTGAGTAAGGTACTTTAAAAAGATGTCAGAATGGTGCAGAAATGCATCATAAGTCTGAATGAACATTATTGAAAATTCCATCTACAAGCTTTTTGGTTTCTTCAGCAGTGATTACTTCCATGAATTACCTTCTGCAAGTGAGGGTCTGTGCCTGCTGAACCCCAGGACCATCAGGTCACAGCAGTGATGTTAAAGAGACCTTTCACCACCTTCGTCAAGTTCAGGTCTTTGCATCCTTTAATAGGTGCAGCACAGTTGGAATTTTTCTCCAGCCTCCACTGTTTCTGAGCAATAAGTGATGTTAGCTTTGGTGCCTCATATGCTATTTAGGCTCTGTACTGTCATGTGGGCGATGTCAAGCAAGACCAGGCGAGGAATGTGATTTTAAGTAGTGCCTAAGTACCATATCAGGCACTAAAAATACATGCATTGATAGCTTGAGAAAGGTGAGGGATAGTGAAAAATTCTAACTGCACTGGAATCAGTGGAACATCACTTCTTAAAAAATTCTAAAGACTGGAGTTTGTTGAGGTGGTGAAAGGTATTCTTTAAGTGGGTCATATTCATACAAGATTCTTTGCCAACCTTGTATCCAAGTATACACAACCCTACAAGAAGAGCAGATTATCACTAGAGATGAGCGAATCAAATCCAAATTTCCTCACGCTTCATGGTAACGATTCCCATTTAGTTCAAAATGGCTGCTGTACATATTAGGACATGGGGCAAGGAACTCTGGGAACGGGATCACCCACAATGCCATGCATGCAGCCAATCAGCAGCCAGCCCTGTGATGTCACATCCCTTTAACCCCTTCACGAGCGCACACGGCATGTTTGACTGCTGCATCCAAGGTGTTAAATCCCCCGATCGGTTATGGAGCAGGGTGTTAGCTGTAATTAATGGTTCCACCATTTTGACGCCCACCCCAGCTCTCTGCGTGATTCGCCGCGATTTAATTCGGATCGAATAGAATTGTATTGCGATTTTTGAATACTTCGCTCATCTCTAATTATCACCTATTATTTATATTGGAATCCCAGACAATATTACCCTACAGTCACTGCTCATGTTTTTTTCTCTTTCCACGATTAAATCATTGCAGTAAGACTCGTTCTGCTTACATAGGTAAATGGTACTCAGTAAACAAAACATTTAGTATCAGCAGTTTATTGTTAATTCACCTTGAGACAAGGTCATTGTATGTGACATTAATGGACTTTCTGCTAATCTTTTCTGTTACTTATATAGTTGCAAGCTGGACATGCTAAATTTAGAAGACCAGATAAGGCTATTGAGTGAGGCAGCTTACAAAATCCTTGGCATCAATTTTGTGCTACTGTGGAACACTTCACTTGACAATCACCTGGACTGCTAAGTCAAGCACACAATCCAAACTTCAGAAGAGGTCTTTCATTCCAAACTAATGTTCACTTATATAATATTACTCCTAAAAGAACCGCTGACAATTATTGCAATGTCTCGGTTCACCTCATGCATTTCCTCAATTAGATAATTTTCTGTTAATGGGAAATAATTTGTGTGTTTTGTCCATTTTGTGCTTCATATTTGGCTTTATAATAAGTAGCCTGTTTTTTCTGCTTGTTCTAAAATCATCCTTCCAGTTTAAGCATTTACAGGAAACTGTATTTCAATAAATAATTTTGAAGATTAAGTTGAGGAAATGTTTTTCTGCAGTCACTTCGACCTGTTCCAGTTTAATATCCCCATTCAATCCATTAGGATGAATTTACTATAATAAAATCCTTCTTGTTTAAGAATAGAGGCTACAAATAACAAGTGAGGCATCACTGAATGATCATAAGATTCACATAGGTTGACTCACTCTGATTGCTTTTCTCTGAGATTTATTATACTATTAATCTTGCTTTTATTAAAAAAAACAACAACAACAAAAACAATAACTGCAGTCATACTGGCTTTTCACAGGCAATTTGAGGAAACCATAATGACTTTTTTTTTTATTAAATTTGTATCTTTATTATTAATTTGAGCCTGTAACTAAAATATGCTTCAGGGTACAGGCACATGGTCGAAATTTTCAGCTGCTGGTTTTGATGCAAATGTGCAGTTATTTTGCACCAAAATTTGCAAATCCTACATATAGACTTTGTTGCAGATTCACTACGGACTTTATCCTATACATAATGAGCATCTACAAATATGAGAATCTGTAGCTTTCTTGTTTCTTCATGCAGAATGGTAAATCTCATCCATATGTATTGTACAGTACTGTAATTTCATGCAGATTTGTAGTGCAGAATCAGCACAGTAAATCTGCCATGGTCTGAAAATGGCCTTAGGCTAAGGCCCCAAGTAGTGGGCCGCAGCGAAAAAGCGCAGCAAAAACACATTGTGGTTTTTCCCTATGCTCTTTCCACAGAAAGTCCGCAGAGGAAACCTTTCTGCTTCAATTATACCTATAGGGAAACCGCCGGCATTTCCATAGGTATAATTGACATGCTGCAATTTTTGGAAATCACATATTTTTCTGCAATGTGTGAATGGGATTTGCTAGAATCTCACCCACTTTGCAGAGATTGTAAAATGCCGTGGGGCCCCAGCCTTAAAGAGGACCTTTCACGTCCTCATGTATATGCTGTTTTACATACTGCTAGAAAGCTGACAGTGCGTTGAATTCAGCGCACTGCTGGCTTTCCCGATATGTGCATCGGGGCTGGAGATATCGAGAGTCGTAGTTTCATGGTTCACTGTCAGAAGGGCGTTCCTGACAGTCTAGCTGCACTGTGAGGAACGCCCTCTCTGACAGTACTCGTCCATAGCCCTGTACTGGGGGGGGGGGGCGTTCCTCACAGCTCTGCATCATCACTGGGCTGTAAGGAACACCCCCTCTCTCTGTACTCGCCTGAACTGTCAGGGAGGGCGTTCCTTACAGCCCAGCGATGACGCTGAGCTGTGAGGAACACCTTCCCAGTGCAAGCCTATGGAGGAATACTGTCAGAGAAGGCGTTCCTCACAGCGCAGCTAGACTGTCAGGAACGCCCTTCTGACAGTGAACCGTGAAACTATGACCCCCGATATCTCCAGCCCCAGGGCACATACCGGGAAAGCCGGCAGTGCGCTGAATTCAGCGAGCTGTCAGCTTTCTAGCGGTATGTAAAACAGCATATACATGAGGACGTGAAAGGTACTCTTTAAAGTTTTGATGTGTGAACCATAAGGCTAAGGCCCCACATTGCAGAAAAGCTTTTCATTATTAGCATGGACTCGCTGCAGCCCCTCCAGTGCCCCCAGCACCCCTGAACATTGCTGCAGTAGAGTGTGTGGTGCCAGAAATCTCTTACAGGTGCATATCAATAAATTTGAATATCTTTGAAATGTTTATTTATTTCAGTAATTAAATTAAAAAAGTGGCCTCCTATATTTTCTAGATTCGTTACACGCAGAGTGTTCTATTTCAAGTGTTTTATTTCTGTAAATGTTGATTATGGATTACAGGTAATGAAAACCAAAATCTAAGAAAATTATTTATTTATTATGCTTACTTATATAGCGCCATCATATTCCGCAGCGCTTTACAGACATTGACAGTCACTTTCCCATATAGGGCTCACAATCTACATTCCCTATCAGTATGTCTTTGGAGTGTGGGAGGAAACCGGAGTACCCGGAGGAAACCCACGCAAACACGGGGAGAACATACAAACTCCTTGCAGATGTTGTCCTTGGCAGGATTCGAACCCAGGACTCCAGCGCTGCAAGGCTGCAGTGCTAACCACTGAGCCACCGTGATTAGAATATTGTAAAAATGCTCAGTATTGTAAATTCAGTGAGTCACCTGCCAAGGCTTCCTAAGCCTTTAAATGGTCCCTCAGTCTGGTTCAGTAAGACACACAATCATGGAAGACTGATTCATGATTATGAATTTAATTACTGAAATGAATGAACGTTTCAAAAATATTCAAATTTATTAAGATGCACCTGTATATATTGCTGATTAGTGTGACAAGAGCTACAGCAGTATGTATAATCTATTTCTCCTCATCTTTATTTGTGGTCTCTTTAGAGACCACTCTTATATTGTGCCAAAAACCAGAACTTAGAAGATATGTATTAGGCTGAAGTCCCACGTTGTGAAAACGCAGGGTTTCTGCCGAGGCAGAAATGCTGCATCAAAAAACTTTGTGTTTATAGTACCGGCAAAGTGGATGGGATTCTGACTAATCCCATTCACGCACTGCAGAAAAAAAATCTGCAGCGGAAACGCTGTGTTTTCAAAAATACCTGTGTTTTTGAAAATCACAGCATGTCAATTATACCTGCGTTTTCCATATAGGTATAATAGGAGCAGAGGAAAACTCTTCGAAAATGCAATAAAAAATGCTGCAGAAAAAAACGCAATTAATTTCTGCTTGTTTTTTTTCCGCAGCGTTTTTTTTGCTGCGCCTCACTACGCGGGGCCTTTTTCTACATCTACATAAAATGATGTTAGGTTGTCTCAGGTATCTTGATCCATGCAGACTACAATGCATCCCACATTTGCTGGGTTTGTGGGGGAGGATCCATAAAGTGAACATGATGATTGAGGTGGTCCCACAGATGCTCAATTTGGCTAAAGTCTGGGAAATTAGTAGGCCTGGGGTATACTTGGATATTTTGGCCATGTATTTCCAACCACTGTGCATTTCTAACCATGTTACATTGTCCTGCTGGTAGATTTCATCTGCCCCACGGGAGACAAACAACAGATATGGGTGTATGTGATCTGCAAGGAAAGTATTCATACCCAAATTGGTTCCAAGTGGCTTCCAAATGGATGAGTGGGCCAAGAGAATGTCATGAAAAGACTCCACAGACTATAATGCCAGCTTGTGTTCTTCCAGTAATGGTTGCTGGGTATTTGTTCTCTGATGTTTCTCACCTGCCAAGCTAACATCCAATTGATATAGGAGAAAACCAGACTCATTGAAGAAGGCAACCCTTTGGCAATCAGCAGTGGCTCAATTCTGATACTGTTGTGCAAACTGAAGGCTTTTTTTTTAATGCACCTTTGTTAGAATAGGTGCAGTGACCATTCGTTTGGTTTGGAGCCCCATGCACAGTAAATTTCACTGAACTTTTGTTTTAAACATCTGGTAGTCCCCTGGTACAGTTTCATGGTGAACTGGTCCACTGTAGCATGTTGACATTTACCCCTCACATCAATGACACGTGGTGATCTACAATTTCCGTGTAAGTTATTCCCAATGGTGCCATGTGTCATGATACACTTCCATCACAGCAGCTTGCAAACAGTTCACAAACCTCATGGACCATGTTCTGTCAACTTTGAAATTTGAAGGTGGTCATAATAATATTGTGATTTAACTGAATAATATAATATAGTGACAGTTGCGGGTAGTTTAGCATCAAAGGTAGCAGCTTCCTGGACTTGACAGAGGTGTTGGTGGGGCTGGGTGCCAAATAAACAGCATATCAGGTAGTGGCAATCCAAAACAAATGGCTTTATTCAGCTAGTAAGTGATAACAGGAACAAAAAAAAAAAAAACAGCCTAGCCCACACACAGGGCAATACCTCACTTCTTGAACCCTGACTACTCTCTTAGGGAAAGATGCTTTGCTGAGGTTTCTCCTCAGCAATCTGGCTCACACTGAGCCCACCAAGTCCACTTGTGGAGTCCAGTTCTCTTGGGACAGACCCCTTTGTCTGTCTCCAACTGGTCCACCATTTACCTGCTCCCTGCAGGTTCTCAGCAGCACTCCTCTGCTGTATGTACTCCCCTCTGGAGTGAGGCCCCACCTATGGGTGTGGTTGAGGATCTTTTTAACCCTGGTTTTGGGTCGCTCACCCGCGCCCTCTGGGTTCACACTCTCACAATATATATATATATATATATATATATATATATATATATATTTTATATACACAGTGCCTTGCGAAAGTATTCGGCCCCCTCCTTGTTTGAGATGAAAGTTTAGAGGGACGGCCAGGTCTTGGTAGATTTGAAGTGGTCTGATACTCCTTCCATTTCAATACGATCGCTTGCAAAGTGCTCCTTGGGATGTTTAAAGTTTGGGAAATCTTTTTGTATCCAAATCCACCATTAAACTTCTCCACAACAGTATCATGGACCTGCCTGGTGTGTTCCTTGGTCTTCATGATGCTCTCTGCGCTTTAAACAGAACCCTGAGACTATCACAGAGCAGGTGCATTTATACGGAGACTTGATTACACACAGGTGGATTATATTTATTATCATCAGTCATTTAGGACAACATTGGATCATTCAGAGATCCTCACTGAACTTCTGGAGTGAGTTTGCTGCACTGAAAGTAAAAGGGCCGAATAATATTGCACGCCCCACTTTTCAGTTTTTATTTTTTACAAAAGTTTAAAATAACCAATAAATTTCGTTCCACTTCACAATTGTGTCCCACTTGTTGTTGATTCTTCACCAAAAAATTAAAATTTTATATCCTTATGTTTGAAGCCTGAAATGTGGCAAAAGGTTGAAAAGTTCAAGGGGGCCGAATACTTTCGCAAGGCACTGTATATATATATATATATATATATATATATATATATATATATAAAGTGAGAAAGAGAGAGAAAACACCAGCCCAAAATATAGCTGGGATTGAACAAAAATATCCTTTGAAACGTTTAGGAATTGCAACCATTATTCTACAAATCCTCCTCATTTCAGGGGCTCTAAAGTAATTGGACAAATTAACATTACCATAAATAAAATGTTAATTTTTAATACTTTGTAGAGAATCCTTTGCAGACAATGACTGCCTGAAGTCTGTAACCCATAGACATCATCAAATGCTGGGTTTCCTTCTTTGTGATGTTTTGCCAGGCCTTTACTGCAGTCTTCAGTTGCTGCTTGTTTGTGGATCTTTCTGCCTTAAGTTTTGACTTAAAGAGGACCTTTCAGGTCCTCATGCACATGTGGTTTTATATACCGCTAGAAAGCTGACAGTGTGCTAAATTCAGCGCACTGTCGGCTTTCCCATTATGTGCCCCGGGGCTGGAGATATCGGTGCCGTTAATTTCGGCTCTGATCTCTTCCCACTGTCAGAAAGGCATTCCTGACAGTCTAGCTGGGCTGTGAGGAACGCCCCCCTGACAGTACTCGTCCATAGCCCTGTATTGTCAGAGGGGGTATTCCTTACCGCTCTGCGATGACGCTAAGCTGTAAGAACCGCCCCCCCCAGTACAAGTCTATGGACGAGTACTGTCAGCGGGAACGTTCCTCACAGCTCAGCTAGACTGTCAGGAACGTCCTTCTGACAGTGGGCAGAGATCGGCACCGATATCTCCAGCCCCTGGCACATAACGGGAAAGCTGACAGTGCGCTGAATTCAGCGTATTGTCGACTTTCTAGTGGTATATAAACCGCATGCGCATGAGGACATGAAAGTTCCTCTTTAAGTAAGTGAAAGGCATGCTTGATCGGGTTGAGATCTGGTGATTGACTCGGCCATTGCATAATATTCCACTTCTTCGCCTTAAAAATACTCCTGGGCTGTTTCACAGTATGTTGTGATTCCTTGACCATCTGTACTGTAAAGTGCTGTCCAATCAGCTTTGGCAGAATGAATCATTTGACTACCCTACAATGTCACATGTAGGTTTCCTACTGTACCTATAGGCAGCAGGTTCAGGGGCATAAGTATGGAAGTAACATTTCCAATATTTACCCACAAATGATACTGTGGAGACTAGCAGAAGAGTTACATTTACAGTTTGACATAAGAGTATATAGAGAACATTAGCACCTTAGAAATGTGATACTATTTTATGTGCTATGTTCACACTAGTGTTTGATTTCTGTCCTTCAGGTCTGTATGGGAACCCAAAAGATGGAAACCCTGTCTGCATTAAAAACAGTGACCCGCAGAAACCCGCGGACCCCATACACTATAATGGGGTCCGTCTGGTTTCCACCGATTTTATACTGAAATTGAATCCTGGACGGAGACGAGCAAACACTAGGGTGAACCTAGCATTTGTACATATCCTATTACAATTGATTTATTTAGAGATGAATTTGTTATTAATTTAGTAATTTAGTAAAATAGCTAAAGTTTTTTTTTTTAATCTTAGGTAGGAAAGAGAAAATAAGTGTTTTAAATTTACATGGTTTAGATAATTTGGTAACTATAAATAATAAGTTTAACTGATTTAGAAGTTTATTTACTAGTTTCTCATAATATAGTAAAAGGAAAGTCGTAAAGAGCAGCTTAAGAGTTAATCACTGTTAACATTCACATTAATGATGTCAAGTTGGTGTTAGCCCATTGTTTGGTTGGAATGTTAAGCGGGGATGTTTTGACCTACAGTATCTATTATCTCTGGCTATAAATATCTTAGCTGGATCCACATCACTTTGGTGAGGAGGCAGCTTGTTACACTATGTAATATTGAGTGATGCAGGAAATGGAAATTTTTCCCATATAGGAAACTATAATTGCTCTGGTTTATGAGTTTACTTAGGAAAAATAAAAAGTGAGAGAATTGTAAGGTCAACATGCACCTAAGACACTCAATGATTTATGAAGCTATTTATTTATTTAGATTATTGTGGTTCTTATGATGTTTATTGTATTTAACGTTTTACAATGAAGTACATTTATATAGTTATAACGGAACTAGGCAGAGAATGCAGTTCTTCCGTAAAACTCAGGGGATACTTTCATAATTGCTGTTTACACCTATAGAGATAATTTACAATATACGTGTGTAATTTCATTTCACTGTTCCATGTGTATGTACATGATGAGTGCCACCATTTGTGATTTATGACTGTGGCTGTATCTGTAGTGTACATTTCTCTTGGAGCTGCTGGCTGGATACAATAAAAAGAGTAGATGAAAATCTGCTTATTAACTCCCTCATTCAGAAACAGCCACAGGACCATGCTGGACATACAGTGGGTAGAAGAAAGTATTCAGACCCCTTTAAATTTTTCACTCTTTGTTTCATTGCAGCCATTTGCTAAAAGCAAAAAAGTTCATTTTATTTCTTATTAATGTACACTCAGCACCCCATCTTGACAGAAAAAAACAGAAACGTAGATATTTTTGCAAATTTATTAAAAAAGAAAAACTGAAATATCACATGGTCATAAGTATTCAGACCCTTTGCTCAGTATTGAGTAGAAGCCCCTTCCTTTTGAGCTAGTACAGCCATGAGTCTTCTTGGGAATGATGCAACAAGTTTTTCACATCTGGATTTGGGGATCCTCTGCCATTCTTCCTTGCAGATCCTCTCCAGTTCCGTAAGGTTGGATGGTGAACGTTGGTGGGCAGCCATTTTCAGGTCTCTCCAGAGATGCTCAATTGGGTTGAGGTCAGGGCTCTGGCTGGGCCAATCAAAAATGGTCACGGAGTTGTTCCAAAGCCACTCCTTTGTTATTTTAGCTGTGTGCTTAGGGTCATTGTCTTGTTGGAAGGTGAACCTTCGGCCCAGTCTGAGGTCCAGAGCACTCTGGAAGAGGTTTTCTTCCAGGATATCTCTGTACTTGGCCACATTCATCTTTACTTCAATTGCAACCAGTCGTCCTGACCCTGCAGTTGAAAAACACCCCCATTGCATGATGCTGCCACCAACATGTTTCACTGTTGGGATTGTATTGGGCAGGTGATGAGCAGTGCCTGGTTTTCTCCACACATATGGCTTAGAATTAACGCCAAAAAGTTCAATCTTCATCTCATCAGACCAGAGAATCTTATTTCTCATAGTCTGGGAGTGTGTTTTTTGGCAAACTCTATGTGGGCTTTCATATGTCTTTCACTGAGGAGAGGCTTCCTTCGGGCCACTCTGCCATTAAGCCCCAACTGGGGGAAGGCTGCAGTGATAGTTGACTTTGTGGAACTTTCTCCCATCTCCCTACTGCTGTTCTCTCACAATTGCTCAGTTTGGCTGGACAGCCAGGTCTAGGAAGAGTTCTGGTCGTCCCAAACTTATTCCATTTAAGGATTATGGAAGCCACTGTGCTCTTAGGAACCTTGAGGGCTACAGAAATTCTTTTGTAATCTTGGCCAGATCTGTGCCTTGCCACAATTCTGTCTCTGAGCTCCTTGGGCAGTTCCTTTGACCTCATGATTCTCATTTGCTCTGACATGCACTGTGAGCTGTGAGGTCTTGTATAGACAGGTGTGTGCCTTTCCTAATCAAGTCCAATCAGTTTAATTAAACACAGCTGGACTCCAATGAAAGAGTAGAACCATCTCAAAGAGGATCAGAAGGAAATGGACAGCATGTGAGTTAAATATGTGTGTCACAGCAAAGGGTCTGAATACTTATGACCATGTGATATTTCACTTTTCTTTTTTCTTAAATTTGCAAAAATATCTACATTTCTGTTTTTTTTCTGTCAAGATGGGGTGCTCAGTGTACATTAATTAGAAATAAAATTAACTTTTTTGCTTTTAGCAAATGGCTGCAATGAAACCAAGAGTGAAAAATTTATTAAAGACTCTTGGTTGTGATAAAATGCTTCTATTTATCTCCAACATGAGCCCAAAACTTCTGTTTCTGCTTCCATTTCTCTGCTTGTGCTTACTCTTCCCCTTCCCCCTTTCCATAGACCTATATACACATGTATAACCTGAGTCATGTGACTACAGCTGGTTTCAACCTAAATATTCCAAATTGTTTATTTTTTAATGAAACCGAATAAATTATGGATGTACTAAAATGTCCATCACAACATGCATTCCGCATTGAAAATACACAAGACACATGTGCCTATGAGTCACTGTGATGTCTTTGCATCACCTGACATCCTCTCAGCCAATAGTCAGTGGTAGGTGGAGTCCTTACAGTGCTGATATACAGTATATAAGATACTGTGTGCAGGAACTTGAAGCATTTCAGTGATGGTGGAAGTAGGTGATGGATGTGTCGTTCATCACTGCCTGATTCAATGCAATGACTCAATTTTCTTCAGCAATACACAAAATTGACTGCAGCAAAACTTGCAATACAGATAGGGAATCATAGTAGTAGGAGAAGTAGAACAAAGTTTAGTAAGATTTAATCAATTACAGGCAGATAGTGATGGAAATCATAGATAGAAATGAAGGAGAATATCCATGCTGTGTGAGCCAGACTGCTGCAGTAATACTGACAAAGGACAGTTAACCCTTTCATTGCCAATAATCAAATTTTGTTTAAATATGTTTCACCATAGCACAGTTTAATCTGTGACTGTTCACAGAGTGTTTTACATTGTTTTTACTGGCAAAGTCAGTCCTGATAGTGAAAAATCTTTTCTTAAAGTTTTTTTGGGCAAGAGTTAACATTTTTTTTTAATTAAATACATACAAACTGCTGTTGTAACATCAAAACACTGATTCCACCAGCACTAATCTGAAAAATCTTTGTTTCTTAAGATTTTTTCTTTTTTTGTTTACCCAGCTAAAAAAAACAAAAACAAAAAAAGAAGCTGACTGACGCAGTTCTAGTATAATACTCACTGACCAGGTCACTCTTTTAGTACTTTGCTATTTTTTGGAATAGTATATTTTGTAAAAAAAAAACCACAAAAAATGACATACACACAGTCTCAGAATTGTTGCCAATCACTATTATAATTAAGCAATGTGCAGTAAAATTACTGTAAATAAAACAGCGCAGGGGACTGGCAAAAGGAGGGGGAGGAGGAAACACTCACGCAAGTACTAACAATAAGAATGTGTGGGGCAACAGCAACAATACTTCTGGTTTTGGTGGAAACACCAGTAGCCATGGTTTTGTTGTACCTACTGAAAATCATCATCTGTGGCCTGGTCAATCACATTATTCCATGCTGTACTGCCATTCATGTTGCCCCAGCTACTACCACTACCACCACTGAGCCAGATATGTAATACAGCCTGTTCCATCACAGTCCACTATACCACACTGTTGGTGCAACAGTGTTGGCATAAAAAAAAAGTTAGATTGAAAAAGATCCCCACTTCAAAAAACCCCATGCCATTGTATTTTCCAAGCCAACACCATTTTCATTTCACATCTGCTCCCTTGAAGGGATAATTTTTGATGGCTTTTTGTTTAGCAAAACCACTTTTTCACTTTTCAACTAGGCACACAGCCACAAATTTGTCTCCCAAATAACAAGCCTGTAGCACTTACAAGTCATCAAAATGGGCTAATTCTTCTGTAAAACAATTGCTTTTTGCAATATAACTGCCATGTGTGTCTAAAAAAAAACCAAAAACGGTGATTTTTTGAAACATTTTAAAAGTTAAAATGTATATGTTTTAAGTCAATTTAAGTTGTGGTTTGTACCAAACGTGTTAAATCTGAAGCTAATCTTGGGACCGAATTATCTGAAACCCAAACAAAACAAATCTTGAAAGATTTGCCCATCTCTACATCGGATTTGTATTCTATCTCGAGATGTAAAGCTGTTTAGCAGAGGGAGAAGGAGAAGGGAAACAGCCTGATAAGAGAAGAAAGAAGCATTTTTCTTTGATAAGATGTAATTCTGGTGGCAGGTCCTTTCAACAGTCCCCACTTCTGGCTTACTGTGTTTGGTCACCACACCCTGTGCTCTCTTGCTGCTAGCACCTCCCCTTAGTCTGGGCACCTCTCTCTCCTCCTCCTGGTTTCTCCTCCTCCCTAGCTCTGCTACCTTAAAATGCACATACTAGCCTTATCACTCTCTTAAAGGGCTGTTGTGTGCACTAACAATTCTCTCCCTAACCTTTCCCTTAAAATTCCTCTTTATATACTGCTCAGCTGCTGGCCTCGGGACAGTTTTATCACATTGGTGGGCCCAGTGCAAAGGTTTCATAAGTGGCCCCCCCCCATCACCACAGCTGAAAGCTGCCAAAAACTTAGATTTTATATGGTGACTTTCAATGGTTGAAAATGTATTATCTGACCGATGGAACGTTCCGCCTGTCAGAAATGTTTTATACGTTCATCTCTAGTGATAATCGCTATTGCTATTACTTTAGCATGTAACGGATATCACTAGAGAGGCGTTCAGCATATTTTACTCTAGAAAGATCAGGTATGGACAGGGCAGGGACAGTGAAAAAAATCTAAACTTTATTGGTGTGTATGTGTTGTGTAAATGTTTGGTGCAACTCTTTTGGCACTGCGACCTAGACGATGGTAAATGTCTGGGTCGCAGCACCAATAAACTTCCTGATTATGTTATGTTCAGAGGGATATCACATAAAATACCCCTGTAATTAGGCTATGTGCGCCACAGTAAATTTAGTTCCACCCACTTCTATGTTGACTCCACCCATTCTCATCTATTTTTCTATGTGCCCCCACACAGTATAATCCTCCTAAGATCACCCTAACATTATATGCCCCCACATTATAATGTTCCCCTCCAATTGCCCCATGATATGAAGTCCCCTCTCTTGATGCCCCAGTTTCAACTGGGGAAAACTATTGAGGGACATTAAACTGGGGCAGCTGGAGGGGGACATTAAACTGTGGGGGTAGTTGGAGGGGACATTAAACTGGGGACAAATAGAGGCAGACATGTCCCCCTCCAGCTACCCCCACGGTTTAATGTTCTCCTCCAGTTGCCCCCAGTTTAATGCCCCTTTCCAACTTGCCCCCAGTTTAATGCCCCCCAGCTGCCCCCAGTTTAATGTCACCCTCCATCTACCCCCCAGTTTAATGTTCCTCTTCATCTCCCTCCAGTTTAATGTCCCCCCTTCATCGGCACCCAGTTTGATGCCCCTCTCCATCTGCCTCCAGTTTAATGTCACCCTCCATCTGCCCCCCTAGTTTAATATCCCCCTTCATCTGCCCCCAGTTTAATGTCCCCCTTCATCTGCCCCCAGTTTAATGCCCCCCTTCATCTGCCACCAGTTTAATATCCCCTTTCATCTGCCCCAAGTTTGATGCCTCCCCTTAATCTGCCTCCAGTTAAACATAATAAAACACTGATACTCACCTCTCCTCGCTCCCCTGCTGTCTCTTCTCCTGGTCTGTTAAGGGAGCTACAGGCGTGATGTGAGTGACGTCATCACATCACACCTACAGCTCCCGGGGACCGGAGCACACCGTGAACGGTTCCTGCTTCATCATTGTACTGTATTTAACTCATCTGCATCCGGAGAGGATGCAGATGAGCTGATACCAGGACATACCTCCCGCCGACCGGGACAGCATGGCAGGACCCGGAATCCCCGGACGGTTGGGAGATATGCCCAACGGGGCCCCCGTACCATAGGGCCCGGTGCAAGTGCACCATTGGCCCTATGGTTAAAGCAGCCCTTCCTGGCCTGGTTCCTAGTTTGCTAGTTCCTGTGAGGGTATTCTGCTACTGCATCCTGATTGATTCTCCCTGTATAGACCTTCACTTGTTTCTGACTTTGTTGCTGATCTTGATGCTATCCTGTTGTTCTCCTGTGTCTGACCCTGGCCTATCTCTGACCTACAAACCAGTGCTGTCGATACTGACTTTCTGTCTGTTTAATATTTTGCATGCATCCCACCAGGCATAGACCCTCTGATGGTACGTACTGGTATCTCTTTAGCCCTGGGCCAACAGCTACCTATATTAGGATCAATCCAGGGGCGTAACTACCGGGGTAGCAGTGGTAGCGACTGCCACAGGGCCCGGAACATTACGGGGCCCGGAGCCCTGTGGCAGCTGCTACCGCGAACCCCACAATCACTGCTATCGTTATACTCCGGGGTCTTTTGAGACCCCGGAGTATAACGATCGGGGGCCCAGGGGAGGTGAGCAAACATAAAAAACACTGTAACTCACCTCTCCGCCGCCCCGCAGGCTTCGGGCCTGTTTGGTGACGTCCCAGACGTCAGCCGACGTCATTTTGTGTCGCGACGCCGGCCTGGATCGCGCGAGATCCGGTCCGACATTGAAGATGGCCGAAGTAGCGCACGGGAGTGCACCGGAGCGAGGAAGAGGTAAGTTGCAGTGTTTTCTATGTTTCTATCCTCCCCTGGGTCTCCGATCATTATACTCTGGGGTCTGAAAAGACCCCAGAGTATAATAATCGTTCATGGGTGGTCCACTATGGGGCATAATACTGTGTGCAGGGGCCACTATAGGGCAAACTACTGTGTGCAGGGGCCACTATGGGGCAAACTACTGTGTGCAGGGGCTACTATGGGGCAAACTACTGTGTGCAGGGGCTACTATGGGGCAAACTACTGTGTGCAGGGGCTACTATGGGGCAAACTACTGTGTGCAGAGGCCACTATGGGGCAAACTACTGTGTGCAGGGGCTACTATGGGGCAAACTACTGCGTGCAGGCACCACTATGGGGCAAACTACTGTGTGCAGGGGCCACTATGGGGCAAACTACTGTGTGCTGGGGCCACTATGGGGCAAACTACTGTGTGCAGGGGCCACTATAGGGCATAATATTGTGTGCAGGGGCCACTATGCTGCATAATACCATGTCCAGGGGCCACTATGGGGCATAATACTGTGTGCAGGGGCCACTATGGGACATAATACCGTGTGCAGGGGCCACTATGGGGTATAATAGTGTGCGCAGGAATGCGGTTTGTGTGTGGGGGGGGTGTTGGGGGCGGCGGTTTGGGGGGGTTGGGGGCAGCGGCTTGGGGGGGGGGGCCATGTCAAATGTTCGCCTTGGGGCCCAGCCATTCCTAGTTACGCCACTGGATCAATCTGTGAGGTAGCGACCTTTTAGTCTCGCCGCTGCTAGGGGAGTCTTTAGAGCAATGTGCCTTGGGAAAGGTATGCAAAATAGCTCTGCTCCAGAAATAAGAAAAATTAGAAACCTGTAGGTGACTTTGTTTTAAGTCAAGGTCCAACTTAGGTCATAATAGCAATGCCAGCTGGGCATAATATGGTGGAGCTCAGCTTTACCTATAGCAATCTCCTTTCCTGTTTACTAACAGTGTCTCTACAGGACTTACAGTATGGCCAAATTATGCAAACTAACAGCAGAACAGTCAAATAAACATGAAGCATACTATCCAATAAGAAGACTTCAATACTGGAACAGGATGGTGATGATAATCGTTGATTATGTTGTTAATCTGTTTTCCCTTAGTCCTAACAGCAGCACAGTATGGGATATTTCTGTCCCTGTGAGCTGGTAGGACAGGCACAATTTTTAATTAAAATAATTAGTTATTACCCGCCGTATAATTGGGCAAAGGAGACCTCTCCACACTATGTCAATTATAAATAAGAAAAAAATATATCAAAGCTTATCCTGTGTTAGGACTAAGGGAAAACAGATTAACAACATAACGTCCTTATGACCTACCGGCAGCGAAATATGGGGATGTAGCAAGAAAACCGCTATGGAGGGTCCTCTCGTACTACTGAGTTCAATACAGAATGCCTGAAGGCTGTGGTCACAGAGCTATATATATCCAATCTATAATGCCTTACAAAGGTCAATTGAGAACTCCAAGAGACAACTGCGTTGATCTGATCTAGAGGAACCGAGTTGCCATCTTGTTAATATTAGCCTGGGAAGGCACTTTAAGATTAAAACCATGGAGTAATCTCAGTAGACTGTCTTGAAAAAAAGAAATATATGGCTCTTTCGCTGAGAAGGCCTGCAGGTCTCCAACTCTCTTTGCAGAGGTGATGGCCAATAAAAAAGTAATCTTAAATGAGAGGAATTTAAGATCAACCTCCTCCAAGGGCTCAAAGGGAGGGTCATATAGTTCAGTAAGGACTGTAGAAAGGTCTCACTGTGGAATGGGAGCTGTTCCTGTGACAAATGCCTACCCAAGCAGGCTGAGGACTGCTAACCGCACCTTCAGAGTGGCAGGGCTAAGACCTTTGTCTAAGCTGTCCTGTAAAACGCCAATAGAAGGGTTGGCACTGTTTGCTCCTTTTTCGAGCACCAATCCCTAAAGATGTTTATTATCCTGGTGTGACTTCTGTTGCTAGATTCAGCTCTCGAGATTGAGAGGGTGTTCAGGACGGCATCTGACAGTCCTCAGGTTGAAACGCCTCAGATCCTGGTAACTCTGTGTTCCTTGAGAGACCAGGTTCTGGATTAGGGGAAGCCTCCAATAGATTCCCCGACTCATCTGAATGAGTTGGGAAAACCAAGCTCTTTTCGGCCAGAATGGTATGATGGCTATTACCATGGCTTTGTCCTGACTGATTTTCATCAATGCCTTTTGTATCGTGGAAATTGAAAGGGATATATATGCCAGTCTGAACCTCCAAGGGATGGACAGGGAATCCACTGCCAAGGGAAACAGACACAGGAAACAGAATTTCTCCACCTTGGCATCGAGTCTGGTCACCATAAGGTCTATTTCCAAAGACCCCCACCTCAGGGTAATTTGATGGAAAACCTCCTGATTGAGGGACCATTCCCTGGAAACAGATATACCCTGACTCAACTGGTCTGTAGTTATGTTGAGGGACCTCTAATGTGGACAGATGGGTCAGATTCTTCTCTGCCCAGGCAAATATCAATCCTATCTCTCTGAGGAGTGACTGTGACCTGGTGCCTACCTGTGTGTTCAGGTAAAAAACGGTTGTCATGTTGTATGATCGGACCTTTACAGCCTTCCCCCTGAGTTGTGAGCAAAGTGGAGGAGTGCCAGGCAAACCACTCTGAGTTCTCTCCAGTTGGATGACATATTCCTCTCTAGGAAATTCCAGGTCTCCTGAACTGGTACTTCATTGTGGACAACCTATCCTGAAAGAGAGGTGTTGGTTGTCAAACGGGTCCAACAAGGTTGGACCGTGGACATCCCATCTTTCAGATATATCCACCATCTGAGGAAAAGATGGGTCTTGAGAGACAGGGAGAAGGTCTTGTTGAGGCCCAGCGGGCTGCAGTTTCACACCTCAAGTATCTCCTTCTGGAGGGGACGAAGGTGCCATAGTGCTCATGGAACCACCTCTGCAGCATCTGCCATAAGTCCTAAGACTTTCATGGCTGTCTGGATGGATATCAGATGAGGATAAAATTGGAACTGTGCTGCTGTGATGATCTTTTTTTTTTTTTAACTGTAATTTTTATTAAAGTTTTATAAATGTGACAAAAATAACACAGACAGAATAGACCGCAAAACAAAAACAGAGCAATAACATCAAAACCATCAAGAATAAGGGGCAAACACAGAAATAAGAAAGACACACAAGACCATGGACGGTATGGAGGGGGGAGGATAAGACAAGACAAAAGGAGGGTGAGGGGCAGAAGAGATCAGAGACCTTGGAGGCTACAGTATGTATCCCAAGGGGACCAGATAGACTGGAAGACCTCCACCTTATTGTTAAGAGTGGCAGTGAGGAACTCCAGACTTCTAACATCTTTGATACGGGCCACCAGCTCAGAACCTGTGGGGGGATGTACACTCTGCCAGTGGAGAGCCACCAGTGTTTTAGCCGCAGTGCAAATATACAGAAAAAGCGTAGACGACGTCCTGCTAAGGAGTTGCGGCGGCAGATTAAGATAAACCAAGGGATCTAGAGGGACTCCCCCGAAGAAAGAGAACATTTGTCATGGCCTCGACCTCCCTCCTAAAAGGGCAGAGCATGTGAAAGGTCCAAAAAATGTGGTATAAAGTACCCATCTCAGAAAGGAATCTCCAACAAACAGGTGGAATATTCGGTTTAAGAGTATGCAGTAGAACAGGGGTGTGGTACCAGTGCATCAAAATCTTATATTGCGTCTCACAAAATGTAATGCAGGTAGAAGACTTGGCTGCACGGGACCATAAAATCTGCCACGGGGCAGGCAAGATCTGCCTACCCACAGCCTCATTCCATCGAGTCATATATTTGTGAGCCAGGGGAGGCTGCCCCTCCAGAGAGGTGAAAGGCGGTAAATAGCTGAGATCAGACCCTTCGTAGAAATGCCAGCCCTGCACAACCTCTCAAAAATGGTAGGGGCAGAGACCCGCGCCCCAAATAGGGTGGACACAAAATGAGCTATTTGTTGATAGTGGAGCCATTCCGTGCGTGGCAGGCCCAGAGCAGAAGTAAAATTGTCAAAAGGCCTAAGCTCCAAGGTAGACGGGTCAATCAAGTCAGCCACATGGAACAGACCCAGCCTGCTCCAAGGGTGCATCATAGCTGCTATCAGTCCCTCCGGGAGGAGAGGATTAAAAAGAAAGGAGACCATAGAGGAATTTTTTGAGGCCAGTGGGAAAATTTTATGACAAGTAAGCCAAATAGCTCTAGTGAAGCAGATTGGGCCCAGGAGGGGAGTGGCTGGTAGGGGGGTGGTGCCGGACCACAGGAAGACATTGGGATGGATTGGAGCCAACCAAAGCTTTTCAATTTCCACCCATTTAGTATAGACCTTTGAGGCTGACCAGAATGGGATACAGCGAAGCTGCGCCGCCCCATTAGTAGCTGTGATGATCTTTGTCTTCCTGGGCGGAGGTAAGGAAATTCTCATGAGGTTAGAATCTAGGATGAAGCCTACAAACTTTTTACTAGTGGATGGTATGAAGTCTCATTTTTCCCAGTTTATCAGCCATCCTAGATTCTGGAGAAATTCTTATAGGACGTCTTCTGACTCAGCCTTTATAAGCAAATGAACGATGAAAAGTCCCTGAAGTCTGAAGGCAGATGCTATGGGAACCACCACCTTGGTGAAGATATGGGGAGCAGAGGAGAGGCCTAAGGGTAAAGTTGTGAATTGCAAATGTTTTCTGCTTCTAGCAATGACTACAGATATTCTGAAATATTTCCTGTCAGGAGGGTACACAGCAACATGCAGTTATGCGTCCTTCAAATCTAGGGTAGCAAAGACATCACCTTGCTGCATGAAGAAGTTGACAGTTTTTGGTCTCCATGCAAAAGAGACTTTTTTTGGGTGAAGAGATTGAGGTATCTTAAATCTATTATCATTCTGCAGTCTCCTGATGGTTTGGTCACCAGGAAAACTGAGAATAAACACAAGGAGAGGTACCTCCTCTAAAATCCGTTTTTTTAGGATCTCCATGATGGATCCCTCGAGGACTGCCTGCTTTTGTGGGAAGTAAATGGGTCTGAATAAACCTGTCGAATGGAGGATGGCAGAATTCGATTGCATACCCATGTTGTATGAGTTCTCTCCAAGTTGCCAGAAAATGAGATAGGCGTCCTCTGACAGGAAAGTTGAAGACTGAAGGAGGAAGACAGATGGAGTCAAAAGTCTGGATTCTTTTTGTTGGCATCTCTGGAGAATTTTCGCCCAGAGCCTCTGCCCTGAAATCTGGAACACCTCTGGAACTGAGGCCTAGGTTGCTGAGGCTGTTGGGGGCTTCTGTCTCTCCTGCCCTGTCTGGACCTGCTCCAGGAAGACTGGGAAAGACTCTTCCCTTTTTGTCAGCAAGACCCTCAATAATGTCATCCTGCCCTTTGCCAAAGAGCTTCCCAGGCTTAAAGGGTAGGGAGCAGATGTTGTATTTTGATGCGTTATCTGCCCACCAGGGTTTCAACCATAGTGGTTTATGTGCAGCAGTGGTGAAGGCATAGGCCAACTTAACTTCAGGAGAAATGCGTCAGCCAAGAAATCTGCTGCCAGGGAGATTGACCTCATAAAGGACAGCATGTTGTCCCTGGACACCCCGGAGTCAATATTTTTTTCCCACTGTTATAAATCCGTGCAAAACTTGGTCGTCACTTAGTTGGGTGCAACACCAACGGAGACTTGAACAGAGGTGGCTGAGTAAGCCTTCCTGAGGGTGCACTCTGCCCACCTATCCATTAGGTCTTGAAGGTTGGAGAGATAGTTTGGCTACAGCCATGTCCACCTTAAGAGGAGGATCCCAGCAGTCATGTTGGACATCTGAGATAGGAAAGAGGGTCTTTAACTGCTTGGAAAGCACAAAGGCTTTTTAAGCGTGCTTCCACTAGGCCGTCATAGCTCTTCGAGTGTACTGTCAACTTGGAAGGCCCTAGGCCAACTAGAGATGAAGCTTGAGGCTTTCCCTGTGTCAACATCATGATCACCGTCCCGGATGGACTTAAGCAATTTTTGGATTTTTTCCAATGGAAAAAGAGGCATGCTAGACCCCTTGAACAATTCCTCTTCTGATGAAGAATTGGTCTCATCTACAATTTGGAACACTTCAGCAGAAAGCCTAACTGATCATGATTGCCTGCCTTCAGACTGAGGTTTTTTGGCAATGTGGGAGATGAATTCCCAAAACTCCTTCAAATCGAGCCAAATCGAGCATCCGGATCTACATAGCAGTACCAATCATTTCACTTATTATGCAGCTGTTCTTATAAGGAGGCAGCTATTTCCATCTTGATTTGTATGCTGTCTTTTCTAAATAGAGTATGACCCGATTCACAAATGTTCCTTGTTTCATTGTCTGTGTACCGTGACTGACTAATAACATCCTAATCATCTCTTGCTGTTATTAGTTATGGGATTTTGCTTCCCAAATATCAGCATTAATTTAACTAGTATGGTCCTTATACGGTGCAGCAGAGTTCCATTTGCTAGTATCGCAGATCTGAGTTCGATTTTTAACATAAAATATAATTTGAGATTCAGAACAAAACTCCAAATAAACCTATTAAGATTGTATTATGTGCATTATATTCATTTTAAATGATGAAAATTACAAAATTTTTCCTTGACCCAAACTACTATGTTACAAATAGTTCTTTGGACTGGGGAGTATGGCATAGGCGGCATCGGTTATAATCATAGCCGCCAGGAAGAGGAATGTTGCAGACACGGCATGATAAATGTTTCCGCTTAGAGTTGCCACCGCCAGAGGTATATGATGACATCAATAAATCAAAGAATTATACTTAAACGAAAAAAAAAAGGTAGATACTACCTTGTCAAGATGGAATAAATTATTAGACTTATATATGCAGGTATATAATGCAACAAACAAAAGACAAGCTAAGCTATGTCCATAGAAGTAGCAGGATTCTCTTGATACAAGAGAGGCAAAGGAATGCTGGCAAACAGGTTTAAATAAAAGGGGAGGGAGGAGCAACTCCCCCCCCCCCCTTGACGTCATATCCGTCTGGATGTAATCTCTATAAAGAAATTACATCCACAAATAAATATATATATATATCGCTCCCCGGAGCATGACGTCAATATGATGTCACATCTGCCTGGAGAGCACCAGAAAAACATTTTGGCCAGAACTCCATACAGTGAGTGGAGTTCCGATTACCGGAAGTGACAAAAAACACCACTTCTGGCAACATGGAAATTTTCTTACAGCATTTGTTTTATTGGTTATTTATAAAATATTATTTTATACAGTTAACCAATTCTTTATAAAAGAATTTTTCAACAGGGACCTATAATCCTAGACAAATTTAAAGGATAATGAAATGAATACCAGATATTTCTATTGCTTTCCTTTGGAGCCAAATCGAGCGTCCTGATCTACATAGCAGTACCAATCATTTCACTTATTATGCAGCTGTTCTTATAAGGAGGCAGCTATTTCCAGCTTGATTTGTATGCTGTCTTTTCTAAATAGAGTGTGACCCGATTCACAAATGTTCCTTGTTTCATTGTCTGTGTACCGTGACTGACTAATAACATCCTAATCATCTCTTGCTGTTATTAGTTATGGGATTTCGCTTCCCAAATATCAGCATTAATTTAACTAGTATGGTCCTTATACGGTGCAGCAGATCTGAGTTCGGTTTTTAACATAAAATATAATTTGAGATTCAGAACAAAACTCCAAATAAACCTATTAAGATTGTATTATGTGTATTATATTCATTTTATATGATGAAAATTACAAAATTTTCCAATATATGTATTCCTCATAGTGTTCAAGTAAGTTTCTGCTGTCAGTTGGAGCCTTCATTGTTTGCTGTCAGTAGATAAAACTGTGTCTTGGCCATGTAATGGAAACATAGGGGCTCACTATAACACACATCTCTGATAACTTTACTATTACACACCTGAACATTTTATCATTAATATAATTATTATTAGTAATAATAATAATAATAATAATAATAATAATAAGAATGTTTTGTAAAGAATAATTTATCACATAAAATGGTAATACTCCTTTAATTCACTGGGTTAGTATGACATAGCATAACCTAAGCAGTTAAACATGAAATTTGGCTGTGCTATATCTTTAGTTTCTGGCACAATTGGATATCACACACCAGATTACTTTTAAGCACAAGATACTGGCTTTAAGATTACCACTTTAGCTAATTACGGAAATAAAATAAAGAGTGTTTTCTTAATGGGAACCTTCAAGGAAGAAAACCTTGTGATTTAGTTCAATAACAGAGATTTCCGACTTCCCTGCTGTTTCTGTATTTTGAGATGTTGAGTTAAGAGGTTAGCTGGGTGAACGTCAGCTTTGATATGAAGGATCTGAGGGTAGTAACCTTACTGTTACTTTGATGTTAGACATAAACAAGGAAGTCGCATTGTGACCTAGCAGCCTTGGGTTAACAGAGATGGGCTAGCACAGCACAAACGGGTACTGAGCCAAAAATGTTTCTCACTATGGGAATTGCTCATTGAAATTTAAAATAATAATGATAATAATAATATGAATAATAATTATATCTCTACCAGCACAATAAGAAAAGAAACATTTTCTATAATGAATTTACAGAAAGCAGTTTGAATGAAGCACTGATGTACAGTATAAGCACTTAATCAGTACAGAATTACTGCAAACCTGGCAAGGTGGTGAAGTGTTATACTTAATGTGTTAGACAAGGAAAGTTTCTTTTAGAAAATCACCTATGCAGTCCACCAACCTCATATCCTAGATGGAGTATGACCTTGGCTCACAAAAGATCTGTTAAGTACACCAACTTTGATGTAGTATTCTTGCTCGAATAAACAAAAAATCCCAGGCCTTTTTATGTCTGAAGTTCTTATAAGTGATGGCACAGTCACAAGGATATCGTATTATCACTTATGAGCCAATAATGCATATAGTCCAGGCAAAAGTGTCAGAGCCTATCCTATTAGATAATAAAAACATTTGCAATCAAGGGCATAGCTATACGGGGTGCAGAGGTAGCAGTCAGGTCCTGGAGGCTGAGGGGGCCCAAAGACCTCATTACAACATAATAAGACAACAGTATTATACATGGCACATGCACAGTGGGAGCCCTATTAAAGATTTTGCAATGAGGCCCAGGAGCCTCTAATTACACCTCTGTTTGCAATGCTGGCTTTGTTAAAGGCTCGTCTGATCCCATAGGACAATATATGATCCTTTTCTTGTCTACAACTATAAAATACATAATATGATCATGTACATAAGTCCTTAGAGTCAGATTTTTACTTTATGGAGAAGGTCTATCTACAATTTAAAAATACATAGACTTTTTAGATATCATGTCAGTTATACAGATTTTACCCTAATATGGATCGGCTTCTACTGAATTTTTGAATATGAAAAACTGACATATATCATCTTTGACCACTTGAAGGACTCTACATAATGAATTACTGTATTTCTGCATGTTTTAACAGCTGCTGAAGAGGAACTAATGAAAATCCTGAAATGTGTTTGGAAGGAATAATTCTATTTACTGCAGCACTTATCAACATTGTTAAATAAATTCATTTCCTTCAGCCTGTGGCACATTTGTAGGTGCAAATACATATTGGCAGACAGAAAGACATTTATGCTGCAGCATGATTCCTGCTGCTGGCAACTTCGTGTCTCATGTGGCATCCATGAATATTGTTAATCAAGCACTATAGAGCTGGAGTACAGGCAAAGACCTCTAGTCTTCCATAGTCCACAGTGTTACACATGATCACTTAGAAAGAACCTATGCCTTTGGTAACTATTTTTATAATATTTTCAGTATAATATTCATATACAGTTGAAACCAGAAGTTTACATACACTATATAAAAAGACACATATGCATGTTTTTCTCACTATCTGACATGAAATCAGAATAAACCTTTCCCGTTTTAGGTTAATTAGGATTACCAAAATTATTTATATTTGCCAAATGCCAGACTAATGAGAAAGAGAGAGAATTTTTAAGGCATTTTTATTACTTTCTGCAAAGTCAAAAGAATACTATGCCTTTAAACAATTTGGGACAACGTATATGATTATGTCATGTCTTTGGAAGCTTCTGATTGATTCTGATTATTGGCAACATTTGAGTTAATTAGAGACACACCTGTGGATGTATTTTAAGGCACACCTGAAACACACTGCTTCTTTGTGTAACATCATGGAAAAGTCTAAAGAAATCAGCCAAGATATCACGAAGTTAATTGTGGACTTGCACAAGTCTGTTTCATCCTTGGGTGCAATTTCCAGATACCTCAAGGTGTCCTGTTCATCTGTACAAACAATTATACACAAGTACAAACAAGATGGGAATGTCCAGCCATCATACCGTTCAGGAAGGAGACGGGTTTTGTGTCCCAGAGATTAACGTGCTTTGGTATGAAATGTGCATATCAACCCAAGAACAAAAGTAAAAGACCTTGTGAAGATGCTGGCTGAAGCTGGTAAGAATGTGTCATCCACAGTGAAACGATACTGTATCGACATGGGCTGAAAGGCCACTCTGCCAGGAAGAAGCCATTACTCCATAAGAAATATAAAAAAGCCAGATTAATGTTTGCAAATGCACACAGGAACAAAGACTTTAATTTTTGGAGATTTTTGGAGACATGTCCTGTGATCTGATGAAACTAAAATTGAACTGTTTGGCCATAATGACCATCCTTACATTTGGAGGAAAAAGGGAGAAGCTTGCAAGCCTAAGAACACTATCCCAACTGTGAAACACGGGGTGGCAGCCTCATGTTGTGGGGTTGTTTTGCTGCAGGAGGGACTGGTGTACTTTACAAAATAGATAGCATCATGAGGAAAGAACATTATGTGGCAATACTGAAGCAACATCTCAAGACATCAGCCAGGAAGTTAAAGCTTGGGCGCAAAAGGGTCTTCCAAATGGACAATGACCCGAAGCATACTGTCAAACTGGTTACAAAGTGGCTTGAGGATAACAAAGTCAGTGGCCATCACAAAGCCAATTCTATTGAAAATTTATGGGCAAAGCTGAAAAGGCAGGTGCTAGCAAGGTGGCCTACAAACATGGCTCAGTTACACCAGTTCTGTCAGGGTAAATGGGCCCAAATTCCTACCAACTATTGTGAGAAGCTTGTGGAATGATATCCAAAACATTTGACCCAAGTCATACAATTTAAGGGCAATGGTACGAAATACTAATGAAATGTATGTAAACTTTTGACTTTGCAGAAAGTAATAAAAATGCCTTAAAAATTCTCTCTCTCATTATTCTGGCATTTGGCAAATATAAATAATTTTGGTAATCCTAATTGACCTAAAATGGGAAAGGTTTATTCTGATTTCATGTCAGATAGTGAGAAAAACATGCATATGTGTCTTTTTATATAGTGTGTGTAAACTTCTGTTTTCAACTGTGTGTGTGTATATATATACAGGTATATATATATATATATATATATATATATATATAATAACTGTGTATATAAAAATTGTAGATTCACACTGAAGGCATCAAAACTATGAATTAACACATGTGGAATTATATACTTAACAAAAATGTGTGAAACAACTGAAAATATGTCTTATATTCTAGGTTCTTCAAAGTAGCCACCTTTTGCTTTGGATTACTGCTTTGCACACTCTTGGCATTCTCTTGATGAGCTTCAAGATGTAGTCACCTGAAATGGTCTTCCAACAGTCTTGAAGGAGTTCCCAGAGATGCTTAGCACTTGTTGGCTCTTTCGCCTTCACTCTGCGGTCCAGCTCACCCCAAACCATCTCGATTGGGTTCAGGTCTGGTGACTGTGGAGGCCAGGTCATCTGGCGTAGCACCCCATCTCTCTCCTTCTTGGTCAAATAGCCCTTACACAGTCTGGAGGTGTGTTTGGGGTCATTGTCCTGTTGAAAAATAAATGATGGTCCAACTAAACGCAAACCGGATGGAATAGCATGCTGCTGCAAGATGCTGTGGTAACCATGCTGGTTCAGTATTCCTTCAATTTTGAATAAATCCCCAACAGTGTCACCAGCAAAGCACCCCCACACCATCACACTTCCTCCTCCATGCTTCACGGTGGGAACCAGGCATGTAGATCTCAAATTTGGACTCATCAGACCAAAGCACAGATTTCCACAGGTCTAATGTCCATTCATTGTGTTCTTTAGCCCAAACAAGTCTCTTCTGCTTGTTGCCTGTCCTTAGCAGTGGTTTCCTAGCAGCTATTTTATCATGAAGGCCTGCTGCACACAGTCTCCTCTTAACAGTTGTTGTAGAGATGTGTCTGCTGCTAGAACTCTGTGTGGCATTGACCTGGTCTCTAATCTGAGCTGCTGTTTACCTGCAATTTCTGAGGCTGGTGACTCGGATGAACTTATCCTCCGCAGCAGAGGTGACTCTTGGTTTTCCTTTCCTGGGGCGGTCCTCATGTGAGCCAGTTTCTTTGTAGCGCTTGATGGTTTTGGCCACTACACTTGGGGACACTTTCAAAGTTTTCCCAATTTTTCGGACTGACTGACCTTCATTTCTTAAAGTAATGATGGCCACTCGTTTTTCTTTACTTAGCTGCTTTTTTCTTGCCATAATACAAATTCTAACACTCCATTCAGTAGGACTATCAGCTGTGTATCCACCTGACTTCTGAACAACACAACTGATGGTCCCAACCCCATTTATAAGGCAAGAAATCCCACTTATTAAACCTGACAGGGCACACCTGTGAAGTGAAAACCATTTCAGGTGACTACCTCTTGAAGCTCATCAAGAGAATGCCAAGAGTGTGCAAAGCAGTAATCAAAGCAAACGGTGACTACTTTGAAGAACCTAGAATATAAGACATATTTTCAGTTGTTTCACACTTTTTTGTTAAATATATAATTCCACATGTGTTAATTCATAGTTTTGATGCCTTCAGTGTGATTCTACAATTTTTATAGTCATGAAAATACAGAAAACTCTTGGAATGAGAAGGTGTGTCCAAACTTTTGGTCTGTACTGTATATATATATCCTACCTACTTCTCTATACTGGTTGTACAATAGCACTATGATCCCCAAAATTGAATATATAAACCTATATGGACCCCATGCTAGTTGTAAAATAATGAACTATACACAAATAAAGACTATTAAGCCACAATTTTATTATCAAAAAACAGGAAAACATTTTTTTATAAAACATATAAAAACATCTACAAAATGCAGAGGTCATGGTGTCATCTGGATAGCGTGCCTCCAAATCTCAAATAAGTTACATATATAACCACTTGCACATGCTCATATTGTAATATATGCACAGTAATATATTTACATAAAAGTTTGAATATCATATGTATGAAACAATCACATGTAAACAATAGATAAAAGTGAACATATAATAGGCAGAAGGTCACAACTATATAGAGTCACAAGTATGAAATCACATTTGTGCATATAAATACCCAGGGACACTGCTAGCAGATGAGAACCACGACCTCCACTCTGAGCCCCCAAACAAATAGGATGTCATCAATAAATCTCATCAAAGATAAGACCTGTCCCCCTGGTTGACATGTATGTTCGACCGGCTCTCTCTCCAAGTACCAAAGGAATAATTTGGCATTTGAGGGTGCACAGGCCGCCCCCCATAGCCACACCCTGGGTCTGGAGAAAGAAGCAGTCTTTGAACACAAAAAAGCTATGATGTAATACATACTGTAAGAGAATTATAAGGTGATCCATCAGGTTTGGGTCCATCTCACTATTCGTCAGGTAAAATTTAACAGCTTGAACTCCCAAAGAATGGGAAATTGATGTGTATAAGGCCTCAACATCTGCCGTTACTAGGAACATGTCTTGTTCTAAAGTAATTTCTTCCAATCTTTGCAGGGCCTCTGTAGAATCTCTAATGAAAGAAGGCAAAGTAAACACAATGGGCTTCAGATAGTAATCCAAAAACCTGCACAGAGGTTCGCAAAAGCCTCCCCTTCCAGAAACAATTGGATGTCCTGGTGGATTTAATTTGTTTTTCTGGACCTTTGGGAGAAAGTAAATTGTAGCAGAGCCTTCCTCAGAATGTTTTCTAGTTGTTTTATAAAACCTGAGTGTGATTACTCTCAAGTCTTTTATAGCATTGGATGCTACATAACTGGCGAATCGCCTCCTTTTCATAGGCCAAAGATGGCCAAACAACCACATTTCTGCCTTTATCAGCGGTTTTAAATACCACATCTTCCATGTTTCTTAACTCATATAGAGCTTGCCGCTATGCCATAGTGAGATTATCAAAAGTCCTATGTGTAGGCATACCCATAATGGCCTCACATACCAATTTAACAAATATTTCTACATGAGGACTTAAATTTAAGGGCGGAAATGTGGTTGATTTTTTTTTTTTATTGTAGAGTGAAACTTACCCAACTGTTGATCACTTTGTTCTAGGAGAAGGTCTTCTAGAACCTGGAGTGCCTCCAGTTCCTCCTGGGCTTTAGTTCCGCCCTCATATGACAACTTATTCCTTGGGTACTGGGAGAGAGAGGTGCTCGAACATACATACCAACAAGGGGGAAAGGTCTTATTTTGGAAGAGATATATTGATGACATTCTACTTGTTTCGGGCACAGAGTGGAGGTCGTGGTTCTCATCTGCTAGCAGTGTCCCTGGGTATTTATATCCACAAATGTGATAATGTGATTTCATACTTGTACTATATATATATGTATATATATATATATATATATATATTTATACATACTATATATTTGTGACCTTCTGCCTATTGTACATTATATGTGCACTTTGATCTATTGTTTACATGTGATTGTTTCATACATATGATATTCAAACTTTGTGTTAATATATTACTGTGCATATATTACAATATGAGCATGTGCAGGTGGTTATATATGTAATTGGTTTGAGATTTGGAGACACGATATCCAGATGACACCACGACCTCTGTGTAACATCCTTGCCTGTCCGGGCTTTGGCACCATCGGGCGCACGCAGGAGGCTTGTCCGGTTGTGATTCCTTCCTTTGGGTTTTTCTTGTATTGTCTGAACACTATCCTATTCTCTCACCTCCTTAATTGATTTTCCGCCACACCCGTCTCCTTCACCTTGCTTTTCCTCTGCTCCACTAAGAGTTAACTTAAGTCTTACCTGTGTGATTGACAGCCTATCCTCCTATCATGTCTGGGGCAGGTTATTCCTCCCTATTTATTGTTTGCTCACATTCCTATTGGCGCCTGCTATTGCCTTGTGTGTACTGGCTATACTCCTTGCTCTTTGTTACCTGTTCTTCTATTCTTGACCACTTCTTAATTTTTGACATATTATTGCATTAGATATACTAAAACTGTATAAGATATCTTAAATCTATGGCCTAACCTACCTAACCAGATGTTTAATGTGGCAGTTCTGCCCTTTCCTAAAACTTTCTGAAAATCTGTTGCAGTATACACATTTCAACCTAGGTCAAAGAGATGCTGATCCAATTGTGTGCTTTTTTGAAGTTGTACTTTTATGATGTACAACAGCTATATGATTGTGTTTGTATTTTGTATATTACATAACCCATACTTGTCTACTGTTACATACACATTTATAACCAATGGTGCATATTTAGTCCCTTTAGCAAAACTCAAACCACTATGTTGTCAAGGAACAGAAGAGCTTGTTGTTTGCTCTGCCATGCACACCCATTTCATGACCCTTGTATTCCTTGTTTGCCAACAATGGAGTCCCTCTGCAAAGTCCTCCTCAGGTTCTCGAAACCCATTTAGCAAATGGACCAACCAGGGCTGTGTCCATTTTTCTAAGTGGCTCATAGCAGCTATGATATCTATACTCTTGCCTCCAACTAAACTCAACATGATCAAGAAATTGTTATACTTGGTTAAAAAATGACACGTTTTATTCTTCAGCGTGTCTAAAACGAATCCAGTGCAAATAAGTAATCCCTGAGGTCTCATACTCTTTAATGACAAGCGTTTCCAGTACACTATTGTGGTAACTGTTTATGGTTTTTACATATCTGTGAAGGTTATTAGCACTTGTTTGTTGTTGCTTTAACACGCAAACATTGTTGTTACAATAGACTTTGTTTAAGTGATCACAACGGATTAGATTTACCGGGAATGTTTGAACCACTTATTTCTATTAAATTTGTAGGTGTCATTATAGTGGTAATTATTGGTTATTGTATACACTTATATAGCCCCAATGTACTCTGCAGCACTGTACATAGATTTTCATCACTCGTACTGGTCCGTGTCATTACTGGAACTCACATTCTAAACGACAAATTAACCTACGGGTTTGTGGGAGAAAACCTCAGTACCTAGAGGAAACCAAAACTTCAACAATGCTGATATTATTATAGCTTCTGTGTTTAAACCTAGCTGACACTGCTGAAGGGCAACAAAAGAACTGTCACCAGACCCTTGTGGCCCCCATGATTCCTAATTGTACAGTAGTTTATGAAGTCTTTTTTTCCACTGTGTATGTAATTTTCCTGTTATTTTCATCATCCTAGAGAGAAGCCTATGGATTAAATTCTGCAAAATTGCCATAAAATGAAAGGAATTAAAAAAAAAGTCACCAACCCCTAATATGCTACTATAATACCAAAAAAATAAAAAGCTGTGTATAAAGATGTCACAATATTTTGCTATGCCACCCGGCTAAAGTAAATTTGAACAAAAAAAAGCATCTGAAAATACATTATAATGCAGTGTACAAATCCACCGATCAGACTCTCTAGGTGATGATTAGTATAAGACTTGGTACAATTCCTTTAAGGAATACTGCATCCATCTGACCTGCACATTCCGGTGGCACTAGTTTGTTTGTCCACCTCTGTCTATGACTACTACTTAAATTACATGCAGATATCTTCAGTAGATACCACAAATTTCAGCGTGTAACTCTACATGGTTTGTTTCAGTTTTACAATTCTTAGTACTTCTAATGCTATTTAAGTCTATAGACACATTTGCACTTATTTTTTTTAATGTTCTATCTAAATGCAAATTAAGCAACTTTCTAAATAAACAGGCTTTATTAAGATATCCAGAGTGTGAACAGGAGGGAAAACATCCAAGTCATTGGTGAGGCAAGTCACATAGGCTGTAGATAGGGAGTAAAGCACAAGAAAAAAAGTGGTTTTTAGGGGATGGAGAAATAGATCACATAAGCTGTGTACAAATGAGGAGAGAAAGTAAAGGACCCGCTGCAGTCTCTGAATGAGGGAGGGAGAAATCAGACAATGCTCAGCATCAGTGTCTGTCAGCACAAGGGAGAAGAGATTCCTCACAGTCTGTGGAAGGAGAAATCAGTACAGGGATGAAGCAGTACTGATAGGAGAGCTAGTGAGGGCAGGAGAAATATGTAAGTTTTTTTATTACGTCAAAGGTGTCTATATATTGTGAGGGTGTGAACGTAGAGGGCGCTGGAGAGCGACCCAAAAACAGGGTCGAAAAGGTCCTCGACCATACCCATACCTGGCGGTTTCACTCCATACGGAGTGCACACAGCAGGAGAGTGCTGCTGGTAACCTGCAGGGAGCAGGTGGACCATGGACCAGTTGGAGGACTGGATTTCACAATGGACTTTGTTAAATTCAGTGTGAGCCAGACTGCTGAGGAGAAACCTCAGCAAAGCATCTTGCCCTTAGAAATTAGTCAGGGTTCAAGAAGTGAGGTATTGCCCTGTATGCAGGCTAGGCTGTTTTATTTTTGTTCCTGTTATCACTTACTAGCTGAATAAACCCATTTCTTTTGGATTGCCATTATCAGATATGCTGTTTATTTGGTACCCAGTGCCACCAACACCTCTGTTAAGTCCAGGAAGCTGCTACTTTTGAAACTAATCTACCCCTCAATTGTCACAATACTTTATTTATTTATGTATTATGCTTACTTATAGCGCCATCATATTCCACAGCACTTTACAGACATTGACAGTTACTGTCCCATATAGGGCTCACAATCTACATTCCCTATCAGTATGTCTTTGGAGTGTGGGAGGAAATTGGAGTACCTGGAGGAAACCCACGCAAACACGGGGAGAACATACAAACTCCTTGCAGATGTTTTCCCTGGCAGAATTCGAACCCAGGACTCCAGCGCTGCAAGGCTGCAGTGCTAACCACTTTAGAGGAAGTCTGTCAGAAGTATATCAGTTAGAATCCTATTCCCAGTACCTTGTAGTAGTGTTTCTACAGTTTCTTAATATATCTCTATTATTCAGATTTGGAGACACATTTTCATGTAAATCACTGTTTTATTCATATGCAAATAAGGGGAAAGTCATATTTTCATATGCATAAAACAGTAATTTACATAACAATGGGTCTCCAAAACAGAATAGCAGACATATTTGGAAACTATAGAATCAGTACTGTGGTTAGGTTTATAACCAGTTTACTGACAGACTCCCTTTATGATTCAGTTTGAGTAAGATAGTATATACTGTATATTACTTTTGCTATCTATATTGTTATAGTCCACCTGATCCTTCACAAAGATTTCTTTAGAGATAAGCCTGTAGAAGGTAATGCTATTGTAGAATGTAAAGTTTTGTGTGGGTTGCTGTTAGGCAACAGTTTTGTATCATCTTATTGAACTTAACACAGAGTATTTCTGAAGAGGATGAGGAAATGAAACTTATGCTAAAATGTAATGGCAAACAAAAAGCAATTACCAAGCAACACAATGTTGAGTCTTGTCGTCACCAAGGTACTGAACAGTCATACCAATTGCAGTTGAAAACCTCAATAACTGTATTCTGAGACGACTGAAAGATTTGCACAACACTTATTATACACAGTGTTCTAAACAATGTGCAGCAGAAAATGTGATCATGTAATCTAGCACAATATGAAAACATTGCTATGTCTATGTTTTCAATACTAATCCCTCATTCCATCTGCCCCCTCTTCTTGGTAACCTTACTTACAGCCAGTAACCAAAGGGACAGATGGAAAATACTAAAGTCGGACATACACATGAAATACAGTAGCTGTCAGCCAAGGGCTCTTTGACTGAAATTTATTTTTGCTGACTCTGCAACGAACATGCATGCTCAGCTTGGCATAAACAGACACCTCAGGCAGTGGTTTTAGATTAACAAAAAATGTACAGTACAGACCAAAAGTTTGGACACACCTTCTCATTCCAAGAGTTTTCTGTATTTTCATGACTATAAAAATTGTAGATTCACACTGAAGGCATCAAAACTATGAATTAACACATGTGGAATTATATACTTAACAAAAAAGTGTGAAACAACTGAAAATATGTCTTATATTCTAGGTTCTTCAAAGTAGCCACCTTTTGCTTTGATTACTGCTTTGCACACTCTTGGCCTTCTCTTGATGAGCTTCAAGAGGTAGTCACCTGAAATGGTCTTCACTTCACAGGTGTGCCCTGTCAGGTTTAATAAGTGGGATTCTTGCCTTATAAATGGGGTTGGGACCATCAGTTGTGTTGTTCAGAAGTCAGGTGGATACACAACTAGTAGTCCTACTGAATGGAGTGTTAGAATTTGTATTATGGCAAGAAAAAAGCAGCTAAGTAAAGAAAAACGAGTGGCCATCATTACTTTAAGAAATGAAGGTCAGTCAGTCCGAAAAATTGGGAAAACTTTGAAAGTGTCCCCAAGTGCAGTGGCCAAAACCATCAAACGCTACAAAGAAACTGGCTCACATGAGGACCGCCCCAGGAAAGGAAGACCAAGAGTCACCTCTGCTGCGGAGGATAAGTTCATCCGAGTCACCAGCCTCAGAAATCGCAGGTTAACAGCAGCTCAGAGTAGAGACCAAGTCAATGCCACACAGAGTTCTAGCAGCAGACACATCTCTACAACAACTGTTAAGAGGAGACTGTGTGCAGCAGGCCTTCATGGTAAAATAGCTGCTAGGAAACCACTGCTAGGGACAGGCAACAAGCAGAAGAGACTTGTTTGGGCTAAAGAACACAAGGAATGGACATTAGACCTGTGGAAATCTGTGCTTTGGTCTGATGAGTCCAAATTTGAGATCTTTGGTTCCAACCACCGTGTCTTTCTGTGATGCAGAAAAGGTGAACAAATGGACTCTACATGCCTGGTTCCCACCGTGAAGCATGGAGGAGGAGGTGTGATGGAGTGGGGGTGCTTTGCTGGTGACACTGTTGGGGATTTATTCAAAATTGAAGGAATACTGAACCAGCATGGTTACCACAACATCTTGCAGCGGCATGCTATTCCATCCAGTTTGCGTTTAGTTGGACCATCATTTATTTTTCAACAGGACAATGACCCCAAACACACCTCCAGACTGTGTAAGGGTTATTTGACCAAGAAGGAGAGTGATGGGGTGCTACGCCAGATGACCTGGCCTCCACAGTCACCAGACCTGAACCCAATCGAGATGGTTTGGGGTGAGCTGGACCGCAGAGTGAAGGCAAAAGGGCCAACAAGTGCTAAGCATCTCTGGGAACTCCTTCAAGACTGTTGGAAGACCATTTCAGGTGACTACCTCTTGAAGCTCATCAAGAGAATGCCAAGAGTGTGCAAAGCAGTAATCAAAGCAAAAGGTGGCTACTTTGAAGAACCTAGAATATAAGACATATTTTCAGTTGTTTAACACTTTTTTGTTAAGTATATAATTCCACATGTGTTAATTCATAGTTTTGATGCCTTCAGTGTGAATCTACAATTTTTATAGTCATGAAAATACAGAAAACTCTTGGAATGAGAAGGTGTATCCAAACTTTTGGTCTGTACTGTATATAGGGTTGGACTGTGTTGACAATTTTGAAGCCTCAACTACTCAGACAGATATATTGCTGAGCTACAGTGTCTGCTGTACCGTATATGCTTGAAAAGGTCATCTCATCAGTAGTGATGGGCATATTTCATAAGAATATTCACATGGATTGCTGGGGAGATTTGTTAATGTATAGTCCTAACCGGAAGTGTTATTATTATACTCTGGCCTCAGAGTATAATAACTGAAGGCCAGGGAGGGTGTGTGAGAATAAAAAATATGCACTCGCCTTTCCTGGACTCCAATGTGGCATCCTCCAGAACTGTCAGGGAGAAAGCTGAAAGACATTGTCAGTAATGATGCCCAGGTAAGAAGAACTGGAATGTCTGAGCCCAGGAAAGGTAATTTTTTATTTTTTTATTTTTTATTTTACACACCCTCCCTGGCCCCCAATTGTTTTAATCTGGGGCCTTAAGAGACCTCAGAGTACAACAATCAACTTTCCTGGATTTGTATTAAGTGAACCCCAAAATTTGTCTGAACCTGAAATTTTTGGTTTGCTTATCTCTGCTTATCACAGATAATCCCTTGAAGGGCCTCTCAAAATCAGCCAGCTGTTTTTTTCACTTTCAGTGGCTGGAGCTGGACAAATGTAATTTTACATGGAGGACATTCAGATGATTGTAGTCAGTGGTTCTTTGCTCTGCCTCATAATCCAGAGACCCAAATGGGGAACTGATAGAACATACTGTATGGCCAGAAGTTGTTCTAATGGGAAAAACCCCTTTGATGCTTATTTAATCTATCAAAGTACAGTAAGTACTAAAATTAAACAGAAAGTCAAGAAAAGTCAGATTTACTAATAATGCCTAATAGATAGTGAAAATTTAGACTTTACAGTTTTAAACTGGTCAGTTTCATCACAGTGTCTGATGGACAATAAATCTGGCATATTTTGGACTGTGTAGTCTAGCTTCATACCACCTATTTGCTGGCCTATTTTTATGGAAAAAAATGACAAAATTGTGACACATCTTAAGCTACGCCACTTTCCCATTCTGCCAAGTCCCGCTTCCAAACAAGTCATAAAATGTCTGAATCATTGATAACTGTGGAGTACAGCATGATTGGTTATGTTCAGAAGTGTATATATTTAATTTAGAAGGTTTGTGTATCAGAAGGGGTAATGTCTCTCATTAGGGAGAGATGGGTACAGGGACTTATTAGACAATGCATGCCCTGCTAAAAATTCTGGGTAAGGAATATGCAAATAAGACCTCATTGGTGAAAAAGAGGAATTTGCTCTTAGTGCCACCTTTTGATAGATCCCTATTGATTAATAGTTGGTTTTCAAAGAATCCTAAGGATACAATCTGGGAATAATAGCCAAGCCAAGATTGTGAACTGTTAAAAAATGGTAATGATGTAGAGCAGAATTCAGTGAAACAGCTGAGATTCTCAAGGTCTCAATCAAGCATTGCATTCAGATGTAAAAATATAAGGCTATATACAGTATAAGGATATATAGTGTATAAGGCTAAAGCCCCACATAGCAGTGTGCAGACAAAATGCGCTGCAGAAACACATTGCGTTTTTTCTCACAGTGCTTTTCACAGAAAGTCCGCAGAGTTTGCGGACTTTCTGCTTCAATTATACCTATAGGGAAACTGCAAGCATTTCTGTCAGTATAATTGCATTTATGGAAATCGCAGCATTTCCGCTGTGGGTATTCTTCAGCAACGTGTGGATGGGATTTGTTTACTCCACGTGGGGCTTCAGCCTAACACCTCCAAAATGAAGAGGTTCCCATCCTCAGACAGCTGTTTTGAGGTATTGGTTGGCTCTGCGAGATCTTGATGTAGTTTGTGTTTTTATTCCTCACAGTGAGCCTGTAAAGAATTTTGGGTGGAAAAGCTCTTAAATGCACCAATCTATTATGTTATACTGGATTGTCATGGGATCCACATTTTACCTCTGTAACAAGAGCAAGAAGTAGCCCCCTTTCTTATAAGATGTAAGATACAGATGAGGAGCGATATTTTTACGTCTGAATGCAATGCTTGATTGAGACCTTGAGAATCCCAGCTGCTTGACTGAATTCTGCTCTACATCATTACCATGTTTTAATAGTACACAAGCTAGGTTGAAGCTACTACTGCTGAGATTCAATCTGTAATACCATCTCTTGCCTCAATCCATCCATCTATTATATCGTGTTGTAAAGATGTGCTATACCAATAAAACCATTCATCTAATAAAAGAACAATCGACTGCTGTAAAAACAATTGATGTTCCGCTTTAGCCTCTGCGTATGTTCTGTGCACTGGATGGGAATTTTAGTTCAATATCTTGTGAGGTCAATATTAAAGTATCCTATAACTCATCTACTAAATAATTATCCAGGGTACTAGTTGTGATCTGGCTGTGGTTTGATACAAGTGGTGAGGAGACTGTGACTGGTAACTACTTAATCATTCAGGACATCATGGAGATTTGGCTGTGATTCTTACAGCACACTAATGGGGCTATCATATAGAGTGCTGCAGGAGGTAAATTACACCATCAATGTATGCCTTATAGCAATTTCTCTATAAATAGCACATTTAAGGAAAAAATAGCTCAAAATCATGAGCTACATATAAATGAGGGACCAGGAATAATGTTATTTTTTCTGCTTTAGCTTCATTGATTTCCTAGTTCCATTTGTAGAATATATTTTGTGTTGGTAAGAATCTGTAGTTTTGCGTTTCCGTCACAGTTTTTTTTGCAGCTTTTTTACTGCCCTTCACTACGTAGGGCCTTAACCTTAAAGAGGATCTGCAATTTTTCTGCCATATCTTTTTTTAGTAAAATAACACTGTGTTAGCATCTTTTCTTGCATTGTTCCTTTCCTCTGCTATTCTTCCTGGAATTGTTAAAATAAATTGACGAAATGGCATTACCAAATATCTCTGTCTATAGTATTATTAGACAGTATCAAGGACATTCCCCACTTACAGAGAGAATGGTGACTGGTTGTCAATTTATTTATTTACTTTATTTCCAAGAGGACTAACAGAGGAACAGCAAAATGAGAACATGCAACAGAATTGTTATTTTACTAAAACAGACGTGTCAGGAGAGATGACTGCCTTCCTTTAAACCTGAGGTCTTTTTCACATGTCTGTGCCTATTTTGCAGATGCAAAAAGGTGGGCTGTTTTGGGTGCACAAAGGTCTGAGTTTAAGTTTAAGGTGAATCCTATCCACATATTGCAGAAAAGTACCCGCATTACGTTTTTTGGAAATTGCAGCATGTCAATTATACCTACAGAAATGCTGGCAGTTTCCCTATAGATACAATTGAAGCACTTTTCACAGAAAGTCCGCAGAGTTTTCCTCTGCAGACTTTCAGTGAAAAGTGCTGCAGGAAAAACTGTGATGCATTTCCACTGTAGTTTTCCCCGCAGCGCTTTTTTGCTGTGGCCCGCTACGTGGGGCCTTAGCCTAAGATGTGTTTTGCCCATGGTTGATGTATTTTTCATATATGTGAAAGGCAAAAAACATTTTTTTACAATTTTTTACATTGTTCAAGGTATTGCATTTGTCTTAAAAAATGGCCAAGTCTGTAAGTCTGTGATTTTCCATTGTCATTATTTGGACTATATGCTGTCCATGGAGAACACAGACATAACACATACTTGATTCACAGATGTATGAATAAGGACTTAGGGTGGATTTATATGCTTCCATGATATGTACAATTCAGCAATATCTTGCTCAAGAGAAGACCTTAGAAACCTGATCAGTCCATTAACAATTAGTCAGTTTCTGTAGCATTCATTTCTATGAAGAGCAATATGGATACTTCATATAATGTACATTTCTGCTACCTACAGAAGTATTCTGACGACTCTGCAATAGTGGGTCTCATCACAGACGATGATGACAGGGAGTAGAGAGAACTGAACCAGGATTTTGTGGACTGGTGCCACCGGAACCACCTGAAGATTAACGCGGGGAAGACCAAGGAGATGGTGGTGGACTTCCGCAAAGGCAGATGCCCTCCAAAACCAGTGGACATCCTGGGGACGGGCATCGAGATTGTGAACACCTATAAGTACCTGGGTTTGCTCCTTAATAATAAGCTGGACTGGGCAGATCATATGGAGGCCCTGTACAGGAAGGGCCACAGCAGGCTCTACCTGCTTAGGAAACTGAGAGCCTTTGGAATCCGGGGGGCACTTCTTAGAACTTTCTTCAACTCGGTAGTGGCATCAGCCATCTTCTTTGGAGTGGCCTGCTGGGGGAGCAGTATATCAACCAGGGACAGAAATAAACTTGACAAGCTGATTAGAAGGGCCAGCTCTGTCCTGGGGAGCCCACTGGACCCAGTGCAGGTGGTGGGTGACAGAAGGATACTGTCCGTGGTGAGCTCCATGCAGAAGAAGAAGTCCCATCCCATGCATGAGACTGTGATTGCGCTGGGCAGTACTGTCAGTGACCGACTGCTCCACCCTAGGTGTGAGAAGGAGCGCTATCGGAAGTCTTTCCTCCCCACCGCGGTTAGGCTGTACAACCAACACCGACCTAAGCGGAGATCATTACACACAGAGAACTGAAATATCTCTCTGCCTGTTAAATCCCCCCCCCCCTCCTCTGCTACGTCCTATCTGTCTGTCTGCTATTAATGTAATGCCTCTCACCTTGGAACATTCCTGTACATGTTGTATTTGTATTTGTATCTGCTTATCTTTGCTGCTGTAACACACTGAATTTCCCCATTGTGGGACTATTAAAGGACTATTATTATTATTATTATTATTATTATTATTATTATTATTATTATTATTTCAATGAAAATCTATATCCTTCTAGCACCATGAGTACTGTGATCCCTGGCTTCCAGTCCTAACTGAGGAGAGTCCTAAGAAGATAAACAAAAGCAATGTTTTTATATGCATACTAACCGAAAAATCATGTCTCCTGTATTCACTGTCTACAGTATGGTTTCTACAGTGTAACAGCAAGTACCTGTTATCTTTATGACAATTTTACCAAGACATCAGATATATCACAGTATGCTGATTTTTATCTTTGTGAAGCATTTCATTGGTCATTGTCTAGAAACACCTTTGGCACACAGCATTAATGGATTGTATAGGTTTATTCTAACTAGTGGCACATTGGTCGGCTATCACTACAAGCTACCATAGAAGGCTACCATTTTTACTGCCGCCTGTACTAATACCACTAATACTAAACACTACTGGCTAAAATGATGTTTGTTTGCCACCTTTCCACCTTCTGAACTGCACTAGAATTAATAGACATAGTTTATATAGTGTATAGTATAGTATAGCAGTGACAAGAGTTATAGGTACCCCAAATGGTTACATAATTTGTGAAAAAACAGAAGAGGGCAGTATCAGCACAGATAACATAGAGCAGCATATCAGACCTGGATACCCCATAGGATCTATTATATGACTGTATTCATTCAGTGAAATTCACTGTGAGAAGGATGTATTATAGAAGCGTAACTCGAGTAACCAGATAGATGTGGACTCATATATTACACACTTTCTTTTTATTAAAGGAAACCAGGTGATTAAAATGTCCTTGGCCGGACTTGTATAAATTAGCAATGGCTAAAAGCGAACATTGAATGTGCATGTTCTGGTGAGTATTGTGGCGGTGACCATGGCAAATACAACATTGTGCGATTTCTTCTACCTCTCAGGTTACATAAAGAATTCACTTTGGCATTTCTGGCACAATGGGCATCACTTCTTTATGGTAATCTGAGATTGTAGTAAATGACAGATTATTTTGATAGCTCTTACAGGGATATAATTAATCAATTTATACACTTACTTTCTGTTATTTATAACATATCAAATGGTCTAATATGCCAGGAAATGTTCACCCTTCCTGTTATTCTTAGTCAGATTGATTATATATGCTCATATATGCGGCAAACATTCCATAATATTCCACGGTGGTTGAGTTATACATTTCTTCCTTCATCTTCCAAGAAATGTTTTAATTTGTGCCTTATGGATATAATGAGGAAATGTATGAACGTTTTTATGCTATTTTTGACATACAAAATGAATAGTTTTTGGTGCACCTCATTTTCCCATTTTTACGCTGCTCACATCTCTTTTGTAAAAAATGGGAGGGAGGTGGGAACATCTATTATTTTTTATGTCGGAAAACTGGCATAAATTGTACCTGAAATCTTCTCTATCTAGGAGCTAGGATCTCAGTTCTGAGGCATGGATGACCTCAGGATTCACCACTTAATAAGTGTGGCGTATCTGACACCAGCCAGGATTCAATTACATCCAGCATGTAAAACAATGGTCTTAAAGTGAGTCTATCACTTCCCAAACCACCGTACAATGAATGACAGTGCTGTGTAGGGCACTGTAATAAGTTTCCATATGTAACTTTCATGTTGTTAGAATCTACATTTTTTTTTGGAAAATCCATTTTTATTCCATGTGCACATTAGGTTTTTATTGCACCCTGGAATGACCATGCCTCTCAGTGCACCCCTTAAGAGCTCATCTCACAACCCCACTGCTGCCCTACACTTCCCTCTTAACTCAGTAAGGCTGGATTCACACCAGCGCTTGGATTCCGTTTGGGGATTCCATCCCCTATTCCGCTTGAAAAATACAGAGAGAAAAGTCCTGCCAGTAGGACTTTTCTCACTGCATTTTTGCGTCGGAAACTGGGTGGACCCCATTATAGTGATTGAGGTCCATTGGTTTCTGCGGGTAACTGCTTTTTAAGAGGATTGGGTTTCCGTTTTTCGGGTCCCCCAAGCGGACCCGAAGAACGGAATGCCGAGCGCAGATGTGAACCTAGTGTAAGCCATTGTCACAGATCTGGCTATGGCTAGCATATGCGCAGAACAGCATGGCTCATTGTCTTCAGTGTCAATATATTAGATTTGTAATATACAATGATGCGTGTATTAACTTAATTTCTTATTCATCTCTGTCTGAAAATACTTGTATTCATGTGATCCCACAATGAGTCCCCATTAGCTCTTAATCTATGTTTTCAAGACAGGGAATCACCGTCTTCCAGTGTGACAACCTTTCTGTTCCCTGCTGTCACAGCCTCCTTGTTCATTAAAAGGATGTGGGGCAGGCGAGAGATGTAGGGTAATTTAATGACAGAAAAAACATGGTCCCACTGCTAAAATGGCGATACAGAATTTCCACACAAAATGGTACTAGTAGATAATGAATCGCTGAATAAATTAAAGTCTATATTATTTGTCCTACAAGACTGTGAGAAGAGATGCAGAGAAGTTCCTCTATAAATATCATTCTGCACTGTATTGTGCAAAACTTGTTTCACTTTTTTATTGCTATTGTGGAAGGAAAGGGTTTACTGAACATGTTTGTATATTTTATATACTGGCAATACAGGTTGAATACGGGACTGACCTTCAAGCAAAGCTTAGTTACTGTGTTGCTAGGAAGAACTTTAGAACTTGGTTTGTGCTAATAGGAAGTACAATAGTCTAAGACTAAGGCCCCATGTGGTGCTCATTTTGCTGCCGGAAAAGCCGCAGCGGCAACACATAGCGGTTCTTCCTGCAGCGCTTTGCACAGAAAGCTCGCATAGGTTTTCTCTGCGGACTTTCTGCTTCAATTATATCTATAGGGAAACTGCCGGAGTTTCCGTAGATATAATTGACATGGAGCGATTTCCAAAACCGCAACGGTTTTGGAAATCACCGTGTGTCTGCGGTAGAAAAAACCACAGTTGAAACGCATCGCAGTGTTTTTCATTGCATTTTTGCTGGGTTTTTCTGTGCAGATTTTCTTCCCTTATTAAACCTATAGGGAAAATGCAAGCTTTTCTGTAGCGTTTTTCTCATTCACTTTTCTGTAACTGTAAAATGCTGATTTTTTTCCACGGTGTTTCCACAGCAGGAATAATGCTGTGTTTCCTTCATGTGGGGCTTTAGCCTAACTGTGTTTTTGCATTTAACATACATTAATGGTATCTTAGGAACTTTTATTGTATATGCATTACTATATTACACATCAATGCAATACTGCAATAAATCTTAAATGTGCATCTATGAGAAATGACCTTAGTTTGGTTGTCAGTGTTTATGTTACACAGTTTATTACTCATTTATGGTGTGAACTGTAGGAGCTGATTTATCTTTTGCCGATTTGAGTATTTTTTTAGGGGAAATTGCTGAGGCAGCAGAAAGGTTACACAAATTCAAGTCTAAGCAATTATGAAAAATGACTCAGCTTCAAAATGATGAATTCAGTTCACTTGCAGACATTGCTTAAGGAAATCATTTGGACTAGTAATTTTCCTTCTGTAGATACATTAATTAACAATACATTTTGCTATACCTATTTTTGGGACAGTCAGTATGGCTGCAATTACACATCCTACAGGATATATCACCCAGCTTTGTCAAATTCCTGAATGGAAGTGGTTACCATCCAGCTGTCCTTATGTTCTTATTAAGCAATCTCTCTAGGTGCGCAGTAACACAACTATTGCTGCCATAGCATTGCATATTTAGTCTAGTGTGGATAATCCAATTTCAGTTTATGAGTCCTCTAGAGCATAAATGATCTCAGGACTTCCTAATGCTTCCTAAGGCCATCTGTGAGTTCCTCACAGATGGCCTTTTATTACTGGGAGACTTTAATGAAAATGAACACTTGCATTGCAATAGTTCTGTTAAAGTTAACTAGAGTCAAAAACTGATAATGCCCTAATAATGCATTTTACAAAGGATTTGCTATAGCAACTATCAGATTGTCAAAAAGTAATCTACTTAATCTCTACTTCCAATGTCTACAAAAAAGGTATAGTTAGTTTTGGGCTATAGAAAACAAGAAATGTTAGTCTAATATGACTGATCTAGTGGCTAGTGTAAAAAAAACTGAATACTTAAAGGGAACGTGTTGCCGGAAAATTACCTATTTTTTTAAATCAAGCTTTACGTTAAAGAATTATAGGTGAGATTTTTTTTTAAAAAAAATTCGATGTTCTTAACTAAATTAAAAAAATATATTGCGGTTCTGACTCTTTGGCCAGTAAACCAAATATCATGCTGAGACTTCCTGTTTTCTGTAGGATAATTCTTTGCAGCAGTTACCTCACTTATCAGCACACTGAAGATCACAGCTATAATTTATATGAAGATAAGACACAAAATCCACAACTCACAATTCGTGATTTCACAACTTATCTACTCCCCCACTGCATTGACCACTGCACAGGTAATATAGCATGCCTAGAAACTGTTGATGGTTGATATGCAAGGGCAAATAACAGCAAAAGCAGAAACTGGCTGATAATAGTGAGCAGAAGATCATGCTATTTAAAACCAGCACAGCACTGTGAGCCAGAAACAGACCCCCAAATGCCTTCACCAGCACAAGGCCGGGTGGACTTTGCAGAATTTTACAGTCTGAATTGTCACCAACAGGAACTGTACAGGTAACAAATGCTCCACTTACTGAAACCAAACCAGAACCCACATTTGACTTACTCGGCAGATCAGAAACAGGAGAATAATCATCCCGGAAAAGGGTGAAAACCAGGAGAAGTTGTCAAGAGCAGAATCTGGAGACAAAACCGATATTCAATAGAAAGCCAAGGGTCAAATCCAAAGAGGTATGTCAATGACAGCAGGCAAATGAATAACCAGATAACAAGCTGAGAGTCAGAATGAAGCAATCTAATATACACATGATCAGGTTTAGCCAAACTAGAAAACTAAATTAGCAGGCCTTTGGGTCAGAAGGGAGGGGTCTTGTATATGTCTCTACAGTTGCTAATTTAACAAGCCTAGGGAACTTTTGAAACTGCAGAAGCTTCCCAGGTTGACACAGTAACCTTAAAGGTATAGCAGCTGAATTGTGAATCTGAATAGCTGAATATAAGTCAATAGGGTCTGCTCCAGACCATTGAATCTATAGCCCATGGTCCATCTCCAGGAGACAAGAAGGTACAAACTTTATGGTTAGTGGCAAGAGTTGGAATTGCAAGACTTTTAGGATTTTTATATATATATATATATATATATATATATATATATTATATATATATATATAGATAGCAACATGGAAAATTAAAAACAACATCTGTCTCTCTCCCTCTTCCCTCATAGACTGTAAGCCCTTGCGGGCAGGGCCCTCTATCCCACTGTGCCAGTTGGTCACTGTTTGTATTATCTGTTTTGTATATCTTGTGTACCGTATGTAAACCCTCAAATGTAAAGCACCATGGAATTAATGGTGCTATATAAATAAACAACAATAATAATAATAACATTACCAAAAATTCTCTGTAACCCAGCTAGTGTGGGTCCGCTATGCCAATAAACTGACTTGGCTTGTGGCTACTCAACTGGTTTTCACCCTTTAACCCATGCACAAGGATCTTGTCTTTGATGCAGAGAACCAGCAGGTCTCTACATAAGGAGCATTCTCAGTTTTGTGGCAACTTTCCTAGACACATCAATAGATGCTGGTGTGTGGCACCAAGAGATGAAACAGAAATGTGATCTGTGGTCAAGCTAAGGTCAGGGCAAGTGGAGTTAATTTGTCCTGGTATTCAGACAGAGGTCAGTTCAGCCAGCATAGAGTACAGTCATCAGGCAAATGTCAGGGCTTGCAGAACAGGTTCAGAGACAAGTATAAAGACCAAGGTCAGGCAACATATAAGAAGAACAACAAATAGACTTGAACATTATGAACAGTATTGCCCAAGCAACCTTCCTATAGGGGAAAGTGCCTTAAATAATCCAGAAACACAGTTGATTGGTTAGGGACAGGATCTACGTACTGGCCTTTCAAGAATTGAGAAGCGAGTATGCTTGCATCCTATAGAGGAGTGCAGGAGAGGAGCACAGGATGGGGCGATGATTGCATGAGAAAAAATATAAATGTAAGCATGCCTGTGGCCATGACAGTTGGGAGAGGGGAGATGCTAGCAGTGGGAATAGGGGAGGAGGGACCCATGGCTGAGCCGCAATAACACGTTTTGCTAATGTATGTACTGATGTCTTGCCTGAATTTTAAAAATTATTATTCTGCTGACTGGTGTTGGCAATCCCTGTTTTACTTCCTGAAAAGACCCTTTAAACTTTAAATTGCACTGTATAGATAGATTTTATATTGTTGCATTTTGTATTGTTATTATTATATTTCATCATAAAGCATGTAATACTGTTCAATAATACCATTATGTTCCATGCTTACAATAATTTTTATACTTGATTCTATGCTGAACAATGCTTGCAATTTAAAAAAAAATTAATCTGCTACCAAATGAAAACTTTTGTTTGTCTTTTAAAGCCCTTATAATGAAACACAATTACACCTTATGACTCATTCACGGGAAGTCACCTTTTTAAAATGTGTTTAATATATGATCGAATCAACAGGAATAAACATGTATACTGAACGTAGCAACTGTGCTGCTAAAATAATAAGCTACGCTCTTCAACAATAGTACGCTATTTGCACTTTTATGACATCTAATTTTTGGTAGTATCATTATGATTTACTTTTATGTAATTTACTAATCTCCTGGGTTTGATCTCTATTATTCCTGTAGTATTACATAGGTTTTATAGATTTAGTTTGCTTGTATCTCTGCACTAACAATACTGCTCAAAGAGCTAGGCTCCATTTTATTAAGTGTTATAATTTTAATGTGATTTATAACTATGTCATCGCTAAATTAAAATCTGAGAATATTTAGAAAATGATTGAGGAACACGAGTAAAGTAAAAGAATTGGACAATGTGTGTAAGAAACAATCAAGCTGAAGTAATGGGTGAGCTTGTAATAACTGAGGATAGCAGGTTCTTTTATTAGGTGCAGGGTAAACATGTGCATATAGGACACTTATACTTACTGAAAAGTTCTTAGGTCTCAAGTATACTTGTTCTTTCATGGAGGTTCCAGTTTACAAACAGATACAGTCAAATTCTGTTCAGGGCAGGCTCCAGCTGCAGGTACCCAACTGTATACCAAATGCCTCACACTGCATAGCTGCCACTCTCACTTTTTAGGCTCTGCTTGCCTTCTTCTGGGCTCAACTTGAACCATGGTACTACCTTAATCTACTATGGCTGTCTGTCACTTTGTGGTCTTTCCTGCAGCTCCAATTCTCACCAGTAGCACCTTTCACCTGTCACTCTCCAGCAGCACCTTCAGGCCGTTACCTGCTGGAGTAAGCCCAGCAGGTAATGGGCCCTATTTACTTAACAATCCCCGCTTCTGCCCATGGCCACCTGCGCTTCCCATTCTGCAGAGGCGGAGGTGACTGTGAGCAGGAGCGGGGATTGGTAAGTGCGGCCGCGGGCCAAACTCCACAAACACTGCTATTATTATACTCTGGGATCTTTTCAGACACCCAGTATAATGATCGGAGGGCCAGGGGAGGTGAGGGAACATAAAAAACACTGTTACTTACCTCTCCAATGCTCCGCAGGCTTTGGGCCTGTTTGGTGACATCACATGGGCCGGGCCTGCGTCATTATGCATCGCGACGCCGGCTTGGCTCATGCGAGATCTGGTCCAACATTGAAGATGATGAGAATAAAAAAGGTTCCAGCATCCAACAATTATAGTTAATAAATAAAATGTAACTTTTAATCCATATAGTTTCAAAAAGTAACAGCAGTTACACAAAAACAAGATCGATGAAACAGACTACGCGTTTCAGGGTGTATAGCCCTTTAGTATAAGCTGTTTCAGGGATCTTGTTTTTGTGTAACTGCTGTTACTTTTTTAAACTATATGGATTAAAAGTTACATTTTATTTATTAACTATAATTGTTGGATGCTGGAACCTTTTTTATTCTCATCATTTTCAACATATCTTGCTCAAAAGAAGTCCAGTGAGCGTTCCTTGGCATTCCTTGGTATTTCTTATATGGAATCTATCTACATGTGGATATGGTGAGCTGAAGATTTAATATTTTTCCTTTTTGTGCAACATTGAAGCCGGAGCCAGGGAGACGTAGGTAACATTGTTTTTTTGTTTATATCCTCCCCTAGGTCTCCGATCATTATACTCTGGGGTCTGAGAAGACCCCAGAGTATAATAATTGTTCATGGGTGGTCCACTATGGGGCATAATATTGTGTGGAGGGGCCACTATGGGGCATAATATTGTGTGCAGGGACTACTGTGGGACATAATACTGTGTGCAGGGGCCACTTTGGGGCATAATACTGTGCGGGGGGGGGGTTGGAGGGAGTGGTCCGGGGGGGGGAGTTGAGGGCGGCGGTTCAGGGGGGGCCCCCATGTCAAATGTTCACCTTGCTTGGGGCCCAGCCATTTCTAGTTACACCACTGCCTGTGGGTGATACAGCAGTTCGCCTTGCATTCCGAGTTGAGCATGGCCTTTGCTAAATGCATCTCCATGGGTGTCTAGTTCCCTTGCATTCCCATGTTAGTGTGGGTGGCCTAGTGTACCATCTCTGCTGAGTCCAAATGCTTCTGTGTTGAACTATGCCCATAGGCCTAGAGCCCCCTGGTCACTTTACACCTCTGCAATTTAAAGTCACAGTATTAAATGTACTAACATGGTGCATGGTTTTTGAAGGCACATTATGCATCAAATGAAAGCACCAGATTGTATTCCTTTATAACCCCTTTCAACCTTATTATTAACCCTTCAAAGTATCGCTCTGGAGATTGACATTTTGGAGGGTGTTTCGTTTGTTAAGTTTGGCTCACCATTAAAGCTTTCTTACAATATCTTAAAAACACCGTATCTGTAAGGGAATTGCTCAAGGAGTGATTCCCCAGTAGCTGCTGGTGAACCCTGGGGGGGAGGGGGCACAACAAGACAGTGAAGCCTAAGCTGAACCCCCCCACTGTCCCTGGCTAACTTGCCTGATTTGTCCTTGGCGACAGCCAGCAACTGGTCAACGGTCTCTTCTTAATATAAGTAACAACACAGAACGCAGACAGGACAAACAACAACAAAGGGAGGTCAGCTAGCCAACGGGTCAGTAACAGTCGAGCAATGCAGTTGTAACGTTTCTGCCGGTTCGGGTCTCTGCACCACCCTCCGCTCGCATGCTGCGGCGAAGGAGGCGTGTTCAGTTTGGTTCCTTGCGTAGGTTTCTTGTTGCTCAGTCTGAACACGGTCCTAGACAATTTAATGGATTTCCAGCCACACCCGTGTTCTGAGCATTTCTCTCTGTTCCACTAATAGTTAATCTCAGTCTTACCTGTGTGATTGACAGCCTGTCTACCAATTCAGTCTGGGGCTGGCCCAGACTTTCTATAAACAGGTTGTCAGCCCTCACATGGTCGCCGGTTATTGCACTGTCTTTGCCTGCTCTCTTTGTTATATCCCTTGCTGCTTTGTTACCTGAGTCTCTGACCTTTGGCTTGCCTTGTGACTATTCTCTTGGATTGTGATTTCGTACTGCATTGCTCGTCTGTTACCGAACCCTTGGCTTCCTGACCTCCCTTTGTGTCGTTTGTTCTGTCTTTGTTCTGTGTTGTCACTTACTCAGTATAGTGCTCGTCTTCAGGTTGTCCTTTTACTGTTTAGGGTAACTGAGGCAATAGGAAGGGACAGTGGCTGGGGTGAGATTAGGGCTCACTTGTCTCTGTCCTTCCTCCCAGACCGCTGCAGTAGTGTAAGGTATTGCTACATCTGGCAAGACCCTAACAGAATAACCGGCCCATAACCTTCTGCCATTTCTTCCACCAGAATAGCATGGATCCTATTCAGGTCCTTGCGGCCAAGTTGGAAGGTTTGGTAGGCCTGGTAGCTGAGCTTGCTAAACAGGTGCAGACCCTTACTGATGCTGCTGCAGCATCCCCAGTTGTTTCTGCCTCTTTTAGGGTTAAGATGCTACTCCCTGACCGTTTCTCGGGGGACCAGGAAAAATTTGAGACTTTTCGGGAGTCTTGTCGCTTGTATTTCCGGATTAATCCACACGCATCCCAGGCCCAAATGGTGGGAGTAGTTATATCCCTTCTACAAGGGGATCCACAAGCTTGGGCCCTTAAACTCCCTCCAGGGGCTGAGGAGTGGATTGACTTTGAAAATTTTTTTTTTTATCTTTGGGGTCTATATATGCTGAGCCAGACCACATTGGGCTTGCGGAATCGCAACTCCTCACCATGCGTTAGGGCAAACGCTCTGCTGAGGAATATTGCGCAGAATTCCGCAAGTGCAGTGTAACTGCAGGTTGGTGTGAGTCAGCTCTAAAGGCCCACTTTAAACAAGGCCTATGTGACCGTGTTAAGGAGGTCTGGGTTGGTCACCCAGATCCCCCTACTCTTAAGCAGGATATGACATTGGCTGTCCGTATTGACCGTAGGATACGGGAAAATCTTAAAGAGAGAATAGGGTCTGCTTCTTCCAAGTTTTCTGTCTCTCCATCTCTCTCTCCTGAAAAACCTGTTATTTCTCCCATGACTCCTGGTGAGGAACCCATGCAACTGGGAGTTATGGACGCCAAGACGCGACGAGAGCATCGTCTCAGGAACAACCTCTGAATGTACTGTGGTGCTTCCGGTTATTTCATCCGTGACTGCTCGATCAGACCTCGCAGACCAGCAGAAAAGCTTCAGTGACTGAGTGGTAATCAGAAGAACCACTCAGGCAACCAGGTATTTGCCAGAAATCACAATAAGATGTTGCTATCTATGTCTCTGTCCTCTGGGGACAGATCTATTTCTAGCCAGACGAATAAAAAACCTTTGCCTGGTCCACCAGCACCTCTTGTTGTTCAGGGAGATCTGGAATTAAAGGCAGAGAAAATACTGGGTCCTACTACAACTAGTTTATCTGGTGAGGGTCCGGTGGCCCCCCATAAAGGGGGGGCGTACTGTAACGTTTCTGCCGGTTTGGGTCTCTGCGCCACCCTCCGCTCACACGCTGCGGCAAAGGAGGCGTGTTCAGTTTGGTTCCTTGCGTAAGTTTCTTGTTGCTCAGTCTGAACACGGCCCTAGACAATTTAATGGATTTCCAGCCACACCCGTGTTCTGAGCATTTCTCTCTGTTCCACTAATAGTTAATCTCAGTCTTGCCTGTGTGATTGACAGCCTGTCTACCAATCCAGTCTGGGGCTGGCCCAGACTTTCTATAAACAGGTTGTCAGCCCTCACATGGTCGCCGGTTATTGCACTGTTTTTGCCTGATATCTTTGTTATATCCCTTGCTGCTTTGTTACCTGAGTCTCTGACCTTTGGCTTGCCTTGTGACTATTCTCTTGGATTGTGATTTCATACTGCATTGCTCGTCTGTTACCGAACCCTTGGCTTCCTGACCTCCCTTTGTGTCGTTTGTTCTGTCTTTGTTCTGTGTTGTCACTTACTCAGTATAGTGCTCGTCTTCAGGTTGTCCTTTTACCGTTTAGGGTAACTGAGGCAATAGGAAGAGACAGTGGCTGGGGTGAGATTAGGGATCACTTGTCTCTGTCCTTCCTCCCAGACCGCTGCAGTAGTGTAGGGTATTGCTACATCTGGCAAGACCCTAACAGCAGTACAGAATCAAAATCCAAGAGAATAATCAAAGGTAAGCCAGAGGTCAGGAATAAGAATACAGGTAACAAAACAGCAAGGAGTAATAGCCAGTACGCACGAGGCAATAGCAAGCGCCAATGTGATTGTGAACAAACAATAAATAGGAAGGAAGAACCCGCCCCAGACTTGATAGGGGAATAGGCTGTCAGTCACACAGGTAAGGCTAAAATTAACCATTAGTGGAGCAGAGGGAAATTAAGGTGAAGGAGATGGGTGTGGTGGAAAATCAATTAAGGAGGTGAGGGAATAGGACAGTGTTCAGACAATACAAGAAAAACCCAAAGGAAAGAATCACAGCCGGACCCACCTCCTGCACCACAGCATGTGGCCGAATGGCGCAGAAGTTCGAACGGGTGTGGACATAACAGTATCCTTCCCTGTCAAATTCTAAGCTTAATTGTCTTCATTGCTGCTATTACTGATATGTATCACCATTGGATATTCTACTTCAAGCCTGTACAGTGCCCTCATTTTTTGCCTCTATCCATTCACTTTTCTCTGCATGCATTTCTCACCCTATTTAGCTCTAACTTAATTTGGAAAGTACCCTAGCTTTTTTTCAACAATTCCCAGTATTCCTGATTCTCCAGTGAATGTAAATTCACTAGAGAACAAGTATAACCTTTAGGGAATGTGAAAATGTAGTGGGATTTGCAGTGGAATCAGCACATAAGTTAGATACTACACCCTAATATCCAACTTATCTCCTCATTGGTTCTCTTACTTCTAGGAATCCACAAACTCCCTTCACAGTACATAACTATAATATAACATGTTTTAAGTGCTACCAAACTGCTGCTAACGAGACAATGGAAATCTCTCCATGTCCCTGACTTGTTAGGTATGACAAAGGATCATCTAAATCTTTTACCTCAGCATGGAAACTTTGGCTGCTGAAATGCCCTTTACCACAGTCTTAATTCCCTTATGCTCCCTTACACCCCCCCCCTCTTTCCATCACCACAATTAGGTTGACTTTGCCAATTACTGAAAGCTTAGTGTTGCACTCTATTATTACTCCTACCCTACTTGAAGCCCCCCTACCATCTATAACATAGCATTAGTTATGTTAATATTCTGTTCATTCTCAGGGTGTGACAATTGTGCTTTGGCCAAATCTTTGTCACTGTTTGTTGTATTCTACTGTATGTGTTTTTACACTTTGCAATGCATAGGTTGAAATATAGAACCAACCTTCAGCAATGACCCTCTGAAGTTTACATTAAACTGCACCATTTGCCTCTGTTGAATTTCCATTTCAGAAAATGTGCAATAAATATACGTTTAATGTATTATTAATGGCAGAGGTGACTGTTGGTTCTTTATAACCCCTTTAAACTAATGATAAAGATGCAGTATTCAGTCAAGCAAGTATATGTGCCACCTACTATGGGACACCACATCCACTCTTCCTTGCAGGTGCGTAAAGTATGGCATGGAGCAGCTTGTGTGGCTCCATCCTCCTCTCCACCTGTTGTTTAATTGAGAGCAGACTCCATTATAATTCTTCACCATCCTAGAGAGATAAATACTGGTTTCTGCTCAATTTATTTTTAGTATAAAAGCGCCATAATGTCCAACACATGTTCGCCAAAATAAAGATATGCTTTATAGTGCATTAGAAGTATAGACTTATGCATCCATGTTAATGCATATGTGTTATACCGATTAGTTTGTGATCTTTAAAGAAAATGCAGAGAAGGAATAAACATATTAATGTAGTTTAATTATGCATTTACTGTATAAATCAAAGATCACATCACCCATGTGACATAAATGTACTCTTAACCATTTCAGTACCGGGCCAATTTCTGGTTCAGGACTAGACACATTTTCAGGTTTTTTGTATGTGCGGTTTTGAGGGCTATAACATTTTTATCATTTGGGTTATTCAACTAATTTTTGCGTCTTTTTTCGGGGTTTTATTTTTATGTGCTTATTTTTGTATGCTTTTTATTTTTTTTATATTTGGGAAAATATAAACAAAAGAAGAGGGAAAACGTGTCTGTTTTTCACTTTTTTTTAATTTAATAGCACAAAGTGCTAGTAAAAAAACTTTTTAAAATAGTTTTTCCTCTCTGTTATGGTATTTTATTCTGTCGTCGGGGGTGGGACTAGAACCTGTGATAAGGGCGTGTTATTGGTGTATTATTTATTTATTTTTTTTATTATTTCACATAAATTTTTATTTTTTGCTTTTCTTTCTTTCTTTCTTTCTTTCTTTCTTTCTTTCTTTCTTTCTTTCTTTCTTTCTTTCTTTCTCTTTTACATTATGTCCCCATAAGGTCATAATAGACCTTTGGGGTGATCTGAACACTATTTTTTAGGTGGGGGACAGATTTACCCTGTAAATGGGGCTGATACCCATAATTTCAGAGCTGATCTGGGTCCTCTAGGACCCAGCAGCTCTGACAGCCTCTGATCCCGGCATGTGACCTCCGGGTGAGAAGGGAGCCACATCATGGCGACTCCCATAGCTGTGTATACATCGCCCATTGAGTGCTGTGTACACAGCAATCAGGAAGGCAGGGATGGTAATAAACCTTCCCTGCCTTCTCTAGGGCAGCTCCAACTGCTGCTTAAAATGGCAAGGATGTACCGGTATGTCCTTGCAGAACAGCACAACCACTATCCGGACATATATATTCTATGGGCGGTGCTGAAGTGGTTAAAGGGGTTTTCCGGGCAAAAAATAATTTTTCAATTTGTCTGTTAGTGCTATTAATACATTACTAAGTGCAACCAAATATCTTTAGCAATGTTTTGAGTGTTTTTCTGAGTTTCTCTGTGAGCTTCTGGCATCTTCTTCATTTATTAACATGAGTAGCTTCCTAGTCTTCTTTCCTATAACTACCATGATGCCTTGCGCTTCACTGAGATCTGATTCCCTTACCTTCCTTCTTTCACTCCCAAACCTTCCCTTTTTCACTCACACCCCCTCACTGTTTCCCTAGCTAGCCCGCCCATTACTAGCCCTTCCTAGCTAACTCAACCCCAACCCCCTCACCCCATCATACTTAATTCTGTCTTCCGGGCAGTATCTTCTTGGCACGAAACTTCACTTGGTCTGGGCAGCCGGTACCTCCTCTTCTTGACGTATGCTGGCCGCGCCTGCGCAATAGAGCCGGAGTGCTTCTTAGATTAGAAAGATCATTTTATGCCGGACAACCCCTTTAAGGCTAAGGCCCCACATTGTGGAAACTCAGCAGAAAAAAAAACATTTTACAGTACCAGCATAGTGAATGAGATTCTGGTTAATCCCATCCACGCATGGCAGAAAAAAAAAATGCGTCAGAAATGCTTTTTGAGACCTGCAGCATGTCAATTTTACCTGCGGAATTGTAAGCATTTTCCATATAGATTTAGTAAGGGAAGAAAACCGCAGAGAAAAAAGACAATGAAAAACACTGCAGAAAAAAAAACGTTGCTGTGTATTTTTAGCTCCAGCTTGCTACGTGGGGTCTTAGCCTAAGTCTGAGGTGACGCGTTGTGGAAAAGCTACATTTTTTTGTTGCAGATTTTGCTGCATTTTTTTTTATAACCAAAGCCAAAGAGATTTCAAAAGGAATGGGCAATATAAAGTAAGGAATTATACTTTCCCTTCTGCTAAATCCTGGCTATGTCTCAAAAATAAGTTGCAGCAAAAAAATGCACTTTTTCCACAACATATGGCCTCAGCAAAAACTTGGAAATATTTCCTAGAACATAACATTGGTCTTTCATAAGGAATTTGAGGAATTTAAGTTCACTTCTCTCTGCAGCATTAGCTACTTCAGGTCCAGAGAAAAATTGCTGAACTTTTTCATTTTGTGCAGGGCTACAAAGCCACGTCTCCAGTGAACTACAGTGACAACAAATATCTCCAAATATGACGTGAATCAAACATTAAGAATGTACAGAATTCTTTGTCTTGCATCCTGTACCTTTCTCCTCAACTCCCCATGTAATGAATGAGTCAGCGTGCACTTCTCTCAGTGTACCTGGAATCATTCCATGTTTACAGAAGGACGGAGTTTTATCCGCCTGCTGATGTAGCTTTAGCTATCTGTTTATTTAAGGCTGGCAGGTCTCCCTCACGTTCTGCCTGGACTAAGCTGCAGGACACACGTGGAGCTTACACTTTGGTTGCTTCTGATTTCTGGATGAGCACTTCTTTGGCGTGACATATTGCACGTTTCCCAGTTTGTCCGGACAATGACGTTGATCAGAACTCCTGTCCCGCTTCCTCCTTCTCCATCTGTCAGAGGAAAATTACCGCCAACACAGTGATCTCTATAGTTTCCAATGCAGGTGGACATTGCAATGCAAAAGTGAACAACTGTACAGTATCACACAGAGAACTCTAACACAACAACAGAAACTGCTTGAACCTGTATAAATAAAGACATAAAATCAAATTAACAAATGTAAATCTAAAAATATTCAAATATGTAAATATACAATTCTTATTTTCTGTAAAATGTTGTTCTGGAGCCTTTTAATAACTCACCAAGCTTAGAAGCCTTTTACAAACTAGTTCTAAAATAAAATCAATATTAGAATGAGTGTTCCCTGGGGAGGGGCATGAATAAAGCCAGACTTTTATACTCTATGGCTATTGAAAAAAAAAAAAAAGTATACGCATAGAAAAAAATACACAATTGTGGTACTTACCCAACTTGTTCTGGATTCCACATGTGAAGGAATACCAGGTGCAAGAGAACAAGACCATGATGATTCCTGGATGTGCTGAACTACATTTTCTTACTGTGGTAAAAGCTGCAGTTGCTAAATAGATATACAGTAATACCTCGTACATTCGCGAGGTTAGGTTGCAGAGCGGGTCGCGGATCGCGAGGAATCGCGAATGTTTGGTATAAGCGCTTAGAAGTGCTTACAATGCCGGTTTCTAAAGTTTAACCCCTAAATATCAATAAACTTTACCCTACAGTTCTGTACAGTATACTGTACAGTACTGTATATTAATACATTCATTCATTTTTCTTATACACTCACAGTAAAATGAAACCAGTTACTGGGTACGTAACGAACGGGACGCTACTTCCCAATAGCGAAGGTTTTTGTTTTTTTTTTAATTGCGCAGATCTGTGAAAAAAACAGCAAAATCTATATATGTTAGGTTCCAATAAAAATACCGTGAATTTGCAAATTCGGAAACGCGAGTGTACGAGGTATTACTGTACAGTAATTAGAGATGAGCGAATCGAAGCTGCAGAAGTGGAATTCGATCCGAATTTCAGGAAATCTTTGATTCGCCACGATTCCGGATTTCCTCACGCTTCGATGCATCGAATTGCATTTTTTTATAAAATGGCTGCCGCACATGTTAGGACAAGGGGCAAGTGACTCTGGGAGCGCTGGATCACTCACAATGCCAAGCGTGCAGCTAATCAGCAGTCAACTGGCCCTGTGATGTCACAGCCCTATAAAAACCCTCGGCCATTTTAGGTACAGTCATTTCACATCGCTCTTACTGTAGGGACAGACGTCAGCAGGAGCTAGGGAAAGATTTAGAAAACAGAAGTTCAGGGAAAGAGGATTACAAGTGTAGGGGATGGTTAGGGAGGAATTGAGAGAAGAATTTGGGGTGGTTGCAGGGTCATTTATAGCAAGAATTTGCAGCATAATTCACATTGCAGCACTCACTGCCTTTATACTGCTGCTCATTACTCATATCTGTGTCTTCAAGGTGGAACACAACAAGCCTTTTGCAGTGCAGTACAGCAAAAATAGTGAATTATCATACACTATCTGTACGTATCTGTAAAAAACTCCTTTTTAAAGGTATTTATTATAAGGGGCTTATTCACTGTTCTTCCACAGCATAACATTTGTCAGTACTATTGTGCCAAAGAAAACTGAATTATCATTCAATAATATCTGCATGTATCTGTAAAAAACGCCTTTAACGTGGGGAAAGAAATAACGACCATATTTGCCATTTTGTTACCAGTATAAAGTTGCAGGCCATTTATCAAAACAGTATTGATAATAATAATTCAATAATTCTTTGCGGTTATTATTATTTATTTAAAGGTGTTTATTAGTGTCTAAACCCATAAGGAGAACCATATTCACCATTTTGTTCCCATTGTGCTGATGGAGCCAATACTGCTCCTGCCACACCCACCCTCTTCCACAGCTGCCATGCCAGTGCAAGTTGAGCGCTCAGGGCCCCCCCGGTCAGACATACGAGAGGATGGACGATAGCGCAGATAGACAGCGACCAACTTGCTACATAGCATGTCTTTATAGCAGTTCAGTTTGTCCTCCCTCTCAGCGGGTATAAAAAAGGCCCCCATTTTTCCCTGGTAGCGAGGGTCTAACATGGTGGTGAGCCAGTAGTCATCCCTCTGCCGAATGGTGACAATTCGGCTGTCTCTGCGCAAGGAAGTCTTCATGCATCGGGCCATTTGTGCAAGTGACTCCGAGGGACTCCCTGCATCCATCTCCACTGCATACTGCCACAGTGTGTCTGGTTCATCAGCCTCATCCTCCTCTTCTACCTCTGGCTGTTCTGGTTACTACTGCTCCTCCTCTCCACCCATTTGGCTACACATTGTTTGTGCTCCAATGTCCTCCTCATCCTCCTCCTCCTCCAATTCAGCCCCCACAGGGCTCATGTGGCTTTGAGATGTAGACGCCACATCTCCAGTCCCCTGACTAGCCAGATTGAAAAGCATCTTTTCCAGGATGTGAATCAGTGGAATGACGTTCATTCCGTAGTCCTGGCGACTAACTAACAAAGTGGCCTCCTCAAAGGGAACGAGCAAACAGCAGGTGTCACGTATGAGCTGCCACTGGCTAACGTTAAAGTTACAGTTGTGCTAAAGGCACAGGAAACTTGGTTAAAGTTGAAGGAAAGATGAATGCAGCACGTTATCAGCAAATACTGGAGGAAAATTTGCACTCATCAGCCAGGAAGCTGCGCATGGGACGTACTTTGAAATTCCAACATGACAACGATCCAAAACACAAGGCCAAGTCGACCTGTCATTGGCTACAGCAGAAGAAAGTTAATGTTCTGGAGTGGCCATCTCAGTCTCCTGACCTCAATATCATTTAGCCACTCTGAGGAGATCTCAATCGTGCAGGATCGGGAGACTTTTTGCCAAGAAGAATGGGCAGTTTTACCATCTGAGAAAATAAAGAGCCTCATCCACAACTACCACAAAAGACTTCAAGCTGTCATTGATGTTAGAGGGGGCAATACACGGTATTAAGAACTGGGTTATGTGAACTTTTGAACAGGGTCATTTTGATGTTTTTGGTTGTCATTATGATTTAAAAAGAGAAAACACAGAAGACAATAAATGGCTTCAACCAACCACTAACCATGAGTGGAGAAAAAGTATTTGTGTTATCATTCATATTCTCTGAAAAAAGGCCAAAAAAACAAAAAAATCTGCCAGGGTATGTAAACTTTTTAGCACAACTGTACACAGGGGAGTACTTCTGTCCGCTTGGATCATAAAGAAATTGTTTATGGCTTTTCTCTGTTCATATAGTCGATCCAACATATGGAGGGTTGAATTCCAACGGGTGGAAACATCGCATATCAGCCTATGTTTTGGGAGGCCGTTCTGCCACTACAGCTCAAGAAGGGTGTGCTTGGCTGTGTACGAGTGGCTGAAGTGCATGCAAAGTTTCCTTGACATTTTTAGGATATCTTGCAGATGGGTGGAACACTTAAGGAAACGCTTGACAACATGATTGAACACGTGCGCTATGCAGGGCGCCCAGGCAAACAAGGTGTAGAACAGCATGACACCGCCGTGCCCTGCACATGTGGTATGCTGGAGGAGCACTGTGAATTGTCCTTGCAGTGAAGGCTGAGGACACAGTGGAGGATGAGGTGGGCATTGTTGCAGGACCAACAGCATGAGAATGTTGAGGCGGAAGCGGCGTCACCTGGAAAAGTTGCTGGTGTGTCTGAGCAGGAACCACATTCACCCAGTGGGCCGTAAAGGACATATATTGTCCTTGACCATAGTTACAGCTCCACACATCGGCGCTGCCGTGCACTTTGACAGACACTGACAGGCTCAAGGACTGGCCCACCTTTTGTTCTACATATTTGTGCAGGGCTGGTACTGCCTTTTTGGCAAAGAAATGACGGCTTGGGATACTCCACCTCGGCTCGGCATAAGCCATCAGTTCTCTGAAAGGTGCAAAGTCCACGACTTCGAAAGGGAGGAACTGCAGCATCAGCAACTTGGACAGGAGCAATGTTCAGCTTCTGCACCGTTGGATATGTGAACGCATACTGTTGTCTCTTCAAAATCGCTTCTGTGATGGATCGCTGATGCAATGACTGACTAGGGGGGAGGAGCAGGAGCATAATTACAAGTGGTTGATGGGAAGGACATAGAGCTTCCTTCAGCTGAGGTGGTGGAACCTTGACTGCCTGAAATTGGGTGCGTGCCACTGGGTGCTGCAGGGGTTGCTGCGGCAGCATGGACCACCACATTGGAGCCACGGCTCTCCCAGGCCACTTTGCGGTGACGCTGCATATGTTGACGCAGGGCTGTGATGTCAACATTGGCACCCTGGCCACGCTTCACTTTCTGCCCATAGATTGAACATATGGCCATGTTGACCTCTCCCGGCGGCTTTACAAAAAACTGCCACACCGCCAAGTAGGTGATTTTACCCCCAACACTCCGCACTAACTAACTGCTACTGCCACTGCCTCGGTGAACCCCTGCACCACTGCTTTCCGGGCAGGTAGGCTGCTGCGAAGCAGGTGGTCTACCCCAGGCACGTTTGGCTCCTGACCTCACACTGCTGCCACCATGCTGACTCTCTCGCTGCCTCATGCGCAAGCTGTAACCCTCTTCTCCTGATGACGATGAAGCCCCTTCGTCACCTGGATCCCAATTATGATCGGCTATATAGGTACTATGAAAGAGAAAAAATAACAGGAAAGACGCGCTCCTTGTGCGGAACCGGTATGAATATATAATGGACAGCAACCAGATGTTAGGGAGTTTACAAAATGGCTGCTCACCTTGTTTCATTGTGATATGCACAACTGCTATCAGAGATTGTATTAATGCAGGAATCTGGAGGGCAGCGTCCACTGGCGTACGGCTAACTGGAATTTCCAGAGTCGTGAGTAGTAGAAATAATTGTCTCCAGGAGTGAATGACTCCCCGAATAAAGAAGCCAGGATGCGCGCTCCTCTTTAGGAATATAGAATTCAAAGCTACCACAGGGCTTGACAAAATATGGGTATTTATTGAATATAATACGGATAACGCATTTCGGGGTTTGATATACCGCTTGGGGTGTACCCCTTCCTCAGTTCCAACATACAGAAACCAGTTAAAATTGAAGACTCCGAGGGTATATAAAATATAAAAACTGAATTAGTTTATACTAAAAAGCTACTTTTTAAAGTACTATGGTATATTGTTTGTATTTCAAATAAATATATTGGTATTTATAAGTCCTGAATAACAATATGATATATGGCTGGAGTAAAATACATGGATAGACAGAAAAAAGCACAAAACAAAATAATGCAAGCTTATATATCGTTAGTTATAGATTATAGATAGGACATGTAGCAGGAATTCAGACTCTTAAATAATTAAAAAGCATAGTGTATATATAAAAAATACTTAAATATATATATATATAAATAAAATATTCCTGTATTCATAAATTTACATAGGTCACAATGAACAATATGGGAAATTACTTAATTCAGTGTGAATGTGACTATAATGTAATGTAATGAGTCTCTGCATATTATTTGTAGGTAATCACTGGATGTTAATAAATGACCAATGAATAGTAGTCCAGCTTTCACATTACAAACAAGTCAGCTGGTATCTGATAATGGTTTGCATGAATAGACATATAGATGTATAGACAGAGAGTGGTACTGACCTGTAGCCTGCTTGACCGGGTGTGAGCTATGTGGCCATGGAAGCATAAATGGGATGTTTAAGTAGGAATAGCTGGACGCCAAAAGGGCTCCAATAGCGCCTTTTTTTTGTAATGAAATATGGTGAAGGATATGCCTATGGAGGTGACAAAGGAATTAACAATGGGACAGTGTGAATTGGAATAAGGTATACAACTGTGTGATCATGAATCATTGTGGTAGTGCCTATGAAGATAACAATAGGATATGCTTATAGGAAAGTATGGATGAGGGTGAGGTGTGACACTACGGAGATAGGAATAGGTATGTAATGAAAGATGGATATATGGGGTGTGTGGATTATTAGAGGATGAAAGTATATATGGCAGTGGGTGTGGTATTGTAAGATGTTTGGAGTGTGTGAAGTATAACAAGTGTGTAAGGTCTGAGTATATATTGGGATATGTATATGGAAAATCGTGATGAATAGTAAACTGCATGGACGGAGTATGATAATTATCATGTCACTATTTCGGTGGCTTCATTAAGACCTCTAGGGGATAGCGTATTTAACTTAAATATCCAGAACATTTCTCTCCTACGTAGCTTCTCAAATCTATGGGGGGCTAGAGGGGGGATCTGTTCAATGGGTGTGACTTTAAAAAAGCTAAAGTCACAATTTTGGGCTTCCAGTGCATGTTTGGAAAGGCCATGTTTAGAGTAGCCTCTTGTGACATTGGACCTATGGTTGTTCAGTCTAATATGGAATGGTTGGGTTGTTCGGCCTTCGTATTGTAGTCCACATGTACATTCAATGATATAAATTACAAACTCGCTTTCACAATTAAGATGTTGTTTGATGTCAAATTTTTCTCCCGTGGCTTTACTCGTAAAAGATGTACTTTTGTGACAGTGTAGCAACATTTGCAACGACTCTTGCCACATTTGAAGACCCCTTTGATACTACTGTTATTGAGTGTATGGTTTGTTGTATTTTTGTCAGTTTTAGGTTGTCGAAGTTTACTAGGTGCAATAATATTCTTTAATGTTTTGGCGTGGATTCTTAGGAAGTATTTTACTTAGAAGTATATACCAATGTTGTCTAAGAATTCTTCTAATGACTGCATGGGAGTGGTTATATGTGGTAAGATAATTGAACTGCCATTTGTCTTCTGTATTGGTAGTGGGTTTTGGTTTTAGACATTCTGCTTGTGTTAGGTTTTCTGCCAGTTTTTGTGCAGCTTTTATCACTGATTTTGGATACCTTTTTTCACAGAATTTTTTCATCATAGCTTTACTTTGTGATTCAAAGTCCCAGTTTAATGTAGAATTTCTTCTAAGACGTTTGAATTGACTAAATGGTATGTTTAACTTCCATTTTTTGTAATGGTCACTGTAAAAGTCTAGCAGGCTATTGCCATCAACCTTTTTAAAAAATAATTGTAATAATTTTGGTATGATCTGTATTAAGAACTAGGTCGAGATAATCGATATGAGATCTTGAATGGGTACTAGTGAATGTTAATCCCCAATCATTGTGGTTCAGATATTTGATGAATTATTTAAGGCTGACTGATGACCCTTTCCAGATAAAGAAGAGGTCATCAATGTAGCGAGTATAAAAAGATGATATTTTTGGACCATGTGTGTTCTTGGTATATGAACGTTTTCTCGAATTGTCCCATGTAAAGGTTTGCAAAACTAGGGGCAAACTTAGTACCCATTGCGGTACCCCGAAATTGTTGATATACAGTCATATGAAAAAGTTTGGGCACCCCTATTAATCTTAATCATTTTTAGTTCTAAATATTTGGGTGTTTGCAACAGCCATTTCAATTTGATATATCTAATAACTGATGGACACAGTAATATTTCAGGATTGAAATGAGGTTTATTGTACTAACAGAAAATGTGCAATATGCATTAAACCAAAATTTGACCGGTGCAAAAGTATGGGCACCTCAACAGAAAAGTGACATTAATATTTAGTAGATCCTCCTTTTGCAAAAATAACAGCCTCTAGTCGCTTCCTGTAGCTTTTAATCAGTTCCTGGATCCTGGATGAAGGTATTTTTGACCATTCCTCTTTACAAAACTATTCCAGTTCAGTTAAGTTTCATGGTCGCCGAGTATGGACAGCCCGCTTCAAATTATCCCACAGATGTTCAATGATATTCAGGTCTGGGGACTGGGATGGCCATTCCAGAACATTGTAATTGTTCCTCTGCATGAATGCCTGAGTAGATTTGGAGCTGTGTTTTGGATCATTGTCTTGCTGAAATATCCATCCCTGGCGTAACTTCAAATTCGTCACTGATTCTTGTACATTATTCTCAAGAATCTGCTGATACTGAGTTGAATCCATGCGACCCTCAACTTTAACAAGATTCCCGGTGCCGGCATTGGCCACACAGCCCCAAAGCATGATGGAACCTCCACCAAATTTTAGAGTGGGTAGCAAGTGTTTTTCTTGGAATGCTGTGTTTTTTTGACGCCATGCATAACGCCTTTTTGTATGACCAAACCACTCAATCTTTGTTTCATCAGTCCACAGGACCTTCTTCCAAAATGAAGCTGGCTTGTCCAAATGTGCTTTTGCATACCTCAGGCGACTCTGTTTGTGGCGTGCTTTCAGAAACGGCTTCTTTCGCATCAGTCTCCCATACGGCTTCTCCTTGTGCAAAGTGTGCTGTATTGTTGACCGATGCACAGTGACACCATCTGCAGCAAGATGATGCTGCAGCTCTTTGGAGGTGGTCTGTGGATTGTCCTTGACTGTTCTCACCATTCTTCTTCTCTGCCTTTCTGATATTTTTCTTGGCCTGCCACTTCTGGGCTTAACAAGAACTGTCCCTGTGGTCTTCCATTTCCTTACTATGTTCCTCACAGTGGAAACTGACAGGTTAAATCTCTGAGATAACTTCTTGTATCCTTCCCCTGAACAACTATGTTGAACAATCTTTGTTTTCAGATCATTTGAGAGTTGTTTTGAGGAGCCCATGATGCCACTCTTCAGAGGAGATTCAAATAGGAGAACAACTTGCAATTGGCCACCTTAAATACCTTTTCTCATGATTGGCTATGAAGGTCAAAGCTCAGTGAGGTTACAAAACCAATTTTGTGCTTCAGTAAGTCAGTAAAAAGTAGTTAGGAGTATTCAAATCAATAAAATGATAAGGGTACCCAAATTTTTGCACCGGTCAAATTTTGGTTTAATGCATATTGCACATTTTCTGTTAGTACAATAAACCTCATTTCAATCCTGAAATATTACTGTGTCCATCAGTTATTAGATATATCAAATTGAAATGGCTGTTGCAAACACCCAAATATTTAGAACTAAAAATGATTAAGATTAATAGGGGTGCCCAAACTTTTTCATATGACTGTAGTTTGTCTTCAAATGAGAAAATAATGTGTTTTAAGATATATAACATACTATCAAGAAGAAAGTTCTTTTGACTGGTAGGTAATAAAGGGTCCATATCTAAGTAATGGGAAATCGCCCAAATACCTTTATCATCCACTACTGTCTGCAGGTCACTGATGTCCTCCTCAACACCAGCTCCCACGCCACTCTCTTCATCACTGCTTGCCCGCCTACCGGAGGAAGCGGCGGATGTCTCCTCCAGATCTTGTCTGAGCAGTAGCTGCTGACTATCCCCTACACTTACCCCAGTCCCATGGGTCCACTGCCTTGGGATAACCTTAGACTCTGACCTATCCTTCAAGCTGCACATCCAAACCCTCAACACCTCCTGCCATCTACAACTCAAGAACATCTATCAAATCCACTCCTTCTTCACCCCTGAAACTACAAGGATGCTAATCCATGCCCTCATAATCTCCTGCTTAGACTACTGTAACACCCTTCTTCATGGCCTCCCAGCAAATACTCTCTCCAGTCCACCTTAAATTGCGCCGTTCGCGTAATACACCTCGCCCCGTTCTTCATCGGTCGCTCCCCTCTGCTAATCCCTTCCCTGCCCAACGAATAGAGTTCAAATTACTAACGCTGACATACAAAACCATCCACAACCTGTCCCGTCCATATATCTTCGACCTAATCTCCCGCTACCAGCCCGCAAGTAACCTTCGATCCTCCAAAGACCTCCTACTCCGCTCTGCTCTTATCCGCACTTCACACAACCGTCTCCAAGACTTCTCCTGTGCATCCCCCATACTCTGGAACTCATTACCAAGACACATAAGACTGACCCCCACAATCACAAGCTTCAAGAAAGCCCTGAAGACTCACCTATTCAGGAAGGCCTACAACCTCCAATAACACTACTGTCTCCTTACCACCACCTGAACAGCCTCTGCCCCCACCTTCTGTCTCTATACCTCTTCCCTCATAGATTGTAAGCCCTTACAGGCAGGGCCATGTATCCCACTGTGCCAGTTGGTCACTATTAGTATTATCTGTTTTGTATATCTTGTGTACCTTATGTTAAACCTCAAATGTAAAGCACCATGGAATTAATGGTGCTATATAAATAAACAATAATAATAATAATACCTCCTCACTGTACAGTGGATCTGAGCCCACAGCATAAAGTACTTCTCTATCTGAGGGAACAGAAAAGGACAGAGGCAGGTTGAGGACAGGTGAGGGTACAGGGCCTGCTGCCAGGCCATGCCAACTAAGGGCTGTGTCTGACGAACCCACCGACTCTTGGCTGGGGCTGTCTGATGTGACTTGGGTTGAACTGGATGACCGAGTCAACCAGTCTACAACCGTTGGGTTGCTGGTCAAGACACGACCGCTACTTGACACTGGGAGCTCAGGCCTCTGTAACTGACCCCTGCTGCCACACCCCCTTACTCTGCTGTGACCTGTGCCTGCGTCAGAAACATTTAGGCCTGTGGCCCTCCCCTGTGCATGGCCTCTCGCTTCTCTGTCTGACATACTGAAAAAACTTAATTGCAAAGGGCAAAAAGGCCTGTTATTTTCTACTTTGAAGAGAATTGCAAATAAGCCCCTTATTTCTTTCCCCACTAATGAACACCTATAAAAAAAAGCATGATAAAGGCAGGGCAGGCACAGTTCTTTCTACCTGGCACTAAGGCTGTAAGGCTGAGTTCACACTTGAGTTAGTTGGTCAGTTTTGGCCCCGTAACTGTCCAAATAAGAGAAGTGTGCAGTGGTTCTAAGAGCGACGCCTGTCATGTGCGTGTCATACTGACTCACAGTATTGTTTGACTACCACTGTAGGCTCCCTATGCGTGTTACTGCAAGGCACAGTGTTCTACACCAGTATACAGGCTCTCTGAAGCTAGGAAATAGGTGTTTTTTAGTGATATTCGCCACAAATTAATTCGGATCGAAGCAAATTTTTTTGGAACATTGAATCGAACTGCAGAATCACACTTTTGAGAAATTTGCTCATCTCTAGATGTATTAAGAAATCAGCACTAAGGTTACGTTCACATCTTCCCAGCAGTGTCCACCTTGTCTTCCTCTGCCAGTTTCAGTTTAAAAAACGACGGACACCCGACAGACCCCATTATAGTCAATGAGGTGTGCCAGGCTTGTAACTGCTGTTTTAGCAGTCCACATCTCCATTGTTTGGGTCCCCCAATGGACCTGATCAACGGAAAGGTGACACTAGTGTGAACCTACTGTAAGAATTGGACCTAAACATTAAATAGTGATAAAAGAAGACATTTTACTAAGTAAGAAATATAGGTAAGATGTATAAAAATGATCCATGTAATAGGTAAAATTGAGAAATACAGTGCAATGGACAGTGGATTGTGGACCCACTGGGCCACTCCCAAGGGTGGTATCTAAGTAGCCTCCCCAGTTTTCACCCTTTAACCCCTGTACAGGAAGTTGGTCTTCACCACAGATAGACTACCAGGTTGCTACCTCTCAGAGTGGTCCCAGAGTAGATGGCAGGTTGAAGCCCAGAGGGATGCTGGAATGATGCGCCAGGGGGTCAGGCAAAGGAGTGGTCATATCTGGGCTGAATGTCAGTTGGCAGGTGGCAGATGTGCAAAGTCAAAGCAAGCCAGAGGGTTTAGACAGGCAGCTCAAGTTCACAGTTTGACAAGCAGGGGTCATATACAGAAGGTGAATAAACAGTGAATAAAACAGAAATGCAGAATCAGGAACACTAGAGATAAACCCTCATAGGAACTAGAAAGCCAAGAACCTTTGTTGCTCAGGTGTAGTACAGAGGACTGAGCAGGTTTAAATAAACCAGAGCATTCTCAGATTGGCTGGAGTGTCCGCAGGTGTGTCTATTAACTCGCAAGTTACTAAAAGGGTGGTGTGCCCACCCTACGGGCTGGATTAGGAGCAGAAGTTGGAGTAAATACACAGCAGCCTAGAGAGTCAGGAACTGCACAGTTTGAACTACAGGTAAGCCGGCGGCTGAGTATGCTGGGAGAGATGGTATACCGGCGAGCACAAAACTGTTACATATACTTCACACCTTTGTTGACCAACATTTCTCTATACAGTCTATATGCAGAAAGTTATTAAAGAAAAATCTTGTTTAATCAGAATATTTCTAGAAACATGAAACATAACATCTTTTGATATAATCAATATTCATAATTAAAATACAAGGCATATTACTCATTTATATATTTGGGATATAAAATAATGTATGGATCAATACACACATATACTCCTTTTAGCTACCCAAACCAAATGGATTTATATAAATGACTATAATAAAGTATCACAGAAAAAATAATAATAAAAGTCTTTTGATGAAACAGAAAATAGGATGATTAATGAGTTTTCCAGTTTCCAGATTTTCATCTGTTTATTTAGATTGCTTAGAAATGAATTACATATATAGGAATGTTCAGGCATAAAGCAATTCTTGACTTATGTTACATTATTCTTCTGTAGTTATTATTGATTTGTTTAATTTTAATATGTTACAATAACCGAGCTGCAATGATTTACTGGATATTTGGATGACTTATGCATATCGTGAAACAATGTCAGTTATACTACACAGCAAATTCACAATCGAATGTAAAACATCTTAAGCCATCCTATTGCATTTCCAAGACATCTCCTAGATCTTCTTACTGGGGTATTTTAACTGTAAACATGTATCACTTATCAATGGAATTAGTGTTAAAGGGGTTATCCAGCTTCCAAAACTTAACTGCAAATGCATCCACAGCAGTGCTAAATACTCACTGTTACCTTGTGCGCCCTTGACTTGGCTTTATTTTACTTGCTGCTCCTTGTATCGCTGTTATTTACATGCAGTGAATCTGTGGACAAACCACATTTCACATGATTCATCTGCCTACTCTCACTCTGTGTACCCCTTGCTTCTCCACTCTTCCCTGTGTGCAAATGTGACACACTATGTCTTGTGTCTCACTTCTTCAGTCCACGCAGCATCGCTTTCCTCCACATATTTGACCAGGCAATAAATCACTCCCATGAATGACTTAAAGGGGCAAGGAGCTCACGTGCTGATGTAACATTTTGTTTGCTGGCTGAACTGCTCACAGGGGGAAGCTTGCAAAGGAAATGTCACAGCTGTGGTTAATGATCTGAAAATAAATCAGATATACAATATATATATATATATATATATATATATATATATTAGAGAGTGTTATGAAGTAAATGCTTCCTGTTAATTGGCCCAGATTTCTTAAACTGGGTAATCCCTTTAACTTTAGATCAGTGGGGGTGCAACCATTGGGGCTTATGTAAATTGTTATAATAAGGAACCCCAGTCTCTCATCTATCTGCACCAGCAGTGGAAATTAAGGCAAAGCAAGCATACACGTGACATCATTTTCCTATACAGTGACTTTGAGATTTACTGTACATCATGACCTATTTGTACAGTATGTTATTTTCTGATGTCACTGTGCTTATTATGCCTCTACTGTACCATCACACTATGCATTTTCCATGGACTATGACATCAATGTGTTTATTCTCTCTGTACTGTGACATCATTGTGATTATTGTGCCTATACTGTACAATCACTGTGACATCAGTGTGTTTAATATATCTGTATTGTTTCATCACAGTGTTTATTATCTTTGTATGATGACATCACTGAGTTTATTATCTCTTCATTGTTACATCTTGATGCTTAATATCTCTAGACTGTGACATCATAGTACTTATTATCTCTGTATTGTGACATGAGTGTTTATTATCCCTGTAATGCTATATAACTTTATTTACTATCTTTGTACTGTAATATAATCGTTCATTATTCCTGTACAGTGACTTCTCTGTCTGTATTATCTATGCACTGTGACATCATAGGCATTATACCTCTGCTGTTACATCACTTTTAGCTGGTTACCTGTCACACCTCTGGCAGTTACTGTACTGTAACTTGTATGTTATTGTATACAGCAACAGGATGCATTCTTGACCTATGTTTCAAATAACTCCACCTTACCTTAGTCCTGATAGTGTAAGGGGAAGAATTAAATTCTCCAGTTCTAGTAAATAGGGAAAGTTGTAACATTTCCCAATGGTAAGTTTTAACAGTTGGGATGCACCTTTAGGCTAAGGCCCCACGTAGCGAGCTGTAGCCAAAAAGTGCTGTGGGAGAAACCGCGGCGGAAACGCATTACGGTTTTTCCCGGAGCACTTTTCACAGAAAGTCTGCAGAGTTTGCCTCTCTGGATTTTCTGCTTCAATTATACCTATACAGAAAACGCCAGCGTTTCCGTAGGTATAATTCACATGTGTAGATTTACAAAAACGTAATAGTTTTGGAAATCGCAGCATGTCTGATATTTTTCTGCAATGTGTGGATGGGTTTAGCCAGGTACAGTAAAATGCTGCGGGTTTTGCTGCAGTGTTTCCACCGTGGCAAAATAGCAGTGTTTACACTACGTTGGAGCCTCAGCCTTAGGCTGAAACCCCACGTTACGAAAAACACTTGTGTTTTTGAAAATCGCAGCATGTCAGTTATACCTACAGAAACGCTGGCGTTTTCCATATAGGTATAATAGGGACAGAAAGTCTGCAAAGGAATACTTTGCGAAAATGCAATGAAAAATGCTGCATCTCCATACGTGGGGCCTTAGCCTGAAAGGAATATTCTCATTTTATAAAGTGATAAGATATAGCTAGTAATTCCTGGCTCACCCACTGTGCATAGAAACGTAGCACAGTCCTATTCACTTTAATGGAATGGTTTTGCAATTCCCTGAACAGCAGGTGCTGTTGTGCAGGCACAAATATTGAACGTAAAATAAAACGTAAAATCCACACAGCATTTTCCCATTTGTTGGCTGCTTGTGGGCATATTTACACTACTTGTAGCAATAGCTAGGGACCACACTTCTACGAATGTTTGTTCACCCGATTATGGGCTATTGATCTAATTATACATCTACGACTTTCTATGTCTGTATCCATTTCTCATCTCCCCCTATTTTATCTTGCCCTTCTGTTCCCCACCCTCTCCATCACCTACCAACTGCCAAGTTTCACCCTCTGCGCCAATCCAGGACAGATATGCTATATGTGAATATGGATATGCTACTTTTTACCTCCTTGTGTTACCCCGATGAACATTATGTGTTTGAATTTCTTTGTATTACCAATATTTTGAAATGTTCTATTTTTTTTATGAATTGTAAAATGCTCAATAAAAAAAGATTTGGTAAAAAAGAATGCTGACAGGTTCTCTTTACAACTCTCCCAAGCTATATGATCCTTAAAAAATAATGAAGAGGTGGAAACAATGCAAGTGATACCAGTAAACATAGCTAACCTGCAATTTTTATTTCTAGATAATTTTACTCCTTCCCACTAGTATGGCACAATAAATGTGAAAACGAATCACGCCTGAAGTGTCACCTATGAGTGATGGCTTTCTGGTGACTTAATTAGTGAGCAGCTGAACATGGCACTCAATATTTAGGCAATGAAACAAGGTGTTATTCATAGGAAGACAGCGGAACCTGTCCTGGTGGCAGTGAAGTATGCCAAGGCTATGAAGTTGGCATTATTATATCTAAACACAGACTGTGTTTTAAAAACAAACGTGTCTCATCATCTCAACAATGGGCATAGTTTATAATGATTACTATATATAAAAATGGTTTAGCGCAGTAACATAATCTATTTAACCCAAAGACACCACAAATCCTATCACCAACACCCAGCCTTTATAAGTAGCTATAATCCATGCCATGCTTAAGAGCCCATGTAATTAAACTTGTTGGACTTTGCTGGAAATATGCCCTGGGCATTCAGAGGTGCCAACAGTAACACATCCTGTCATCAAAGAGTTAATCTTGCTCACAGTCGGAACACATTTTCAAGGTTATCTTGGATTTGGCGCATTTCAAAGTTGTTACAATGTCAAGATTTGTATGCAAACAAGCACATACAGGAAATGTCTGTCATAATTATTTTTATAACAATTAATTATTCTCATATAAAATTATTAGAGACCTCTATATTATGCTTTGAAGAGCTCCCAAATAGAATCCGCATTGCACACTTTCTTTGATTGTAATGAATGTACCACAGGGATATAAAATATATTCATCAAAAAAGGAATGTTGACAAAACACAGAATATTATTAAAAAATAAAAATGAAAATATATACAGTATATATATATATATATATATATATATATATATATATATATATACATACATAGATAACACAGCTCCTAGGGACACACATTTTACAATTTTCTGATTATTTTGAAGTCTATTTTCATTAGTTGCATAGTTAGTAGGTAACCTTATTAGTGCCTTTTTTATCTGTCAGTCATTGTCAGTGTATTCCAATTCACATTTAAGACTTTATGGCACATGAATTATACAACTCATAAAGTTATACAAATCATAAAGATAATTGATATGTGTAAAGAAGCTATAACAATCACCGAGTTGTGGATCTACTGTGTCACCAAACCGGTTTGGCCTTGGACCACACCTAACGGCGTTGTTTAAGTAGCCTCCCTGTTAATCACCCTTTAACCCCCATACAGGGATCTGGACTTTGCTGCAGGGAGGTCACTAGGCAGATTTCATGCAGAGTGGGTAAACCAGCAAGAGGTTAGGTCTGGCAGCACAGGGTCAGTGGTCAGGAATAGACTGAATTCAGCAATAGGCATGAACAGGCAGACTAGCAGAGCTAGGCTGGGGAAGGATTACTGGTATGCCCATGCTCTTTAAGCAGTAGGAAGGTAGTGTGTGCACACCTTATGGGCAGACCCACCAACATCAGCAGCTGCTGGAAGGGCATGTAGCTGGAGCGTAGAGGAGCAGGAACTGTGCAGTATGTAGTTAAGGAAACCTGGAAGCTGTGCCCACTAGAAGAGGTAGTATACTGTTGGGTGCAGACTGCTGGCACTACAGAGGCCTTTAGACTACCACAGGAACTCCTACTATACAAATTAAGATGTATGTGGCTTGCATTTTGTACATCTTGAGTCCAGCCCAATAATAATACATACATTTTTAACAGACCGTGCTTTTCAAGAAATCCCCAGCAAGAAGTTAAAGAGCGGATTCAGATAACTGTATGTTGTCCAGGTAATACAGTCCATGGGAAATCCACGTTTCTCACACTGACCACGGTTTAGCTAAACTAATATCACTGAAACATAGAATAATCATGGCAGAAAAAGATCAAAAGACCATCGAATCTGCCCTTATATTATTAACATTTTATCTTAGGATAGGAATAGGAATGAAGTAAAAGCAGACATGATCCTCTTTTTATGGATATACAAATCAGCCTGCAAGTACAATGGGGACGAGCCTTACTTGCCAGAATTACCTACAGACAACAACTACAAATATTACCTGGACTATAAGTGGTCATCTGAATTAGCCCTATATTGTGAGCAAAACCCTTAATAAATGTGACTCAAAGCATCTACATGAGAATTTGGGCTCAGTCTGATTAGTAAATCTCCCCAGCCGTGTTTGTAACCTGTCATTACCTACCCCAATAGGGCACTGCAAAAATGAATGCCGTCATAGCTACATTCAGTGGTGGGGCCACACGTGCTTAAACTTAAAAGTAAGTTTAACACTGAGTATTTACAAGTGAAATAACAAAACCACACCGTCAGTAATAAGAAATAGTCTGTAATGATTTGATGTTTCACTTATAAGTAAAAGCCCCTGTGGTTATGGCACTGAATGCAGCTATGACTGTGACTATAAACACTATATGGCAGCCCCTTAATAGTATAACACACATCCATTCGTGAAATTTTTCGGAGATTCAGGAAACAAATTTGCTTTGTGCCAAATCGATTTTCTAATCTCTAATCAAGACCTATTGCAAAGGCGCTTCATTGTTCCTCTTAGAGGCCGTGGATCAGTGAGAAACATGTTTAGGAAGGTGACTAGAGCCTTAGCTTTGAACTTTGTGGAAAAAAGAGACATTTTGAACTATTTCTGAGTGAAATAAGAATTTAATGCCTAGTCCATGACAACTAAGGTGCATTTAACACAAAATGCTATGTGTATGTGATAATGTCTTCGATAACGCATAAAACTGCAACCAATAAAATATGTTCTGCAAGACAGAGTGTTAGACGTAGCAATACTCTCACACTACTGCAGGGGTCTGGGACGAAGGACAGAGACAAGTGAGCCCTAATCTCACCCCAGCCACTGTCCCTTCCTATTACCCTAAACGGTAAAAGGACAACTCGAAGATGAGCCCTATACTGAGTAAAGTGACACACAGAACAAGACAAACAACATAGAAGAATGGTAAACAAGCCAGGGGTCACAACCAGAGAAGCAAAAGTGGTATCAAATCGAAATCCAAGAGAGTAGTCACAAGGCAAGCCAAAGGTCAGAGATAATAGCAAGGTAAACAGTGTCGGACTGGGATGTCTAGGGCCCACCAGTGGAATTGCTTCTAGGGGCCCGCCATCAGGACCCCTGCAGATCAGCGGTACCGAGACAGGGCGGCAAAAGGTAATAACATGTTGGGAGCCATGTTGCTCACCCACCATACCATGTGAACAGCATGGCTCTTAGAATTGTTACCTGTAGCCGCACTGTCCTGTAAAAGCTGATCTACAGAGGTCCTGGCTGTTGTATCATCGCAGATGTAATATTGCTGGCCTATCCTAAGGACAGGCCATCAATATTAGAAATATGGATAAATCCTTTGAAGAGGTTGTCCAGGAATTGGCGCAACCCATGTCCTTTGCGGGAGGTGTAAAATAAAAAAATAAAAAATCATACTCACCTGTCCCTGGCGTTCCGTTGTCCGCTGCCAGTGTCCTTTCAGTCTCCTGCCGGCGACTCCTTGCTGGGAGTCCTGCACCTCATGTGACCGCTAAGACCAATTAGGTACAGGATTTCCAGAAATGAGGGGCCACCATGAGAGGCAGGGGACAACAGGGTGCTGGGGACAGGTGAGTATGCTTTTTTTGAAATTTTTTTTTTTATTTTTACACCTCCCTGGCGGCCGCCACAGTGGTCGCTCTAGTTTATGGACAACCTCTTTTAAGGGGTTGTCTGGGCCAAATTTTTCTATGGTCACTTCACTGGTCCCCCCACATAGTGGCCTCTTCACTGGTCCTCCATACTGTATGGGGAACAGTGATGGAGCCATTATATTGTGTGGGAGCAGTGATGGGGGATAACATCCTGTGGAGGGGACATTAAACTGTGTGGGGCATATTAAAGGGGTTGTCCAGAGTTACCTTTTTTATGGCCTATGGTCAGGATAGGCCATAAATACCTGATCAGTATGGGGCTGACGCACGGCCCTATCAGCTGTTCGGAGCCACTTCCGGCACCCGTTCTGTACACAACACAGGGCCAGAAGCAGAAAGATCCATCCGCTGTTTAGTTTCCCGGCGCCTTCACGGCAGCTCAGTTCCTACTGACTTCAATAAGTTCTGAGATGCAATGAAGGTGCCCGGCTAATACACAGTGGACAGAGCTTTCTGCTTCTGGCCCCGTAATGTGTACAGGACGGGCGCCAGAAGTGGCTCCGTACAGATGATCAGTCTGGGGTCAGCCCCGTACAGATAAGATATCTATGGCCTATCCTGAGGATAAATCATAACAAATTATGCCTGGACAACCCCTTTAATATACCCCCTAATGAGCCACATTTTAAAGAGGTTGTCCAGTATAATTTTTGTCTTTTTTTATAATTAGTCCGGGAGAAGTTAATCCCCCCCCCAAAAAAAACAAAAACATACTAAACATACTCACCTGTCCCCGATGCTCCGGTGTCAGCAGGTCACAGCACGGTCCGGTCCTGCTGCTCCGCTGTCTTCTTTTGCCGGAAGTCCTCACTGGCTGTGACGTCCCAGGTCCCTTCCTTTAGGCCGCTGATTGGCTTCAGGGGTCATGTGACGTCACAGGTAGTCACGTGCAGGGGGAACTTGCGCTGGAAGAAAACAGAGCTGCAGGCCGAACCGCGCTGGGACACACTGGGGACAGGAGAGAAAGTTTGTTGTTTTTTTTTACCTGCCCCAGTGTAATAAAAAAAAAAAATGTTATCCTGCACAACCCCTTTAATGTCCCCCAGGCTATTGGCCTCCATCACTGCCCTTCCAATGACCCCATCAATGGTCCCCATACAGTATAGGGGACCAGTGAAGGGGCCACTGTACAGGGAGGAATATTGATGTTTATATACCCATACAGTGGCCCCTTCACTGGTCTCCCCTATAGCAGTATTGGAGTTTCTGCGACTTAGGTATTGTTATGTTGGAGCCCTAGAGCAGGCACCAGCATAACAATACAGTGAGAAATTAGCTGGGGTGGGAGGGAGGGAATTACAACTCTCAACAGACCCAGAGCATCTGGAGTTGTTAGGGGTTGTAGTTATCAGAGTTGTCAGTGAAGTTGAAAGATTTGGGGGCAAAATAGGGGGAAAAGTTGTTTTTTTGTTTGCGTGGTTAAGTTGTACTTACCTTTCACACTGCTGGTCTGGGCTCCTATGCAGAAACCCGCCGCCGCGCACAGCATCAGTACGTCAGTGACGCTTGCAGTAACAAGCTGCAACTGGATTGGTTCCATTGGCTGCCCATCAGGATCCCCCTACCCCCTCCCTAGAGTAAATTCTTGATAGTGACAGTTATGGGTGCTGCAGCGATATCTCAGATACTTGAAAGAGATACAGCTTTAGTACCCACAACCGCAGTTGTCAAGAACATGGTGAATAAGCAGCGCAGCACCCAACATGTAAACAATACTTGGACAGTATAATATGCTCCGCAGTGTCCCCAACACAGTATTATATGTTCCGCAGTGTCCCCAACACAGCATTATATGCTCACAGTGGCCCCCAACACAGCATTATATGCTCACAGTGGCCCCCACACAGCATTATATGCTCACAGTGGCCCCCACACAGCATTATATGCTCCGCAGTGGCTCCCACACAGTATTATATGCCCTCAGTGGCCCCCACACAGCATTATATGCCCTCAGTGGTCCCCCACACAGTATTATATGCCCTCAGTGGCCCCCACACAGTATTATATGCCCTCAGTGGCCCCCCGCACAGTATTATATGCCCTCAGTGGCCCCCGCACAGTATTATATGCCCTCAGTGGCCCCCGCACAGTATTAAATGCCCTCAGTGGCCCCCGCACAGTATTATATGCCCTCAGTGGCCCCCACACAGTATTATATGCCCTCAGTGGCCCCCACACAGTATTATATGCCCTCAGTGGCCCCCACACAGTAGTATATGCCCTCAGTGGCCCCCACACAGTATTATATGCCCTCAGTGGCCCCCACACAGTATTATATGCCCACAGTGGCCCCCGCACAGTATTATATGCCCACAGTGGCTCTCACACAGTATTATATGCCCTGAGTGGCCCCCACACTGTATTATATGCCCACAGTGGCCCCCGCACAGTATTATATGCCCACAGTGGCTCTCACACAGTATTATATGCCCTGAGTGGCTCCTACACTGTATTATATGCCCAAAGTGACCCACACACACTATTAGGTGCTCCACAGTGCTCCCCCCCACCCCCAGAGTCGGTGCTAATATTATACTCTGGGGTCTCCTCAGACCCCAGAATATAATAAGTACAGGTCCAGGAGAAGTGTTTAAAAATAACAAACACTTATACTCACCTTGTCTTATCTCTCCGGGGTATCCTCGCTCCGTCCTGCTGTCTTTACCATCTTCCTTGGTCCCCTCGTCTCCACGTCCTGTGTCCCAGACGTCACCGCTGGGGCCTGTGATTGCACCTCGGCGGTCACGTGGGATGCGATGATGTCATTACGCTAGTGCGCTCCATGTCACCGCTGGGGCCTAATCACAGGCCCCTGCAGTGAGGCTGGAAAAGTGCCGGAGACGATGCTGAGTCCAGGACAGCCAGGTGAGTATTTTTTATTTTTTTTTTTGTCACTTCCCCTGGGCTGGCATCTTAACAATAGGTATAGCGGTCGGGGAACCAGGCCTTCCCCGACCACTATCATGATAGTCCGGGGCCCCGGACATTTCCAGCTGGCCACGGGACCCGCACTCCTCTGGCCACGATCGTTACTCCACTGTCCATTGGTCAGGGGCCCGATCGGGATGGTCAGGAGCCAGTCGGGCCCCTGACCGTCCCGATCAGACCCTTGACCTTTGTATTGGCAAAATGAGCACTAATAGTCGGGGCTCGGGGCCCACCGGGGGATTCACCGGTTCCCCGGTGGGCCAGTCCGACCCTGAAGGTAAATATCAAAGGTACAAAGAAAGCAGGCAAAGTCAGTGCAATAACCGGCAACTTGCTGTGAAAGTGACATCCCGTATATAGAAAGTCTGGGCCCAGCCCCAGACCTGATAGGTACACAGGCTGTCAATCACACAGGCAAGGTAAAGATCTCTATGCAGTCCAGAGAGAAACAATGCTCAGAACACAGGTGTGGCTGAGAATCCATTACACAGCAAGGAAACTAGGACCGTGTTCAGACTAAGCATCCAGAATCCTAAGCAAAGAATCAAACTGAAACGCCTCCTAAGCTGCAGCGTGCGAGCAGAGCGTGGCGCAGAGACCTGAACAGGCAGAGACATAACACAGAGGTTAGTGAAAGATTTTTATTTTTGTAGAAGATGCTTCACCAGATACTTTTTGGGATGAAAAGAAAAAGATAAGTGCACTATATAGGCTGCATTATTAATGATGTTCCTAAATGACTGTGAAAGTTCTAACCTGCAACATACTTATATAACATAGTTAACATAGTTATACAGATATCTCTCTAAGCCCCCATTCACATGTGCTTTGTCAGTGTGCTTTATCTTTTTAACAGCTAGCACATTGACCTATTATTTTCTTACAGCCCCATGCACACAACCGTGTATTCTCATGGATACGTGTAGGAGGCTTTTAGCCCAGGCAAAACTCTGGACAGGTCCTATTCCTGTCCATTTTGTGGCCTGGGCTCATTAATTAAATCTATGGGTCCATGGAGGTCACAGACAACACAAGAATATCATCCTTTTTCTCATGGACCTGTACGTGAACACATTTGTGTGCATGTAGACTAACATTTTCAATTTGCTCCACATAATACCATAGTAGGGTTGGAGGATTATGACCTAAATCAAAATCACGATTAATTGACCATTGTACCTTGATTATTATTAATCAATAATTATTTTACGCTCCCTTTTTCACACACCACGCACCCTCTTTGATTCCAGTTAGTCAAATATCAGCAATTCTGATTTGATAGTGTACAGTGAATGACATGTCCTTTAGCCAATGGCAGTGTGAGACAGGATGGTATGGATACAAAATAATTGACAATAATTGAAATTATTAATGTGAGAAAATTGCCCAACCCTATGCCATAGACATTAATATTTCAGACATAGGACTTGTGGATGAGACAGAATCTTCGCCTCTTTGCCTCTCTTCTTTCACTCAACTAAATATTTCCCCTCTCTTCAAAAACTGCTAAATAATATACCTCTGAGTTCAGTCCATCCTACTCTAGCAAGACAGATTCAGGAGAGATTTCAGAGTGAATGTCAATTGGGAGAACAGGAAAATAGCCTGATAAGTGGAGAAAGGAGAAAGAATAATTTCTGATAAGATATATTACAAAGTTTCTTATATTTGCGTGTACTTTTATTTATGATTTATGCATAGTTTGCTGAAAAGTTACCATTTAATAATAAAAACATTACAGATAACTAAGATTTACATAACATACTTTCCCTAGCAAAGTTCTGAAATCTTTATTTACATTCAGAAATGAGTAAGTCTGGGTTCACACCTGCGCCTGGTACACATTTGGGGATTCCGTCCCCCGAACCCCTTTAAAAAATGCGGACCGAGTGGACCCCTCGAACGGAAACCCGAATGAAGCTGTGAACCTAGCATAAGTTGAATCCTAAACGAGTCCATAAATTGTAATGGGGTAGGGGGCTTTATGTTTCCCCAATTTAAATTAAGTTTCAGCACCGACAAAGCACGGGAAGTTGGAAGAATTGAGCTTAGTATTCCAAAGAATTTTGAAGCTTTGGTCATTTTGATGTTCTCATTTTATGTGGATCAATATGTAAATCATAACTGACTTTGAAAGATGAAGCCATTATTTTCGTATATGCATACACTGTATACAGTGTTTTTGTAAATAAATAGAACAATTTCTACTAAGTTTTGCAAGGTTTAATGAAGGGCACGCAAAGAAGAATTTTAATGTGTTGACTGAAGCTCAATTAATCTTCACTCAAATATGGTCTTCTTATCACATATTGTTTAGAACACATTGAATTGTCTATGGTCATTACTTATTCTAGTGAAGATAGGACTTAGTTCTTTGACAGCTTTAATGGCAGACTGATCTTAAATTTCTTATAAAATATTTGCATTTACCAGCCTCCCAATATAACTTAATCCAGTCTTTTCTCATGCTGCATCACTTAATTGGGTGCCTCTCAGTCAGGTTCACCTACTGTTCATTTAGTGGGAGTAACATTATTTTCCATTCTTTCTATTATTCTATGTCCAGGCTGCTGCATTTATGTCAATCTAAAACCTCATTCTTGCTTAATTTAGCTGACACTTTATGCTGGATAATCTTGGTTACTATAGCAAACAGTAGTATTTATTAGCATAACCCTGATTTCTTTAACTGCTTGGTCTTTATGCATTATGCTGATTCTTGGAACGATAGATTAGTCACTGTCAGTTTCTTGAAAAATTAAACCTAACTATTATTCATCAACTTTGTTTAATTAAAAAATGTCCCTAATATTTTTTGTGCGATGCTTGCAAGTATGTACTGTAGTAGTACAGTTAATATTTTATATATGGATATTTAGCACTGGAAAATAGGGTTTGAAATGGCAATGTTTGATGAACGCAAATGCTGTTTTCTAAGAGCAAAGCCTGTCTGATTTCATTGCATTGTTTCTTTATAATATGATGTATTAGGTTAAAGATGTAGGTCCATCTTTGATTGTAAAAACAGTTAAGAAGTTGGAATGTCTTATTTGCCAACCCACATAAATATGGGCAATTCAGTTGATTAATTTTGAAATTGAATGGGTTTGTCTCATCTGCGAAAAATTTGGATAATAGTGCAAATTGGAATAAAATAATAAAAAAAAATCCTTAACCCCTTCGTACAAAATCACGTACATGCACGTGATTAGGTGCAAGGGGCTGTATGGAGAGGGCTCAAAAGCTGAGCTGAGGGGATGCCGGCTGTATTATACATGGTTGATTGTGGCTGTTAATATTTTAGATTCTGCAGCAAAATGCGACCGCGGCATCTAAAGTAGGCACCACCAATTTTAAAGAATGCTGCCCTCCGGAAAGTCATCGAAGGGCGGCAAACAGTTGCCTTTGAAGGCTCCCAGGTTTGTCATTACATTAGTTCTATAGGCAACATGTACAGTAATAGAAGTCAATGGATTTTACTATACAGGGTGGGCCATAAGTATGGATACACTCCGGTGGGCCATAAGTACGGATACACCCAGATAAAATGGAAGTGGTTGCTGATATCACCTTACCGTTTGTGGCATATTAGTACATGGGAGGGGGGAAAAGACATCATCAAAAACATGGAGACTTGCACAAGAAAAATAATGGTATCTGTGTGTATCCATACTTATGGTCCACCTGAGTGTATCCATACTTATGGCCCACCCTGTACATTGCAATACATTAGTATTGCAGTGAATAGTATGAACGATAAGACCCCCTAGGGTTTAAGGTCCTTAGGGGGTCTGAAAATGAAAGTAAAAAGAAAATAAAAGTGTTTAAAAGTATTAAAAAATACAAAAAATATAAAATTTCAAATCCCCCCCCTTCTCTAGATCACATATAAAAATAAACAAAAACACTTTAGGTATCCCTGTGCTCAAAAATGCCCATACTATTAAGATATAGAAATATTTATTCCATATGATGAAAGCCGTAGCGAGGGAAAAAATGAAAATGGCCAAATGGCTGTTTTTTAAAACACTTCGTCTCCAATAAAAAATTGAATAAAAAGAGATCAAACAAGGGGAAGCCACTGAGGAGCATTATACTGTGTTGGGGAAGCATTATACCACTCAGAGTAATGTTCCTTAGAGGCTCCCACACATTACAGTTGTCCTCAGTGGCTCCCACACAACATAATGTTCCTCAGTGGTCCATACACAGTATAAGGCTCCCCAGTGGCCCCAACATAATATAATGTTCCCCAGGGGCCAACGCAGTATAATGTTCCCAGTGGCACACACACACACACACACACACACACACACACATACACACAGTATAATGCTCCTAAGTGGCTTCCACACAGTATAATGCTTCTCTATGTCCCCCACTCAGTATAACATTCCCCAGCGACTTATCAGAGTATAATGCTCCCCAGTGACCCACACACACTATAATAATCCCCAGTGACCCCACACAGTATAAATCTCTTCAGTGGCCACCCCAAAATCTTTTTCTCCCCTATGGCTCCCACATACTGTAGTATAATGCTACCAGAGAGTCTCTGTGAACCACAATCCGCTTCCGCTTCTGTGTCAGCAGTGAAACCTAATGAAGCTGGTGGCACATCTGCTTGCTCCCTGTCCCACTTCTGTCTGCATGTCTTTCTTGCAGAGATGTGCAGGTGGAAGTAGCACAGACAGCAAGTGTCAGTGAAGATTAATGAAGCAACACAGCAAGGCTGACTTAGTGGAAGTCTTAGGTCTGTCTCTAATGGAAAGGGACCTGTCGGAGTTAGCATAGATAGTAAGCAGCGGTGCCACCTCCTTCATTACTATTCACTGACACTGATATCAGTGAACATCAATGAAGCGGTGCAGTGAAGCCGCTCTAGTGCAAATAGTAGGGATATCTCTAATGTGAAGGAAACCTACTACTTAAGGATATACTATCATCATGTAGCAATACTGTCACTCTATATTTTTTATGTTTAAAATTTAATAAAAATGTAAAAAAAAAAAAAAGTAATATAAGGGGTGTCTATAGCAAGTTACAAATTTATTTTGTGAAAATCTTGCTAAAAATCTGATTTTTCATCCAGGGGCATAGCTATAGGGGATGCAAAGGTAGTAGCCACTACCAGGCCCTGGACCCTGAAGGGGCCCCAAAGGTCTATCTGCTAAATAAAATATACCCCTATTCTAAATTACACAAGGAAGGTAGGGATGCCATTACAGATTTTGCATTGGGACCCAGAAACTTCAAGACATTGCATATAGAGATCCCTATGAGAATCAGAAGTAACCCACACTGTGAATGGCGGAGAGAGAGGAGAAGGGAAGAGCATGGTGCAGCCCAGAATATAGAGACAGCAAGCAGCCCCTCCTTCATTATGAAAACATTCTTCCATCTGAAGTACTCAGGGGAAATCTTAGCTTTAATCAGAAAGTCTTAATTATTTAGACAAGGTTACTGTATCCCACATGAGTATTGAGAAGTATTCACTGAGATCACATTTTGGCCAAAGGCCACTTTAGGGTATGTTCACACGGAGTTTTTTGCAGGCAGAAAAAAATCAGCTTCAGGAATTAGGAAATGGTTTTGGGACGCGTTTTTTGAACTCCCGCATTTTATTACGCGGTTTTTCGACGCGGATGTAGGATGTAGTTTACAACCCTTTTGGGGAGGGCCTAGGAACTCAGCTTCAAAAAACCGCGTCGAAAACCGTGCCCAAAAACCGCTTTGCGTTTTTTTCCGCCTCCCATTGAATTCCATTGGTTTTTCCAGGCGGAATCCACCTGAAGATAGGTCACGTCGCTTTTTTTTCCGCTAGCGGAAAAAAAAACCACTGGAGGAAAAAAACGCTACTGACTCCCATTGAAATGAACGGGAGGCGTTTTTTCAGGCGGATTTTGAGGCGGATTCCGCGTCAAAATCCGCTGCCAAAAAACTTCGTGTGAACACAGCCTTAGTGGCCTAAAACTTAAAAGGATTATCTCTTTTAAGGGCAGCCGTCTAAAATAATCAGTAATTAGACTGATTAATAATTGCCTCAAAACTAATATAGGTAATAATAACTAATAATAATATTATACTAAACATAAGTTCTACAGTACATATACAATAAAAGTCTTTTCTTTTTCATTTTTTTCTTTTCATAGTCTCTAATCTTTGTCATTTAATATTCCTACAAGTCTATATATTTTCAGTATCATAAGAGCACATAGTGTATTATGTGTCAAGAATACATGGCATGTTAAGCACTGTACAACATTTTTCAGATTCAGTGCAACCTTAAAACACTGTTGGCCTCAGCTCCGTTTTAATGACTCTTTTGACCTACACAGTGAATATAAACACAATTGGAGCCAGCATAGAGGATTAGGATGCTGGCACAAATAGGCATTGACTTGGTGAGAATCAAAATGCAATTACTTAGCAATTATTTATAGGAGCTGATGATCAGAAAAGGAATTGTTCTGTGGAATAAAGTAATTATTATCATTATTAATTAATAGCTGTCAAAGCACATTCATTCCAAATACAGTGGGAAAAAAAAAGTATTTAGTCAGCCACCAATTGTGCAAGTTCTCCCACTTAAAAAGATGAGAGAGGCCTGTAATTGTCATCATAGGTAAACCTCAACTATGAGAGACAAAATAAGAAAACAAATCCAGAAAATCACATTGTCTGATTTTTTAAGAATTTATTTACAAATTATGGTGGAAAATAAGTATTTGGTCACCTACAAACAAGCAAGATTTCTGGCTCTCACAGACCTGTAACTTCTTCTTTAAGAGGCTCCTCTGCCCTCCACTCATTACCTGTAGTAATGGCTCCTGTTTGACATTGTTATTAGTATAAATGACACCTGTCCACAACCTCAGTCACACTCCAAACTCCACTATGGTGAAGACCAAAGAGCTGTGGAAGGACACCAGAAACAAAATTGTAGACCTGCACCAGGCTGGGAAGACTGAATCTGCAATAGTCAAGCAGCTTGGTGTGAAGAAATCAACTGTGGGAGCAATAATTAGAAAATGGAAGACATACAAGACCACTGATAATCTCCCTCGATCAGGGGCTCCACGCAAGATCTCTCCCCGTGGGGTCAAAATGATCACAAGAACAGTGAGCAAAAATCCCAGAACCATGCAGGGGGACTTAGTCAATGGCCTGCAGAAAGCTGGGACTAACATAACAAAGGCTACCGTCAGAAACACACTACACCGCCAGGGACTCGGATCCTGCAGTGCCAGACGTGTCCCCCCTGCTTAAGCCAGTACATATCCGGGCCCGTCTGAAGTTTGTTAGAGAGCATTTGGATGTTCCAGAAGAGTATTGGGAGAATGTCATATGGTCAGATGAAACCAAAGTAGAACTGTTTGGTAGAAACACAACTCGTCGTGTTTGGAGGAGAGTGAATGCTAAGTGAGTTGCATCCAAAGAACACCATACCTACTGTAAAGCATGGGGGTGGCAACATCATGCTTCGGGGCTGTTTCTCTGCAAAGGGACCAGGACAACAGATCCGTGTACATAAATGAATGAATGGGGCCATGTATCGTGAGATTTTGAGTGCAAATCTCCTTCCATCAGCAAGGGCATTGAAGATGAAATGTGGCTGGGTCTTTCAGCATGACAATGATCCCAAGCACACCGCCAGGGCAACAAAGGAGTGGCTTCGTAAGAAGCATTTCAAGGTCCTGGAGTGGCCTAGCCAGTCTCCAGACCTCAACCCCATAGAAAACCTTTGGAGGGAGTTTAAAGTCTGTGTTGCCCAATGACAGCCCCAAAACATCACTGCTCTAGAGGAGATCTGCATGGAGGAATGGGCCAACATACCAGCAACAGTGTGTGCTAACCTTGTGAAGACTTACAGAAAACGTTTGACCTCTGTCATTGCCAACAAAGGATATATAACAAAGTATTGAGATGAACTTTTGTTATTGACCAAATACTTATTTTCCACCATAATTTGCAAATAAATTCTTTAAAAATCAGACAATGTGATTTTCTGGATATGTTTTCTCATTTTGTCTCTCATAGCTGAAGTCTACCTATGATGACAATTACAGGCCGGCCTCATCTTTTTAAGTGGGAGAACTTGCACAATTGGTGACTGACTATATACTTTTTTTCCCCACTGTAGGATATACGAATAACCATTACACAATCGTATTATAAAGTATACCAAGTGGAAATGTTCGTCCAATATAGATTGTAGACAAAAATGTAATTCACATGAATTAAATGTTTATTTTTTCAATGAAAGTGTTATTAAACTTGTATAGTATCTTAGTTATATTTAACATACTGTTTCATGTTTTCCTACATGACATAGAGGCAGAGAATTTTGCCAGTCCAGACACTTGGAGAGGGGCCCAGGTTGTATCATCCGTTTTGCTGCTGTGTGAAATGAATCGGTGCAAGATTCAAGAGGAACTGCATTGTTAGTACAGAAAGGTGGAGAACTGGTGATGTGCAGGGTACATGTGGAGAAACAAACACCAAGCTCTTTGTGCTGGGTTGTAAAACTAATGCGATGCCCCTAACTATTGGCTAATGAGATGCCCATTTTGATCTTCGCTATGAAGATACTTCTCTTTTTTGCATGCCATTGATATTACTACTTAAACTACTTTTTTAGATGAAGACTATGATAGTCTACCTTTGTTAAAAGTTCAAGAATACTCCTAGAACTATTTCCATGTTATATCTCTATCAAAAGGTTGGCATTGGAAGAGCCTTAAAACAACAAGCTAATCTGTGTTTAGAATGCAATATTCTATTAAGTCTCCAAAAGCTATAGAGACATATACAGTGTGTACGGAAAGTATTCCGACCCCTTTAAATTTTTCACTCTTTGTTTCATTGCAGCCATTTGCTAAAAGCAAAAAAGTTCATTTTATTTCTCATTAATGTACACTCAGCACCCCATCTTGACAGAAAAAAAAACTGAAATGTAGATATTTTTGCAAATTTATTAAAAAAGAAAAACTGAAATATCACATGGTAATAAGTATTCAGTCCCTTTTCTATGACACTCATATTTAACTCACAAATATAAAGGGGTCTGAATACTTTCCGTACCCACTGTATGATTTGGGATAGATAGACTGTACTTACTTGAATTTTTCTATGGCTTTGAACGGCTTTTGTGAAAAGATAACACAATGCAGCAAGTTATTAGATTCAAGCTAAAGTTTGCTACATTTTTAACTTCTTAGCAACACAGGACATACTATTACATCCTGGCCGCCTGGTACTTCATGGAAATGGATGTAATAGTACGTCCTATGATGGCCGTCTGCTCACTATTTGAGATGGCAGCATCGGGAGCATGTGTTAGCTGTAACTAACAGCTAACACCTGCTCCATTAACCCCCAATTGGAGCTGTGCTGAGATTGGGGGTTTTAACCTCTTGGGTGCCGCGGTCAAACATGACTTCGGCATCCAAGAGGTTGCACAATAACAATGACCCCCATGGGCACCCCCCTGCGGTGAGATCGGGAGGTGCCGTTATGAATTTTCTGCAGCCCAGGGTCTTGCCAGTGACCCAGGGCTGCAAGGAGCCCCCAGTACCTGGTTGATCTTGCCGAGATGGGAGGAAGACAGCCTATGCGTGTATTGCCGTGTATAGTACGGAACCAGCATTCTCCTACTGGGACATAAAAAAAAAAAGTAAAACAAAGTGCAAAAAAATAAAGTGTATGTAAAAAATTAATAAATGAATAAAGCCCCCAAAAAGCCCTTTTCCTATATAAAATGAATTATATATAAAAAATAAAAAAAAAAAGAATAAAAAATACATATTTGATATTGCTGTGTCTGTAGCAACCTGTACAATAAAACTAAAACATTATTTAACCTGCACAGTGAACGTTGGGGGAAAAAAAAAAAAAAACCCGGAAGTAATGATTTTTCGCTATTTCACCTTACAAAATATGCTATAAAAAGTGATAAAAAAGTCATATAGACCCCAAAACTGTACCAATAAATATTGCAGGTTGTCCCGCAAAAAAAAGCACTCAACCAGCTCTGCCATCCAAAAAATAAAAATGTTATACATCTCAGAAGATGGCGATGCAAAAATAAATGATTTATGTCCCCAAATAGATTTTTGCTCTACACTGCCGGGCAAAAAAATTGAAGTTTTTTTTTTTTTTAATCCAGCAAAAAAAGAGTTAATAAAATGTATTCAATAAGTTATAGGCACCCAAAAATGGTGTTATTAGAAAATGCATCTTATCCCACAAAAAGCAGCCCTAATATGGCTACATCACCAGAAAAATAAAAAAAATAGTTTGTAAAATGTAAAGACAAAAACAACCAAAATTACCAAATCATTAGAACACAACTGATTGCAGCAGGAAGGGAATGTATAAGCTGTTTGAGTGTATATCAGGGTACACACCAAATTTAGAACTTACAAGGGAAAAAAAACAACAGACGTGACCCCCAGAGTGACACCCCAAATCATAGGAGCTACTGGGGACATAGTAAGGAATTTGGTGTTGGCAGTGTACTCAGCACAGCTTACACAGTCACTTTTCACCATCTGCTGTGCATTCATATCTGGGATACAAATGCTCACTACACCCCTTGATAAATTCTTTGAGGGGTGCAGTTTTCAAAATACGGTCACTCCTTAGGGGATTCCACTTTTCTGGCACCTTAAAGGCTCTGCAAATATGACATGTCGTCCAGATACCAAACATCTAAATCTGCACTCTAAAAACCATATAGTGCTCTTTCCTTTCTGTGCCCAAACTGCATTTTATGCCCACATTTATGACACTGGTATACCCAGGATAACGTACTTAATGTCATATGTAGGTATAATCTGCTGTTTAGGCACACAACTAGGCACCGAAGGGAGGGAGCGCTATTTGGTTTTTGTTTCAGATTTAGATAGTTTGGTTTTTGGATGCCATTACACTTTTGCAAAGCTCCTAAAATGCCAGTAAAGTGGAATCCCCTGATATGTGACACCATTTTGGAAACTATACCACTGAAGGAAGTTATCCATGGGTACAGTGACCATTTTTAACCCCCAAGTGTTGCCATAATTTATTTTCCATTATTGGTACTTTAGGGGCTCTGCAAGTGCGACATGCCACCTAAAAACAATTTCAGCAAAATCTGCCCTCCAAAAGCCAAATAGCGCTCTTTCCATTCTGAGTCTCACCATGTACCCATACAGCAGTTTACGAACACATATGGGGTATGGTCGTGTTCAGGAGAAATTGTGTAACAATTGTGTTTTTTCTCCTTTATCCTCTTGTGAAAATGAAAAATTTGGGACTAAATTGATGGTTTATTGGAAAAAAGTATTTTTTCATTTTCACGTCCCAATGTTAATAAAATCTGTGAAACAGCTTTGGCATCAAAATACTCACTATACCCCTTGATATGTTCTGTGAGAGGTATAGTTTCCAAAGCGGGGCCACTTTTGGGGGTTTCTTTTTTATTGGTACCTTAGGGGCTCTGCAATTGTGACATGGCACCTGAAAACTATTCCAGCAAAATCCACCCAACAAAAGCCAAATAGTGCTCTTTCCATTCCGATTCCTGCCATGTTCGCATACAGCAGATCCCATGAAATGCGTAAAGGGTTAAAAAACTTCCCAAATGCTGTTTTTACTTATTTGAGGGGTGCAATTTTGAAAATGGGGTGATTTATGGGGGTATCTAATATATAGGCCTTTATAATCCGCTTCAGAACTGAAGTGGTCCCTAAAAAATTGGTTTGGAGACCTCTTTTTTTCTGGTGGTCTATTACAATACTGCGTCCGATGCCTGCAAAAGGCAGAAGATACAGAGAAGAGGAAGAGGGGAATCTGTATTGCAGTCTATGGGAATCGTAATTAAATTGCACGTTCAAGTCCCCTAGGGGGGGCTAATAAAATACTAAAAAAAAAGTTAAAGTTTTAAATAATATAAAAAGACAAACAAAAAATCTAAAAGTTCAAATCACCCCCCTTTCCCTAGAATACATATAAAAGTAAAATATTACTGTGAAACACATATATATTAGGAATCCCTGTGTCCGAAAATGCCTGGTCTACAAACTTATAAAAATATACGGTGAACGCCATAGCGGGAAAAAAAAATCAAAAGTGCCAAACCGTCATTTTTTCATTGTTTAGCCTCTGATAAAAATTTTAATAAAAAGTGATCAAAGCAATAGACATTCCCCAAAATGGTATAACTAAAAAGTACATCTGGCCCCCGTAAAAAAAAAATGCATTATACATCCCCATACAGGGAAATATATAAAAGTTACTGGTGTCAGTATATGGTGACTTCTAGAAAAAAAAAATTTTTTTGCAAATTTAGATTTTTGTTAAGGGGTTAAAATGTAAATAAAACTATATAAATTTGGTATCTCTTGAATCATACCAAAACATAGAATACAGGTGACATCTCATTTTGGCTGCAGATTGAACACTGTAAAAATGAAGCCCGTAAGAAAGTTGCACAAATGCACTTTTTCTTCAAATTCACCCCATTCTGAATTTTTTTTTACATTGTACAAAATAATAAATGGTAGCGTTATGAAGTACAATTTGTCCCACAAAAAATAGACCTCATATGGCTCTGTGAAAGTAAAAATAAATAAAGTTATGGCTTTTGGATGGCGTAGAATTAAAAGCGAAAATCAAAAAATGAGTAAAGGTCTGCCTGCAGGGAGGGTTTAAGTTAATCAGAATTGTACTAATATATAAAGCACATTTACAGTCATATGGAAGAAAATGTTGTTACAGCTATAACAAAGATGCTGTCTGTGAAACATGTAGGCACCAAAATACCTGACGTTGTGAATACATTTGCAGAACAAAAAGCCTCTGAAGGTGCAGTATGATCTGATGTGACAACAGGAGAACAGTTATTGAAATTGGTACAGAAAAATGAATTGTAACCCATGACAACTAATTGTCTAGTTCCTACACATTAAGTACATGCACCCAGCAGGAAAAAAAATCATCATCTCATTGTATTTGTCGCAAAGAAGAATGTATACTGTAGAGGACACAATGAGCGAATGTGTGACCAATTACAGTAAAGGTGAGATGACGCAATCTGCCCTATTTTACTGTCCCTCTGTCCTATTATGGTATTTAGATACCTAAATACTGTGATGTAAAGCTGCCTAATTACTATTTCACAGGACTTAGTATGAGGATCTGGTCACTGACACGCAGATACTCTGTTAGCGCCCATGGAATAGATTTCATTTGAAATACAAATCAGTATATGTATCAGTATATCTATCAGTATATGTATCCACACACTCTTTGTAATAGTAGTCAACTAATCAATTGGGAGCTCAGAACAAAATACCATACTGCTGCCTGTCTAACTCAAAATCACAATTAGAATATCGATCTGAATCCCAAAGACTTGCATTGTGCATGTGACCTACTGTTCATTCAAGAAACACTGGGACAGATTTAGTAATAGTGTCTAAAAGTTAGACAGTCCAAACTTGGACTAAACGGTCTTAAATTGTGCCAGATTTATCAAAATGTCTAATGCTGTTTAATAAATCTGTTGCATTATTAGACTGTTTAAATAGTCTAACATTACACCTCCTATTAATCTACGTAGTTTACACTGAAAAATGTGCCTAAATCTGACGCTGTTTTTACCACACTTTCCTTGAAGCTGTGCCCCTTTCCAGTAGAACCATACCTCTTTTCCATACAAGTCATAAAAGTGTCTACAAAGGGTCGAAAATTCTTGATAAATGTGGTGCGAGGCACGCTAGACAGTTTTATCTTTTTTTTTTGCTGTATATTGCACCATAATTCTGATGCATTTAGCTTTGTATAGTGCTTTGGATCTAAAACTCTGATAATTTATTATTTAGTTGGCAGTCCTACTCATTGACCACAATCCTTCATTGACAGCGCACACAGGGATAGCTGTCACTGAGTACAACCACCCACTGGACACCTAAGCCCAAAATTAGCAGCATTTTAAATAATAAGTTATACAGAATATTTTCCCAAACTAAATATCAAACTATTCAGCTCTTCTGTGCAGATAATATTGCATTTTCAAAGTGATATGCTTCCTTCAATCTTTCAGACCTCTGTCTTGTAACAAACTGTGTACCTGTGTGTCCATCACATGACCTTGGACTGATTCTTATCCACTGGAAGCAAACATAGAATGATAGAGTATGCACAGATCTAGAAAAACGTGAGTAATTGATACAGAAATGCATAGAGAAACTGTCTAACTTTTCCTTATACAAATAATGGCTTTTATTTGCTGAAACAGCACTGCAAAATCAAAATCTCACCATTACACAGCTTATCCAGGTACCCTAGCATGTATACATTTCTACAGACAATAGTGATTAAAAACCATACATTCTCAACTTGAAAATCAATGTATTTAAGGGAATCAGGGCTGCTTTAACCATTTGGCAAACAATGCACTGGCATCAGACCCTATGGTAGCGGGGGGCTTCCTTGGGACAGCGGGACAGGCCACCATTTAGATTGCTGTCACACTATTCCAGGCAGTGGATCCCGGCTGCCCAGATATGGCTGTATCCCAACTCATCTGCCTCATCATCCTCCAGGTGCAGATGAGTTGAATACAATGGTGACACAGAGACAGAAGGGAATGTGAAAAGGTGAATATCAATGCTTTTTCCTTATATGGGGCCACCAGGAGGGGGACATGAAATTGTGGGGGCCCACCAGGAGGGAGACATGAAACTGTGAGGGCCACCAGGAGGGAGACATGAAACTTTGAGGGCCACCAGGAGGGAGACATGAAGCTTTGGGGCCCTCAAGAGTGGGACATGGAACTGAAGGGGCTACCAGGAGATAGGCATGAATCTGGGGCTAACCAGGAGGGGGATATGAAATTGTGGGGGCAACCAGGAGGTGGACATGAAACTGGGGGCAACTGGAGGGGGCATTATACTGTGAGTGCAACTGCAGGGGAACATTATAGCATAGTATAGTATAGTATAGTATAGTATAGTAGTAATGGAGGAATGGGTTAATGTGTGATAGGCCATTATATTATATGAGGCTACTGCAGGGGCATTTATACTAAAGAGGCATTGTACTAAGGAGACATTGTACTATGTGAAAGAAACGAAGGGGCATTATACTATGTAGGGGCCATTATGGGGGCATTATAACTTGTGTGGGTCAGGTATGTCTAAGTGGTGGTGATGGGTGGCCCACTTATGAAACCTTTGCACTGGGCCCACCAATGTGTTAAAATGGCCCTAAAGGGAATGATACAGAATTGGATCATTTTCACCCATTGAAGCTCATATTCTTGTACTTAAGCATGATCCTACTTTGACCTTTAAAATCCCTGTAGAATAGACATAAACATAGGCAATCAATTCAGCACTTCTTCTGAAGGTAAACATAGTAACATAGTTTTCATAGCTGAAAAAAAGACATGCATCCTTTCAGTTCATCCTATTATCCTGCAGTATTGATCCAGAGGAAGGCAAAAGCCCCCTTGAGGTAGAAAGCAATTTTCCTCACAGAAAAAATTCTGTCCTGACTCCAAATCAGAATAAATCCCTGGATCATCCATCAATCTCCAGTAATCTATAACTAGAAATTATAATGTGTAATACTCTTACATACATACAAGGAATCCAAGTTAAGTAAATTTCCTTCTTTCCTGCATACAGTACCTAGAGGATGCCCCCTTGTTAGAGTTACAGGCCTGGGTAAGAAAAGATCCTGGTATAGATCTGTGTTAGAGATGAGCTACACTTGAGATTTTCTTTTGCGTCCGATTCAGACTCATTTAATTTAGGTATGAGTAATTTTTTTCTGAATCTACATAATTAGGACATGGTGAGATGTCCTAATACTATTTAGTACTGGTGTGCTATTAAAATTTTCAGTTTTATGCAGGTTACCCATGGTCTTGACCTTCATTCCTGACCTTCTTTCAGTAACCCAAGTGCAGGACTCCTTTGTAGCTAAAGGAATTCCTGCAGTATGATGCATGGAGCCCTAAGACGTGCCACAATTGTGAAGCATTTCAGGGTCTATGACTGACAAAAAACAGAGTATAATTTTCAGTCAGACAGTGGCTATTATCAAGGTAGTAGTAATGAAGTAAAAAAAAAAAAACTGTGGCTGTACCAGTATATGAGTATCGCTTCAAATGTTTGGGCACTAGATAGTATCTACTCTTTCCAGTGCACCCAGTGGATGGGAGTACTGGGGTAATAATGGAGGGTTAGTTTTAGCTTTTTTACTACCTAACATTGAGCACCCACCTTAGTAATGGACATTGTCAATCTGACTAAAGCAACAGTAATGAAGTAATAAAACAAACACATAAGAAAAAATATTTTATTGATCCAAATCCTGGGACTTTGTAAAAAAAAAAGCACAAAAAAATACATTAATAAACATAAATAAACAACAAATATATCTACCCTTCCAGGACCAATGCAGCTTTTTCTGGGCTCTAAACCAGCCAATGACCTCTTATTTTTGTAGATCACATGGTTGCATTCCCTAGCTTTCATTGGCTTACTTGGCCAATAAAACTGTAGTAATCCTGTATTTTGGCACACAGAACCCCTGAGAAGCACCACAATTGTGATATATCTTAAGGGCTCAAAGCACCAGAGTGCAGAGACCACTTTAGTTACGAGGGGCGCCTGAAAAGTTCGTGGCCCGACCCAGAAGTAGTGACTGTGGGTTGAAAGTTTGCAGTCAGTTCTCAACATAGCCTCCTTTGAGGGTCACACATGTATGCCATCGCTCTTGGAGTTTCATTATTCCACTGTGGTAGAACGTTCTGTCCTGCTCCTCCAAAAAGTCCTTTATGGCATCCATGATGGCTTCATCAGAAGGAAAATGACTTCCACCAAGGTGCCTTTTCATCTGTGGGAATAGGTGGTAGTCCGAGGGAGCCAAATCAGGGGAATAGGGTGGGTGCAGAAGCAGTTGGAAACCACAGGAGTGAATTGCAGCCATTGCAACAGCCAATGTGTGAACTGGCGTGTTGTCCTGGTGAAACAACACCACTTTCCGGAGCATCCTTTGCCGTTTTTCCTTAATTGCTGACCTCAGACGATGAATCTGAGCTGAATAATATTCCCCATTGATGGTTTGACCTCTCTGGAGGAATTCCAGAAGAATGGCACCCTTGGAATCCCAAAACACTGATGCTATCATTTTGCCAGTGGATGGAACCACCTTTGCCTTTTTGGGGCTTGGGGAGGTGGGATGTTTCCACTGTTTTGAGGCTTCTTTTGACTTGGTGTACCCAAGTTTCATCCATTGTAACAAATCTCTGCAGGAAAAGTTGAATATCAGCTTCAAAGAGTTGCACATTTTCCGCAGAGCGAATTTCTCTCTAAAGTCAAAAGTCTTGGCACCCATCGGGCTGAAACCTTGTGCATGTTCAGCAGCTGTGTTAGGATATGGCCAACCCTCTCCACTGATATGCCCACACATTATGCAATGCGCCGCTGTGTGACACGTCGATCTGCCATTACAATGTCTTGCACTTTTTGGACATTTTCATCTGTGCATGCTGTTGAGGGATGACCACTGCGCGCAACATCTTCAATTGATGTCTGGCCCCACTTGAAATCTGCAAACCACTTTTTCACCATTGTATAAGAAGGAACATTGTCCCCTGATGTCTCCAGCATCTCCTTGTGAATTTCCTGTGGTGTCCTTTTTTCAGAAGGTATTGAATGACTGCTCGCTTTGCCAACTTCTCCATTTCCATATTTCAGCTTCACTACCTAACTTTAAAATGCTGTTCTTGAAACAAAAAAAAAATCAAAATAAATCCATATTACTCATGAGACCTTTCAAATAACTAAATAACATATTGCATTGCAAAACAAGACCATGTGAAAAAGATTTCATGGGTGGGCTATGAACTTTTCAGGCACGCCTCGTATAAAGGAGTCTCAGCACTCAAAGGGTTACTCATTGTCATTTCAAGATCACAAGTAATCCCTTGTAAACCAGCCAAAGTGCAGGATGGTTTAGGGTTTACTCTCGGCCATACAATGATCAAGGAGTTACCCTCGGTCATTGCATAATAAAGAGTTAAATGGCAGCTGGCTATTTACTTGACCGCTCACAATTTTAATGATTTCACCGAAGTGAATCTCAAAAGTTTTGGGTCTGGTATAAAAATTCTAGTTTGAAACAACCTGAATTTCTCATCTCTAATCTAAGTACTGACCTTTGATATATATTTATATATAGAAAAAGATTGATATCAAATAATATGAATCAGTTGAAATTTCTGCAAAATGTGGTACTACAAGGTAAGTTACTTTTTATGGTTGAAATGGTTGAACGTAGTTCCTTAAGGGATCCCATCTTTCTATGCTTATGAAACCAGTAGGCGGTCCTGAGTGGCAGCCATCACTGAATGCACACTTATGCAGAGAAGGCTGTCAGTCACTCAGTCACTGAGTAGGACCACCCACATGACTGCTAAGCCCAGAATACGCAGAGATTCAGACACTGTGATAATGTTGGTGTATTTTGAGACTGTCAAGTCTAGGTTTGTCTAAATTGTACGCTGTATTAGTAAATCTTCCCTATAGTGAACTGACTAATGCAGGGACTGAAGAGATAAAACATGACAACTTTGTTCTGTCTCTGGTGTACTTTGAACCTCTGCGTCATGCGCTCACACTTTTATCCAGCATCATTCTTTAACATCTTCTGTATATATCATACAGTTCCTATTGTATTACAAGTAAGGTATGGAATGCTACTGTATTAGTAAAGCTATTATTGTTTATCTTGTCTTTTCTCTAAGCCAAAAAAGGAGAGGAGGTTAGAAAGGTTAAAAACCTCTTTGGATATAATCTTAGTTTGAGCTAAAAAATGCTGCATCGGAATTGCCCTGTCTGAATATGGTCTAATAAAAAGTGGATGGTAATGAAAGAAACAGTCAAAGCATTTTATGACTTGCTTCTAGATTATTTCCTGAATCGTTCACTCCAGTGATTCTTTCAGGAAAAGCCTGACGCACAAGTGTAACAGTAAAGAAGGGTAAATTGACAGCAGCTTAATAAAAGCTGTCCCACAGGCCAAGAATTGAGTGTTTTGTTAGAGCTATGTTATCTCAAACGCACGGGTAATGTTATTAAGTAAGCAGTGCCTGCTGTGACCCCCCCGATAATGCCAATATCCATCAGCTGGAGGATTCTCAGCACTCTCTGACACGCCATGACGTCACCAATAAACACAAAGCCTGTGGTGCTAGCATATTTTTAGTTTCATGTAAATGATAAAATCTTTTTCCTTGATACTAGAGGTTTTGTTCTCATGTGAATCTTCATTAACCAAATATAAATGTATTTAGTTTTATCCTACGATGCCAGTGCTTTACTCTAACATATTATAACATGTAGTCAATACACTATTTCTAAATGAAATACATGTTTTTTTTTGTTTGTTTTTTACCAACCATAATGTATAACTGTGTACAGATGTCCATAGAAATCTAATTGCGACTTAAGTGAATTCATAGATAGATATGTATATATATATATATATATATATATATATATATATATATATATATACACGCACACACATAGATACTGTATATGTATGTATATTCGTCTAACAGGGTAATGAACCTGAAGTACTCTATACACCTTGTTTTGTGTCATTGTGTGTCATCTATAACTGTTATCAGCAGTTTCAAGCCTCGATGACCATCATTTTATCTTACATATCTCCAGTTTTGAGATTCTATAGCAACAGTTGCATAGGTTTATGTGATTAGTTCATCAAATCCGCTGTTATTTAAAAAAAAAAAAAAAAGTGGAGCATTTAGCTATAGCAACCGATCAGGTCATTGCTCTGATACTTATAGGATAGATAGCTTGGCACATATAAGTGAAGTCTAAAGATCTATTCTGTGATATTTGTATGTCAATGTGTTTCATGTCATTTCATGGTTACTATTCACTGTCAACTTATTTATAAAAGATAGGAACTAGGTATCTCACTGTATGATATGTACAGAAGATGTTAAAGAATGATGCTGGATTAAAGCGGAAGAAGGTGGTGAATGCCGCAGAGGTTTTAAGTACACCAGAGGCAGAGCAGTGTGAGCAGCGCAGGCATTGTGCTATGAATTTATGATATCTGGGGTCTAGTATTAAATGTTAGGCTGTGTCTTGAGTTGTCCCTGATGTATTGACTTAGTTGGGAAATTCTGCTGAAATTGGATAGCTATGCACTATGCTGGCAATTTTTTTTTATTATTGATAAGATACAGATATACAGACCAGGGAACATCTTGTATAAACTTGTGTATCTCTATGTTTTTTATGCAATATAACTTTTTGAAATAAAGATGTTGAGTTATTTTGTATCATTGGTGTTCTGGGTACAGTTCTTAATAAGTGATCTGAGTGTGCTAACGTAGTAAAATAAATTGTTGTACAACTTTGCATGTGTTCATGTGTGTTTTTGAGACTATACTACACAACTAACTGTTCATGGAATGCCCTTTAGGCCGGGGCTCCACGTGGCAAAAACTCAGTGTTTTACAGTCACGGCAAAGTGGATATGGGATTCTAGCAAATCCCATCCCCACTTTGCAGGAAAATACGCGCAGTGGACATGCTGCGATTTCTAAAACCATTGTGGAAAAAATCACAATGGTTTTGGAAATCGCAGCATGTCCATTGAGCGTATTTTTCCACAATGTGTGGAAAGGAATCGCCACTTTGCAGAGACTGTAAAACATTGTGTTTTTTTTTTCTCAGGGTTTATACCACGTGGGGCCCCGGTCACAATCTATTTTATTAAAAGGTGACGACATTTTTTCTTGATTGACCTTTACCTTTCCTGCAACTGTAATTGACATCCTGCAGGTATAAAACCTGCAGTGGAAGAAACTATGCATTGCAGGTTTTAGTAGAAGCATGTGAATCAGATTTGTAAAAATTTTATCCACAATGTTGCTACTGTAGAACACAGGCGAGTTTGGCAAACTTAAAGCTGCGATCACTCCCCATGTGTCCTTAACCTTAGTATGGTTTGACAAATAGTCTTTTTTGGCAAAAAGGTTGCAGGTTTTCTTTTTTTGTAAAAAAAAACAGTGCCTCCAGATGTTACATGTTAGTCAATAGGGAAAATCACAAACAGTGCTTTTATTGTAGTGCCTTTTTTTTTTTTTTTTTTTTTTAAACTTGTCTTTTGCCTCCTGTTCCACAGCATTTTTTGGCTATAAGGCTTTAGTCACACATGAAGTTTTGTGGCAGTTTTCGAGCTAAAGCAAGGAATGCATTCAAAATAACTAGAAATATAAAGGAAGGACTAAAGCTGGCAATACATATCAGATTAATGTCAGACAAAAGTGCTGATTCTAGTAGGAATATTTGATAATCTAATATTGTATGGGGTGACTTAGTTCCTTGTCTCCTTTCAGGACACATACGGGTTGGTTGAGCCAAGGTAAAAAGTATTTGAGGAGTCTGAAAGAATACTGTTGACTGAATACTCTCTAGCTATCCAAACCTATCTAAAGTGACTAATGCTACATTCTCCTTTCTGCTAGACCCATGGCTGGCTTTGGCGTAAAGACGTGTACATTATGTGTGATTCCAGCCTAGACTGGCATAATACAAGCATTTGCAGATATTGTTTATGAGATAGCAAAAAGTCTAAATTCCAATTTTTTCGACCCTTAAATTGAAACAACACAAGTGATCAGGGCCAAGTGTTTAAGCAATCCTCCAAAGAAGAGTTCATAAACTCTATTTTGCAGAATCATCTGGATTTTTATAATTTCATTTGTATAAAAAATGTACTGCAATTGAAAGACAAATAGTTTTCCACATAACCCACCACTGTCCTATAAACTTATGTACAATTAGTAAGTAATTAAAACCCACACCTTCTAAAAATAGAGGCTGCAACAAAAAATTATAGTACTGGCAGTCATTAAACATACGTTTCGCCATGCTACGAATGCTTTACAGAGCCCAGCGGACTCCATCTACTTACAATGAGGTTAGTCGGATTCTGGCGTATTGTTTTTACAAGATAAACAGAAGCTATATTTATTGTCAATGATGATGGGCTTGAGATGAAGGCTCAAAACTCAGATGTGATTAGTGCCATAGCTAGTTGCCTGTTACCTCGGAGACATATAGGTCTGTGTTCAGCATGGGAGCTGTGGAAAGAAAACCATTAGACATTTTTAATTAAGAGTAATTGCAAATCAGCTCAATATTTCATTTTGGATATATTAGAGCAATAAAAATGGTTGTGAAGGTAATAATATCCTTTAATAAGCAAATGAATTATCATGTTGAAAAGAAAGCAGAAGTAGAGAGACATATATAGTTTATGGTAATGACAGTGCATGCAGAGTATCTGCCATTTTACTATTGATGCTAATAAATCTGAGAATCACATGAGAAAGACATTATAGAAACTTGTTAGGTATGAATCAGAGTTCTGTATGTTACTGTAAATTCCAGAGCTGTTCTGTGTTTACCAGATTTAATCTGCTATGTATATAGTATGATCTCTACTTGACGATAAAGAGGTGCCTGTTATTGGGTTCATTAAGGAACCTAATGCTTTACCCTAGTGACTTGAAATGTATCACAGTCTCCATAAATGAACTAAGCTAAGAGAATCTGAATAACATCAGTCTAACAGGATGCTGCATAACAGAGGAAGTCCATCCATGTGCTGGCGTCTGGCCATATGTCTATGAATACACTTTTGTTAAGTATAAATTAATTCTGTCCCTGTGTAATCAATCAATTACAACTTCACAGCAAATCACACTCAGCGTCTTGCTTCATCTCCGACTAATTACGGCTTTATTTCTCATACACAGTGGCGGTGTTTACCTGCTAAAATCTGCAGATAACTGTCCTTATTTTACACGCATTTCATACGACAAGACATATGCTGCTTGACAGCTGCAGGAAATGTATTCAATGACTTAAGAACGGAATATTCTGCTCAGCATAGATACTCAGCATACTTACTCTTAACATCAAATTTATTTTATATAGTATTGTAAATTTTTATAGTAGAAACTAGATGGTAAAATGTTATGGTGACAAATAAACAGTTTTTATAAGAGAATATATTTAGTAGGGACTCAATGAAAACAATAAAGCATTGCTCTGATAAACAACTTTTTACAACCATTTTCATTCCCAATGAGTGCCCATATATTTATCCACTATAGGTGTTTCAGAATGGAGAGATATTCATTTTAAGAAAGCATTCTGAAGCAACAGAGGGTGACTTTGGGAGCAGTGTTTTATCCTATCTGAAATGTTTCAATAAAAATCTTTATAAAACATGGTGTAATTTTATTCTGGTCTATTACCATCACATTGTAGTTGCTGGATTTTATTTTCTTCTCTATCCTTACCTGACAAGCAGATGATAAGTATTTAGGGAGCTTTACAGGTTGCAATCTCTCCAAATTTATTTTACCTAGTTATATTTATTTTAATAACTTTTCCTAGGGGCAGCGCATGCATACTTCCTGCATTTTAGTATAGGCATCACATTAGAAAATTAGCTACAATAAAGGGAGATAATTGATTAAAAAAAATGTCATAAATTAGTAAAATATATAGAAATAATAATAATAAAATAATAATAATAATAATAATAATAATAATAATAATAGTCCCTTACAGTCCCCATGGGGAAATTCAGTGTGTTACAGCAGCAAAGATAAGCAGATACAAATACAAATACAACATGTACAGGAATGTTCCAAGGTGAGAGGCATTACATTAATAGCAGACAGACAGAAAGTGATGGAGTACAGCCCCATCCAATATAGGACAAGAAAGTTGCAGTGGAGTTCTTTGTATAGTGTTACAATCCTGCCTTATACAGGCCTCCAGATAAAGAAATAATTACAGTGTATCCTCTGCCATTCCCTGCATAGAAATGTCTTGGTTGCCTGTTGCATAAGGGATATACAGCACAGTTCCACTCAAGTGAAAAACCGCAAAGTCCCTTTATTCTCAGGATCTGTGAGGGTCTCTCAGATAGTTATCACAACAATCATAACATAATTGCATATCCTAATGATATGCCATTCCATTACTTAAAGAGGACATTTTCACCACCTCCAAGTCGTCCAGCTTTTTATGTCATTTAATAGCTGCAGCTCCACTGGAACAGTTGAAATTTTTTTCTTTAGCACTCACCATTTCTGAGTAATCAGTGCTGTTAGTTTTGGTGTCTGATATGCTATTTAGGCTTTGGTCTGTCAGGAGGATGGTGTCAGGCAGGGAGCAGACAAGGGGTGCGATTCTGTGCTCTGACACTGGCTCCTCTGACTGGATCTCTGAATCATGTCCCCCTGCCTGACACTCTAAGAAGTGATGCCACTCTACTTTAACACATCAATGCTTTGCTTCCTTAACAGCAACCCCTCTAGTCCCCATATGCTTTTATTCACTATCCTGATAAAGACAGAGCTTCCCGGGCTGTAATCTGACTGACAGCCTGCAAGTTGGGATGAGATGGAGGGGGAAGTTTGCATGCAGTGTCTGTTGAGTAGGCTCTCTTACCATGTGCTCAGTTCCTGTACCTCCAAAGACTTAGTAGGCACTTGGCACAGTTGAGTCAGGCAGGTAACTCCAGACCTAGATACATCCATTCGATTGCCAGATAAAGAAGAAGAATTTTTCACTCCATAGAACATGTTTCACTACTCTGTGGTGCAGTAGTCCATTGTGCATGGAGGTGTATAGCCTACATGCAGTTGCTCATCCACTGAAACTCATGCCCTGAAGATCCGATGGTTTTTATACTGATTTTAATGTTGCTGTGGTCTCTAGACACTTCCACTTTCAATATTCAATATTATTATTATTTTTATTGTTTATTTACTGTATATAGCACCATTAATTCCATGGTGCTTTACATTTGAGGGTTTACATACGGTACACAAAATATACAAAACAAATATAATACTAACAGTGACCAACTGGCTCAGTGGGATACTGGATCCTGCCCTCAAGGGCTTACAAGCTATGAGGGAAGAGGGATAGAGACAGTAGGTGAGGGGAGAGGCTGTACAGATGGTGGTGTGGTGACAGTAGCGTTATTGGTGGTTGTAGGCCTTCCTGAATAGGGGAGTCTTCAGGGCCTTCTTGAAGCTTGTGACAGTGGGGGACAGTCTTATGTGTCTTGGTAATGAGTTCACGGGATAAGTCTTGGAGACGATTGTGTGAAGAGTGGATAAGAGCAGAGCGGAGTAGGAGGTCTTTGGAGGATCGGAGGTTACGTTTGGGCAGGTAGCAGGAGATTAGGTCAGAAATATATGGAGGGGACAGGTTGTGGATGGCTTTATATGTCAGCGTTAGTAATTTGAACTCTATTCGCTGGGCAATGGGTAGCCAGTGAAGGGATTGGCAGAGAGGAGCGGCCGATGAAGAACAGGGGGAGAGGTGCATTAGGCGAGCAGCACAGTTTAAGGTGGACTAGAGGGGGGTGAGAGTGTTAGCTGGGAGGCCATGGAGAAGGGTGTTACAGTAGACTAGGCAGGAGATTATGAGTGCATGGACTAGCATCTTTGTAATTTCAGGGGTGAGGAAGGAGCAGATTCGATGGATGTTCTTGAGTTGGAGAGGGCAGAGAATGTCAGCAGGTTGTGGTCAAAGAACGTGGACAGAGAGTTAGAGAGGTTGACTAGAGAGCAGAGGCGGGTGAATATGAGGTCGAGTGTGTGCCCCTTTGTGTGGGTAGCAGAGGAGGACCATTGAGAGAGACAAAAGGAGGCAGTGAGGGACAGGAGACTGGAAGCAGGGGGGGGGGGGTTTGTGTTAATGGGGATGTTGAAATCACCCATGATGATGGTGGGGGTGTCATTGGATAGGAAGTGCATTAGCCAGGTGGTGAAGTGGTCGATAAAGGCAGCAGTAGCTCCTGGCGGTCGATATATGACAGTCAGTTGGAGGTTGAAGGGCGAGTAAATGCGAACAGAGTGCACTTCAAAGGAGGGGAGGGTGAGAGCAGGTAGCAGTTGGATTGGGGCGAAGGAGTAATTGTCAGACAGGAGTACACCTATTCCACCATTATTATTGTTGGGGCGGGGAGTGTGTGAGAATTGCAAACCTCCATAGGAGAGGGCAGCAGGGGAGGTGGTGTCTGAGGGTGTTATCCATGTTACTGTGATACCAAGAAATTATAATTTATGAGAAATTAAGAGGTCGTGGATGTAGTCAAGTTTGTTGTGTACAGAGCGAGCATTCCATAGTGCACCAGGGAGGGTGTGGGGAAGGGCAGGAGCGGGTAAGATAGGTGTGAGATTTGGGGGGTTCCGTGCACTGATGCTGGTTTTTGCGGAAAGATCCGACAGCAGAGAAGTGCTGGGGTGGTCCAGGATTAGGAGATATGTCGCCAGAAGTGAGGAGTAGCAGGGAGAGGTATAGCAGGTGTAAATAGGAGAGAGCGTGGGGAGGTTGTGTGTGTCTGGGGCGGAAAGCTTGTAGGTTTGTGAGTAGCTGTGTAGAGAAGGTCAGATGGTGGGGTAGAATAGATGGAGAGATAAAGATATTCTTAGTGACATGGTTGGTTTGGGGTGGAAAACTGTTTTTTTTTTTACAAGTATGGGAAGAACAACAGTGATTATAGTGAGAAGCATTTCTGTAGATAATAGCTAGGTTTTGTTTTAGTGGGTTTTTGTTACCTTCAGTTCCAATTCTGGCCTAATTCTGGTCTGTACATTTTAGAGATGTACTTTTTAAGATGCAAAATGACCTAGGTCAAATTGACCAGTGGCCTTACATTTATACTAACTAGGAATACATTTGTTTCATGTGTATCAGTTGTGAATAGGGGTGTGGAAACATGCAGATAGAATCAGAGACATCAGGAGGGGCCAGGTGAGAATCCAGCGGGGGATGGAGACAGTGGTTTCAAAGCTAATAAAATTACAAAGTGGAAAATAGCATACCAGCAGATGGTTATAATAAAATCAGCAAGCAGAGGTATATTATGAATGGAGCAGCAGAGGTTCAGTATATGGGTCCAGATGCATTACACATACCAGCAGATAGATATAATAAAATCAGCAAGCAGAGGTATATTATGAATGGAGCAGGAGAGGTTCAGTATATGGGTCCAGATGCATTACACATACCAGCAGATAGATATAATAAAATCAGCAAGCAGAGGTATATTATGAATGGAGCAGGAGAGGTTCAGTATATGGGTCCAGATGCATTACACATACCAGCAGATAGATATAATAAAATCAGCAAGCAGAGGTATATTATGAATGGAGCAGGAGAGGTTCAGTATATGGGTCCAGATGCATTACAAATACCAGCAGATAGATATAATAAAATCAGCAAGCAGAGGTATATTATGAATTGAGCAGGAGAAGGTTCAGTATATGGGTCCAGATGCATTACACATACCAGCAGACAGATATAATAAAATCAGCAAGCAGAGGTATATTATGAATGGACCATGAGAGGTTCAGTATATGGGTCCAGATGCATTACACATACCAGCAGATAGATATAATACAATCAGAAAGCAGAGGTATATTATGAATGGAGCAGGTGAGGTTCAGTATATGGGTCCAGATGTATTACACATACCAGCAGATAGATATAATAAAATCAGCAAGCAGAGGTATATTATGAATGGAGCAGGAGAGGTTCAGTATATGGGTCCAGATGCATTACACATACCTGTGGATTACACATGGTATACAGGGTCAGATGACAATTGCAGATGCAGGATGACAGTCTATTGCATTCTATTACATTCTGGCCTAATCCTGGCCTGTACACTTATGCTTACACATTCACAATTAATCCTAGAATATCTAGGAAGGAAAAAATTTCATAAACTGACTTGTTACAATGGTGGAATCCTATTACAGTACCACGCTGGAATTCAGTGAACTCTTTAGAATTCCCACTATTTCAGAAATGTTTGCAAAGGCAGACTGCATGTCTAGGTGCTGGGTTTTATACATCTATGGCAATGGGGCTAAATGAAACACACAAATTAATTGATCAAGAGGTGTGTCCCAATACTTTTGTCCAACATCTATCTTGTGTATATTTACTATGGAGGTGTAGAGATAAACTGCTGTGTGTTTCCAAGGCATCCAACAGAATTGTAAATGCAGCTATGTATATGAATGGAGAAAATAACATGAAATATCCTACAGTATTAAACTGTACACAGAAAGTAAAGCAATGTATCTGCAAAGTTAGGGCCCTTGCACACGACCGAGTCCTGTCCTTGGAAAATGGTCTGTGTGAGCTATATTTCCTAGGCTGAACTCAGCCGTATACATAGAACTCATCATGATCAGTTATGATGCAATGAGCCCCCGAACACCCCGATCGCTACAGAACTGACATAAGGCTATCCGTACTATAGCGATTGGGCCGTTTAGGACCTCATTGCATCAAAACTGACTACAATGCATTGACTCCTATGCACACGGCCAAGGTCAGTCCAGGTACTACAGCCATCACACGGATCATTTTCCACAGGCGGGACTCTGTTGTGTGCAAGGGCTCTTACCCAACTTTATAAAGTTTTGCTGTAGATTGTACAACACTGTTGAAACTAGCAAGTTTTTCTTTGTCTGCAGCTTGATGGTAATGTTCTTTTAAAGCCTGTGCAAATTAACTATGATACCACTGAAACTTTTGTGCATATCTCAAAAGATAAATTTTGACATTTTAATAATGAAAACCCATTTATTGTTTGTTCTAACACTATGTAGCATAATCTCATTACCTGCATTTTTTTCTGGAGCAAACAACATTTGTAAGACAATTGGATTTTCGCAAAGAACATGATGAACTAGTAATGAACAGCAGTAATTGGTGTGGGATTTAGACATCGCTTCTTATGATACAATGTACAGTACATTGCTTGTCCAACCAGGGATGTTGATATGTGAAAGTAAATGAGTTTCTTTTTAAATGAGTTTTTTTTTTTAGCATTCTCAATTTATGTGGATAGAAAGGAAGTCATATTGCCTTTGGATCATCACCTTGAACTCTTTATGATATTCCTCAAATGATTTCTAACCTTTTACAGTGGGGCAAGGCATGCTATCCTGATGAAATATGGTGCCACCATAAGGTAAGTGTTGTTCCCAACAGAACATTACCAAGTCCATCACCATGCCTCCGTCAGGTTGTCTTCTGTTCATAGTGCACCTAGGTTCCAAATGATTTACTGCAACAAGGGGGTAATTTTTTATTTATTTTTTTAAAATGTGGTCTACTTCCAAGTCAAATCACTAAATATCAAACACAATTCACAGAATAACAAGTGGTATATTTTCTTTCTCAAATTAAAAATATAATAGGAAACTGAGCAACACCATAAAACATTCCAGACTACAGTCCCCCTTAGTTATCTCTCTAAACATAAACAGGGTTTATGTATTCAGAACACAAAGTCAGAGAATGGGATTTCCCTCATAGTATACATACTCTATGGACTTTATATAGCTCTCAATCTGACGGTCCACAACATAATAGAAGCCCCGCAGATAGCTGAGTACTGTACTTCGGCTACCTTTGGCACTCCCATTGAAGTGAATGAGAGCCACGCGGGTTTGTCTATCCACCTATATATGGCTGTGGTCAGGCTGAATTCCCACCCAGTGGGGGGGCAGGAACAATTCTCAGGCCCAGTGGGGGTCTCAGCAGACAGACCCTCATCACTCAGGTATTTATCCTCATTTAGGTGAATACAGGGCAGTAACATTTTGTGACTTACAGGTGACGTCTCTGACTAATCCTTCACATTTCCCTTCCCTTCCCTTTGGACCACCATGACCACTTCTTCTAGCTGTGACTTGTCTCTGTAAAGTTTGCAACACAGACATCTTTGGCTCCTCACTTTTCCAGGCATCCAACCTGCACACCCATCATGCTGCTACCCCAATTATAAAATATATGATATAACCCCCCATAATGAATAATACTCCCAAGTGCATCTTTATATTAATAATGTCCGTGTGTACCCTAAATAGTGCCCCTTATTAATAATGCCGCAGGTGTTAACTAATTAAAAGGTTTTCCAGGTCATTAATAAACTAATCAGTGGGGCGCAAAAGCCCAGGACTCCAACTGATCAGCTGTTTGAATGGTACCTGTGCAAGTGCCGTGACCGCTTCTCTGTTTACATAGTGTCATTCACCTCATAGCGGCCATGTAATGTAACTACAGCCTTGTCCTATACACGTCTATGTGACAAGGATGTAATTACATCACACGGTCACTATAAACAGACAGCATGTGATATAGATAAGCACCATAGCCCCTGTTTATAACGCCCCATTTACACACACTATAATGTTTCACAGCAGCCCCTGCATGCAGTATTACACGGTATTATGGCCTGCAGCGGCCCCTGCACACGGTATTATGGCCCGCAGCGGCCCCTGCACACAGTATTATGCCCCACAGCGGCCCCTGCACACTGTATTATGCTCCATAGTGCCCCCTGAACACGGTATTATGCCCCAAAGTGGCCCCTGCACATGGTATTTTTTAAAGCGGCCTGTCCTGGGCTGGTTTACGGTAAATAAATAGTAAAAATGCCGCCCCCCAGACAATGACGGATAGTGCCGCCTGACGCGGCCGCCTCACTTCGCCTCATTCGAGGTGCTCCCCTTATCGTAGCCCTATTCACTTGAAAGGGATTAAATTGCAAACAGGCCATATAACTGATGAACATGGCATCACTGATCTGTGAACTGTAAATGGCCCTCACTTGAGTGCCACTACCACTTGGAAGAACTGATTGGTGGGAATGATGGGCGTGTCAACTTTTATACTTAACATTTATACCTTATATCCATGAATTTCTTATTTAAAAAAAAAAATAACAAGAGTGAGAGTGGATAGTGAGGTCTGTACTCTAAATTTTGTGTACTAGTAACAACGCCCTTCTAGTGCCATGTAGTGCTAGAAATAACTGCCAGCTATGTGGTGGAGATTTGGAGTTTCGTTTCTGTATTTCTTTGGCTTTTTAGGTCGTACATGCAAACTCATAAATGGTAAAATGCAAAAGCATATAATTCTCAGAACAAAACTGTTGACACATCAAGGTCTTTCCGGAGTTTATGTGAATTATTCTTCTTCTACATAAATGTATATAGAAAATTCACAATAAACAAAGCCAGATAAATGTGTTGTATTCACCAGCAGGTGTGAACTGTGGTGGGTAGACCATTTTTTTAGAGCAGTATATTGCTTAGGGATATTCTTTCTTTATATTGTACTGTATTTGTGTTCAGATGACTTTAAGAGATGAATATGCACACTATCATTAGGCTCAGAAGTGAACATTTCCGTGTCCTCACTAGTAGTTTAGCTGAGATGTGGTTTAAAGTCTCAGCAGTCTGCTTTTGGTATTATACTTTGCTGTAAGTTACCATTGTGTAGTGTGGTGGCACATACAGAACAAACTGTTCTATTTATGCTTAGTAAATGGATACCACATCCTCTGGCATGATGCAATACTTAATGTCATAGATTTTTCATTATATGTAAAATTATATTGTAAGGTGGTGAGAGGGCTCCCCTCGGCAGCCCCCTAACTAGGTTGAGGTGTTTTGTAGTGGGCATACTGGGGTAGGACCCATATTTTTATTGTGTTTTGGGATGGCTCTCCTCTTTTCTGGTTTCCCTCTAGTTTGGGGAGCGTGGAACTACCTACAGGGGTTAGGTTTTCCCATGGAAGGATTTTCAGGACTGGACTTGGTTCTATATATATTCCTATGCAGCAGTGGTTACGTCCCAATGTTGTATAAGGATGCATTCTACATAGAAATATATTTTGGTTCCACTTAGTTTTTCTACTGGACAACTCTCTTTCAGGAAGGTTACATGCACCCTCTGTTATCCTGTCAACTAGTTGGCGTGTCACTTGGTCCAGTGTGAAACAGTCAATCAATTAACACTTTAATGTGGAGCCTGGAACAAGCTGGTTCTGGGTCAGGGCCATAATATAGGACAGTCATTGTGTATCAAGTACTCTGGTGTTCAAGCCACCTTTGAGGTAATTCTAGACTGTGAGTGAGAAGTAGACTGAGCATGGTGGCTCAGTGGTTAGCTCTGCAGTCTTGCAGCACTGGAATCCTATGTTTGAATCTGACAACATCTGCAAGGAGTTTGTGTGTTCTCCCCATGTTTGCATGGGTTTCCTCCCATACTCCAAAGACATACTGATAGAGAATGTACACTGTGAGCCCTATAGGGGACAGTGATTGTAAAGTGCGGAATATGTTGGCACTATACAAGTAAGCAAAATAATAATAATAACTAGGTAGATCAATTTTTGCAACCTATTGCTGTAATATGATTTGTGTCCTAGTAAAGCTCTAGTCAATTACATATAAGAGTCCGTGCTACCTGTTTCTGTCATGGCTACATGGTATAAGCTTTATGATATTATCATATAACAAATTCATCAGAATGCCCTACTAATGAAATCTGCTATGAACAGTAAAGTAAGTCTACTTTTAAAATCATTGTAACACGACCTTATGGGTAAGACGTATATTATGGGTATCAATGTATATTACCTATGGGAGTCTATTTAGCTTTAAGCCTTGCTTTGATCCTGTCACCTGATAGGAAAAAATCTGAGCATCCGAGGACAGCAGGATGTCCAGTCTGCTGATCACATGCATTGCTTTCTTGCAAGCCCTTCCCCCTCGGGTGGTTCGTAAAGGTAGAGGGGCTAACCGTAGAAGGCAGAAAGAAAGCAACCCATGTAAACCCATTGTTTTTTCAGTGTGAAGATAGTCCTGGTAATAGTCATAAAACAATTCTGTTTCTGTCACACTATGCAAACTAATACAGTATTTCTATAGTAGTTTGCTATATTACAAATGATGAATGTCACAAATTGCATTAAATTCATTACATAAATTCAGATATTTGGAGTACATTAATTTTAAGAAATTTTTGCTAAACCATAGATATGCTTCATTCTAATAACTGTATGAATAGTACAACCAGGAAACATGCTGTATCATTTCTAGTAATGTTTAGCACTAGACATTGCACAACTCTTGAAATGAATATTTCCTACAGTAATAGCAATAACTCTGCATACAATTTATACATGATATGTATTAACCAGTTTCATGTATTTATAACGCTAGGGAAAAAAAAACCCTTTAACAGCAAGAGGTTATTAGGGGTTACATATTGTACAGCCTTTCTCAGACAGAAACCCGAAAACTTGCCTACTGTTGAAAACCTGGGAGAAGACAGCTGGTGCCCTTCATTTAATTAAAACTTTATTAATATTGGTCCCAGTTTAGAAATCACAAAAGGATTTTACACAGTGAGTTTCTGCTTTATTTTAGAATAGAAAAACCCTGTAGCAGATGAAGGGGTGTTACAAGGGAGTGCAACATGTTCTACTGTAATTGTGAGAGGATGTGGTCAATATAACACATACTGTAAGACAACCATCCCCTGCAGTATTTTCTCATATAATGATAAGATTATACTTACTTTGCTCTAGCAAATGCCAAAACAAGCACACTAGATACAATAGAGACAGGCTGTGTTCAACAGTGCTGTAGTACCCGTAGAACAATAAAAGATAAGAACCACAAACTGTCTTAAATTTTGAAATAATACCACTAACACATAAAAGATCATTACATATATTTTAAAAAAAAAGTATAAAAATTCAGGTCATAGTGGGTTTATCCCACCAGGGATTACTCTACATACTTGGTGGAGCATACAGAGAAGCATGACTGAGCAGGTGTATTCACCTTAGTACATTTGCGAAGGTGGACATAGACTATTGGCATTATTCTAATATTTATATGTGGAATATATGGGGAAAGAGATATTTTTTGTTAGGGTAAATACAAAAAAGTTTATAATTATGATCAATATTCTTGGTGGGACAAACCCTTGCAGAAATACTAATACTGTTTCCAATCATGTGGACAAAAGACATTCTGGGTATGTATTATAGTTGTGGACTGTTTCACATAAATGTATTACTAGAGTAAATATGCAACCCAAAGGAAATAGAAAAAAAAGCATTATTTGGATATTAAAAAACTCTGCTTATATACAAAACTCTTCCCTCATAGATTGTAAGCCCTTGTGGGCAGGGTCCTCTATACCACTGTGCTAGTTGGTCACTGTTAGTATTATCTGTTTTGTATATTTTGTGTACTGTATGTAAACCCTCAAATGTAAAGCACCATGGAATTAATGGTGCTATATAAATAATAATAATAATAATAATAATAATAATAATAAAAAATAATATATCACATAATAGCATTAGGTGAGCCCTAGAGATTTGTGGTTATTACTAGAACCCCACATTGTCTAATTGATAAGTAGCCATACAACCTACAATGGAGCTGCAGTCAGCTTAGTAGCTATTTTATGGAAATGTGCTTCCCTGTGGATTTTTATACACACATGTCGGTTATACTGCAAAAAGCAATGGTTTTATAGAAAAAAATAGCCCATTTTGATGACTTGTAAGTGCTACAGAGCCTAGTGTGCTTTCCAAAGCGAAAAAAATTATCCCTTCATGGGAGCAGATGGGAAATCACAATGGCGTTGGCACTGAAAGATGCAATAGCGTGTTGTTTTTTTTTTACGTGGGGACCTTTTTCAATCTAACTTTGATTGTTTTTCTTTTTTTTTGCCAACACTGTGGCACCAACAGTGTGGTATAGTGGAATATGATAGACCAGGCTGCAGGACATGTCAGGCTGAGTGGTGGCAGTGTTGGCAGCTGTGGCAACATGATTGATAGTACGGTATGAAATAATGTGATGGACCAGGCTGCAAGAGATAATATCCAGCTGTTTAGGAATAGCAGGCAACATCAGCAGTACAGTAAATGAAACATGATGTAGGGAGTCTGTGGCAGCTCCATTCAGAGGCATCAGCCGCAGGTGTATGAAAATCCTCACAGGTCCATGCCTAGTTCAGTTTGACATAACTAATTTTTCCACTCTAGCGGTGGATAGTTTGGTCCTTCTTGGTGTTACAGCGTCACCAGCAGCACTGAAGCTATTACGTTTGAGGCTGGACAAGATAAAACTCTCATGGCAAACTGGGCTAGCTCCTTCCACTGTTGTGGGTCTGGTTGGCGCTGTGAGGTGAAAAATTTCTAGTTCATTTTCAAGATACTGTATTGGCATCTGATGCTGCTGCTTTTATTCCTGACACTTGTAGCTGTGGCACTGTCAAAGGAGGTAGAGTGCTGGCTGAGTGAGGTAAATTGGAAGCTGGCACTTGCAGTGTTTTCCCCAAAAGCTGTGACAAGCTGGATATACAGTCCATCCTGAAAATATTCCTATTTTGCTTCCCTTTAGGAGGCATGGTAAAATTTCCCCGTTTTGGTTTTATAGCAAGGGTCTAAGAGCACTGTGATCCAGTACTCATCCCTCTGCTTGATGCTAATAATATGCTTGCTGCTGTGTAAGCAGTGAAGCATACAGCCTCCCATTCTTGCAAGTGTGTGCACAGACCCAAGGCCCATGGTTGGTCTTTCTGGCCAGCACGGTCATCATCATCATCATCATTTTGAAAGAAGTAAGGGTCAGCCTCCTCCCCTGATGCTCCAGTATGTTTAAGGTCAAGTTCCACAGAGTTAGAACATTGCCGATAAGGTGTTTTTAGCAACATAAGAACAGCTGAAATGTCTATCCATAAGCAGTACCTCTTTTAAGCCACTATCCTGTTAATAAATCAGTGCATCACCAGATTCAGCACAAGGACAATGTGTAATTCGACCCAACTGCAGCACAGCAACAATACACCGCGTTCCAAATTATTATGCATATTATATTTTGATTTTCCTAAATAGTCGATGCAAATGACAGTCAGTAAAATGTTCAAATCTTCAAACTATTAGGGGGCGTTCACACTACCGTTGGTGACTGTCAGTAGTGTCCGTTGCTATTGTCTGTTACAAGATTTTAGCATCGGACACTAGCTGAACCGTCAGAAATCCGTTAATCCGTTTTTTGCGGACAAAAAATCCTACATGCAGGACTTTTTGTCTGTTTGAAAAAAACGGATTCTTGACGGACAGCAAGTGTCCGTTATTTTTTTAACATTGAAGTCTATGGGTAACGGACTTATAACGGACAGTAACTGATAGCCATCAGTTACTGTCCATTATTTTATGTCCATTTTTTTCATGCGCATGCTCAGAAAGGAGAAACAAAAAAAAAAAAAACAGACAGTGTTAAAACACGGACACTAACTGATGCTAACTGATCCTAATGTGTCCGTTTTTTTAACTGAACCATTAATTGAATCAGTTAGAAAAACGGACACATTAACATCAGTTAGTGTCTGTTAGTGTCTGTTATGATAGGTGTCTGTTTTTTTTTTTTTTTTTTAACGGACACCTTCATAACGGACTCCAACGGTAGTGTGAACCCTGCCTTAGAGAATAAATCACATTTTATTGGACACACTTCTCAATGATAACATTTTTGTTTTCACAAATTAAAGTATCAAAATCCACTGTTTCAAATTATTATGCACAACAGAGATTCTAAACATTTTATAGTAATTGTAACTTATAGTAGTTGTAAATAACTGAAAATGGTCATTTGTTGAATTTACAGCATTAAGAGTTTACTGAAATCAAAATATATTTCAATCAAAAACATATTAACAGGCCAAGTTACATGTTAACATAGGGCTCCTTCTTTGTCATCACCTTCACAATTCTTACATCCATGGAACTTGTGAGTTTTTCGATAGTTTCTGCTTGAATTTCTTTGCAAAATGTGACAACTTCCTCCCAGAGCTGCTGTTTTGATGTGAACTGCCTCCCACCCTCGTAGATACTCAAATAGGGTTGAGGTCAGGGAAAGATGGTGGTCACATCATGAGTTCTCTCCTTTTATGCCCATATCAGCCAAAGACTCAGAGGTATTCTGAATTTCCCCATGGTGGGACTGTTAAAGGATTATTATTAATTATTATTATTATGTCACGCAGATGGTGCATTGTCATGCATAAAGATGATTTTGTTATGGAAGGCACGGTTCTTCTTTTTGTACCACTGAAGAAAGTGATCAATTAGAAACTCTATATACTTTGCAGAGGTCATTTTCACACCTTCAGGGACTCTAAAGGGGCCTACCAGCTCTCTCCACATGATTATGCTAAAACATGACTCCTCCACCTCCTTGCGGGGTTGTAGCCTTGTTGGGACATGGTCGCCATCCACCAATCATCCACTACTCCATCCATCTGGACCATCTGTGCAGGCACTCATCAGTAAACAAGATTAGTCTTCATGTATGTCTGGGCCCACTGCAATAGTTTCTGCTCGTGAGCACTGTTTAGGGGTGACCGAATAGTAGATTTATACACAAGTGCACCAGCAGCTTCAAATACCTGTTTGCTGCTTTATAATGGTATTGTAGCAGCTTAATCAGATGAATTTGGCAGAAACCTCCCTTATTATGCCTTAATCTGCACAAATTCATCTGTGCTCTGAATTAGCCACAAATCTCTTCACAGTACGACGATTATGCTTAAGTTTTTGTAAAATATCTAATGTTTTCATACCTCGTCCAAGGCATTGCACTATTTGATGCTCTTTGGCAGCAGAGAGATCCTTTTTCTTTCCCATTTTGCTTGAAACATGTGGCCTGCATAATAATGTGGAACATCCTTGTAAGTCTAAAGCCCCACACTGTGGAAACGCAGCTGAAAAAAAAAAAATTACAGTACAAGCTGCCATAAACACATAAGGATAATCTGTTCCTAAACTTCTCTCTCTTAGGCCCCTTGCAGACAACCATGGCCGTGGTCAGTGTGCTATCCGTGTATTTCACGGATAGCACACTGACCCATTCATTTCTATGAGCCTGTACACATTAACGTGAATTACCCGGTCACGTGTGTGGACCGACAGTCCGGGCCGCAAAATATAGAACAGGTCCTATTCCTGTCCTATTTTGCAGCCCTTGCTTCCGTGGATCCTATTCATTTAATGAAAGGGGCCACAGAAGCATGGTTCATGCATGGGCAGCACACAGGTAACATCCGCCTGTCCCCCGTGTGCTGTCCATACCTTTAATTTACAGCCGGCCGGCAGCACACGGTCATCTGCAAAGGGCCTTACACAGAAACAGCACCAGAATCATGCAAGGGCATACCGTATACAGAGAAGTACTGACCTGTACTTACATGAATGAAACACAGGCTGTGATAGGCCTTATTTAGCTCCAGCAATAGCCTAAACATGTCTCTAGTCTTTCTGATTCTGCCTCAGCTCCTGCTCACCTCCCCCCCATTACAAAGCCGTCTGTAAACATGTATAATCTGTTAGAAGTGACTAGTAGTCCCGCTCAAGACAGATATTGCAGAGATTTCAGAGTGAAAGTCAATTAGTGGAAAGGTGGAAAGTAGGAAAACAGCCTGATAAGATGAGAACCATATTTCGTTGATAAGATGTATTATAAAGTTTCATATAACTTCTTGCACTAATTTATGCAAAGTTTGTGGGGACAACAGTGACTATTTAAACTATTTCTCCATTTTTGTGCATTATATTCTGCACTTTAAATATTTGAGTTATACACTTTTCACTCTCTTTAACCACCCTAATCCCTATACTTTTTTAGCAGTAAAACCAAACATAAACATCCACATAAATCTCTGAACCACCTTCTGTATCTGTCCATTTTGCTCCTCCTAGCTGCTGGGGACATGTCTCCAAACCCTGGCCCTCCTTCTTTCCCTAATTTCCCTCTTCCTGCAACCATAGAAATCCTACAAACCTCATCAATATTTACCATGTTCCCTATCCTTATCTTTCTCCTGTCTCTTTTAACTGTTCTATCTGGAACGCCCGCTCTGTGGAACAAACTAGAATATATTAATGGCTTATTCCTCAGTAAATCTCTTAACCTGCTCGCCCTTACTGAAACCTGGTTCCAGCAGTCTGATACGGCCTCCCCTGCTGCTCTGTCTCATGGTGGCCTACAATTCTCACACACTTCTAGGCCTGAAAACAGGAAGGGCGGAGGGGTAGGGATACTTCTGTAACCACAGTGCACTTTTCAGGCCATCCGACCGGTACCCTCACTCACATTCCCCTCATTTGAAGTCCATGCCATCAGACTTTTCCACGCACTCTCCTTAGGTGTAGCTGTGATCTACCGTCCACCTGGCTCACCCTACCAATTTCTGGATCACTTCGCTTCTTGACTTCCACTCTTTTTATCCAGTGAAATTCCTACCCTCATCATGGGTGACTTTAACATCTCCAGCTGCCTCACAGTTTCTCTCAATAACCACTTCTTTTGGTCTTTCACAACTTTCCTCTTCCACCACACATGTAGATGGCAACACCATTGATCTTGTCTTCCATCGACTCCTCACAGTTTCTAAATTTACTAACTCTTCTCTGCCACTCTCTGACCATAACCTTCTGTCTCTCACCATCAGTGCTTTCTCTCCTTCACAGGACACACCTACTCATCATACATATATGAATTTACATGCTATTAACACCCAGCACCTCTCAAATACTCTACAATCCTCTCTGTTCCCCATCTCTTCACTCTCCTGTCCCAATCTGGCCACCAGTCACTATAATGAAACCCTTAAGAGTGCATTGGATGAGGCGGCTTCCCCCTCCACTCGAAAAGTTAGACGCAGGAGGCAGCAACCCTGGCACACGCCACAGACACATTTTCTTCAGCGATGCTCTAGGTGTGCTGAATGTCTGTGGAGAAAATCACGTACACCTGCAGACTTCCTCCACTTCAAATTTATGCTGAAAACCTATAGCTCTGCCCTTCACCTCGTCAAACAATCCTATTTCACCACTCTCATCTCTTTTCTCTCCTGTAACCCTAAAAGGCTCTTTGAAACTTTTCACTCCTTACTCACCTCTAAGGTGCAGGAGTCATTCACAGATCTTAGTGCAGATGACCTGGCCACTTATTTCCATTACAAATTTGATAAGATCCATCAGGAAATAACTGCCCAATCCCCAGGTGGCATTGATCCCCTCACCAACCGCACTTCAGACTGTTCATTCTCATCTTTTGAACCTGTTACAGAAGAGGAAGTCTCTCAGCTACTTTCTTCTTCTCGCCCTAGGACCTGCAGTAGTGACCCTTTCCCCTCACACCTTCTCCAGTCTCTGTCTCCTGCTGTCATGACTTTCATTACTAAAATATTTAACCTCGCTCTCTCTTCTGGAATTTTCCCATCCTCTTTGAATCATGCTGTCATAACTCTGCTACTGAAGAAATCCTCCCTTGACCCGTCCTGTGCTGCTAACTATCGACCTGTTTCTAACCTCCCCTTCATCTCCATAATCTTGGAACGCTTGGTCTATTCTCGTTTAATCTGCTATCTCTCTGCTAACTCTCTTCTTAACCCCTTACAATCTGGCTTCCGCACTCTGCACTCTACTGAAACGGCCCTCACAAAAGTCTCCAATGATCTCCTGATGGCTAAATCCAAAGGTGACTTCTCTCTTCTTATTCTTCTAGATCTCTCAGCAGCATTTGACACTGTTGACCATAAACTCCTCCTCACTATGCTCCACTCTGTCGGCCTCAGGGACACCGCGCTCTCCTGGTTCTCCTCTTATCTCTCTGACCGCACTTCCTGTGTATCATTTGCGGGATCTGTTTCTTCCCCCTTTCCTCTTGCCCGTCGGGGTTCCACAGGGTTCGGTCCTAGACCCCTTCTCTTCTCCCTCTACACGGCCCCCATTGGACAAACCATCACCAGATTTGGCTGCCGGTACCATCTTTATGCTGAAGACACCAAATTATATACGTCATCCCATGACATCCATCACCCCTGTGCTTATACAGAACACCAGTAACTGTCTCTCTGCTGTCTCAAATATCATGTCTTCGCTCTATCTGAAACTGAATCTCTCAAAGACTGAACTACTGCTGTTTCCACCATCCAATAGATCTGTCACTGATATCTCCATTGCAGTCTCCGGCCTTACCATATCTCCTAGGCAGTATGCCCACTGCATCGGGGTTATGTTTGACTCAGACCTTTCCTTCACCCCTCATATACAATCACTCGCATGCTCTTGTCATCTCCATCTCAAAAGCATCTCCAGAATACTCCCTTACCAGAGATACACTAAAGACACTTATTGTCGCTCTGATTCACTCTTGCCTTGAATACTGTAACTCCTTACTAATCAGTATTCCCTTTACTAAACTCTCCCCTCTACAATCTATTCTGAATGCCGCGGCCAGGCTCATCTATCAGTCTAGACGCTACATCGATGCCTCCGGTGTGTCGGTCACTACATTGGCTGCCTATTCAATACAAAATACAATATAAACTTATCACCCTCATCCACAAGGTTCTCCATAATGCTGTACCTCCCTGCATTTCCTCCCTCATGCTCTTCGTTCACTCAATGACCTAAGAATGACATCCTCTATTATCAGAACCTCCTACGCTCATATACAAGACTTCTCCCGAGTTGCACCACTTCTCTGGAATGCTCTTGTAAGATGAGGAAAGAGCCCTCATGTTATGAATGTAACTGTTTCTATAAATAAGTTGTTTTTTTTTATAAACTGACATTTGTTTGTTTGACCACAAGAGGCCACTGTTACCTCAGAAATGGGAAGGACTGTAATTCTGTAATTCCCTGGAGTAGTGACGTGGAGACACTGTTCTGCAGAGGTGGAACTAGAAGGAGGAGTAGAGTGTGTGGGGCAGCCATCTTAGGCGTGTGCTTTGAGCTTTTAGAAGAAGAAGGACTGAAGTGAGAGAAGAAGGATTCCTAAGGGATCAGAGATATAGCACGGTGTTGCTGAAGCAGAGACTGTTCCAGGGTTTGTTCAGGCAGCATCCTATGGAGAAGATTACTATCAAGGACCCGGCTGAGAAGTGGCCCTGTCAGTGAGATCACATGTTTTCTGGATGAGCCCCGCTTCCAGCTGTTCCAGACAAAGGCTAAAGGTACACGACAAACCTGGATCAGTAAGAGAAGTAATCGTGCATGCACCGCATTACATTTTTTGCGCAAATTGCTTGGGACTGAGTAAGGGCCTGTAGTTAGGCATACTCATCTTCACAGGCCACACTACCTGTGAATTATCTACCTATACAGTAGTAAGGACTAAGACTCAGAGAATTCTATTGAGTTGTAACTCCCAGAGAGGAGCTTCTGAGGAAGTCTAGAAGTGACATTTTATACATTGTCACATTTCTTTGGCTTGCAAGCTGACCTACTATTATATTTTCTTGGTTGTACTTTGTTTGGGGGGAATAGGGGTATTTTGATAAGTTTGTAAGCTCTTGTGTTATACCGCCGGTGCCCCTATCACACTCACTGAATTGTTCCTGTGACTAAGGTGATAAAAAGGTAACAAGCGGCTGGTTAGTTGCAGCCTGCAGATAGGTAAAAGCTTGGAGGATATTGGAGGCACCACGCTATACAACACCAGGGCCTCAGCTTCCTGGCTGAGTGTATGTAAATAGTTGGGAGTGTTTTTTTTGGTAAAGGGGTGTTACTACACAAAGTAAAATCTTGTTTTTACTAAATTGATTTGGAGTCGCTTCCTTTGTTTGTGACTTCTCTGTATCCTGGGGAGCCCACCCCGGTACACGGCTTACACTCTATCCCAAACTGTCAGATTAACCCCCAATTTCTACAGCTTCAAGCGCAAACTAAAGACATATCTTTTCAGACAGGCCTATCACAACTCCTAATGTAAGCCCTTCCGTAGTTAGATTCCCTAAAACGTACCCTCTGTTCACGCTCCCACATTACCCCACAGGATATGATACATTTTCAGACTAACTTTATATGTCCAAGCACCATCTGCACGTTAAAGTACACGACTGGTGATGGCTCATACAGTTTTATATATGTGTAATGACAGTAACCTGTATTACAAAACTGTCTGACCATTGTATAAGCAATGCTACCTCCGATGCCGCCCCTGCTACCTCTTGTGTCACCCCCTCTACCTCATAGATTCTAAGCTCTTGCGAGCAGGGCCCTCAGTCCCATTGTGTGAATTGACTATTTCTTTGTAATGTATCTTTTTTGTCTGTACTTCAACACTACAAATTGTACAGTGCTGAGGAATATGTTGGCGCTATATAAATAAAATGTATTTTTATTATTATTATTATTACTTCTCTGTATATTCTAATTAAATACACATTAAGGCCATTGTTTTCTGGATGAGTGTCAGTGGTTAGCTAAATACCATCTGTTTTTAGAAAACTTTGTTGTATTTTTTCCAAAATGATATTCATTTTAGTTATTACATCTAATTTTCAATAACGGAGAAGTGCAGAACGATCATGTTATTCATTACTTCACTGGCAACATAGCTGGATGCAGCAATTGTGGATTCTTATGGTATAAATTAGGATAGGAACACAGCTGGGTGGTTTCTGAAATAAATCCAGTAGATGAAAATACTCTTATCCATTCCACTCTGTATTCTTTAAAGAATGCAGCATTGAAGTTGGTGGTTGTTAAACTAATTGCTTAATGTCTTTCATGGAAACAACTGACTTTCTGATCCACAAATGTCATCAAAGCATTGTCAATGGACAACCTATTGAAAGATTCTGCTTAAGAGACTTGAAGAGTTTTCTTATAAACTTTGTCCATGCACCAAGTGTAATATCCACTTTTTCAAGAAAGGATTCTTGATTATGTCTGGAAATATTGCTCCATTCCCATTTTAGTGTCGAAATGTGTGTAAGTAAAGAGTGCAAAGAGTGAGAGTATGTTCTTTGGTCTACACAAAGTACAATTCCATTTCAGTTTCTTTATCACACCAGGACAGCAGTGGCTGGTCACTCTCACAGGACAACTGGTCTCTTTACCTGTCCAGGGCAGAAGGGGATGGTCACTCTCAACCTTTCTGACCGGGTTAGTAGTCAATTGTAGTCAGACGCAGAATCCCTCAGTCCCGTAGTTTCATGTCTGTTAAATTCTTTAACTCCACTACATAGTTCAGCAGCTCTTTCAAGTTAGTATGTTTTGGTCAGGATCTGCTCTCAGCCTCCCAGAAAATACCCTTTGTTGGGAAATACCCCGGGTGATGCATCCTAAGTTTCATTCTCCACAACTTCTGTCTAGCTATTGCCACTACTGCCACTTAGAGCAATGTTGAAAGTCTATGTTAAAACAGTAACAGTATGTGGGGTCACTAGTGCACATCCAATGAGGCCCAGCTAGAAAAGCCCTGAAACCAGCATCCTTAAAGGTACGGTGTACATAGTAAATATATGGGAATTGCTTAACCCAATGGCTAACTGCAAAAAGTGTGGGGGTTTTTTTTTGTATTAGTGTTAGTGTAGTGTCCCACTGGAAGCATTACAAAATGGATATAGTTAATTTATGTGTGTGTGTAGAATGGGAAGATAAACTAATAAAAATATACACCAGAATCCCGGCATAATTTGTGACATAAAACTGGGGTACATGCTTTCTATTCATATTTCATATTCCTTAACAATCATTGTGGGCACTCCTACTCCCAACAGGCTCAGGAAGGTTGACCACAACTAGGACATGTCCCAAGGGAGAGACTACCACCACCATCAGGTACACTACAGATCCCCTCAGTACTGCTTCAGCCCAGAAGGAGAGCTGGAGAAATTGGTAGAGTGAAAAGCCACCATGACAAGTCCAAGTTCAAGTACTAGTACTTGCAGCCTCTGGGCTTCTTTAGGTTGTTTCACTGTATGGAATAAATCAATATACTATTGTGTGTGCCATATACTGTACTTTTCCACTACTGAGCCAAGTCCTATAAGATGATTTATTTCATCCTGTGTAAGTGTCATTTCCATTATTGCCACACAAATCTTTTATCAGATGACAAATGTCAATTAACCATCACAGCCTAATGAAATGTTTTATCATAAAACTGTATGTCAACTTATTTTTAATGTACTTAAAAGGTTCCATCAGTGACAACTCCAGCAGAAGTTCTGGATTGTAATCTTTCCCAGGAGGCTAAAGTAATAAACTAAAGGCCACGTTCAATGTTACGGTAATTGTTCCAGGTTCTCACGTTTTATGCATTCATTTTATTACAGTTCACATCTCCTGCAATGTTCAAGAGGCAGGGTTTCCCAAGCATATCTGAGTAAAGAGTAAAGTCACATTGTCAGAGAGATTTATTTTAGGTAAATCTTGTGTTGCACAGTCATTTCAAGAATATCCTTGTGCCTCAGTATCATGGAAAAAAAAGTACAGTACAGTGACAGAATATTTAGAATTTAGGATACAGGACTCAATGGGGAGATTTATCAATCCCTCTACAACAGTTTGTGCATCTGGGCCACACTCTTCATGTTCCTTCCACATATACGCACGCATATACTGTACATTATAAAATACACACATACACATGCATATACTTTATACACATTATGTACACACTCCATCTATAAAGAAGATAGAAAAATCAACTTTTTTTGATTTGAGTCCAATCCAGCTGAGAAAAACCTTTGACAGGTTGCAATTGACAACACAATCATTGGGTTGCCACCCGGACTCATATATGCCCAGAGAACTATTTCTTATGGTAGGCTCTAGTTAGACAATAGCCTCAAGTGAAAACTGGGTATTTTTGTTTTTTAGAACCACTTAGTTTTGATGTCCGTATAGTTGTATAGGCAATATTTTTAAATTTGTCCTTTTAATATGATTACAAAAATGAAAACCATTGGGGCAGATTTATTAACATGACATAATATCACAAAAATTTAATTTTTGAAAGACTGGTCATCTTGTAACACAGTTCTCAGGAGGCAAGTAGAAAGGTAAGGAAGTACACGTCTGTAGTGTCTAATAAGGTATGGCTAAAGATTTTTCTCCTTGTGATATACAGGATGTGTTGCAGCCATCCCAAAGGAACAAAGAACCATAGCTATAAGTCTTTATACAGCACAATGCCAGTAGGTGGGCTCACCTCCTTCAGCAAATGTTTAGTTTTTAGAGGTTGTGAAAGTCTTGGATGTGGTAACATCTTCCACATGTCCCTTGTACACATGTGCATAATGGATTTCAGCTGCATTGCATCTTGGTGTGCCATGCCTTACAACAAAAAGTGAATTATTGTTTGTAGTTGGTTTATTGTGCATGCAGTGATCGTAAATCTACAATTGGTTAAACAATATATCTAGATGTCATGCTTGAGTTAGAAAGGACGACATAAATATATCATTATCAAGATGCTGGCTATTGTTTCTCTCAATGTATTTGCATTATTAGTTGGCTTTAAGCTCTATCAATATTTTTCTTACTTTTTATTTTAGTTTATATTTAAATAAGTAGAATATAGAGGATTATAGAGGACATGTGCTCCTAATAAAACAGAATTATTGACCTGGGTTTGACCCAGATTTAAAATAATTGAATTATGAGAATATTATCATTACTAATGAGCATTTATTTGTATTCTCTTATATTGATGCTGGGTTGCATCCATTAAGGAGATTTTGTTAAAATACATAAGTTTTCAAGGCATACTGAGGGAATAGTTTTGTTATGATAAGTGAAATAAGTGCAATAATTGCCCATATCAATCGATTAGATGCAAGCTGAAATGCTTGTCATTTGCCTGCTTGCTATAGGCAACTGGTTCACTTTAATGCATATCTGTCATTTCACTTTTCAGGATAAATTCTCATGTATGTTTGCATGAGTAGTAACACTATTTCTGGACAGTACTAAGGTTATATTTTGAATTTTATTTAGCACTTTTCACCTCTGATAGCCATATCTGTTTTTTCATTCCTCTTTGAGCTGGTGGGTGGCAACTAGCTTCCATACACTTGTCTTAGTAAGTACTGGAGAATCTGCTCTATAAGGCCCGGTTCACATCTACGTTTGGGTTTCTGTTCGGGGAGTCCGCTTGGGGACCCCCCGAATAGAAACCTATATGCATCAAAAAGCAGTTTACCTGGGAAACCCGCGGATCCCATAGACTATAATGGGATCCGTGTGGTTTCCACTCTGTTTCCGCACGAAGCAAGTGGAGAGGAAAGTGCTGCAGAAGTGAACTGGGCCTAACTGTGTCTCTCTCACTCAGACATAGACTTACATAGAAGTACTTAACTGTTACGATGTGAATAAAGTACTTTGGTTTTGATAGAAAGCCTCTGTTAAGGGTCTTTCTTCTCTTATCTCTTGCATTTCATACACACACCTACCCTCTCCCCCTCCAAAGACTTGTATAGACATTATCATCTAAGTCATGTGACCTGCAGTCCGTCTTGAGACAGACAGAATAGGGATTTTTTTGGATGGAAAGGCAGTTAAGAAGAGAAAGGGGAGCAGGAAAACAGCCTGATAAAATAGGAATTTCTCTCTGATAAGATATTTTACAAAGCTTATTATAAGCGTAGTATTCATTTATGGAAAGTTTGTTGAAACAACACTGCCTATTTATACTAGCTGTTATAAAACTCTATATGAGTCACCATTATTTTGGGCCTAGAATAATGATGTTACTAGACATTTCAAATACTAATTTTTATCGATGACCTATCCACCTATCCTCGGGTTAGGTCATCAATAAGAGATCAACTGGGGTCCAACACCCAGGATGCCTGCTGATCAGCTGTCTGAAGGGGCCGCAGTCCTTGTATGGTCACTTCTATAGGACAAGGCTGTAATAACATTGTAACATTGCACGGCTGCTATGAAACAGACAGCGTACAATATAAACAGTGAAGAAGTCACAGTATTCGTATGAGAACTGTCATATTCTACATTCAGTCATTTGATATATTTTTGTTGTTTTGTTTGGAATGAGTTTAACAGGATTTTGAATTGTATTGAGTACTGTTTAAAGTTTGCTTATTATTAAGCCATCTCACTGACCCAGCCATTTATCCAAATACCTTGTCCCCTCTGGCATTAAGCACAAGAGCCACATGCCTTTCTATGCAAGCCCTCAACTACTCCACTGATAAAGAAGACATACACCAGTTTATACTGTTTATATTCCACAAAGACACTGGTTTGCTTAATTTGCTTTTTATGGGGTTTTAACATTGACTACCTATCCTTATGAGACGGATGTAGCAGTTTTTATCTTGAATATGATAACTTGAGGCTTGATAACCTATCACAAAAACCATTGGCAGCCATTTGTTCGTATTCCTTTGGGCGCAGTGTTGAGTAGATGATGGTTGCTGTACAGTGCCGCACCCAGTAGAGTAGGGACCCACTGTACAGAGGTGGTCTTGAAGTGACTGGTGGGCTTTTATATCTTGATCAATATGTATTCTAAGAACCTCATGTTCATTTTTGTTTGTTTTGCTGAGAACCATAGATCAATGTATAATTTTGGGATGTATGGTCCATGTCTGTTTTTTTTTCTCTCCAAAATGCTAAAAATTTATTGCAGCTATTTACTTCATTTATTAACCATCATGTTAAAGAAAAGCCCAATGATATACAACATCTGGTTGGTGCTGTCACCATGACCAGTGTTCGTATTGCTACAAATTAGGCCTCTTAGCCAAGTGGGCAGAAATACTTCTTGACATACTGGACACAGAGGCCCCAGATTCTGCCTCAAAACCGATGCCAAATTCTTTACTGATTATACAGTACCTCCCATTGTATTCAATGGTAGGCAGAGATCAAGGCAAAACGCTGAAAAAAAGCATACTGCTGATTTATCCACAGAACTCACAGCACAAGCCAATACAATGAATAGGCCCATTCATCTGAGTCTAATCAGCGAGTGAATCACCGCGCAAATTCCTCTTCCATGTCTGCCATGTGAACATACCATAAAAGGGCTTATATCTTTGGAATGGCTAAACAGATTTGAAGAAACAAAATGCCAAAATGCTCAGGGTGACAGTTTTAGATGATGTATGTTTTTTGAGACCTAGTGACAGGTCCTCAATATCAAATGGGGAGGTATGGCACTCCCACCAGTCAGATGTTTGAAGAGTCTGCAACACTTGAATGTGTTCACTCAAGTGCTTCACTGAATACCAGACACAGTACCCAAATAAATTGTACAGCCTGATATTACAGCTCAGTCCCATGCTAATAGGCCATGTGAACGCATTGCACGGTCTAAGAGAAAGTTGTGATTGTCCGAGTGCCGGTATCTCTTCAAACAGCTGATTGAGGGGGTGCTAGTTGTCAGACTCCTACTAGTATGATATTGATGGTCTATACTAAGGAATGGTCATCAATTATTGAATCCCGGAGAACCTCTTGAAAAATAACAGTGAATTGTTTAAATAGAAATACCTTAAATAGCAGCTTATTTTTCTGCACATTGCTGACTGCAAAATCCTATATTTTTTTTATTGAGCAGCTATATAAGGTATGGGTAAATGCTCTTGGTACTGTAAAAAAGTACATAAGTGCATACAGAATTCAGCTACTGTATGTAAATGACCCTTCTAGTATTTATAGATACAGTCAATCACAGCTTGCTAAAATACTGCATTATGTAAAAGGACGCCAATGGCTAATTACACGCTAGACTGATTTTATCCAGATTTATTACAGCAGAGACAGTAGAGATGCAATTCACAGGTTCAAGAGTTTCTAGGCAAAGTTTTTTAATAAGACATATAATATGACATAATAATGCATCTTAAGTCTGTCCTTGCCTTTCTTTAAAGAAAAATTAACAATATTAAAGGGATGTTTCTGAAAATAAATGTTTAATTTTCTATAAGTCTGCAGCTTTTTATTACACTGGACATTTTACCATCCTCAACATTTTCATCTTGTTTGCTTGCAGTCAGTTTTTGGAAAGATTCTTGCTTATATTCAAAGACTGAAGCTTTGGGTATTGTTTCTAGGGTAGGCAATGATTTGTGAGCCTGTTCTTCAGACTGATACATTTTATCTGCACTGATACATTATAACAAACTATCCAGTAAGGTAAGAGATGTGTGCTTTGTCACGTAGCTTAATACCACTCTGTTGGGTACAGAGCAGTAAAACGGTTGCCACAGAAGTGAATCAGTCTTTTTCTTTACTTCAGTAATTATTTCTAGTAGAGTGCACTGTATCTGTATGGCTCTGTACTAAAGGAGATGCCCAGGCTCCATACACTGCCTTACAACCTCTGTATCTTACTGATGGTTTCTTACACTGAATAATATGGTAAAAAACTCTGAGCTTTGAGCTATAATAAGGCTCCACTGATTTTAGCCACTGACCACAGAAATCTTAAACAGGAGAACTGAAACACAAATGTACATTACTTTTTACAATTATTAACCCTTTAAGGATGCAACTTCATTTGACCAATAAGGCTACTTTGACTTTTTTTCCCTCTTGGCTTTTTAGATGCCATAACTTTTTCATCTCCATTTGAGCAATTGTCTTTTGCATCAAGGCATCCATACATGACAGCATCCGTACATGACAGAACCCATACATCTAGGCATCCATACAGGCACTGTCTGACCCACGGGGATAAGGTGAATCCCCTGGTAAGTCCCTGACTCAGATGACCCCTAGACCCACAACCCCTGCAAGGTGAATGGCATAGTGAACTCACTGCACTATATGCAGCGTACAGTATCTCGCACAGTCTATTCTCCCATATAATAAGCTGTGTAGAATACTTAAATTACCAAGTTTATTATATATGAATTAAATCTGAAAAGAAAAATACAACAGGGCGCTCCTTTGTGTAGAACCTTTAGCTGTACCAGTAGCTTTACCCCAAGATTCCCATATGGGGTGATAGTTACCTTGAGGTGTTGTTTGTAACACAACAACTTCAGCGTTTTCATTGTACTAGCTTTGTCAGAGTGATGCAATAATGGTGTCCTAACGCTTGGTTCCAAAAGGCTCAAGGAAACCAGGGAAAATTGCAAAAATAAGAACGGTATATGCAAATGCACAAAAAGAAAATGTGGACCCAATCTTACTGCGCTCCCTTTTAGGCCCACATTTGGGTCCACATTTTTCATAGTGGTGCCTAAAAAGGGAGCGCAGTAAAATTGAGCCCACATTTTCTTTTTGTGCATTTGAACATATCCTTCTTATTATATATGGATAAGATGACATCTAAACATAGAGGCAGGCGGATCACTTTCCTTTCTCAAGGGCCCCATCTGCATAATGTTATTAAGGAGCCCCATCACTGATCTTGCTAACAGAGCTAAGAGGACCCTAGTGTAAAGCAAAAGCGAGTCAGCAGACTACTGAGAGGGCTAGAGGACAGAAACAGTTCAAAGTAGGGGCTAGGCAGCAGGCTAATACTGAAAAAAATGTGTGCCAGTGCAGTTTTAGGAATTTGCAAATTGGTGACAGGAAATGAATGTGTTTTGATGTATAGTAGTTTCCCAAAATGAATTTCACTGGTGGGCCCTAGGCACCTGTTCGACACTATATCTATACATGAGGCAGCTATTAAACTTCCTAACAGCCAAGACAACCCCTCGGAACCCTGTGATCTCACCCTAGGAGAGCTGAAGGATAACAGAAGCCCCCCCCCCCCACTAACCACTTAGATGCCACAATCGGTATTCATTTGGCCCTGGTTATGGGACAGTGATTGGTCATTTATTGTATTTTCTTTGGCTATAGCTGATACAAATGTTGTTACCATTCATCATTGTGTACATGCACCCACCCCTCTATGCTCTATGTATATTTTAACATGAGCATTTGAGTAAATTTTTGATCTTTATCCATTTAATGCCCCAGAGTGCTTTTCCAGTTCCCTAAATCATACTGCATAATCAATAAATTAAAAAACGAAGGTACATCCCTTTCCATACTTTTAAGTGGCAAGTGTGACAATGGGTTTGCAAAAAGTTAATCCGGTCCAGTGTTGCTCCCTTTAACCACCTTACAGTTTTCCCCATCTCCTGCTTGGGCTATGAGGAAAGTAGCACAGTTTTGCCTGAGCAGGAGATGGACAGGGAAATTGCAGAGGGAGACATTTCTAATCTTGGCTTTAAAATAAGACCAAGATCATGCCTGTAATTCAAGTAGATTGTGAGTTATCACTAGCTGAGCCAAGATCATACCTGTAATCCTAGTAGATTGTTTGTTATCACTGGTTGAAGTGGAGCTGCATATACTCGCAATTCTCATTTCAGACAGTGTGCAAGTAGAGCAGAATGGTTTTTTATTCTACTGTCCTTGTTACTTCAGAGGATCCCCAGGGGCGGGGGTACCATGGACTTTTTTTTTTTTATATCATATCACCCCCCATTATTAATCAGAGAGCATATTTTCTATTTAGCCCCTTAGATGATGCAGAAAATGTTGACTACAGCACCTAAGTGGACTTACAGAAAAAAGTAAAAATAGATAATATTGGTATCGCCACATCCGTAATGATCCATAAAATAAAATTGGTGCATTATTTATTCTACATGATAAACACCATAAACCTTAAAACTGAGATGCCAGAATTGATGTTTTCTGTTCATCTCATCTCTCAAAAACAAAAAGTAATAAAAAGTGATAAAAAAGTCACATGTATCCACAAAATGCAAGGAATTATAAAGCTACATTGAATCAAAATTAAGAACTTAAGAAAGCTGTATTGCAGAGAGGAATGTTACTGGTTTAAGGTTAAAATGCGTTAGTTTACTAAAAGGTTAACATGTACATAAGGCACCAGAGTTTTTTGCCAGCAATATTTAATTGAGCCAAAAATTCAAAAGCTGCAATATTTATATATTTATTTTGCTTACTTGTATAGCGCCATTTTTGGGATGTTTTTTGCAAACTAAATGTGACTGTTAGGGGTTAATACCCAAAGGCCAGTCCTATTAACATTATATTTTTACATTTTTGGTAAGTCTTTTTTTTGCACTGTCTCTTGCTCCAACATTTAGTTAGAAAATAATATGAAGCAATGGATTATTTTTATCTCAACCATGATAGCAAGAGGAAATTTGCAAAAAATACTTTTAATAATGTGTTCCTCTTTCTGCAACTATTTTCAGCAGAGCTGCAATGAAGTAAATAATATAATTATTTGGATCACAGGACTTATAGCACATGCAATATTGCTAAATGTAAAATGTGAATTGGCTTGCAAACATCCCATTTTCGCACTTTCATACTATTAGAATTAGATCTAATCCATGTCTGGTATTTGCTGTCCATTGGGGGACTGAAGTCCAACAACATACACATGCACAAAAATTGCTGGTGAATAAGGCAATATGCAAAATTACTGGTGAATAAGGTTCGTAAGGCAATATATTCTTATTGAAATAAACACACAACTTTTATGTGGATGTAGCAAAATTGAATTTCTCATTTATCTCTTCCTGTTCTGCGTCGTGATAATTTACTTTTTAATAAAACTGATTAATGACAAAATACTTGAATAAGAAAACAAATGTGTCATAGTGACATAAGTCATGCATAAACTGCTATAGATAATATACTTAGCAGCATATAGAAGTCTTACATGAACATCTTGTATACTTAATACTACCCTTCTTGACATCACTGAGATTTCTACCCTTCCGTCCTTATAAACTTTTGAAAGCAAGTCATTTTTGTCCTCCACTGCATTTATTTTTTTTTTCATTTACTCTTTAATGTACTGCAGTATAAATCGGAACACTTTCTGTAAAAGCATCAATCAGTTGATCAATGTTAAGCTAATTACTGGAACCTCTAGCGATCAGCTTTTATTGATAGAAGCATAGATTATGATGTTGATCTTTCTTCCCTTAGTCCCAACAGCAGCACAATAGTGGGGTATTTCTGTCCCTGTGTGCTGGTAGGACAGAATGGAATTTTTAATAAATAACAAATGGTTAAATTAATTCCTCCCCCTCCTCAATATAAGGCAGGAAATGCCAACCCCAATCTAATTATAAAGATAAATACATACACATATATAGAGGGAGCCTTGTGCTGCTGTTGGGACTAAGGGAAAACAGATTAACATCATAATCTACACTTCCCTTCTATCCCACCAGCAGCACAATAGTGAGATTTAGCAAGAAGAACCACTAGGGAGGGCATTCCTGAAGAACTGAATCAATGGTGAACCCTAGACATTTTTTCTGGGTTGCTGAAGATATCTGGGATTTTTCCAAATTTGTTATCCATCCCAATTGTTGGAGGAAATTTACAGTAGTGGATAAATGCTGTTGAAGACCTTCTCTTGAGAAGGTTTTTATCAGTCAGTTGTACAGATATGTAACAATAGAGATCCCCTGGACTCTGAGAGATGCGGCTCCCATGGATACCACCTTGGTGAATACGTATGGTGCTGAAGTTATCTCGAATGAAAGGGAGGTGAATTGAAGGTGTCTTAGCCGACCTTCTAAGACCACTGCTATTCTTAAATACTTAACGTGAGCATAAAGAATAGGGACGTGAAGGTCGGCATCCTTCAGGTCCAGAGTGGCTATAAAATCTTCTTGTTGAAGGATCGAAATCACAGAGCTCACCGTTTCCATCTGGAATTTTCTTTTTGTGATGGCCCTGTTGAAGTATCGCAGGTCTATTATGATCCTCCAATCTCCTGAATGTTTTGGTATCAGGAAGACTGGAGAATAAATTCCAGACCCTTGATGATGCAGCAGAACCACCTTCAAGACGTGTTTCTTTATGTAATCCAACACAGAGGTTTCTAGAGCCTTTTGATGGAAACTCAGTGTGGAAACTAAAGGCAGCGGACCCATCTGCCTGCCCATCATAAGCAACAGCTGAAAAAAAGTCTTTCTCTGCAAGTAAGCAGACTAAGCAGCAGAGGCAGGGAAAGATAGACAAGGAGTTTTAACCCTTGTATTTTATTCCAACAGGAACCAAAGGCAGAAAAAGAGTTCTCACAACAGGAGGATAGAAGGCCAAACACACTCAAGCAGGAGCAAGCAGGGGTAAGGAATCCACCTCAAAAAATGCCTCCCATTCATTTCAATTTGAGTCAGTAGCAGTTTCTTTCCTCTAGCTGATTTTTTCAGCTAGAGGAAAAAGTAGTGACATCACCTATGTTCAGGTAGATTCTGCCTTGAAAAATCCATTGAAATCAATGGGAGGCGGAAAAGACGTGATGCGTTTTTTGTCGCAATTTTTGCAAAAACTGCATCAAAAACAACAAGTGTTTTTTTTAAAGGGAAGTTTCCAGGTCTGTACAGTGTACTGGAGCAAAAAAACACAGCAAAAACCGCAATGAAAAAGGCAACAAAAAGCGCAACAAAAAACACATCATATAAAAAAAACGCATCAAAAAAAGGTTTCCTAATTCCTGAAGCAGATTTTTTTCAGCCTGCAGAAAACTCTGTGTGAACATACCCTAAGTCATACAGAAATCTGGATAACCTCACTATACGGAAGGAATAACCTTCCCTCCAACTGGCAACCAACACAGGACAGAAAAAACATGTTGGGGGTTGGTACTTCCTTCCTTATATTGAGAAGGGACAGTGGTTAATTATTTAACGATTTGTTATTTGTTAAAAATTCCATTCTGTTCTACCAGCACACAGGGGCAGAAATACCCCACTAATGTGCTGCTGGTGGGAAGGAAGAAAATAAGCTATGTTCAACCATATGAATGGCCAGAATACTTGGAAAACAACTATGTTTTGGTCCTAAAGCCTGCATTTAGAACTTTTCATAAAATTTTTTCAATTTTTTCAAGTCCTGGCCTCATCACTGTTTTAACTCCCTTGTTTGATACTGAAAAGAAGTCTTCCACCTCGCCAGGTGGTAACCATCAACCTTTTTTCATGTATGTCACTGTAGAATTGGGGAAAAACAATGTTGAAGTCTTAAGCAAATGAGGCAATTGGTGCGCTGCAGATGAGTCATCAGCCCTGGGAGCACTGCTCTTACTCCTTAAACCCTTCACACAAAATGTCATACATGTATGTCATTGGGCATGAAGGACTGTATGAAAAGAGCTCAGGAGCTGTGCACTCTCCATACTCAGGGATGCCGACTGTATAATACATCCAGCACCCGCCATGAAGACCAGCCATAGGCAACATGAAATAGAAGTTAATGGAGTTCACTATTCACTATAATACATTAGTATTGCAGTGTATTGTACAAGAGATCAGACCCCCTAAAGTTCAAGGACCCTAAGAGGTCTGAAAATAAAAGTAATAAAAATAAAAAAGTTTTTTAAAAGTGTAAAAAAACCACAAGAAATATAAAATATATGTAAAAATAAATAAACAAAAATAAACATAAACACTCTGTGCTTAAAGATGCCCAAGCTATTAAAATATAAAAATATTTATCCCATACAGTGAAAGCTATAGCGGGGAAAATCGACACTTTGCCTTCTTTAAAAAATAGAGTAAAAAGTGATCAAACAATCTCACCTTTCATAAAATGGTATGAATAAAAACTACTTCTTGTCCTGAATAAAAAGACGCCTTACCCAGCTCCATACACATAATTATGAAAAAGATCCAGGTGTCAGATTCCATCATATGACTCTGTGAACCGAAAAATGAATAAAATGATGGTTCTTGGAAAGTGGGGAGGAAAAATGGATATGCAAAAACGAAAATTGGCTTGGTCGTGAAGGGTTTAAGTAGGATGGGTGATGTCATAACAGAGGGAGGATCAACTCTCACTGAATGATATGGTGCAGGCAGTTGACGGTAGGAGTCAGAGCAGCAACAACTGTGCACCAACTGCCTTGTCATGTGCATAGGACTTCAAAGTTGTTGGTTTTTTTTTTTTTCAAATCTACATAAATAAGGTATGTTGGCATACATAAAAAAGTATGTTGTTTATCACTGTAAAGTGCTCTGTATCAAGGTGGAAGTCATTAAATATGGTTGGGGGAGGTAATAGACTCCCTTTAAGGAAGTGGTTCTTTTTTTTCCATTGTCATATTTTAAAATCCATAACTTTTTTTTAATGTCAACATAGCCATGGGAGGGCTTATTTTTCTTCTGCATTGAGTTGTACTTTTGTATTGCACCATGTTGAAAAACATTATTGATTAAATTTCATTAACTATTTCATAGTGTATTGGCAAATAGTTGGTTTCGCCATCTTTTTTTATGCTCTAAATTTTGCATGGTGCACTGGGGATACAATTTTTTTTTGGAGGCTGTGTGACCAAAATGCAACAGTTTTGTTGTTGTTCTTAATTTTGAACTTTTATGAAGTTCAGCATGCAGCATTAATAATGCTTTATTTTTATAGTATGGGTTGTTAAAGATGCATCAATGTGGCTTTTTTTTTTTTATAATTATTCTGTTACAAAAAATATATTGTGTAAAGCACCATTTTTGTTTTTTATTTATTTTTATTTATGTAAAACTATATTATATATGTATATTACATTTGCACTTAGCCTTTGGGAGCCTCTTACAGGTTTAGTTAGGATTGTGACAAGGGGGCCTTCATCATGACAATCAAATTCAACTTCGCATTACCTGCCAATATGTCAGAAGATAAAATCTTCAGTGCAACCTAGGTTAATGTGTTTTATTAGTCACTGTGTATATGCAGCACCCAAGGACTAACAGTGTGGAATTAGTGCAGTTTGCATAATTCTTAGATGGCGGCTACCCTGGTTATGGTGACTATTGGAACCATATCCACTTACAGTTGCTGAGTAAGTACAGTGGTGAGGGGGTCACACTAAGGTGATGGTGAAGGGTCCCCAGGGCACTTCCTGCTACTTGTCTTCTGTGTGATGGTGTTTCAGTGTGCCCTTAATGTTAGGTGCAGGAGACAGGCTGGTAGCTGAAAAAGGCGACACTTGTAGCTCAGTCTACTTGATGGCAACATGGAGGCACATCCACTTACAGCAGCAGGTTCCAAACATATGGCACTTTACATACATGGACACGGATATTGCTTTCAACCCCTTCAAGTCCATGATAGTACTCTCTGCTCTTCCACAAGTTGAGTCTGACTAGACTAGAACAGGAAGTAACTCAGTATCTAAAGGCTGGGGGCTCCGAGCAACCACTAAGCTTCTCCCACCTTCAAGGCACCCAGAGCAGAAGCCACTTCTGCTTACATAACAACCTAGAAATGGCTAGTTAACTCCTGAGTGACCAGCATAAAGCTGGAAAGTGGCAAAAAAAGTACTAGACATTACAAAATTAGTACAAAACAGTGCAAGTCACAGTGTACATTAATAAACTGTTTTTGTAGTAGCTCTTTTGGGGGACACTACATATATATTTAAACTATTGTACTGTACAGTGTCCTTTCTATTAACAAAAGTTTAAGCACCCCCAGAGTGACTGACCCTGCTACTTTTATAAGGAAATGTAGGGGTTATTCAGTTACTTCTGTAAGTTTTTAGTGTACTACTAATATTTTGAAGACTTATCTATCCAATAGGAAGCTGCTCATTGGAATTCTTTTCTTCTAAAAACTGTGGCATCACTATATCAATACTTTACTTTAATGATACAAAAAAATCTTGAAACAGAAAACACAACATTTGCCTACTTTGTGATTTTTCACTTCCATCTGCGTCATTTCGATGCAATGAATTATTTTCTGCTAATTAACTTTAATGAAACTTTACAGTAGGATATAATAAGGGTTTTATCTTCAGCCTCATGTTACGATAGTAAACAGTGTAACAATCATTTTAATTACATTTCCTTTGAATATATTCACAGTATCTTTGCTTGGGAAATGTCAGCCAATGTATGGCAATTACATCTTTATTTTATTGTTCTGCCTGATTGAGTCTGTCTCTGTCTGCTTTGGTAATACAGACAGCTTCACTACTTTATAATAGAAGAGATCAAGTTATGAGAACAGTCTTAAGTTTCCATTGCTATGAAGAAGCCAGTGATTTCCCTTATTTACAATCAAAGATTTCAAGACTAGAAATCAGCATCAAGGCAGTTAAAGATCTTCAACAATATTACATATGGCATTTTGAAGGAATCTGATACATTAAAACATGAATAAACCAAAGTACAGTGCAAGTCATTATGTTGTATTTTAGCCTTCAGTACAAGCAGTTGAGATTATTCATTTATTTACATCAACTAAAAATTATACAGATATGCACTACATAAATGCATAATGAACTATTCACTGGTCTATGGGGAAAATCACAAGAGCGCTGATAATTGAAGAGCTAGAGGAAAAAATTTTAAAGTAAAACTTCAATTATTACAAAGTGGCTCTGCTGACACATAAGAGGACAATGCTAATGTAAATGGTCCCAGTATGGATTCTGCATAGGTGGATAAGATTATACAACCATACAATCAAATGTTTTATTTTGTCTGAAATACACAATTATAGTACTGTTATCAGAGGAGTTATAGGGGGAGGTCCAGACTACACAGCTAGAAGTCTGTTATTTCTGGAAGGTCTACTATAGTTACCAACATTTTAGTTGGTAAAATTGGGTCATTTAAGTCCCACCCGGGATTGAACCCAAACTTCCTTGAAATACCCACTTTTGGGTGGGGTTTGCATAAACCCACCCCTTTTTAGACTGTGACAAGACAAATTTGCTATATATGTGTCTGAAAACTCAAGACAATCCTGGAAAATTTGGAGCAGTTATTAAGTATGGACTACATGGTACAGATTACACAGCCATACTGCTATTAAAGGGAGTCTGCCTCCACCAAAATTGCTTCTAGGGGCTGTTAGTGAGATAGTGAACATAGCTTTTTGCACCAAAGTTCAATATTGCCATGGAGAAAATTAACTTTTAGTCTGTATGTAAATGAGTTGGGCGTTTTGATGTCATTTTTACTAGAAAATGAAGAAATGTAAATTGTGTTAATGCCAGGTTGTCTGTAAAATAATGTGAAACATAGCAGTACAAAAAGTTCAGTGCTGTTACCTGGTTGGTTACTTCAATCATTAAATAGGAGGTAAGATTTGTATTATGTAAATCTCTGATTTTTAAAACTGAATTTATGCTTATAATACTCAAATAGCCAAAGCATATTGGGGGAAATGTATTAAAGTAGTTACACCAGTTTCCTGGTTGGAAAAGTTGCAATGTTTGGCTCACGGGCCAATTTAGCAGCAAAAATTTAAAACTTTTAACATCATACATGACACTTTCCTATACACTGAGCATATCAGGGTAGGACTTAGCGTGTGGGTCTGATAAATTTAGCCCTTCTGGTATCCAAAGGGGAAGAAATGCTCCCAATTTATTAAGAAGCATGTCTCTTAATAAATTAGGTGCATCTCCCCTCCAGTACTCAGGAGATAGAGAGTGACATAAGAAATGCCAGTCTTGCATAATCGACCTACATGAACCTAAAACATTATGTCTATCTAACTAGTGTATACATTAAAGGGGTGTTTCAATTCTTTTTTTTTTAACCTTTCACCACATGTGAGCAGAATGGCAGCAAAGATGGGTGGCCGATACTGAAACTCTCTATCAGATCCCTGTACAAACAGAAAGAGGATTATACATAATTTGTTATTTTAAGCTTTTGCAGGGGTTAAAAATTAGAATTTTGGCTAGGTTTCAAATTCTGGAATTCAAGTATAAAACCAAGAACAGTTCAGACAGGCACAGCAAATTGTGACCAATTAACAACTGTCTAGTACAACTTCATCCTTGTGAACGGAAGCTTTGTAATTCTGCTGAAAAAGTATGTGGCACCTGCATGGTAATGGTGTATTGCTATAGGCTTAATTCAGGCAGGATAAGTAGGTGTTGAAAGGAAGGAATTAATTACGAATATATTAAAAGGCTGTATGTTTATAAAAAGTTGTCAGTTTACATGTCTAATTATTTACACAAAGTGCTACCAAGGCTTCCTAAAATGATCACAATGGGTTAATCGTGTTATTTACACCACATACTTAGAATTAAGTCATCTTAGAGGAGAGGAACAATGAATTGGTGTCTGAAAAGTCTTCAAAAGGAATGGATGGAGGAGAGCCAAGTTTATAGTTTGTGTGTTGCCTATGGGAATTGTTGTCTTTGCCCCCCAGGCTGGGAAAACTTCTTTCAGTCATTAAGTTATTTCAATTTTTGGACTAGAAAATGAAAAGAAATAGAGTAAATATGAATGTACATGTATTAAATTGCATGTGAGGGATGAAGGCACTAAACTCCCTAGATGCATATAAAAAATTCAGTCAAAAAGTACTGTGCTTCAACTCTGCAACCATAGAGATTAAGAGAGGCACAGTTTTATATATGCAAAAGGAAATCAGAAAGTGTGCTTGTGAATTGCTGGAAAATGCAAAAAGCCTGAATTTACATATCAGTCGTCTGTTATCTGAGTAGGTCTGAGTTGTTTGCAAATACAAAAGGCTGAAAAAAACTAACCATGGGAAATATATGTGAGTCTTCAATACTACAACACAACATTAAAAACAAATGGACAGATACAGATCCCTCAGTTATAATCCACTCTGGAGAATGAGTATTAGCAGTCAGGCGTATCATCACTCACTACCATCTGTATCATCAAATACAAATTATCTTGGTTGTATTCAAATGCACTCACACACCCCTAAAGGAATTTGGTTATGTCTTTGTTCATACACCAAAACATCCACACCAGTGTTAGCTCAAACTCACGTCTGAACACTCCTATACTGAGGTAAATAAACATAACATAGTGCGGACCATTCCAATCCTTAAAACAATCACTGTTTTATTGAATCTACTTGTAGGATAAAAAATGTCAAGCGCTTTACTAAAAAACTACATGCTGGACTCTTCACCCATTTTCCGTGGTACATCAGAAGAAGCCACAAATGGCAAAACTGTGGGTGGGTTGAAGAGTCCACCATGTAGTTTTCTTTTACTTTTTGGTCTAGTTTTAAGAAACAAAGTTGGACATGGATATCAAAGAGAATAGAAGTGTCATTCCTTCTTTGTCTTTCTCAGCTGGTATTGTCTCATAAAACTGCATCACAAATGGCACAGAAATGCTATGTGTAATTCAAGCCGAAGGGTAGTTTCACAAACAGCCTTGTTCGAGAAAATGTCACAGCAGATTTAAATGCAGTTTTTGAGTTAAGGCCAAAAGTGGATCCAGCAGGAAGCAGAAGTAAAGTATATGTCTTTCATTTATACAGTATTTCCAATTCCTATTAAATCTACAGTACATCTGTGCTTCTATTTTAGGTTCAAAAAACTGCATCAAAAACTGCGACAAAAATTTTGTATTGGTGGGTTTTCTTTTATTCGCAGGCCTTAATCTCTAGTGAGGTACTGTGCATTCACATGTCTCAAGGGGTTTAGTATTATTTTTTAAATGACAGGTAAAAATATGCAAGTTATTTCCTTTTAGCCCCCGTTGCTAACTAGGCATCAAGAAATGTCAGCATACTGTATGTCAAATATTCAGCCATGTTTGATCATTCACATTAGTCTCTGTCCCCAGCTGGGCTCACAATCTGATTTCCCTATCATTCAAAAAGGGATAATTTAATTGGAAGCAAATTAACCATATGTTTTTGGAATACAGACAAAAAAAACCCCAGAGGTCTGGCTGCTTACTTTACACTTTTGCTTTTATACAGTATAAATGGCTTTTTTTACACTACCATATACTAAAATTACTTAAAGCTGGCTGAAAAATTAATGCTGCTGTCTTTTCTGAAAGAGTGAAGAAATCAGGCGATACCTTTCAGAGGCTAACTGAGTATATTTATAAGTAAGCTTTCAGAAGTGCAAGCTTCCTTCATCAGACATGGTGTTATACTGAAAATTCACAGATTTTTATACACATGGTCTTCAAAGGATTTTAGAGTCCTTAAAAAAAGCCAAAACAAAATGCAATCTAAGTAGAGAAGTTATTTACAACAGGTCAAAAAACAATCTGGAAAGTTGTGGTGCGTGACAGAGGGATCTGTTATCTGTTTGCTATCAGGAGGTGATTTGTGACCCTCACAGTTCATACATAGTGTGACATGGCATGAATATATCCTTGTCATCTGGACTGCACGTGAGGAGGCCCTACTTCAATTCCATAATGACTTCAATGACTTTCACCCTACCATCAACCTTAAACTTAGCTATTCAGGGAGTGAAATTCACTTTCTGGATACCACAATATACATAAAAGACCACCGGCTACTCACATCGATATACCACAAACCCACAGACAGAACGGCCCACCTGAGAAACGACAGCTTCCACCCCAAGCACACAAGACAATCTATCATCTACAGCCAGGCTATACGATACAATCATATTTGCTCTTACAAAACAGACCTGGACAAGCACCTCCTGTATCTGAGGATGAAATTTCTCCAATTGGGATACAAACCAAAAGTGACAGACAACCAATTAAACAAAGCGGCAGCCATTAACAGAGACAGTCTGCTCACATATAAAAAGACCCAGAAAGAAGCCCGAGTGCCCCTAGTTGTCACCTACAACCCACAGCTGGAGATCCTACGAAGGATTGCCAAGGATCTCCAACCTGTGCTACATAGGGACAACAGACTCAAGGACATATTTCCAGTTCCCCCTCTCCTTTCCTTTCGACAACCACCAAACCTGAGGTGTATTATTGTCCGGAGTGCCCTGAAGGCCCCAACTGAAAATGGCACCTCACCTTGCCTACATAAAAGGTGCATGACCTGCAAGCACATCCACACCGCTGACAGTGTACCTGTCCCACAGTCACAACAGGTGCACAGAATTAGGGGGACATTCTCCTGCAGGTCTTCCAATGTGGTGTACCTCATAATGTGTGTGCAATGTCCTACCACAGGCCTCTATGTGGGGGAAACAGGGCAGAGACTCAGTCAACGAATGAACTCACACAGATCCAATATTAATAACAGCAGAACAGATCTCCCAGTGGCCGCACATTTCTCCGGCGAAAACCACTCTATTGAAGATTTGTGGGTTGTGGTTTTAATGGGACATTTTAAGACGCAGGAGGAAAGGAAAGAATGGGAGTACAAATTTATGCAAAAATTTCAAACTCTGCAATTTGGACTTAATATTCATGCCAGCTTCATGTCACACTATGTATGAACTGTGAGGGTCACAAATCACCTCCTGATAGCAAACAGATAACAGATCCCTCTGTCACGCACCACAACTTTGCAGATTGTTTTTTGACCTGTTGTAAATAACTTTTCTACTTAGATTGCATTTTGTTTTGGGTTTTTTTAAGGACTCTAAAATCCTTTGAAGACCATGTGTATAAAAATCTGTGAATTTTCAGTATAACACCATGTCTGATGAAGGAAGCTTGCACTTCTGAAAGCTTACTTATAAATATACTCAGTTAGCCTCTAAAAGGTATCGCCTGATTTCTACACTCTTCCACTACTTTCAATGGCTAACACGGTACAACATTATACTGCTGTCTTTTCTGAACATTAATGAATGTTATACTACTATAGTTTTAAGAAAAAACATATGTTTTTTGAGCATTAGTTTTCAATAAAATTAAAATGTAGCCTTTAGCTTAGCATAGTCAGGTTGCTGCAGTAGTAACATATAATAGAATTCAATTCATGGTGAAAGATGAAATGAATAAATTCATATCTGATGCTATGAATATTGCATTGCAGCTTACTGACTGAGATATGCCATAAATATTACAGCACAAATTAATGACCAATTATAGTAAATCAGCTTTTGAATGCCCTATGATATTGAGGATTTTATTCACTCTGTATTATCTATATTTCACATCTCATTTCAATTTATTAGGAACTAATTTATATCATTTGGAAATACAGAATATACACAAACAATAATTTTACAAATAGTGTAAATATATTATAACATTGGGTAACTACATTAAGGTAGTCGATAGGTTAAATTCCCATAAAATATAGATTATTGTTTGTGTGTAAAAAAAACTATGCTTGATTTAGAAAACATAAAGTATAGTTACAGAATAGATTTTTTTTTCCTCTGGATCAGTGTTGGTGCATTTGATATTATATTCTTAAAGAGATTTTATAGTTAAATGTTATCCAGTTATTATTTCTCATGCATATGACCCTATTCTGTATGGGAAAAAGGAGCTGTGCATAGAACTGACCTCATCATATGGTAAGCTCCTGAACTGCTGATCATTTCTGTAGTAACATGTCAGTTAAATACATCAGCATTTGGGTCATTCTGTAGCAACTGCATCATAAACTGACAGTGATACAGTGAGTTCCATGCACATGGTAGATATGGCCTACACATGTTTCCCTGACAGAATATGGTCACGTGCATGAAGCCTACTTATATAGCACCAATATATTACACAGCTGTAATCTAATCTAAATATCCTATTATGTTTTTGGAGAAATACTGATATATTTTCATCTTAAACTAATAAAAAAATGTAAGTAATACATTTATTTTACTTACTTACTTATATAGCACCAATATATTCCACAGTACTTTACAGTGATTTGCTGTTGTCATCACTCAGTGTTCCAAGTAGGGCTCACAATCAAATTCCCCTATCAGTAAGTTTTTGGAGTCTGGGAGGAAATCCGCACAAACATACAAACTCAGACTTGATCAGATTCAAATCCAGGACTCGGATTGTGGACCCACCTTTCTACCAAACTGGTTTGGTTTGGTGCCACCTCTAAGGGTGTTGTCCTAGCAAACTTCCTGTCTTCACCCTTTAACCCTCATAAGTGGATATGGTCTTTGCTATGTGCCTGGCCGCTACCTCCTGAGATGGTCCCATACTTTATTTTTATTTACGGACCGTTTCTTTTTACAAATAGGAATGGTGCTGGGTGCATGTTGCATGCCCTCCTATGCCAACCTGTTCTTAGGTTACCAGGAGCAGCAGTTGGCATATGGGGACGAATGCAATAGCACTGAATGTGTTATATCATAAATGCGTTTTATTGATGACATCCTATTTGTATGGCAAGGCATGAAACTTCCTACAAGGCCTTACCAGGAATGATTGTAATATATAATAATAATAATACATTTTTTATATAGAGCCAACATATTCCACAGCACTTTACAAATTGTATTGTTCAAAGTAAAAGTCAGTTCACTTAATGGGACTGAACAAGCTGACTTGGAATATTAGTCAAGAATCTTTGGTTTTTCTGGATATCAGATTTACAACAGATACCAACAGAAGTATACACATTGTGATACACCGTAAGCAAACCAGTGTCCTTTCAGTGTTTCATACATGTTCTTCTCATCCAGCACATGATATTAAAAGTATTCCAACTGACCAATTTATCAAGGCTATCCGAATTTACGATTTGGATGAACAATTAGAGATTGAGGCTATTGATCTTCGACAAAAATTCTTGAAATGGGGGTATAGACACAGTGATATTGATCATGTATCTAATAAAGCACGGATGGTGGAGAGAAATGCATTATCGAGACTATCAAAACCCAAAAAAACAGAGAATGAAATGAGGTTAATTATCATTCCTGTTTTGAAACAAAATCCTGATTTGGAGCCCTATATACCAAATCATCCCAAAGCTGTTGCCAAAAGAAGTAGGACTCTGGCAGACACACTGGTGTCTATGGCACTATGGCACTATGTGGCACCAAAATCACAGTATATTTTCTGTTCATGTGAGCCAAAATGGGGTTCAAAGATATGTGGACACTGTACTGTCTGTCGATACCTGGTTGAAACAGATACTTTTATGAAAAGTGGAGGAGACAAAGATTTTGATATCGTACATCATATTAACTGCAGGACTACTGCAGTTATTTACTATGCTATATGTCCTTGCAGCAAGATACAGTGGGGAAAAAAAGTATTTATTTAGTCAGCCATCATTTGTGCAAGTTAAAACTTAAAAAGATGAGAGAGGCCTGTAATTGACATCATAGGTAGGCCTCAACTATGAGAGACAAAATGAGAAAACAAATCCAGAAAATCCCAGTCTGATTTTTTTAAGAATTTATTTGCAAATTATGGTGGAAAATAAGTATTTGGTCACCTACAAACAAGCAAGATTTCTGGCTCTCACAGACCTGTAACTTCTTCTTTAAGAGGCTCCTCTGTCCTCCACTCATTACCTGTAGTAATGGCTCCTGTTTGACATTGTTATCAGTATAAAAGACACCTGTCCACAACCTCAAACAGTCACACTCCAAACTCCACTATGGTGAAGACCAAAAGAGCTGTGGTAGGACACCAGAAACAAAATTGTAGACCTGCACCAGGCTGGGAAGACTGAATCTGCAATAGGCAAGCAGCTTTGTGTGAAGAAATCAACTGTGGAGCAATAATTAGAAAATGGAAAACATACAAGACCACTGATAATCTCCCTCGATCAGGGGCTCCACGCAAGATCTCATCCTGTGGGGTCAAAATGATCACAAGAACGGTGAGCAAAAATCCCAGAACCACACTTAGTGAATGACCTGCAGAAAGCTGGGACTAATGTAACAAAGGCTACCATCAGTAACACACTACGCTGCCAGGGACTCAGATCCTGCAGTGCCAGACATGTCTCCCTGCTTAAGCCAGTACATATCCAGGCCCGTCTGAAGTTTGCTAGAGAGCATTTGTATGTTCCAGAAGAGTATTGGGAGAATGTCATATGGTCAGATGAAACCAAAGTAGAACTGTTTGGTAGAAACACAACTCGTCGTGTTTGGAGGAGAGTGAATGCTGAGTTGCATCCAAAGAACACCATACCTACTGTGGAGCATGGGGGTGGCAACATCATGCTTTGGGGCTGTTTCTCTGCAAAGGGACCAGGACGACTGATCCGTGTAAATGAAAGAATGAATGGGGCCATGTATCGTGAGATTTTGAGTACAAACCTCCTTCCATCAGCAAGGGCACTGAAGATGAAACGTGGCTGGGTCTTTCAGCATGACAATGATCCCAAGCTCACCACCTGGGCAACGAAGGAGTGGCTTCGTAAGAAACATTTCAAGGTCCTTGAGTGGCCTAGCCAGTCTCAAGATCTCAACCCCATACAAAACCTTTGAAAGTTCGTGTTGCCCAGTGACAGCCCCAAAATATCACTGCTCTAGATCTGCATGGAGGAATGGGCCAACATACCAGCAACAGTGTGTGCCAACCTTGTGAAGACTTACAGAAAACATTTGACCTCTGTCATTTTATTATACTCCATGTGTCATCAGTGTGCCATCCTTTTTTGCGGACAAACTAGGGATAACATTAGATGTCTCCTGTTTTTTTTTGTTTGTGGATCCGCAAACTAGGATCACACACTGATAAGGTGGCATCTGAGAAATGAGGCTAGAGACTATAAATATATATATATCAAAATCCTAAATGGGTTTTCTGGGACTAAAATATTAATAACCTATTCTAAGGATAGATCATCAATATCAGATCATTGGGGGATTGACACTCAGTATCCCCACCATTTAGACTTTTCGAAGGTCAGATTTAGCTTCACAGAACCATAACATCATGTTCATCAGTCTCAGTTCTGTTTGCAGCTCAGTCCCATTCAAGTGAATTGAGTCTCAATACATGTACAGCCCTGTGCTTGGCAAGCACCGATAAAGCTATCAGAACACTACAACCTCTTCAAACAACAGATTGGTGGGGATGCAATGTAACCATCAGTAGGCCAGTGATATTCTAGAACACAGGTGTCAAACACAAGGCCCGCGGTCCGAACCCGGCCCGCTGCCTTCTGTTATCTGGCCCGGCACTTATCTGGCCCGCAGGGCCGCGGCATTTTTTATTGTCTATATACATTATGTAATGTAAACCAGCCCAGGACAGGCCGCTTAAAAAAAACAAACAAAGCTACGCGATACCTGTCCTGGGCTGGTTTACAAGGCCTCTGCATGTCAGCGCAGGCGGTGATACAATGACGTCATCGCACCTCCTACGCTGACACGCAGACAAGAAGAGGAGGCGGCTGCATCAAGGCATCGCAGGTAGGTGAAGATACGTTTTTTTTATATATATAAATAGGCCGTTGCCTGCTGGAGCATCCCCGGCACGTAACGGCCTATTTACTTATCGATCCCCGCTGCTGGTCGTGGCCGCCCCCGCTTCCCCTTCTGCTATGGGACACAGAAGCGGCTGTGTGCAGGAGCAGGGATGGTAAGTGAGGCCGCGGCCGACGAACCCCATCAAATACTACTATTATTATACTCTGGGGGCTTTTCAGACCCCGGAGTATAATAATCGGAGACCCCGGGGAGGTGATAAACATAAAAACCTGTGTTACTCACCTCTCTGGCGATCCGATGATGCTCCCAGCCGGCTTCGGCCTTCTTTGGTGACGTCCCAGGTGTCACGTGAGCCAGGACCGACGTCATTATGTCGCGATGCCGGTCTGTGCGCCATTGAAGAAGGCCGAATGCAGGGAGCGCACCGGGGCCCAGGTAAGTAACACTGATTTTTATGTTTGTCACCACCTGGGTCTCCAATCATTATACTCTGGGGTCTGAAAAGACCCCAGAGTTTAATAATAGTTCATGGGTGGGGGGGGTCACTATGGGGCATAATACCATGTGCAGGGGCCACTATGGACTATAATACCGTTTGCAGGGGCCACTATGAGGCATAATACCAATGCAGGGGCCACTAAGGAGCATAATACTGATTGCAGGGGCCACTATGGAGCATAATACCGTGTGCAGGGGCAACTATTGAGCATAATACCGTGTGCAGGGGCAACTATGGAGCATAATACCGTGTGCAGGGGCCACTGTGGGGCGTAATACCGTGTGCAGGGGCTGCTGTGGGGCGTAATACCGTGTGCAGAGGCAACTATAGAGCATAATACTGTTTGCAGGGGTAAACGGTATTTGTATATTGCTTAATTTTTTATATATTCAGAAAAGGATGAGGATAGTATGTAACATGCCAATGTCTTAGGTTTTAACAATACATTATGTTCTTCCTGGTTGACCTCAAAGGGCTGATTGTAACAGTAGTAATGTACAAATGTAACCACTGCTTAATAGCTCGCTTATCTGTTAAGGAGAAGTTACTTTTATACATGTGTAAAATAATCTTGGCCCTTCAAGGTACCCCGTGAGGCTGAAGTGGCCCCCGGAGAAAATGAGTTTGACACCCCTGTTCTAGAACAATAGCATCACTGGGAGTCATCTCCTGCTATGAATTACAGGAGATGGAAGTTCTGCAGCAATATTAGCAATATGGATCTCTAATACTTCTGTAGCAATGAACATGATCATGTGCTCTCTCTCTCCACAAGCACAAGGAAATACATTGAATATAGTTGACTGGCAAAAATAAACTCTTAGTAGACAGTATGTTTCGCAAGCTTGACACTTCAATACATAATTTTACTTGAATTTTTTTAATGTATATTTCCAAAATAACATTTCATGACATATGGATATTCTCTTTTCCCAATACCATTTACTGTTTATAAAACATTTGTTACAGATGTTAAGTATGCTAATTCATAAACCAGAGTATCTCACATGGTTGTGAAGGAACATGCTTCTTTTGGTCTATTATTGGCCGCAAACATTTATGACTATGAAATGTTCTTATACTGCAGAACATTTTTATCAGATAGAAATGTTACGCTTTCAAAGTACCCTCATAGATTTAGATGTCACAGTAAAAAATATGTAATTGGGCACATATGTTGTTCTCAACAAACACACAATTACACAATAAAACAAGCAAAGTAAATGGATAAAAGATAAAAAAGCATGCTAGCTAAAACTCATGGTTTTGTTTTTACTTGGCATTTAGTAACATGAATGTGACAGAAGTGATGAAATGATTTAATAATCAAACCAAACCCTAAGTATTTTACACAATGCTATGGAAATTCTGAAGTATTGGTCAATCCACTACCAAACACCAAACACACATAAATTGAATAATCCAAACCTCACAGTTAACAGGAGCAATAGTGCTGCATGCATTTAGATATTATGACTAAATCCTGATAAACTTCATTGTATGATTTTGACAGATTTAACAGGACATCATGGATGCAAATAGCCATGCATGTATTATCTATATGCAATACTGCTGGATTGAAGGAAACACATGCTCTGAGATCTATGATGTTGGATCCTTTATCAAGAGTGTCTTGTACAGGACTATCAGGTAGATTAGTCTGACATTAATAACTGGTGTTTAATGTCATTATAGATTTATTTACAATAGAGCAGTTATGAAATACTGACACTTTCGAGAGTTTCTGGGTGAAATGTCATACTGCCAGAAATAGTATATGACTGATGGTGTTGAGTCAGGAAATGTTCTCCTAAATCCCACCTTTAAATATGTATCCTTAAATGAGAATGCATTTTATTTCTATGTGAAGAGGTGGAGAAGCCACAGGTTGAAATATAACATGTGCATTACCCCTCTACAGTAGCTTGACTTGATCAGTAACCGCTTGCAGCCTTAAGAATACAGTTTGTATACATCAAATATGTATATGAAAGATATAGCATTGGAAGAGACTTTCTTGAGTACACATTAGGACATATACAGAGCATATTATAGTCTTAGGCCGTGTGCACATAGCCATATTTTATGGACTCATACAGTACTTATATGTGTCTTTGATTTTAAATGGATGCACATGGACAGTAGTATTGCTTCTACGGGAGACTTTACTGCCTCACCAATGTACCACATGGTGGTGCACAAAAGGCCTTTTGGGTACATAATGTCAACTGAGTGTGCATAAGCCCATAGTTTCTTTTCTTGCTACTGAGAATCTTTTAGTCAAAGGCCCAGATTTTTTTATGTCTTGTATGCCAGTTTTTTTGGTGTACAAGGGGAGTTGGGGATTTTTAAAATCTGTGCTGCCTTTGCCTCTTTTCCGAAAATTTATATAAATTTTATTATCATTTACACCAGAAATTTTTCCCCCAGGTGCACAGCCCGGTGGAGGATGCGTCTCATTTATGAGAAGGTGTTCTCCGAGGCTATGAAGACTGGCGTTAGTTACACTAGTCTTCATATTTATGCCCCATTATCATCACCATGTATACTGTTTCTGCTATTATATGTTCTCAACCTGTCTATGTACTATCCTCTACATTATGTTTCAACATGATTTGTCTCATTCCTGTCAAACGTAGTTGCCGGTACCCACTATTTTATTATGATCTGAGCAACATGGCTAGAATAAATTCTTATTGTACTTTGGTATCTGGAATCAGCTGTAAGGGCCTCAGCAAAGAGAGGAGGACAACTGTAAGCAGAATTACCTAGACTTACATAAGAGAGGTACAATCATACAGTACTTGTAACACCTGTGGGAGTGTGAACCCAGCGGGCGCTAGTGAGCGACCCAAAACCAGGATTGAAAAGCTCCTCAGCCACACCCATAGATGGAGGGGCACCAACTCCAGACGGAGTGTCTGCAGCAGGAGTGAGTGCTGTGAAGACCTGCAGGAAGCAGGGAGACGGGGAACCAGTTGGAGACGGACGGGCAGTCTGTCCCAAGAGGACTGGGGTCCTGAAAGGACTAATTGAGCCAGGCTGTTTGTTATTTTTTGTTCCATTTGTAAGCTGAATAAAAGCCATTTTACTTTGGATTAGCACCGTCTGAATGCTGCTTCTCCGGCACCCAGTGCCACCTACACCGCTGTTGAGTCCAGGAGGCTGCCGCCTTTGAGGCTAAATCCCCCCAAATTGCCACATATGGTGCTTCGGATGCGGGCATAAAGAGATCCACGCAAGTCCTGGAAGACAAGTGTCGGGTAACTGCAGTCCTGTTAAATGTGCAGCTGGAAGAAGTCTGTGATTTTCAAGTGAGAAACCCAGGAGGGGTGAGTGGAACTGCAAAATAGCAAATTGTGTGCAAAAACTGGTGAATGTAAAACTCTGGAAGAGGAATCCAGGGAATGGACTTTGTGTATACTGTGGCACAGAAGTCTGTAAAGTGCTTGCTGATGGCAAGAAAGTAAGCAATGTGTATAGAAGCTGGATATTGCAAACAGTCTATGTGAAAGGCTATGGTGCCATGTTGGTGTTTTCTGTGGAAGACAGAAGAAAATGCTGGTTGTTGTAGTGCCACAAAAGTTAACTGTTTGAATACATGTGACTGCCGAAGATATTAAAAAGTTGCTACCGTTTGAACCCAAGGTTGCTGTGGAATATTGTGTAATCTTGTTATTAAACCATGGGCAAGAAAAAGAAAATTTCAGTTTGTAAGAAAGCAGAAAAGCTGTGCACAAGTGTGTCTCTGCAGCAGTCTCAAGGCAGAGAGACAGAAAACCCGTAACAGAGCATGTGGAGTGCAAGTAAAGATGATGGGTTGCATGAGAGTGATTTAGTTTTTCTGAGGCACCTCTGTTCTGTGAATGAATATGTCCCTGCTGACTGTGTGTCTCATACTGCAGTGCATGAAAGAGCCAAAGATGAAAATATTATGGTGCAGCAGCTTCGAGATGAGATTAAAACCATCAGATTAATTTATGAGGATGAAATATCTGATTGCAAATGGCAACTTGAGGAATCAGAAAAAGAGAACTTGAAGTTAAAGAAAGATCTTGACTCTATGAAGAGTTCATATCCTAGTCATTGTGAAAATGTGGTGCTGGGTTTACCTGGAATGGACTGTGTCACTAAGAAGGAGTTTGCAGAAATGAAATGCGCTCTATCTAATAAAGTTATACAGAGTGTAGCGCAAAAGCAAGTGCTTGAGAAGCAATTGCAGGATTTAAAGGAGCAGCATGTCCAAGACTCCATTGCCAGAGTGTCATTGAAAAATTAAGAGATGACCTTGAAACTGCTAAACGTGAGAAAAGTGAATTTTTGCACTGTCAGTCAGAATGTTTGGATGACCAAGTCAGGAAGTGTGAAAAACTTTTGGCTGCATTAACTGATAAAGAAAATGAACTTGTAGAGCTGAGGAAGCATGTGTCTGACCGAGAGAGTGATTTAGAATCTGTGGTGCAGACATTGCAGTCAGAGCAAAACTTGCATGAACTAAAGCAGGTTCGCCTAAACAGTGACGTAAAGGAATGGCGGAGCAGAGCTGGAGTTCTGGAACAAAGAGAAAGGGAACTCAAAGCTAGAATATCTAGCCTGGAGAGGGCGCTGTCAGGATCTTGTGAAGATAATGAGAAATTGTCTGTTTTGGTGCAAAATAAAGACAAAAAATTAATGGAGATGTCGTCTGTCCATGCTCAGAATTTACAAACCTTACAGGAGACAGGAGAGTCACAAGGAAGTTGAGAAAAACCTGGAATCTGTGAAGATATTGTATGAGGACAAAGCCAATGCTTATGACAAGCTGGAAAAGGCCAAGGGAGAATTGGACCTCCAGACAGAAGACATGAGGATTCAGTTTGAGGAAAACCTGTCTAATTTATCTGCTGAGATTGTAGATCTAAAAATGCTTGTTGCTAAACTAAAGTTGAAGTGGACAAACAGGAGGAAGAGCACACTTTTCAGATAGAACAGTTAAAAATCGAAGTTGAATCTAAAAGAGAAGAATTGGATCGATTGCAGCAGTCTTTATCCAATACTGAACAGTCGGCATCTGCACTATCTTCAAAGCTGGCAGCACTAGAAGCTGAGAAGGACTCGCTGCAGAGCCTGTTAACCTCTAAAGAATCAGAGCTGCTATCCATGAAAAACGTGACTCAAGAGACAGAGTCTTTATTCAACCAAGAGCAAGATAAGAGAGCCACTGAGATACGGGACTTGAATGAAAGACTTGACAAAAAGTCTGCAGATGAGCAGAAGCTTTATCAGAAGATGTTGGAGGATCAGTTCAATATAATTCAGGGAACAGTGAGGGAAGCAGAAAATATCATCCAGGATGCAGTTGCTAAGCTTGATGATCCTCTACATATCTGCTGCACTAGTTCACCAGATTACCTGGTAAACCGAGCAAAAGTTGCTATAGACTCATTAACCTCCCTCTCGAATGGGCACTCCAAATACATACAGAATATGACAGATGCCTCTGACTTAGTTGGAGCACTGGCACAGTTTGCACACTTAACAGCAGATACAATTGTAAATGGCAGTGCGACGTCTCACTTGGCACCACCAGACAATGGAGATCGTCTTGTAGACAACTGCAGGGAAAGTGGAAGCCAGAGTTTACAGTATCTGAATGAGCTGAAGGATAAGCAGTCTTTGATGGATGCTGACCTGACAAATGTTAGAAGAACACTGCAAAATATCCTAGGACTTGGAGAAGAGTTGAGGCCTAAGAGCTTGGATATCAAGCAGGAAGAACTAGGAGACATGGTGGATAAAGAGATGGCATCTACATCTGCTGCCATAGAAGATGCAGTGCAAAGGATTGAGGAAGATCTGCAAGTTGTAATAGTAAAAACTGAGATGGAGGCTGTGCAGAAAAATGTGGCAATGAAGAAAGTTCTGGAGCTGGAATCAGAGATTTGTGCGCTACAGAAGGTGTTAGAATTGGAGAAAGCTGCCAGCATAGAGGCAGAGAAAGCAGAACTATTAAGGCGGCCAGAACATGTAACCAAAAAGCATCTGGGTACTGACAGTAAAGGCTGTGATGTTGGAAACTTGTCTCCGGTGTTAGTACCGAGAATGAAAATAACTTAGAGAATGTTGAGATGACGATATCACCAGCTCCTGTACTGTCAGAAAGGGATTTTCACAAAAATTCTTGCAATCTATCACAGTACCGAAAAATGCCTCCAGGAAGTTATGCGTATGAGAAAGAGAAGGTAAGAATAGAGTATGGAAGTGGTTCTCCTTCTGCCATACAGATGTGGAAGTCTTATAAAGAAACCATTCCAATATATGATGTGGCAGTTGTTAAAGACATACTAGAAAATGTAGTTCAGCATGATCTATTTTGTGAGGGTGTGATGTATGGCCCTCGTGCAAAAGTAGAAGATATTGCAGTACAGAGCTTGTGTTTCTCAAACAAAGAGGAGAGCAAGCAGCCTATGTCTCCTAAACTTCTAAGCCCTGATGGTGATGGCAAAGATCAAAAGGATATGAAACGTGGTGTGGAAAAACCACGTGAATATCATGCCCGTGGCTACTTCGACTATATTGAAGAAAATAAATGCAGCAGGTCTAAGTCCCCACAGCCACCGGTGGAAGAGGAAGATGAAAATTCTTACGGCTATTTACTAAAGGGATCAAAGTCATGCAATGGGATGGCTGAAGACTATGGCGAGAAATATGGTGAAAATGATGTGATCCCCTGTATGGTGAATTTTGAAGGTGATGAAGTAGAACTTGCCTTTGCACAGAATGGCCAGGATCTTGACGTAGCATTTAAAGTGATGAGAAACCGGAAAAATCGAGGTTGAGACCGCCAGATGGGGACATCTGGAGATACACTGGACAAGTGTACAGGATTGAAGAGGGACGTCGACATAATATGTCTTGTCCCAATTGTAGCTCACCCCATGGGTAGTGAGCTGAGGGGGAGGGTATGTGAGAGTGTGAACCCAGAGGGTGCTAGTGAGCGACCCAAAACCAGGATTGAAAAGCTCCTCAGCCACACCCATAGGTGGGGGGCACCAACTCCAGACGGAGTGTCTGCAGCAGGAAAGAGTGCTGTGGAGACCTGCAGGAAGCATGGAGACGGGTAACCAGTCAGAGATGGACGGGCGGTCTGTCCTAAGAGGACTGGGGTCCTGAAAGGACTAACAGAGCCAGGCTGTTTGTTATTTTTTGTTCCATTTGTAAGCTGAATAAAAACCATTTTACTTTGGATTAGCACCGTCTGAATGCTGCTTCTCCGGCACCCAGTACCACCTACACCGCTGTTGAGTCCAGGAGGCTGCCATCTTTGAGGCTAAATTCCCCCCCAAATTGCCACACACCTTAAATCGTTTCCTAGAACACTTTGTATCTGAGTCAATAGAATAAAATCAAAATGTTCTCAAATGTAAGTCAAGTAAACCAGTCACGTAAAAAATGCTATTCGGTCTGCAAACAGGATGTTTTAGAGCAGAAGATGCTGATTACATTGATGTATAGGTTTGTGTGAAAAAAATTCATTATAACCTGACATTTATACATTGAAATCTATATTCTTGAAAAGTCAAGGTGGTGGTCCTACCAGTGATTGACAGCCAGTGACTGACATCTGTCAATCACTACTAGCACTTCCTAGACTTCTCATCATAGAATTAACAAAGCTTTCAATGGATAAATCATGGGTTATATGGAATTTTTTTCTGTAAAATCACATATCATTCATATATCAACATTCTCTCTGTAGATTGAACAGCATTTTCCATGTGACAGATTCCCTTTAAACCCTAAAACACAGATTGTCTTACATTAAATACAGTAGAAGAAGGATTGCATTTGACAAACAAGACTGGAGAAAGTGGGATGATGGTAATATTTTATTCTGGTGGTGGTTGTATAAGGAGTGGACTTGAACAATGTTCTTTCTATTTTCTTGTAAGATACCAATTTTGTTGCTCTATGGTTATGAAGAATTCTTTTGTGGGGAAAAAGGACAAAGTCTTAAGGCTGATATTACATGAATGTTGCAAAAAATATCTGTGTTCATTCAGGGAAAACTGTTGTATCAATGTTGGATCAGTTTTCCTTCAGATTTTGTTCCATTTGTTAATTTTTCATCAGTTTTTCCTGTCAGTAAAAACCTGAAGTATTCAGTGAACTGAAGTGTTCAGGGTTTCCTAACAACCACTGTGAAAAATGGACCAAACACTGAGGTCACTTACATACTATCAGTTTTTTCCACTGACCCGTTAACTTCAATGGGTCATTTCACGCAAAACTCTGACAAAGCACATGTGCAATTTTCTTAGCATGGGAATATACATATTCTGCTGAATATGTCAGTGTTGAATGCGAGTCTGTTGTAAACTCATGCAGAAAAGCGCATGCGCAAAAGGTCAATAACTCTATGCCATAGTGTTCTTAAAACAAAGGGGGTTACAGTCTGCTATAATGAAGATGTAACTGAAATACTGTTAAATTGTGATCACAAGTACTGTATATTCCACAGTCAGGTATGGTCATAGGCGAAGGTGTAAATTCTGGGACTCAGGGCAAAATCTTTAGCAGCACTTCACAAATACCATGTGCTATTTATAATACTGACGTACTTTTATAAGTCAATGAATCCCTTAGGCACCCTTATCCTCCAGGTGCAGGTGTAACTGCTATCTCTGCACCCACAATAGCTATGCCCCAATTAAAGCTTTGTGGGAGTTATTATTTCAAGCAATTCCAATCCGAAGTTTATTAAGTCTAGCATCCAGTAAAGATATCTGCGGTCTTGTGAACACTATATCACTGCAAGCAAAGTAGATAGAAAAATATCATTTCCAGTATTAAATTACTCATATCAAAATAGAATTTTGCCACCTCATGTTCACAAATCTAGAAACATATGAATAAAAAACTGTTTAATCTAAGGTTAGTACACCATGGTCCTGATAGTATATGATTAGATTATTAGATCAGATGAGTAACAATTTTTATTGTACTTATTTTAATTTAGTAAATTGTACTTTTTACTATCATACAAAGTTGTAGAGTAAGGTGCAGCAATAGTAAATAATAGCAACCATCTCTTGAACAGTCCACTTGTCTCTTTGTTCCATACATCAGGTGCCCTTGTGTCCTTATAGATGGCTTCTTCTCTGCACACAGTTTCTCTACAATTTTACAAATTTTTTAGCACCGTCTGTTGTGCGAAACAGGCACATAGTACTAAAATGAGGCAGCATCATCTCTTTTTGCTACAGGAGCCTGGCTTTTCAATACTTGGGGTGAAGAGTCAATTCACTGCCCTAACCCTGCATGTAAATACATTGGGACAGATGGAGTGGTGGGTTTACATCTCCGTAGTACCGAACACCCAGGACATGTCCCTCATTGTAACCTTCCTTCTTGCATTGCTACAAAAAGCAGAACACTAACTGTCAAAATTTTGATTTTTAACTGCAGCACAATGCAGCCAACATACTGCTGTTCCTACTGATATGAGAAGATTTGTAGGAGACTAAGACATGGACTTAGTCCCCACTGGAAAAAGTGTCTGTTTTGTGGTGCTGCTGATAGAACACAGCATGGTTATCATCTTTAATCCATCTTGGATAGGAACGCTGATTAACTCTAAGAGGCGTAAGAAGTGAAGGGACAATTACTCACTCTTATGCCAGCAGTTCTACAGAGAACCATAATACTGGCAGCAAATAATAATGGGATGTCATTTGTCACATCATTGGAATTAGATGTAAGAAATGAGCTGTCAGGACAATTCATGACACACTATTGGTCTAATCCTCTTTTTTTTTTTTTTTTTTTGAAAGCCAACCAATTCCTCTTGTCATTTATTATTTTCTGTTATGTCTTTATTTTTGGTACATTGCTGACTATTTTTATAAAAATATTTTATATACTTATTGTTCTGCGTTTGTTTTATGGCTTGTCACAGAGGAAATGTAAGAAGCTTTTTCTGCAATTTAGAGAAAAAAAGTCTTGAGGAATATTCCTGAATTACATCACTAATACAGTAAAATATCCATCTCCAAATAGACATAGAATTGTATTTAAAATAGGTTAATACAAACAAGACAAAGTTTGAAACAAACTAGCTTATCTGGCTACATATACTGTATATGTACACGCGTGGACAAAATTGTTGGTACCCCTCGTTTAATGGAAGAAAAACCCACAATGGTCACAGAAATAACTTGAATCTGACAAAAGTAATAATATATAAAAATTCTATGAAAATGAACAAATGAAGGTCAGACATTGCTTTTCAACCATGCCTCAACAGAATTTTTTAAATAAGAAAACTTATGAAACAGGCCTGGACAGAAATGATGGTACACTTAACTTAATATTTTGTTGCACAACCTATTGAGGCAATCACTGCAATCAAACGATTCCTGTAACTGTCAATGAGACTTCTGCACCTCTTAACAGGTATTTTGGCCCACTCCTCATGAGCAAACTGCTCCAGTTGTCTCGGGTTTGAAGGGTGCCTTTTCCAGACGGCATGTTTCAGCTCCTTCCAAAGATATTCAATAGGATTTAGGTCAGGGCTCATAGAAGGTCAGTTCAGAATAGTCCAATATTTTCCTCTTAGCCATTCTTGGGTGTTTTTAGCTGTGTGTTTTGGGTCATTATCCTGTTGCAAAGACCCATGACCTGCAACTGAGACCAAGCTTTCTGACACTGGGCAGCACATTTTTCTCTAGAATCCCTTGATAATCTTGAGATTTCGTTGTACCCTGCACAGATTCAAGACACCCTGTGCCAGATGTAGCAAAGCAGCCCCAGAACATAACAGAGCCTCCTCCATGTTTCACAGTAGGGACAGTGTTCTTTTCAAGATATGCTTCATTTTTCCATCTGTGAACATAGAGTTCATGCGCCTTGCCAAAAATTTCGATTTTTGTCTCATCTGTTCATAAGACATTCTCCCAGAAGCTTTGTGACTTGTCAACATGTAGTTATATATTATTACTTTTGTCAGATTCAAGTTATTTCTGTGACCATTGTGGGTTTTTCTTTCATTAAACGAGGGATACCAACAATTTTCTCCACGTGTGTATATGAATTTTCCTCTAGCACATGTAAGAAGTAACACCTGCTAGCTCCTTTTAGGGTTTATGGCACTGATGAAGCTGTTAGATGATAGGAATGAAAAGTCCTGTACAGGTGAAAAATTGTTTCCAGTGATCAAAGGTCAACAGATATTATACATCATTATGAAATATAATTTCATTCTGTCATGCCATTGGGGTAAGAAGGCATGCACCTAAAAGCCAGCCCCCCAGCAGTGGCCAATGGCTGTACAATTTTTCAGATAAGTCTTAAGTACTACCTACAAAACCGTACCGCTATTGGCCACTGTGATTAGGCATGGTTTACCCTTTTTACATTCAGGCCTTATTCACATGAGACCGAGGGCCATGGACATACATGTCCATTTTTGATGGCCATTTTGCATCTGTTCCATTTCATTTCCCCATCCATTTGGCTTCTGTTTGGCATCTTTTTTTAATGGACTGTTGAAAAAAAAAAATAATAATAATTATAATTTCATTGGTCTTTCATTGGTCTTTCATTTTTGAACCAACCCATTGATCCATTTTTAATGGACTTTAAACAAATGAATATCAATCTGTTTTACATCCCTTAAAAACAGCTCCTATTTGTATTGGGTTTGTTTGGAACAAGGTAGAGCAGGTCAGTATTTGGTGGCCATTATAAATGGTTCATCAAAAAAGACATGTGAATAGACACAGTATAAACAAAATGTTCTTGACCAGTTCCCGACCGCCCACAGACTATATACAGTACAGACCAAAAGTATGGACACACCTTCTCATTCCAAGAGTTTTCTGTATTTTCATGACTATAAAAATTGTAGATTCACACTGAAGGCATCAAAACTATGAATTAACACATGTGGAATTACAATGTGTTCCAAATTATTATGCAAATAATATTTTCTCATATTTTCCAAAATTACCTATATGAATTGCAGTCATTGTAATTTTCCAGTCATCAACTATTCGAGTATAATTGAAAGGTTTTTGAACAAACTGCCTATGATAACAGTATATTTAAAAAAAATAAACACTGAAAATGCACTCAAAATGCATGTTTTAAATTATTATGCACAGCAGAATTTGCAACCTTTTCATTTCTATTAAGAACAAAAAAATGGTCATTGTGAAATTATAAGCATTAGCAGGTTATTACAAACTGAAATCAAACAGTTTTCAAGCCAAAACTTTATTCGAGGTGATGTTACATTTGCACATAGAACCCCTTGTTCGAAAGAAGCTTCTGAACTCTCTCGTCCATCGAATTTGTCAGTTTTTGGATGGTTTCTGCTTCAATTGTTTTGCATGAGGACAGAATACCCTCCCAGAGCTGTTGCTTAGATGTGAACTGCCTCCCGCCATCATAGACACTCCTTTTGATGATGCTCCAGAGGTTCTCAATGGGGTTGAGGTCAGGGGAGCATGGGGACCACACCATAAGTTTGTCCCCTTTTATACCCATAGCAGCCAGAGATGCAGATGTGTTATTTGCAGCATGAAACGGTGCATTATCATGCATGAAAATGATCTTTCTGCGGAATGCATGGTTCCTCTTCTTGAACCATAGCAGGAAGTGCTGTTTGAGAAACTCCACATACATTATGGAGTAATCTTTACCCCTTCAGGGAACCTAAAGGGGCCGACAATCTCTCTCCCCATGATTCCAGCCCAAAACATTACTCTACCTCCTCCTTATTGGCGCTGTAGCCGTGTTTGCATGGGGTGTCCATCAACAAGCCATCCTCCACTCCATCCATCAGCACTCATCGGTGAACAAAACAGTTTTGAAGTCAGTCTTCATGTATTGTTTGGCCCACTGGAGCCGTCTGCTTGTGTGCAGTGGATAGAGGAGGTCGACAGGATGGCTTACGCACAGCTGCAAACCTCTGAAGGACCCTGCATCTCGTTGTTCGGGGGACGTTGGAGGCACCAGCAGCTTCAAAAACTTGTCTGCTGCTATGACAAGGCATTTTTAAAGCTGCTCTTTTAACCTGACGTAATTGCCTGTTGGAAAGAGTCCTCAATTTTCCCTTATCAGCACGCACACGTGTGTGCTGTGAATCAGCTACATACTTCTTGATTGTGCGATGATCACAATGAAGTGTCTTGGCAATGTTGATTGTAGTCATGCCTTGACCTAAACACTCCACAATTTGTTGCTTCTCAGCAGCCGACACATCCTTTTTCTTTCCCATTTTGGCTGAAAATGTAGGCTGCTTAATAATGTGGGACAGCCTTCTTAAGTAGTCTTGCCTTTAATTGGACACACCTGCCAAACTAATTAGCACAGGTGTCTGCAATTGCTTTCAGTGATATAAAGAGCCCTGACACACATCACCATCAATGAGTTTAACTGACAAACAAAAAAATTCTTACCTTATCACTCCTAAACACTTTTTGCATAATAATCTGGAACACAGTGTATATACTTAACAAAAAAGTGTGAAACAACTGAAAATATGTCTTATATTCTAGGTTCTTCAAAGTAGCCACCTTTTGCTTTGATTACTGTTTTGCACACTCTTGGCATTCTCTTGATGAGCTTCAAGAGGTAGTCACCTGAAATGGTTTTCATTTCACATGTGTGCCCTGTCAGGTTTAATAAGTGGGATTTCTTGCCTTATAAATGGGGCTGGGACCATCAGTTGTGTTGTTCAGAAGTCAGGTGGATACACAACTGATAGTCCTACTGAATGGAGTGTTAGAATTTGTATTATGGCAAGAAAAAAGCAGCTAAGTAAAGAAAAACAAGTGGCCATCATTACTTTAAGAAATGAAGGTCAGTCAGTCCGAAAAATTGGGAAAACTTTGAAAGTGTCCCCAGTTGCAGTGGCCAAAACCATCAAGCGCTACAAAGAAACTGGCTCACATGAGGACCGCCCCAGGAAAGGAAGACCAAGAGTCACCTCTGCTGCGGAGGATAAGTTCATCCGTGTCACCAGCCTCAGAAATCGCAGGTTAACAGCAGCTCAGATTAGAGACCAGGTCAATGCCACACAGAGTTCTAGCAGCAGACACATCTCTACAACAACTGTTAAGAGGAGACTGTGTGCAGCAGGCCTTCATGGTAAAATAGCTGCTAGGAAACCACTGCTAGGGACAGGCAACAAGCAGAAGAGACTTGTTTGGGCTAAAGAACACAAGGAATGGACATTAGACCTGTGGAAATCTGTGCTTTGGTCTGATGAGTCCAAATTTGAGATATTTGGTTCCAACCACCGTGTCTTTGTGCAACGCAGAAAAGGTGAACGAATGGACTCTACATGCCTGATTCCCACTCTGAAGCATGGAGGAGGAGGTGTGATGGTGTGGGGGTGCTTTGCTGGTGACACTGTTGGGGATTTATTCAAAATTGAAGGAATACTGAACCAGCATGGTTACCACAGCATCTTGCAGCGGCATGCTATTCCATCCGGTTTGCGTTTAGTTGGACCATCATTTATTTTTCAACAGGACAATGACCCCAAACACACCTCCAGACTGTGTAAGGGATATTTGACCAAGATGGAGAGTGATGGGGTGCTACGCCAGATGACCTGGCCTCCACAGTCACCAGATCTGAACCCAATCGAGATGGTTTGGGGTGAGCTGGACTGCAGAGTGAAGGCAAAAGGGCCAACAAGTGCTAAGCATCTCTGGGAACTCCTTCAAGACTGTTGGAAGACCATTTCAGGTGACTACCTCTTGAAGCTCGTCAAGAGAATGCCAAGAGTGTGCAAAGCAGTAATCAAAGCAAAAGGTGGCTACTTTGAAGAACCTAGAATATAAGACATATTTTCAGTTGTTTCACACTTTTTTGTTAAGTATATAATTCCACATGTGTTAATTCATAGTTTTGATGCCTTCAGTGTGAATCTACAATTTTTATAGTCATGAAAATACAGAAAACTCTTGGAATGAGAAGGTGTGTCCAAACTTTTGGTCTCTATTGTATGTTCAGGCGGTCCCTCACTTGTTCTGCAAGGATGTACGCTTACGTCTCTCATGTGAGGTCTTCAGAGTAGGTTATAATCTCTTTTCTCTCACTATCCTATCCTGAATGTTTTAACTAACAATTTTGTTTCCTGGTCTATAATCTGCATTAAATCATCTTCTTGCTTTGAAGTAATATGTGCTTGACAAATAAATCCACTTCTGTTTTATCTTGTTCAGATCTACAGAAAGTATTTCCAAAGTAACTTTTCTCAAAAAAGTCTAACCATTAGTCCAAGAAGTTCTGATATGTGGTTTTTAGCCAAAATAAGATAAAAAAAAAGTAGATCTGTATTTACATTTTCTTTAAACAGCATTATTTTTATCTGGTTTGGCCCATAGGTGCTTGTACAACCCCAAATAATAATAATAATAATAACTTTATTTATATAGTGCCAACATATTCCATGGCACTTTGCAAATCAGAGGACACATGAACAGACAATATGAGACATTACAATGTGACAAAGAAATAAACATATCAAATAATAGGAGTGAGGAACCTGCTCGCAAGGGCTTAAATTCTATAAGGAGATAGGGAGACACAAGAGGTCAGAGGGTTTGTTTGCTACCATGGTCCAACCATCTTTTAAAAGAAAAGGTTGTGTAACTGAAGCTGTATGAACCCGTCACCAGCCAGTATCTATGACTAAACAGATGCTAAGTGCAAGGAGTGCAGTGTAACTTCTAGATGAAGAGGACAGGATCTGAGGAACAGAGGAGGAAGGATAAAAGGTGTTATTGTTCTGCACCTCTGCACACTGCACTGTGATCAGGGCAAGCCTGACCAAACAGATGTGATTTTAGGGCAGTTTTGAAGCTGCTGTAGTTGGGGATTAATTGGATTGTCTTGGGTAAAGCATTCCAGAGCACCGTTGCAGCTCGAGAAAAGTCTTGGAGATGAGAGTGGGATGTTCGGATAACAGAGGATGCAAGTCTAAGGTCATTGGCAGAACGGAGAGGACAGTTAGGGTGGTAGACAGTGATGAGAGAGGAGATAAAGGGGGAGAGCAGCGCTTTAGATGGATTTGTGGGTCAGTGTGATAATTTTATATTGTATTCTGTGATGGATGGGCAACCAATACAGCGACTCACACAAGGTAGATGCGTCTGTGTACCAGTTTGACAGAAAGATGAGTCTGGAGGCTGCATTCAGGACAGATTGTAGCGGGGAGAGTTTAGTAAGAAGAAGCCCAATTAGAAAAGAATTGCAATAGTGAAGACAAGAGAGAATCAGAGCGACAATGAGGGTTTTTGATGTTTCCACAGTGAGAAAAGTGTGAATTCTAGAGATGTTTTTAAGGTGCAGGTGGCAAGAGCGTGCAAGTGTCTGAATATGTGGGATAAAGGTGAGATCTGAATCAAATACAACCACCAGACAGTGGGCATGCCGCCTCGAGGTAAGAGTAAGGCCACAGACAGAAATGGAGATATCAGGGTTAGGTCGGTTAGTAGATGGAGGGAACACAGGAAGTTCAGTTTTTGAAAGACTCAATTTCAGATAAAGAGAAGATATGATGTTAGAGACAGCAGAGAGACAGTCACTGGAGTTCTGTAGTAGTGCAAGGGTGATGTCACGGGATGAGGTATATAGTTGGGTATCATCTGCATAAAGATGGTATTGAAAGTCAAATTTGCAAATGGTTTATCCAACTGGGGCTGTGTACAGAGAGAAGAGGAGGGGACCTAGGACCGAGCCTTGAGGAACCCCAACCACAAGGGGCAGAGGAGAAGAAATAGCACCAGCAAATGATACACTAAATGAGCGGTCAGAGAAATAGGAGGAAAACCAAGAGAGAGCGGTATCCCTGAGGCCAATAGAATGGAGCATAGTGAGGAGGAGTTTGTGGTCTACAGTGTCAAATGTTCCTGAGAGATCCAGAAGAATAAGTAGTGAATAGTTTCCTTTAGACTTAGCAGTCAAGAGATCATTGGAGACCTTTGTGAGGGCCATTTCTGTAGAGTGTAGTGATGAAAACCTGATTGTAAGGGGTCCAGAAGAGAGTTAGCAGAGAGATAGTGAGATAGTGGATTAGGCAGGAGTAGACCAAGCATTCCAGGAGTTTAGAGATGAAGGAGGAGGGGAAGATTCCAGAAGAAAGAGAGAGGTTAAAAATTTTAGTAAGGTGAGTTGTAACAGTAGGGGACAGAGACCGGAGGAGGTGTGATGGGATAGGATCGCTTGTGGAAGTAGTGGGGCGAGAAGAAGAAAGGAGCTGGGAGACTTCTTCTTCTGTTACCGAGTCAAATAATGAGAGTTCACAATGAGGAGCAAGGGAGGGAAAGGGACTTATGCCGCTTGGAGAATGGGCTATTTCCTGACGGATGTTGTTGATTTTGTCTTTAAAGTATGTGGCTATGTCTTGAGCACTTAGGTCTGCAACAGGTACCCGCACCTTTGGCATGAGGAGGGAGTGAAAGGTGTCAAAGAGTCATTTAGGGTTATTGGAGAGAGTAGAGATGAGAGAGGTGAAGTAAGCTTTTTTGGCAAGGTGAAGAGCAGAGTTATACTGTAGGCTTTGAGCATAAACTTGAAGTGAAGGAAATCTGCAGATGTGTGAGATTTTCACCATAGCCGTTCAGCACATCTTGAGCATCGTTGAAGAAAATGCGTTTGAGGAGTGTGCCAGTGAGAGATGGGAGAAAGTGATGACTGTAGGGTATCTGAGAGGTGTTGTGTGTTTACAGTCCATAGATTTCTGCACGTGCGGTAGGTCAGTGTGTTTTGTAAAGGACAAGAAGCTTTAATGTTAAAGGAAAGAAGGTTGTGGTCGGAAATTGGTAGGTGAGCATTAGTAAAGTCAGAGAAAGAACAGAGCCGTAAGAAGACCAGATCAAGGATAGTACCATGTTTGTGTGTGGGAGAAGAAGTAAGCTGAGAGAGACCAAGAAAGGCTGTTAGTGATAGAAGGCGAGAGGCAGATGGAGAGACAGGGGTGTTAATGGGAATGTTAAAGTCACCCATAATGAGAGTAGGAATTTCACAGGATAGGAAGTTGGAAAGCCATGACGAAAAGTGATCTAAGAACTGGTAGGGAGAGCCAGGGGAATGATAGATGACAGCTACTCGCAGGGAGAAAGGGCGGAAGAGTTTGATAGTGTGGACCTCAAAAGAGGAGAAAGAGAGCGATGGTACTAGCGGAATGACCTGAAAAGCGCATTGTGGTGATAGAAGGACACCAACCCCTCCACCTTGCCTATTCTCAGGTCTAGGGGTGTGTGAGAAATGTAGGCCTTCATAACAGAGAGCAGCAGGGGATGCGGTGTCAGACTGTTTAATCCAGGTGTCAGTGACAGCCAGTAGGTTAAAAGAATTTGAGATGAAGAGATCTTAAGTAATGTCAAGTTTGTTGCAGATTGATCAGGCGTTCCAGAGAGCACAAGAAAAAGAGACTGGTGGAGAAGGAGATGGCAGACAACGAATTTTAATAAAATTAGAAGGGTTTCTTGGTGAGACAGGTACAGAGTTGAGGTTACCAGAAGGAGGACTAGCGTTTGGAGAGATGTCCCCAGCAGTTAGTAGCAGGAGAATGGCGAGAGACCCCAAAATAAAAAAGTCCACTAGTGCCTGCAAAGTATGTTAGACGATCAGAATTTATAACACTGCATTGTAGTCTTGGCTATACACTGGAATTCATCCATATCATAAACTAGATAGTCTATAACATTGCTGCACAGGCCACTAGACAGCAGTACATTATTGTAGTCATGTCTCCATTGATCACCTTGTTGGCTAGCCTTCTTTCCAATACTTACGGATGTTATGCAGTGTAAATTCCCAGCTAGCCTTCCCATATTATTCAGTAAGGGCAGGGTGGCAACAGCACAGCTAAAGGGGAAGTATGAGCCCCCAATAACAATCAAGCATATTTTAACCCTGTGATGAACCGACCCTCAGTTTTATATCTTTCTTGGAAGTGTGTTTTTACTTGCTCATGTCAGTCCTCCCCCCACTTGTTGGAATGTTGGGCTTAAGTTGAGTTTACACTGCTGGACGCTATGCCTCACTGGTTTTTATCCCTGGCCAGATGGCGATGGGGGATAGTAGTCCAGTAACCTTAACTTCACCCACCCCTCCCAGCACCTAGGAAGGTACCCATCTCTCTGAGGATTCTGCAAAGGAGGGAGAAGGAGGGCTGGCTGGGGGAGGTGAAGGGTGGGGCTGAAGAGGGTCTGACACTGAGGTGGGGGTGAGGTCTTTTGTCTTTGTGTGGAGCCTGAAAGAGAAACAGCTCAGAGACTTAGGTCTGGTATTACTCTATACTTTATTTCCATTTTTGTTTTATGTGCTGTATTATCGCACTTTTGCTCGTATGTTTATGCTTGATCATATTAATATTGTATCTTTCTGTATATGCTATTAATTAGTACCGACCCACTTGGGTTATTAAATATATAAAATTTATATAGCTCGTTTCATTCTATCCTACGAACTCTGTCCGCTCACGGGTTGTAAGTGGAAGGTTAAGAAGGGTGATCGCAGGTACGCCAAGAGGCTTGGCAAGGCGATATTCATCACAGTGGTGGCAGCGTTGTGGGATCTTAGGATAACAGTGTGTGGGTGTGGTATCACTCAGACACTGAGGATTGTGGCAATCCTATGGCATGAGCTCGGTATGAGATCAAGCTTAAAATACGGTGAAAGTTTGGTACAGTACTGTTCCCTCCCTTCTTCTTTTTTCTGTCCTATCTTTTATTTGGCAACAACTTCTAGCGAATGCCTTGGTCTCTGAGAAGTGGAGCCAGGGGACGTCAGCAACTGACTGATACAAACGCTGAGCAGATGGCTGATATGGAAGGTGCTGCAGCTGGGCAGGACGAGGAGCAAAGTCCTGAGAGACTGGCACAAGAAAACATCACCATGCCAGATGGTTCAGCAGGTGCCCGGACCCCAGAGGTAACTGTGCCTGGAGGGACCAGTAGCCCCAGTTCTGTGGGGGTAACGGACTTATACTTGCAAATGGCCTTACAGCAGATAGACGCCAGTGACTCTAGCACCCGCCTGCAGGTGATTCTCCAGTACCGAGAAGCTGCAGAGTGTTGGGCGGAGAGAGAATCTGCAGAGCGCCAGGCGGAAAGAGAGGCCGCTGCCGCTGCTGCAGAGTGTCGGGCTGAGAGAGAGGCTGAGCGAGAGGCCCGTGAACACCAGGCGGAGAGGGAGCATCAGCTTGAGCTAAAAAAGCTGGAACTTCGCCAGCAGGTGCAACCTTCCCCTGCACAAACTCCAGGAGCCCAAGCACTAAAGATCCGATCCGAGGACTTTCCAATCTTGGAAGATAACGGGGACTTGGACTCGTTCTTGCAGGGATTTGAGAGGGCGTGTAAGCAGCATCATATTGGGCCCGTTACCTGTCTCCCCAGCTGAAGGGAAAAGGCCTGGATGTTTCCACGAGCTTACCAGAGGACGCGGACTATGAGACCCTCAAAGCGGCGCTGATCCGGAGATACCGGCTCACGCCGGAAGTGTGCCGCAAAGAGTTCCGGAATATACAGCGGGGTCCCACAGAGAGCTATGCGGATGTTCTGCACCACTTACAGGCTACATTCTGGCAGTGGATCAAAGGACTTACTGTCACCACGTTTGAGGGACTTGGGGACCTTATGATAAAGGAACAATTTCTCCAGGTGTGCCCTCTGGAGGTCCGCCAGTTCGTGTGTGATTGGAAACCCAAGACAGCAGACCAGGCTGCAGAGATTGCTGACGACTATGTGTCCACCAGGGAGCAAGGGACCAAGAGAGGAGCCACACTGCAGAGACCCCCAAGCTGGAAGGAGGGGCAAAGCTGGAGTTCACCACAGCCTACGGTCTCCAAGTGGGGTAAGACAAACTCTGTCCCGGGTGTCCCCTCTACTTCCCCTGTCCCAAGAACTCTGGGCGCCCCGGCGACCACCTCCAATTCCCAAGGAGAGGTCCGGTGGTGTCATGCCTGTTACCAGCCAGGACATTTCAAGGCGGAGTGCCCCAACCGCTCTAAGTACCCCCCTGTTTCCCCAGCCACGGCAGCTGGCTCATCTGTATACTTGGTGGGGAGGGAGGGGTTGCAATCCAATGCCAACCGTCAACAGGTCATTGTGGGGGATAAAGTGGTCATGGGAATTCGGGACACTGGGGCAGATGTTACTCTGGTGCAACCTGACTTGGTCCCTCCGGACAGTATTATCCCTGGAAAAACTCTGACCCTGAGGGGTATTGGACAAGAACGCTTAACTGTGCCAATGGCTTGTGTCCATTTGGACTGGGGTGCGGGAAAAGGAATGCGTGATGTGGGCCTAATGTCTAATCTGCCTGCCAATGTACTATTGGGAACAGATTTGGGGCCCTTGGTGTCCCAATATGGGGTGGGAGTATCCCCACCTCGCTGTGACAAAATGTCTGTACTGAAGGATGATCTTAATGTGGTGTTGAAGCCTGTCACACAGGCAGAGGGAGGGGTCAGCAGCTTGTTTCTCCCTGCTGTGTGCCCAGCTAAAGGAATCAGTGAGCATGTGAATGAGGGACTGTGGAATGTTAACCTGGCTGTAGCCCCGCCCACATCTGCAGGTGGTGATAGCCCCCTCAGTGTGACCCTGGCTGAGCCATTCACCCATGCAGTTCACTGTGAATCAATGAATGAATGCAATGTCAGTGTAATTGCTAATGCTTGCCTTGCAGATTTCCAGGGTAGCTCTTCTGAGATGCTGGGGGCGACCTCAACTCCTTCACCCAGTATCCCAGGTCAGCACCCAACTGATGACAATGTGCCAGGTGGTCAGGTAGGTCACGGGGATCTCAGGGCCGATCCAGATGAGGAATGGACTGCTGGTGTTGCGGTGGTAACCCGCAGCCAGAGTGCTAGAGGGGTGGAAGGTGCTCCGACCCCTGAGCCGTTCCCTCTGTCACCCAGAGATGGCACTGAGACCGCCATGACTAGCCTCCCCGCACTGGAGCCGGAGGAGTCCGGTGGGTATATTACATGCACATCTCTTCTGTCTGGTTCCAGTCAGGAGTTCTGGGACGCTGTCCAAGCTGACCGCAGTCTGGGTGCATTGAAGGAGCGTGCTGCTCAACCTCCCTTGGAGTCAGACAAGGACCGCGTGTACTGGGAGCAAGGGAGGTTGTACCGGGAAACGATCCCCACAAAGGAAAAAGAAAGTCAGCTCAGGGAGAAACATTTGGTGGTATATTCCACTGGCAGGCCACCTGGGGATCGCTAAGACCAAGGCTCGCCTCAGCCACTTATTCTACTGGCCTAAAATGGGGACAGATGTAGCTAAATACTGCCGTTCATGTGACACTTGTCAGAGGATGGGCAAGGCGGGGCAAGGCGCAAAAGCCCCAATGATACCTATGCCCATCATAACCGAACCTTTCCAGCGGGTGGCTGTGGATCTCATTGGACCCCTGTCCATTCCCAGTCACATCGGGAAGCGTTTCATATTGACGGTAGTAGACTACGCTACTAGGTACCCGGGCTGCGCTCTGTCTTCCACCCGGGCTGATGTAGTGGCCAAGGCTCTGGTAGGCATCTTCTCCCGTGTTGGATTTCCCAGAGAGATGCTCACAGACCAAGGTACCCAGTTCATGTCTGCCTTGATGCAAGGCCTGTGTAGGGTAACAGAGGTCCAACATCTTGTGTCCAGCCCGTATCACCCACAGACCAATGGCCTGTGTGAACAGTTCAATGGAACCCTGAAGCAGATGCTCAGGATGTTAGTCGAGTCCCACGGGCGCGACTGGGAGCCTTATCTCCCGCACCTGCTGTTCGCTTACCGGGAGGTGCCTCAAGCCTCAACGGGGTTCTCCCCCTTTGAGCTCTTGTATGGGAGACATGTACGTGGGCCCCTAACTCTTGTGAAAGAGTCCTGGGAAGGAGAAACGGCCATCCAAGGTGTGCCAGTCGTGGAGTATGTCCTGCGATTCCGTGGCCAAATGCAGGCTATGGCACAGCTGGTGCATGACAACATGGTCCAGGCTCAGGCCGACCAGAAGCGCTGGTATGATCAGAATGCCCGTGAGAGAACATACCAGCCGGGGCAGAAAGTATGGGTCCTAGTCCCTGAGCCCCAGGACAAGCTTCAGGCGAAATGGACCGGTCCATACGTCGTGCACCAGCAGGTCAATAGCGTCAGCTACCTGGTCACTGTTGATCCAGGCCGGAACAGGCATAAGGTCTTCCATGTCAACATGATGAAGGATCATCATGACCGGGAATCTAGTGCCTTTCCAGTATGCAGTCTGCTAGAGGAGGGGGAAGAAGAAGACCTTGTTGACTTGCTTGCTCATTTTCAGGAGGATGGGTCCAACAAGAAGGCACAGGTGAACCCTCTGCTGGCTGAGGCCCAGCTGTCCCAGCTGGATGGAGTTTTGCACTCCCTACCTGGTCTGTTCTCTGCGAAGACCGGGAGGACTGACCAGGCCAGTCACCATGTGGATACCGGGAATCATGCCCCTATCCGGCGGTCGCCATATCGCGTCTCCTCGGAGGTACAGGTCCAGATGCACAAGGAGATTGACGAGATGCTGGAACTGGGGGTGATTCAGCCCTCTCACAGTGCATGGGCTTCACCTGTGGTTCTTGTGCCCAAAAAGGACCGGACCACCCGGTTCTGTGTAGACTACAGGGAACTTAATGCGGTTACAGTCGACGACGCGTACCCTATGCCACGCATCGACGACCTGCTTGACCGGTTAGTTAAGGCCCAGTACTTGTCCATCATGGACTTGAGTCGGGGATACTGGCAGATCCCCCTGTCCCCTCAGGCACAGGAGCGATCGGCCTTTATCACCCCTTTCGGACTGTACGAGTCCACTGTCATGCCATTCGGCATGAAGAATGCCCCTGCCACTTTCCAGCGGATGGTCAACTCCCTACTGACGGGATGCGAAGGGTTTGCCACTGCGTACCTGGATGACATTGCCGTCTTCAGCTCCACTTGGGAGGAACACCTACAGCTAGGCATGCGCGAGGTCCAATACCTGGGACACCGGGTAGGTGGGGGAACCCTGAAACCAGAACCTGAAAAGCTGGATGTAAACACGTCATGGCCAACCCCCCGGACCAAGCGACAGGTGATGTCTTTCCTGGGTACGGCAGGGTACTATAGGAAGTTCGTACCGAACTATAGTGCTCTGGCTGCCCCCTTGACGGACCTCACCAAGAAGAAGTTGCCGCAAACTGTCCAGTGGAGGGATGCTTGCGAGAGGTCCTTCCAGGCCCTGAAAGCGGCCCTGGTGAACGCACCTGTACTTCAGGCGTACGATGAGTCACGTCCGCTTGTGCTACAGACAGACACCAGCACCTACGGACTCGGTGCCATACTGAGCCAGCTTGACTCAGTGGGGCAAGAGCACCCGGTGCAGTACCTCAGCCGAAAGCTTCTGCCGCGGGAGGTGGCCTACGCCACAGTGGAGAAGGAATGCCTAGCAATTGTTTGGGCCTTGCAGCATCTGGCTTTATGGGCGCCACTTCACCGTGGTGATGGATCACAACCCTCTGATCTGGATCAAACGTGTTGCAGGTCAGAATGGACAGTTGTTACGTTGGAGCCTGGTGCTGCAGCAATACAACTATGACATCCGGCACAAGCCTGGCCAGGCCCATGGCAATGCCGATGGCCTGTCCCGGCAGGTGAGGCTGCGGAGGTGCGGGTGGAAGAGGAACGGAGGCTCCTCCTTCCTCCTGACACGCTTTAAAAGGGGGAGGTGTGATGAACCGACCCTCAGTTTTATATCTTTCTTGGAAGTGTGTTTTTACTTGCTCATGTCAGTCCTCCCCCCACTTGTTGGAATGTTGGGCTTAAGTTGAGTTTACACTGCTGGACGCTAGGCCTCACTAGTTTTTATCCCTGGCCAGGTGGCGATGGGGGATAGTAGTCCAGTGACCTTAACTTCACCCACCCCTCCCAGCACCTAGGAAGGTACACATCTCTCCGAGGATTCTGCAAAGGAGGGAGAAGGAGGGCTGGCTGGGGGAGGTGAAGGGTGGGGCTGAAGAGGGTCTGACACTGAGGTGGGGGTGAGGTCTTTTGTCTTTGTGTGGAGCCTGAAAGAGAAACAGCTAAGAGACTTAGGTCTGGTATTACTCTATACTTTATTTCCATTTTTGTTTTATGTCCTGTATCATCGCAATTTTGCTCGTATGTTTATGCTTGATCATATTAATATTGTAACTTTCTGTATATGCTATTAATTAGTACTGACCCACTTGGGTTATTAAATATATAAAATTTATATAGCTTGTTTCATTCTATCCTACGAACTCTGTCCGCTCACGGGTTGTGAGTGGAAGGTTAAGAAGGGTGATCACAGGTACGCCAAGAGGCTTGGCAAGGCGATATTCATCACAAACCCCTTCCCGCTGCAGGCATATTTCAATTTTCGTTTTTGACTCCCTTCCTTTCATAAACCATTAGCTTAATGTGTGTGGGATAAATTGTACATTGTAATGATGCTATTTAATAGTCCATACAGGAAAGCTGGAAAAACAATTGAGAATGCGTTTGTGCGATTTTCTTATGGTTGTCATTTTTACAGCATTCACTGTGCAGCTAAAAATTACATGTCACATGTATTGTATGGGTTAGTATGATTCCGAGGATACCTAATTTGATCTAAGGCCCCATTTAGCATCCTGCAGCAAAAATGCGCTGTAAGAAAAACAGTGGCAGCAACGCATCACGGTTTTTCCCACAGCGCTTTTCACAGAAAGTCTGCAGATGTTTCTTCTCTGGACTTTCTGTCTCCATTATATTTATAGGGAAACTGCTGGCATTTCCGTAGGTATAACTGACATGCTGCGATTTCCAAAACCACAACAGTTTTGGAAATCACAGCGTGTCCGCCGTACATATTTTTCCTCAAAGTGGGGATGCTTTAATCGGCTCTTTTGATTTTTTTTTACCCTGTTATGGCGTTCCCTAGGTAAAAGGGGGGGGGGGTGATTGAAATTTTAATAATAGATAAATAGATAAATAGATTTTTATCAATTTTTCTCTGGAATTATTTGACCCTTGAAACTCAGGGAGGGGTTCTGATCACTAATGCAATGCATTGCAAAATGTTGGCAGTTGTATTACAGGCTGCATAGATGAGCCTGTAATAAAACATAATGCCAGACAAGCAAGGGAGCCTTCTCGATCCGGGGACATGCAATTCTCCCCAAAATGGCATGTCCAAGTGTCACTGGGAAAATGGCGGTTTGGTCAGCTTTGACTGAGGTGTCAATAATGCCATAATGCCTGTGATGAGTGAAGGCACTGATTGCGGGCATTAGCGCTGGGTCTCTGCTGTATAATATTTCAATACTCAGATTTAAATACCTGACATCTTTGGTACTATTACGGCAGATGTCGGGAAGGGGTTAAGAGAGTGTACCACAACCATAACCACTTATATGCTGTTGTAGGAGCAGTTAGTGGCATAGTGTACATACCTTTGTGACAAAGTACAATCTTGCTTCTGAGAAATTCAACTTTTACTCCATATGCAAATGAGCTTTAGGTGCACTCGGGGCAGGGCCACACCTGCTTCATCTTTTTTGTGGTCGCTACAAATTATTTTCCAAGGGACATGTCATTCTTTCTGTTTTGGGGACAACAGTTTGCGAGGACAAGTGTAGCCCCGCCTGGATTGCCCAAAACAACTTATTTGCATATAGAATAAAGGCTGGTTTCTTAGCAGCGAGATTGGACTTTGTCACAAGATAGGTTATGTTTGCTAATCCAAAGAACAGTCGCTAAGAGTGGGATGATTTGGCCAAAATGATTTAGGTATGGTTGGGTGTGGCTGAATTATAGCAGACTTTTTGTCATACTTTTAGGCAATGTTGACAACAGATGGGTCTGGTATTAGTATTCCAAGTACAATCCAAAGTGATATCAAAATCCTGAGCTGAATCTTTAATGCTATGTTTTTTGTGGAATACAATATAAGCTTAAAATAAAAAGCAATATCCCAGTGATTCTGGATAAGCTTCTTTCATTGTAATCGAGAGGGGATATATAAATCCACATATGAGAGCATGTGGTTTCCGTGGTAATTATGTCTCTATTGATGAGTATAGATTTGTTGTTAAGTCTTCCTTTAGACATGGTATGAACTGCCTGACATTTGGGGTGAGTTAAGACTGAGAGATTAAATTTTTCTTTTACAGTAAAAAGCACATTCACTCAATCTTATGCTTTTCTTCGATTTCTTCCTTAGCTCTTAAATGCTTAGTAAATCACCTCTTTTGAGCACAGGGATATTTCACTTTGTCCCTTTAGTGCTAGACCTCTCATGCATGACTGCTTTCACAGCTGATTTGTTCACTATCGCAGTAGGGTATATAACCTCTACGTTTTATAACATCAATTAAAGATATTTTTATTGTATTACTCCTTCACAATGACCTCTCATGTATTTAAAGGCAATTTCTCAGAAGAAAATGAAATATTACAATAGGTTTTTTAATATAAATTGTAAAAACAATGGTAACATAGTAACATGGGTTGTAAGGCAGAAATAATGCCAATTCAGTTTGACCTATTATGCTGCAAGATTAATCTGCAGGATTAATTGAAAACCTCATTAGGTCGAAACCAAATTTTCTCATTTTAGGGTAAAAATTCCACCCTGACTCATAGTCAGAAGAAACTGAAACGCTACAGAAAACCAAAAGCCATGACTTACAATTGAATTGTAAGACTCAAGAAAGACACCCATGCCTCTCTAGAACTTTTAGTGAATTCTCCATGATAACTTTTTTGGCAGGGTTTTTCATCACCTCACTCTCTATCCAAGTTTCCAATCGTTCTGGATTCATATGTAACACCATACTGTCCTTTAATGTGTTAATCACTTTACACAGTTTAGTATTAACAGCAAAAATTAAAATATCAAAATATCCCAGTTTTCACACTAAGGCACATTTCCTTTTTCCTGAAGTTCACTTGCTTATGTTTCATTTCATGCTATGGATGCAATGTCTATAACTTTGAAATTCCTGAAAATAGTTTCTGTATTGGTGAAAAAAGAAAACTGAAAATTTAGGACTCGCTCAATAATCTGTGAGAAATATGTTGAAATGAAATTTTATGCTTCCAGACATGTTTATAGTAAATAATGATCAAATGACTAATTCATGTAACTCAATGGCACCCTACTATAAACAGACCAGTCCTTCTATTTATGCCTTTGTTCCTCTGTGAACCTTCAACACTAAATATCAATGATTTCATAGTTATTATTATTATAGTGTTATTATTAAATTATCAAGAGGAAGGAATCCTGAAATTCCTGAAAATAGTCTCTGTATTGGTGAAAAAAGAAAACTGAAAATTTAGGACTCGCTCAATAATCTGTGAGAAATATGTTGAAATTAAATTTTATGCTTCCAGACATGTTTATAGTAAATAATGATCAAATGACTAATTCATGTAACTCAATGGCACCCTACTATAAACAGACCAGTCCTTCTATTTATGCCTTTGTTCCTCTGTGAACCTTCAACACTAAATATCAATTTCATAGTTATTATTATTATAGTGTTATTATTAAATTATCAAGAGGAAGGAATCCTGAAATTCCTGAAAATAGTCTCTGTATTGGTGAAAAAAGAAAACTGAAAATTTAGGACTCGCTCAATAATCTGTGAGAAATATGTTGAAATGAAATTTTATGCTTCCAGACATGTTTATAGTAAATAATGATCAAATGACTAATTCATGTAACTCAATGACACCCTACTATAAACAGACCAGTCCTTCTATTTATGCCTTTGTTCCTCTGTGAACCTTCAACGCTAAATATCAATGATTTCATAGTTATTATTATTATAGTGTTATTAAATTATCAAGAGGAAGGAATCCTGAAATTCCTGAAAATAGTCTCTGTATTGGTGAAAAAGAGAAAACTGAAAATTTAGGACTCGCTCAATAATCTGTGAGAAATATGTTGAAATGAAATTTTATGCTTCCAGACATGTTTATAGTAAATAATGATCAAATGACTAATTCATGTAACTCAATGGCACCCTACTATAAACAGACCAGTCCTTCTATTTATGCCTTTGTTCCTCTGTGAACCTTCAACACTAAATATCAATGATTTCATAGTTATTATTATTATAGTGTTATTATTAAATTATCAAGAGGAAGGAATCCTGAAATTCCTGAAAATAGTCTCTGTATTGGTGAAAAAAGAAAACTGAAAATTTAGGACTCGCTCAATAATCTGTGAGAAATATGTTGAAATTAAATTTTATGCTTCCAGACATGTTTATAGTAAATAATGATCAAATGACTAATTCATGTAACTCAATGGCACCCTACTATAAACAGACCAGTCCTTCTATTTATGCCTTTGTTCCTCTGTGAACCTTCAGCACTAAATATCAATGATTTCATAGTTATTATTATTATAGTGTTATTATTAAATTATCAAGAGGAAGGAATCCTGAAATTCCTGAAAATAGTCTCTGTATTGGTGAAAAAAGAAAACTGAAAATTTAGGACTCGCTCAATAATCTGTGAGAAATATGTTGAAATGAAATTTTATGCTTCCAGACATGTTTATAGTAAATAATGATCAAATGACTAATTCATGTAACTCAATGGCACCCTACTATAAACAGACCAGTCCTTCTATTTATGCCTTTGTTCCTCTGTGAACCTTCAACACTAAATATCAATTATTTCATAGTTATTATTATTATAGTGTTATTATTAAATTATCAAGAGGAAGGAATCTTCCCGTGGTCAGATTCAGAACACATTAAACATGACTACTAAAGTCCCTTAACAGGAAATGAGATGCATTACAATGCCATCGGACTGGCTCCATATCTACTCTGTGATGGTGACAAGCGGTATGTACAAACAGGATAGGTCATTGTTGTCCTAAAGCTATTTGGCAGTGTTCTATCACTATGATATACTGCTGCATTACATAATGTAAAAAATAAAGACAAGCTACTTGGAAATACAATAAAAGAAATTTTATTTATTACCAACAAAATGTCTGCTCCTTCATAACACACAAAGTATGTTTATATCAAGAGCTTAGTACAAAAATCCAAAATACTTTAAGCCAGGAAGTATTCAGGAAATTAGTTTCTTGGAATGCTAATTGGTAAAATATATGCATGTTCATTGGATCATTCTAATATTATTTACTGATACATTTATATACAAATGGATTTTCTGGCCCCATATTGAGTTTTCATACTTATGACCTATCCAAGTTATAGGTCATTAGTATGTGATCTGTGGGGGTCCAACATCCAGTCCCCATACAGATCAGTTCTTCCAGCAGTCTACAGATGCCGGAAGATGGTGCAGTGGACAAGGAGCTTGTTCAGGCTACTCCAATTCAAGTAATAGGAGCGGTGCTGCATTTCCCCAGAACCACTGCTGTTCAATGGACTACAAGACTCCTATTACTTGATAGGTTATCAAAGTGAAAAATCCATTTGGGGCTGGAAAACACCATTTAATGGTAAGGTTAAACATAGTACATTGTAACAATTTAAGGATTAGTCAGCTCCTAGAATTATCATCTCAGGGATAAGATGGTTGTCACGAAGTATTGCAGATCTACACAAAAAATTCAAGTTTCAAACAGCAAGCAGTTTTATATTCATAGCAAAATAGATTGTTACAAAGCAAAATACCTAGACCTGTCTGGCAACTAATGTACACTGGGGAAAATACTGAAGACAGGTGATGGTCTTTCCAGGAATGGATGTTCTAGCAAATTCTCCCCAAGGTCAGATTGTGCAATGCTCAGAGAAATTGCAAAAAAACCCAAGAGTGACATTTTAGACTCCACAGCCTCAGATAGCATGTTAGATGTTCAAGTTTATGACAGTACACTTAGAAAAAGAGTGACCAAGTATGACTTGTTTGCAAGAAGTCTCTTCTTTCGAAGAACATGCCAATAAGGCTTAAGTTTGAAAAGCTGCATCTGAGCAAACACCAAACAAACACCTTATATCATCTCTAAAGCATGGTGATGAAGATGATTTGGGCTTGCTTTGCATCTACATCACCTGGTCACCTTGCAGTCATCAAGTCAACCATGAACTCCACTGTATACCAAAGTCTAATCTGTATGTAATTGTATTTTATTACATTTCATAACAAGACATACAACAAATATTAAAATAAATAGGGATAGTTTCCATACTGCAAAATAACAGCATCATCACAGGAGAACAATATTATATCCATATAATTATTTTTTATTTTATTTATTTTGCTTACTTATAATATATATATATATATATATATATATATATATATATATATATATATATATATATATATATATATATATATATATAGCAGAGTATTGATAAGTGTGTAGAAAACCTCTAAAACCGAATATAAACCAGTGGCAACAAATGATATGAAGTAAGTTTCAAAATAGCAAGTGCTTTTCATAATACCTAAAACATACATACCCATAGTGCCATACAACGTTGGGGAGAAGCCGCTCACCCAAGATATATATGTTTATATAGTACATTACCATAGCAAATGGTGATACCAGGCCCAATAGGGATCTTGGGTCCTGCATTAGTCACAGACTCTAAATGGAAACCACACTGTGATACAACCCATCTAGGTCCAGAGGCATAACTTAAAGGTCCTGCACCCCAATGCAAAATATTTACTGGTCCTGTTATGTTGTAGAGAGGCCTTTGGGTCCCTTGAGGTCCCATCGCCCAGTAGCAATTGCTACCTTTGCACCCCCTATAGCTACTGTATGTCTCTATCTAGGTCATTTTAGAGCTAACAGTTTTCCCACCACCTATAGGGACCTCAGACAGGATTTTTCACACTGATCTCAGACCACAAACAATAATAAGTGAGAAAACTCACAATTGGATCTAGCTAAACATAAGGCATCAGTATACCTGCTCTATTAAAAAAAATATTTAAAGTGAGCCTGTCATTTAAAAAACAAAAAATAAAAAAAATCCTCTCTGCAGATAGGAAAGCATGTTTAGCATGACCAGTTCCCTTTAAGAATAGGACAAAACGCTTTACCATGTTGATTTTAGTACACTTTTCTACAAGTACACACAATTCTGTTGCCAAGGGAATATTGGGAAAGAAGGAATGTTCTAAATAGAGAGAGGCGACCAGCCAGTTGGCATATTAACACAAGCTGCAATGAACATTTACTATACTGCATCTAACAAACCACATACTTCAAGCTCTAATACATGTGTGACTAATATCTGTTTATACCATCTTGACTACCAAGAGTTCTGGAGCAAGGACCACTCATGTATCTGATTTTCATTACATAACTTGTACTTATCATAGTTGGTAACTGGATTCATTTGATATCTACCTCTAAACAATAAAATAAATATAACATATTGCATTACAGAACTTGTCAAATAAATTCCCCCATGGTGAGTGGTGACCTTTGTGTCTCTCCTATTTTACAACTCAGTGAAAAATATATTAAAACACTGACATTTCTTATTCTACAGCAATATGGAAGACATTGGAATGATTACAAATCCAAAGGGAGCAAATTTCAATACCCAAGGTGCAAAATTTGAAGTGCTACATGCTGTTGTCCATGTGCCTTGCGTCTGTTTCATTTGGAATTTAAAGGAAAGCTGTCTCATTGAAAATTCATTCCAGCATGTAATAGAGGAGGAGGAGCTGAACCAAATGATGTATGGTATCCTCAGAAAAATTCCAGTATAACATGTAATTCATTTATTTAAAATTTTCATCATTCTGGACTTAAAAATCCAGTTGGTGGTCCTAAAAGTGACTGACAGCTATATCTCATACAAGACCAAGGACTTCTTGCATGACTACTAATCCCAGAATGGGCAGATATTGAAATGGTTTCATTGCAAGTTATACTAAATAGTTTTCCACAAAGCTATGCATCAATCTGTTCAGCTCCTTCTGGTGAGATATGGAGCCTGAAAGTCACAAGCTCAAAACATTGTTACCCTTTTGCTCGTCAGTGTATATCCATTGGATAAGTGTACATCTGAACACCCCATAAAGTTTTTTTTTTTTCTTAAAGGGAGTCTATCAAGTCCAAAATGCATCCCAAACCAATAATATCCTTTATTAGGAGTAGAAACATACCCTTATAGCCACAAAATAATGAAGCAATACAGAAAGAATCATATTTTTATGGATATGCAAATCAGTCTCGAGTGCATCAAGGGCGGAGTATGATTTGACAGATTTACCTAGAGCATCAGTTCTCAACCTGTGGGTCGTAACTACTTTGGGGGTCGAACGACCCTTTCACATTGGTCGCCTAAGACCATCGGAAAACACATATTTCCAATGGTCTTAGGAACCAAGACACTGCTCCTCTATCAGTCTGAATCTACAATGGTCATGACTAGAGTGGAGTTGATCCTGGTAGGTATGATGTCATGGGAAGGGGTGGGGCTTCTCCGATGAGGGCAGAGTCTCTTGCATCACAGCTCTGTACTCTATAGAGGATGCGGGAGTGGAGCTCGTGTAGATGGAGAACAGAAAGCTGTGAGGACTGTTTTGTGGGACTGCATGATGGAAGGGGAGAGATAAGATTGTTTTACATAGGACTGCATGTTGGAGGAGGCTGAGGGGAGGGAGTGATGTATTTACATGGGACTGCATGTTGAGGGGCTGAAAAGAGAGTGATGTTATACATGGGACTGTATAATGGAGGATCTGGGGATTGTATTGAAGTTTTGGGTGGGATAGGAGTCTCTGGGGTGCCTTTGGCATTAAAGGAGTCCTTTGGGTTCTGCTGGCATCTAAGGGGGGGCAGGAGTCCTTGAGGTGCTGCTGGCATCTAAGGGTGGAAGAGGACCTTGGGGTGCTTCTGGCATCTAAGGGGGGCAGAGGACCTTGGGGAGCTGCTGGCATCAAAGGGGGGAAGGGGTCTATGGGGTGCTGCTGGCATCTAAGGGGGAAGGGGTCTTTGGGGTGCTGTTGGCATCTAAGGGGGGAAGGGGTCTTTGGGGTGCTGCTGGCATCTAAGAGGGACAGGGGTGCCATTGGAATCTAAATATGGGGGCATGCGTCCTTGGGGTGCTTCAGGCATCTAAAGGGTGGTAGCCATCTTTGCAGTGCTGCTAGCATCAATGGGAGGGTTGGGGGTCCATTGGTACTTGGGATGCTGGCATTTAAGGGAGGGAAGGGTGCTTCTGACATGTAGGGGAGCACAGGGAACCTTGGGGTGCTTCTGGCATTTAAAGAGTGGCATGGGCTCTTGGGGTGCTGTTTGTATCTAAGGGGGATGCTGCTGGCAGGAGGTCCCTGGAGTGCTTCAGGCAACTAAAGGGGGTGGAGACACAGGTGCCTGGGGTGCCACTGACATCTCAATATGGGGGCATGCGTCTTTGTTGTGCTGCTGGCATCTAAAGTGGGGAGGGGTCCTTGGGGTGCTTCTAGCATCTAAAGGTAGAGGACACAGGTAAAATATAAAAAATAAATATTTCACAATATATAATTTGTAGGGAACCGCTCAGGTAGATGCTTGGTAGCAGTGCAGGAAACAGGGACACAGAGACTGGATCACACTCAAGTTCAGAGTTTATTCACTTGCAAGTGAATTAACAGGTGTTTGCCTTTACAAAAGGTGCAAACAAAGAAAAACAAAACCTTCTCGGATGAGAAATAACTAATACAAGAAACAATCCCTCTCTATACAAGAGCCTGGCTGCCAGACTCTCGCTCTGGTTACATTAGATGGGTGGCACAGATTTTACCTTCATGCAGGTTCAGCTATACAGCTCAGACTGTTCCTCAGTGTAGTGCCACACCTCCTAGTCCTGACACACACCCTATATCAGGCCTTAATTAGTCAGCTGACCTCCCTGCTGTGGGCTTCTACCAGACACCCTTTAACTGCCTGGCTGGGACATACCTGTTCTCCCAAACCACACCCTTCACTTTCTCACATACCCTCCCCCTCAGTTCTGACCCCTCGGGGCGAACTCCAGACATTAAACAATGAGTCCGGGACAAGGCATCCGCATTGCCTTGCAGTTTCCCGGCTCTGTGCTCCACCGAAAAACTAAAATTTTGAAGGGACAAGAACCACCTAGTAACCCTGGCATTCTTGTCCTTGGATCTGCTCATCCAAGTGAGGGGTGAGTGGTCGGTCACTAGACGGAACTGCCTACCCAGCAAGTAGTACCTCAGGGCCTCTAACGCCCATTTTATCGCCAGACACTCTTTCTCTACTATGCTGTAGTTCTTTTCTGCTGGTGTTAGTTTCCTGCTCAGGTAGGTAACTGGATGCTCTTCTCCATTCACCTCCTGAGACAGGACAGCTCCCAGCCCTACATCTGATGCGTCTGTTTGTACCACAAATTCTTTGCTGAAGTCGGGCGTAATGAGAACAGGAGACCCACATAAGGCCAGCTTTAACGCCTGAAAAGCACTTTCGGCCTGGTCATTCCACCGTACCATAACGGACTTTTTACCCTTTAGAAGGTCCGTCAGGGGAGCAGACACTGTGGCAAAGTTTGGTATAAAGCGTCTGTAGTACCCCACAATGCCCAGGAATGACCTAACTTGTTTGGTGCTCATAGGTCAAGGCCATTTCTGAATAGCATCGACCTTGTTGACCTGGGGTTTGATTATACCACGGCCGATCACATATCCCAAATAGCGTGTCTCCTCCATCCCCAAAGCACACTTCTTGGGGTGAGCAGTCAGGCCAGCTGCTCTTAAGGAATTCACTACAGCTTGTACCTTGGGCAAGTGACTCTCCCAGTCATTGCTGAAAATGATGATATCATCCAGATATGCTGAGGCGTATCTCCTATGAGGTTTTAAGACTATGTCCATTAACCGTTGAAACGTGGCTGGGGCCCCATGGAGCCCAAATGGTAACACAAGATAATGGAAAAGACCCTCAGGAGTAATAAAGGCAGTCTTTTCTTTGGCACTATCCGTCAGGGGTACCTGCCAGTATCCCTTAGTGAGATCGAGAGTAGTGAAGTACCGGGCCCCTCCCAGTCTCTCAATAAGTTCGTCTACCCGTGGCATGGGGTAGGCGTCAAATTTAGACACCTCGTTCAGTTTCCTGAAGTCATTGCAGAACCGCAATGTTCCATCTGGCTTGGGAACTAGGACAATGGGACTAGCCCATTCACTTTTGGACTCCTCAATGACCCGTAACTTTAACATTTTCTGCACTTCCTCTGAAATGGCTTGTCGACGAGCCTCAGGGATCCGGTACGGTCTTGACCGTACTTTCACCTGGGGCTCGGTAACAATATCATGTTTGATTACGGACGTACACCCGGGTATCTCAGAGAACACGTCTGTATTCCTTGCTACAAACTCTCTGGATTCTTGTTGTTGGCTTTTTGTGAGAGACTCCGCTATTGTTACCCCTACTGCTTCCTCTGTAGTCCTAACCGCAGCCTGTGGGGACAGTATAGGAGGCAGTTTAGCCGGAGATCTTTCTGTAAGCAGACTCTCTCTGTCTTTCCACGCCTTTAGCAAGTTTACATGATAAATCTGCTCTGGTTTTCTTCTACCAGGCTGACGAACCTTGTAGTCCACCTCTCCTATTTTCTCCATTACCTCATAGAGTCCTTGCCACTTGGCAAGGAACTTACTCTCCACTGTGGGAACAAGTACAAGAACTTGGTCACCGGGTTTAAAGGTCCTTACCTTCGCTGACCTATTGTAAACCCAGCTTTGAGCCCTTTGGGCCTCCTCCACATGCTCTCTGACTATGGGCATAACGGCCGCTATCCTGTCCTGCATACTAGCGAAGTGTTCAATAACACTTTTATGGGGAGTGGGTTCTTGCTCCCACGTCTCTTTGGCAATGTCCAACAGACCCCTAGGATGTCTGCCATAGACCAACTCAAAAGGGGAAAACCCAGTGGAAGACTGTGGTACTTCACGGATGGCAAACATCAAACATGGTAACAGAACATCCCAGTCCTTTCCATCCTTGTTTACCTCCTTTTTTAACATGCTTTTTAGAGTTTTATTAAATCGTTCTACTAACCCGTCTGTCTGGGGATGGTACACAGATGTACGTAACTGTTTGATATTAAAGAGTTTGCACAGTTCCTTGGTGACTTTAGACATAAACGGGGTACCCTGATCCGTAAGGATCTCCTTGGGTAGACCCACTCGGCAAAATACGGCGAACAATTCCTTGGCAATCAATTTTGCCGACGTATGCCGTAGTGGGATGGCTTCAGGATATCGAGTAGCATAATCCATGATTACCAAAATATGCTGATGCCCCCGTGCAGACTTAACTAAAGGACCTACCAAGTCCATGGCAATCCTTTCAAAGGGCACCTCAATAATGGGCAAAGGTACCAGGGGGCTTCGAAAGTGTGCCTTGGGGGCATGCAACTGACACTCCGGACATGTTTCACAATACTCTTTAACTGCACGATATACCCCCGGCCAATAAAAACGCTGCACTATACGGTCCAGCGTTTTTGCGGCACCTAGGTGTCCCCCTAGCGCATTTTTATGTGCTAAATCCAGCACTGTCCGGCGATAAGGCTGGGGTATCAGTAACTGTTCTAAGGTCTCTCCTCGCACCCTGTCAACTCGGTATAACAACTCCTGGTTGACAGCCATGCGGGGGAACACCTCATCAGCGCCTGGGCGCTGAGACACACCATTGATAACTATTACATTTTCCCAGGCCCTTGACAGAGTGGGGTCCTGGAGTTGTGCAGAACCAAAAGCAACACGAGATATGTTCAAATCGGATATTAGAGGTTCGGTACTGGCTGCCTCGGCTTCACCTACCATTACCTCTAGGGGAAATACAGAGTTACCACTTCCTTCTAGCATTGTCACCCCTACGGCAGGAACCCTAGAGTCCAAGTCATTGGGTTCAGGCTCGAGGACCTGACTAGACAGTACCTGTGGTAAACTTGGGGGTGGGTTTTCTGACCCTTGTTTTCCCCGCCATAGAGTCCAAAACAGGGGAAAGTCCCTTCCCAGAATGAGGTCATGGGGAAAATTCTGGACAACCCCCACCTCGTGTCGGCTCTCCCCACAGGGGGTCTGGATAGCGACAATCACAGTCGGGTAGTCTCTTAAATCGCCATGTATGCACAGGACCCCGACTGTGCGTCCGGTGACAATCCCGAGGTCGACACGGGACCCTTTTACGAGGGTCACCCGACTGCCAGAGTCCAGTAGTGCCACCACTGGGCACCCAGCCACGGTCACTTGGCATAGGTGACGCCCATCATCAATGTCCGAGGTGGCAGCAGCATAGGCTGGGGCAGCATAGAGGGACACCCTCTGACCCAGACTGCAGTCCATGGGCTCTAAGACATGGGGACAATTAGCCACAATATGGCCTGGCTCGTGGCAATCCCAGCAGACAACAGTTTCTCTTCTCCTCCCCCCTGGGTCATTACCTTATCCTGGGGAGCTCGAGGAAGGTTGGCCCTCCGGGCCCTGGGGACTTGTGAGACCTGTGGGGGCTCCTTCTTGAGGGACTGTGTAGCCCAATAGCACTCCACCAACTCCACCAATGCACTGGCGTTTTTTGGGTCTCCATGCCCCACCCACTGCAGGATCTTGCGCGGTAAAGACCTTAGATACCGGTCCATGACAACCCGCTCCACCATCTGGGCTGGGGTCAACGTCTCCGGCTGTAGCCACTTTCGGACAAGTTGTACAAGGTGGTGCATCTGTGACCTTGGTGGTAAGGCCTCCTGGTATTCCCAACTGTGGACTCTTTGAGCCCGCACGTGCTGGTCCACACCTAGCCGGGCCAGGATCTCCTCCTTCACCCGCTGGTAGTCGCATGCATCCTGTTCACTCAGGTCAAAATAGGCTTGCTGGGGCTCTGCAACTAAAAATGGTGCCAACACCTCGGCCCAGAGGTGTCGTGGAAGCCTTTCACGGTTGGCCACTCTTTCAAACCCAGTCAGATAGGCCTCTATGTTGTCCTCTGCCGTCATCTTGGTCAGCGCTTTACGGACCTCTTTCCTGATGTCCCGCTCTGGCTTTGGTAGATCAGCCTTTTGCTGGGCGGCCAGCAACAATGACAACTGCTGGGTCAAGAGTCGGTTGGTCTCTTGTTGAGCTGCATTAGCCTGTATCAGCTGTTTCACAACCTCCTCCATGGCTGTGGCTCTTTATTTCAGTTCTGTCAGCTACAGGACACGCAGCCCGTGTATGTCTCACTGCACATATGCCCGCATTCGAAGCACCATATGTAGGGAACCGCTCAGGTAGATGCTTGGTAGCAGTGCAGGAAACAGGGACACAGAGACTGGATCACACTAAAGTTCAGAGTTTATTCACTTGCAAGTGAATTAACAGGTGTTTGCCTTTACAAAAGGCGCAAACAAAGAAAAACAAAACCTTCTCGGCTGAGAAATAACTAATACAAGAAACAATCCCTCTCTATACAAGAGCCTGGCTGCCAGACTCTCGCTCTGGTTACATTAGATGGGTGGCACAGATTTTACCTTCATGCAGGTTCAGCTATACAGCTCAGACTGTTCCTCAGTGTAGTGCCACACCTCCTAGTCCTGACACACACCCTATATCAGGCCTTAATTAGTCAGCTGACCTCCCTGCTGTGGGCTTCTACCAGACACCCTTTAACTGCCTGGCTGGAACATACCTGTTCTCCCAAACCACACCCTTCACTTTCTCACAAATTACATCTTGTTTTTGTGATTAATCACTATGCTTTAATTATGTTCAATTTGTAACAATGAAAATACATCCTGCATATCAGATATTTACATTACAATTCATAACAGTAGCAAAATTACAGTTATGAAGAAGTGACAACGAAAATAATTTTATGGTTGGGGTTCACCACAACATGAGGAACTGTATTAAAGGGTCGCGGCATTAGTAAGGTTGAGAACCACTGACCTAGAGAAAGCATCAAGTGCTCTGGCTTTCCTCCGAAATTGCAACCCAACAGCACCCCTTTAGCCATGATTGACATTTTTTATCCTTTTCCTCCATCATGGGTGTGTGTAGGCAAAGCTGGCATATCAGGTCCCGCCCCGATGCAGGCTGATTTGCATATTAATAAAAAGTTAACTATCTCTGCATTGCTTCATTGGTTTATAGTCACAAATGTTTGTTTCTGCTTCCCTTAAAGGCCTCTACATGGCACTATAATTGGTCTGGGAGTTCATCTTGGACCTGATGGACTCCCATTTAACAAATCCTTTAAAAAATATTAGTAATATTTAAAAAATAACATTCCATGTCACCATCTGTAGGCTAACATTAGGCAATAGGCTGACAATAGGCTGCCACATCCTTTCACTTTCAGCTTAAGAAATATATACAGTGGGAGCATAGCAACATTTTTTTTTATCATCACAGTGCAGGGTTGCAATCAAAGTTAACACCTTTATTATAAAAGGAACATAAAGCACAAAAAGTGCACATAAAAAATATATCTGCACTTCCTCTTATTTTCCTCTGTGTGCCATGCATGGGGGACATTACAGTATAGGAACTAGTCTCCACTCATCAAATCCAAGACAAATGAAAATGAGAGACAGAGCAAGCTGAGGAAAAAATGGCCAAGTAAAAAGTTTAATGTCCGAGTAAACTGTGATGAAAGTCATTGGTGATAACCCCTTTTAAAGGGAAACTATAGGAAAAAAAGCAGAATCAGTTAGGCAATTATACATATTTTTAACACTGTAGCAGATATTATATCTATGATCAACTTTTCATAAATTACACTGTCCGTTTGTGTATATTTAAGATAAAAAGTTCTACAGAATGCAAATATTCTACATTTGGAACATAAATAGCATACTAAGTCATTATGACATCAGGCTGCATATTCTGTCTAAATCTATTTAACAAAAATATGTATGTTTACATGAAATATTTATTGCTTCAAGTAACTTCCATGACGTTCATTCTACTAAGATTAAATACCATGCATATCAGAAGTATGAACACATGTAAAATGCACTGTGTAGCAGTCAAATGGAACAAGTACACATACTGTATTACAGATAAAGCATTTGGATACTTGTTAAAATATCTTCAAAGGCCTCATGTACAGGAAGCACAGAGAGCCGCATGCATTCCCCTACAAATAACTGAAAATGGTGGAAAATTTGAATTTATATACAGTATGTGGTTTATGACTTAAACATTTTAGTGTGACATTTATAACTGAAAGTCTCATTTTGTTTGTATGCCTGTTTTTATAAGGTTTTATAGTTTTGTATTTTAAAATATATTTAATCCCTTTCTGTAATTGGACATAACTGTACATATTATCAATTGTAACCAGAAAGGGTAAGTTTACATAGATAAATAGATAGACAGGGTTTCCAAATAGATGAAAAGAAGTTGCAGAACTCCAGTAAAAATCCAGTGAAAAACTGAAGACATTTTCATTGTGGAACTGAAACATTGCACTAACATGGGCTAATAGACCTTTACTTGTTTTTCTTTTCAATTATTTGGAGTGTCTACAATAGGGATAGGCAACCTTCGGCACTCCAGCTGTTGTAAAACAACAACTCCCAGCATGCATACTTGCCCTGCTGTTCTTGGAACACTTCCTATGGAAGTGAATGGAGCATGTTGGGAGCTGTAGTTTCACAGCAGCTGGAGTGCTGAAGGTTGCTGACCCCTGAGCTACAATCTTGAATCAGAATTCAGTTGCTGACACCCACAACATATCTTGATAGAGTACTGCTTACTACTTTGTTTAGATAGATAGATAGATAGATAGATAGATAGATAGATAGATAGAAGACATAGTCATAAATACATTAGGGGATATTTACTCTTGAATATGCACCAGAATTCTGAAACAATTTACACCAAAAACTGTTGTACATTTGTGACAGTTTGTGCACCTTGTACAACATGTTATTGGGGTTTACTGAAAGAGAGTATCTTGGCTTACTAAGAAATGGTTGGGGCTTATGATGCAAAAAATGTGAAAAAATGTTGCTGCATAATTTTAGCAGAATTCATAGATTGTAAACTTAAACGAGACAGTCTTACAATTCGCCAGATTTATCATCCAGCATCGCTCACTGTGATAAACCTACTTTTAGACTTAGACAGTGTTAGTTGCTTCTGCATATTAAACCATGCATGTTCAAAAGAGTATGAATGGGTCCCTACATAAATAAACAACATAAAATGTTTTTGACTCATAATACAACATAATTGAATTTACACTCTTCTGCATACACATTTACTCAAATCATTTTCTATTTCCAAAAATGACATACCAATATTTTCTCGGGGTATGAGTATAAATGGCTTATTTTTTCTTAGATTCCAATTATTTTTTAAAGCACCAATTATTTTATAAAGCAATAATAGTGAAGGAATGCAACATCTTATTCGCATCGTACACTGACATCCACAGTATCATCTTGTTTTCATGACATGTGAGTTAAATTAACCACAAATATTCAATAAAGTTTTCTATATCTGTAACGTTTCCCAGGCAGTTTTGGTTCTCAGGACCAAATTCTTCAATTCTATGAAGCTGTGTGATATGTAAGGGTCACCTATTTTGAGGAGACAGGATTTCATCAGAACATAGATAACGGATCCAATAGAAAAGGATTTATCTACTTTTAGAAGAATGTTGATGAAAAAACATTTTTTGTATTTTGCATGTTATACATATAAATTATTTTTTAGTCATGGCATGAATTTGCTTAATGCGCTATTGTTAACTTTTGGCAGTTCTGTTACTTTAGGACGTTAGCCAGAAAATGTATCACTTTCACAGAGAGTCCGTCATTTCTCTGCTGATCTGGTAGTATGCCTGCTGCCAACATGTGTTAATCCATATGTTTTATATTCATTTTGATAATATTATTCCATATTTTGCATTTATAATATTGGTATTAATTATATATTTTACTAAAATACTCTCATAACATATAAAATAATAAAAATAATAATAGTAAGAAAAAATATTAAATGCTTATATGAACCCCTTTCCTTAAATGACCTATTAGATTAGCACAGCGGGAGTTTTTTTTTTTTTTTTTTTTTACAGAAAACCAATCTTTAAAAAAGAAAGAGGTATAATCTGGACATTTTCTAGTCATATAAATAGTTTGCCTATTAACTTTTAAGCGGAACTAGTCAATACAAGCTAAATAGTTTTTAAACTGATGCAAATTTTTACAGTCTGTTCTAATAATCATAATGATAAGTCTTTACAATTAATCAATAATAATCGGAATAACTTTCAATCAAAAGAAAGTTCTATATACTTTTCTTGAAGCTATCTGGTCATCATTGACAATCAGATTATTGTCTGTATATAAATTTAGCTTGGTTTAAAAAAAATGTCTGGGGATCAAGTGATAGGTGAGTCTGTTTAGTTTAGGGACCTATCTGTACAGGGTTATCTTGTCATTGAGGATGGGCTCCCACAATTTGATCTAAATGCACAGTATGGATCTCTTATTTATTAGTATAGTATATATTGCAGTAAGGCAATAATACAATATAAAAATAATCCATTTTTATTTATATAGTGCCAACATATTCTGCAGCATAGTCATGTGCAGACAAAAGGAAACAATATAGAGTAATAAATCAATTCACACAATAAGAGTGAAGATGTGACAGAAAAGGTAAAAGTGCTTATCAAGTGGCACAGCCTTTTTTATGAAATAATGTTAGTGTCCTTTTATGTATAGATCTGAAGGCGCTTGAAGCTGTTGAAGTTAGGTGTTAATATGATTGTCTGGGGTAGCGCATTCCAGAGAAATGGTACAACTCGGGAGAAGTCTTTGAGACAAGGGTTGAATGTTCTGATTATAGAGGAGAGTCTGAGGTCATTTGCAGAATGGAGAGCATGTGCAGAATGGTAAACGGAGATAAGGGAGGAAATGTAGAGAGGTATATTCTGTGTTAATATATATCTTAATTCTTGCAGTGTTCTGGTAAATATTTTGTATTTGTTTGCTTTTAACATAGCAATACTATCAGATTTGCACCTACACATTTACATATTTCACATTTTTTGCATTGTACATCTGATAGTGATGACTGCCTATATCTTGATCAAACTCTCCTCCTACTTGTCAAAGGATATTTTTAAGTATAGCAAAATAGAGCTGTTTCCGATCACTCCTGAGATCATTTTGTAGGTTTAGGCCCAAGAGGGGAGTCTGTTTAGTGTTTTATATTCTTGAAGCATTCCTCTGTAATGGTAAATTCTTCACTTGGTCAAATGCCAGAAGAGAACTTTCACAGATTTTCTGTAAAATAAGGGCAATTTAACATAACCTTCTTCTTCTATCATGTCATCAAAAATGGACAAACAGACAGGGAAAAGATGCAAAAAACAGATGCACAAGGACCGTTAAAAATTGATCAATTGATTAGGGCCTAAGGATGAAAAAAATGTTGCAGAAACAAGCATTTTTGTGAAAATGTGGCAGAAAAGAGAGAGCCCTTTCCTCTCAACCTCCTCCATCTTTGGCTGCAGAGCAGCTGGTATCTTTGTATCAGTAGCATTCTTGAGCATGACGTTACTGCAGAACTGGATGTTTGGGAAAAGCAAGTGGAACCTAGTCCCATTGACTGCAATAGACACTTCTTTAAAATGTTAAAGGTTCTAAAGCAGGGAGTTAGTGCTGCTTCAAAGCAAGAATTACACTTGTAATAAGTACTCTTTATGTTTTTTGGTATTTTTTATTATTTTACTCTGCATAAACATAGTGTGTGCTGTTAGTTGGGTTATTTTTGTGTGAAAGCCAAAGAAAAATTCATATGCTTTGCAGCATGTGCCCCTGATATCTGTGGACCCTAGGGCACATCTATAAGCTCAAATAGGGTTTTCAACCTAAATTATTTTCCATCTATCCACTAAATAGGTGATACACGTTAAATCAGTGGTAGTCCAAGTGCTGGGACCCCCAATGATAGCCAGAATAGATGGAAATCACCCAGTCCTGCTAGAAGAAATTGCTTTTAAATGCTTTTCTTAATTTTTTTTTTTCTTAAATTATAACTTAGCTGTTAGATTATTTTTCTTACTTACGAAAAATTCATTCTACTTTAAATATCACATTCCCAATTTAAACTAAATTATTGCAACACGCAACAGGATTTTCCTATGTGAATATCTTGTTTCCAGTTTTATCAATGTGGTATTGTTTTTCATAGATGTAAAGCTAGAAGAAAAGCCTCAAACTCATCTGACTGCAATTACCTTTGTCAGGTATGAGCATATGTTTAATTTTACATTATAGATCAAGTACATATTTTGACATTCAACATGAACATAACTTAGTTTGTAAGAACCAAAGAATACCATAAAATGTTAAAATGTTTCATAAGGGAGTTGTAATTACTGAAAAGACTAGAATTCCAGATGTATAGAAGTAACATAGTCTTCCTACCCTTCCTGTGGGACTGTGATCATACACGTCTGACCTATGATGTAGTTTAGTTGTTAGTCTTTAAAGGAACACTGAACATATAAATGCACAAAAAAAGAAATAAAATCCCAGAACTTCATCATACTTCTCCTCCTTCCCCTTGGTCCTATTGTGTCTCATCGTACAGTTAGTCCATAATTAGCCATGCCCCTCTTCATCTCGCATTCCTCTGAAAAGTTGTAAGACAACTGGTTGGAACAAGATCCTTCTACTAAGCCATGCCCTTTATCTGAGCCTTGCTTTGGTCTCCAGCTGATAAAGAATCATATCAGCAGTTATTAATATCATGGTTCTATGCAGAATTTATACAAGAATCATTTTGTCAGGATCATGCAGAAAATTCTGCAGATTGACAGGCAGTGGATTCAACTATATTTCTTGGTTTATGATTCCTTTAAATTTTCCGCTGTTGGAGTTGAATGGGAAAGCGCAATTGAAAAGACCAAGGACAACATCTGCAAGGAGTTTGTATGTTCTCCATGTGTTTGAGTGGGTTTTTCTGGGTACATTGATTTTCTCTCACACTCCAAAGACATATTGATAGGGAATTTAGATTGTGAGCCCTATATGGGACAGTGACTGTTAATGTCTGTAAAGCACTGTCGAATATGATGCCACTATACAAGTAAGAGGAATAATAATAATAAGAGATACATCTAGTTTCGGTTCATTGTTCATTGCTCGTTGCCCTGTATCATCTCCAGAGTCCATTTAGGGGAACTCCCTCTCACTAAACAACAAAAATGATCTGACCTTAAATAAGATCATAAAATAGACAGTGATGGCTGAGACTGAGTTGTTTAGTATGGTCCTCAGATCCAAACTACCACACACCTGATTATGCATAGGCACACGCTATCTTCTTAGAAGTACTTAAAGGGATTATCTCATATATTTACTTTCACTGCCATTAATTATATGTAGAATATAAAGTTTTTTTTTTCCCTTTTTTTAACTCTTATGTGCTGCAGCCAACTATCCTTTTTTAATATTCAGTTTTTTGTTCTTGCCTTCCAAGAGCCAAAACATTTTTATGTTTTAGTTGACATACCAGTATGAGAATTAGTTTTTTGAAGAATGAGTATTTTTTAATGGTACCATTTAGGCTAGGGCTACATAGTAACTTTGGCCTCATCTCCCGTCATGTGACCAAAAATCACTGGGTTTCCTTGCAACTCCTTCATTAAGTTAGTGAATATGGTCTCATTGGAACTTCAAGTGTGCAGCGATCATAACTTCAATTCGCAAAAAAAGTTGAACAGTATTCAACATGAAGTTGCGGCACACTAACATTCAATAACATTAGTGAAGGAATTGCAGGGCAACCCAGTGATCTTTAGTCAAAGGCAAAATCACTGTGGAGCCTTAGCCTTAAGGAAGAAAAAAAAATACAAGTATTCTGACTTTTGTATTTATGGCATTCATTGTATGGCAAAATTACAAGTTAACCTTACAGTGACTTTACAATACAATGATAGCAGGCAGCCATGGCTATTTTCTGGTTTACGGCAGCTTAGCTACAATTCACTTGAATGGGAAGTGAGATGCAGTGACTTAGTTTGGCCAAGACACAGAACAGAACTACACTTCCAGCTCCATTCTCTGTGTTACTTCTGACACCAGAGGCTGCTGTGAACAGCTGATCAGTGGGGGTGCCGGGAGTCAGACCCCCATTCATTTAATATTGATGACCTATCCTAGGGATTGGTCATCAATATCTTTAACCTGGAATACCCTTCAATGACAAATACATTAGCCTGCAATGTTGAGCTATCATTTACAGACACCATTGCAAGTTTGTATAAAATATTATATCCTGCTAGGTTTACAGTCCCTTTTGCTTCTTGGAAAGTGATATAAAGATAACCCAGATAGTATTTGGTTAGATATATAATATCTGAATTAGTTTACATTCCGGTCACTAGTCTATGTAAATATCACAGCTTAAAAGCTTATAGTGAGTGGAATCTGTAGCTATTCTAACTTTACAGTGAGCATACCTGCACTTTCACTTACTGAGCTTCACATCCTCTGTTTCCTTTTACAGAGTCATAGAATTAAAGCAGTTTTCCTATATTACCTCCTTATAATCTCAATAAATTATTTTTTTTAAACAATTGTCAGAATATTGCCTAAAATTTTAGAAAAAGTATACTCACCTCTCAGATCATCTGTTGTTCTCATTCCAACTCTACATTGTTCTCCACAGGTGTCTTCTTTAGAGACCAGGCAGAGTTGACGTGAGAGCATTAGGTGACTAGTGTGACGAATATGTTATTTTAATATTTTCCGAGATGTTCTAAGAACAAATGACATATGATTGTATCATAACTATTGTGTTCTGCACATTGTATGCATTATATTGCTATATTTCCTAACTGTATTGTATGTAGCAAAAAAGGTCTTTGCTATTTTATATCAGGTTCTAAAGCCTTATAGCTTCAGAAAGATATTTTGTAAACAGAATATGATATTAAATGTTCTTGTTTGGCCGAGTTTTCCAAATATTTATATAAAACGGCTTTATCACTGCTCCAATATTACTAAATTAGAAAGTAGGATAAATTGTGAGAAAGGACCTATGAATTCCAAAGGAAACATCTTGTTTTGTTCCCAAAACTAAACAAAAGAAATCCTGTAGATCCACTCAACAGATATTGTTCATAAATCAAAACTTGTGCCAAAGTCGGTACTTCACAACCCCATACTTCAAATAGCTGAAATTGGGTTAGGTCCACTCATGCTTGTGGCATGACACAATAGGGCACTTTAATAAAAACTTCCTTACTTGCGTTACTGTATTTCCCCCTCCTGCGGTGCAGTAACATTTTCATTTTCCAGCCAGTATGAATTTTTCTGATGTTATATTGTGTTTTATACCTGCTCCTTTAACAATATTACATGGTGAATTTTATATTTGTAGATAGTAAATCACCATAATTGGAATTCATGATCTTTTTATAAGATGTTTTTTGCTACTAAGTTTTAAAGGCAAATGTTTAAAATGGGGTCTGTGCCCAAGGAAACTATGTTGAAAGTGGCATCTCTGTATTATCCTATTCAGAGATTCTTGGGGTCATCCAATTTGCCTACTCTTTCTAAGCAAACTGTACTCCATGAGAAGAAATATTATACAAATGATGCGGCTACTTCAAAACAAGCTGGAATTCAAGCATTGGTATAGAGGGATATTGTACAAAAAATATTTTCAGATTTGTAAAAACTAGTACAAGGGAAAATCTGAACAATCTTTTTTATTACTAATATGAGCATTAAAGTAATACACATGTATGAAAAAATGCAAAGTCTGTTAAGCAAAATGTCTCCCAATTCTGCCATAAATTGTACCTAAAAAGCAATGTACATAACATGCATCAAATTTGTTGTTTATCTTCTCCCCCATGACCTGCATCAAAGGTCTTTCACCAAGCGACCAGCACCCTGATTATACTGAGGGACAAAAATCCTAAATCAGCTGTCTGCTGATGGTCACTTTCCGTTTTGGAAAATATTCAAAATATTTTTAGTCATGTTACATGCCCTTTTAAGAGGTCGGACAATGACTTACTAGTTACCTCCGATAGGAAGTTCTAGAGAGACATGACGTACCCAAGGGTCACCACTGAGACTTGTGATTGGACCTCAGTAGTCGCGCGAGCCACACTGATGTCATGAAACTTTGGCCCAGTTGTGACCCCCGGGCATGTGATACCAGCAAGAGGCTAGAAGAGCCCTGAAGATGCTGGGGACCACCAGCTGGGTAAGGATGCCCAGGAGGGGAGTGGCAAAGTGAGTATTACTACTTGTTATTTTTACTCACCTCCCCATTTCAGACCCCAGAGTGTAATAACAGCATAATAATAGCAGTTCCAGTTCATGGTAAAAACACTTGAATGAACTGGAGGGCCGAACCTCATGAATATTCGTCAAAACTAGTCTTGCGAGGTTTGCCCATCTCTAGCTAAGAGTTGTTGTAAAATGCACCAAATCTACTAAATATGTGCACCATTTTTTAAGTTTAATATTGGTGTATATGTACACAAACAGTGATATAGTATTTTTTAATACATTTTGAGCATTTTGCTCCACTTTCTTCTACTCTTTAATAAATGTGCCCTATGACACTTTTGATAAATCTACTCCAATGTTGCCACTGTATGTTTACAGTACAAAATGTTCATTGCTGTTTACTTAACAAGTGCAATTTAGCACAAACTGTACCAAATGTCATGTTTTCTATGAAGCAAACAACTTTTGCTTTGATAACAGCCTAGCTAGGTAAGTAAAGAGGAACATCATTAGAAAATGTTATTTCAGTATTCATTGCGGGAACTAAAAATCTATGGACATACAGTACATGGGCAGTATGTCAGTATCTTGTAAATTGTAATGAATATGGTCCTGATTGTCAAGCATTGAGTCCTAAGCTTTCTCTCCAAAGAAGGACAATTAGAAGTTTTCACAGTCTAAATCTCAGAAAGTAGCCCAATATGTGTTGGATGAATAGTATGGAGGAAATGTATCAAAACTGCTTCAAAAGCAAAGTGCAGTATTTGTCATGGCAACAAGTTGTGTTGAGGGACAAAATCTGATTTGGATGCCTCCAAAATACAATATTCTACTTGAAATACAACCAATAATTGTATTTACTTACTATTCTGCTATATCTTCTTTGTGTATATGTTAGAAAATTGCCTGCCTGATACTCTAGCTAGGTTAATAACCGCTATAACTGCTAGAAAAATTGAACTTTTATAAAGTTAAAGATAATAAATATAAATATAGCATTATAAATCTGCCCAATGAAATGTTCCCAAGGCTGGTACCCCAGGAAATATCTACCTCTAGGTTGATAAATCAGGTTGAAGTCTTTCAGCTATTGATTTGTGACAATTGTTTGATGTATGAACTCAACTGGACAGTCTTTACAAAATGAGCCTATGTACATAGGAACATAACTATATTTGTGAATACGTGTAATTAAAGTTTGGCAGAGTTTTAAAGATTTTCTCTAACCAACTTAGTGATGACAGTCTTTTGTCTTGTTCGGTTGCCAGTTGATACAACCATGAATGCAGGAACTTTCTATGGTCTGGCACTTGTCAGCGCCCAGCTATGATTTCCTTATTGTGGACAGGTTATCAGACAAGGACAGTGCATGTATAAGAAGATAAACCAGCCACAATAAGGAAATTATGACTGGGTGTCTGACAATTGCCAGACCATAGAAAGCTCCTGCATTCATGGTCATATGCATTGTCAACACTAAAACAGTTACAGAAAATCTTTAAAATTATGTATATTTTCAAAAATGTTTAACTTTTGTCTACCAATTTAAATATGGCTATGTTAGTGGGAAACCTCCCTTAAAGCTTAAAACGCTAAAATATATATGACCAGGCACCATCTGCACGTAAAAGGACATGACTGGTGACGGCTCATACAGCTTTATATATGTGTAATGATAGTAACCTCTATTACAAAATTGTCTGACCATTGTATAAGCAATGCTACCGCCGATGCCGCCCCTGCTACCTCTTGTGTCACCCCCCTCTACCTCATAGATTGTAAGCTCTTGCGAGCAGGGCCCTCAGTCCCAGTGTGTGAATTGACTATTTCTTTGTAATGTATCTTTTTTGTCTGTACTTGAACCCCACATATTGTACAGTGCTGCGGAATATGTTGGCACTATATAAATAAAATATATTATTATTATCATTATTATTATTAATATTATTATTATATTTTATTATTAATAATAAAATATCGTTAAGTGCCAAACGATTATGAAGATAAACAAACTGAAAAATATTTATTAATAATGGTTTACAGAACAGTATCCCTTTAATTGTATTATGTCTTTTGCTCTATTTTGTTATATATCTTGAGGCTATGGGCACACTCAGTAAAATATTATTTAATCATTGTATTCATTCAGATTTATTTCAGTTCCAGAGTCTGAGAGATCAATGAATCTATTACACAAATGCAAAATTATTCCCTCTGGGGATGTACATCAGCTATTGTAAACAGGATTACAGCTCCACTTAAATGAAATCACTCCTGCGCTGTCTCTCTCAGTATTACTATATGAAGATATCTTAGAATGACACAAAGTTGAGAGAAAGAATATTACTCTAGCATTTGCAATTTAATAAATACTGGTGCTATGACAATATCCTAGTTGCCAATCTTAAACGTGCAAATAGAATCCTAAACCCAACTACATTTTTAGTTGTAAATGTTTAATGAAATATTCCAATTGCACTGAAGCCTCTGCCACTGTGAATATATCTATATATATTATTATAATCTGATGCAATCCACATGTCCTATATTCCATGCATATATGCATTAATATTAATGTTGTTTATCCATTCATTCCATTCTCCAAAATTACATTTCAAATCAATATGGTGGACCAAGATAATTTTTGTCTAAAATTAAACTACAGAATAAAGAAAGTCCTCATAAATTCTCAATAAAGTCAATTGCCAGTACTATCTTATTGCCATTTTTTAAGCAAAGTTAATTAACAAAGTACCAATAAGTAAAATAATATATAGCTATTAATTACTTATAAGGACCGAATAAATATGATTCCAATAAATATGAAATTAAATAAGCAGTCCAGTGAAACATTTTTTCCATCACTCTCTCCATCACCTGTCTTGCATGCACTGCACTTCTTATCTGTATATTACTCATATCCCTGTCCAGTCACTATTGTGCTCTGATCAGACACCTTATAGATTTTTTTAGATTTCTTTTACTATGCAATCTGCTATCAATCTTGTGATGCTGCAGTGCAGCATCACATAGACAACTAGAGACAGTACCGTCTCAGTCTGCTGGGGGGCAATGTAATTAACTTTTTCTCCTAATTAAGAGTTTTTTAAAATATTTTTTTATAATTGTGTAAAAGAAGCTGTCTAATCATCAGAAGTAGTTAGTGATGGGAGTCCCACCTCTGGTACCCTACATTTATTTAGAGATGCCCCCTATCCCATGGCTGCTGTTAGCGGAGAGTTTATGGCACATGCACAGCTCTCTCTATTCACTTCTATGGGACATCTGAGAAAAGCTAAGACTCCCTGTTTGGCTGTTTTCAAAAGTACCATAGAAGTGAATGGTGAGAGCTGCACAAGACTGCCTCCTTGACTAGTCAAGCATCATGCCTGTTTGTAATGTACGGCGTACTGGATAGATACCAAGTGCCATCTTTATGGCATTCATTTCCTTCCAGGTTTTCTGTGCCATGCTGGAGGAAAACTGCAAAGGACAATGGGGCAGATAAACTAATAAATATGCAACAGAATTTTGAAGTAATTTGCAAGTCAACTAATAAGTGGTGTAAAGTTAGATTAGACAGTCTAAAAGTACGCCAGACTTTTAAACAGCATCAGACACTTTGGAAAATCTGGTGCAGTTTAAGACTGTCTAGTCTAACTTTACATTGTCTAAAAGTTAGACAGTTTTAGTTTATCTGCCCCAATGTATATATATGAACAAGTGAGTAATGTGAAATAGTTACTTGGGGTAAAGAGGGATGAGTGAACAGGGCACCTCGTGAGCATGTTGTAGAAAAAAAAAATCTGAAAAACTGACATGCAGCGTAAATTTTAAGTTTGTATCATGTTAATTCTTTGTGTAGATTTTCACTGTAGATTTCACCCTGTGCCATCCATACAGTGAGATCTATGGCAAATCTTTTAAATAGGTTTTGTGTTATGCTACATTTTCTCTGCAATTTTAACTAATCACCCGCAATTTTAACTACTATATTCATATGGACAGCCTTCAATAATGGTAGGGGAAGGGTTTTTTTTTTTTGCATTTTGACGTCTGCCTTTTGTTGTGAAAATTCTAAAATTTTAAAAATAACCCTATGTATATACACATATCTTGAGATATGGTACAAAGTTTTTGATACTTTTCTGAAACTTTTTGGTACTCACCTCGCATTACCTCTCTAGATATCCCTCATGGCATGTGGCACTACATCGCAGTCGTTTCCAGTCATCTTCCAGAAGACATCCAGAGACGATTGTCATGGAATGCTGGACACCATGAGGAATCCCAGAAGAGGGGAGGGAAAGAGAGTATCGGTGTTTATTATTTTTATGCACCTCGTCTTTGCCTCCACTTAGCAATTCTGTTTTAGACCATATAAGTTTGGTTCGAAATAAGACTAGTGGGCAAACCTCGCAAATATTCACAAAACAAATTTCACAAGGTTTTCCCATCTCTAGTATAAACTCCTATTGACATTGTACAGTATATAATTGTGACCTGTCCACACTCCAGCAGGTTGTCATTTTGTTGCAGATCTTCAACTGTACCTTTATAGAACATGTTGATTTTACTTGTACAGATAAAAGAGAAGTGATAAATCCTTATAGTCTTTCCAAATTGGCTCATAGTGTTGATATGACAAGGAATATGCTGATTGCATCCAAGTCTTCCATATAAAGCAATGACTTATTCTGTGTTCAACACAGCCACCATGTGTAGGCCAGATCATAACTCCAAATAGTTGTTCACTGTTCAACAGATAATCATCTTAACTATAATAAATTCATTGCTGCAATATGTATACTCATTTGTTAATATTAATGTTCCATTTATTTTAACTCTTCATTTAACTCTTGATTTACAAGTTTTTTCTGCGATAAGAAAAATAACTTTTTAATATTTGTAGTCTAGGGATAATATTTAATTATTTCTTATTAAAAAACCCAAATTAATGTATTGTATTGTAGTAGAATATTTTTTTTACTGTGGTTTTCTGGTTTAGATAAACTCTTGACATGTACTCTCTTTTTTGTTCAGTTCCTTCTAACCAAATGATATTGCCATTGTCCTTGTTGTCCCTATGGTTTAAATGGCTTCGTATTAACGCTTTGGTTGGATTTTAAGTGCAGATTTTGCCCTGTGCAATGCATAAAGTCTACATCAAAGGTCTACATCAAATCTGCAGCAAAGCTTCTATGGAATACATGTGGATTTTGCCAAGGAATCACCACAAATCGTGGCAAAAATTGTTGTCCTAAATTTGCAGCAGAAATGCAATGCTCAGTTTCACAGCATTTGTAGTGGCACTACATGGAAACTGAACACTTGCTGCCAGACTCCTCTCCAAATTACAAACCCATCAAGAGAACATCTCATCTGCTTTTTGTTTTGTCACTTCAAATAAAAAGGGATTGCCATTGTCTCATTGTCCATGTTGTCCATGTAGCTTAAAAGGCATCATGTTAAAGGGTTTTTCTGCTGTTCTAGTAGCAATAATAGGTTAGGTCATCAGTATGAAAAAACTCTTTAAGGCCAGGGCCCCACATGGTGTAAACACTGTGGTTTGCCAGTGACGTAAATGCCACGGAAAAAAAATTGTGTTTTACAGTCACAGCAAGGTGGATGGGATTCTAGCGAATCCCATCCCCACTTTGCAGAAAAATATACACAGCGGACACGCTGCGATTTTCAAAACCTACAGAAACGCCGACAGTTTCCTTATAGGTATAATAGAGGCAGAAAGTCCACAGAGGAAACCTCTGCAGACTTTCTGTGAAAAGTGCTGCAGGGAAAACCACGATACGCTGCTGCCGCGTTTTTTCAATTTTAAGTAAAATGTGTCATTATACATTAGTAAAAATGACCTCAATGTATTGTGTTGGCTGGCCTAAATACCAATGGTACATATGTGTCCACACTTAACATTTTCATATTTGTCAGAAACACAGGACGCAACTGGAATAACAAACATGGCAATGAATAAAGTACCTTAAGATGGCACTATGTTAATTCAGATACAGGAGGACTCTCTATACATAAGAGTTATATACTATATACAAGCAAAACGGCATAACAAAAAAGTGTTGTACTGATAAGCCTCTGCCAAGTGCACTTAAAAGCATAGTCTTAGTATTTCATTTCTAAGCAATGTCGGGCTGCAGGTAAAAAGAAAGAGAGACAAACACACAAAGGAAAAAAAGGGAGCACAACAATGAAGAGAAAGAGGGGAAAACGTCGGAATGCAAACTCAACCCTGCAGTAACTTTAGGATAGCTGAAATGCCATAGCTTATGAAATCTGTAGTGAGAGTCCTGAGTGGAGCTATCATTGACCTTAGAGATAAGGTAAAATGAGGGAAGAGTAGGTTGTTTCCACAAAAGAGGGATACATTTTCTTGTTGCCATTACTAAAACCCTCTACAGGGAACACTTGATAGATTTTGGTGGGATACTCACAGTGATGGAGAAAGGGTCAGTTCTCAGAGACCTCTCTGTGGGCATGCGTGCCGTCGCCCCAGCTAGGTTTCAACTTGCCCACATACATCAATTGCTTGCTAACTCGGAATCCAGGATAGCTGACCCAGATCCCCCAATGAGCAAACGCTCCTTTCTGGTGTATGTGGTCACAGGGAGCGCAACCATGACTGGGCCCAAAAGAATATGAGGCCAGTGGACAGCTGGAGATGGCCAGGGCCCTGCAGCACTATGACAGCGGTCAGGGAAAGCCTGGTTCCCCGACCACTATTCATATTGCTAATGGAAAGGGACCCGGTGTTATGTAATGTATGTACATGCCACCGGGCCCCTTACCAATAGTTATACTCACCTCTCCTGGGCTTCTGATGGTTCCTAGCATCCTCTTTGGGTCTCTAAGGTCACGTGCCCCAAAGGTCACTGCTGGTGCCTGTGATTGGGCCTCAGCAGTCACGTGGGGCGTGCGTTGCAAGGAAGAAGAGGACCGAAGAGGATGCTGGAGAGAGCCGGAGTAAGGATGCCCAGGAGAATTGAGGCAAGATGAGTATAAGGGTTTGTTATTTTTACTCACCTTCCCTGGGCTTCCACTTATTATATACCCTAGAGTATAATAATAGCACTGAAACGAAATAGATGGAAATGAATTTTGTGGGGTTTGCATAAAGCGACTCTAGGGGGGCTCTTGGGAGCATTTTATAATTGTGCGGGGCCATTGTGGAGCATATTATACTGTGTGTGGTCCATAAAGGAAGATATTGTATTGTGTGGGGGCCTCTGTGGAGCATATTGTACTGTGTGGGGGCCGCTGTGGATCATTTTGTACTGTGTGGGGTCCACTGTGGGGTATATTATACTGTGTGTGGGCCACTGTGGAGCATATTATACTATGTATGGGCCATTGTAGAGCAGATTGTACTGTGTGGGGGTCACTTTGAGCAGATTGTACTGTGTGGGGCCACGGTGAAGCAGATTGTACTGTGTGGGGGCCCACTGTGGAGTATATAATACTGTATGGGGCCACTGTGGAGCATTTAGTACTGTGTGATCAGCAGGGTCCAGGATGTTGCACCCCCACTAATATCTTAGATCTATTAAGATTAAATTGCCGTGTTGGCACTTTGTGATAAATTAGTGGGTTTTGGGTTGAAGTTTGGGCATTCGGTCTCTGAAAGGTTCGCTATCACTGCCCTATACCAATGGGATACTAAATTATAGCTTGCTTTTTGATAAGGAAAACTATTAGAGGACTGATGCAGCAGAGTAAGTAAAGATGTCTGTGAGTAGCTGTAAGAGAGAGTCTAGATTGGACTCCAATCTAAGCAAATAGCAAAGAAGATGTAGGTCTGGTGGATTTTGGAGAAGAGCATACACCAGTGGCAAAGTTTGTCTGATTAAGCTAGAGTCCAGAGATTTTTCTTCACATGTAGGGATAAAAAAGTACATAAATGCAGAATCTCCATGGTTTCAAGGGGGTAAGATCAGTGAAGATTGCCAAGGCGTATTTCGAAAGCCAGATGTCTTTAGAAATATAGCATAATTTGAAATAAGGTCCATTAACCATGACCAAAACAACGGCGCCTCAAAAGTGGAGAAAGGAAAGGGCTACTTAATATAGGGTATAAAATAGAATATATAGGGATAGGGGACAGCTACATTCTTGGCCCCTAACTTAGTAAGATTTATTTTAAAAGTATGTAACTGTGAGAAAATCCAAAATTCCTGCATCAAGTTTGGAAAGGATACACTACTCACAGAAAAGCAGGTCATCTGCATATGTAGCTATTTTATTCTCCAGAGATGTCTGGATTAGCCTGTATACAATGAGAAAGGGTTCTAAGGTGAGAATGAACATTAACAGGGATAAAGGGAAACCTTTCCAGGTTCCAATAAAGGTCACTTGAAAGGATGCTATTTACATGGACCTTGGCAATGGGTCCAGAATAAAGAGACATAATCTAGTACAGTTTAAGATTCCCAAGTCCAACCCCTTCAAGGATTTCTTCCATGAAAACTCATGGAAGAGTTAATTCAATCTTTCAAATGCCTTTTCTGCACTAGTAGTCTTCTTGTTAATCCTTTGTGCAGACTTCATTCAGGGAAATTGCAAGCATTAGCACTTAAAAGTAGCTAAATGTTGACATAAGTTATTTTCTTGAAGATGATTTCCAAGAAGTCTGAAGATCTTTTTGTTAGGTTTTTCTTGGGTTATCCTTATCAGTTTTTAGTAAAATGCATTTAGCATTATGTTGTAAGTAAAATAGTTTAAATGTATTGGGTTGGCTGTCCTAAATGCCAATGGTACAGATGTGACCACACTGAACATTCCCTTCTTAGTCATTGAAGAAACACAGGAGGCCACTGGAATAACAAATGTTGCAATAAATTAAACACCTTGAAATGGCACAGCACTATGTCATGATAATTCACATACAAGAAGGAATCTTCATACATAACAGTTGTACTGTTTATACATTCCAGGGAATCTCCACCAAGATATATGAAAGACAGATCATGTGAGAAATGAAGTTAAAGGTGTATTAAAATAGTTATTCATTCTTTAGTAAAGCCTTCTACATTATGACTAATATAATAATTATATTAATTATACTCCAATTAACTATTATAATATAGATTATATATTGTTTCTTTCTTTTTTTTAAGCAATTGATGTTCTACTATGCTAGCTAGTGTTGGGCAAATCAGCTCGCAATGAGCTAGATTCATTCCGAATATTCCAAATAGTTTAGTTTTTTTCTCGGGCAAACTAAAATGGTCTCTTCAGACCCCAGAGTATAATAGGAGTAGGCCTAAGGGAGGTGTAAAATATAAAAAAAAATGTATACTCAACTTCCCTCACCTTCCTTCTCTGTGCATGTGACGTCTTAGAAGAGCAACAGAGCTGGTGTCTGCTGCTCTTCTGTGACGTCACGTGTCCGGGGTCAGCGAAAAGCCCATGTCAATTCTGAGGCTCAATCACAGGCCTCAACACTGACCCCTTGCATGTGACGTCACAGAAGAGGGCACTTTTTTTAGCCACCCACATGGTATATGACCCCCTTTTTTTTTGCCCCCCACAGTATATGTTCTCGCTTTTTAGTCACCCACTAGCTGCACAACCACGAGTTGGTAATATAACACCAGCACTACTTCCTAGGATTTTTTTCTTGCCTTTACAGCTGGTGCAATAGGTATTGATTTTTGGGTGGACTTCTTTGAGCGGCATAGAAGTGAACATTGGGTTAGGAGACTTTTAATCTGGTAGCTAAAATTTTTCTCTAAGGTTTGATCAGGAACAAAGAGAGGACAAACTGGAATCAGTTTTCTACTTTGAACATAATTGTGAGAAAATAAAATGTACTTGCACCCTTGAGATTAGGTTTGGAAACACATTCATATAAACAATAGGGAGTCAGCTACCTGAAAATAGAACTGAGCAATTAACATTCTACAGAAAAAAACACTTGCATTATAAGTTTCCCTGCAGTCTCTAACATAATCTGATGCCGTCACCGCCATCATACTCTAAATGAACTGTAAATGTCTTGTATCTCCTGTAGTCAACCTAGGACACACTTTGCCTTACACACAAATTAGTGCCCTGGGAACCGACCAGCATGTCCTCATACTGTACTTTTAAATTTTCCATTTTCCTTCCCTTTTCCCATAGCAACTAGCAATGTCATTACAGGACAGACTTGTTGTCTTATACTTCGCATTGTGTCCTTCATATTACTGTATAAAGATCAGTTCTATCCTGTAGAATCCTTCAAAGCATCTGCAAGACTAATAGTTTTTCCCCTCTTAAGTTTACTTAGCTGTGTTCACTAAAACAAAAAAATGTAGTTTATCTTTTCATAAAGTAAATGTAGAGATAACAGTGTTTTCCTTCCTGTGGAGAGATCTGTGGCTCCATTGCCTTGTGCTCTGTAGCAATAAAACATTTTCTTTGAATGAGCTAACTTTTTGGCCATATTCCCTCGCTGCATACCCAGGGTTTATCCATTGTTTGAATGCACCGCACACCAGACTCATATATATATATATGAGCCTCATGTCAAAAAGTTGTGGTTTGCTTCAGATGAGGTTTTTCAGCTGAGAAATTTTAACTTGATTTTTCGTGTCCCCTAACATGTGCCATGTTACATACAGATGAAAGCAGAAAATTTCCTGAGGCAGAAAGTTTGTAGCAAAATTTGCAGGGGCAAATCCCATACCAAATAGTGCAGATTTCGATATGGAATTCATGCGGTACTAGATGTGAATGATGGATGAAATCTACTGGAAAAAAAATTCCACAGCCTGTGGATAACAATTTGCAAAATCTCATCCACTTTGCTGATACTGTAATACGCTATAGGTTTTCCATGTGCAAATCTGATCCCAGACAGAAAATCTGCTGCATATCTGCCTTCCTGCAACAGAAAAGGTAAGTGTGCTTGCCTGGGATCACATAAATTATAACTGAAGCACTGTGAGTAATACTGGAAAGTGCGTGAATAGCATTAGTAACAATGTATCTGAGTTGTCTTGGGCCAAACATTATATACACAAACACTAAGAAAAAAAAGGTTTATACACAATTTTCATAATATCTGCCACCACATATAAGCAAAGTCATGATATACTAATTCTAATAATGCATCAACCATTTGGAGAGTCTTTAGAAACTGTTGAGCAGGTCCCAAGTAAAAGAAAAGAGGGCAACAAAAAACTAGTCAGATTTTGGACATTGTATCTGAGAAACTAATGCTTCAATATCATAAATATGAAGCCACACATGTGTAGGGCTGCGTACAAATAGTGAGCGCATTCTCACTATTAATATTACGAAGACTGGTGTATTCAATGCCATTCTTGGGATTATGACAAGGAGCATACCTCTTTATAAATGTGGTGGCTGTATCGCCGGTCTGTGCACCTGTGCGGTAATCTATGACAGCTTCTATCTGGCGTATATTTCAGTAATCGTTTGCACCAGTAAACTGGCATAAATTATATTAAATGTAGCACAGGTCCAATACCACTTTTGCTTTATTGTCGCAACTGGTGTTTGAAAAGTTGCAACTCTGAGGTTTGTGACTTTTTTTTTTACAGCAGACATCTGATGTAAATTAATAATAAATCTCTCATAATATGTATGATTACGATTTTATGTTGCGCTGCATTCATAGCCATCCTTTGCCGCATGTGGCTCACAGGCTGCCGGTTGGACAAGATGTCAGCCTCCTATGACTCACAGGTATAACTACGAGTTGGGTGATGCAAACTCATGATAAAAGACTGATTGCCATTTGTTACAATTATTATATTCATATATTATATACATATAATATGTACTTACTACTTAATATTCACAGTGGGATTTTTTTTTGCCTACACTTCATTGTGTTCACATAACGTTGTCGTTCTTCTGATGCATGCATTGTCTTGGGTCTATGGTATCTATGAAATCCTAATAGGTGCAGGAATTAAATAAATTAATAAGATGATATCTATAATCTTCCCTACAAATGCTAACAAGTAGAGCAGCAGTGTAAATGCTGGAGACAAAGAGAAATGCTAAAGAGCAATCTCTGAAACCACAAAAATGATACAGTCAGTGTAGGGTGGAAAATGATCCAGAAATAAGGAACATAAATATCAGGTATGAGCTATTCAAAAGTAGGATCTGCACTTTTGGTAAAGAGTAGTTATTTAACTCTGAAGTTCACATTATTGCCTGATTTTGATTCTAGTGTGCACAAGGCTATAACAAGAACAAATGTTCTAGCTAACTCAGATAATCTGAATAATTACAAAGTAATAAATTCACACGCAAAAACCAATTATGGAGTTTTAATTAAAAAGTGAAACAATTTATTGTGATGATAGCAGTACAGTATGTGCACATATTACGTGGCCAGTCTCAGGTAGAAGCCATAGATAAGGTCATAAACATTAGCTACATCAAAATCTTAGGCAATATTCATTGCATGACTGTGTTAATCCCTTTATAATAATAAGTTCATAATACTTTTTATATGTGCTTAACAGGCAACAATAAAGGCATTGATTTTATTGATTTGTTTAGCTTCAGTCTGGGATGACTTTAAAGTAACATTTCATGCGGGCATGTTCAGTCTGTGAAATAGGGTCTGATGTTGGCTCCTTTTCCCGATTAAACACTGAGCAGGAACCTGGACTCGAAGTGTATAAGTCTCCGCTTCCCCACACTGTCTAGACCTAAAAACATGATTACAATATAGGTCATGAATCCGTCAGGAAGCCAGAGACTTTTAGCATCATAGGTGGTCCTTGATCAGTGTTGGATCCTGGAAATAAAGCCAGCATTTGATCCGTATTTCACAAAATGAATACCTCCAAGTTGGCCTATTCATCATATTACCTATTCACCTATGTCTTTTATGACCATTGAGATGTCCCTCTTCTGTCCACCACTCCCGGTTTCTGTTGTTTCTGTTCTAATTATGGTCCCCAATATTCTTCCAAACAGAATCACTTCACATGGGCTAATTGTTCACAATTTTTGTTGCATCCACAATGTGAAATAAAATCACATTGGTTAAAGGGGTTTTATTATATAGACACTTATCTCCTATCCGCAGGATAGGAGATAAGTGTCAGATCGCAGGGGTCTAACTCTTGGGTTGACCATCTGGAGCCCCATTCACTTCTATGGAGGTTCTGGGACTGCCATCTCTGTCAGCCCCATATAAGTAAATGGAGAACCAGTTGATCATGCATACTGGTGCTACATTCACATGGAGAGGATACAGATGAACTTACCCTGCTCTCTTGATTGCTGGGGTTCCTACTGGTCAGGCCTCCAGCAATCTGTCACTCATTCTCTATCCTGTTGATAGGGGATAAGTGTCTGTAATGACAAAACCCCTTTAAACATTACGGAGGCACCTCTGAGATGTGTGAGAAAGGAGAGTCACACTGTGTAAGTGCATCCAGCAAATCCACTGCAAATAAGTTATGCAATTAAGTCAACATGGACCACAGTCTCTATGTAATGCTTTCAGCAACTGGTTGAATCCAGGTCATTATAGTCATATATAGAATTAGAAGCGTGTAGCTGATAAAGTGGCCACTGGTTGTGCTTACAAAAAAATCTATCATTTTTTATTAAGAACTGCATTCATTGCTGCAGTAAAATAAGTACATTGTGTTATAATAACAGGGCTTATTTAAGTGATGTGATGCTCTTATAGGTTGCCATGGTAAGTGCTGTGAATATTGCGTAAGTTCTCTGTTTAGATTGCAGAAAGAAACAGTAGATATATCGCTCCTTATTGGCAGGCATCCATTATAATGTCAAGAAGTTAAAGAGCAGAGAATTGCCAGAAAGAAAGCACAGTATATGACTTTTTAATCTCTTAAAGATCTCTCTGCTTGAAATCTTTCCCTAATCCTGGAATCACTAAACAGTTGAACACAGGCCGCACTGGTATACACATACTTTTTATATATTGAACTTTTGATATTGCTATACTAGTTGAACTCAAATTGTGATGGAGCCTTTACCTCCATTGTGCCACTTAGAATACTGGCATATTTTATGTGGCAGAGGGACCTTTGGGGCTTCCTCAGGGTCCAAACCCCAGTAGCAGCTGCTACTGTTGCATTTGCTATAGCTTTTCTCCTGGGCTCCAGCATTTCTATGGGTAAACTGTTTTTTTTTTCTTTTTTTTTAGAAATCCTTAATTTCGGACTGTTCCCATCAGATTTTCCCTTCTTATTAGCATCAGATTTTGGGATATGTTTAAAAACCTGAAAAATGTATTCAAATGTGTCCCACATTTCTAGATGTTTTTTACATAGACAAAATAGTGGTATACTATGCTATTGTGTTCAGGAAAAACAAAACATATAAAAATGTATACCAAGCAAATCGGATGCCAAAATTGAATCCTTTTGTGTGTTTTTTTTTTCAGGTTTTCAAATGTATCCCATAGTTGGATGCTAATAAGTAGCTGAAACATGTTATGAACTGCCCTCAATTCTGAAGCTTTTTTCTTTATTTAAAACATTTTTAGTTCCACTAGGGGACTTTGACCTATTATTTTTAACGTTATTTAATATCTGACTATTCCAATATATTACTAAAAGGGTTAAAAACGATAACGTTAAAAATCTATTTTGAAGGGCTATTCCAGTCACAAATTACCCCTTATTCACAGAATTGGAGGTATCTTGCCAATAGGGGGTCCAACCATTGGCATTTGAACCAATCACAAGAACAGGGGTGTTTGCACCTGTTTAAATGGAAATTTGGTCACAAATATGCAACCCCATTACAATTGGATCACCACTGACTGGATTACCCCTTTTTCCAGTATTACTAAAAAATTTTCAAATGTCACATTACGGGGTCAAACAAACATATTGAGATATATACACATGTTTTTAAAACTAGGTTCTCTAAGACCATTAACAGACAGAAAAGTTATGAGGTCAAATCCATATATACATATGTAAGAGTGTACTGGAAGTCATTACTTGATTGACCATTGCTTACATAGGAATTAACCCAAGGACTGAAAAACATTTCCCTAATGTTTTTAAGTTACATTAGGATGCAGGTCAGATTGCCAAGAAAATGTTCCCTTGTCGCTGATCGTGTTGTTTCAATAAACATGATGTCATCAAACTTTTCTGTGTAAAAAAAATGCATCTTGCTATCTACTTGAAAAGCCTTTTATGTGTCTGACCCCAATGCCTGAAGAAGTGGAAGAAGAAACACACATTTATATAAGAGATATCTTAATGTTGGTCCTGTGATTGTTTATTTTGGATGTCTGTGAAAAATCAAGAATGCTAATGTATAACGCTTTGTGAGACAATGCATAATTCATCCATTGATGTACCAGAGGTCATCATTTAAGAAGTTATTTGGAAGTTTCTCAAAGGCCATTTATTGTCATCATTGGTTCACAAACATTTGTTCATATGAGCGACACATTGTTGGCTTGTGCTACTTGAACAGATCACACTGAAACTCAAGTCTCTTAAAGTAAAACATTGCTTTTTTTTAGATAACTTTGAGCCCTATCAGCCTTTAAATAGGTTGTCCGATGAGATACATTTTTGTAATGAAAAATGTAGAAAAGGCTGAGCAGGAATTCCCAAGATTTTCTGTGAGTCTAGATGGGATCAGGATGTATAGACTATCAAGGAATCAGTAATCGTAGGAATGGCAGCAGGGGAGGTTTAGTGAGGTGAGTAATACTTTTATTTTTTATTTTTTTATTTTATGCTTACTTGTATAATGTCATCATATTCTGCAGCGCTTTGCAGACATTGACAGTAGTCACTGTCCCATATAGGTCTCACAATCTATATTCCCTATCAGTATGTCTTTGAAGTGTGGGAGGAAACCCACGCAAACATGAGGAGAACATACAAACTCCTTGCAGAAGACTTATTTTTTTATCCCAATTTGCTTTTTATTTAAAAGAAAAAAAAAGTATTTATAAAAATAAATTATCCCTGCTTACTGTTCTAATGTATGAAGATACATAAATGTAAAAGGTATTTATCTTGTTTATTTGATGTTGGTTAAAGATGGTTGGTTAAACCACCTATAGATGAAGACAAATACTTTTTGCACTTGGTCTCTACTGGTTCCAAAGATCAAATATATGATGGTAAATCAAGCTTATGTATGGATGTGCTGTATACAAACTACTGTTCCTAAACCAGTGTAAAACAACACCATAACCGAACCACGCAGAAAGTGAAGCTTGAATTGCATGTCTAATAAACACACTACTGAAAATGGAATTCTATCAGGTTTATACAACCTTCAGAGATTAATAAGGGAAGTGCAAAATGTGGTGCACTTCATTTTGCACACTCAAAGCTGTGTTGCAGGGGACACTTTAGCAAATTTTTTTTGCATGCCCCTATTTACATAATATATGTCCAAGTGCCCCCAAATGCAATATGTGGTACATTAGGTTAGTACTGGTCCATTGACATTGTTCATTAGCAAATAATATGATGTGACGTTGTTAAGTAGGAAATAATTCATAGTCAATATTCACAACAGATACAAAAAAAATTGCTAGTCTCTGTCAAATAATTCTGCTCTACTCAAGAATTAACAAAAATAAATTGTAGAGTAAAAGTGTTACATTGTTGATATCTGTTATTATATACAGTGCTGGCCAAAAGTATTGGCACCCCCTGCAATTCTGTCAGATAATACTCAATTTCTTCCAGAAAATGATTGCAATCACAAATGCTTTGGTAATAATATCTTCATTTAATTTGTCTTCAATGGAAAACCACAAAAAGAATTGTCAAAAAGCCAAATTGGATATAGTTCCACACCAAACATAAAAAAGGGGGTGGACAAAAGTATTGGCACCCTTTGAAAAATCATGTGATGCTTCTCTAATTTGTGTAATTAACAGCACCTGTTACTTACCTGTGGCACATAACAGGTGGTGGCAATAACTAAATCACACTTGCAGCCAGTTGAAATGGATTAAAGTTGACTCAACCTCTGTCCTGTGTCCTTGTGTGTACCACATTGAGCATGGAGAAAAGAAAGAAGACCAAAGAACTGTCTGAGGACTTGAGAAGCAAAATTGTGAGGAAGCATGAGCAATCTCAAGGCTACAAGTCCATCTCCAAAGACCTGAATGTTCCTGTGTCTACCGTGCGCAGTGTCATCAAGAAGTTTAAAGCCAATGGCACTGTGGCTAACCTCCCTAGATGTGGACGGAAAAGAAAAATTGACGAGAGATTTCAACGAAAGATTGTGCGGATGGTGGCTAAAGAACCTCGACTAACATCTAAACAAGTTCTAGCTGCCCTGCAGTCCGAGGGTACAACAGTGTCAACCCGTACTATCCGTCGGCATCTGAATGAAAAGGGACTCTATGGTAGGATACCCAGGAAGACCCCACTTCTGACCCACAGACATAAAAAAGCCAGGCTGGAGTTTGCCAAAACTTACCTGAGAAAGCCAAAAACTTTTTGGAAGAATGTTCTCTGGTCAGATGAGACAAAAGTAGAGCTTTTTGGGAAAAGGCATCAACATAGAGTTTACAGGGAATAAAAAGAGGCCTTCAAAGAAAAGAACACGGTCCCTACAGTCAAACATGGCGGAGGCTCCCTGATGTTTTGGGGTTCCTTTGCTGCCTCTGGCACTGGACTGCTTGACCGTGTGCATGGCATTATGAAGTCTGAAGACTACCACCAAATTTTGCAGCATAATGTAGGGCCCAGTGTGAGAAAGCTGGGTCTCCCTCAGAGGTCATGGGTCTTCCAGCAGGACAATGACCCAAAACACACTTCAAAAAGCACTAGAAAATGGTTTGAGAGAAAGCACTGGAGACTTCTAGCAATGAGTCCAGACCTGAATCCCATAGAACACCTGTGGAGAGATCTCAAAATGGCAGTTTGGAGAAGGCACCCTTCAAATCTCAGGGACCTGGAGAAATTTGCCAAAGAAGAATGGTCTAAAATTCCAGCAGAGCATTGTAAGAAACTCATTGATGGTTACCGGAAGCGGTTGTTCGCAGTTATTTTGTCTAAAGGTTGTGCTACCAAGTATTAGGCTGAGGGTGCCAATACTTTTGTCTGGCCCATTTTTGGAGTTTTGTGTAAAATGATCAATGATTTGACTTTTTTTTCATTCTCTTTTGTGTTTTTTCATTGCAAGCAAAATAAATGAAGATATTATTACCAAAGCATTTGTGATTGCAATCATTTTCTGGAAGAAATTGAGTATTATCTGACAGAATTGCAGGAGTGCCAATACTTTTGGCCAGCACTGTAGTAATAGCTGACTCTGCCTCAAGATAGGGCAGGAGTAGGGATGACTTTTTTCTAGGTAGCTGAAAATTGTGCAATTATGCTGAAAATAGCTTGTTGGCTAACATCCATTGAAATCAATGGGAGACAGATTTCAGAAATTTTTGGAGGTGTGTTTCAGACAGAAAAAGCCTCAAAATCAGCACCAAAATCATTACTTTAGCTAGTAAATCATCATGACAACTGACAGAGCAGGAGGAATACAAATTGCTGGGGGTGGAACAGAAGATAAAAAGGGCAGAACAAAGGATTTAACATGGGGCGGAACATCAGACACAGTGGAGCATGACCAGATTTGCAGGGGACAGGGCTAGAGAAGCAGGGGGGTGGAATACAAGATGCTTTGGGCAGGAATCAAAGAGATCATTTGGGCCAGTAAAAATGAAGAGTTACGAGGCAAATCCGTATTTGTTCATTTTTTTTTTAAAAGACAAAAAAATTTGGAATATTTGGTTTAAACCTGGTTTGTAAAGAATCGGTTCGCTCATTTCTACTTTTAACAAAGATATCAAGAATCTAATCAAATTTATATTAATAAGTATTTACACTGTAGCGAGTAACATGTATATCCACATCACTTTACATTGCTAAATCACAATTTGTCTATGGTATCTACAGATATTATCTAATGAACAAACTGTTTATGTTAGTTAGAAATTGATATACTTATTTATGGAGTTCTATTAAATAACACTGCACAATTTTCTCTTTGTCATGGTATTGTATTCATGCTTTCATGTAATAACTATATACCCAACACTCTTTAAAAAGATTAACCTTTTTAATGTCAAAGGGTATTGGCTAGATCATATTAACAATATTCAAGTTACACTGTATTTTACATCTTATTGTTCTGTATTCTTCCTGTGAAAAACAAAACGAACACTAAGGTAGATTTTCACATGGTAGCCTTTTGATGAGTATTTGTAATCCAAAACCAGTAGTGTCCAAAACAAGAAAGAATTGCAATTTCTTTGATAATAGTTTTTCACTCTTTATGTTCAACTATTGGCTTTGGCCTAGAAGTAATGACGAGATTTACAGTGATAATAGCAAATGAAATGAGAAAGTAAACATCCCTGGAATATCTTTAGAGTGGATGTGGATGGCACCACCAGTCGGTGCGGAGTAGGGTCCCAACCCTTAAGTGTTATAGATGACAGACTCCGTACACTTGAACTTGAATGCAGTGAAATGTGCTTTATTGGCTCTCAATCATAGTAAGTAGAGTATATGTGACGTTTTGGTCAACACGACCTTCATCAGACTCTACAATAATAATAATAATATAACACAGGGGTCAGAAACCTTTGGCACTCCAGCTGCTGTGAAACTACAACTCCCAAAATGCTCCATTCACTTCCATGGGAGTTCCAAGAACAGCAGAGCAAGTATGCATGCTGGGAGTTGTAGTTTTACAACAGCTGGAGTGCCGAAGGTTGCCTACCCCTGATATAACATAAGGTGACATATATATGAAACTGTATGTACAGTATACAATAGTCCATATACCCATACATGTGATAACATACCTATATATATATATATACAAAAATATACATGAGTTGCATCATATTTAAAAAGAGAAAATCAGAGACACAATATCACGGTGTCAATGTTGACCTGAGGTAGTGGTGAAATACGATGTGACAAGTATTGTCACCAATGGTACACAGGAAGATATATTATATGATATATTGTAATCATATCCTGCAAGGTAAGTTAAGGAAGAGGTAGATATTCAATACACAGATATCAGTGAATCAGATTCAGAGAAGGTGTAGTGTTGTGATAATCCAGTATATTGATAGTTTAGGTCCCTTTGTGAGCATAAAGTGCAAATGTATATTCCTGGAGTAAAGACAGCTAAACAATAGGCTCCTAATACAGTAATAACCTTTGTGTAAATATATGCATAAACACACCTTATTCGGACAAAATGCAGGGAGACCAATCTCCAATACGTGGGGCGCTGAAGACAGGTAAAAAGTGGGATACCGCTATGTAAGAGGTGCTGCCATGACTAAAAAGTGCCCAAATCTAAATAGTAGACCGCATGGGGACGCTGATGACGTCAGCCATCTCCCAGACATGCACAGTATACACTAATCGACGGAAGTGGGGCAGGATGAACCGGAAATAGAGTATAGACAGCCACATACGGTGGCTCAAATGGGACAAGATAGATAAATCTGTCGTTTAAGCGCTAAAACGTGCTATGGAAGCAATATAGAGATACAAAATAGTATTATTTATTAAATCAACGGTCCAATTTCTCAAATTAGTGCTATTGTGTGCTCGAGACTTATGTCTAGTGTATACTACATATCTGTAAATACTCGGATTCGTAATGTGGACTATGAATAGGTATGGTATGCTACTGAGGGTGAGGGCAGGATAGAGGAAAACTCCGGACAAGATAGAGAGTAGAGGTATAGAACGCGGGGGGAAAAGTATATAGAAAGGGAATCAGATGAGGGGAAGAAAAAAAAGAAAAGGAAGAAAGGGGAGGAAAGAAAAAAAAGAAACGAAAAAGGAAAAAGGGGGGACCTGTTACATAGGGGAAAAAGGGGAAAGAGAGGAAATGAAGAGGTGGACCTGTTGAATAGGGGAAAAGGGGAAAAAGTGGGGGGGTTGTTTGAGAAAGGTGGGGGGACAGGAAGGACTAAATTACTGAAATTGAGGATTAACTTCAAGATAGGAATGTCTATGGCATATTACCTCACAATCCAATACACTCTATTACTCAGAGAATACAATCCCTTTTGCAGAAACATCAAGAGGAGGGCACAATTGACCCGGATATGGTTACATATCTTACAAAGACACATCCAATAACCCCAGTCTTTTATGTACTTCCCAAGATCCATAAGAGGTTGGATAAACCTCTGGGTCACCCCTTTGTGGCCTCCACGGGAAGGGGGTGGTTCATATTTTCCCCTTTTGCTGTGTTCATAGAGAAAATAATGACCCCATTGATCAAGAAGACAAAATCTTTTCTTCTTGATACAACAATGTTTCTATCCTTCATTAGGGACTTGGGCACATTACCACCAAACTCCATCTTGGAGACATTAGACGTGGGCGCTCCCGTTGACATCCTCCATTCAACAAACGAAAGACATTCATGCAGCCAGAATTCTATTTGAATCTTCAGACTTACATCCCAATGTCACTAAACTGTGCCTTGATCTCCTACAATTAATACTGGAGGAGAACTACTTTATGTTCCAAGACACTTTTTACATTCAGAAACAGGGTACTGCCATGGGTTCCAATATGGCACCACCTTATGCTAATGGGTATATGTCCTTCTTCAAAGAAAATTTCATCTACACAAATCCTCTCTTCTTACAATACTCCATGTTAGAAGAGATATATCGACGATATCTTCTGTATTTGGTTAGGTTCTCTCGATACTTTACAGCAATTCACCAACTACTTGAACAACATATGGACAGAACTACAAGTCACCTTACATTTAGATTCCACCAACATCAGCTTCTTGGACACAACAGTATATAAAAAAAACAGATAACACCCTAGGCACAGATCTTTTTGTCAAAGAAACAGACAGAAATAGCCTCCTCCACTACACAAGCTTTCAGCCAGTGACTACGAAGAAATCCCTACCTAAATCACAATTCTCCCGCATAACCTGCATTGTAGATGACGCCACAAAAAGGGAGATGCGATTATCAGAGATCAGTAACAAGTTCCGTGATCATGGCTATCCATCATCGGTTCTAACACAATCTCTGAGGAGCATTAATACAGTACAAGACAGCACCCAAACCCCCAAGCCTCAATGACTAACATTTGTGCATACTTACCATCCATTTGCCTACCACATACACCAGATAATTAGGAAACACTGGCATTTACTACAGGTGGCATATCCATAGATTAGCAAATTTCAGGTCCCCTTCCTATCCTGCTATAGGCGGCCCAAACACATCAGGGATAGACTAGTCAGAGCTGATGTGGGTTCAGAAGTGAAACCCTTGAGACAACAATTTTTGAGCACACCCAAAAATGTGAATTACCCATATCTTTCATGTAACCAATGCACCAATGAAATCAAGGGGGATAGTCTGTACCACCCCCTTAATGGCGAAAGAATTCATATCCAGGATTTCTTTACTTGTAACTCTAATTTCATGGTTTACCTGATCAAATGTCCGTGCGGTCTCACATACGTTGGGGAGACCACCCAACGTGTGCGAGACCGCATTAAACAACATAAGTCCAATATAAGATGTTGGAAATTGTTGTTGTCCATACCAGCACATTTCATCAAACAGAAACACACAATAGCACAGTTAAGGTCCTAGAACATATTACTCTCCCAAGAAGGGGAGGCAATAGGATTTTACTTCTGAAAAAGAGAGAAGCCTACTGGATTCACAGATTGCAGACCCTTGAACCCCAGGGACTAAGCCGGGAGTATGAAATCTCGGCATTTATCTAAGAACTGCTATCAGTTTCTGACGATGTGATTTGGATATATTGTTATGATGAATATATTAATTATCTATTCTGTCTTATAGATACGCTGACATTTTGGAATTCTTGCACTTTCCCTTCTGGATCTTCCTCTACAGTTTCCTCCTTCACCACACAATATGGGTTTGTAGCATGGTTAGGGCCTGCCACTTGGCCACTCCCCTCTTTTTTAGTTCCTTTCCCCCCTTTCTCAAACAACCTCCCACTTTTTTTTTCCCCATTTCCCCTATCCTCTTCATTTCCTCTTTTCCCCTTTTTCCCCTATGTAACAGCCCCCACTTTTTCCTTTTCCTTTTTCTTTCTTTTTTCTTTCCTCCCCTTTTCCTTTTTCTTTTTTCCTTCCCCTCATCTGATTCCCTTTCTATATACTTTTCCCCGCGTTCTATACCTCTACTCTCTATCTTGTCCGGAGTTTTCCTCTATCCTGCCTCACCATCAGTAGCATACCATACCTATTCATAGTCCACATTACGAATCCGAGTATTTACAGATATGCAGTATACACTAGACATAAGTCTCGAGCACACAATAGCACTAATTAGAGAAATTGGACCGTTGATTTAATAAATAATACTATTTTGTATCTCTATATTGCTTCCATAGTGCGTTTTAGCACTTAAACGACAGATTTATCTATCTTGTCCCATTTGAGCCACCTTATGTGGCTGTCTATACTCTATTTCTGGTTCATCCTGCCCCACTTCCGTCGATTAGCGTATACTGTGCATGTCTGTGCATGCGGTCTACTATTTAGATTTGGGAGCTTTTTAGTCATGGCAGCACCTCTTACATAGCGGTATCCCGCTTTCTACCTGTCTTCAGCGCCCCACTTATTGGAGATTGGTCTCCCTGCATTTTGTCCGAATAAGGTATGTTTATGCATATAGTTACACAAAGGTTATTACTGTATTAGGAGCCTATTGTTTAGCTGTCTTTACTCCAGGAATATACATTTGCACTTTATGCTCACAAAGGGACCTAAACTATCAATATACTGGATTATCACAACACTACACCTTCTCTGAATCTGATTCACTGATATCTGTGTATTGAATATCTACCTCTTCCTTAACTTACCTTGCAGGATATGATTACAATATATCATATAATATATCTTCCTGTGTACCATTGGTGACAATACTTGTCACATCGTATTTCACCACTACCTCAGGTCAACATTGACACCGTGATATTGTGTCTCAGATTTTCTCTTTTTAAATATGATGCAACTCATGTATATTTTTGTATATATATATATATAATATAAAGGTATGTTATCACATGTATGGGTATATGGACTATTGTATACTGTACATACAGTTTCATATATATGTCACCTTATGTTATATCAGGGGTAGGCAACCTTCGGCACTCCAGCTGTTGTAAAACTACAACTCCCAGCATGCATACTTGCTCTGCTGTTCTTGGAACTCCCATGGAAGTGAATGGAGCATTTTGGGAGTTGTAGTTTCACAGCAGCTGGAGTGCCAAAGGTTTCTGACCCCTGTGTTATATTATTATTATTATTGTAGAGTCTGATGAAGGTCGTGTTGACCAAAACGTCACATATACTCTACTTACTATGATTGAGAGCCAATAAAGCACATTTCACTGCATTCAAGTTCAAGTGTACGGAGTCTGTCATCTATAACACTTAAGGGTTGGGACCCTACTCCGCACCGACTGGTGGTGCCATCCACATCCACTCTAAAGATATTCCAGGGATGTTTACTTTCTCATTTCATTTGCTATTATCACTGTAAATCTCGTCATTACTTCTAGGCCAAAGCCAATAGTTGAACATAAAGAGTGAAAAACTATTATCAAAGAAATTGCAATTCTTTCTTGTTTTGGACACTACTGGTTTTGGATTACAAATACTCATCAAAAGGCTACCATGTGAAAATCTACCTTAGTGTTCGTTTTGTTTTTCACAGGAAGAATACAGAACAATAAGATGTAAAATACAGTGTAACTTGAATATTGTTAATATGATCTAGCCAATACCCTTTGACATTAAAAAGGTTAATCTTTTTAAAGAGTGTTGGGTATATAGTTATTACATGAAAGCATGAATACAATACCATGACAAAGAGAAAATTGTGCAGTGTTATTTAATAGAACTCCATAAATAAGTATATCAATTTCTAACTAACATAAACAGTTTGTTCATTAGATAATATCTGTAGATACCATAGACAAATTGTGATTTAGCAATGTAAAGTGATGTGGATATACATGTTACTCGCTACAGTGTAAATACTTATTAATATAAATTTGATTAGATTCTTGATATCTTTGTTAAAAGTAGAAATGAGCGAACCGATTCTTTACAAACCAGGTTTAAACCAAATATTCCAAATTTTTTTGTCTTTTAAAAAAAAAAAAGATGAACAAATACGGATTTGCCTCGTAACTCTTCATTTTTACTGGCCCAAATGATCTCTTTGATTCCTGCCCAAAGCATCTTGTATTCCACCCCCCTGCTTCTCTAGCCCTGTCCCCTGCAAATCTGGTCATGCTCCACTGTGTCTGATGTTCCGCCCCATGTTAAATCCTTTGTTCTGTCCTTTTTATCTTCTGTTCCACCCCCAGCAATTTGTATTCATCCTGCTCTGTCAGTTGTCATGATGATTTACTAGCTAAAGTAATGATTTTGGAGCGCTGAACATGGAGGGTCGCATGTGAGCAGAGCTCCGGTTAGAGCCGCTCATCTATCCTGAGTTACATCCTGACTTACCGGTGCCCGGGGTAGCCGTCCGCAGGAACGCACATTTGGGGCCCTCCTCTTGGTCCCGGGACTCCCGTTCTGCCGGTATCCTCCTCCGCTGGGTGGTAGTCGGTGGCCGCTACACGTGGCCGGCGGCTGGACACTTTCACCTGCGCCGCCGGAGCTGCTCTGTCCCGTGCCGCGGGGGCTTGGAGCTGCCGTTGTGGGGCTGCGCTAGTGGACCGGCCTGGAGCTGTGCGGGCACTGCTGAGGCCGCTGAGCCTACTGTCGCCCGGGTGGCGGTTTCCCCTCTCTCCACGTGGTGGGTGGCCATCTTCATCCTGATCGGGTCGGCCATCTGCTGATGGGGGGAGCGCTGAGTCTGGAGTTCCTGTTTGTCACCCCGCTGACTGCTCTTCTGGGAGGCTTTTCTTATAATCCGGTGAAGGTTGCGGTATGTACTACTGGACTGTTGAGTTACCATATGTCCTCCTATAGTTCCTCCTGGCAGCCTATGTACTTCATCACTCCGCTACTGGCCTTCTTGGAGGCTTTACTTATAATCCAGTGACTGATGCTACCGGCACTATTGGATCGTTGAGTTACCATCCGTCCCTTCTTAGTTCCTCCTGGCAATTTGTCTATTTCACTGCTCCGCTGACGGCTCTCTCGTGGTGATATCGCTCATAATCCAGAGTCTGTTGCCATCGATACTATTGGATTGTTGAGTTACCGTCTGTCCTCGGCTGGCTGATTGGCCCTGGTGGCCCGACATAGAGGCTCCTACTGTGCAACTGCTATTAGCCAGAGACCTCGTTTATAATCCTCTGGGACCGGCCCGGTCTTGCTACCATCACACCTCCCCCTCTGCCAACATATCCACCCGTACGGAGCGCAGGAAGAGCGGCCGCCGACTCTCTAAAATGAGTCGCCCGCAATCAACCTCTGTCTCTGATCGCCTGAGGGGGTTCTCCAGGGCAGCATCCTCTTCTACATCATCATCGCTTGAGGCAGCCTCTCCTGCCCTTCCAGAGGAGGACACCGAGCCCATTTTAAAGCAAGTTACTGGGCAGCTACTGGAGGCGATCCATGCCGGCACTTCCTCGCTGACCGGGAAAATTGAGGAGGTCAAAATCGACCTGGGCCTGCTCCGCCAGGACTTTCAGACCTTGCGAGGCAGGGTGCGTGAGGTGGAGGATCGGGTCTCTCAGGTAGAAGACACTGTTAACCCACTTCCTGCCAAGTTTCAGGAGCTGGAGAGAGCTGCAAGTTTGTGGACACAGCGTGCGGATGACCTGGAGAATAGATTGCGACGAAACAACCTCCGTATCCTGGGCCTGCCGGAGCGGGCGGAGGGTGAAGATCCTCGGGCCTTTGTGGAGGGGGTGGCTGAAAAATGTCTTACCGGAGGCTCACTTCTCGCCAATCTTTGCAGTGGAACGGGCCCATCGGGTTCCGGCTAAGCCGCCGCCCCCAGGGCGCACCTCCTCGACCCTTGTTGGCCCGTCTCATAAACAGCACGGATCGAGATACGGCGCTGCGGGCTGCACGCCAGGCCGGCGAGCTTAAATACAACGGAGCTGCAGTAGCCATGTTTCCAGATTTCTCGGCGGCGCTCCAGAAGACCCAGGCATCCTTTGTGGCCGTTAAGAGGCGACTGAGAGAAAAGGCTATACTATACTCCATGATTTACCCAGCGCGTCTTCGGGTCCTCCATGACGGCAGGTCCCTATTCTTTACTTCGCCAAAGGATGTGGAGGACTGGCTATCTCTTCTACCTCGATCTCCGAGACAATGATCCTGACGGCGTGTGGTGAGAGGTCCGATCGGACCATACATAGGGACTTATGTATTACGGGATGTCCTTGTTTATTGTATAAGTAGTTTTATGAAAAGTGCGGTTCTGTTATTATAGTATCCTGTAGCCTTATAGTTACCTGGGCTGGCGACCCCCGGGGTGCCGGTGTATGCTACTTACTCATGTGAACCTGGCTCTGTTGAATAGTATATCCCCTAGCCTATTGATCATCTATACCTTTAAGACAGTGCCCCGTATACCAACCACTTTGGGTGCACTTCTTCCCCCGTAAATTGTAGCCACGGTTAATTTAACGCATATTGTTTGTTTATGCCAGCAAGATGTTTCACACCCTTTAGGGGTGTAATGGTTCATTTCGTTTGTATATTGTTCTTAGGTTGCTGCACACCACTCTGTGTCTCACTCAGCCACGCACTACACACTCATAGCCGGGTCACTTTTGGGGTCCTGAACTGCCATGATTACATTACATTCTTAGACGACCATGGCGTCCTTTAGTGTACTATCTTGGAATGTGAGGGGCCTGGGCAGCCCACGAAAGAGGTCGTTGGTTTTTTCTCAGATTAGGAGGGCTGACCCACACCTCATATGCCTTCAGGAAACTCATTTGGCTCCAGACAATTCCAGACGACTTCAGAAGCCATGGGTTCAGTGGGCGGCTCACTCTACACATACTTCCTATTCCAGGGGGGTGTCCATTTTGGTGCATCGTAGACTCAGGTGGGAGCCAGGCCTCATTGTAAAGGACCCCGAGGGACGATACGTTTTTGTCCAAGCCTGGGTTGACTCTGTCCTGTATGTTATCCTGGGTGTGTATTTGCCACCGGCGTCTGATCTCGCTGTGCTCCAGCAGGCTGCACAGTTTGCGACCCGATTCCCTGGGGCTATTGCATTATGTCTGGGTGACTTTAACAAAGTTATGGATATTGCCTTGGATCGGTTCTCTGCGGAACCGGGTTCCCCCCTCTCTGCCTCGCCCTACTACAATGGCCGGAGTGATCCGTGAATTGGGGTGGTTGGATTTGTGGCGGGTCCGGTTTCCGGAGGCCCGCACCTTTTCCTGTCACTCTGCCAACAGACATACTCTGTCCAGGATTGACCATGCTTTTGGAAATACTAAAGCATATTCTTGGTTGCAGACCATATCCTATTTACCCAGGGCAGTGTCTGATCATTCCCCGTTGTTCCAATAACAGTAGGGCGGCGCCCCAGCCCCGACCGGGTGGGCGAACCCACCCCTTATGGTTGAGACTATTTGTACCACAGACGATACCTGCCTCAGCGTTTTTGACCACCCCAACCCCCCTCCTCTGGGGCTGAAGGCATATCTTAGGGGTTGTATTAAGTCCTCCATTTCCTTTGTAAAGAGGGAATCCTCGCTGTTGGAGACCACCTTAGCGACCCAGTGTGCCTCGCTCGAAGCCGCCTACGTGGCTAATCCAACTGATGAGGCTAGATCCCAATGGTTGCAGATGGGTAGACAATATCTGCATATACTGCATGACAAGGCACGTAGGTCTATGTTTTTTAGCAAACAGAAGTTTTACGAACTCGGTAACCAGTCAAGCAGCTTTCTAGCTCAACTGATACATCAAAACACAGCCTCACCTGCAATACTACGAGTACATTCAGAGACGGGGGAGGTACTGTCCAATAGCTTGGCCATTAGTGACAGATTTTATAGGTATTACAGTGAGTTGTACCTCTCCAAGCTTAGAGTCACTGATGGAGAGCTTGCTACCTATTTGGGTTTGATCCCCCTTCCTACATTGTCAGAAGACCAACGTGAATCTTTAGATTCCCCTTTTACGCTAGAGGAGCTATCGGGAGCCCTGGCAGATATGGCAAAGGGCAAATCACCGGGTCCGGACGGTATCCCGGTGGAGGTTTACGCCCAGTATGGGGGCCTGCTTCTCCCGGTGTTGCTTGAATGTTACAATACTGCCTTTGTGGGCCGCAGTCTCCCGGAGTCCTTTTATGACGCCACCATTATCCTGTTACTTAAGCCTGACAAGGATCCGCTGGACTGTGGCTCATATAGGCCTATATCACTGCTTAATATAGATTATAAACTCCTTACTAAAATGTTGGCGAAAAGGCTAAATTCTGTTGTTCTCGACCTTGTCCATCCGGATCAGACAGGCTTTATGCCTGGAAAATCCACATCGGATAATCTTAGAAGGGCTCAGGTGATAACTCAGATTGGGGCATCATCCTCACATGACTGGGCGGTGGCTTCTTTAGATGCAACAAAGTCGTTCGACTCTGTCGAATGGCCTTTCCTATTGCAGGTGTTGCGGGGATACGGATTTGGAGAGGGGTTTATTACCTGGATTTCCCTTCTATACTGTTCCCCTAGAGCGGCGCTGTCAATTAATGGCACGTTGTCTTCCTACTTTCCTTTGGGTAGGGGTACAAGACAAGGATGTCCATTGTCACCGCTATTGTTTGCTTTGGCGGTGGAACCCTTGGCGATACTGCTTCGGAATGACCCCATATATAAAGGCATATTGATAGGCACCCGGGAGGAGAGAACAGCACTCTATGCCGATGACTTACTCCTGTTTATGAGCGACCCCTCCCGGTCCCTGCCCAGAGCCATGGCTATAATTGACGAATTTGGTAATTATTCTGGCCTGCGAACCAATTGGACTAAGTCCTCATACATGCATATTGGCCGCGCATCAAGTGTAGCTGAGGGAAATGTGGTATGTGGATTGACTACAGTCTCAACTTGCAAATATCTGGGCATCTTTATATCTAGGGACCATAGGTGTTTTTTGGAACAGAACATTTTTCCACTCATCTCGCACTTTAGGGTTAAGTTTAATCTTTGGGCTACATTGCCTTTGTCGGTGGCTGGTAGAATCAACCTTGTTAAAATGATAGTACTACCCAAATGTCTATATGCTATAAGCCATTCTGCTGTGTCCGTGCCCCTTAGATTTTTTAAACAAATGGACTCCCTCATTATCTCCTTTATGTGGGGAAACTCTAGATCTAAGCTTAGGTTGTCATCTCTACAACGACCGAAGCAGCTCGGGGGCACATCACTCCCTGATCTGTTTCTTTACTACCTAGCAGGACAGCTCCGTTTTATTAGGAAGTGGCTCTCATCTGATTCCCTACCGGGGTCCGAGGCACATCTGGCTCACCACCTGGGTTTGCGTAATTTGTGGCCGGTGTTGGAACACCCGGCCATGTTCAGGGGGAGATTGTTGCCCATCCATACCCTGGCTGGACAGGTCTGGCGTCAGGCGAAAAAGGTGTCCGCCTATTCTGATATACCTGCAGAGACCCCGCTTTGGCACAACCCTGGTCTGCCGACGTTATTTGCCCTGCCTGGCGCCCAGGCCTGGTCGCAGTATGGCGTGTCCTCTCTCAGTGACCTGTATATACAAGGGGTTTTTAAAACATTTGACTCGCTGAGCTCCTCCTATGGCATCCCTAGAACACAGTTCTTTAGATATCTACAGATTAGACATGCACTCTCTTCTCAGTTCCCGGATCGATTGGACAATATATCTGAGTATCCGCTTATCGGCATACTTCGCTCACAGGGCCCTGTGGGTTTGATATCTACTTTATATGCACATCTGATACAGGCCAAGATATCCACATTGGACGCCCCGGCCCTGACGCGGTGGTGCATCAATATCCCAACTCTCACAAATGAGATGTTTCAAGACATCCTTGAATCTCCTCAACATGTGTCACCTTCAGCTAACAACAAACTGATTCAAACATATATTCTACACCAATGTTACTTGACACCTTCCCGTCTCTACAAAATGGGACGTCTGCCCAACCCAGGATGCCTTAGGTGCCCTTGTCTACAGTCAGACTTTTGGCATATGATTTGGGAATGTCCGATCATACAATGTTTTTGGAAAGGGGTCGTGGATCTCCTGGTGGAAGTTCTGGCTAAACCTATACCATTAACCCCAGAGATATGCCTTTTCGGTGTATTAGATGAAGAATTATGGCAACACCATGTTAGAATCCTTTTGAGGGAATCTTTATTTTATGCTAGGAAAGCTATCGCACTGCGATGGATGGCTCCGAAACCCCCATCAGTATCTCAGTGGAAGAAACTTGTTAATACTGTTCTTCCTTATAACCAGATTGTGTATAAAGGGAGAGGGTGCCCTCAGAAATTCCATAAGGTGTGGGGAGCATGGTGCAATTCTCCGGTAACCCAATATACGGCTCCCTCATTGCGTTCTGCCATTCATTTACTCATGCCGTGAGGGGTGCGAGACACCGGGAGTATCCACGACCTCTCATTTTGGAGAGTATCCTTGTTGTTACCTTTGACTTATTAACTGCATGTTTTGTACATGATAACTGATGTATACTGTATTGTGCATGTCCTGATTATATCCTCTCTGTACCGAGTCTGAGTTGTGGGGTCCGGTGGGACGAGGGCCTGGCGAGGTGGGATGTGGTGTGTTGAGTGAATTTACATTTAAATTCTCGTTTTCTGGTGCGCAACATGTTATGTATATGTTTTGATTCCTTTTCTTGTGTCTGATACGCAATTTTCAATAAAACGAGTTTTAAAAAAAAGTAATGATTTTGGTGCTGATTTTGAGGCTTTTTCTGTCTGAAACACACCTCCAAAAATTTCTGAAATCTGTCTCCCATTGATTTCAATGGATGTTAGCCAACAAGCTATTTTCAGCATAATTGCACAATTTTCAGCTACCTAGAAAAAAGTCATCCCTACTCCTGCCCTATCTTGAGGCAGAGTCAGCTATTACTACAGTGCTGGCCAAAAGTATTGGCACCCCTGCAATTCTGTCAGATAATACTCAATTTCTTCCAGAAAATGATTGCAATCACAAATGCTTTGGTAATAATATCTTCATTTATTTTGCTTGCAATGAAAAAACACAAAAGAGAATGAAAAAAAAGTCAAATCATTGATCATTTTACACAAAACTCCAAAAATGGGCCAGACAAAAGTATTGGCACCCTCAGCCTAATACTTGGTAGCACAACCTTTAGACAAAATAACTGCGAACAACCGCTTCCGGTAACCATCAATGAGTTTCTTACAATGCTCTGCTGGAATTTTAGACCATTCTTCTTTGGCCAATTTCTCCAGGTCCCTGAGATTTGAAGGGTGCCTTCTCCAAACTGCCATTTTGAGATCTCTCCACAGGTGTTCTCTGAATCTGATTCACTGATATCTACTGTATATATTGAATATCTAGCTCTTCCTTAACTTGCCTTGCAGGATATGATTACAATATATCATATAATATATCTTCCTGTGTACCATTGGTGACAATACTTGTCCCATCGTATTTCACTACTACCTCAGGTCACCATTGACACGGCGATATTGTGTCTCTGATTTTCTCTTAAATATGATGTGACTCATGTATATTTTTGTATATATATATAGGTATGTTATCACATGAATGCGTATATGGACTATAGTATACTGTACATACAGTTTCATATATATGTCACCTTATGTTATATTATTATTATTATTATTATTATTATTATTATTATTATTGTAGAGTCTGATGGCCGTGTTGACCGAAATGTCACATGTACTCCAATTACTATGACTGAGAGTCAATAAAGCACTTTTCACTACATTCAACTTCAAGTGTACGGAGACTGTCATCTACATCCCTAGATTATAGTCCACCAGGACAGTACATTGACAGACTGTTCATTTTCCTCTATTGTTAGTTTAGAATATCTCCAGTAGAAACAAATGCATACAACCTCTATAAAAGGGAATCTGCAGCCAGTTGTTTTGACCTTACAAAACAACTGACAAAGCCAGGTATGGTCAGTGGAAAGAAGGTTACAAATGTGTATCAGGATACGTTTAATGAAAGGATTGCTGTAAAGAAAGTGTTTCTACTGCAAGTGCCATGGATGCTAGACCTAATACTGAAGTGCTATGGATACTTTGCATTGAGTTGCTCCATAGTCCTTCTTCCTTGCTTTTAAATATCTGTACACTTATTTTTTACTGCCCCTCCCCCTTGTTTCTATAGTGGGGTGGTGTGAGGGTTAAACTTACTAATTGCGTTATTTGGTAATTATAGTGACCTGTGCTGTCCCACATGATCTGCTTCCAATCTGCCACATGTCACTGGGTTATTCAGTGAAGCAGAACTCAGGTTTCAACGTATTTGTATGATAGGTTCATTCTGAGGCATACACTGAAAGCCTGGGTTCTGCTTCAGTGAATAAACCCAGTGACCTGCGGCAGCTTGGAAGAAGGTCACATGGGGCAGTGCAGGTCACTATATCTATGGAATTGCACAACTAGTACATTTAACCCTAATTGAGGGGGGGGCAAAAAAAAAGGGGACTGCTGCTTTAAGTGACAGCTTCCAATATGATCCTATGGAACTCAGAATGAGGCTCTTGTAGGAATATACTGAAAGCCTGAGTTTTGTTTCAGCGAATAACTTGCGGCACCTTAGAAACAAATCATGGAGGGGCAGTGCTGAAGTCTATAACTATAGAATTACACAAGTAAGTTAAACCTTTACACCACTCCACTGAACCACCAATGTTGAAAAGAGGGAGGCAATAAAAAAGTGGACTGATACTTTAAGTGACATCTGTAGTGTTCTTCTTGTTGGATGCTTCCGATCAGAGGGGAGTGACTGCGGAGCAACTTAATGCACAGTACACCAATCATCATGTCTTTTTTTTTTATCAAAAGCAACCTCAAAGGTCCTCACCTGCTGTCCACTGCCTATCTAGCTTGTTGCAATATTGCATTGAATTGGTTTCATGAGAAATTGAGGTTCTCAACCAGATTTGAGTGGATATATATGTGCATTCACTCCACCCACCTTGGATGCAAATTGTGCATACTTTCACATGCAACATTTTCTTAACTGCATAGATGCACTAGACAGTAAACATATCTGTGTTAACCACTTCCGTACCGCTCATAGACTATATACGTCCAAGTGGTGGTTGTCTAGTTCTGCAAGGATGTACCAGTACGTCCAGCAGAACTAGCTCTACTGCATCCCCCCCACTGTACTGAGCTCGGAGGTCACGCTGTCAATAGACAGCGGAGACCTTAAAGCTTTGCCCAGGGACCACTCTGTGTGGTCTCCAGGTCTGTGATCGCTGTGACACACCGTCACAGCGATCGCAATGACAATCAGCACATGAGCCGATTGCTCCGCTGTGTCCCCACCCCCTTCCTGTACTTAGCTCTGAAGTCCCACTGTTAACAGAGAGCAGGGACCTCAGAGCTTTGCCTGGAGACCACTCTGTGTGGCTTCCAGGCATGAGATCGCTGTGACAGCCAGTCACAACGATCACATTGTCTGGCACATGAGCAGAATATGCTCCTCTGTGCCCCTCCCCCTTCCCTCCATCCCCCTTGCACACAGCTCCGAAATCTCTGCCGTCAATTGACATTAGGGATCTCAGAGCTTTGCCCGGAGACCACTCTGTGTGGTCTCCAGGCATGTGATCACAATGGCTGAACACCGATCTCACTCTCCTTAGCCAAGCAGAGAGGGAGATCGGCACTTCTGCCTCCACCCCCAGCAATACTCCGTGGTCAGCTGTCAGAAGACAGCTATGATCACAGAGTTTTGCCCAGAGACCACCCTGATTGGGCATAGTGGTCTATGGGGCATGTGAGCACTGTGACAGCCTGTCACACTGCTCACATAAAGTAAGTAATAAAAAGATAAAAAGTGGCTTCTAATCTCCCTTTCCTCAGATCCTGATTTATCATATAAAAGCAGAGTTTTTTTTGTGCTATATACATGAAGGTTATTGTCATACTTTTAGGGTGCAGACATGCAGTGGCTCTGGACGCACATAGAATAGGAAAGAAATGTATTGATTATAGTCTACAACTTGTTACTGGTCATCTGACGTACAGTCAGAGCCACTGCATGTTTCTGCAGCCTAAAATACATTTGTCATATAAAAGCAGATTTTTTTGTGCTATATACATGAAGGTTATTGTCATTATTGTTATTGTATGGTGTCAGCAAACGAGCTATGGAAAATTTGGCCTCCGGAAGCCAGTTTGCGCACCATTCATTGCAGGCTCTGCTGTAGGACCAGCAAGTAAGGAATGCACCTACATTATGTATCTATGAACACGGAATAAGTTGCTAAATATATTATCAGGTGTGTTTCTCAAGTAGCACTCACCAGATTTTAAAAATAGTCACCTGAATTCACATATTTCGGAAAAAATGTAGTTTTCATTTTTTTTCCACCAAATTCATTGAACTCATGGAAAAAACCAGAGGTCCAATATCTTTTATATGTCCTTTATTGAATACCTTAGGGGGTCTAATTTATTGAGTGGAGTCATTTTGGGGGTGTTCATACTGTTTTGGGCCTTCACAGCAGCTGTAATGATAGTATGGTGTCAGCAAACCAGCTATGGAACATTTGGCCTTCAAAAGCCAGTTTGCGCACCATTCATTGCAGGCTCTGCTGTAGGCCCACATAATGGATAAAATACTCAAATGTGCTCTATATACAAACAGAAGAAATAAGAAAATATATTTTAGAATATATATATTTATTATAATTTATTTTTTTGAGGTTATCATGTGTTTAAATGTGGGAAAAAAGCATTTTTTTTTTTTACTTTTTTTGCCCTTTTCCCTCTATATTTTTGTAAAAAGTAAAATGCATTGCTTATTTTGTTATAAAATGTGAAAGCCCATTATGTTCTGAGAAAATAGAGACCAAATACATGTAGGTTGGCACAGTAATAGAAAAGCAGTTTCCAGTTAAACTGTAAAATGGCTAAAACTTGAAAATGTACATGGTCTGGATGGGCTGGAAGGGGGGTAAAGCATCTGGTATGGAAGTGGTTAAGAAGCCGTTGAACTCTGGCTACAGTTATTACATTTACAAGTGCATCTCAATAAATTAGAATATCTTTGAAATGTTCATTCATTTCAGTAATTCAGTAATACAATTCATAATCACCATCTTCCATGATTGTGTGTCCTACTGAACCAGACTGAGGGACCATTTAAAAGCTTAGGAAACCTTGGCAGGTGACACACTGAATTTACAATACTGAACTTTTTCACAATATTCTAATTTTCTTAGATTTGGGTTTTCATTTACAGAAATAAAACACTTGAAATAGAACACTCTGTGTGTGAAGAATCTAGAAAATATAGGGGGTCACTTTTAATTTTATTACTGAAATAAAGATATTCTAATTTATTGAGATACACCTGTATTAACAGTATGTCTCAGTGGTGCTGTTGGCTGACAGTAATTGACAGTTTATGATTGTAGATATTGGAGCCTATGGAAGCACTGAGGATGCTGGCATCCTCAGGGCTTCAAGAATGGGTCAGTGGCTTCTTAACAAACAACTGTCCCCGCTCACTACTTGGCTCTCCTGGACCACCTATACCCTTCATCATTACGGAAGATGAGGGGTATGGACTCTCTCTACATGTAACGTACCCTTTCCCCATACAATTACTGGATGAATGACAGAATGCATTCAATAACCAACTCAGCAGTGCCAGCAGATATATTGAGTGCACATTCAGGACCTGTGAACAAATGGAGAGTTTTTTGTTCTGGTATACAGATGGCTGTGGAGAATGTGAACTTGTTCATCTAAGCCAACATAATGCTCCACAACTTCACCAGGATTCAGGATGCCACCTTTGACTTTCATGTGGAGCATCAGTTTACCCCTTCATCTTTTTCTTTGGACCATATAATGTATGGAAGTTGAGCCTGGCAATTCGGGATCTGTATGCAGACTACTTCATGACTCCAGAGGGGTCTGTTCCATGGCAGCATGACCTCATCCACTAGGGTTGGAGAGTTTTTGGACCATTGGAAAGTTTACTTTTTCAGACATTTGTTTTACAGTTCAAACGTTGCTAGTTTTGCTTTAGTTAGTGTAGGAAGCAAGACAACGATATGGGCTGCAAGCTTACATTTTTTTGACATTTTTTTGTATCTTTTTTAAGGTACATTATTTTGGAGTTTCCGTTTTGATGTATTTTAATGTTTTCAAAAAACATTTTTGACAAAATTTAGCATTTTTAAATAATTTTGGCAAAAACATGGCAATACCTCATTAACAAAATGGTTTCCAGTAAATAAAATTCTAAGGTGTCTGTGTGTGTTACTTGATAAAAATATGTATTTCCAGCTCTGTAATTCATAACATAGTTAATTGGCGTTTTAAAGGGTACCTGAGTTTTCATGAAAAGTTCAAATATATGCAGGGTTTTGCTGGACAAAACGTCCTTTGGCTGTATACATGGTGTCCTATCAATTTCTTCTGCTAATAATGTCTTCATTATGGCTGTAGCACATTTTACATTTCTCTCAAAGGCTGGGGGCATGTACAATAAGGAGCAATCTTCCCCCCTATCCATTACTACTACTACTGGTTTCACGTGTAGTTCTGCTAGGAGTAACTGTAAAATATCAAACACATAGCTGAGAAAAGTCTAAGAGAGCATGATATAAGAAATTCAGGGCCACTAGACTGCACATATAGTGCATGATGCAGCTAAAAAGATCACTGACACAAAAGAAGAGAAATCTGAGCGCAATAAGGAAGGCTGTTTACTGTCTATGACTAACATCCCCACAAGAATAATACAAGCAGTCAGAAGTAGATACAAATACATAAGTAGACTTTTCTTACATTGTAATATGTGTGTGGGGAAACAGCCCCCACCCCCATATTCAATGTGTAAAAGGACCATTCCTTCCTCTTTCCACTCACTGTGAATCCATCTTGGTTTTTTAATGGAATCTATGGATGGGACTTCTCCAGTAACAGGGAAAGAACAGCAAATTAGCTAGAAGGAAGACACCTAGTGACAACTAGTTTTTTTTTTCAAGCAAAAAACATTTTTAAATAAAGAAAAGTTAATGACCATTTTAAAAATAGAAACTTTTAGTTACCTACAGACAGATGCATAAACCTTTATAATGGCATTCCCTTGAATTCAGATATCATATGTCCCCATATTGAAATGTGGTAATGGTTCCCTCCATCATGTTTTTAGAAAGTCAAGGATTTTCAATGAAAAATTCACACTCTGCCTCACCAAGGTGTTTTAATATGGTGCTTATTGTGAGCAACAAGGAGCCAATGTATTAAGACAAGTGTATAGTACAGTATTCCAGTCAGTGCAGCCATGTTGGATTGAAATACCCCAAAATTATTAAGAGGTTTACACTTCTTGATAATTTGGGAGTATTTTATATGGCCAGTGAAATTGTAATCTAATCCAGTTTGGGGGTTGGCATAGGTTTCAGGCATTAAGCTTTTATTTTGCACAAGTAAACTTGGTGGATTATACAGCCCCACCCCATCACTGCCTACTTTTAAGAAAAGTGGCAAGTGCTGTTCAAACAGGGGGAAAGCTGCAATTTTATGGCCATGAATCAAAAATTGTTATGTTTTGACATGCCTTATAAAAATCAGTCCCCATATTTTTCTATGTGTTTATATCAGACAACTGATATAAATAAATTGAAAAATCCTCTATATACCTGAGTGACAAAATGTGCTGCCTGCAGCCACCAATAATTGAAGCTCAATCCATAGGAATTAAATCATCCTTCAATTAATTCTATGGAAACTATAATAATCTCCTTACATGGTGCTCTCCCTAGTGGCAGCAGCAGGAAAATTCTGTGAATTAGTGTCGGGAAGCAGAAGATCAGCCCTACCCCACGGGCCTCATAGGGTTGGTCTATATGGTTGGGATACCACTACTTGGACCCCATCTTTCAGCATGGATGAATGGTTCTCTGGTTGTCCATGTCCAGCAATCTAAATACAAGTCTTTGATTGTGCCCAAGGAAGGTGTATAAAATTCTAATATAGAATGTCTCAAAGCACAACCAAATAGAGCTGTATTGCTGTTAAAATGCAGTGCACAGAGCAGGAAGATGATGGGTTCATCTAATGTAATCAGTGGATGCTTTACAGTGGATGGAATTATCTGCTTACTTCTCTGTTCACTGTATTTTAACAGCAATAAGGCTACTGATATTACCTGATCTTTAGCGTTGCAGATATAGATGACCTATCCTGCCAAAACTTTCAGACCGGCCATCATAGCCAGGTCTCAGCAGCTGTATTATACAGTATTAACCCCTATCATGCCTCACACAAACCTGTGCATGGACGCCGCCTTCTTGCTTTTGAGCGGAACAAGATTGATATGTCATTCTGGAGCTTATTGAAGGCTCCCAGGCTTGTCATCAGTACAGTTCTATTGCAGGCTGTGCTAGACAGCCTGTAATGAAAGCATAGGCATTTTATAATACATTACAATGCATTAGCATTTAGTGTATTGTATTAATGAGCAGACCTTCTCTGTTTCAAGACCCCTAGGGGGTCCAAAAATAAAATTTAAAAGTAAAAAGTTAAAAAAAAAGTTTAAATCACCCCCCTTTCTCTAGATCAGATATAAAAATAAATAAATGACTGGTCGTTCTACCTTCCCCCTGATGCTCCCCTTCCCCCTCCTTATCTCCCTCATGTGTCTTCCCGATTGTTGTTCCCGTTGTGTGTTCCCCTTGTCGGTTTTGTCCGTCCCTCGGTTCTATGCAGATGTTGTTCTCATATACCTGGGCCTTCGCCCCATTATTAGTATATTGTGTTTCAAAACAGTGGGCGGGGTTCTCCCCTAGCCTTTTGTGTTTGGCCGAGGCCTGTGCGCCTCTGCGCTTTTGTGGGTTTATATTGCCTTTTGGTTTCTTTTCTCTTTCTCCTCCCTCTTATTTTGTATTGTATAGAACATTCTTTAATAAAAATTGATTAAACATAAAAATAAATAAATTAAGTAAAACACACACATTAGTTATCCCTATGTCTAAAAATATCTGTTCTACAAACTTAAAATAAAATAAAAACTAAACATATTTTTCCCATATGGTGAATGCCTTAGCAGGAAAAGAAGTCTAAGAAGCCAAACCTTTTTTTTTTTTTTTTTTTAATCATTTCACATAAAAATTTGGGAAGTAGTTAAATTCACTACTACGTGAACATAAAAACTGAAAAAAATTCTATTGATCACTGTTTGGATCAAATGATGGATCCAAACAAAGGGCAAACTACCGCACTGCACTGCAACCACTGCAAAAATTACTAAGTGTTTGTCCAGGTAATAGTTAGCAACAGGATCTCTACATACACAGAGGTTGCAGAATTTATGTCACATCACCAGGACTACTGTAGCCAATCACTGGCCTCAACCGAACACCTTAAGATTATTGATATTCTCCTGATCCTATCAGAGTAACATGAACACTATAGCCACTATTCATCTAAATAAAGACTTGTTGACTATCTGTGTGTTGGAGCAAAGGGGTGGAGACAGGTAGATATCTTATCTATTTTAATTTTAATGCCTCACCTGCCACTGGCTTTGTAAAATATGAAACCCATACAACCCCTTCAAAATGCAGCTAGATTGTATTTCCTTTCTTTGGAAGTCGAATAAAACTGGCATTTATTTTTTTAATATCAATTAACTTTTAATTAATAAAATATAGAACAACATAAACATGCTTTAAATTGAAAAAAAAATTTAGAAATGCACCAAAATCACTAGTGCCGACAAGGTGATTATGATAATATAAAACAAAATAAAAAAATAAAAATAAAGATTACAAAAAAAAAAAAAATCAGGTAACACATCATTAAATGCAGTTAAGGATCCACCAACCTGCTGAAGAACTTCCTCAACCTGCTCCTAGCTCCCCAGGGTGTTGTAGTTTCCGGGAAAACTGAGGACAGTCCAAAAGGTCCTTGGCTCTATAAAGAGCTTGGGCCAGAATTACAGCCTGCAAAGAGAGGGTTGCTGGATGGCCCATCCTGAGTAAATGAAGGATCAGTGAATGGGCCAGGTAGAGTATATGAAGGCCCCATAATGACCAGACACCTAGGCAAGGATGCTGTCATATGGCCATCCTGCTCCTGCGGCTGGCCCAACGACATTGGTTATTGGCACAAAGAATTAGGCCAGACATTTATGTAGGGACCTTAAGGAAAGAGGCAATGTCCATATGCAGTCTAAATTTGCGCTTCAGGGGTCTCTTTTAAAACGGTGTATTAGTGACTTCAGGTAAATGTTTTCTTTCCCTTCAGTTGAAATGTTTTGCAAATACTCTGACACCTTGGCATCAATAAGCCCCTTTACCTGCTAGTTGAGGGTAGACGGGTTTGAGAAAGAGAACATGTTAAAATGCGCACCTCAGTGGTGGGACTGTGGCTCAATCCCTTCTTGAGCTTCATCCTGTGTCTCATCCAAAAAAAAAAAAAAAAAGAGGGGTACAAATACAGAATATTGAGACAAAATTAATGAAAGCTTATATAATAAGAAACTAAGGGGCCTATTAACTTCAGCCTTTTCCAGACAGAAAAGAAAACTAAGACTGTGTTTACTTCTGCATCAGAACCTCTGTGACAAATTTTGATGTTTTTGATGGGAGAAATAGTGCTGCATCATATTAAAGGGAATCTGTTAGGTCAATCTCGGACACTAAACCACCCACAGGTCCTTATAGACCTGGGGTTTAGTGTCCCAAATGGCCCTGTTGTAATGCAATCCGCAGGCGCATTAAAAATAAAAAACCTTTATACTTACCTAGAGAACAGTCCGATGTACGCTGTTCAGCCAAGAACAGTCCGGCTTATTCATGTGCTTCTTTGTTGGCACGCTCCCGTTGCATGCGCTGTTCTTCAGTGAAGCCAAAGATGGACACCCCGGCTTCACTGCGCAATTGCAATGGGGCATGCACACCGAAGCCAAGGTGTACTCTTCCGGCTTCATTGAAGAACTGCGCAGGTGTGGGGAGTACAGCAGCAGGGTGAGTATAAAGCTTTTTTACTTTTAATGCGGCCATGGATTGCGTTATAACAGGGTGATTTGGGAAACTAAGCCCCAGGTCCATATGGACGTGTGGGTGGTTTAGTGTCCCAAAATGCCCTGACAGATTCTCTTTAAACGAACATATGACTAAGCCAGTGGCGTAGCTAGGGGAGGGCAAACACAGTGACCCATTGACTGTATAGTGGTAAGTACAAGCTCTGCACAGGGCTCTGCTAGCGAATACAGCACAGGAAACATTTAGTGACCTACAGGTGACATCTCTGACTGTAATTGTTCACATTCTCTATCTCTATCTGTACTGGGCCACCATGGCCACTTCTTCCAGCTGTGACATGTCTCTGTAAAGTTTGCAACACAGACATCTTTGGCTCCTCACTATTCCAGGTGCCTGACCAATATTGTCCTTACCTACACAAAAGTCTCCATACTGCTGCTACCTACAAATATAAAATATATAATACAATCCCCCTTGAATGAATAATACCCCTGAGCACACCTTATTTATAACGTTCCCTGTGTGCCTTCAAACTAAAGGGGTTTTCCAGGTCATCAATAAAAAAAAATAGTGGAGTTCCAACACCTGGCCGGGGCACCTGTTGATAATCTGTTTGAAGAGGTCCCTAAAGCTTGTGCAAGCGCCGTGACCCCTTCTCTGTTTACATTGTATTGTGTATTGTGTCATAACGCTGCCAATCTCTTATTGATGATCTATACTGAGGACTGATCATAAATAAAAAAGCTGGAAAACCCCTTTAATTAAGCCCAAGTGCTCCTTAATATAATGCTGCCCAATTCCTCCCTTATATTATGCCCCTTGAGATACTGCTCCCCCAATACCCCCTTATACTGTATAAATGATCCCTTATTATATTCATAAGGTTCCCAATGACTCTTTATATAAATAATGCCCCCTATTCTTTATGCCCCTTTATATAAATGATCCCCCCTTTATAGTCATGATGCCCTCTAACGTCCTCTCTATGCCATGTATAATAATAAGGCCCCAAAAAATAACTGCCCTAAAAAAGAAAAGTTATATATAGTTGCCATTTTCTCTCCTTTCTTCGTGCTTACTAGGTGCTGTAGCCACAGACAGAATGTCTGTGTTTCAGCACAGGAGGCACAATGCGCTGGGAAGCAGATATATTGTCTGTGGTCTTGGCGCCTTGTAAGCCAGAAGCCCAGAAGAGGCTTACAGCTTACAGAGTGGCAGAGCAGAAAGCCAACTGTTCCTTCTCAACCATGCATTTCAACTGTATTTGTGTCCTTCAGACACCAATATACAGTCATGGCCAAAAGTTTTGAGAATGATACAAATATTAATTTTTACAAAGTCTACTGCTTCAGTTTTTCTAATGGCAATTTGCATATACTCCAGAATGTTATAAAGAGTGCTCAGCTTAACAGCAATTACTTGCAAAGTCAATATTTGCCTAGAAAATGAACTTTATCCCCCAAAACACATTTCAACATCATTGCAGCCCTGCCTTAAAAGGACCACCTAACATCGTTTCAGTGATTGCTCCATTAACACAGGTGTGGATGTTGATGAGGACAGGGCTGGAGATCAATCTGTCATGATTAAGTAAGAATGACACCACTGGACACTTTAAAAGGAGGCTGGTGCTTGCCATCATTGTTTCTCTTCTGTTAACCATGGTTATCTCTAAAGAAACACGTGCAGTCATCATTGCACTGCACAAAAATGGCCTAACTGGGAAGAGTATTGCAGCTAGAAAGATTGCACCTCAGTCAACAATCTATCGCATCATCAAGAACTTCAAGGAGAGAGGTTCCATTGGTGCCAAAAAGGCTCCAGGGCGCCCAAGAAAGACCAGCAAGCGGCAGGACCGTCTCTTAAAAGTGTTTCAGCTGCGGGATCGGGCTACCAGCAGTGCAGAGCTTGCTGAGGAATGGCAGCAGGCAGGTGTGAGTGCATCTGCACGCACTGTGAGGCGGAGACTCTTGGAGCAAGGCCTGGTCTCAAGGAGGGCAGCAAAGAAGCCACTTCTCTCCAGAAAAAACATCAGGGACAGATTGATATTCTGCAAAAGGTACAGGGAGTGGATTGCTGAGGACTGGGGTAAAGTCATTTTCTCTGATGAATCCCCTTTTCGATTGTTTGGAACATCTGGAAAACAGCTTATTCGGAGAAGAAGAGGTGAGCGCTACCACCAGTCTTGTCTCATGCCAACTGTAAAGCATCCTGAAACCATTCATGTGTGGGGTTGCTTCTCAGCCAAGGGAATCGGCTCTCTCACAGTCTTGCCTAAAAACACAGCCATGAATAAAGAATGGTACCAGAATGTCCTCCAAGAGCAACTTCTCCCAACCGTCCAAGAGCAGTTTGGCGCTCAACAATGCCTTTTCCAGCATGATGGAGCACCTTGCCATAAAGCAAAGGTGATAACTAAATGGCTCAGGGAACAAAACATAGAGATTTTGGGTCCATGGCCTGGAAACTCCCCAGATCTTAATCCCATTGAGAACTTGTGGTCAATCATCAAGAGACAGGTGGACAAACAAAAACCAACAAATTCAGACAAAATTAAAGCATGCAAGAATGGACTGCTATCAGTCAGGATTTGGTCCAGAAGTTGATTGAGAGCATGCCAGGGAGAATTGCAGAGGACCTGAAGAAGAAGGGTCAACACTGCAAATATTGACTTGCTGCATTAACTCATTCTAACAGTCAATATAAGCTTCTGTTACTCATAATATGAATGCAATTATATTTCTGTATGTGATAAAAACATCTGACAAACACACATAAAAACCAGAGGGTAGCAGATCATGTGAAAATATAATATTTGTATCATTCTCAAAACTTTTGGCCATGACTGTAGTTGAACGTATTTATGGCAGCAATGGGGCCTTGATAGGTATGCATTTACACTAAGCCCTTTGGTGAAGTAGCATTATTGTCGAATGTGATTTACCTGTGTGCTTCTAATTCAAACAGCTGAGGTTACCCTATACAGCAGATCTTTTGCAAATGCAAAGCCTTGCCATATACAGTACAGCAAGGTAAAATCTGGTTTCTGCACTTATTTACAGCAGCTGCAATACACAACAAAACATTATATAAATACACCTTACCAAAAATGTCATTGTGCAGATGCCATGCTTTTTTAGAATTTCTTTCTGCTTAACTCAAGGAGGAAATCTTTTGGCGTAAAAACACACATAAAAACTGATTTGTTTTTACATGAGGTACTGCAATTCTTGCTTTCCATATAAGTGGTTCTAAAACATTTTCAAAAACCCTTATCTCAAGGCTAGGAAGTCTAGTATTATATTTATGGAGAATATGCCGTTGTGCTACTACATTGGAAACTGACCTTAAGCAGCACTGGTACAGTATGTATTTTAATAGAACCTACTGTATGTTCATGATTACAGTTCTTTATGATGACAACTAGAAGAGTCTAGTAGCCTAGAAGAGCCTACTGTATGCTTTACTGATTGAATTCAACATGTATTGTCTCAAGAGTCCCTGTGAACAACCCTTATGGTCTTTATATAAATCCCAATGCTTTAAGATGTTTCTGAGTAGCATATTTGGAGATACTATGCAGATTGAATGCTAGTAGTTTTGTTAGACAGAACTGAAGTCAGCTATTTAGTAATCGTACTGAAGAGCAAGGAGGGGGGCCACTGTGATTGCAACCCCATAACTTGTTCTTCTGAAAAGATCTTTAAAGTACTGCACAAGCTTCTAAAAAACTCCTAGTGATTCCTTCCAGACCTCACAATACACCAAATTGCTGATTGAATAGAGCTCATCTTCAATTTCCTTTATCATGGCCTGCGAAAAAAAACACCTTGAAATCCTTTTAAAGTAATTTTCTTTCTTTTTTATGGTCCAGCATTAGTGCTCTTTGTAGCTTTTCTTTTTATTTGCTAATTAAAAAACATATCCTCAGAATGTTTACTGAAATATTGATACAAAAATTTATTAGATTTTTTATTAGACAATATATAAATAGTAACACTGCCCGACCAACTGTCTATGAGCAACTTCAAGTGTCACCTATCTCAATAAGGAGAGTCACCCCTATGGACATTTAAAACATAGGTACAACAGTTTTTTTGCTTGCCTCTAAGTGGTTTGATATTAAAGAAGTATTCATAGTTATAATGACAAGAGACTTTCAGCTGTAAAGTTGTCTCACAAGTCTTTCTCCCATTTACTTTGAAACAGAAGAGTTGGCTGGTTTTTGCTGCTACTTACTTATAAAATTCTGAAACTTTCATCCTTTGTATTACAAAGGCTAAAAGCTGCAGGTGAAATTGAGCTGCATTTTTTAGCTCGGACATGTGGATCAGATTTGTTTAAGTTTATATAAGAAATCTCTTTATGCAACAAATCGGTGGGACCTATGCTTTAACCGTTGTATGTCTGAAGTCTGTGGTTTGGGAGGGGATTTACCCTGAGGTTCTTCCCCACCCTCTGGTGTGCTATTTAAGCTGGGGGCTTGCTCCAGTTCACTGCTGGTTATACTCTTGTGTTCAGCCATTCCTGTGACCTGTAGTTCTACAATCTGTTTGGTTCTGTATTCTAGCCTTGTCTGTTTACTCTCTGGCCTGCTGTCAGGGTGTCTGTGTTGTGGACTTTGTGAGTGTGTGTGTGCTCTGTCCTCCTGAGTTTCTGTTAGGGATTACTTCCAGGGTCTCTATTTAGGTTCCTGTGAGGTGTCCTCTTATCAGAGGAAAACTCTGGCGCTAGGCAGGTTTAGGCAGGGTGAATGTTAGGGATAATTCCCACGCTATTGTCTACCTGCCTATTTTGCTTTGATTTTCACTTATCTTGTCTGCCTTTGTTTGCCTTTGCATTTATAAAATAAACCAGTTTATTTCACATGATTGTTTGCTACTATTCTGTTCGGAGACAAACATAACACCTTGTTTCTATACAATCTGTTAGATTTTTGACTCTTTGTGCTACAAACTACCAGGAAAATATTGAAAGTTGAGTATACTGTCATGTTTTGCTGCTAGCATTGAGGTTGGTTTTATAAAAAATATTTCAATACAAAACCCATGGACTATGGTTTGACTATAAACGTATTCAAACACTCAATAGTACCAAAAAAAGAATTTACGTAAAATATTAAAATGTCACATATAAACAATCAACACCCATTCAGAGCAGTAAATAGGCTGTTGTTGATGAAAACATACAATAAAGTATGTAAATGACATTGTATGGCACTCATGACCCATTGGTATGCAGCAGGGAGTGCCGTATCAATAGACTTTTTACCAACAACAGTCTATTTGCTATATTGGTCCTGGAACTGACACTCAAATTGTATTCTAGTATATTGTATATTTGTGTTGCATGCTGTATTTAATCCTACTGGTTATGTGATGGAGTAATGGGGGGGGGTTAATACTGAATTTATTGATGTGTTATTGAGACCCTTTGTGGCAATATTTGGAGGCATTTAAAAATACATTGTATTGGCGGAATAGCTTGACAATCACCCTATGTTTAATATGATTTTGGCCTGAATAGGTGCTTATTTTTTATATGTGAATTTTAATATTTCTAAGAAAAATCTCCATTGGTACTATTGAGTACAAACAATTCCATCATCAAAAGGATGGATGCCTAAGGAAGATAAACACTGTCCAAAATGTCTCATAATTTCTGCCAAAATGTATCACTACATTTTAATAAATTCAGTGCAATGTGTGCAATTTTCGCCATCTCACAATTATACCACTTTGTAGCACTTTATATGTTTGTATTTATAGAAAAGTTTTTCTTGTTTAGAGGTCCCCAAAAATGCAAGTATCTTTTTCTTGCGCTCCAAAATCACATTTGTAAAAGAGAATAATTGTGAAGAAATTGGGTATTAAATTATATTTCACAGATGCAAATTAAAAGTTCCTTTTTATGTCTTTCCATAAAGTCTCAAATCACTAAAACTGTACAGAGCACAGCTATAGGTAGGGGATCAAAAAGAACACAATTACTGAAACTGGTCTAAAATAAAATAATTTTTTACAAAATTATTTTGTTTCCAATGAAGCAGTTTTCTGGCCAACACCTTAAAAGGCAACAGAGGAAAGATGAATTGCTATTGATGATATTTCTATTTCACAAGGACCTGTTGCATACCATAGTTGGATCTTAGTCACTATACTGTACAGAGATTACAAGCTGCCCACGTATAATTTGGAGCCTTCAGGAATGAGTCTGCATGTTCCACCTCTTGCTCAGGTTGTGGGTTAAATTCCAATGTTTGTTCCACTGATGGCAGATCTATTTCCAGGGCACTTACACTCAACAGTGAACGGGAAACTAATGTCCTCATTACTGTTCAATTGTGTTGCTTCCTTGAACTTAATAGCAAGCATAAGTAATGTTCTCTTAGCTTAGTGCCGCTGGAGTGTTTGAGTTGTGAGTAAAAGTTCAGCTGTTATAATTTGTCCGTCATTGGTAGAGATCATGAGAGGCTGCACTGACGTTATCACATGGGTTATGAAGAGTTTCCCTCCTATGTTTACTCTATTTTAAGAGATATTGTTATTTACATATTTAAATGCAGTGTAAATCTAGCAGACATATTTTTATCCATACTTACCTATAATATTAATTATTTCATGTCCTTATTAGATTAGATTATGTTCGCATAGATAGTGTCAGCTCATCTCATATTACTTATGTCCTTTAACTCCATCTGGGCAAAACTAATAATAAAGGCAAAAATAGAAATGCAAATCTTAAACAGGTCTGTGTAATACATACAGTAGTGTTCAAAAAATGGCAGCTCAATATTATTAACCTGATAAATCAATGTTTTGGTAGATGTGAAATACATATCAAATAATTTACTTGTAGTGTAGTAAAGCAATAGACAAAAAAAAACAGATCCAACAATATGGACATTCATTCTGCTCATTCTGAGTAATTGAATTATTCATTGCAAGGGGTTTCTTCAAAATAATAGCAATGAAGAGTTAAATTGGTGAAATCATTCATTCAAGTCTACTATCAGCAAGTAAACAGCTGCCTATAATCCAATATCATTTTGGTTTGCAGAATCTAAGGCACCCCCAATGTTTTCACCAGATCCTGCTGCAAGGCCAGCTGGACTTTATCAAAATTCGGGAACCAAGGTTGCAAAGCCAAAACTTCTTAGTTGAAAATAATTGCACCTCTTTATCTCTCCCCACACATTTCGCAATCCATTTAAATAAATAAAAAAAAATTCCCAAGATAGGGCATTCACTGTAATGGTATCTTTATAATATCATTATTATAACTTTTGTTTCTGTTTTCAGTTATCATTCAGTTTTTCATGACTTTCCAGTCATAATAAGCCCCTTAACTCTACATGATGGATTTTCCAATTTTTAGTGAGGGGCTTTTCTGCTTTGTGCTCAGTATCCGTCACCTGCTGATTGTGTAGGTATAGTAGCAGTGCCACTTGTTTAATGCCGGGACCCCAGCTAAAACACATAGCTGGGTTCCTGCTGCAACTGCTGTTGTCAAATAACTCCCCAGCAGTTTAAGCCATTAGATGCTGTGGTCAACAGTGACTGTGATATGAAAGCTGTTAGAGGGATGAACTCCCTCCGGAAGCTCCTTGGCTCCCCTTCCTTGTGACATGGCTGCAGAGGGGGTTGCTATGGAGTCCTGACAGTGGCTCTCAGGTCTTCCATCTATGGAAGTCTGGTAGAGCCTACCAGAGAGGGGGTCTAATAGGCTGGCTGTCAGTGATAAGCTGACAGTTAAAATACACAACAAAACATAACAACATTACAGAAGCAATACAAACAATCTAGTGATTGCGTGTTAAAGTCCATTAGTGGGACTAGTAAAGAAACGTTTAAAAAGGTTTAATACAATCACAAAAAAAATCATATACCATATATTTTGTCATTTTGTTAAAACATTTAATAATTTAAAAAGCATCAGTAATAAGCTCCATTAGTAATATGCAAACTAAAAGTTATCATGACATTCAACTGAAAGGTGAAAATACATTTAAAAGCTATGGCAAAATTGTTGCTTTTGTCAAAAAAAAAGTGAAAAAAAAGTGATTTAAAGTTAAAAGGTGCAGATAAAAACTACAGCCCTTACATAACTTGATCAACCGAAAAATTAAAAGTTGTGTTTCTCAGAATATGGTGATGCAAATACAAACTTTATTTTTAACAATTTTTATTGCGCAAAAGATGTATATTGCTAAAAAAAAAAAAATCAAACTTATTTTTTTGGAGATTGTTAGAATTATACAGACCCCCAGAATAAAGTTAGGATGACATTTATATGTCACAGTGAATGTCATAAAAACAACTCCCCAAATCTTCCCCCCAAATTGCAGAATTGCAAATTTTTTCTATTCCCCCTAAAAATGAAAGTTTTCATTTCATTGTAAATGTAAACGTGCCATTAAAAAAAAAAAAAAAATATATATATATATATATATATATATATACAGTGCTGGCCAAAAGTATTGGCACCCCTGCAATTCTGTCAGATAATACTCAATTTCTTCCAGAAAATGATTGCAATCACAAATGCTTTGGTAATAATATCTTCATTTAATTTGTCTTCAATGGAAAACCACAAAAAGAATTGTCAAAAAGCCAAATTGGATATAATTCCATACCAAACATAAAAAAGGGGGTGGACAAAAGTATTGGCACCCTTTGAAAAATCATGTGATGCTTCTCTAATTTGTGTAATTAACAGCACCTGTTACTTACCTGTGGCACATAACAGGTGGTGGCAATAACTAAATCACACTTGCAGCCAGTTGAAATGGATTAAAGTTGACTCAACCTCTGTCCTGTGTCCTTGTGTGTACCACATTGAGCATGGAGAAAAGAAAGAAGACCAAAGAACTGTCTGAGGACTTGAGAAGCAAAATTGTGAGGAAGCATGAGCAATCTCAAGGCTACAAGTCCATCTCCAAAGACCTGAATGTTCCTGTGTCTACCGTGCGCAGTGTCATCAAGAAGTTTAAAGCCCATGGCACTGTGGCTAACCTCCCTAGATGTGGACGGAAAAGAAAAATTGACGAGAGATTTCAACGAAAGATTGTGCGGATGGTGGCTAAAGAACCTCGACTAACATCTAAACAAGTTCTAGCTGCCCTGCAGTCCGAGGGTACAACAGTGTCAACCCGTACTATCCGTCGGCGTCTGAATGAAAAGGGACTCTATGGTAGGATACCCAGGAAGACCCCACTTCTGACCCAGAGACATAAAAAAGCCAGGCTGGAGTTTGCCAAAACTTACCTGAGAAAGCCAAAAACTTTTTGGAAGAATATTCTCTGGTCAGATGAGGCAAAAGTAGAGCTTTTTGGGAAAAGGCATCAACATAGAGTTTACAGGAAAAAAAAAAAAAGAGGCCTTCAAAGAAAAGAACACGGTCAAACATGGCGGAGGTTCCCTGATGTTTTGGGGATGCTTTGCTGCCTCTGGCACTGGACTGCTTGACCGTGTGCATGGCATTATGAAGTCTGAAGACTACCAACAAATTTTGCAGCATAATGTAGGGCCCAGTGTGAGAAAGCTGGGTCTCCCTCAGAGGTCATGGGTCTTCCAGCAGGACAATGACCCAAAACACACTTCAAAAAGCACTAGAAAATGGTTTGAGAGAAAGCACTGGAGACTTCTAAAGTGGCCAGCAATGAGTCCAGACCTGAATCCCATAGAACACCTGTGGAGAGATCTCAAAATGGCAGTTTGGAGAAGGCACCCTTCAAATCTCAGGGACCTGGAGAAATTGGCCAAAGAAGAATGGTCTAAAATTCCAGCAGAGCATTGTAATAAACTCATTGATGGTTACCGTAAGCGGTCGTTCGCAGTTATTTTGTCTAAAGGTTGTGCTACCAAGTATTAGGCTGAGGGTGCCAATACTTTTGTCCGGCCCATTTTTGGAGTTTTGTGTAAAATGATCAATGATTTGACTTTTTTTTCATTCTCTTTTGTGTTTTTTCATTGTAAGCAAAATAAATGAAGATATTATTACCAAAGCATTTGTGATTGCAATCATTTTCTGGAAGAAATTGAGTATTATCTGACAGAATTGCAGAGGTGCCAATACTTTTGGCCAGCACTGTATATATATATATATATATATATATATATATATATATATATATATGTCCTGTAAGAAACAAGCCCTCTTATGAGACAGGGATAACAAAAGCAAAACAAATATGCAGCGTCCTGAAGGCCAAAATAGGCCACATCCTTAAGGAGTTAAAATTACAATAAAGCTTCAATAACCTATGTCAGATCCAGTAGGGGACCAACTTATTGACAAGCTCCAGAAATAGATGATCTTAATTAAAAAAAAAATATTGAAACAGCTAAAAGGGAATGAAAATATATTACAAAAATTTTAGATTGTACTTAGACTAACAATATAATCACTGCTTATAAAATATTTACAAACAAAAATTAAAGCTTTTTAAAGGTATGTTCTGCATTCAACATGTCAAGAATATTTGTCTTATTCATTATATAATTATATAACTGTATAATGATTTTCTAATAATTATACTGTAACTGTAATAAACCATAATCATCACAGATAAATTGACAAATAAATGCTTCAATTTAGCGACTGCAAACAAACCTTGAAATCCCTAAGGAATTAATGCAAAAGTAGTAGAATGTTCTAGAACAATATACAATAAATAGCTTAATGCTTTATACTATTTACGAATGCTCTAAACTATTTAGGAATGTATTCTATAGACTAGGAAATTAAAATTAATCATTTCAATTTTTTAGAGGTCAACCTAACATGACGGCAAACTTTATCAGTTCTACGTTTCTCTAGAAAATATGATCTCATTACTATTACTGTTAAACAGGAAAGGCGTTCTTCATCTTCATTTCCCAGTGTTGAAATTCCTTCTCAGGAATACTTCAATGTCTTTTCCTATAATAATTATTATAATAATTATAATTAAAATATTTTTGAAACTGATTGAGTTTCCAGATTCAGACTATGAGTGGACTGTCATTATTCTTAAGGTGTTGGTTCAGTCTTGCTAATATTTGCCTACTATCATTTAAAAGGGAGTCTGTCACTATAACCCAACATATCAACCTATCATGACATATAGATAGCTTAGGGTCACCTGAATGAAACAGTTTTTTTCCCTTGTGAATCAGTGCCTTTGTTGAAGAGATATCATTGTTTTTGTCAATATACAAATGAGCTTTTTGGAGTAATGATTTACGACATGAAAACACTAAGGTAGCACTTACCTATCTGGCTGGGTTGCTAAATTGCTCCTCAATAGCTCAGTTGTTGCTTAGCAATAGACTACAAATTGCCATACTTCTTGTATATATATGAAAAACTAGATTAACCCCTTCCCGCAGGCATTTTTTTAGTTTTGCTTTTCATTTTTGACTCCATACCTTCCACTTTTTTTAAACTTTTTTTTATTTTTCCGTTCACAGAGCCATATGGGGGCTTAATGTTTGTGGAACAAATTGTACTTTGTAATGGTACCATTTATTATTCTGTATGATGTACTGGGAAGCTGGAAAAAAATTAAGAATGGAAATTGGAGATAAATTGCATTTGTGCGACTTTCATATAAGCTTCATTTTTAGGGTGTTCACTGTGCTGCCAAAACTACATGTCACTGTATTCTATGGATTGGTAAGATTTTTGAGATACCAAATTTATATAGTTTTATTTATATCTGTACCTTGTATAGGTGATTCTACAGTTTCTAAATGCCTCTGTTATTCAGCTTTGGAGCCCTATTTCAATGTAAATTGTTGTTTTATTCATATGTAAATTAGGGGAAACTTGCTGTGGGCTCCCCTTTTGATGCAGGAGTAGATTTAGGAGAAAGGAGAAATGTAAGTGCTTCCTTTATATTTTCCATTTCATTTGTAGCTACTCCTGGGTTTGACTCAAAAAATGGCAGAAAAATACAACATAAAAAAGCAGCTTTTTCCACAATGTAGGGTCTTAGCCTTGCCCAAGAATTTAAAGATGAAACCAAATATCAGGCAAGCTAAGACACCTTTTCCCCTAATTTGCATATGAAGTAATCAGCAAATTACTTGAGTATGGGACTCTAAAGCTAAATAACAGAGGTATATTTTGAAACTCTAGAATAACCTCTGCAAGGTACAGTGATATTGAGGCATCATACATCATACATATGATTTTATGAGTTCAGGTCAGAGTTTTATTTGAAGCATATAAAAATCACATTCCCCACCCTGACTAGTGATCTCTCTGTTTTGGGTACAACTTGAACTGCAGTTTTCATAAGACACCAAGAAGTGATACTCCCCTCCCCCGATGGCAATTTCTATATTTGTAAATACTTTTTTTTCTCTCTAGCATTGCTAGGGAGAACTTTAGAGTAGAACTTTCTACTACAAGGCAATAAAATAGCTTAATGAAGTATATTACAAAAATGTTTATAACTGTTGTTCTGTACAATATATGACAAATTGATACATGGCTAAATGACTTGCAGTAGTTAAGCCAAATTTATTATAGGCGGGGATAAATGTCATCTTTGTGGTGGCATAAACAAGAAAACTGTCTAGTGAGAAACTATCAATGGATTGTACCAATAGGTTCACAGAGGGTGATAATCATTCAGGATATAGAAGTAGCTTCATAGCAAGGAATGGTCAGGAGAAAATTAATAAGACAGAACTTTTATTGATAGCCAAAAAAAGCAAAAAAACTTGAGAATGTCCTCCACAAGCAATAAGAGTCTAACAGAGATACCCCAGCATTGTGGGTACTCTATATACAGCAGGGAGCAAAAAATGCTTAATAACATGAGTAAGTAACTGTGTATCACACTTTTTATACATTCATCAATATACAGTGACCACTTGATTTATAACGTGGATTTGAGATTTCTCATCTCTCGCTCAGTTAGAAGCTGATATTGAATCCCCCTAAAGCACACTAGGTTCCCAACAGATATATCTACTGGCTAGTGTCTAATACTAAGCATCACCCCATCCCTATATTTTCCGGGGAGATTGTAAATAGCGTCTGAAACTCAATCAAAGGTTATTCCCAATGGGTAGTGAAAGTTCCACCCTGCGGTGTCAGAGGGGACCCCCACGCTATCATTGAGAGAAGATCCTCTCCTAACTATGTACCCCCAACATGGAGAACTCAACATGTTTCCCCCTGGTATGTTAAACGAGGGTTCATCAGGAGTAATAGATTTTAATGGGGTATGAAAGCAGATAAAGCAAATGCCATCAATAAAGGAAAAAATTTGCGTCAAAACTGCAGTTCCTGGAGCTCACATGCAGCTCCTTTATTGACTGCATTTGCTTTATCTGCTTTCATACCCCATAAACTACTTTGAATAGCTCCTGACTGAGCGAGAGATGAGATATCTCAAATCCACATTATAAACCGGGTGGTCACAGTATAATATTGGTTACCATATAAGAAATGTGATACACAGCTACTCGCTCATGTCATGAAGCATGTTTCACTCCCTGCTATACATAGACTTCCCACATTGCTGGGGTGTCCCTTTTTTGTGGCGGATATCCTTATTTTATTCAAGTTTTTTTTTTTGCCTATCAATAAAAGTTATATCTTAATAATTTTCTCCTGACCATTCGATACTGGATTGTACAAATAGTGTTAGTAGCATGCTCCATTTTTATACACTTTTTTTTTCCTAGACCTGTAGTTGGAGGGTTCTACCTTCCTGCATTTTGACATATATGTACATTATTGTAACCACAGCATCTGTTATGATTCACAGTTGCCCCCTACACTATTGGCTTTGATCAGAGGATTATTAAAAACACAGCACATGATTCACACACATACTTAAATAAATACTGCAGGTAGTTACATTTTCATGTAATTTCACAGGTACTCTGAGAGCAATGACATTGATTTATGATATTAATGTCTGGGAAGTATTTTCTGGTGCTTTCCAATACACGGGTTTAATTCTTTGTACATTCTTCTGGTCATAGTAATTCCAGGGCATCAGCAGAACGTTATACATTTACACATTCATCTGCGTTGTATTGGCTAGAGATGGTAATGTAGTTACTTACATATTCCAAGGTGACATGCATAATATGAACAACAGCTGGCTAACACTTACATTTATTCACAGTTAAATCCTGTCGTCTAATAGATCAATTTATCATTACAGTCTTATCTGATGTCCTCAAACAGCAAAAAAATGGCCATTTCCTTCCACTTTCCATAAAATGTGTATGTTCTTTCTAAATGTGTGAAATTGATGACTTGACATGGAGCTGCAGTAAACATGAAAAGTGAGATCTCGTTCTCACATCTATTGCTTCCACCTAAAGCTCCAAGGATTTACAGTCCACTTAGAGGGAAACTACTTGTATTTTTATTGTCCCATTTAGCTGGAGACATTTCTAAAGTTTAACAAAGTTGTTGGTTGTGGTTTGTGGATTTTTGGGACTAGGTTTTTTATGACAACTAAGACTGTGTTAAGATATGTGAAGAGTATATTTATGTCAGAAAGAAACAAAATAGACTGATGCAGTAATAAAATAAACCTCAAAGCTTTTGCAGGATGTCATGTGTATGGAAGAGGAATGCAAGAAGACTCGCTTGTAAATTTCAAATGACTTTGACCCAACAAGCAGAATACAGAATTCTCTGTGGAATACTCTATGACTTTAATGGTAGTCATTCCATCCAAAATGCCTTCCAAATCAATTATAGTGCCATATAGGAACCATTAATCGAAGAAGAAACATACCTTTGCAACCACAAACCGATAAAACAATGCAAAGATAATCATCTCTTTATGGATATGCAAATCAGTCTGCAAATGTAACAGGGTGGGCCCAATTTACCAGATTTGCCTACAGACATTGTGTAGGCACTGGCTGTCAATGTAATTGACAGCTAAAGGGGCATCAGTTCTAGAAGAGAGCAGAGTACTTACAGGTTTGTGTAAATCTGTGTACAAACCTGGCAAAATGGAAAACCTACATTTCCCCAGTGAATCTAAATGTATTAAATATAAGTAGCCTACATATGTGCCCCAAAGTAATACAATACACACAAATATAACAAAAAATAAATATGTCAATCTATATTAATCCAATACATAGAGCCAACAATTCATACAATTCATCCATTTAAAACCAATAAAAAATGGAGGAAGGAAGTTCATAGCTGACCATACTACAACATTGTCAGTGTATCCAAAGACAATAGATATAATAAACAGTATATAATTAATGTATATGACAGAAACCAAACAGCACCAAACTGAATCCCAGGTCCAATATGATATATAGACCATAAAGGTCACAAAATAAAAATATGACACATTAGCATAAACAAAATATCAACCATGAAAGCTGATACAAGCAGTGAAGAAGCAGCCACAACCTCCAAACCTCAGCCCCAATGCATACGCGCACTGTCCAGTGGCACTGTAGTCCTTTCTTAAAAATGTATGTCCATTGCAAATCCTTTGTTTGTTGAAACCTTTGAACAGTAACATGCATTATTGCGCTATGTCATTCTATTAGCTTTACTAAGGTTGATAGGATGGAAAATCAGAGTATGATTGGAATACACTGCCTGGGCTGTGATGATGGCGATTTAAGAAACAGAAAAGGAAGTGCAGAGAATGAAAAACAGAACCTGTCAGCTGTTTTATTCCACCATAAACTGGTGCCATCATGTGCAGGATGAAATAATTCCAATTCCATTAGTGAGACTCTATAATCTTTCTGTTTCAGCAAAGTGAAGTTATAAATGTTAGAAATTCTAAAACTTGATATGTAAAGTAGTCATGGTGGGTGGGGAGCAGCTTCAACCTAGTCACACCATCTTATTGCACTGTAGTCCTTTCTTAAAAATGTATGTCCATTGCAAATCCCCTGTTTGTCAGAACCTCCTGGGTATTATTAATACAGTCAAGGCTGAAATTTTTCCAGTAAATTAAGTATTTCTCACAAAAAGTTATTGCAGTTACACATGATTTGTTTTACACATGTTTATTTCCTTTGTGTGTATTGGAACAACACAAAAAAACTGAGAAAAAAAGCCAAAAATTATATAATTTCACGCAAAACTCCAAAAATAGGTCAGACAAAATTACTGGCACCCTCAACTTAATATTTGGTTGCACACCCTTTGGAAAATATAACTGAAATCAATTGCTTCCTATAACCATCAACAAGCTTCTTACACCTCTCAACCGGAATTTTGGACCACTTTTCTTTTGCAAACTGCTCCAGGTCTCTCATATTTGAGGGGTGCCTTCTCCGAACAGCAATTTTAAGATCTCTCCACAGGTGTTCAATGGGATTTAGATCTGGACTCATTGCTGGCCAATTCAGAACTCTCCAGCACTTTGTTTCCATCCATTTCTGGGTGCTTTTTGAAGTATGTTTTGGGTCATTGTCCTACTCGAAGACTCATGACCTAAGACGCAAACCCAGCTTTCTGACACAGGGCCCTACATTGAGACCTAAAATCCATAAGTAATCTTCAGATTTTATGATGCCTTGCATACAGTCAAGGTACCCAGTGATAGAGGCAGCAAAACAACTCCAAAACATCTTTGAACCTTCACCATATTTGACTGTTGGTACTGTGTTCTTTTCTTTGTAATCAATAGGTTATACTGCAGGTGAATTATGGGAGTGCTAGCTAGCTGCAGCAGGCAATGATTTATTAGCACTCACTATTTTGCTATCTAGATATGCATATGTGAAAGTGAGATTTTATTATTGACACCTGCCTTTGCTATAATAAATATCCTATATGTCTTTAAGTCCCTGTTCCCTGGGATAGCCTTGTAATTAACAGGTTATACTGAAGGTGAACTATGGGAGTGCTAGCTAGCTGCAGCAGGCAATGATTTATTAGCACTCACTATTCTGCTATCCAGATATGCATATATGAAAGTGTATTATTGACATCTGCCCTTGCTATAATAAATATCCTATATGTCTTCAAGTCCCTGTTATATATAGCAGGTGACTCAATCACAGAGCCGATATTTCATTGTTCTGTAGTGACAATTGGACTCAGACATGAGATTCTTCTAAAACTTGGATCTTTGAATTATAGGAGCAAGACCCATTCATTAGGGGCGCAAATATATTTTGCGCCCTTTATTAATACTACAATTTATGGGAAGAACTCCTTAAATCATAGATGCACTATTCTGTCTATATCTACTAGGAGTGTATTATTGATAACTCCACGGCAATCCTAGTTACATATAAGGATCAGTGGATCTGATTTCACTTATGATAGGATGACAGTTTGTTGGTGCGTTCAATTACCTACATTTTAATGCGTACATACACCTATATGTTGTAGTCTACACCGATGTAGGTTTTAAAATATCATTAAAAGTTATATTTTATTTTGGTGCTATTTTTTTGTTTATGTTGCCCTTTGAGCACTAGATACACCCTTGTTTGTTCTCATATTGTAATTGTACTTTAATTCTAGTGTGACATGTGTACCTGTTACATGGTCAAGACAAATTATTATTTACTGGAAGAAAACAATGAATGTTCTTATTGAATGAATGCTGAAAATAAAAAATCAGAGACAAAAAATATATTAGAAAATTAAATACCTGAAACTGGAATGCCCCTTTAGGCTGAGGCTAAACTGCATTTTTTTTGGTTGCAGCCAAAGCCTTGAGTGGCTTCAAAAGGAAGAACTCTTATACGTCTCCCATATGCTATATCCACCTCTGGCTTTTGCTTAAAAAAAAAAAAAAAAAAAAAAAAACAGAAAAATCTGCAACAAAAAATACAGCTTTTACAAAATGTGTGGCCTCAGCCTTAATATGGTTTTATCTCTTTTAATATTAAGTATAACTCAACAACTTCTGTCATATCTGAAAGCAGTTTACAACCTACAAAAGATTGGAGACTGTTGTCCTGGATTGAGATTATAATTTATAGTGGGTAAATCTGTCCAAATAATTCCCTGATGTGCTGATCTTGGCTGATTGATAAAAAAAATAGGAAGTGGCATGTGAGGAGGTGCCTGATGCCAGAGAGGAGCAATGCTGGATCTTGGTATAGGAATCTGTGCATTGCAGTCTTTTTATAAGGCTAATTTTCCACTCGTTTTGGATCCTAACATTATGTGATAACAACAGAGGTCAGAATTCATGTCAATTTCAGACTGTAGTAACCATATTTTTGTAATTCTTTGTTGCTTGGCAGATCTAAGTGGGCCAAGGGCTTGTTCATAAAGTGCCTTTGTAAAGGTTGTATTTTTCTGCAGTACTTTACAGTGTCTCGCTGCAGACATGCTAGGTGGTGTGAAGCAAAGGAAATGTAAAAAATTGTTACACAGATAATTTAATCTTCCGACTCCAGGGTGTGGGGAAACCAGTTTTCTTAGTTTGCATACACAATACTTCTTTTGTTTTATCCTAATTTAATTTCTGCCTTTTCATAAAACGTGTTATTATGAAGAAAAGCAGTGCTGAAAATCCAGTAAAGTAAAGCATATGGACTTGTTTAAACAGAATAAAACTGTACTTTCTGTAAGGAGTATTGCACTGTGCTCCTTCCTCTTGTTTCTCCACGCTGCTGCCGTGTGCTTCGATAATTAATAATCTATTCATAATCAGTAATAATAGATGTAGCAGAGATGTGTTTGTACAATACTTCATAGCATTTCTACTATATGTGTATTCTGTGCCTTTATGTAGAAATGCAGGAACACATAACACATTATTTTAGCATGGTGTTTTCTCAAAATAGCAGCCTGTAGTCTGCATAAACTGCATACTGCTGGGAACTTGAATCTGGATGTAAACTTTCAGGTTAATTTCACTATGAGCAGAATAAAAGTTACAATTTTATGCACAGGAAATATCTGAGCAAAAAGTTTTAAATAAGTGGGTGAAAAGGGTGTAGCTTCCCTGACCCAAGATATTTACTATACTTATAAATAGAGAATCTTACACGTGTTACAGGGCAAATCAACGCCAGCTCATAACTGGCACCTGTCTAATCTGTTCAAAGATACACCAAACTATTTATGATATGTCCACATATCACTTCAGATGCACACTGTTCTATATAACACCAGTCTTAAAGGGATTCTATCATTGGGGAAACATGTTTTTAAATGAAGCCACGGTCGTAATAGCATTTATAAAGGCTATTCTTCTCCTACCTTTGTTGTTCCACTCTCTCGCCGCCGTTTAGAAGAAATGTTGATTGTTATCTTTATGCAAATGCATCTTCAGAATGCACAGGGGACATTCCCCCAGGGCTGAAACTGCACAGGGGGCATCCCCCTCGTCCTCTCTTTTTTCTTTAGCAGACGCCTTTTCTTGACGTCATCCTTTGTATTGGAGACATGCGCCGACTGCGCATGTCCATTCAGCCATTTTCCTGTGGCCTATTACACGAGTGTACTGCATGCGCTATATGCAATAGGCCACAGGAAAATGGCTCGAACGAAGACTCATACAAGGATGACGTCAAGAAGAAGTGTCTGCTAAAGAAGAAGAGAGGCTGCGCGGTAAGTTAAAAAAAAGAACGCCCCCTGTGCACTCTGAAGACACATTTGCATAAAGATAAAAATCAATATTTCTTCTAAACGGAGTCGAGGAGCGAAACAAGAAAGGTAGGAGAAGAATAGCCTTTATAAAGGCTATTACGACGTGGCTTCAGTTAAAAACATTTTTTCCCAATAATAGAATCCCTTTAAAGGTGCTATGCATTATCTCCTCCAGATAAGCTTACTTACTAATATACAGATGTAGCGGTGTTTAGCTTAACATTTTCTGTGTTTTAGACATATTCTAACAGTATTTTTGCATTGTGTTTAACTTAACTTGACCGCTATATCAGTGTGATGACTTTGTGTCCTGTGATCTCGTCACAAAAAAGCCATTGAAATCCATTGAAAAAGTCAACCTTTTGTGCTAAGAGTCAAGTTAAACTTTGCTACATTTGTATATGCAGGTCCCCTGTTGCCTCTATTCTTAGTTTGCAGAGTGCAGAGTCGTAGTGCCAGTCGTCTGTGTTCAGTCTGTTCTGCGGCCACTACAGCTATCTGTCCAGTCTCATCCCTGCTACTTTTACATAGAGTAGTGCAGGGACAGTCATGTTATCAACAGTCAGAGCGTAAGCAGGGAATCAGAGGGATAAGACATTCGTCTCCCTGCTGTCCTAAGCTAAGAATGGAGGCGATGGGGGCCTGCAAATATATTAGTAAGCAAGCTTTTCCAGTACAGAGAATGCACATGCAAGCTCCCCCCATAACCCCTTGAATAAACCCCACCATATTTGTAAATCAGAGTGCAGCTATTGTTAAATTTTTATAAAAATGTCAGTGACGTGTCAGATGTTTTGATCAGTGTTGCTGAGATCCTCTGCAATCTCTAAAACAAAAACAGGAAGGCTCAGCTGAGCACTCTGCCCCTTGTGTGCTGTATGGGCCCGTAAATTTTCCATGAATGTGTAAATCACATATTCAGCTCTGAGAGAAGAATCAAGCAAAGCCAAGAGGGTATGGCCTCAGCTGAGCACTTCTGCCCCTTCCTTACAGTGATTGTTATGTTCTTAGAACCCTGACTCCTACAATAGAAACTCACTGATTCAGTGGCTATAATCCGACAATCCAAATCAAATTATCAAATCTAATTTCAATTTTTTTTTTTTGGCCACAAACCCCGAACCATTTACTATAAGCAAATGTAAGTAAATACAAGGAAAATTTTCTTAAATGCAATTCTAGGTAAGTTTAAGACAGGTCACAAGGCATGTGGTTGCTAAACTATTTACATGCCTCACCAGTTAAACATCATAACTAGAACAAGATAACACTTGAGACAATAAAGGTTAAATGCCATCATTTAAATTCATAGGTTCAGCAACAGTTCATCTTGAGAAAGCCTAATTTGTTGAGAAAGACATCTAAAGAACTAAAGGGCTTTTAGTCTTAGCATTAGGCCAGCTTCGCACAGGAATATTAGGTTCATGAAATATGGACTGGATGTCTGACATGTTTACTGGTTTGAACACTGACCCAGAAGTCAATCATCATAATCATCTATGATACTAGAAGACCCTACCTCCCTGAGGGACTACTGTCCCATAAACCTAGCAGGTGAATCTTCTATTGAGTTCAGATAAGGAGATATTTGTCTTTGTACTCCTAACCTTTGTGATGCCATAGAGTTTTGAAGCCATCATTTCTAAAAACATCCTGGTCTGGGCCCATCACTCCAGATTATAGCAAGACTTCTGGCTTTTCAGCATTGTTCCTGGCAAATTGTAGACGGGCTATTTGTGCATAGACTTTAGGACTACGGGATTTTGTGCGCTATATCGTGTCATGGGAAACACTCACCCCAATTTGGCTTTCTACTTCTTTAGCTAACTACAGTGAACTTATATGGCATTTTTCTTCAACACGTCGCATCAAAAGTTGCTTCTGTTTAGGTGTTAACGTCCATGGATGGCCAGGATGGCCCTAGGAGGTTGCAGTTTCATCTTTGTTGAATTTTTGCACTACCTTTGCTACAGTATTCTGACTGATAACTAAAGTTTTGCTGTTCTTCTTGTAGCTCTCACCTTTCTTTTGTAAAGAAATTATTTTGTGTTATCTTGTGTAGAGATGGACGAACCTCTTAGGATTCGTTTTGTATCGGTTTCAGGTGACTCTTATACAACACAGGACTACTAGAAATCTATCTATCCAGTTTCTAGCTCTCTAAGGCAAAACAGCCAAAGCTATGTCAAAGTGAAAGTGTCATTATTATACACCTCAGAGTGTAATACTGTAGGTGGAGGCCCAGGGGAGGTGACAAAAATAAAAAAAACATTCATACTTGCCTTATGTTACGTCTTTTGGGCCTCCTCGTGGCATTCGCGCTCTCCCTGGGGTCACCGCTGAAGTCTGTGATTGGGACTCAGTGAAGACATGGGATTGCCGCGTGCCTAAGTAATCACTTGTGTCCCAATCACAGGCCGCATGATGTCACCAGGAGAGCACCAGATGCTGCAAGGAGGCCCATAAGTAGTATAAGAGTCAGAGTCTGACGAGACATCAGAGTATAATGCAGCAGTCCAGTTTGCCCAAGACGAATCTCCATTTGGAATATTCAGGTCGCACCTGGCTCATTACAAGTCGGTTCGCCCATCTCTATTCTTGTGACATTTCTCTTAAATGTGGTGCCATTGATGACAGCATGAAATAGGAAGGAGTTTCGTTGTTAAGTAGCAACCTTTTATAGTCTCCTGCCTGGTGGACACCTGCTTAATAATTAATTAGACTTACCTGTGGTTGAATTCTTCTTAATTAGAATTTTGTAGTCTAAACTTCAGCTTTGCTCCTACTGATTTTTTTAAACATGGTCTTGAAGGAACGTGTAAGGAAAATTACTTTTTTGTGTGAGCAATGGCCCACATTTGCAGTAATATTTTGTAGTATGTTATCCCATAGAAAGCATTGATTCTGAACGATAACTAAAGGTAATCTGACAAATCGGTTGGGTGTATTCATTTATGCCGACCATTGTATCTGCAAGGCTTAGCTGATATGCTGAGTTCTGTTGAGAGACTCTCTTTAAAGAGGTTATCTAGGAATTTAAGCAAACTGTGGGTTGTTCAAGGGAGGCGTAAAATAAAAAAAAAAAAGCATACTCAAAGAAAAGCATTCTGTTGACTGCTGCCAGTGTCCGTTCAGGCTAGTACTGGGGACTCATACCTGGAATAAATAAACATGACAGAAAAAAACTTCCATTTGTTTTTTACATTAGAGTGAAAGTGAACGGATGCAGGTGATGGGGACTCTGTATCAGTCACTCTATTGCTGTTATGCTCTCATTCTAAAATGGACAAGACCAATGGACGATAATAACGGTAGTGTGAAATACCCTTAGGATGTGCCTGCTTTAAAATGAGCTTTTGGGATCTTTGACTTCCATATAAGAGATGAGTGCTACATATACTTTTATTGGGGTGCATCTATGTGTGGTTTGTAAACCAGTTAGCACTGTCTGGGTCCCACTGCTCTCCATTTCCTACATTACACACAGGAAATACTTGAAGATTTCTGATCAGCCAATCACTGGCTAAGGCAAGTCAACACTCCGTCCAGTATTTGGTTCAGTAGACATCTTGGAGCATTTCCTACGTGTGTAGAAAGGGATTGGGGAGAGGTGTATATATAATATATATACAGTATATATATATATATATATATATATATATATATATGTATATATATATGTATATTTTAACAAAATGCAAAAAGGATTTTTTTGTCATTTTTATTATTTTCTTTAGTTGAGTCACCAATGCCCTTCTATAGTTCTTACAGTGACACCCAATATGTGTACATATTATTTGTAGCTTTATAACCATAATAAAATGTACTATAGATAAAAATATCATTAGCGTGTTTTTTTTACTCTAGACATCTTTACTTTTTTACTGTACATTAAAAAAACAAAAAAAAAAACCATAGTGGAAATTTTATTAAATATTTATACATTTTACATAATGATGTACTTAAATATACACATACTCTATTTGCAAATACATGCATCTATATACTTTGTACCAAGTATACCCTATCTACAGGAATCCTGAACAGATAGTCCTAGGATCCCTGGACTTTTTGCATGTTGAGAATTCCTGTTATGAAATAAAAGGGGAATCCCTCCTTTGCTTTCAGCTTGTATGTCACAATCTGCTTTTATGTTGCCATACATGGTGTTAAATGATAGAGATCAAACATTTCTCTAATGTTTATTGTTAGAGCACAATTGCACACCAGATAAGGTGAATCAGTGACAGTGCCTATGAGATCAACACTCTGTAATAATATGGTGGTGGTCTTCCTTAGATTTTTACCTAAACTGTTCTAATGGAGCCTGTAAACATTACGCCTATCCTACATTATAAACAGCTTTGTATAAATTAATTGTACAGATAAAATGTGTTATGTTTCTTTAACCACTTTTCAGGCTGAATTACTTTCTATGGAGAAGTTTATGGAGAGAGGAGGGGGAAGGAGGAGGCTGTTGGAAAAGACACTCAAACAATTGCTGCTGCAAAACTGTTCTACATTGTGTGTTAGGGACAGCTCTTCTAACACGCCATATCTTCCAAATAATACACTACCCTCCACAGAAAGAGACAATTAAACAATTAACCAGTCATCCTCCCCTCCCCTCTCCATAGACTTCTGTTTGTGATATGAATATGGAGACAGATCTCCATAAATAAACAGTCTGAATGAAGATAAGGAATAGGTGAGCACCCTAATAAGTGGGTAATGGAATTTCTGTAATAATATGCATTACAATGTTTCTTGCATTCAAATGCACTATTCATTTATGAAAAGTTGTTTATAACAGGAGATATGCTTTAAAATTAGTAAAGTGCTGGAAGGATTATGACATTCTTTAAATATAGTCTTATTATATGTTTTTGTGTATCTATAAATATAGCAGTATATAGAGACTTAAGTAAAGTACAGTATATCTCTTATCTCTTATATATATATAAAAATGAGTTTCTGTCTCTCTGTCTGTTCTTTATGCGCGACCAAACGACTGCACCGATCCTCGCCAAATTTGGTACACATGTACATCAGGTGTCCGGGAATATTTTAGACAGGGTCTCAGCTCTAAAGGGTGTACCATTCCTGAGATACAGTATTCCCAATAAATGACCAGCATTAGCTAATACAAGCCTGCAAGTCTTTCACTCATATTCCAACTGCCATACACACAGTCACATGTCCCTTATCAGTCAATAGAAGCTCACAGGCGCTTAGTCTCCTCAGGCACAGAGGTTTCCGTAGCAACCAAGCTATTTATGACCTGTACGCAGGTCCTTAAATATTCAGATGTATCACGTGTATCAGCCAATATAAGTTCACATTTAATTTACCAGGTTTCCATAACAACACAGCCATAAATAGACTGTACTTATACTGGACTCAGTGGCATAACTAGGAATAGCTGGGCCCCAAGGTGAACATTTGACATGGGACCCCCCGCACAAACTGCATTCCTACCCACACTATTATGCCCCATAGTGGCCCCTGCACACACTATTATGACCCATAGTGGCCCTTGCACACAGTATTATGCCACATATTGGCCCCTTCATATAGTATTATGCGCACTTCCTGCTACCTCTTCAATGTTGGACCAGATGTCACGTGAGCCAGGCATGTATCGTGACGCATAATGACGTTGGACTGGCCCACCGACGTCTGAGACGTCACCAAGGAGGTCCGAAGCCTGGTGTAGCACAGGAGAGGTAAGTAACAGTGTTTTTTATGTTCCCTCAACTCCTCGGGGCCTCCAATCATTATACTCTGGGGTCTGAAAAGACCCCAGAGTATAATGATAGCAGTATCTGTGGGGTTCACGGCCCGCAGGCCTTACTTACCGATCCCCGCTCCTGCTCACAGCCGCCTCCGCAGAAGGTAAGTAAATAGGGCCCAAGTGTAACACCAGCAGGTAACGGCCTATTAAAAAAAAAAAAATTCAGGGGCCTGCCGGGACCCCTAATGTCCCAGGCTCTGTGGCAGCCGCTACCAATGCTACCGCAGTATTTACGCCACTGACAGGACTGCCATACTGGATTTCAGCATTCTTATAAATTGAAACGTTTTTAAACTACTCATGACCCCTGCAGCAAAACGCATGGCTGCTGCTTGAGCTAATGAAAACTCTCAGTAGACCCAAGCCCGCAGTAGACCATGACGCTTATGGACCAATGGAAAATCGCAGGTTCTTCAGTCTTGACATACACACAGCTTTACACCAGGTTCCCATAGCAACCAAGCTATTTATGACCTGTATGAGTCAATAGCAGTTCGCAGGTCCTTAACCAATACAAGCCTGCAAATCTTTCACTCATATTCCAACTGCCATACACACAGTCACATGTCCCTTATCAGCCAGTATTAGCTTGCAGGTGCTTAGTCTCCACAGGAACACAGATTTACACCAGGTTTCCATAACAACCAAGCTATTTATGACCTGTATTAGTCAATAGCAGTTTGCAGGTCCTTAAATATTCAGTCATATCATGTGTATCAGCCAATATAAGTTCACACTTAATTTACCAGGTTTCCATAACAACACAGCCATAAATAGACTGTAACTATACTGGATGTCTGCATTCTTATAAATTGAAACGTTTTTAAACTACTCATGCCTCCTGCAGCAAAACGCATGGCTGCTGCTTGAGCTAATGAAAACTCTCAGCAGACCCAAGCCTGTCTCAAATCTGACAAGGTATATCACAGACAACAGCGAGCTGCTGAAACTCTCCAGCAGACCCAAGCCCGTCTCCAATCTGACAAGGCATTGTCAGCCACATGCACACAGCTGCACTCCATTTCCATAACAACCCAGCCATTTTTCTTCACTGTTGTAGGTTAGATTTAAAGGGGCAGGGCACTGTGGATAACACTGTTACACAAGATCACATACACACAGCTTTACTCCAGGTTTTCCATAACAACCGATTGCAGTTTTTTCACTGATATCCAAACTGAGATACACATGATCACATGACGCTTATGGACCAATGGAAAATCGCAGGTTCTTCAGTCTTGACATATACACAGCTTTACACCAGGTTTCCATAGCAACCAAGCTCTTTATGTCCTGTATGAGTCAATAGTCGTTCGCAGGTCCTTAAATATTCAGTCATATGATGTGTATCAGCCAATGTAAGTTCACATTTCATTTACCAGGTTTAAATAACAACACAGCCATAAATAGCCTGTACCTATACTGGATTACCATACTGGATATCAAGGGCAAAACTGGCCAATTCTTATGGGGCCACTACACAAACAAAAAATTAAATATACCCGTGCGAAGCCGGGTCCTTCTGCTAGTATAGTATAAAACTTTTTTCAAATAGAAATGTTCTAGTGCCATACTAGAACATATGGAGCTTCCTAATGTTAGAATATGCTAATTGCACATAGATAAATGGTGCACTTGTTCTGGTTATCTCTTTCCTTGTAGATAGAGGACAATGTTTAGCACTTTTGTAAACAATATGATAGGCATACAGTATAATAGGCAAATGATGGCTAGTACTGGGAGGATATTGTGACTGATATTGGAGGGCATTATGACTGGCACTCTACAGGGGCACATTGTGACTCACTTTATGAAGGATGCACTGTAGCTGATGTACAGTCATATGAAAAGGTTTGGGCACCCCTATTAATCTTAATCATTTTTAGTTCTAAATATTTGGGTGTTTGCAACAGCCATTTCAATTTGATATATCTAATAACTGATGGACACAGTAATATTTCAGGATTGAAATGAGGTTTATTGTACTAACAGAAAATGTGCAATATGCATTAAACCAAAATTTGACCGGTGCAAAAGTATGGGCACCTCAACAGAAAAGTGACATTAATATTTAGTAGATCCTCCTTTTGCAAAAATAACAGCCTCTAGTCGCTTCCTGTAGCTTTTAATCAGTTCCTGGATCCTGGATGAGGTATTTTTGACCATTCCTCTTTACAAAACAATTCCAGTTCAGTTAAGTTTGATGGTGCCGAGCATGGCAGCCCGCTTCAAATTATCCCACAGATGTTCAATGATATTCAGGTCTGGGGACTGGGATGGCCATTCCAGAACATTGTAATTGTTCCTCTGCATGATGCCTGAGTAGATTTGGAGCTGTGTTTTGGATCATTGTCTTGCTGAAATATCCATCCCCGGCGTAACTTCAAATTCGTCACTGATTCTTGTACATTATTCTCAAGAATCTGCTGATACTGAGTTGAATCCATGCGACCCTCAACTTTAACAAGATTCCCGGTACCGGAATTGGCCACACAGCCCCAAAGCATGATGGAACCTCCACCAAATTTTACAGTGGGTAGCAAGTGTTTTTCTTGGAATGCTGTGTTTTTTGGACGCCATGCATAACGCCTTTTTGTATGACCAAACAACTCAATCTTTGTTTCATCAGTCCACAGGACCTTCTTCCAAAATGAAGCTGGCTTGTCCAAATGTGCTTTTGCATACCTCAGGCGACTCTGTTTGTGGTGTGCTTTCAGAAACGGCTTCTTTCGCATCACTCTCCCATACAGCTTCTCCTTGTGCAAAGTGTGCTGTATTGTTGACCGATGCACAGTGACACCATCTGCAGCAAGATGATGCTGCAGCTCTTTGGAGGTGGTCTGTGGATTGTCCTTGACTGTTCCCTCCATTCTTCTTCTCTGCCTTTCTGATATTTTTCTTGGCCTGCCACTTCTGGGCTTAAGAAGAACTGTCCCTGTGGTCTTCCATTTCCTAACAGTGGAACTGGGACAGGTTAAATCTCTGAGACAACTTTTTGTATCCTTCCCCTGAACAACTATGTTGAACAATCTTTGTTTTCAGATCATTTGAGAGTTGTTTTGAGGAGCCCATGATGCCACTCTTCAGAGGAGATTCAAATAGGAGAACAACTTGCAATTGGCCACCTTAAATACCTTTTCTCATGATTGGATACACCTGGCTATGAAGTTCAAAGCTCAGTGAGGTTACAAAACCAATTTTGTGCTTCAGTAAGTCAGTAAAAGTAGTTAGGAGTATTCAAATCAATAAAATGATAAGGGTACCCAAATTTTTGCACCGGTCAAATTTTGGTTTAATGCATATTTCACATTTTCTGTTAGTACAATAAACCTCATTTCAATCCTGAAATATTACTATGTCCATCAGTTTTTTTTTTTTTTTTATTTTAAATTGGTTTTTGGAACACCCCCAATTTTTTGAAATTAAAATTTTTTATTTTTTTAGGGGTGCCCAAACTTTTTCATATGACTGTATGCAGGAACACTACCTATGGTAAAATGTTGCTATTTCATGCTTCTTAATGTTTGATAATGGATTTGCACTTTCCTAGCCTATCCACTCACTGTATAGCAATTGTAGGGGTTATCCATTCACCTTACTCACCGCACACACACATTTGACGCAGATGCAATCATAAAAACTAACTCCACTTTCACACTCCATTCTAACTCACCTACCACATTTACCACATTAGGTTACACACAAGACTGAAGTGCTCTTTTACACTCATGCACACAAAGCTTCCACCACTCACCACATACGGTACATCTAGATACCATTATGCCCACACCATGCACAACTAGAACACAACAGGGTAACATATTCACTCTTCTGAAGTGTGGGAAAGTTATAGCCAAAAGACAATCTTATTAAAATTTAGAATTAATATATGTATAAGGGGTACAGTGCGTTACGATAAAAAGATAGACTACACAAAGACACACACATGCAAACAGGGTAAAATAAAAGGGGATACCTTACAGACTTGGAAGTTTAAGGAGTGCCTGAGAAGGAGACAAGCACAGACCCCATACTATGTTGTGACTCCCAGAATCTAACCCCAGGGTCCTCTGCCACATGGCTTTTTATGGATCTCTGACCCCCTAAGCTACTTCCTGCAACCTCCCACCTGTGATGTCATCATTTTTTTGGAAATGTAGGACTTTTGACCTGTCATCTCTAAAATGGTTCGGTGATGCAATGTTTGCTATGGTCTGCAGACCTGACTTGTTAATTAGTGTGAGCACAATTGAATTAGTACCTGTGACTGTTCTCCATCTTTAGCCTGTACTGTGGATTTGCGTATTATAATTACGGCACAAATTACACTGAGCTTCCTGGATTGCACATACCAATTATATAGGCTGTGCTAACCCATTGACCCGAACTCCTCAGCAACACTGAACACAAAAGTTAAAACATATAATTTGTACAGTATGACATAACATACCCCAAGGTGTGCCACTATGACCATTGTGAAGAATAAGCCAGCCGCCATCTTCAACCTATTCCATCGCATCACTACCACCTGCTTCTACTGGAATTTATGCAGGTCATACTGTGAAAGGAACTGTATGGAACATACAATAAATGTCTGACATTGCACGAGGACAATACATCACATTATCTAGCACTATAATACATATCTCAACTGCTACAAACACTCAGTTTAAAGAAGCAGGGTTTCATTCAGAATTGGTGATTGTTATGAAGATACCACTGTTATTTCAGAAAGAAGCACTATAGAAATTGATTTGGATTTTATAAGGTATAATATACGTTTTACTCAGGGGCGTAACTACCGGGATAGCAGCGGTAGCAGCTGTCACAGGGCACGGGACATTACGGGGCCCCGCGGGCCCCCGATGCTTTTTTTTTTTTTTAAATAGGCCGTTGCCTGCTGGAGTAACCCCAGCAGGTAACAGGCCCTATATACTTACCATTCCCTGGGGTCCTGCTCACGGCCGCCTGCGCTTCCGATTCTGCGGAGGTGACTGTGAGCAGTAGCAGGGATCGGTAGGTAAGGCCACGGGCTGAACACCACAATCACTGCTATCGGAGTATAATAATCGGAGGCCTGGGGAGGTGTGGGAACATAAAAAACAACGTATTTACCTCTCCTGTGCTTCTCCAAGCTTCGGGCCTGTTTGGTGACGTCACAGACATCAGACGACATCATTTTGTGTTGTGACGCCGGCCTGATCCAACATTGAGGAAGGCCGAAGTAGCAGGGAGTGGACCGGAGCGAGGAACAGGTAAGTAGCATTGTTTTTTTTATGTTTCTATCCTCCCCTGGTTCTCCAATCATTATACTCTGTGGTCTGAAAAAACTCCAAAGTATAATAATTGTTTATGGGTGGTCCACAATGGGGCATAATACTGTGTGCAGGGGCCACTATGGGACATAATACTGTGTGCTGGGGCCACTATGGGGAATAATACTGTGTGCAGGGGCCACTATGGAGAATAATACTGTGTGCAGGGGCCACTATGGGGAATAATAATGTGTGCAGGGGCCACTATGGGGAATAATACTGTGTGCAGGGGCCACTATGGGGCATAATACTGTGTGCAGGGGCCACTATGGGGCATAATACTGTGTGCAGGGGCCACTATGGGGCATAATACTGTGTGCAGGGGCTACTATGGGGCATAATACTGTGTGCAGGGGCAACTATGGGGAATAATACTGTATGCAGGGGCCACTATGGGGCATAATACTGTGTGCAGGGGCCACTATGCGGCATAATACTGTGTGCAGGGGCCACTATAGGGCACAATACTGTGTGCAGGGGCCACTATGGGGAATAATACTGTGTGCAGGGGCCACTATGGGGCATAATACTGTGTGCAGAGTCCACTATGCGGCATAATACTGTGTGCAGGGGCCACTATGGGGCATAATACTGTGTGTAGGGGCCACTATGGGGCATAATACTGTGTGCAGGTGCCACTATGGGGCATAATACTGTGTGCAGGGGCCACTATGGCGCATAATAGTGTTTGTAGGAATGCGTTTTTTTGGGGGGGGTTGGTGGGGGAGGTCCGGGGGGGGGGGTTCGGGGCAGCGGTTTGGGGGGGGGCATGTCAAATGTTCACCTTGGGGCCCAGCCATTCCTAGTTACGCCACTGCTTCTACTATAAAATTATAAGAGCATTATAATATGTATATTTGTATATGAACTTTTATATGGTCGTTTAATAATAATAGGTCACCATTGGTGTTACATTGTGGTTGGTGCTACAGGTACATGTGTCTTGTGAAGTCTTTCTCATTATTTACAGGGGTAATATTAATTTTTAAAAAAAAAAAAGTAAGACGCACAATAATCAGTTTCCATACTGTACGTCTGCTTAGCTGCATATATTTACCCTCCCCAGTCTGTGCTAGTAATAGCTTGTCTCATGCTAGAACTCAATTATAGCTATTTCTATTAATTAGGTCTATGATTTTATCTGTGCAGTGGGCAGTAGGAACTTCTGTATTCCCTTAGATGGCTATCTTTATTAGATAGGATCCATTAGAAAGCTATAAAAAAAAACATAATGTTTAGCCTTGCACTGATCTCAGCAAGCCTTGATGCAAAAACCTTCCCACCATCTAATATTGTTTTAGTCAGTATGGCCCACTCTCTGGAATTAGTGTTACTTCCATCACTGGACTTTATCTCCAGGGAATGCTCAGGTCTCGAGAATAGTCTCAGATTGGTGCTCATACAGGAAATATATAGCTGGGGCAAATCAGGAGATATCAAGTAGTCAATAACAAAGGAACGACAAAAGAGTAAACCAAAGTTAAAACTAAAGAAGGACTAAATGTGCTAAATGTGTATCCAAAGAGCAAAGCAGGAGAGGTGTTAAAATACAAGCCCAAAGCAGCAACAAGAATAGTAGGAAAGATAGAGTCACTAAATATTACCAGGACCAGATGCCTTTATGACCAGGTGATCCAATGGAATGCTCTGGCATTGGTTTCTCTGACCAATGTTGTTAGTCAGGTAGAATTTGTGGACCAGAAGTGAAGAGATGAGTACTACTGGGTGCATAGCAATGGCACATCTTATATGACCATAGCAATATTGTCCACAGAAACACGGTAGACTGGATGGGTGAGTAACAAATACTATACCTTCCATTATTATACAATGTAAAACAAGATACAGCTGCCTAAAGCATACCCTCATCCTACTGATACACCAACCTTTAGGCTGTGCTACATCTCTCCTTTTGGACTTGAAAAATTGGAATTAGCATGTGGAAACTGAGATGGGTGGAAAGTATGTAATGATTCAACTCCCTATAAAACAGGAAATAACATGACCATGGTAAAAAGCCAGTTAAAATCATTAAAACTTTATATGAATGCATTGCCAACATTGAATTATATTTGTAGGCATTTTTCTAATGAAAATGGACATAGTAGATGAATATTAAGCAATCACAATTGTTTAACCTGTTCTTGTCTGATCTGTAATCTCCAGAATAATCTACAAAATATTCCTAATTTTACTCATATGACGTCATACTGTATACTCAACAGGTCAGTAGTGGATATACAGTGGGTACGGAAAGTATATAGACCCCTTTAAATTTTTCCCTCTTTGTTTCATTGCAGCCATTTGCTAAAAGCAAAAAAGTTAATTTTATTTCTCATTAATGTACACTTAGCACCCCCATCTTGACAGAAAAAAAACGGAAATGTAGATATTTTTGCAAATTTATTAAAAAAGAAAAAGTGAAATATCACATGGTCATAAGTATTCAGACCCTTTGCTTAGTATTGAGTAGAAGCACCCTTTTAAGCTAGTACAGACTAGTACAGCCATGAGTATTCTTGGGAATGATGCAACAAGTTTTTCACATCTGGATTTGGGGATCCTCTTCCATTCTTCCTTGCAGATCCTCTCCAGTTCCGTCAGGTTGGATGGTGAACGTTGGTGGGCAGCTATTTTCAGGTCTCTCCAGAGATGCTCAATTGGGTTGAGGTCAAGGCTCTGGCTGGGCCAGTCAAGAATGGTCACAGAGTTGTTCCGAAGCCACTCCTTTGTTATTTTAGCTGTGTGCTTAGGGTCATTGTCTTGTTGGAAGGTGAACTTTGGGCCCATTCTGAGGTCCAGAGCACTCTGGAAGAGATTTTCTTCCAGGATATCTGTGTACTTGGCCACATTCATGTTTCCTTCAATTGCGACCAGTTGTCCTGTCCCTGCAGCTGAAAAACACCCCCATAGCATGATGCTGTCACCACCATGTTTCACTGTTGGGATTGTATTGGGCAGGTGATGAGCAGTGCCTGGTTTTCTCCACACATACCGCTTAGAATTAACGCCAAAAAGTTCAATCTTCATCTCATCAGACCAGAGAATCTTATTTCTCATAGTTTGGGAGTCCTTCATGTGTTTTTGGCAAACTCTATGTGGGCTTTCATATGTCTTGCACTGAGGAGAGACTTCCTTCGGGCCACTCTGCCATAAAGCGCCAACTGGTGGAGGGCTGCAGTGATAGTTGACTTTGTGGAACTTTCTTCCATCTCACTACTGCATCTCTGGAGCTCAGCCACAGTGATCTTTGGGTTCTTCTTTACCTCTCTCACCAAGGCTGTTCTCCCACGATTGCTCAGTTTGGCTGGACGGCCAGGTCTAGGAAGATTTCTGGTCATCCCAAACTTCTTCCATTAAAGGATTATGGAGGCCACTGTGCTCTTAAGAACCTTGAGTGCTGCAGAAATTCTTTTGTAACCTTGGCCAGATCTGTGCCTTGCCACAATTCTGTCTCTGAGCTCCTTGGGCAGTTCCTTTGACTTTATGATTGTCATTTGCTCTGACATACATTGTGAGCTGTGAGTTCTTATATAGACAGGTGTGTGCCTTTCCTAATCAAGTCCATTCAGTTTAATTAAACACAGCTGGACTCCAATGAAGGAGTAGAACCATCTCAAGGAGGATCAGAAGGAAATGGACAGCATGTGAGTTAAATATGAGTGTCACAGCAAAGGGTCTCAATACTTACGACCATGTGTTATTTCAGTTTTTCGTTTTTAATAAATTTGCAAAAATATCTACATTTCAGTTTTTTTTTTCTGTCAAGATGGGGTGCTGAGTGTACATTAATGAGAAATAAAATGAACTTTTTTGCTTTTAGTAAATGGCTGCAATGAAACAAAGAGTGAAAAATTTAAAAGGGTCTGAATACTTTCCGTACCCACTGTAGGTAGAGTCTTCGAAGAAGAATGTTATTTGTCACCCTATCGGTTGCACATTAGGGACAAGTGTCATTATATCTATATTTAAGATGCCATGTCACAAAGCACATGACTCTGAATGTACATTATGTAGCGTACGTATTAAGACATTCCCGTTTATTTTTAGTAACATAAATTCTTAATTATTATACCTGTCAATGCCAAAAGATCAAAGTGCCCATAGAGAGCCAATGTAAGCCCAGGATAAAATCTGTAACATTGGCCCCACCTTCCATATGCTATTTTTAAGTCTGGTGTATTCTTAAGTGGAAAAGGAACTTTTAGGCCTCTTCCAACGCCAAGGCCTAGATGCCACTGTTACCTTTGTATCTTTAAAGCTATGACCCGGTCTATGTAATATTTTCCAAGTGATTGTTGTCTTGCTCCTTTTGATTGAAAATGTTACTGTAGAGGGCCCCCTATAGGTGCTGTATCTGCTGCCTTTACTAGATGTACACTATGGATTTTATCCTGCAGTTGTGGAAAGGGCTAGATGGACACCAGTGTAGAACTTCAAGCTTATCTTTAAATAATAATACATTGGGCTTAACCCATTAGTTGCTGTAGAATATGTTTCTTGTACATTGTGTGCTGACACATTTGATAAGCCTTATTATTGTGTGATAATATTAAGCTGGCTGAATCATGTGAATAATTTTTAATAAATACCAGAGATTAACTTTTTATTTTTTTTTAGAATGGGCACAGACATGAAATAACAAAAAGGTGTTGTCTGTGTCTATAAATATTCTTTATTTAGTTAAGGAATTGTAGCTAATCTGACATTATCCTACGGCTAGGTATCAGTCACGCATACATATCAGACTGTGGCTTAAGCCTTTAATGAACTCACAGTAATAAAGAGGTATGAAGTAATGGTTGTAAATCTCTGAGTAGTTACCTGATTTAGATGTTATCTTCTTCATGGTCATGTGTTTATATATCTGACATTCCTTCTGATGTCTTTGCTTATCTGTTCTAGTTAAACAGAGATTTAAAGGGACTGTCTCATCACACATAACCCCTTTAAGTATAAGACCTGACATGGCCATCAGTTCAAGACAAACAACTGATTTTGCCAAGGGTAGTTGTTATCATCTAAACAATTACATGGTTTGAGAGCAAAGATTGGCGATCCTTGTGGTATCGGGCACTCCATCGCAGTCCTCTTTAACCATCTTCAAGCTTTTTCTTACCTCTGGAGTAACATCACAGGCCCCGAGTTCTGTGACTGGGCCTAAGTAGTCACATGGGGCATGCTGACATCAAGATGCTTTGACTCAAGCGCCATGACATCAGTGAGCCCCACGTAACCACTGAGACCTACTCACAGGCCTCAGAATTCCCTGGGGCCTATGAAATCATTCAGGAGACAGCAAGGTGACCAAAGAGGAATGTGAGGGAGCCCAGGAAAGGAGAGGGAAGGTCATTATCAGTGTTTATTATGTTTCCTCGCCTATCCTGGGCATCTGCTTATTATACTCAGGGTTCTGAAGAGTTGCCAGAGTGTAACAGTGAGTTATTCGTGGCAAACCTGAAATTTTTGGAAAATTTGTACGATTGTTACAAACCAGTTCACTCATCTCCACTTGTAAGATCCTCTTTGTTTTGCCTCATGTAGGAGGGGCCCAAATGAGGGTCTCCCTCTATGACATCTAAATGCTATAACATTTTGAAAGTAATACTTGTTGCATATAAATGGGTTGTCCAGGTTTAGAAAAACATGGATGTTTTCTTATTCTTTACAAAACAGTGGTTTTACAGCTCAAATCTATTGACTGAGGCTTAGCTTCAACCAGGGCCGCATCTGCCAGGAGGAAGATTGACGAGTCCCTAAGGGGGCAGTACTCAGATTATTTGTTAGGCCAACCTCGCGGATTTTTCTCTGGAGGTTCACCCAGGAGTTTTATTTAGACCAATCATGTTATGATGCATAATGACACTGTTGTATCCTACTTAGCTTATCTGTAACTGGGCCTCAGTGGTCTATGATGTCATTCATGACGTCTCTGAGACCATAAAAGACTGGTGCCAAAGGCCAGGAGAGGTGAGTAACACTGTTTGCTATATTTAATCATCTTCCCTGGGCCTCTGCTCATTATACTCATGGGTCAGAGTATAATAATAGCTTGTGAGTGGCAAACCCAAAACTATGGGTCATTATACTGCTTGTAGGGGCCACTATGGGATACTATACTGTGTGGAAGGGCTACTATAATACATTATGCTATGTGGAGGGCTGCTATGGGACATTATATTGTATGGAGCCTACTATGGGACATTATACTGTGTGCACTATGGGACATTATTCTTAAAGAGGTTTTCCAGGAATTGGACAAGCTCTAGAGAGGCTAGGACAGGTGTAACATAAAAAAACATACTCTCCAGTCCCTGGCACTCCAATATTTGCCACCACAGCCTGTCCTTTTGAAATCCATGCCTCGGTCCCTGGAAGTCCTGCACCCCACATGACCACTGAGGCCAATCAGCGCCCTCAGTGGTTGTTGGAGACAGACTAATGATGTCATTCACATACGTCACCAGTCCCTCTCCAGTGACTGCTAAGGCAATTATTTGGTCACAGCAGTCACAATGGGTGCAGAACCTCCAGGGACCGTAGCACAGTGCATGACCAAATGGGCTGCGGTGGCAGAAAACTGAGTGTCAGATGAGTATGTTTTTTTTAATGTTACACCTGCCCTGATTTCCTCTGGAGTTTGTCCAATTCCTGGACAACCCCTTTAAGCTGAGCACTGAAGACAGCAATATGTTCCCAGCTTCTTTCAATCACTGCACATGAGCTGGGGCTCAGTGACATATCTCAGTAAGGCGGCTTCAGTGCTGAATGGGGCGCATTGGTAGTTAAGCCTAATTTTCTAACTTTGGAGGGGGGGGGGCACCATTTCAATTTTGACCTCAGGCAGCAGAAATGGTAGAATCGCCTTCAATATCACATACAACCTATACACAGTGGTAGCAATGCTCTAGGGAGAAAACCATGCATTTATAATCATGAACCATCCCTCTTTAAATAACTAATATCCAAAGTACTAGGGATTCCTTAGAGCAATGGTATAAATGAGTAAGGATAAGATTAAATAGCTGTAAATGTCTATGTGGGGCAAATATGAATTGCACATAATAATAAAGTCATAAAAATAAATACATGAATTTATGGCCATTTCTCAAGACATAGTTTTATGTGTGAAGCTAAGATCACTCTTGTGTTGTGCACCTGAGATACATGTTGTTTAAATAAAGCTTATTGATCTCCATATGATTAATTCAGCTGTAGAAGTAGCAAGTGTTCTCTGTGGATTCATTCATTAGAATATGTAAGATCGCTTATAAAGTACACAGGTTGGAGCAATTGACCATGGCATCTGAGGGCTTAAATGTGTGTAGACTTAATTATTTCAGTGCAAAAAAAGCCAGCACTCTTTGGCTATGGCACCGGTGCAGCTCCCAACATCCACTGTACATATATGGTGGATATCGGGGAAGGGGTTAAGAAGGTGTTTAACCCAATTAGAAATATTCTATGTATGGATGCTTCTGTATCTGACTGTGTGTATATATCCTAGAGGTTTCTAGGATTCCTTCCATTTATAATAAGAACATACTGATCTGCAGGAGATCTGGGTATTGAACCCTCACAGATCTAATTTTGATGATTTATCCTAAGGATAGACCATCAATATTAGAAAGTGGATAACTCCTTTAAATGGTTGTCTGTTGGAATGCATAGACCTGCCTATTCCTAAAGAGCTCAGGGCTGCTCTCTGCTTTGACTTATACATGTACAGTATCCATGGGTCCTGATTTGGAGACTTCCCAGTACTCAGAATTCACCAATTTATTATATCAGTTATTTTGTAAACCAGACAAGTCTTTCAAGTGCCTCAAAAGCTTGTTTCTTTGATTTACTAGGTGTCTAAACGTATCAGCGAGGTCTATATATTCACCTTCTTGTAGCCTGAACATGTTTAACAGTAAAGTTTATGTAATTGCAATAAATCACTTTCAGGAGGGAATTAGTGGTACAAAGTAGTCTGAAGCTTATGCTTTAAAAAGGTCTTAGGTAAGCTTTGCACTTCAGGATTATGCAGTCATGCATTTTACTACTGTATCTCTCTATAGTATATGTCATTTTCTGTCAGACTGTAATATATATGCAAACATCTGTCTAATGTTGTACAATTATTGACATTTATACACTGTATTAAAGGGCCTGGCAGTAGAATGGGTTTAAAAAGTCTTTTGCAATTCAGAAATATCATTATAAACCAAGAATATGTGCTAGATTCTTATATGGGCATTCACTTTAAGGCTCTGTTCACACCACATTTGCGGTATATTTCAGACATACTGGGTGCTGATTAATGAAGATGCCAATATTTGTATCTCTGGTACCAGGGGAGAAGGTGCCTCATTTATAAGGAAGCACACCCTCCAGCAGGGAAGTGCTCCTGTACGGAAATGTAGTCCAATTCAACTTCAAGCGTCATTTAGGCCAGTAAACTGGTGTAAATGATGATAAATCTATCTTGCCCATGCCCCGCCCCTCACCACTCCCCTTTTTAGGAAAGTGATAAGGGTAGAACAAATAGAAAAAACTCACTTTTTTTGTGCAGAACGCTATCTTTTCATGCCTTGCAAGGTATGACAAATCTGTTCTACTATATATGTACATATTACTTATCTATAAGGTTTCATGTCACATTCTACCTTCTGTTTAATGTATGCTCCTAAAAGTTCCCCCAAATATGACACAGCATATGTTATATTTACTGGGTGCCACTGTATGGAATAGTACAGTCTTTAGTGCTGTTCCATGCAGCAAAAGAGCAGAAACTTTGACAGATACCATCTGAATAGAGGCTTTTTCAGACTTTGTCCAGTGAATGGAAATTTATTGGTTTGTTTAATGTACATATTATGTATATACTGTATGTGCCAGGACTTTTCCTGTAAATATGTTAAATTGACCAGTGGGAGCTAAAGTAAAAACAGCCTAACTTGCCAAAAGATTGTCCCAATAGCATACAGGTTTCTGTCAAGAAAGTGGCTCTTCTTGCTGTACTGAATAGCTTACCCTACTGTACTATTCAATCTAATAACAATAAAAATATCTATACATGGGGAGCTTATCAGGCTGTTTGCTGCCCTGTGTGAAGGCTGCATAAAATATCCAGAGACTCACTGATACCAGTGTTGTGTCACTTACAGTATGTGTGTAGTGTTGGGGATGGTGTACTTACAGGTTTCCCCAGCACTGTGAAATAGCATTCTGAGGTATTAATGAATCTAATGAATAAGTTGATCTGAGATTCCAAGCACAGTTGCTATACAAATGTACGGCGCTGTGCTTGGTTTTCTGTGAAGAAGCCACAGAGCTGATCTGAATGCTGAGGTCTCTTCAACCAGCTGAGTGGCAGGGGACATGTGTGCTGGACCCCTGCAGATCTTCAATTTATGACCTATTCTAAGCCTGGAAAACTCCTTTAGGCAGGGGTGTCACATGGCGTAAACTCAGTGTTTTACAGTCCCTGAAAAGTGGATGGGATTCTAGTGAAAAATATGCACAATGGAAATGCTGCGATTTCCAAAATTGTCACGCTTTTGGAAATTGCAGCATGTCAATTATACATATGAGAACACCGGCGGTTTCCCTATAGTTATAACTCTATAGAATTTCTGTGAAAAGCGCTGCAGGAAAAAACGCCACGGTTTTCCCGCATCGCTTTTTTACTGCGGCCCGCTACATGGGGCCTTTAACTTAAGGGCAGCTTCACACAGATGTATTCAGTCCATGAAATACGGACCAGATGTAAGCCATATTTCTGAGAGTGAACAGCAGCCAGGACTCTGACTACAAGCACCATAGTCATCTATTCAACTAGAAGTACTGTAATCAGGGAAGGACTTCTAGCATTATAGATGACTATAAAGGTTGGAGTCCGATTCTAGCTCAATGTTTGGTCTTGAAAATATGGCTGGCATCTTGGCCATATTTCACAGACCAAATACCCCCATGTGAAGCCAGCCTTATGCTGCCCTCACAGAAGACAGCATATAAGAGTTTATATGACAGTCAGTCATGCTAAGTAGTGATACAAGGTACAATAACAGCTCAGTGATATGAACAGGGTATCCTGCGGCCACATGTGTTGCCTCTCATGGCAGAATTTCAAACTGGCATTTTTCAGAAGGATAATGCTCACCTAGGCACAGCAAGTGTGAATCTGTCTCGGTTAGATTCAAACACTTCCCTTGCCTGCCTGTTCGCCAGATTTATTGCCAACTGAACATTTATGGGACCAGAAGGATTTACAGCTGCAACATCTATGGACAATTGTGCTTCAGGATACCATACAAAACCTGTATGCCTCCATGACCAACCGTATGTCATCTTATATCCAGGCTAGAGGTGGTCCAATAGGATACTACTGTCTCCTTTCAATTGTACAGTTTTCTCCCAAAAATTCTTTCTCTCCCCCTTTTTCTGGCCCCGTGGATGGGTCTGCCACTGTTTTTTGTCAATGAAGTTTGGTTGTAGTAAAGAATATGAAATAATTGTATTTTCCCAGCATATAATAGCACTGTGGGGGCATCCTGAAAAGGAATGTATCTGTAATAATTAACCAGTCTATTCCCAATTCCAGTAAGGATTTATCACCATGGTGCTGATACGGAGCTTTGATAAGATAGTAAATTGTGGGAAATGGTGTTGAACATTTGTTTTCTATGCTTCAGAGATGAAGATGTTTCAATATTGACAAGGATCAGTGATCAGTGAAGTGCCAAAGAGTGTATACGAACCCTTCAGTTTAATTAAACAAGACAAAGTGCAGTGAATATCCAGTTAAAAAATAATCTGCCATGCAAGGAATTTCACAAAATAGGCTGCTTGCCACTTTAAGGCACATCTGCTGTATAATTTCTATTTGTGTGTAATTCTAATTGTTACTTTACCATTTCTAGATGATCATGGTCTCTTCCATGGGTATAAATATTAGGTGAAAGCTATGGTAGTATATTTTTTGTGGCAGGAGGACCTTTGAGGCCCCTCAGAGTCCAGGGCCTGGTAGTGACTGATATCACTGCAGCCCTATAGCTATGCCCCTGATTATGACAATGTCTTTGAGGTTGGCCTTTTTATCTATCTCTTCGACTGAAAATTTTTTAATTATATTTAGGAACTGGAAATAAAAATATAAAAAACTCAGGAACAAAAAATATGAACAACTAAAGAATCTGAATTCCATAAATGAATACTATACATTTTGGAAATGTTTGTCAGTAAACAAAGCTAAATATTCTTTTTATATTCTTTATTTTACAAGGGCATATTGTTTCTAATAAGGATGGTAGTAAAAAACAATAAAATGGAGGCATGTAACAAAACAAAATGAGCTGTAATGTTAGCTTATATCCCAAATCACCCCTATCCCACCCCCTATCACTGAACTCAAGAGACCTTTGCTTATACATTTCCCTTTTTATTCCTTGCAGGCACATTATCCTATGTTTGATAATGTTGTCTTGTCTTTGGATTGTTGGAGCCCCCCAGAAATTGACATTGATCATAATTAAGAATGCTAGGGTTAACCTAATATGGGTCCCTTTTCCCCATAGGTCATATTGCCACATCATGCGCTTCCACCTCTAGTACACATACCCTTGATCAGAGGTCACCTTGCAGTTCTGCGCTCTGCATGAAAGCACAAGGCAGTGGTTTGTAGAGTTACGTACTGATTTCTCTTCAACTATACTGTTTACCTTACTGCATTATTGCCCTGGGGTATTTACATAGCTTTATACCTTGATAATTCCAGGACTGCTGAAAACCTGATTAACAGCTTTGAGATGTACAGAACATCTACAGTCTGCCGATAACTTCTTGAAGCTTTATTGGATGCTGCATATTCAGTATCTTCTTGTTTAATACATTGCACATGTGCAGTATGTAAAATAAAATGAAATCCTGGGCCATGGGTTAGCTTTATATACCATGGCTGCACTGTGGTTATAGGATTTAGCTGCAATGGTCAAAAGTACATTGTTAAAGAACTCAATAGTTTCGTGTTGATTAGTCACCAAAAATTCTTTAATCTAGTGCATCGAAACGCTTTCTGATGAACGCCTCATGTGCTGGCCCCTCAAGACTTAAAGATTTCTTTAGTTTTTGCCTTCTGACAATCTGACATTACTTGATTTACTTTTACTGTAACATGACTATATGAGGCATACATGACGCAGACAAGTTGTACCAAGTTCTGCCACAATTTTGGGAGACACACTAATTTGCAAACTCATATGAAACAAAATATTTTTTTTTATTTTATTTTATTTTTTAATCATTTGCCAAAATATCATGAGCAGTGTTATGTATGTACTGTACGGGTCACTCTACGTCTATATTTTTGGTAAATTCATATAAATATTTAAAATGTATTTCATGAAAAATGTATCTTATAAGCTACTTATTAGTTTTTTATCATACTATATATGTTATTCTACCCATGTGTATAATAATAATAATAATAATAATAGTCCTTTAATAGTCCCACAATGGGGAAATTCAGTGTGTTACAGCAGCAAAGATAAGCAGATACAAATACAAATACAACATGTACAGGAATATTCCAAGGTGAGAGGCATTACATTGATAGCAGACAGACAGATAGGGCGTAGCAGGGGGGGGGGGGGATTTAACAGGCAGAGAGATATTTTCAGTTCTCTGTGTGTAATGATCTCCGCTTAGGTCGGTGTTGGTTGTACAGCCTAACCGCGGTGGGGAGGAAAGACTTCCGATAGCGCTCCTTCTCACACCTAGGGTGGAGCAGTCGGTCACTGACAGTACTGCTCAGCGCGATCACAGTCTCATGCATGGGATGGGACTTCTTCTTCTGCATGGAGCTCACCACGGACAGTATCCTTCTGTCACCCACCACCTGCACTGGGTCCAGTGGGCTCCCCAGGACAGAGCTGGCCCTTCTAATCAGCTTGTCAAGTTTATTTCTGTCCCTGGTTGATATACTGCTCCCCCAGCAGGCCACTCCAAAGAAGATGGCTGATGCCACTACCGAGTTGAAGAAAGTTCTAAGAAGTGCCCCCCGGATTCCAAAGGCTCTCAGCTTCCTAAGCAGGTAGAGCCTGCTGTGGCCCTTCCTGTACAGGGCCTCCATATGATCTGCCCAGTCCAGCTTATTATTAAGGAGCAAACCCAGGTACTTATAGGTGTTCACAATCTCGATGCCCATCCCCAGGATGTCCACTGGTTTAGGAGGGCTTCTGCCTTTGCGGAAGTCCACCACCATCTCCTTGGTCTTCCCCGCGTTAATCTTCAGGTGGTTCCGGTGGCACCAGTCCACAAAATCCCGGTTCAGTTCTCTGTACTCCCTGTCATCATCATCTGTGATGAGACCCACTATTGCAGAGTCGTCAGAATACTTCTGTAGGTAGCAGCTGGATGAGTTGCACCTAAAATCTGCAGTGTACAGTGTGAAGAGGAAAGGGGCGAGAACCGTACCCTGAGGTGCCCCCGTATTACAGATCACTGTACCTGACACACAGTCTCGGGCTCTCACGTATTGAGGTCGATTTGTGAGGTAGTCTAGGATCCAGTTGGAGAGGTGGTGGTCCACTCCAGCAAGGCCCAGCTTGTCCCTCAATAACCTGGGCTGTATGGTGTTAAAAGCACTGGAGAAGTCAAAGAACATTATTCTCACTGTGTTCCCTGGTTTCTCCAGGTGAGACAGAGCCCTGTGCAGAAGATGGATGATGGCATCATCTACCCCAATGCCCGGCCGATAAGCAAACTGGAGTGGGTCCATAGCGGGGCTCACTAGAGGGCGGAGATGTGTGAGAACCAATCTCTCCAAGATCTTCATCAGGTGGGATGTCAGTGCTACAGGTCTGTAGTCGTTGAGGTCCATAGGGTGGGGTTTCTTTGGAACTGGTACCACACAAGAAGATTTCCATAATTCAGGGACTATTTCCTGCCTCAGGCTCATATTATACATATATGTAATTATACCACACAGCTGGTCCCCACAAGTCTTAATTAGCCTTGCACTGATGTCATCTGGCCCTCCGGCTTTCCTCGCCTTGATCTTTTTCATCTCCTTCCTCACCTGGGCCCGTGTGAAGGTCAGACTGTGGCCAGATAAAGATGGATTTCTGGATTTACTGGTCTGTTGGGAAGTGGCCGCATGGGGAGAAGTCATTGTGGTGGGGGGAGCTGAAGGACATACTGGGGTGGGAGGAGCTGGTGTGTGATCAAATCTGTTGAAGAATAGGTTTAGTTCATTAAGCCAGTTAACATCTGCCTCAATCTGGCAGACAGACTGTTTATGACCCGAAATTGACTTAAGCCCCTCCCAGACCCCCCTTATGTCTTTTCTTTCCATTTGCTTTTCCATTTTTTCTTTATAACTGGATTTTCCCTGCCTGATTTGATGCCTCAGCTCCTTTTGTACTATGATTAAAGTGTCACCTTTTGGGAAACTTCTCATAGCGACATTTTAATGGTGTTGATGAGTGGGAATCTATGTGCTGAGACCCCAATGTTTTCTGAAGCAAAAGGGTTGAAAGTGCGCAGCTGATTCTTAGATAGGCCAGGATAGTGGAATAGGGACTCAGAGACTTCCTATGAGCCTGCACGCTACTGTGTTTGGCTGTGCGAGAAGAGCAAAGCAAAGTTGATCATAATGAAATCATAGCTGAGCACTTCTTTTATTGAATAGTAGGGGACTCAGCCCCCAACCATACCAGTCAAAACTGCTCACGTGTATCTATTATATGTCAAAAGTTTTCTGAAAAGACAGGTACAAATACAAATACACAGGTAGTTGTTCTATGGCAGGCTTATACTGTACCATGTATAGAGTAGAGGGCGCATGAGCTCCCCAGCTCCTTTCCCATAATGCCTTGTGATATGTAGATGCTAAGTAGAGGGCAAAAGGCAATTAAAATCTCTACACACCTTTACTGGTGCTCTCCTCAATGTGAGAGATTCTTGTCCCTAACCCACTCATTGCCTCCCACTAAGCCAGCCAATTCACTTTGCTCTGTACTGATGAAGGACAACGATCCGGAAACAGCGCTGTATGCAGATAAGTGAAATTGGCTTGGCTAAAATCCCTTTTGCTGTCTCAAGGCTCGGTGAGTCAAAAGCAAATTGAGGATTTGTTACATCCAATAGAGGGCGCATGAGCTCCCCAGCTCCTTTCCCATAATGCCTTGTGATATGTAGATGCTAAGTAGAGGGCAAAAGGCAATTAAAATCTCTACACACCTTTACTGGTGCTCTCCTCAATGTGAGAGATTCTTGTCCCTAACCCACTCATTGCCTCCCACTAAGCCAGCCAATTCACTTTGCTCTGTACTGATGAAGGACAACGATCCGGAAACAGCGCTGTATGCAGATAAGTGAAATTGGCTTGGTTAAAATCCCTTTTGCTGTCTCAAGGCTCGGTGAGTCAAAAGCAAATTGAGGATTTGTTACATCCAATAGAGGGCGCATGAGCTCCCCAGCTCCTTTCCCATAATGCCTTGTGCCATGTATAGAGTATGCAGTCTCAAAGTAAATGTTCTACAGATGCTACTTGCACATAATGATTAATGTGTAGTTCCTACATGATACGACAATGAACACAATATACAAACATTCAGCATCCAGGGCTTGTGTCATAAAATTGCTAAGCATCTCATGTTAAACATTTAATTGCTCTATATTTAGAAACAATAAACCTGGGTCATTGGCTAATGAAAGCTGTCTAGATTAATTACTTCAAGTGAAACGTATGTCTTATTCACACCTACAGTACTTAGGCATTAATAATATGGTTCTGAACAACACCACTATTGCAGCGATAAAATAAACAAAATGCTTAGCTTCAGTAGGCCGGTAGTTATAGGAAATGTCTCTTTGACTGTTTATATAGGGAGAAAGAGGAAAACAATGTCATTCCAAGAGTATGCTGGCTTCTGACAACATGAGACTAGGATTTACCTATGGTGTAGCTCATTTACCTGGAAAAGTCAATGTGGTGCTACTCATGACTGTATAGCTATCCAAAATTAAACATTTTTTGCAAATATAAGTAATTAAAAATTTAGCAGAAGTTTTAAAGGTTTTTTTGTAACCATCTTAGCAGTCACAGATTTTTGTCTTGATAGGTTGCCAATGATACAAACATGAATGCAGGAACTTTCTATGGTCTTTCACTTGTCAGAAACCCAGCCATGATTTTCTTATTGTGGCCAGGTAATCTTCTCATGCCTGTAGTGTCTCTGCCTGGTGACCCTGGTACAATAAAAAAATTGTAACTGAGTTTCTTTCAAGTTCCAGACCATAAAAAGTTCCTGCTCTCATAGTTGTATCCAATGGAAGATTGTCAAGACAAAAGACTTTCACCAGCAAGATGGTTAGAGAAAATCTTTAAAATCTGCAAAAATGTTAATTATTTACATTTCCAAAAATATGCAACTTTTAATTATCTACAAATTTAAATACAATTATTTTAATGGGAAAACCCCTTTAGGATAAAGCCTCAAGTTGCAAAAACGCATCGTTTTTGCCGCAACGGAACACCATGGAAAAAAATGTTGTGAATGAGATTCTGATTTTTGAAAATCGCAGCATGTCAATTATACCTGTGGAAATTCTGACATTTTTCCTATGGGTTAATAAGGGAAGAAAATCGGCTGAGAAAAACTCAGCAAAATGTTTTTTTTTAGCTGCATTTTCCTACATGGGGCCTTAGACACATTTCAGAGTTTTTGTGCATGTTTTGTTTTAATGATCCTAAATTTTTAATTATTGGGATAGCAAAGTAATTTTTGCTTCATTTTTTTATAGCTCTCATATAGCAGTATTTCCATAGTAACAGACAACAAACAAGTTCTCTATAGTCTGATCCTGCTGTTTTATTTTCTTCTACCTGTCCTCTAATCCTTACTAACAAACTTTTGAGGAAACTAAACATATACCAAATGCGTTTAAATTTTATACTGGAGAGAATAATGTAATTGCATTTAGTATGATAACTTACTCTCTGACACAAAAATAATTTCTATAACAATGCATTGATGCAGAGGGAACTTTGCTGGTCCTGTCAGTAAAGTATAAGTACCATAGGCTTATATAGTACCATATAGGCTTTGTGCTGTTAATAGATTTCTCCAGTAAGCTGACGTTATGGTGATGTTAGATTTTAAAGTGCACTAAAATAAACTCTAAGAAACTTTTCATTTGTGATTTTTTTCTGAGATTAATTAATTAAAAAAAAATTCATTTATTTCACTGAATAATATAGTACCAACATATTTCACAACGCTTTACAGGCATTGTCATTACTGATTGTCCAAAGTAGGGCTCACAATCTACATTCCCTATTAGTATGTCTTTGGACTGTGGAAGGAAATCAGAGTACCCAGAGGAAACCCAAACAAACACAGGGAGAACATACAAATTAGCATATACACATGTGGACAAAATTGTTGGTACCCCTCATTTAATGAAAGAAAAACCCACAATGGTCACAGAAATAACTTGAAGCTGACAAAAGTAATAATATATAAAAATTCTATGAAAATGAACAAATGAAAGTCAGACATTGCTTTTCAACCGTGCTTCAACCGAATTTTAAAAAAAAAGAAAACTCATGAAACAGGCCTGGACAGAAATGATGGTACACTTAACTTAATATTTTGTTGCACAACCTTTTGAGGCAATCACTGCAATCAAATGATTCCTGTAACTGTCAATGAGACTTCTGCACTTCTCAACAGGTATTTTGGCCCACTCCTTATGAGCAAACTGCTCCAGTTGTCTCGGGTTTGAAGGGTGCCTTTTCCAGACGGCATGTTTCAGCTCCTTCCAAAGATGCTCAATAGGATTTAGGTCAGGGCTCATAGAAGGCCACTTCAGAATAGTCCAATGTTTTCCTCTTAGCCAGTCTTGGGTGTTTTTAGCTGTGCGTTTTGGGTCATTATCCTGTTGCAAGACCCATGACCTGCGACTGAGACCAAGCTTTCTGACACTGGGCAGTACATTTCTCTCTAGAATCCCTTGATAATCTTGAGATTTCATTGTACCCTGCACAGATTCAAGACACCCTGTGCCAGATGCAGCAAAGCAGACCCAGAACATAACAGAGTCTCCTCCATGTTTCACAGTAGGGACAGTGATCTTTTCAAGATATGCTTCATTTTTCCATCTGTGAACATAGAGCTAATTTGCCTTGCCAAAAATTTCGATTTTTGTCTCATCTGTCCATAGCACATTCTCCCTGAAGCTTTGTGGCTTGTCAACATGTATTTTGGCAAATTACTTTTGTCAGATTCAAGTTATTTCTGTGACCATTGTGGGTTTTTCTTTCATTAAATGAGGGGTACCAACAATTTTGGCCACGTGTGTAAAAGATGAATTGTTGTCACCACTCCTGACATATTTTAGTAAATACTTATATTGCCAAAGAAATAACAATTCTGGAGAATCTCTTAGAATGCTATTTTCTGCTATTCCTTTGTTATTACTGCTAGATATTTATGAATAAACTGACAACTGTGTGTTACTAGGTTGGTGTATGTTCCTACACAGTACTAAAATGTGTAGCAATACAACACAGTCATCAATTTATTCATGAATTTCCAATAGGAATAACAGAGGAATGACATAACAAAAAGAAGCGTTGGGAGCATAATTATTTACTAAACCAGACAAGTCAGGAGAACCGCCGGATCCTCTTCAAAATGTCATCAGTTTTTCATTTAGAAGAGTCCCAGGCACAAAGTCCACTATTAGGACAAAAGAGAACTTCTCAGATAAATGTTATGTAACTATGGGAGCCCTTCAGTAACAATGTTATAAGGAGTGGCACATGTTAGTAGCACATACATAATGGCACTGTGTGTGCTATTTCCAAGGGGGCTCTAAGGGTTTCACTATATTTTGGGCACTATGACAATTGCCATTTTAAGAGCCATGGCTGGTATTATGTAAACCCTAAGTAGCATTTTACAGCAACCATATCTGATATTCTAAATGCATGTATAATGAGGGCTGTGTGTTTTGTGCCTCATGACTGCTCATGTATTAAATACACTGCCATCTTCACACTATTATATGCACCACACCTAGCAGGGAGTAAAGCCCAGTGACAAGCCTTAAAAATAGTACAGTATATTACCATGTTTATAGACATGAATCCCTCCCTCCACTGGCCATCAATGGAAAGTCTCGGAAAAACATAGTCTTTATCATGGCAGCTTTGAGTGATATAGAAACAGTATGGTAGCCAATATGGCAATAAAGTCATTACATAAATTATGTTCAAAATGTAGTCAGATGTATAAGGACAGATGACTGACCATGTGGTCACGACCCTTATTACGTGAGGTTCAAGACCACAAACAGTCCAAACTTAGCTCCAGCATCTGACTCTACCATTTCCATACATGAGGTTTGGTATCTTCAGTATGGCACTTCATTCACTGAGTAATGGAGCAGTACACAGATAAACACAGTAACAGTTTTCCATCTGGTAATGCAGTCACGATCTTTCACAGTGCCTAATAATCTAGTGTCTGTATCATGAAACATGTGAGAGCAGACAGTGCTCAGTAATGCATTATATGGAGAAGCTATCTAATGGATAATCACAGTGTAAAGTGGATATCTAGGAAGTGCACATGGATAGACACATGGCTCACTTCCCAAACTTTCTGGACGTCTTAGTCACAGCTGTCTTTCATTCCTATGTCACCTTGCTTGAATTTTAGGCACATCCTGTCTACCGTTTATGTACTGGGATCCTGAACATTTCATTCTACACCAGAGATTACAGTACTTTCTCACCTAAAATGTTTTAGATAGCAGTCTCAAAACACAGAGCAATGATTCAGAGGGGTAACTGTCATTCCACATGTCCTTACATGCTAACAATTATCCCAAAGGAAGTAGACTGTCTTACATCATATTCTCGATTAATTTTATAGGGCATAGTATTCCACCAGTCATACCATAATACTGTTAAACATAAGCATTAACCTCATAATGACTAGACCACTCTTTAGAAGGTGTTCCTACAACTTATTTGCTTAGTTTTAATCATTTAAAGTTTTCCAAGATAATGTCATAAATTGGTTTGTGGTATAGTATATTCTGTACATGAAGTTAAAGAGGTGTTCTGGGCTAAGCATATTCTTGACCTATCTTAGAGATAGTTTAACCCCTTAAGGACCCAGCCCAAAAGTGCGTTAAGGACCAGGCCTCGTTTTTCAAAACTGACATGTGTCACTTTATATGGCAATAACTTACACAAGTGATTTTGAGATTGTTTTTTCGTGACACATTGTACTTCATGTTAGTGGTAAACACTAATGAATATTTTTGTATTTATTTACAAAAAAATAGGAAATTTGATGGAAATTTGGAAAAAAATCGCAATTTTCAAAATGTGAAATGCTCTGCTTTTCAGACAGATAGTCATACCACCCAAATGCATTAATTTTACATTTTATCTGCCATATCTCTGCTATATATTGGTATCATCTTTAAATCGTCCTGTAATTTATTTTGGATGTTAGAAGGCTTACAAGTGTAACAGCGATTTTGCAGATTTACAAGAAAATTTCCCAAACTAATTTTTTAGGGACCACTTCAGTTCTGAAGAGGATTATAAAGGCCTATATATTAGAAACCCCCATAAATCATCCCATTTTCAAAACTGCACCCCTCAAATAATTCAAAATAACATTTGGGAAGTTTGTTAACCCTTTAAGCATTTCACTGGAATTAAAACAATATGGAGGTGAAATTTAGACATTTAATTTTTTCCCACTAATTCCTTAATTTAGCCCTAAAATTAACACATTCACAAAGGGTTAAAGGAGAAAATGCATCTCACAGTTTATTATGCAATTTCTCCCGAGCACGGAAATAACCCACAAGTGGGTGTAAACTGATGTTTGGGCGAATGGCAGCGGACGGAAGTGAAGGAGTGACACTGGGCGTCTGAAAAGCAGATTTTGCTGGAATAGTTTTCAGGTGCCATGTCTCTTTTGCAAAGCCCCTAGAGTACCAATACAAAGGAAAACACCAAAAAGTGACCCCATTTTGGAAACTACATCTCTCACAGAATTCATCAAGGGTTATAGTGAGCATTTTGACCTTACAGCCGTTTCACAGATTTTGCTAACACTGGGATGTATAAATGAAACATTACTAAAATGTCACTGTATCCCCAAAGTTTTCATTTTCACAAGGGGTTAAAGGAGAAAAAGCACCCCACAGTTTGCAAAACAATTGCTCCTGAACACGGCAATACCCCATATGTGGTCGTAATCTGCTGTATGGGCACATGGCAGGGCTCAAAATGGAAAGAGTGCTATTTAGCTTTTGGAGGGCAGATTTTGCTGGAATAGTTTTCATGTGCCATGTCGCATTTGCAGAGCCCCGAAAGTACCAATACAATACAAACCCCCAAAAAGTGACCATTTTGAAAACTACACCCCTCATAGAATTTATCTAGGGGTATAGTGAGCATTTTGACCTCACAGCTGTTTCACAGATTTTATTGACTTAGGGACGTAAAAATGAAAAATTACTTTTTTCCAATAAACCGTCCATTTAGCGACATATTTTTAATTTTTGCAAGTGGTTAAAGAAGAAAAAACACCCCACAGTTTGTTACACAATTTCTTCTGAACACAGAAATGCCCCATATGTGGTCATAAACTGCTGTAGGGGTACATGGTGGGGCTCAGAATGGAAAGAGCGCTATTTGGCTTTTGGAGGACAGATGTGGCTGGAATAGTTTTTGAGTGCCATGTCGCATTTGCAGAGCCCCTAAAGTACCAATACAATGGAAACCTCTCAAAAGTGATCCCATTTTAGAAACTACACCCCTCAAGGAATGTATCAAGGGGTATTATCATTTTGAGCCTGAAAATGCTTCCCAAAAATTAATGTACAAAGTGGAAATTAAAGATTTTAAAGAAATATCCAATTTCAGTGCTTAATATGTTGTGGCCACTTTGTGGCATCAGAGACATGAACTCCTAAAACTATTAAATGGGCTATCCTGGGGACAAAGAAATTAAATATGTGGGTATAAACTGCTGCTTGAGCACACAGCAGGACTCTGAAGGGAAGGAGCACTGTGTTGTTTTAGCTTTTGGAGTACTTTCTGGTCGCCATGTTATTTTTGCAGAGCCCTGGAGGTGCCAGTAAATTGGAATTCCCCAAGAAGTGACCCCCATTTTGTAGGGGCAATTTTAGGGTCTCTGCAAATGTGACATGGCGTCCAAAAAAACAACAATCTAAATATGCGCTTCAAAAGCACATAGAGCTCTTTCACATTTGCGCCCTGCTGTGTGCCCAAATGACAGTTTATGCCCACATGTATGATACTGGTGTACCCAGGATAACCTACTTAACAATGCCATATGCCCCATTTTGGAAACTATACCCTTCAAGGGATTTATCAAGTGGTGTAGTGAGCATTATTAACCCTTAAGTGTTGCACTCTTTTAATTTTCAGAAATGAATGCGTAGCTGATAATGAAACATTAAAAATGAAATTTTTCTATAGATACGCCATTTCAGTGCCCAATATGTTGTGCCCAGTTTATGTCTCCACAGACACACACTCCAAAATCTGGTGAGTGGGGATCCCGGGCACAACAGCTTTTGAAGCGTTCATCTCTGATACAAGCCGGGCACAACATATTACGCACTGAAATGATGTATTCCTGGAAAAATTTTAATTTTCACCTTTCACCATCAGCTGCGTATTCATTTATGGATAATAAATTATAACAACACTTGGGGGTTAAAAATGCTCACTGTACCCCTGGATAAATTCCTTCAGGGGTGTAGTTTCCAAAATGGGGTGACATGTCAGGGGATTCCACTGTACTGGCATTTCAGCTCTGCAAAAGTGCAATGGCGTCCAAAAACCAAACCGTCCAAGTCTGTGCTCCAAAAACCAAATAGTGTTCCTTCCCTTCTGTGCTCGGCTGTGCCCAAACAGCAGTTTATACCCACATATGACATTAAGTACATTATTCTGGGTACGACAAGTGTAATACATGTGGGTATAAACTGCAGTTTGGGCACACAGCAGGGCGCAGAAGGGAAGGAGGGCTATGTGGGTTTTGGAGTGCAGATTCAGATGTTTGGGATCTGGATGCCATGTCATGTTTGCAGAGCCTCTAAAGTACCAGTAAAGTGGAATCCCCTAGGGAATGACGCCATTTTGAAAAGTGCACCCCTCAAAGAATTTATCAAGGGGTGTAGTGAGCATTAGTATCCCAGACGTGACTGCACAGCGGATGGGGAAAAGTGAATATGTAAGCTGTGCGGAGTACATTGGGTACACTAAATTCCCTACTATTTCCCCAGTAGTTCCTATTAATGGGGAGGTCACTCTGGGGGTCACTTCTGGTTTATTATCCCTCGTAAGCTCTAAATCTGGTTTTCCCCTGATATACGCTCACACAGCTTATACATTCCCTTCCTGACTCAGCCAGTTTTGTTCTAATGATTTGGCAATCTTTGGGGTTTTTGTCTTCACATTGTAGGGGCTATATTTTCTTTATTTCTCTGGTGATGTAGCCATATGAGGGCTTGTTCTTTTCGGTATGAAATGTATTTTGTAATGACATTTTTAGGTGCCTACATCTTATTAAATAAATTTTATTAACTCTTTCTTGGTGGACTAAAAAACAACCCCATCAATTCTGGCACTGCGTTTTACCTTTTAAATTTTTCACCATGCAGCGTAGAGCGTCAGTAACATGTTACCTTTATTCTGCGGGTCGGTACGATTATGGCGATACCTCATTTATACTGTTTTTTTATGCGATACCAATTTTGCAGAACAAAAACCCATTTGGGGACATAAATCAATATTTTTTGCATCACCATCTTCTAAGATGCGTAGCATTTTTATTTTTCAGTTTAGAGAGTTGGTTTAGGGCTTATTTTTTGAGGGACAACAGGGCTTTTTATTGGTACTGTTTTGGTGTACATCTGACTTTTTGATCACTTTTTATGGCATATTTTGTAAGGTGAGATGGTGAAAAATCATTACTTTTGGCGTTTTTTTTTCCGTTTTTTTTTCCCGACGTTCACCGTGTACATTAAATATGGTTTCAGTTTTATTGTACAGGTTGTTACGGACGCGGCGATACCAAATATGTATTGTTTTTATTAATTTTTAGGTTTATTTTTTATATAATTCATTTTATATAGGAAAAGGGAATTTTTGGGGCTTTATTCTTTTATTAATTTTTTTTCACATACTTTATTTTTTTTCACTTTTTTTACTTTTTCATGTGTCCCATTAGGACACCTGAGCCAGAGATGCTTTGATCTCTGGCTCAGTACTATAGACTGCAAGACACAGGCATGCAAGTGTCTTGCAGTCTATAGAGGAAGTCATCGTTATGGAAACGCATAGCGATGACTTCCGCAGGTCTCGGCAGGATCAACCAGGTAGTGGGGTCTCCAGGCAGCCTGGGGTCACTTGGCAGACCCCGGGCTGCAGATTATAGATATCGGCACCCTCCGATCTCGCCGCGGGGGGTGTCGGGGGGGGGGGGGCGGCAAGATGGCGGAACCCCTTGGATGCCGCGGTCATGTTTGACCACAGCATCCAAGGGGTTAAAACCTCCGATCGGAACTCAGTTCCGAACGGGGGTTATGGAGTAGGGTGTTAGCTGTCAGCTACAGCTAACACCCGGTTCCGATGCCGCCGCTCAGATAGTGAGCGGGCGGCCGGCCTCGGGCGTAGTATTACGCCCTGGTGCGTGAAGTACCTAGCGCCCAGGAGGTAATAGTAAGTCCAAGGTCATTAAGGGATTAATAATGTCAGATCTGTGGGGGTCTGACATCCAACACCCCCACCAATCAATAACTGATACACAGAGAGTGGAAAAGGAAGCAGACAGCTCCGTTCTCTATGTAGTGACTAAACCGAGTTACTGCAGCTTACATCATATTCAAATGAACAGGAGCTGATCTGCAGTACCTGGTCTGACTACTATATAGAGAAAAGAGCTGTCTGCTTTCTGGTCCATGCTCTGTATATCAATTGCTAAGAACAACTATTTGGTGGGGGTATAGGGCATCAGACCCCCACCAATTACCACCAATCTGGTATTGATGACCTACCATTAGGATAGGTCATCAATATTTTTAGTCCGGAAAACCCCTTTAACATTTCTAGAAATCCACTATATGCAAATTCTGCATAATGCACATTAATTGCTATGTATAAAATGATCTACCCTGTGTCCCCTACCAGAAGGTATCCCCACTTGAGGGTATCCTTTTCTTGTGCCAACTAAATCCACTGTGAGTAGAAACATATGACAATTATTATGACATTAAGATTGAAAGTGTGTATGGAGGTCAAGCCCATTTTATTTTATGAAATAGCATGCAGACATGACAGAAGGTGACATCAGATCATTGCTGATCTCTTAATAAATTATAATAAATATATAATAATAATAATAATAATAATAATAAATTGTACTTCTTTAATAAAGACAGTGAATAATAATTTCATATTTTTACAAAGTTTGACAGTTTATGTAAAATACATATACTTATAACTAAATCACGCTGTCATGCTGTGTTTACCAGTATTCCCCTAAAGACGGTACTGTTACAACAAAGTACTCATCCTGTGGGCAAAGAACTCTAATGCCAAGTAAGGACAACAGCATTACATGCAGGCAATGTAGTGTTACAATAACTTATAATGCTAACTGCAGTGTGACATGCTCATGCTATACAGATCTATAACTGCATTATAATAATAAAGATATGATGGACCTCAATGTCATATTCTGTAGTCATTATCCAGTTTTTCTAATGCTTTATTCTTTATATTATATACAGTATAGATCCCAAAGCTTCAGTATACTCCACTACACATCTCTGGTCAAATGCTTCATGGAAAGTTTCTGGACTCCACTTAGCCTTCCCATAGAACTTTTTCCCATAGAAAATATTTAACACATGTTTAAAGTGTTACATTGTTGTTTTCATACATTCCCCAAGGACAGATGTAGACGTTAGCTATAAACAAGGTCAATATTATATTTGCAGTCAGAAGGCTGTACAGTTACCAATAGCAATCAATTGGGATATTTTTTCATTTCTTATACGACACTGGAAACATGAAAGCCAAAATACGTTTGGTTGCCAAAAGCAACTAATATAGTCTGACTCCCATTTGCAGACCATAGATGTACATGATAGTAATAACTTGCTAACAGGACTCAGGATAGCCACAGGGAATTTGGAATTCCTCTCTCTTCCTTTCTCTATTTTAACTTACTCCCACTGTTAAAAGGGTTGTCTCAGGATAGATATTTGTGGCGTATTGCAATGAGTGATCAGCGGGGTTCCGACTATTTTGATCCCTGTTGATTGCTAGAACAAGATTTTCAAGAAAAACTATTCAGAACCCACAAGAGATTAAATGGCTCAATGTTGCCCTATCCTAGTGATATGTCACCAACCTCTGTCTTAAAATATCCTTTCAATGGGAGTTATTCTGTTCTTTATGCAATTTCCTAATATTTTTATTCTCTATAGTACAGTCCAGGATTTCCTACACCATTCATCATTTTCCATTTATTCATTTAAAAGGTAGTGATAAAGAATATGCAGAGGGAATTCAGAGACATTTGCTAACACTCGGCCATATTAAAAGACCATATTTTGATTAATTTTCTGATTAAGGAAGCTACTTGACTTTAATAGAAAAAGATCCCTTAATTTTCCTTGCTGTACAGAATATATAACACGTTTTATCATTTTCCTTCTTAATGTCTTCATCTGGCCAAGATTGGTTGTCTTCAATATGCATTGTGCAAAATCACGATAGCTGACATTACAATGAATTAGTAAATCACCATCAGTGTGTCATGTGTTTTCCAGTATCCAGTTTTTGCAAGTGTTCTCATGGTTATTTAGCACAGTGTAATGGGGACACATGTTTTTTTTAACTTATTTTCCTGGCAATAGTTGTCCATTTCCTGCCATTATTTGAACCACGATAAGTTGCTGCAATGTGATATCTTAACAACAAAGTCATTGAAAAATCATTAATACATATAAGAGTGTGCCACAGAGCACATGTGGTTAAAGGGGGTGTCTGACTCTTTATTTTATTACTTAATGTTGCTGCTGAAGGGTCCATATACATAACAAACCAGTACTTACCTCTCCCCAGGCCTTTTTTTCCAGCACTGGCAGCTCTGTTCCACTGTATACAGGTAGCTGGCTGCTTGTTTCAGGTGACAGCTGCAGCCAATCACAGGCCTGAGCAGCCACCTCCTCACAAACAGCTTGTCATAGGAGTCATCTGCAATTTTTTTTAAAGAGGTCACTGCTGAGGCCTGTGATTGGCTGCAACGGTCCTCTAACAAATTATGTATACAGAAGAATGAAGCTGCTGATGCTGGAAGAAGAGGCCCAGAGAGAGGTGAGTACTGGTTTGTTATGTTTAAGGGCCCATCAGCAGCAGAAATAATAAGTACAAAATTAGTTATACAGCAGAACAATAAATAAATGAAACCCATGTTTCCATAAAAATCTACCAGAAAAAAAGTTTTAATTTAATTTCAATTATTGCATCTGGGTTTTTAGAAATACTTAGGCAGTAGGTACAGGCAGTGCTCGATTAATGTTGGTGAAGGCCCTAGGAGAAAACATTGGGTGAGAAATACATTTGTAAATAGCTCTCCAAGAATGCGTTTTCATGGTGTAATTTTCCATCTTATTTATCATGCCATGCAAAGACAAAGCGAAAATGGTGAAATGCATTAACATTTTTTTTATTTTTATTTTTTAAGTAAACTGCATACAGTAGTTGTAATACCTGAAGGCCCCATGCACATGAACATGAAAAACAGACGTGTCCAGACATTTTCTTAACATCTGTTTTTAAGAACAATGGGAGTCAATGAGAACATATACATGCCCGTTTAGTGTATTTAATTTGCCGTCATATATAATGCCATCAAATTTTACAGGGAAATGCATAAAATGTGCTGAAATGTGCTTGGGAATTTAAAGTGGAACTGGAAAAAATCTAAAAGCAGTCCTATATTATAGGCCCAGAATACTGGGCCAATATAAGTAGATATGGAAGGGGGTGGTTTGGGTAAAATGCATTCAACCATAGACAACATTGGCTACATTTGTAAGACAGTGAGAGATACTGTAACCATTATGCTGTGTTCCCACACTGAGAGATTGGAGCCTTGTACTGTAGGCATTAAATTTTGATCCTACTGTTGGAATAATGTTGAAATACAAAGATACAGCTGTGTGTATGCATACTGTCCTGGTCTGCAAAAGTAGAAGAGGTGTGATCTTGTGAGTGTGGGATGCAAGGCCAGATCAGTAAAACCTCATTCTGGTCTTGCGGTGATGTCCAAAATAGAATGCTTGAGGCCGGGGCTCCATGTGGCATAAACCGCATAAAAAACGCTGCATTTTACAGTCCCTGCAAAGTGGATGGGATTCTAGCGAATCATATCCACACAGAAAAATATATGTGTGGAAATGCTGCGATTTCCAAAACTGTTGTGTTTTTGAAAATTGCAGCATGTCAAATATAGCTATGGAAATGCCGGCACTTTCCCTATAGGTATAATTGAAGCAGAAAGTCCACAGAGGAAAACTCTGCAGACTTTCTGTGAAAAACGCTGCAGGAAAAACCGCAGTGTATTTCCATCACGGTTTTTTCTTCAGCACTGGTTCGCTGTGGCCTGCTAGGTGGGGCCTCAGCCTAAAGGGTTTTTCTCAGGAACATAACCATATTTAAATTTGTAGATAATCAATAGTTAAACATTTTTGCAAATATAAATAATTTTAAAAATTAACAGAATTTTAAAGATTTTCTCTAACCAGTCTTTTGTCCATGGATACAACTATGAATGCAGGAACTGAGAAGAGAAAATCTTTAAAACTCTGCTAAATTTTTAATAACTTGCAAAAATGTTTAACGTTTAATCTAAAAACTTAAATATGGTTATGTTCATGGGAAAATCTCTTTTACATGCAGCATTATTAATATTTTTCTGTTTTTCACTTAAAAAATAGAATTTATTCTTTTTTTTTTTTTTAAATCCATGACAAAGAAATGAATAATATTTCCTATAATGCATGCAGTCATATTGTGGAAATATAACCATCCTCCCAGCACTGTATATAAACTTTGCAGTGACACTCAAATCTATATATGGCATCACTTACTATTAATCTGTGCAACATACATGATACCTGTACAGACTCAGGTGCCACTCACATGGCTACGTCCAGGGGGGCTCAGTTCAGTTAGCACTATAGGGAAAGGGATTTTACAAACTTATTACATAATAAACTTAACTCTTTAGTGACCAGCCTCTTCTAGAATTGATGACCAAACCATGTTTTACTTTTTTCTGTCATCACACATCAAGCCCTTTTTTATTTTTCCAACAATGTAACTGTATGAGGTCATGATGTTTTTTTTGTGGGACAAGTGGTAGTGTTTAATGACACTATTTTGAAGTAAATATATCCCCAAAATAACAGTTATCTGCTGTATATCTGGTTATTGATTTTGGTTTGCTTTCTTATCTGATCTGTTGCTGATTTTGCTTTATCTGTAAACTCATGGACTCGACCCTGGCTTAAACCTTATTTTTCTGCTGTAATTTTGGATATTTTTGTGCTCACCTAGCTTTGACCAGGCTTGTATGTTACATTTTTGTCTGTTGTAGGTTGGCTGATCTGGTCCTTAATCTGAAAGTGCACCTATTTTCTGACACCAGTTTTGAAGTGCAGCCTGGGTTCCTGATCTGAAGAATCCATCCTGCTTTGCAGCGTTCTCTGGAGAAAACCTCAGATGGTACCTTAGACTCTGATAACCATAAGGGTCTTGAATTATACGTAGCTTGCTTTTCTTGCTGTCTTTGATTTGCTAGTTGTCTGCAGCATATTTATAAATTGGGAACCTTTTATGAATACATTTATGTCCACCTTTAGTATATTTGTCCTTTTGCATTTAAATACAGAACAAAGCAAGTAAGAAGACCGGTGATAGGAAAGGTTTAATATATTGTGACCATAAGTCAGTGCATCAGATTTGAGTGCATGTTCACTGTCATTCACACAAGAAATATGGCATTAAGTTAAATAAGTACACAAATTAAATTGACTTAAAACAGAAATAACTAAAACCAAGAGGATAAGAACATCTGACTAATGATCGAAAGACCAGGAAAAGATAATTCCTCTCACTTACTGTATGTAGAAAAATCTGACAATTATATGCCATATAATTCATCACAGTATCATCAATCGGTTATCAATAGTTTTCCATTAGATTGCAGGTAACCTTACAAATGAGTTAAAAGGTTTGTCAAGTAACCAAATAACTTAACAGTAAGAAAAATAGATAAATACTCATCTAACTGGTTCCCTGCCACTCTATTTCTACTACTTTCCACTCCCCCAAGTTTCTCTGTATCATGAGGCCAATGATTGACTGCAGCAGTCCCATGTGTTGGGCTGTTATCACAGGAAACAAGGATATAGGGACCACCAGAAGGGGCCTGGGAACCTGTGGAACAGCAGGGGATCAGCAACGTATTCCTTGTATTATTTTATAACATTCTAAGTGGGGGTTTTGTGACTAGTGTTTAAAAAAGAAAAAAGCACGACTTCCACCATCCGTCTCCATTGTTTTTGGATGGATCTAGCAACTATTTAAGGTGTATGGATGGCTTAATGATAGACCTGACATAAAACATGATGCAATGTAAGGACATTAAGCACCCTTTCTATGAGATGATACCTTTCAAGTCCATGCAGGCAACACCAGGTCATGTTCACAAAGAATAGTACTGCTGACAGACAACAAGCCCCCAGGTCACACTAGTATTATGTTGGTCTGACAGTAATTTTTTTTTTCTATGAATACAATTTACTCTGTTTCTATGGCCACAACAACCTTAGTCTGCAACTTCAGAAGGCTATTCAGTAAATACCACATGACGTACTTATTTATTACCTAAATGCAATAACATATAACCATTCAAAATAATCACTCACAAGCATAATAGGGGAACAAGAGCTGGTAAAATTATATTTCTGTATGTAAGGACAGACTGTTCTTATTGATCAGCTTAATCCTAGTGTTCAATGAAGTGAGTGAGAAATCTTATCCAGGAAACTGGAAATTCCGGGTTAGTCACATGAGATTATTAAAAAAAAAAAAATAATGTGTGCAAATAAAAAGCTAAATGTTCACTTCCTATTTCTAACACCGTGTAATTACTTTGGGTCATATATGTCCAATGATGGCACCAAACATTACTGCCATGCTGTTTTTCCAAATGATCCTTATTCAACTTGATTTTGCAATGTGTTCACATGAACTTAAACAGATCAAATAACAACATAACAAACACAAAGGTCACTGTATGCCAGGTGGCATTATCATAAATGGAAAAACATCACTATAACAACAACAAACGATGATGTACAAAATAAGTCAATTTGTTTCTTATTATATAATTCAAGGAGCATTTGAAGTCTTAGTGAAATCTTCTAACTGTATCTAAAATAAAACCAAAGTCATTACAAATAACAGGCTTGTAGGTCTACATAAAGAGGCCTAAGTTGCACTGATATTTCTTATCATTGTGTTGTTATTTGTAGCTGTGTCAGCTAGCTATCTGAAGGCATTTCATGTAGGGAATTATATTTATGTAACATTTTATTAACAGAAAAAAAAATATACACAGAGTAAAACATAGTACCATACAGTGCTCCAAGAAACTGCCATATAGTGCTATATTTTCCCTATAATAAGTATTATACTATGCTATTAGAAATATGTACTGTATACTATTGATTATCTGATCTTGTTCCAGCAATGTGTGCATTGGGGAAAGCCTATTTTAGCATGATGGTAATAATATACCTTAAAGGGGGAGCCCAATGACATTCAGATGTAGCCATCATTTTGAATCTGATAATCTGCACTGTGATAACTCACAACATCAGCCAATGAAAGCAATGGAAAAAAGTGAAGTGATTAGCTGTCAATGATTTGAACTGTCTGCTTAAGGCGTTAATAGTCATGTTAAAGGGGTTTTCCCATGAACATAACTCTAAATTTGTAGGCAATTAAAATGTAAACATTTTTGTATACAGTATATAAATTAATAATTTTACAGAGATTTTCTAAACTTCTTAGTGGTGACACTCTTTTTGTCTTGATCGGTTGCCAATGGATATGACCATGAATGCAGGAACTTTCTATGGTCTGGCACTTCTCAGAAACCAAGCAATGATTTTCTTACTGCTTACACAGAAAGAGACAAGGACGGTAAATACAGAATAAGGTAACTTGGCCACTATAAGGAAATCATGGCTGGGTTTCAGAGCATAAAAAGTTTCTGCATTCATGGACATATCCATTGGCACAACAAACTGCGACCACTAAGATGGTTAGACAAAATCTTAAAAATTCTGCAAATATTTGTTTATAATTGCAAAAATGTTTAACTATTAATTGTCCACAAATTTAAATGGTTATGATAGTGGTAAAACCCTTTTAAATTTGGCTACACCTGTATGCCATCTGATAGGTGCTTTCTACATGGGCATTTTGGTCTTTTGTTTATCCAAAGATATACAGTGGGTACAGAAAGTATTCAGAACCTTTTAAATTTTTCACTCTTTGTTTCATTGCAGCCATTTACTAAAAGTAAAAAAGTTCATTTTATTTCTCATTAATGTACACTCAGCACCCCATCTTGACAGAAAAAAACAGAAATGTAGATATTTTTGCATATTTATTAAAAAAGAAAAACTGAAATATCACATGGTCATAAGTATTCAGACCCTTTGCTGTGACACTCATATTTAACTCACATGCAGTCTTTTTCCTTCTGATCCTCCTTGAGATGGTTATGAAAATCCAGGTTTATTAGCCAAGCAGGCGCTAACACCACATGTCATATCGCACATAGAAACCCTACCCTGAGAGAAACCACAAGGTTACCACCCACTTGGCTAGTATGCCCTAAATTGCATACAATACTAATACTCAAACATTAAAAATTAACAACTTCTATGAATAGCCAAGTACTGATAAGTCTTGTTATTACCCCACTTTCTAAGTGCCGGTACTTTGCATTTTGTCTTATTTAATCAAAATCCCATTAGGAAATATTTTTTTTTCTATTTTCAATACTTTCTATTTGTCTATTTCTATGAAAAAAACTTACTGTAAGTTTAGTTGAAGTTTTAAGTAACTTTGAGTTTATAAGCATATCTCACAATATATAGTTAATAAAGAGATAGAAACGTGTAGTTCCTATTTACATAAAATACTGTGGTTTGCTCAATCAGGCCTGTATTGTTCTATGGACAACTCTAGCAGTCCTTTTTGTCTTGTCTACAAAAGACATTCTTTCATGATTTATAAAGAAATCAATGATGGATCATTTAATATGAAAGCCTATCATTTATCATGTTTTTCTTCCAACTCTGAAAAGTTTCAGAGCATGACGTGCCTAATTGTACATAATGTACAGTACAATGCTATGTAACTAAATTATGTGTGCTAATTAGCCAGAAGAGCTAATGAGATCTCTTAATGCTATCAGAGCAATTAATAGCCCATTCTATTTCCCAACCAAATTGCTATTTGGAAGATTTGACCCTAATTCATATTGAAGAGCTGGAGCCCCATGTAAAACATCAGGTTAAGAGATATGCAAAGTGTTTCTGAGCTTTATTATTATGAATAATAATCATCAGTGTGTGCACATAGGGAGACTCTTTCAGGGCATACCTCCCACGACCTATAAATAGTTATGATTGCAGCGCTGCCAGTTGCCTATTGCTAAAGATGACAGGAACCATTGTTCCAGCTTGTTACATCCATTGTTAAAGCGAAGGAGTGGAACAGTTAAGGGAACATCTCACACCCTGTCAGCATTTTGTCCACAGTTTGTGTAATTTAGATTCTACTTCTAATTCCAGGCATTACCTAAGGTTTACAGTTGTTAAAATCATCAGGTGATGTACAGTACAGACCAAAAGTTTGGACACACCTTCTCATTCCAAGAGTTTTCTGTATTTTCATGACTATAAAAATTGTAGATTCACACTGAAGTCATCAAAACTATGAATTAACACATGTGGAATTATATACTTTACAAAAAAGTATGAAACAACTGAAAATATGTCTTATATTCTAGGTTCTTCAAAGTAGCCACCTTTTGCTTTGATTACTGCTTTGCACACTCTTGGCATTCTCTTGAGCTTCAAGAGGTAGTCACCTGAAATGGTCTTCCAACAGTCTTGAAGGAGTTCCCAGAGATGCTTTGTACTTGTTGGCCCTTTTGCCTTCACTCTGCGGTCCAGCTCACCCCAAACCATCTTGATTGGGTTCAGGTCTGGTGACTGTGGAGGCCAGGTCATCTGGCGTAGCACCCCATCACTCTCCTTCTTGGTCAAATAGCCCTTACACAGTCTGGAGGTGTGTTTGGGGTCATTGTCCTGTTGAAAAATAAATGATGGTCCAACTAAACGCAAACCGGATGGAATAGCATGCCTCTGCAAGATGCTGTGGTAACCATGCTGGTTCAGTATTCCTTCAATTTTGAATAAATCCCCATTATCACCAGCAAAGCACCCCCACCCCATCACACCTCCTCCCCCATGCTTCACGGTGGGAACCAGGCATGTAGAGTCCATTCGTTCACCTTTTCTGCGTCGCACAAAGACACGGTGGTTGGAACCAAAGATCTCAAATTTGGACTCATCAGACCAAAGCACAGATTTCCACAGGTCTAATGTCCATTCCTTGTGTTCTTTAGCCCAAACAACTTATCCTCCGCAGCAGAGGTGACTCTTGGTCTTCCTTTCCTGGGGCGGTCCTCATGTGAGCCAGTTTCTTTGTAGCGCTTGATGGTTTTGGCCACTGCAACTGGGGACACTTTCAAAGTTTTCCCAATTTTTCGGACTGACTGACCTTCATTTCTTAAAGTAATGATGGCCATTTGTTTTTCTTTACTTAGCTGCTTTTTTCTTGCCATAATACAAATTCTAACACTCCATTCAGTAGGACTATCAGCTGTGTATCCACCTGACTTCTGAACAACACAACTGATGGTCCCAACCCCATTTATAAGGCAAGAAATCCCACTTATTAAACCTGACAGGGCACACCTGTGAAGTGAAAACCATTTCAGGTGACTACCTCTTGAAGAGAATGCCAAGAGTGTGCAAAGCAGTAATCAAAGTAAAAGGTGGCTACTTTGAAGAACCTAGAATATAAGACATATTTTCAGTTGTTTCACACTTTTTTGTTAAGTATATAATTCCACGTGTTAATTCATAGTTTTGATGCCTTCAGTGTGAATCTACAATTTTTATAGTCATGAAAATACAGAAAACTCTTGGAATGAGAAGGTGTGTCCAAACTTTTGGTCTGTACTGTATATTGAGAAACTTTGAAAGAAACTACTTCTTGATATACTGAAAAAAGCTGTTCAATTGAAAGTCATTTTGAAAAAAAAAAAGTTAAATTTAATATTATTTATTTTATATTATATTTTCTATTCTAAAGCTAAAATCTTTAAACTATTTTTACATTGAAGGTGGCTTAGCGATCATTTGACAATGTGACTCTATCTACTGTTGCTGGGATATGTGCAGTGACTCATAGTTGGAATGAGGTTGCCCATTAAGAGTGTGTTCACACAAGGCAAAATACTCATTGGATACAATCCGACAAATATTTTACTTGTGGAACTGAAGGCTTAGTTCTTGGCAAAGGTCCACTCACAGGTAAAGCCTTATTCAATCAGAATATTTTACAGTAAGGTTTCTGCACTGTTTTTGGCCAAGAAAGAATATTTTCAAATGCTAGCATGAAAAAATCTGTGTGTAGAACCATGTCTACCATAAGAAAAAGGTAAGGCCACATTGTGGAAACATAGTGGGGCAGATCTGCTAACATTGGCATATCGTTCGCCAGTCTTAATAACGAGCCCAACTGAAGCAGGTAATAAGTGATTTAAGAAGAGGCTCTGGTGCCATAATGGAGATCTACACTAGTTAGGAACTGGCGTAGATTTACATTATAATTCACACCAGAAAACTGGCTTGATATGTCTTGGATGCCTCAGCCTGCCCCACCCCTGTCCCACTCTGATCACATTCACACAATATGGCAATAGAGGTGCAGAATGGGGGTTGTGGCACTTGTCTGGCACAAGGAAGGGCCTAAAGGATGCAAAGAACTGAAGTTGGTGGAGGGGTGAAAGGTCCCATTTTAAATGGAATTAGCAAATTTATCTCCCCAAAACAAATTAAGAAGAGTTTCAAGGAATTTATGGCTTGCCATCTTCATGAAATATTGCGCAAAACTCCTATTGCACTTTATATCTCAGGTTTGGTTCACACTTGCGCCCGGAGTCCGTCCACGGTGAATCCGACCTAAATATCAGAAAAAAGTATAGGGAAAGGTTTTCAAGCGGTTTGTTTAAAAACCCATTAATTTCAATGGGTTTTAAAAGCAACCCTCAAGTGTCCAATTGCAGCCTCTGTGCCTCAAAATCGCTTTTTTTTGGTCGGACACAAAGTCCTGCATGTCCGACTTTGTTTCCGACCAAAAAAAGTGGCTTTGTGGCGCAGAGGCTGCAATCGGACACTTGCTTTTAAAACCCATTGAAGTGAATGGGTTTTTAAATAAACCGCTTGCAAACCTTTCCCTATACTTTTTTCTGATAATTAGGTCGGATTCACAGCGGACGGACTCCGGGCGCAAGTGTGAACCAACCCTAAGCCAAACAATAAAAAACAAGCAAAAACTGTGTCCATGCACAAAACAATGCTTTATGGACAAACTCTGTGCATTTGTACAAGGACTCCTCTCTAATATGGTGAGCATTGAAATTCTACAATTTTTTTGCATCATTTGTTGCCTTCGCATGGATCTATAAATCTCCTTTGTGATTCTGTATAAAATCAGAGGCACGCAGAAGTTACAATAACTTAACACCTTTTTCACATCACTTCTTTATTTCCCTTTTATCTTCACATTTTTTTAGTTTAGTTTTCCTTTATTCTCCTTTATTTCAGTTTCTTATTTGTTCCGACTTCATTCTATTTGCATTTGTTGCCCGTTAAAAGGGTTGTCCAGCCATTAAAGATTATGTTAAGAAAACAGCTTTATATTAAAAAATAATAAACTAATACCTTACGATTTCCCGCTGCTTCCAATTCTATCAATGCTTCCTGGGTTCATTAACTGTCTCTACTTCCTGCATCAGGACTTGCTGACATGGACATGTGACTGCAACAGCCAATTGCAGCAGTAACCCACTGCAGCCACTGATTGAGTCAGAGTGGTCACATGTCCATGTCGAGAGAGAAAAGAAGTAGAGACCATGAAAGGAGGAAAGTATACCAGAAAGCATCGGAAACAGATCAATGAGGGGATCGGAAAGTGTGTATTACTTACTTTCTTTTAATTTTTCATACAATTTTTTTGTTTTTAATATTATGAAAAATGTTATTGAATTACATCTGCAATAGATGTGTGTGTGTGTGTGTGTGTGTGTGTGTGTGTATATATATATATATATATATATTCATATTAAAGAGGTTGCTTAATGTAAATGATTTGTATGGGAATTACTACTTATATCAATCAAGGCTAAAGCTGAGACATTATGCAATAGCCTTTTCACATTCTGTTACAGCTTGGTTAACACTTAGTTAATGAAGTGTTTAGATCTATTACCATAGCAGACCGTGCAGACAGGTACATCCCATGTCTCTTCTGTTGGGACATGCCGTTGCTGTAAAGTCACCGGAAGATCAACAGATACTGCAACAGGTACAGTAAGTGGCAGGGGGAGAATGCTCTATTGCACATAGTTAAGCAGCACGTTGGACATCCACGCCCTTGCCCAATTATATAAGATTTTAAAAGCATGTGTCACGGCAAGCCTATGTTAGTAATTAATTATATGGCTCCGATGAACCTTTTTGAAGCACTTGTTCGCCTCACCTGACACAGGTGTTTTCTCATGTTTACAGTGCAAATCATATGAATTGACTTCAGGCTATTAGGCTTGTCCCATATCTAACACAGAACATAAGAATCACAATACACACTCATGATCCCCAAATACTTTAATTGCAAACAGTGCAAAGTGCTCTCTTGAAATGCCTTTGCCTAGAGATAATCATAGTTTATGTACTGGAATCTTAGATACGCTTAAAGAGAAATTACAGGTGACAAACACATCCCTAGTATCTCAGTGCTGTAGCATTCATTTCACTTTGTCAGGAGGTGATGACTAATTTTGCCTTTTGCAGAGTGTTATGTAAGATACACAAGTGTGACATATCAGGTATTTTAATTTGCATGCCTACTGTAGCATCTAACACAGCATATACATCACAAATAACCCCATCATAATCAATTCTCTACACTGTACTCTGTCATATGATAATGACTTATAATGCAAATTTCCTGAAAAAATTGACAGAACAATGTTGATATGTCAAATTGTAACAAACATATTATATAGTTATGGGGTAAGTGACACAAGGCCTAAGTGCTCTTTTAGGCTGAGGCCCCACATTGCGGAAATGCAGCTTTTTTTGTTGCAGATTTGCTGCGGGTTTTTTGAGCCAAAGCCAAGAATGGCTGGAAAAGGAATGGGAAATACAGTATATAGGATATCTACATTCTGTTCAATCCACTCCTGACTTTGGTTTAAAAAAACCGCAGCAAAATCTGCAACAAACAAAGCTGCATTTCCGCAATGTGGGGCCTCAGCTTTAGACTAGATTCATACCATGTCTGAGATTCTGGTTAGAACAAGGTAACTTGCTAACTGATAGGGATCTGGCTGCTGGGACTCCTAACAATCACAAGATTGGGGTCCCATTTCCCTTTCTGACTGGTGCAGCATTTCGGGCATACTCATTGCTGTTCCATTCACTGCCAGACGTAGCCAAGTACAATGATCAGCTTTCTCTGGCAGTCCCCTAGAAGTGAGCGGAGCAGCCAGCCACTTCGTTAATTTGGGACTAAAAGAGACCCCCCATTGTCATGATCTGTGGATAAAGGGTAGCTTCTTCTAACCAGAATATCACTTTAAATTGGTGCATATTAGAGATGAGCGAATTGATTCAGACTGAAACGGATTTAACCTAAATTTTCTAAAAGTTTTGCTTGTCTGAACATTGAAATTTGAGTGTTTTTCACTCATGGAAGTGAAATTATTATACTCTAGGGTCTCTTCAGACCCCACAGAAAATAACAAGCATTTATACTCTCCTTCCCTTCCCTTTTCCGGGCCAAATCACAGGCCTCAGCGATGACCCCCAACACATGACGTCACCCAGGAGGCTAGAAGAGGCCAGAAAGAAAGCGCCAGATGCTATAAGAGGACCCAGAAGAGGTGAGTATACCTGTTTGTTATTTTTTTTACACGTCCCTTGGGTTTCCAGTTATTATACTGTATAATAATTTCACTTCCCGTTCTATCTGAACAAGTTTGGACAGAAATGAACCAGAGGTTCGCCCATCTCTTGTGTATGTATACAATACATCTGCCATTTACTCCTATATACAAGTGTAAATAGTACACAATTTTCTTGCATACAGTTGTCCTGAAAAGTGTATTGAACTGTGATTTTTAACGTAATTAAAGCCAAAGTATGATGGTAAAAGGTATGCCAGAAAGTACACATATAGTATTGAGATTTATAGGCATATTAGATTTTTCCACCGCACATGTTGTAAACCATGGCATAATATAGGATATAATAAAGGACGTTTAATAAATTCTCCCCCCCCCCCAGTATCCTTTCCAAATGTCCTGTTTAAAGTGATGCAAAGAAATGTCTTCTGCTTCATGCATTATTAGCTATAGCTGGATATCGGCTGCCTGCCTATAAGTATTGGTGACATTGGTGACTAGCTGTTTACTATCGTACTAAGTGACTCACTGGATTTCCACTGGAATATTATGATCAGGCAGTGTCCTCTTTCTATCTTATATTTCTATTATTGAGTAATAGTCCAAATTCTTTTGCAAAAAGCATAGGTGATGTATTTAATATAAAATCTGTAAATCTTCCTTGTAAACATAACACTAGTTTGCGCTGCAGTTTCCAGTTAAGTGGTAAATACTGTAATTGACGTGTGGCTCCTATTTGAGCAGAAAATACAATTATAGTGTAGCAGTGTACGCAATAATCATTTTAATAGATAATGCGCATAGCAAATTCTGTAACCTCTAGTATAGTTACAGTGCCTTGCGAAAGTATTCGGCCCCCTTGAACTTTCCAACCTTTTGTCACATTTCAGGCTTCAAACATAAGGATATAAAATTTTAATTTTTTAGTGAAGAATCAACAACAAGTGGGACACAATCGTGAAGTAGAACGAAATGTATTGGATATTTTAAACTTTTGTAAAAAATAAAAATCTGAAAAGTGGGGCGTGCCAAATTATTTGGCCCCCTTAAGTTAATACTTTGTAGCGCCACCTTTTGCTACGATTACAGCTGCAAGTCGCTTGGGGTATGTCTCTATCAGTTTCGCACATTGAGAGACTGAAATTCTTGCCCATTCTTCCTTGGAAAACAGCTGGAGCTCAGTGTGGTTGGATGGAGAACGTTTGTGAACAGCAGTTTTCAGCTCTTTCCACAGATTCTCGATTGGATTCAGGTCTGGACTTTGACTTGGCCATTCTAACACCTGGATACGTTTATTTGTGAACCATTCCATTGTAGATTTTGCTTTATGTTTGGGATCATTGTCTTGTTGGAAGATAAATCTCCGTCCCAGTCTCAGGTCTTTTGCAGACTCCAACAGGTTTTCTTCCAGAATGGTCCTGTATTTGGCTCCATCTATCTTCCCATCAATTTTAACCGCCTTCCTTGTCCCTGCTGAAGAAAAGCAGGCCCAAACCATGATGCTGCCACCATCATGTTTGACAGTGGGGATGGTGTGTTCAGGGTGATGAGCTGTGTTGCTTTTACGCCAAACATATCGTTTTTCATTGTGGCCAAAATGTTCGATTTTGGTTTCATCTGACCAGAGCACCTTCTTCCACATGTTTGGTGTGTCTCCCAGGTGGCTTGTGGCAAACTTTAAACAAGACTTTTTATGGATATCTTTGAGAAATGGCTTTCTTCTTGCCACTCTTCCATAAAGGCCAGATTTGTGCAGTGTACGACTGATTGTTGTCCTATGGACAGACTCTCCCACCTCAGCTGTAGATCTCTGCAGTTCATCCAGAGTGATCATGGGCCTCTTGGCTGCATCTCTGATCAGTCTACTCCTTGTTTGAGATGAAAGTTTAGAGGGACGGCCGGGTCTTGGTAGATTTGCAGTGGTCTGATACTCCTTCCATTTCAATATGATCGATTGCACAGTGCTCCTTGGGATGTTTAAAGTTTGGGAAATCTTTTTGTATCCAAATCCGGCTTTAAACTTCTCCACAACAGTATCACGGACCTGCCTGGTGTGTTCCTTGGTCTTCATGATGCTCTCTGCGCTTTAAACAGAACCCTGAGACTATCACAGAGCAGGTGCATTTATACGGAGACTTGATTACACACAGGTGGATTATATTTATCATCATCAGTCATTCAGGACAACATTGGATCATTCAGAGATCCTCATTGAACTTCTGGAGTGAGTTTGCTGCACTGAAAGTAAAGGGGCCGAATAATATTGCATGCCCCACTTTTCAGTTTTTTATTTTTTACAAAAGTTTAAAATAACCAATAAATTTCGTTCCATTTCACAATTGTGTCCCACTTGTTGTTGATGCTTCACCAAAAAATTTAAATTTTATATCCTAATGTTTGAAGCCTGAAATGTGGCAGAACGTTGAAAAGTTCAAGGGGGCCGAATACTTTCGCAAGGCACTATATATGAGCTGCCCACAATAGAGATCACTATTGCAATATATTTAGAAAAAAACGTGCAATTTTCAGTGCAGTATATTTAGAAAAAACTATGATTGTGCACATTTCTGCACTATAATCACTTCTCTATATAATTGGAGGTACATTTTGACACATTTTTGGTCCTTGGAGCAAAGCACCAGTATAGCGATGATGCAGATGTCTCGAGCTCTAGTGGCAGAATCAACCCAAAAAAGATTGTTTGTCATCGAGTATCCTTACAATGGATAGAGGTTGACCCAATCAGACAAGTTATTTTAATTCAAAGTTTCCTAGGCATTTTGGCAGTATCTTAGGTTAAAATAACTGGCTTCAAGTACCTCAACTGAAATATAAAGTGGCCTTTTAATAAAAGCAACCACCTTTCTATTTCACCTCCAACTGACAACTAGACAACTGGAGGCTGAGCTCTAAGAAACAGCGAAACACAGCGTTTTTGGCGGAAATGAAGCAGGGAAAACCATTGTATTTTACAGTACCAGCAAAGTGACCAAGATTTTGTGTAATCTCAACCATACATTGTAACACTGAGTTTTTAAAAACTAGAACATTTTTGAAAAACTGAGCATTTTTCCCATAGACTTATATGAGGAAAGGTAAAAATGTGAAAAACATTGGAAAAGCAGTGAAAAATGTATGGCCCATGAAGCAAATAGATGCTATAGGCATCTATATCACAATCACAACGTTAGATTTCTTATTAATACCTTTCATGTAAGTCACATATGTGATTCTGGATGCATTTACAGACAATGTACGCTATGACTCAATGATCGGGGCTGGGGGGGGTCACCAAAAGGTTATAACATTGTGAGCCCACTGAATGGCATCAGGTTAGATATGTGTTTTTCTTTCCAAAAGTAAAGCCTAGCCAAACTGAAATAGTCCATACACGTAAGGTACTGCTATTTATAAAGCTAGGATTCTTTGGAAAGGATCTAGCAGGACAATATATGAACACTGATCTCTGTATTAAAGGCTTATATCAGTACTGCAGTGGAAAATGGGAGAAATCACATCTGCTTTATCAAATTGGCCCATGGGACTAGGAGATTTAGTTTGAGATACAAAGAGTGAATTTATGTTTGCAATCAAAAGACTTTGGTAAATAGCAAATAATACATTTGGCTTCGTTGTTTAGTGTTGTAATATTAAATTGCTGATGTCAAAATAATTGTTTCTGCAAAACCCAGAACTTTAGCCTGTTTAAAGGAGACCTACCCCAACTAATTCTAAAAGACAGTGTAATATACATTGAAAATATGAAAACTTTTTCAAATAGCTTACTACTTTACTGAGATGTTATTTCTTGAATTAGGTGCTCAAAGACTAAGGTTGCATTACTGAGAGATTCTGATGGTACCTTTATAATGAAGACCATAGATTTTGGCATATGTTAGACCAAGATGAATTTGCAACTACAAAAGTAAATCTATAAACCAGGGACAAAGGTGAGGGCTAAGCTGTTGATCCAGATTTTCATGGATAAAGAGGAGTTATCCAAACTTTCAGTCTATGGCTAAGTTGTACTTTACATTAGAACACATCTTCTTTGCTCGGACCAGCTTTTCCTTGCCTCTGCCCACCACTGATCACTGTAGGAGAGAACAATGGAAGCAGCTGACTTTAAGTAGCATAAAAGTACAAGTCTCTTACTTCTTCCTACAGTAAGATTTATTGTACTCACAGGAAAAGTAATTTGAAAACAGCATATCAAATAAAATTCATTCAGGACAGGTAAAAGACAAAATACATGCCCAACTCGAGTTTCACCAGTTAAGGCTTTTTCTGATGCGCCAGAGGAAGTCAGATCATCTGAAACTTAAGCTCTGGCTGCAGGACCCACCCAAAAAAGAATGTTTATCATTGTGTATACTTTACAATGGCTAGAGGTTGACCCAAATGGACAACTTACTGAAATTCTAAATTTCCTGTGCGTTAAATTAATGGTAGTCTCTTAGGTTAAAAAGATGTGCTTTTAGGATAGGTTATTAATATCAGATCAGCTCCTGCTTGTTCACTTCTTATTAAAGAGGTTGTGAAAGCAAAAAAGTTATTTTTTTAAATAGGCCGGGGGAGGTGAAAAAAAAAAAAAATCGTACTCGCCTGTCCCTGGTGCTCCGATGTCCTCACAGTGTGGCCGGTCCTTCTGCTGGGCTGTCTTCTCGAAGTGAAATTCCTCCAGAAGACAACGGACTGGCAGGACCAGAGCACAGGGGAAAGATGAGTATGATTTTATTTTCTTTTTTTAAACCAGACTGTTTATTCTAGTGAAGATGGCCTACGCCATAACTTTCCAGACTGGTGAGCTGTAGTCAACATTATATGGTGGTGTTCAACACATTTTTATTGATCAATGAGAGATCAGCGGGAGTCTAGCCCATGCTGATCAGCTATTTAAAGGGGTCAGTGTTCTCTTATTGATGACCTATCCTAAGGATAGGTCATCAATAACAATGAGTTGGACAACCCCTCTATCAGTATCTTGTTAAGATTTTGCTGTTCTTTGTAGCCTGTGATTAAACCATGTTTTCTATTTGCCTAGTTACTTCAGAAGCAAGCTGAGAGGATTACTAAAACTAATTACATCACTTAGGTTCCAGAGATCAAGGACAGTAATGCTGAAAAACATAAGAGCACCTGCAATTTTGTTTAGTGACTGTTTCACCCTCTATTAACTTATGGGATGGTTATTAAGCCTCTGGAATAATAATAATAGAATACAATACATTTTTGCTACTCAGTTTTAATATGATTTTATGCAGCATTTATTTTGTTTTATATTTTTTTTTTATTGTGGATGTTCAGTACAATATGTTACTAGCACCAAATTCACCTACAGTACAGACCAAAAGTTTGGAAACACCTTCTCATTCCAAGAGTTTTCTGTATTTTCATGATTATAAAAATTGTAGATTCACACTGAAGGCATCAAAACTATGAATTAACACATGTGGAATTATATACTTAACAAAAAAGTGTGAAACAACTGAAAATATGTCTTATATTCTAGGTTCTTCAAAGTAGCCACCTTTTGCTTTGATTACTGCTTTGCACACTCTTGGCATTCTCTTGATGAGCTTCAAGAGGTAGTCACCTGAAATGGTCTTCACTTCACAGGTGTGCCCTGTCAGGTTTAATAAGTGGGATTTCTTGCCTTATAAATGGGGTTGGGACCATCAGTTGTGTTGTTCAGAAGGCAGGTGGATACACAGCTGATAGTCCTACTGAATGGAGTGTTAGAATTTGTATTATGGCAAGAAAAAATCAGCTAAGTAAAGAAAAATGAGTGGCCATCATTACTTTAAGAAATGAAGGTCAGTCAGTCCGAAAAATTGGGAAAACTTTGAAAGTGTCCCCAAGTGCAGTGGCCAAAATCATCAAGCGCTACAAAGAAACTGGCTCACATGAGGACCACCCCAGGAAAGGAAGACCAAGAGTCACCTCTGCTGCGGAGGATAAGTTCATCCGAGTCACCAGCCTCAGAAATCGGAGATTAACAGCAGCTCAGATTAGAGACCAGGTCAATGCCACACAGAGTTCTAGCAGCAGACATATCTCTACAACAACTGTTAAGAGGAGACTGTGTGCAGCAGGCCTTCATGGTAAAATAGCTGCTAGGAAACCACTGCTAAGGACAGGCAACAAGCAGAAGAGACTTGTTTGGGCTAAAGAACACAAGGAATGGACATTAGACCTGTGGAAATCTGTGCTTTGGTCTGATGAGTCCAAATTTGAGATATTTGGTTCCAACCACCGTGTCTTTGTGCGACGCAGAAAAGGTGAACGAATGGACTCTACATGCCTGGTTCCCACCGTGAAGCATGGAGGAGGAGGTGTGAGGGTGTGGGGGTGCTTTGCTGGTGACACTGTTGGGGATTTATTCAAAATTGAAGGAATACTGAACCAGCATGGTTACCACAGCATCTTGCAGCAGCATGCTATTCCATCCGGTTTGCGTTTATTTGGACCATCATTTATTTTTCAACAGGACAATGACCCCAAACACACCTCCAGACTGTGTAAGGGCTATTTGACCAAGAAGGAGAGTGATGGGGTGCTACGCCAGATGACCTGGCCTCCACAGTCACCAGACCTGAACCCAATCGAGATGGTTTGGGGTGAGCTGGACCGCAGAGTAAAGGCAAAAGGGCCAACAAGTGCTAAGCATCTCTGGGAACTCCTTCAAGACTGTTGGAAGACCATTTCAGGTGACTACCTCTTGAAGCTCATCAAGAGAATGCCAAGAGTGTGCAAAGCAGTAATCAAAGCAAAAGGTGGCTTCTTTGAAGAACCTAGAATATAAGACATATTTTCAGTTGTTTCACACTTTTTTGTTAAGTATATAATTCCACATGTGTTAATTCATAGTTTTGATGCCTTCAGTGTGAATCTACAATTTTTATAGTCATGAAAATACAGAAAACTCTTGGAATGAGAAGGTGTGTCCAAACTTTTGGTCTGTACTGTATATGTCATTTTTTTATGAATTCTATCATGTCCTTCATTCTTGCTAGATTTGGTAGTAATAGGTCAACTTGTCAACAGCCAAGCAGAGGCAGATTAAGACTACCATGGTCTCTGGACTGTATAAAGATTGTGGGTCCCTCCAGGCTGAAGTTTTTAGGGTCTGTGAGGGTGTGAACCTAGAGGGCGCTGGAGAGCAACCTAAAAACCGAGTTGAAAAGGACCTTGACTACACAAATACTGGGGCCCAACTCCAGAGAGAGAGCACACAGAGCAGGAGAGTGCTGCTGGTGACCTGCAGGGAGCAGGTGGATGGTGGAACCAGCTGGAGACAGAGAGGTGGTCTGTTCCAAGAGGACTGGGTTCCACAAATGGACTTGGTTAAGCTCAGTGTTTGCCAGACTGCTGAGGAGAAACCTCAGCAAAGCATCTTGACCTCAGAAGTTAGTTAGGGTTCAAGAAGTAAGGTGTGTGTGGGCTAGGCTGTTTTTGTCCATGTTATCACTTACAAGCTGAATAAAGCCATTTTTTTGGATTGCCATTACCTGATATGCTGTTTGTTTGCACCCAGTGCCACAAACACCTCTGTAAACTCCAGGAAGCTCCTACCTTTGATGCTAAACTACCCCCAATTGTCACAGATCAGTTAAAAAGGTTGATCATCAGATGAATGACTATTCATAGGAATGCTCATCCTCAAACAATTCCCACTGTTAGGTTGGGTTTTAACATTGCAAATGCAATGATTACAACATCCACCCGGGATGCTGCCAAAGCCAGGGATCAGGTGAGGGCAAGGGAAGTCAATTTTATTTTTATGGCCATGTGGTACAGGAGGAGATTTTCACTGTGAAAGAGCAGCAGGCTGTTTGGCTACACCAGGAATATGAGTGCACCACTCACAACTATGATGTTGCTTTCTTGCTTGTGGGAAGACTTGTTGCAGCTGAGCGTGTATGTACAGGTACATGTAAAATTCTGCTACCACTGCAGACCACTTCTAAGTGACAAAATGATCCCTGGGTGGCCACCAAAAAGGCCATATTATAGTCAACCACTGCAGTCAAGCATTGATATATTTCTCCATAAGTAGATTGAAATAAACTGCTACCAATCATCTCTAGCGGCAACTAATCTCTCTGTAGAAAAAAATAATTGGACATGTTTAAATCCAACACACCCAAACCTTTTCTCCCACAATATTAGCTATTGAGAGATGTCTGGACATCACAATGTACACTACATGGTTGGCCAGACCCATTGAAATCAGTGGCTAATGTGTATGGTTATCTTAACTGTAACACGCATAGACCTGAGTGATGACGTGGCCAGAGCAGATTTTCATTACCTGGAAGTAACAGTGAAGTTTCCTTGCAACAACAGCAAGGATCTTGAACATAGAGGAAATGGTATAGAAAGTATATTAGGAAATTGCATCATTTTTGGATTAAGCATTTGCTGAGACCTGAAAAAACCTTTAAGCAAAATAATTTTGATGATGCAGTTCACTTAAAGCCAACCTAAATCAGCAGGTGCCAATCCGAGGGCACAGCTATAGATATGTGAAGGAGTAATTGCTACCTTGACAATAAATCTTTAAAATGATTAAGTTCTCTTAGAATTACCTTTCAGCTTTTACAGTCTATAGTAAACTGAATAATGTACAAAACACAAGCTGTGAGATTTCTTTAAATGTCTGAATAATTATAAGGGAATTAACTTGCAAACTTAGCTGAGTAAATAAGTAAATGAAAATAAAGGAACAAACAAATTGACACATTTCCAGTTTCACAAGCTTGAGAAGGATGCTAATATTCACAGCAAAATGACAGGATGAATAGTTGGGACGTTGTTTATTGTTGGACATCTGATTGAATCCAAATTTATTCTGCAGCAGAACAACAACCTCAACCATACAGCCAATGTCATGAAGAAGGAGTCCTGGATGTGATAATATGGAGAACCCTGATCTCAACATCACTGAGTCTGTCTGTGATCACATGTAGAGACAGAAGGATTGAACAAGTCTACATCCACAGAAGATCTGTGGTTAGTTCTCTAAGATGCTGGGAACAACCACTCTGTTAAGATTTTAACCTCGATTTAAAAATCCAAGTATTGTGAATTGTCAATACTTGGATTTTTAAATCGAGGTGAAAATCTTAAAATGTATGCCATGAGGAAGGGACCGGATTAAGTCCTGAAACACGTAGGCTTTTCTAATGCAACTTTTCACCGTATGATGTGACATTTTTAACTTTTTATATGGAGTAAATAAAATTTATATTTTATAATTTTTGGAATTTTTCAACTTAATTGCTGGATCCCACAAGTTGGTTTTTTTCTGTAATTTGGAGTAGTCTGTGTAACAGAGAAGGGCATTGGAAGTTGTCTTTGTGTGCAAGGTCATTGGGAACAGTAGAGGGCATCGGGAAAGAGGGGCAATGGTATCAGATACCAAAATATGTATTACTGTGATTCTGCTTCAGTGCTAATGCTGGTCTCTGGTGCTCTATTGCAGTGATGATATTCTGTCTATCCACAAATGAACACTGCACAGACATGCAGGTAGTTGGAATGTCATCACTTCAGGATAGCAACAGAGACTGGCATTACCACTGGAACACTGGTGCTGAAGAGGAGAGGGTGAGAGATGTTTATTTTGTTATTTTATACTTTCTTACATTTTTTCTAATGTCCCAGACAACCCCTTATGGGTTTAAATAAACCACAAGAACAGAAGCAGGCTGCAATGTAGAATCCACTTTGTCAAAAAATGACACTTACTGGGTTACCTGAACCTAGGATACTCACAGAGCTCCAAACTTTACTGTGCTTTCGGACTGTCTGATTTATGTTGTTTTAGAAGCTGAGGGGGTTAAAGATATCTCATAAGTAAACTCAGCAATATTCAGGAGAAGGTACAGGTATAAAAGAGTTCTGGACCAGATGGGGAATAAAAAAGCATTTACAAACAGAAAGGATGTCACCCATGTGTCACTGGCTTTAACTGTACTATAATCACCTAAATGGTCTGCAGAGGACCTATGTAGAACTGGTACAGCTGTGCCCTCCCTTATCTGTCCTCTTGTCTGGACATATCAAGATCAGCAGCTATTCTAAACATAAGATTGTTTCATTAATTGCAGCATTTCAACAGTGTTCCAGCCAAAAAAAATACCTAAAACTCCTAAACTGAAATATAAGTAAGACAAATCTTTAGATGGCAAACCATATACTGCTTCCCAGTGCCCCTACTGTATAATGCTCAACCCAACAGCCCCACACACAGTGTGATGCTCTCCTCAGTGACCCCTGAAAGTATATAAAACGTTCTTCTCTGCAAAAGAAGCAAATCTTAGACCATTAGATGTTACACTGCTCTCTCAAAGGTATCCCAGGGTTCCCATATAGCCCGTCTTTGGTCCTCCTCATTTGAAAGAGCAGTTAGATGTTCCAGGGTCCTGAGTTCTCTCATTCTAGTGTACAACTCCTCCCAAAGTCAGTGTTATAACTTATGAATTAGACATTTCAGTTTGTACAGTTTCCAGTATCATCCATGGTGTTTTGATGATGTTCCTGGTCATAAATGTTGACGTCTGAGCAAAAAACATGTCGCAAGCAATTTCACTAAGAGGATTTAGACATGCTTAAAGAAAATATAGAAGACTTCTATCCACGGGTTGTTATGGATGATGAAATAAGGGTCCACTACCATGATCCTGAGACCAAACCAGAGTCCATGCAATTGAAGCACAAGGTGTTACCAATTCCATAGAAAATTTGTGTGCAGCAGTCAGCTGGAAAGGTCATGGCAACAGTTTTTTTGGATATAGAAGGTGTTTTATTAATATAGTTGACTTTAACACATGCAACCATCTTCTTCATGAAGTTGTGTGTACTGCATCTGTCTGCCTTTTTTTTTTTAAAGTGGTTGGGCTAGTCTAAGTTAGGTCTAAATCTTGCAAAATTTGCTAAATCTTAGTCACGTTGGCAACCATTTTGGTTGCTATCTGGAGCCCTCTTCAATGCATTTGTTATCATGTTGCAAATTGAATTGTTATGTTGCATTTGCTTCAAGAAATATTGGAATCCTTAAAGCAGTCATCCCAGATCATAAATTTTAATGCAATCAGCAGGTGGAAAAAAAAAATTTCAGCAGGTATAAAAAAAAATTTGCACTGATACTTAACTTAATCCTCCCCTCGGTTCCTGTGCTGGCCCTCACTTATACTACCATTTCTATACAGATTGGCTGCAGCAATGACCTCACACCCAAGGGACCACTGCAGCCAAACACTTCTTTCAGCTGTATACTGTTGCCATGGGACCACTGCAGACAAACATTGCTCTCAGATGTATATTGCTAAGAGTACTGTTGGGCTGCAGTGATCCCACCAATGTGACATCAACACTGGAGCCGATCTGTAGGCAAACAGAACAGATTTTTTCAGCATGCAGCTCCGATCTCTGCCTCTCATTGAAAACAATGGGAGACAGAATATGGGCAAAATATGCCACTGATTCGGGGGGTGAAATCCGCCCCCAAATCAGCAACAAATTTCTACGAATGGCCCCTAAGAATGACAAGACTAAAACTAATGATATGTGGTACAAGGTGTTAGGCTAACAAAAGTTAGCAAAAATTAAGGTTTTTGCCTTAAGCAATAAGGCACTGTTCTTTTTTAATATCACACTGAAAAAACTGACGAACAGCTTTTCATTCACATACTGAATTCTTAGCTGTAGTAGGAAGCAGATTATCTACATTTACCAAAGTTGAAAGAACAAAGTATTACTCATTTCCGCCCCCTCTCATTCTAAAAGATCACTTATCAAGTTACAAAGTACATCAGATGGAGAAATATTTTGGTAAAGATATGCTTTATTTACCTTAAGGCCATGTTCACACATGGTGCTATAGGGTTGCCTAAACCATTTGAAAACACAAAAGGCAAATAAAATTTCTTACAAATGTCTTTCACAGCAATGTAACCATTGTAATGAATTTTGGAAAAGTGTCAGTTTTTAAGGCTGAAGCCACTGTGTAAAAGTGCTTTTTGTTGCACATTTTGCTGTGATTTTTTTTTTGAGTAAAATCAGGAGGGGCAGATACTCCCAGACCAGAAAATGTTATGAATCATAGTTCAAATCTACACCAGCCCTTATTCTTAGCAGACAGTGGCGTAAGTACCGAGGTAGAAGCCCTAGTGGCTCCCACAGGGCCCGGGACATTAGGGAGCCCGGCGGGGCCCTGATGCTTTTTTTTTTTTTTTTTTTTTAAATAGGCCGTTACCTGCTGGAGTAATCCCAGCAGGTAACGGGTCCAATTTACTTACTGATCGCCGCTCCTGCTCACGGCTGCCTCTGCTTCCCCTTCTGCGTCCAATATCATGTTGCTGAGCCCCCCTGGAGGGCAGAAGGGGAAGTGGAAGCGGCTGTGACCAGGAGCAAGGACCCCAGAGTATAATGATCGGAGACCCAGGTGATGTGAGAAAACATAAAAAGCAGTGTTACTCACCTCTCCTGCGCTCCCGCGTGACTTCCTGTAGTCTTCAGGCTTCTTTGGTGACGTCCCAGACGTCATGTGGCCCAGGCTGGCGTTATTATGAGTTGTGACACCAACCTAGCCCACGTGACGTCTGTGCAGACACTGAAGAGGACTGAAAGAAGCAGGAAGTGCGCCGGAGTCCAGGAGAGGTAAGTAACAGGGGTTTTTATGTTTGTCACCTCCCCTGGGTCTCCAATCATTATACTCTGGGGTCTCAAAAGACCCCAGAGTATAATAGTTTGTGGTTGATCCACTAAGAGGAATAATACTGTGTGCAGGGGCCACTATGGGGCATAATACTGTGTGCTGGTGCCACTGTGGGGCATAATACTATGTGGAGACGCTATAGGACATTATAGTGTGTGGAGGGGCCACTGTGGGACATAATACTTTGTGGAGGGGCCACTGTGGGACATTATACTGTGTGCTGAGGCTGCTATGGGACATTATACTGTGTGGAGGGGCCACTATGGGACATTATAGTGTGTGGATGGACCACTATGGGACATTATAGTGAGTCTTAATGGGGTGTTACACTGCGTGGAGGCTAGTAAAGTGCTATGTTGTGGAGGGGTGCAAGTCAAAAGTTTGCTGGAGGGCCCAGTCTTTGCTGGTTATGCCCCTGATAGCAGAATAACCTTACATACCATCATGAGAAAAACAAAGTACACCCTCTTAGAATTCTATGATTTTATATCATGACATAGTATAAAAACACAACAGATTCTACCATTACATTATTTATTCAACAAAAATAAAGTAAAAATGGAAAAGCCATTTATGAAAAACTAAGTCCAGCATATGAATGACTAGCCTGTAGAAGTACCTTTAGCAGCAATAACGTGAAGTATTTGTTTTCTGTATAACTTGGTCAAAATGTGTGAATTGCACCTTCACCACTTTTGCTTTTTAGTGAGAAAAGGGAGCTTGACCCAAATGGAGATTCTTTACACGTTGTATTTATTACTTGTGTTTTTTTAAAAAGGGGCAAAAAAGGCGCAAATGTACTCCAGTACACGGGCAGTGTAAAAGAGCCCGCCAAGTCAGAAAGCAATATAGAGGGGCAATTGCACATTTTTTGCGTTAAAGAGGGGCAAAGTGTGCAGGGCTTATAAAGGCGCATCTAAACTAACTAACACGTGCACAACATTTAACAAGGAGGTGCGCCGACATCATAAATAAGCACCACAGTAAAACTAGTCTAAAAAAAGGTGTACCTGTGAAAATACAGCCAAAAAAGGGACAGACGATAAATAACTCCCAGGGAATGCAAGGAGACCAGGTCTTGTGGTGGCAAGGAAAACCCAAATCATCACCACTGTTCTAGATTTGGTGTTTGTCTAGCACTGAGCTTTATAGCCAAAGATCTTTACTTTGGTATCGTTTGTGCAAAGGATATTGTTCAAGTCTTGTGGTTTGCACAGGCTCTGTCATGTTATTTAGTGAGAAGAGGTTTTCCTGGCAAACCCTCCAAACAAGACATATATAGGCTAAGTCCCCATGTAGCAAATCGCTGCAAAAAGCACTACAAAAAAGACCCAGGCGGAAACGCATTGCATTTTTTTCTGCATTGTTTTTCACAGAAAGTCCGCAGAGGACTTTCTGCCTCTATTATACCTATATGGAAAATGCCAGCATTTCTGTAGGTACAATTGACATGTTGTGAATTACAAATAGGCAAGTGTTTTTGAAATCACGACACATCCGCTGCAGATTTTTTTTTCTGCGTTTTCACAATGTGGGGCCCCTGCCAAACTCAGTCTTTTTCTAATTGTTCTGTCAAGAACTTGGAAATTCAGCATGCTATCTGCTTTACTGCAGTGTTTTTTTTTTTTTTTGTTTTTTTTTCCTGCAATGTTTGGATGGGATTAGCCAGAATCTCATTCACTTTGTTGGGGCCTTAGTCTTAAGGCTGGGGCCCAACGTGGCGTAAACGCCTCGGAAAAAAAACATAGCATTTTAGAGTCGCAGCAAAGTGGATGGGATTCTTGCAAAGCCCATCCTCACTTTGCGGGAAAATACGCACAGCGGATATGCTGCGATTTCCAAAACCGTTGCAGTTTTAGAAATCGCAGCATGTCAATTATACCTACGGAAATGTTGTCAGTTTCCCCATAGGTATAATTGAAGCAGAAATTCCACAGAGGAAACCTCTGCAGACTTTCTGTGAAAAGCACTGCTGGAAAAACCTCAATGCAGCGCTTTTTTGCTGCGGGACACCATATGGGGCCTTAGCCTAAAGGTTTATTCCAGTTCCTTTTTATTGATGACCTATCCGCAGGATAAGTCATCAATAAAAGATTAGTGGGGGTCCAACACCTGAGACCCCCCACTGATTAGCTGTTTGAAGGGGCCGTAGCATCAGCAGAATTACTGGTACTTTTAGAAAAACTATGTTTAATTCTGACAACCTTATACTAGATAGATAGACAGAGATAGATAGAGATAGCAGACTCTGTTATTTCAATGTTTACTTTGCTGCCTGGCTCCCCATCTTGCACTATAACCACTCCACCTTGCAATTTACTTCCTCTGCAAATTATCCATTCCATTGTAGCTGTCTAAGAATTTCCTCAAGGATATAGGCACACCTGCTACATCAAGAAAAAGCAGATTTTACAAAAAGCAAAAATATACTGGGTTCATCAGTTTATTCCTATAAAGTCACAGGGGACTGTGAATGAAGTAACAGACTTTGACTTATCGGGTTATGCTGCCTCCCAGTGCAATGTCCTTCCTACTGTTCTACTGCCAATATCATTTCCTCCAGGAGCAGGGGAGGACACAGTGGAGATGCTCTCTGTTTACTGCATATCCTGATATATCTGATTAACCTTTTCTTTACTAGATACAAGTGGCAGCAATGCATTATGGGTCTCTCTATTCTCTGAAATGTTTTGGAACAGCTTGTTGTAATATTTTAATAGCGTACACTATGGCTGTATTTGATAAATGTTCTATCTTGTCCACATCATAGAGAACAGGACTTACTGGTTAAAAGGAAAATATTGTACTTTGTAAATGTCAAATAAAAAGGCTATTTATAAAAAAAAAAAAAATACATAAAAAATCATCAGGAAATAGAAGACCTTGAGTGATCTTCTGTAAAGTTGATAACTATTTGTAGGAAAGAAGGGTGAAGATAGATGGATAGATAGATAGATAGATAGATAGATAGATAGATAGATAGATAGATAGAAGCTGCTTATTTATATGGGGGGGTACATCCTCCATTTCTATACTGTAACATTACTATGCAGATTAGTATGTCAGATGTGTAGGAAAGTGGGATTATAGGTGATGGCCATACTGGTGAAAATCCAGTTTTCCCCCCAAAAAAAGATAAAACTCAGAACAGGTTGAATGGCATTTTCATCTTGAGTCTGTGTTCTGTACATTGTTTTTATTCAGTGAATATAGGATGGAGTCTGCAGCTGTCAAGGAGCCACCATGATGACGTCATCAAACTCATAAGTATTTTACAAGTTTAAATAACCAGACATTAAGACAAAACAACTACATCCTGTAAACCAAATATTACTTCATGCTACCTGCTTGTAAAATCTTTTATCTTAGCCACAGAACCTTTAAGAATATTACTTATAACAATGCAAAAAAAATAATCAACTGTAAATAAAAATTCTCAAATTGTCTGCTCTGTCAAGTTTTCAATAGCTCTATTCAGCGGTCTCTTGATTATATCTGCTTCTAGAACAGTTGAGTGACTTAAAGTGGACAGTTTGGCACGCTTGACATTTCTGTTTTAGTAAATACTTGTATTTCTCATGAACCAACAATGCTGGAGCATCTTTTCTTAGAACTCTGCATTGTACCTCCCTATGCTGCTGGAAATGTTGGAATATATTTACAGTTTGGTTCTAATAGTCCCTTTGTCAATAGAGTGTCAGATTATCAGAGTGTAAAGAAAAAGGGAGCCTTGACAAGGTCAATTTATTTATACACTTCCAGGAGATAGATCAGAGGACTATGCCAAAAAGTTATAAGAAAAGTTGCTTCAGAAAGTGAGAATGCTTACTAAATAGACATGTTGGGAAGCTGACAGGTCCTCTTTAACCTATTAGTGACCAACCAAAAGGCTTTCTACATCGGTCACTAGTGGGCCTTATTTGGATGCATATGACTTTCTATATCATATGCATCTGAATCCTGCAGGGTCTTTTGCACTGTATGAAGCAGGTATACCTCCAATCCTGGGCGTGCAACCCTTTAGAAGCTGCAATTTTATATGGCAGATGTAATGGTCAATCAAAAATTAGAAAATGTCCTGTCTTTGTCCGTTTACACGGATCCCTCAAACAGGTCCCAAGAGCAAGCAAACTAGCCATCAAAAACCAGACCATTTTGTTTGTTTTTCACACTGGTTACTCTCCACTATCATGTGAATTTAGCCTTAGGCTCTGGTTACATTTCTGCTTTGCTTTCCGTGTTTGACGGATCCGTTTTCTTTAATCAGATATGGAGCGCCTGATGGATTCAAATGGATCTGTCAAACAAAAGCAGATGAGATTAAGTGGATACAAACTGATCCTTAAGAAAAGGAGCAGTTTGTCTCAATTTATATAATTCCCTGCTCCTCCGCCCGCAACTAATTACAGCCCTGCCTAACACTGTACAGAAAACCGCCTCCTTCCATCCTCCTATGCACCCTTTTGACCCGAAAACAAGTTCAGTAGTCCACTACCCCAAAATAATTACTTTTTACAGAAGAGAAGGAAGTGGGGTGGGGCTTTTCCTTTATGAAAAATAAAAAATCTGCAACACAGACTCCTGCAAAACTGCCTTTTAGGCTAAGGCCCCATGTAGCGAAATGCAGCTAAAAAAACGCAGTGGAATTGCTGAGTTTTTCCCAGCAGATTTTCTTCCCTTAATAAACCAGCATGGGGCTTAAGCCTTAAGGGGTTCTCTAGGGAGTCTGTGAATACTTAGTTCCTGGGGAGGTTTAGGCAATTAATCCCAAGGTTCTGGACTGGTTCTAACCCTGGTTCACATAATCGGAACCAGCACCCGGGTTGTTCCAGCTCCTCCCTCCTCTCCTGTGTTTTTGTGCTATGGGGGCGGAAAAAATCACAGCATTTTACAGTCAGAGCAAAGTGGATGGGATTCTAGTGAATCCCATACCCACTTTGCGGAAAAAAACTGGCGTGGTTTTGGAAATGGCAGCATGTCAATTATACCTACGGAAACGTCGGCGGTTTCCCGATAGGTATAATTGAAACAGAAAGTCCGCAGAGGAAAACTCTGCAAACTTTCTGTCTAAGCGCTGCGGGAAGAACCACGATGTGATACCGCCGCGGTTTCTCCCGCAGCGCTTTTTTTTTTGCTGCGGGACGCCACGTGGGGCCTTAGCCTAAGATGGTTTTCCTCTGCAAATTATATAAGCTGAAAGTCAATAATGAAATATAAATTGGACTACAAGAAATGTTTTTTTTTTTTTTCTTATGGTTATCTGCGCTTTTGGTGTTTTTTTGGGATCCTTGGCATTTAAAAAAAAAAAAATGCATCATTCTCTAATTACGGCATTTTTTTTCCTGGTGTCTACTTACAGGCTTCTCTATAGGACTTGTAAAACGTATAACTAAAAAGGAAATCACAAATAGCATTACAACCTGTGTTGGACCACCCGTTAATTATATACATCCAGGTGGTCCACATTTAGGCTAAGGCCCCACGTTGCGGAAACGCAGCTATTTTGTTGCAGATTTTGCTGCATTTTTTTGAGCCAAAGGTAGAAGTATATGGTAAGTGCTTCCTATATATTTCCCATTACTTTTTGTAGCCATTCTCGGCTTTGACTCAAAAAACGCAGCAAAATCTGAAACAAAAAAAGCTGCGTTTCTGCAAAGTAGGGCCTTAGCCTTAACACTGCAAGGACATACCTGTATAGTCTGGCAGAGTTAAGCAGCTGCATGAAATTGTGCAGCTGCAAAAGCAGGAAGGCTTCTGTTGCAAAAGCCAGACCTCCCATAGACAAAAGGCAGGGTTGATTTATTACTATCCCTGTTTTCACAATCACTGTATATACAGCACTCAGTGAGCTATGTGTACACAGGTATGGGAGCCACCATGATGCAGCTTCCCTTCTAGTCTTGCGACCATGTGATCCGCAAGCCTCGGAATCTGTATGAGCTGCTGGGATCCCAGACCAGCATTGCAGTTTAGCTCAGAAGGCTATATGTATTCCTTCTGTAACTGGGTATCAGGCCTTGCTACAGTTAAAAAAGAATGGAGAGGGAAAAGTATTTTAAAACTAATTTTAAACAAAGGCTGGGTCAAATAGACTGTCATTGTTACACTGACATGTATAATACCCTGCAACACAGAAGCGATCAGATTCAAGTCCCTTAGTGGGACTAAATAGAAATGTAAAAAAAGTCTAATAAAGTGTAAAACTTTTTTTTGAAACAGTAAGAAAAAAGCCCAATAAACAAGTTTCCCATAAAACACGACTTTATTATGTGAAAAATAAAATAATAAAAAAGCAGCATATATTTGGTATCGCTGCATTCAAAACAACCTGTATCAAAAAGTTTATGTTATTTAACCTGCATAGTGAACAGTGTATGAAAAATAAAAAAAATACAAAAATTTATATTTTGTTAATCTTGTCTCCCAAAAAATGAAATAAAAAGTGATCAAAAAGTTGAATGCACCCCAAAAGAAAACAGAGGAAAACTACAGCTTGTCCCAAAAAATTAGGCCCCTACACAGCTCAATCAACTGAAAAATTTCAAAGTTAGGGCTCTTAGAATATGGAGATGCAAAAGCTAAATATTTATTTTCTAAAACTATTATTGGGCAAAAGTAGTGAAACGTAAAAACCACTTTAAGTTAGGCATAGCTGTAATCATACTGACCTAAGGAATTAAAGTTAGCATGTAATAAAAAAAAATACCAAAAAACTCCAAACAAATGTAAGCATTGCTATTTTTTTGTGTTATTCCCTTACCAAAAAAAATTACAAAAGTTTTTTTTCTAATGCGTTATATGTACTCGAAAATGGTTCCATTTATAAATAGAACTCGTCTCGGCAAAAATGAAACCATCACATGGGTCATCAATGGAAAAATACAAGATGACAGAAGACAATATGAGAAAAAGCAAAAAATAAATAAAATAAAAAAATAAAAAGGGGTTAAACTAAAGAAAAAAAAACCTCAAAAATAAAAATAACATTAAAATGAAGTCTTATTTGTAACAAAAAAAAAAATGCAAAAATTATTTGGATAACGGAGACAAAAAAAATGTTGTAGGGAAAATGCCTAGTCCTGAAGTGGTTAAATATGACTCTAATAATAAGATATGGAATACTGTAATACATTTATTATTATTATACAGCTGTTTCCGGTCGGTAATAACAATATCACGGTGCTATCACCGTACAAGCACAAATTCCACACAAATGTCTCAGTTTGTGAATCGAGCCTGTCCTAGAGGTAGAGAAGCAGACGACACGGTGACACATACTGAGTGCGAATGGTTACAGAGAGTCTCCTCTGCGGGACATACAGTAATAATAATAGTGGTTGGAGAGTGTCACACACGTGTGAGTAGAGTGTGAGCGGAGTGTGAGTGTGTGAGTGTGACAGGCTGCCGAGTGAAGAGCGAGGTACATACACAACTTGTACAGAGCGACACTCATCCTCTCCAGGGATTGGCTGGCGTTCCCGTGACGTCACGAGGGGGGTGTTAATAAAAGCACCGAGAAGGGAGAACACTTCAGAACTAGGAGTGACTGTCAGCGGTGCTCGGTCCTAGAGCCGCATCTGTCACTAACTGTCACCGCTGGAGCAGATGACCGACACCGGGCAACAGCGACTGCCCTACGGGTAACTACAGCCAAGGCTTCTACATGCAGGAGGACAGCATCTCCAGCGCTGGCTAACCACGAGTGACTTCTAGTAAGAAAAGTTGTGCAGCGTTATGGATTTGTCCACCACCTCCTATAACACAACGTTGAATAGTACAACCCCTGCCCCCAGGAATGGCACCGAGCCGTCAGAAGCCTGGATGGTGGGCATGGGGATCCTGATGTCCGTCATCGTTCTGGCCATTGTTTTTGGGAATATCCTTGTGATCACCGCTATAGCCAAGTTCCAGAGACTGCAAACAGTCACCAACTACTTCATCACGTCCCTAGCCTGTGCAGACCTGGTCATGGGCATGATAGTGGTGCCCCTGGGAGCCAGTATCATCATCATGGGTACCTGGGAGTTTGGTAACTTGTGGTGTGAGTTCTTCACATCAGTGGACATTTTATGTGTGACTGCCAGCATTGAGACTCTGTGTGTGATTGCAGTGGACAGATACTTTGCTATCACCTCTCCATTCAAGTATCAAAGCCTGCTGACCAAGTGCAAAGCCAGGATTGTCATCCTCCTAGTTTGGGTGGTGTCCATCCTCACCTCCTTTCTCCCCATTAACATGCACTGGTACAGGACTAATGAAGCCGTGGCATTGAGCTGCTACGAAGAGGAGACCTGCTGTTACTTCTATACCAACCCTGCCTATGCCATATCCTCCTCCATCATCTCTTTCTACCTTCCCCTTGTGGTTATGATATTTGTCTACTTCAGGGTCTTTCAAGAGGCCAAGAAACAGCTGAAGAAGATTGACAAATGTGAAGGAAGGTTTCACAACCAACAAGATGCCAATGGCAAGGTTGTTAACCGGAGGACTTCCAAGTTTTGCTTGAAGGAGCACAAAGCACTGAAGACACTGGGTATTATTATGGGCACTTTTACCTTGTGTTGGCTCCCGTTCTTCATAGTCAACATTGTCCAGGTGATCTACAATGATGCCATCCCTGAACGTGTTTACACCTTATTGAACTGGGTGGGCTATGTCAACTCTGCCTTTAATCCACTCATCTACTGCAGGAGTCCAGACTTCAGATATGCTTTTCAGGAGCTGCTGTGTCTAAAGAAGGCGAGCACCAAGCTCTACACCAATGGATATCCTCAGAGCAATGGGAACAGTGTGTACAATGAAGAAACAGATGCTGCTCAACTGGCTAAAGACAGGACTACTGAGGTCTTCTTCAAGAAGGACAAATGCCCCAGTGAATCCCTTTTGAACTGTGAAGGTACTATGCTAGAATACAACATTGATCCTCTGAGCAAGAACCACAACTCTCACGAGGATTGCTTGTTATAGGATCCCTATTACAAACAGTCGCCACAAACTGGATCACTTGCAATACAAGGGTCAAAGAGATATTTGTGTTGTATTGAGAAGAAGGAATTGGAGGTCTTTATATTAAAGTTATTTCTTTAAATTTGGGCGGTGCCCATGAGTCGCAGGATGTATACATTTTATTAGGCAAGTGTTTATTTCTGTATAGTTTCACTTCTTCTTAAATGAAGGTAAGAGGACATTCACTAAGCATTAAGGCTTTTTATTGTGTTGCTGTCTTATTTAGTTGGCAGAGCAAGAAGAATCTACCTCATGGATGTGAAAAAAGAGAAAAGTTCATGTTTTATGTTGTTTATATTGTTAATTTTTATTTTATTCTTTTTTTATTTTTGTGTTCTTTTTAGTTTTGTGATTACCAAAATGAACACTGCACTGCTGGGGTGGCTGGTCTCTTCGGCAGTGCCTGGGTTAACTTGGTGGATGGGTGTCAATTCCTGATGGAAACTAAATAAGAGTGTATAGGAATTTTGTGAGATTGTCATGTGTAGACCCTAAATTCTTTAACCTCTTCATCTTTGGGCTATCCAACAATGGGGTCAGCGGCTATGAATCTCTGGCTATAGAATATGCAGATGATACATGTATAATACATCCATAGACGTAATGATTTTTCTATAATAGAATGGGCACAGGATTGGAAATTTATTTGCTTTTTATCATAATTGCCAAATACATGTTGCAATCACAATAAATCAATTGAAGTGTAAAAAACCTCTGATATATTCAGAAAATACAAGCTATTCTGGAATTACTTGTACTGATACCATAGCATTATGAGCATTCATTGTATCATATGAGAAATCGTTACACCTATGTCAAGCTTCAGGCATTAACTGTGTCCGAACTTCAAAAGAAGAATTTGGTAGATGAAGGGGTTAAAGGTTAGGTTGAGTTCACTTAATTTTAGAACTAAATTCCAAATTGGATGCACAGCAGAGAACCCATCACCTACATAACTGGGACCCGGTGACCATGACAATTAATGAGGGATGGCCATCAATAAGTCTAGCCCTGTGAGGCAGAATTGCGAGCCACATCATGATAATACAAGTCAGCTAGATAGAGGAGAACAGATGTTTCGCACTGCCTGCGTGCAGCTAAGTACTGCTCTGGAAGTTAATCCATTAGCTGAAGCAATCCTGCTGGTTCAGGCAGGTTTCTGGCCACAAGATTGTCACTAAGCAATTTTTCATTCCCCCATCCAGTTTATCGCCTCCATTGATTCAATTGGGCATTGCTAAAAACCTTTAAGTAGTAAGTAATGAAGCCCATAGACAAGGAAATGTTTGGTCTATACCTGGCATTACTACATAACTGGAGGAAGGAAGGAGTTTCTGTCACCTGCTTGAGACCACAGCATGTTAATCAATAACCGCTCATAGTAATACATAGGATGGGGCTTTTCCATAAGAATAAGGTCCCCAGGGAATCCCATGTCACAGTTCTATGCGGGATGGGTTCTCATGTGTGTACAGTAAGATATTCCTGTCCACCTCACAGCATGCAGGGCCACCATTAGATCAGTTCTTTGCACATTTCCAAGCCGTACAGTATTGTATGTTGCTCTCATTAAAGGTCATTGTACTATATTTCTACCTGGTTTGTGTTTTTATATATATATTTTTTTTTAACTTTAGGGTTTGTTTTGCGATATAAAGGTTTATGCGGGGGTTAATTGATTGCTACAATATTACACAACATTTGACTTAAATGAGACTAATAACAGCCAAATTTAAACTTTTCCACAATTTTTCATTATGTATAGGATTTGATTTATGCAGGAATTGGGCTGCATTATATTAACAGCAGCCTTGAAAAGGTTAATGTGGTATATTTTATTTACATACTCTGGACAGTTTAAGGCTGTGTTTCCCATCCTTTTAAAACTTGGCACTCCTGGGTAAAAAAAAAAATCCTCCAGGCATCCCTACTAAATAATTTTTTTTACCAAAAAGCTAAAAAATGTCCTAAAGGGCACAGATAATGTTACATGAAGGCATGTGGTCATGTTCCCAATCAGAGTGTCACGGCCATCTGGCGGGTTTAAGGGATTGTACCAGGATAAAAAAAGATGTCTATTGTATCCTAGGAACAGTGCCACATATGGCTATGGGTTGTGTTTGGTATTGCAGCTTATGGTTTATGTTCTGCTGTTTCTGGCAGAAGCAGATATGTTTTTCTCCTCCTGACACAACCATTAAACATAACTTGGAGCGCTCAGTAAGCAGTCATTTCAAGGTGGTGAGAGACAGGCTCTAGTGGTATTCCATGGGACTACTGACGGGAAGACAGGTAGAATAATATTGCACAATGATCCCTACTTTATCTCTCAAGTTCTGAGAACCTCTAAAGGCACTTACATGTTTATAATAGCAAACCTTATTATAAGTTTCAGACTTGAAGTTATAGTTATGGTGGAGTTGTAGTTATGGTAGGGTCACCATCTGGCAGCTCAGCACAATATGAACCATACAGTGTAGGGCACTCAGTAATCGCCAGGCACCATGATGCCATTAACTATAAAGAGAAACGCGTGTAACAGTTTGTCCTGGCTGTTTTATTGCAGCGCTGTAAACTGTGGAGGTGTGTTTCTCCCTTGCAATGTGCAGAGAGCTCCAAGCATTCTGCAGAGGGAGATGATAGCTGAGAACTGGCCACTCAGAGTGCGTGTGCTGTCACTGTGACATAAACCCTAACAGGTGCAGTACTGACTCATGTCCTGAACTGCATAGGGCACCAGCAGACAACACAACATGGAAACCACAGTCGTATTTGCATTTGATAACACTCTTGACAATGTTTTATATGTCGTATTGACATACGGGAATAGGAGGGGGGGTCAGTAACAGTAAAGGAATTTATATGACTTATAGTTCTAAATAAGGTAGGCAGAAGGAATGACTAAAGCTGTCCAAAAACGTAACAAGTTTTCCTCAAAACGACTGAATATATTTTGGGATAAAGCGTAATAATTTCACATTAACTCTGTCCCATGAACAAAACAATCAATCATAACAATGTGAAGGATTTCTACACGCTTGATGAAGTTCTGAGAATCCGCAACTAGTCTGTTTAATGGGCCTTAAAGTGAATCACTGTTCACGACTTTTTTCTCTTGAGATTTTTAAATGTATCCAATAAATTATGTTAAAAATGTCATGTGATTATATGCGATTACAATACAGACCTAATACAACCCAAATACAGAGCTCAATATTTGCCGTAGATTATGAGATAAATAGTTTCTGTTGGGCAGCTTTTTGTTTGTAGCAGTGACAAAGACGGATTGTACTATATGCTATATATATAAATGTATTCATGTATTTGAATTACATTATATTTATTGCTCTTTGGATGTTAGAGGACCTGTCACCACTCCTGACTTGTGTTCCCCATAAATAACAGTTCTTCAGATTCTTTGCATGGAACTCATCGTTCTCCCTGAATATTTACAAATAAATTGACAACTGGGTGTTACCATTCCACCTTTTAAAAGAGGTGTATTTCTAAAACCTTGACATTGGCAGCACCATCAGAATGTGTAGAGACCCCCATCCCCAATTGGTAACACCCAGCTGTCGATTCATTAATTTCTAGGAGGAATAACAGAGGAACTGCACAGAATAGAAATTTAAGATGCGATAATTGTTGTTTTATGAGAGATACAAGTATTTACTAAAACAGACATGGCAAAAGAGAGGACAGGTGGGAATGCAGGTGTACCTTATATATGATACAGGTTTTATTGCCTCAAACCATATGGCATTTATTATATGTGCAGAACCAGAAAAGTCACATTTACTGTTAGAAGAAAAACTCTGTTTACTGTGGTTGAATGCAAATAATGCCTGTACAGCTACACAGAAAGTCCCAGATACACAATTTGCTTATAATAAAGGGTTGCATTAAGTTACAAGGGCTACAATAATTACAACGAAAGAGTCCTGACGTGCAACATATTGTACAAAGACATTGCCACTTTACATCAAAATAACCTATATGTACCTACAAGTTTTTGGCCAGTCTTCTGTCAGTTCTTTTCATCTGTTATTCTCCTCGGTAAGGGGTCTTCACCCTAATTTTCTCTATTTCCTTTCCCAGAATGGCAATGCAATTCTACATCTCATTTGGCTGAAGAGCTACTCAGATTTGTCTGGAAGAGCTTAGACATATGTGGGAGTTGTTATGATGGTCAGATCAATTCTCACCAAACTTTACCAAGAACAGATAAAACCATTTAACAGCTTAAAGATTTTTTTTTTTCCAGGTCTATGATTTATCCTTAGGATAAATGATCATAGGTCATATCAGATCTGTGGATGTTTAACTTCTGACACCCCCACCAATGAGCTGTTTGAAGAGGCTGCAGCTTTCAGGTGAGTTCTGCAGCCTCTTTGCTGCATACTAAGCAAAGCACCTTACATTGTATAGTGACTGTATGTAGCCTGGGTGCTGGGTGTCAGACTCCCATTGATCTTATATTGATTTTTACATTACATTAGAGGCAGTTAATAATTCCTTTAGTTATATGCACCTTTTGGTTTTTAAGATATGAATCCAGCAGTTCGGTACAAGAGGCATAAAGCTAAACTGACATAATGTAACAAGATGAGCGTAAACCACTATCTCATGTGTTCAGTGGACTACATCACTGTGGCTGCCTTAAGCTGCCCTTCCTACAGTCCAGCGTGTACAAAAATGTTTTGTGAAAATGTAACTTTTATTAGATATTATGTAGGGTAAAGGTACTGGTTTTGAATGAAGAAAGCAGTATATGGTGACTTATTTACTGTCAATGCTCTGTGGGAAAAAGAATGCAGATTAGCTCACGTCAGCCTCTGCTTTTGGTATTGTCAGTTTTGCTCTTTCAGTCTAATTTTTTGTGGCTCTTGTATCCATATTATGGATGTTTTTTGTACCGATCAGTAAAACTGCACCAATAGAAATCCGTGAGCCCTTACTGTACTTTCACGTTACCCAATTGTATTATTGAGACTTATATACTATATATTATTTTCATGCAGAATCTGTCAGAATAAAAACAGCAGAATGTTCTATTGCATGTGGTAATACAGATTCATTGCTTCTAGTGGAGAAAACCGTGCCACACCAAGGCATCATGTGATGGGAAATGGAGTGTCCTTTGTTGTGAAATGTGTTATGTGCATGAAACCTCACTGGTAGCGTTTTTATATCTTAATTTTCAGCTTATGAAAGGGGTGTTTTATTTGTTGAATAAACGTCTACAGCCATTGCCTAGGTTACAGACCATCTCTCTGATCAGACTGATTACTCAGTCCCTGTTTCCCTGACCATCTACTGTATATTCTCTTCTGTCCCTCTCTATGCATATTGCTTTTAGTTGCTGAGCCCTGATAAGGATTAGAAAAGTTCTGAAGTTCTGTTATCTGTGTTTGTAAATCCAGAGATAACTATGTTGTTTACAACAAGCAATGAGAACACTACTGCACTGAGCTAAAAACCAGGAAGTGGAGGGGAGAGGAGACAGGTCCACATATAGTGAAACGCAGCTAGAAAATGTGCTATGTTTTTTTCATTGAGTTTTTCTTCCTTATTAAATCTATAGGAAAAATGACTGCGAATTCACAGCTGAAATTAACATGCTGTGATATGAAGCATGTGGTTTTGAAAACATCGCTTTTCCACATCTTTTTTTTTTGCCACAGTGTATGGATGAGATTAATGAAATCTCTTTCACTGTGCTGTAGCTGCATTTCCACGAGAGCCAAAAACATTGGGTTTCCACAGTGCGGGGCCTTACCTTTAAAATTATTTTGTATTATAACTTAGAATTGACAATATAATAATGTAATTGTCTTTTTTAATAGCTAGATTTACAGTATGTGATAGTTTAGTCCCAAGTAAATGCCACTGGATACAAGTGAATGTTCATTCAATCCTAGTACATTTTACGACGCATTTGTCCCACTTGCAGTGTGTTGCAGTATGTTTTTTGCCTCCCTTTTTTCCCCAAAAAACTGGGATAAGATCCAATGGGGAAGTTTAGGTTCCTTGCTATTGGATCCAACAGGGAAGTATCTGAAACACAATGGAAGTAGTTATTTGTTGGACTGAGTCAGTATTTTTTTAGCGTGTGAACCAATTGATTCATTAAGAATTAGGCTCTGTTCACATCACATTTGGACATTGTGTTCAGTGTGTGAAAGTTCTCCCTATGCTAAAACATTTAATGTGCTTATGCAGTTGACTTTAGTGTAACTTTTGCATATGTTTAGCTGGTATATATTGGTATAACTTTAACTGTATTGAAAAGTGTTGTCTACTAATGCTATGGTCACATCTGTGTCTGAGGTTCCATCAGTAGATTCTATCAACAATCCCTACAATGTCTTGCAAACTTTGCATTTTTTCCTGGCACCTTAATGGAAACGTGACAGAACCAATTGCAGTACGTGGGATCTGTCAGGCTCCAATAGAGTCTTCATGTAGCAGATCTACCCCTAGTTTCAGTCCGTCCTTCTGTTCTTATGACAGAACAGCCAAAACTGACTGAATGCTACAAATGTTAACCTACTGTAATATGATTAGTGAATAAGGGAACTACCATTATTTAATGTCTGTTCCTCTCATCCGTCACAGAATGAGAGCAACAAACATTAAATGACAGAGGCAGACAGTCCCCTCCATAGGGTGTCTGTCTGCATTCACCCAAATGTAAAAAAGCATGACAGACACTTCCTTCCATCATGTTATTTACTTTTCTAACAGAAGAAAATGTCTTTTTCTTCCGTTACAAAAATAAACAAACTTGACAGAAGAAAGTGTTCATGTTTTTTACATTATAGTTAAAGTCCATGGATGCATATGAAGGGGGATCCATCTGTGTCTGTTACACTGCTATAGTTAATGTCCGTTATGATGGCTTAGAACATCAGGCATTAAGTAATGGTAGTGTGAACATAGTTTTAGCCCTTAACTTTCAACTCTCCAAACAGTTATTAGGACTTTAAGAAAGTTGGTATTTGTTTATATGTATCTATTCCATGTGCATATCTATCTATCTATCTATCTATCTATCTATCTATCAGTGTCATCTTTTGTGTGGGATTTGTGAAACCAAGAAACTTTGCTTGTTGTTCGTAGCAACCAATAACAGCTCAGCTTTCATTTCTTAGCATCCTTTGTAAAATGAAAGCTACACTGTAATTGGTTGCTTTGGGCATAGAAACTACAGTTTTGTTAAATGAGGTCCAACTGTGTGTTTGTTAGAAAAAGTTGTGTGGACAAAGAATTGTCAGTGGGGGAATGTATTAAGTCTGCCATTTTGAAACCCATCTCCCATGACCCCACCCATGTCCACCTTGGGCTCATTCCCGCTCCAGCCACTTTTTCATAAAAAGTGGTGAGTGGGATACAGAAAGAGGTTCATCTTTGGTGCAAAAAAAGAGTCATGCACCCAGGACGCTCTAGCGCTCCCATCTATGCTAGTTTTCTGTTGCGGATAGAATAATGAATCTCCCCCAATGTCTTTACAGATCGATCATGTAACAGCACCCTTTTTGTCTGCTCCACTGAGTATGAGTGATAAATAAAGCTTACACCATATTTCATGATATATAGATGTGTTTTTTGAGTGGCATTTTTGTTTGCTTTTTAGGCTGGGGCCTAAAAGTGTTTTTTTTGTATACAAAAACTTATGGAAAAAACACTTGACTGAACCTAAAGCATGCTGCATTGTGGAAAAAAAAAAACACTACAGCCCCCCAAATTGACTTACAGCTAACATCTGGCTACAGATTTTAGTCAGACATATTTATTCTTGAATCATTGATCTTGTTAACTAATTTTATTTATAAAAAAAATGTTATTTATTTTTATGTGTGGCAAAATTAAACTAGTGATTTTTTTTTGTGATTAGAGATACGTGTTATGATATTCCAATAACTAGCATTGGATAGGAAAAGTGAACTTTTACTTTAGGCCTCATGCACGTGACCATATTATAGTTTTTTTTACAAGTGCTGAGAGGTCCAAAACCGTAGTAAAGCACCCAAAGCAATGCAAATATTTGCATCCTATTGAGCCTATTGAGGTTCATCAGGGTTCCAAAGTTTATGCCAGCAAGGACAGCACTGCAGACTGGGCTGTTGTAGGCAAGGAAAATACTACAAAGACAGGTGAAAATGCCAATAGACCCAGCTAATGTAAGCAGTCTGAGGCTGGCTTTAGATGGAAGGATGTCATTTGTATTTCCCAGAGAGAACAGTGATCCAGGACATGGACTCCAGCCATCATAATATATGATCCTAGGAGTCCCTGTTTCACCATGGACTACCATGATTATATTACTGGACAGTTATCCCAGTTACATAGTACTGGACAGGAACTGAATCTTCCCTGTGAAGACGGTCTAAGGTAATTTGGGCATGTCTCTTTGACAATGTAATGTTTCTTTTCTTTTTATGTTCTGCCGTATATACTTAGTGCTTGTTAATGGGTTAAACCTATCATCTGAATTTTGCATTAGATTCTCTTGACACAGTGTTTTCCAAAAAGAGACTGAAGAATTTGCCGCTCATTATTCAGCTATTTTTATAGTGTAAGTGACAAGCGATCATTAAAAAACTGTAAAACTGAGTCGTAAAAGCTTCATAGTTCATCCATTTACAAGGGTTTTCAATCTTTCCCAAAATGTGAACTTTAACTTTTTTTTTACTATCTCTGCTATATTGTAGCATATTACAAGTTGCAGAGGAGTTAATATACATATAAAACAACTTTTTACAGCTTAGATTTATTGTATGGAATTTGTATTGTAGATTCACCTTGGAATTGCAGTGTACAGTATGTAGAACTGCTTAAAAAGTATTTCCCTTGTACAATACTGTTTTTACTAAAAATACTCAGTTTAGGACACAGAATTATCTGCCTATAGTGACATCACTAATCGTAAAAGTCCCATGCAGTATCTGCCTGTGGCATCGGTACCTGTGACACAGAGATTAGAAAAATCCTTCAGGTAAGATTGCTCATACAATCCTCTCTGCTATGTAAGCAATACCATATATTCTACTGGCAGATTTATTAAGAATGACGTATCGTAAAGGCCCCCGACTGGCGTAGGGAACAAGTAATTTGTGAAGAGGCTATGGCAACTTCTCCTTACAACTATTAGATGTGTCACATCCATACATTTTAACAGCATTTACATTTCGCTTTTCTTGTTTATCTTAGCTCAGACCGTCATGCAGACTTGTACGCAGCATGCCTGTGCGCAGAAGTTTCCCATCATTGCAATCCCTTCTTGCTGCCTCCCACATAGTAATCATTCCCCCACAGAATCTCTCATTGAGTATATGATGAACTGCTATTTTTGCCATTAAGGGGTTAATTGTTTTCTGACAGTGAATGGTTGTGTGTCATATAGAAAATCTTCTTTACGTGTCTCTCTCCAGCGCACCAGAGGGCAGGTATAATAAGTTAACATTGCACAGACTTCCAGCCATCAAAGAAATTCAGAACAGAGATCAATGAAGTTTAACCAGACCTAATGTGTTGAGGGCCCCCCTCACTTCTGGGGCCAGTTACACCTGCAATCCCTATAGTTATGTCAGTGCTTGCATAGCATAAAAATGTAAATGATATAACCAATATCATTTACTTTTTTTGTTTCTTGTGATTTTGTCTTTATATGTGTATTTTGATATTTCTAGCAAGGAGAGATATACGATCTCCTAGGATCATTTTTCTTAGGGTTCTTTGTTTACACTGTTTGTGCTTTTTCTTTACCATGTTTTTTTTTCTCTTTTCTTATATACCATGAATTTAATGACAATGTTTTGGATGCTTGGTATGGGCTTGGGGCACAACATACCAGAGAACTGATACAGACATTCAATATAATGTTAGTCCCCTAATGGGAATAAATTAATTTTACTACATGAATTACAAATGTATGTGGACCTTGAATGCATGTTCAGCACTCTTCAGCAAACATTCATTCTTATTATAGTTGGTGCAGTAGCTATTTATTGGCTTGCTGTAGGTTATGGCACTTTCGCAGTTTGGCGGTAACACTAGTAATTTTCCCTCGTTATTTAATAGATTTTTTTCTCTTGAATCCAATTATCTGTTACGTGCCTTTGGGGCAGGTGAAATATATTACTGTGGTTGAAAATAAACTGGTATAAACTTTCTTGGCCCTGTGGATAGCACCTTCTGAGCCCCTGCTCACTACAAATAAACTGCCATATATGAGACGGTATGATGATTGTGTAGGAGCAATGCATGCTAAAGCTCAACAAACTCGTAAATGTACTGCATTTATTGTGAACTTGTCAGTGTTAGCATTGTAATAAGTAATCCTCACGTGTACTCGACATGATAACCCAATGACAGATAGATGTCAACGATTTACTAGTAAAGCTGAGCTAGTTTATTTACTCCTATGCAAAATCCATAGAAACTGAAATTAGAATTTCAGAAGTAAAAGTAGATTAAAGTCTTTTAGTCTAAAGCCTCACGTAGCGAGCCACAGCCAAAAAGCACTGCGGGAAAAACCGCGACAGAAACTCATCACAGGTTTTTCCTACAGCGCTTTTCACAGAAGTGTCTGCGGACTTTCTGCTTCAATTGTACCTATATGGAAAATGCCAGCATTTCCATAGGTATATTTGACATGCTGCGATTTACAAAAATGCGATGGTTTTTGAAATTGCAGCATGTCCGTTGTGGATATTTTTCTGCAATGTGTGGATGGGATTAACCAGAATCCCTTTCACTTTGCAGGTACTGCAAAATACTGTGGCAAAATTGCCATGTGGGGCCCCGGCCTTACAGGATTAAAAAAACATGGCTGCTTTCTTCCGAAACAGCACCACATCTGTCCGCAGGTTGTGTGTTGTATTGCAGCTCAGCTGTAGTCACAGCAGTGGAGTTGACCCGCGGTACCAGATGCAACCATGTTGACATTTGTTTATTGTTTTAGGAAGAAAGCCACCATGTTTTTCTAATCCAGGATAACAAATCCTGTTAAGTTATGAAATAAGTAGTTGTGTAATATAACCCTTGTGTGTATTTTGCTTAGTTTATCGTTTATATGAATGTATGAATGAAATGAAAGATTTCGTTCAGGTTGTAGTAATCTTATATGGATATCCTGTAAAGGCGCCAACATTTGGGCTGCCATTGATAACACACTATAGTTTGTTTATGCACCAGCAGACACAAGCTATAAAATCATATGGTGCAGCTATGATAAAGGGTAGGTAGGGAAATAACTATTTTTATAATTCACTAATATATCATCATGCTTGTGCACATGATCCTGTATATATGACAAAGCGTTTTATACTTACTATTTGTGAATATCTAAGAAAATGTTCAGCAAGTATACCCTGAACGTGTCTCTCCTTCTGGTCTCCCACTCTGTACTATGCACAGTTTGAAGTTTGAAGGCACCATAGACACTGCCATCAAAATCTTCAGACAAAAATCTCATGTCTATGGTCAGTATAACCTTCACAATCCCAGTTATAGGGAATGTTAGGCATTTAGACCTAGTAGATAAAGATGGTAGAAATTCTGTTTGCGCACCCCATCTTGCATGCTTCTCATGCTTATGCTTGCATGCCTTTAGGCTGAGGCCCCACGTTGCGGAAATGCAGCTTTTTTGTTGCAGATTTTGCTGCAGTTTTTTGAGTCAAAGCTAAGAATGGCTAGAAAAGGAATGGGAAATATATAGGAAGCTCTTCTACTAGTACCTTCTGCTCAATCCTTCCTGGCTTTGATTCAAAAAAACACAGCAAAATCTCCAACAGAAAAAAAAATGGCGATTTACAGTCCCTGCAAAGTGGATGTGATTCTAGTGAATCCCATCTACACATTGCGGGAAAATACGCACAGGGGACACTCTGCGATTTCCAAAACCATCGCAGTTTTGGAAATCGCATCATGTCAATTATACCTACAGAAACGCTGCCAGTTTGCCTATATGTATAATGGAAGCAGAAAGTCCACAGAGGAACCCTTTCTGTGACAAGAGATGCGGGGAAAACCATGATGCGTTGCCACCACGGTTTTTCTCACAGTGCTTTTTTTGGTGCGGCCTGGTACGTGGGGCCTTAGCCTTAAGAACACTATTGTAAAATAGACATGTAAAAAATACTGTGATCACATCCGCCACCAAATAATGCTAATATCTCAAACTTGGTCACCATATTTCATTTATTTGTATATTCTTTCGTAAAATTGCATAACATTGCCTATACCTGAAGAAGTCATCTACAGCCACTATATTTCGTAGCAGTGTACTATTATTCTTAGAGCCAGAATCTAAGATCTTATAAAGGTCATATAATGCCATGCTGCTGTATCTCAGATTTAGTGTTCAAAGAACTGACCCCTGAGCTTCTTGCTCTTTATGGGCGCTATATTTACAATGCACATGCATGACAGCACACATACTGTACAAGCCATTTTTTTTGGTCTGCTAAAAATAGAAGTGTTTGGTACTTTTAGAAAACCTATGTTTAATTCTGACAGCCTTATACTAGATAGATAGATAGATAGATAGATAGATAGATAGATAGATAGATAGATAGATAGATAGTGCGTGTATAAACACTAGGTCAGACCAGTGGTACATCGTGGGAAGTTTTTTCCATATGACACTACAGTACATGGCTTACATATTGCATACAGGTACATGTGTGCTTTATTTCTGTAAATTTGACTCATCACATATTATTTGTGTAATGTTTGCAGTACAAAAGCTGCAGGCAAAATGACAAATCTTACTATTGTAGCCTCATGAATCATAATCTTTATGGGACAGACACATGGAGAGACATTTATTAAAGTAGACTGTTTGTTTTTTTTTCTTGCACAAATGCCCTGAAAACTTCAGAGAATACTAAAATTCACTGTCATACATTGCAGCTTTGATCTTTTTTGTTTTTTCACAAATGGTTTGGGACAGGCTCTTAGTGGATAAGTCTTATTAGTAAGTACAAATCTATTTCTGTCACTTGAGAGCACCGCAGGCAGCATTGCTGTTGCTTTATGACTTTATGAGGAGTTGCGATGCTTCTACAGCAGTGAAACTCTTTGCTTATAGTTTTTCTTGTTGGTTTATTCCATCTAAAATACCACAGGGCTTAAAGGAAAATTGTGACAACATCATACACTATGGGGGAAATGCATGATCTCATCTACACCAGTTTTCTGGCGTAGATGGGTGCTAAAGTGCAGCACATTTGGCGCACATTTGGCACATCCATTATTCTGAACCACACATGCTACGTTTTCTGAATGTGGGTAGAACAGGACTGGCCACGATGGGGACACCTCAGCCCGACATATTTGTTATAACTATTATCTACACCAGTTCCATCGTGACACACAGACTTGCACCTGAATTATAAATAGGCACCTGTCAGGGCTTTTATTAAGACTAACCCATGTCTCCATGTTGGAATGATTTCATGCATTTTTAATAAACAAATTGACAAAGTAATTTTTTGGAGGGTACTTCAGCAATTTTGATATTTACAATCACCACTGACAGAAATTCCCCATAATAATTCTCTATGTACCATATTAGAGACCATATGAAAAACGTAGCCTTGAATAATACCAGCATGAACCTTGCGGTGAACTAGTGCTAAGAACTCCATTGCAGCAAAGTGTCACCATAGCAGTGCCATCAAGAACCCCACCTTAAGGCTAAGGTCCAACGTTGCAGAAATGCAGTGTTTTTTGTTGCACATTTTTCTGAGGTTTTTAGAGCCAAAGTCAGGACTGTCTTGGAAAACATAAAGGAGGTACTTAGACGATTCCCTTCTGTTAAATCCACTCTTGACTTTGACTCAAAAAACCACAGCAAAATCTGCAACAAAAACCGCTGCGTTTCCGCAACGTGGGGCCTCAGCCTAATAGTGCCCTAAGTACCTTTGCAAAGCCAGCCAGAGTGACCCTATAAAAGTGCTGACCAGACTAGCCCTGAATGTACGGCAGTGCACAGCAATATACTGCTACTTCTATCCTCTGGGAGATGTAAACTCTCAAAGCTGCCTTTCCAGTGGAAATAATCCACCTTGAGACATTTAGATGATACTAATAAATGGGAATAATAATGCCTTATGTTGGTGTTATTAATGGATTTAATGTCTTGGAATTACGATAAACGTCACACAGAGCGTTTTGCTGTTATGACACAAAGTCACTTGTGGCAGTGTAGATAAGACACAGGCATAGCAAGCAAAATAACACTAGCAGTTAAACAGAAAGCTTGTTTAACTGAAACAGAACATGCCTAATCCTCATATAACCCTTGCACACGTCTCAGATCAGCTGTAAAGTATTTGAAGTTAGTGATGTGAGATGCTCAGTTATGCTTATTCTACATGAAACGATATGGTGATAGCGGTGTATTTGTATATTGCTTTGTATGTTTAACTATTTGTAACGTTACGTTGGCAGCTGTTTACTGCATATCAATTGGGTATATGAATTATATGTGACCAGCTGGTGGGTGTTGGTTTTGATAACACAATACTTCCCTGTGTTTAGTTGGACCTAATAATATTTTTGCTGTTTACTTTTTGACATTTCATTGTTACCAGCACCATATATGAGCTCATGTTCACACTTCATGTTCACACTATTTTCCATGATACCACGTTGTACGTACATGTATTTTCAGGATCCGCAAATTCTGAAACACATAGCTAACTGTACTTTTCGAAAATGATGAAGAAAAGATATCCAAAAGTATACTGGCTAAAAATATGCCTAAAGGGCTCTCATATGGCATATGTCTCGTCACTTCACCTATATGGTGAACCTAGTGATTGAAAGATGTGTGAACAGGGAGTTATTCAAATAGGTCAGTAACACCTTTGATATGCATATAAAATGACTCTATAACCTGGACTATAGCATTCTAAAATATACAATGTTTTTGTTAATACATGTTTGATCACAGTTTTATTTCAAGAGGAAGTGAATAAAAATATTCCAAGACACTGATCTGTATAAGTGATAGGGTTATCTCTTTCGAGGATACAAAATACAGTAAAGGGACACCTATAAATTACCTAAAGAGCAAACAAGGACTCCAGAAATAAATGCACACAAATGTACAGTAATACATATTATATCTTTATATATTATCTTGATATATCTATATACTGGTATTATATCTTTATATATATTATTCACATATAATTATATCTTAGTTTTATCTGTCTCCAGGAAACTTGGGGTGTCATTTACCGTAGCTTTCCATACTATCTTTGTTCATACTAGTATGAAGAAAAACATAGATTAATAAAAGGCAGGTTAAGATCATACCTATTATCCTCCATAGTGAACATGAGTAATGGATAGAGCTGCATAATAGATGCTAAGCCTTGGAATTTTCTCACCTATGCATCTATGCTACTCTGTTACTGTATATTAACACTGTCCCCTGAAAGATGGGAAGTACGAGCTATGATCATCACTTCCATCATAACAATGGTATTTTACCACTAGTGTGTCTAATTCATGTAAAGTGAAACATCTGCAAGTCGACCTCTTGAAATTGCAGTGAAAAGTGGTCTACAAAGGGGTGGTTTGCAAGAGAATGGGCCAATATGTATAATATATGGTGCAATTGTCACAGGAAATCTGGCCTGGATAAGTGGTGGTCATTCAGAGAGTTTTCACTGTATATTGATATCACATGGGCATTACTGTAGTGATGCACAGCAATGTATAAAGTTTTTACAATTGTATAATAGTATTACTGTAACTCTGCATAAGGACAATACAAAGCAACCTACACCTGGAGTAGTAGTCTTGTGTTTGCAGGAAGACTTGAGAATATTTACTCAGCGTAAATGCCCCAACCAATTAAGCAATGCTCGGTGACAAAAAAGAATAAGACAAATAGACTGTACAGGCTTGTTCTACTCTGCCAAAAATACGTATGAGTGAAGAGTGTCTAGCCAAAACCAGTTTAGGAAAGAGCACAAACAAGGGCTCTAGTGTCCAAAGTTCTATGACTGAAGCAAACATTTGCTGTTGTGCTCACTTGTTACTCGCTGCTAGATTGACTTAAAACAAAGACGTTTAATACAAATGATTAAAAGTGATCTCAGGAAAATCATTTTATCTCGGTTTACTTTTTCATGTCAGGTAAAGCAGCTTCCTGACATTGGGTTTATTGCCAGGATCCAGCAGCTGTACCTGGCTATCATCTCTTTTCACCATTGTGCAAGACCTTCTGCACGATTCAAGTGTATTATTAGCCAGCAAGCATTGTAGTCATTGGAGAGATGTGTAATATATGAATATACCAAGCCATCCAGAGTAGTGGCTAAATTTGGAACAATGCAGACCTTCTTTTATCAAGGTAATATTAAGGCTAAGGTCTCATGCTAAAAAACACAGCGAAAATGTACTGCATTTTTCCACAGCGTTTTTTTTACTGAATATTTGCTGTGTTTTCCCCTGTGCTTTTCCTTCCCCTATTAAATCTATAGGGATTTGAAAATGTAGCTTATCCGCAGCTTTTTTTTTTTTTTTTTTTTCTGCAATATGTAGATGAGATGAAATTAAATCTCATTCACTTTGCTGGTACTGTAAAATGCATAGTTTTCTTCCACTGCATTTCCACAGCAGCCAAAAACGCTGTTTCCGCAACGCAGGGCCTTAGTCTAAGTCTAAGGCCCAACGTAGCGAACTGCCAAAAAAAATGCAGTGGAAAAAACACATTAGAAACGCATTTTCTTATTAAATCTATAGGTGAAATGCTTGAGTTTACACAGGTAAAATTGACATGCTGTATTTTTCAAAAACCCAGCTTTTCCGCAGCATTTTTTTCTGCAATGTGTGGATAGGATTAACCAAAATCTCATTCACTTTGCTGGTACTGTAAAATGCTGTGTTTTTTTTCGGCTTTGTTTTCGCATTTTCCCTTTTAGATTTCATAAGGGAAGAAAAACTGCAGAGAAAAACGCAGCAAAAACAATGTGGGGAAAAAAATGTGATGCGTTTCCACTACGTTTTGAAGCTGCAGTTCGCTACGTGTATGTGAGGCCTTAGTCTAAAGGGGTTTCTGTATCTTAAACATTGATGTCTTATCCTTAGGATAGGCCCTCAGTGCTTGTTCTTTGTAGTTACAACTCCTGGGACCTCTGCTGACTGGCAAAAGAAAGGGGCCCCTTTATTGTTTACATAGGCATAGGGTCTCATCCATAGGCGCTAGCACTTCGGTGTTCATTGCCGTTAGACCTCCAGGGTTTAAACACTGGAAGCCTTTTGAAAGGACAGGACCTCAGAATTTCAAGTTTATTTTTGGCTCCCATCGATTTCAGTGGGAATCCACATTATTGTTGAAATGGCACAGATTTTTTTTGTAAGCATTTCCATGTTGTTGAGAATAAGAGACATGCTGCTTATTCAATGTGGGTTCTGTATATACTCTATACATTCTACTAATAGAGGCGAAAACCTGAAAGTATTTCATAGTGTAATCTGTGTAAAATTGTGTAGTATATGTAGATTTCTGATCCAATATTTCCCTTCGAATCTGCATTGCTGTTTCCTGCTCAATATATTGACAACGTCAGAACTTATTTGTCTTATAGCTACTCATCAAAGAATTTGTTATTTACAGATTTTGGGAATATTCCAGCAACATTCCAACCCACAACTTCTGTGGATCTGACTAGAGGTACTGTCTGCCTTGTAAGACATTACAGTGTAGCTCAATAGTATGATGATTGTTCTTTGTATTTCACTAAATACATTTTGTATGGCTGAGAAGTAATAATAATAAATAATAATAATAATAATTCATTTCAATTGGTAATATTATAACTAATAACAGCATAGGGCCTGTGTAATAGTAGGACACACTTTTTTTCTAGAAACACTGCCACTCTTGTAAATGGGCTTTGACGGGTAATACAGCTTAGCCCTATTCAGTGCCAGACATACAGTAACACAGTAAATGCCATTGAAAACTTTAATAAACAAAAAATAAAATCTTTATAAAACAAACTAAATTCTAAATGTACTACAAAGAGTACTTAGTTTGGTATACTTTAACTCGTATGATGTTGAGCTTAGATCAGTGTTTCACAACAGGAAGAGTAGACGCAAACCACAGAGCTATTACAGCCACATTCTTGTCACTTTATAATCTAAGATTCCCACCATTGTACGTGATATATCAGTGTTTAGATGTCATTTATCAATCTTGTACTATTTTCACTAGCACTGTACTCAGAATCAAGGTTCATTCAGCATGTAACTGAACAACCAATGAGATTAATGAAGAAAATAGACATTTCCTATGATAAAATGAATTTATTTTATTTATTGAGTTTATTTATTCTACCAGTGGTTGTAGTTCACTGTGGGATTAGCCCTGATCAACATGTGACTACGTGAAGTGATCCAAAAATTTGATGTCACATGGTGGGACTGTGTAACTTGGCAGGTCTGTAGAAGTGAGGTTGCATCAGGGGGATAAGCTATCTTTATGATATACTGTTCTAAAAATATGACAGAAATGCTGCTCTATCTGGAATCTAACATTAAATAAATGAAATGTGGAGGATTTTATAGGGAAAATTACTAAAGAAGGCTAAGATATAATATCCAGTGTATAAATCCCAACAGTTCAGATCAGCTAACACTTGAATGTGTCTAATGTTGGATTTCAGCATTTCTAATCCTTCCTTCCGCCGGAGGCGAAACAATAACAGATATGGCAAAAAGTTATCAAATAGCAAAAGAAGGCAGCACCCTTAGTAGGAGCAGCTCAAGCTGTTTTCAAGGCTGTGGAATCAAAGTAAGAGCCAGTTATAGGTAGAGTCAGAGTCGGTAACCTTTCTTGGAACGTGACTCAGAATAAATTATTAAATTATACCATTATTAATATGGTGTCATTAATTAGATGATTAAATTGTTAAATATTTACTTTTATAGGAATTCAGTTAAGCTTAGAAATTTTACTCATAAATACGTATATGTTATGTCATATAAATCTTAGACCCCTGTATACAACTGGTCCAGATGGCCATGTCTTCCGGAGCTTTCTTCCTTTTTTTTGACCAGTTGTAGGTGCTTATAAGAAGCATCTATCGCTACCTGCTCTGATTTTGTCTGGTGTTGTCTGAAGGTCATGACTCTTTTGTCTCAGGGGCATTGAAGCCTCTTTTTTGAGATCTCTTCTTTTTTTTTTTTTTTTTTTTTTTTTTCAGTTCTTAAATAAACTCAGGTTCTTTAAGGTGACGCTAGGTTCACACTATCATTCAGGTTTACATTCAGGGGGGTCCACTTGGGATCCCTCCCCCCCCCCGAATGGAAACCTAATCCGCTTAAAAAAGCAGTTACCCTCAGAAACCCGCGGATCCCATAGACTATAATAGGGTCCGCCAGGTTTCCGCCCGAAAAAGGCGGAAAATTGCTGAGAGAAAAGCGCTGCTTGCAGGACTTTTCTTTCCACATTTTTAAAGCAGAATGGGGAACGGAATCCCTCAGCGGAGTGCAGGCGCAGGTGTGAATCCAGCCTAAGACTATGTTTAATTGCAAACATGATCTTCTAAATATCTAATCAAGGGTCAATGATTACACTACATATTGCAAATGAATTATCCCTAGTTTTGTTGTATATGAATATGCACGGCTGAAATAAGAAATACAGATTTTCTAGGCATCCTATGTACATAAAAATATTAGCCTGAACTGAAATAGTTAACATATTTCATAGACTAATTCATTTACCTAGAGGCCCTGCAGTGAGAAGATATGTGGGAACAGCTGAAGCACACTATTATGACACCTAAATTCTCACCCTGAGTTCATGGAAGTTGTCCTTCTGCATAGTCTGTTGCTTGTATGTGCTTGTAGTATTATGATTTATTCACTTCTTCTATGACGACATGTTTAAGTCAGGAGAACAAAGCGTTGTTCAAGTTATATCTTATTTATCTGCTGGAAATTTATGAACCATGTTTGTACTCTGAGTGTAAGAGTACTTTTAGAGGAAAATCTAAATTAACATCTTTCAAGGCGGTGGGGGAGTAATAAGCTCAAGTCAAGAAACTAAGATACGCCTATAAGATTACGTAGTCGTGTGCACATTCATATACAAAACCGCCTTGCCAGTTCATATTTAGGCAGGTGATGGCAGAGAATTTTAGGTATTGTATTACCAGTTATCAACAATTCATGTCAATTTCACCTTTTTAGGGACTCGGCTTTCTTAGTACTGTATGTACTATACTTGTTTATTTTAGGGCCCTTTGGAAACTTCTTTTAAAAAGATTCCATAGTCCTTGATATAAAACATAACATAGAACAGTTTCTACTTTTAAACTCCCAAGCTGTCATAGTTTCGGAAATCCATTCATTCAGTGTAAAACCTGACAATTGCCATTGACATAACTGTCAGATCTTCAGTCAACAACTATTTCTCTGACTGTACTGTAAGTATAGAAGTTTAGCTCAGTAATGTTAAATAGTAAGACTATATTCAGATTACTGTGGATAAAAACGGTTGTGAAAACTGATGAAACTAATTGTTTTTTCAGGACTGTTTTGCATCTGTCTGGAACCTGTAGACTAGACTTGACTAATGATGGATCAGTGAGGCTGGACAAAAATAGGACATGTCCTATTTTTTTGATGGTCTGTCAAAACAGGTTGTCAAAAAACAGTGATGTGAATAGTCACATTATAAGTAATGTGTTCTAAAAATGCCTGTGTGAAAGTTGTTCCAAAAATGACCATCACACAGCCATTTCCCACTGTTGTGTGAATAAGGTCTAATATAACTTCCTGCAGTATGGATGTTCTTCTCCTGTGCTGATCTCTAATGAAGATATTATAGCAGTTCCTGGTAGAATGCTGATATTGAACGATATATCTTCTGACACTGTGAAGCAACATCATGGGGGTATGGAACAGGTAAGGGTTTTACTATCAGACTTGTGCTATGGGTGCTACAATGGGTTTAAAGGGGTTGTCCATTTTCAGACCAATATTGAAGGACAGATCTATTGTTAGACACAAATTTTGAATGACAACAAGCAGAGATCTAGAAAACTGTGAAGAATAAAGAAAGTATAATGGAAAATTGTATAACTTTTTATTATACAAACTTTAATATTGTCTCTCAATATCAGTCTAAAAGTGGCCAACCCCTTTAATATTGTGAGGTTTTCTATGAGTCTAGCCTATTGAAACTACTTTGAGTCTCTCCATTATAGTTAGTGCTATGATGTGTGGCACTGATATGAGTATTATGCGTTATCACTATTGTCTCTTATTGGTGTCTTAATAAATAATTACTAGTTGTGACTAAACTCTAAAAGGCCAAATATGAAGAGACTTGCTCTGGTACACAGCACATTACGGGTAAGTATCAACTCACTTGAAAGTACTCATGTTATAGTAAGTTTGATTATTGAGTTAAATATTTATCTGTAAATGAAACAAACTTCCATAAAATTTGGCTTATTGTTTCTGTGTGTTGCTGCCCTGTGTGACTGTCATCTCTAGATGTCTATGTAAATCGATGTGTCTCTGGGTCTTCTCAGAGAATCGCAATTTTCAGGCGTTTAAGTTGCAGTGTTACAGGGCAGAAACTTGTCAACAGCAGTATTGTGTGGGAAAAAATAGAGCATGTCAATGATCAGAAACTAAATGCTTAGATTTATGACTTTATTTTGTGTAGCAGTTTAAGCGTAAGTAGCTCTTTTAGGGGTATGCGCATTTTGCATGTGTTATATGTCAGTGATATTCCTCTACTACTACTATTCTAAGACTTAGGCCCCTTGCAGACGACCGTGGTCATGATCAGGTCCTATTCCTGTCCTATTTTGCTGCCCATGCTTCTGTGGCTCCTATTCATTTAAAATGAAAGGAGCCACGGAAACACGGCTCGTGCACGGGTGGAACATGGGTGACATCCGCGTGTCCCCCATATGTCCCCCGTGCGACGCCCGTGCCTTTTATTCACAGCCGGCCAGCAGCACACAGTCGTCTGCAACCGGCCTAAGGCCCTACATAGCGGGCCGCACCAAAAATGCTATGTGGGAAAAACGCCCTGGAAATGTATCACGGTTTTTCTCGCAGTGCTTTTCACAGAAACTCTGCAGAGGTTTTCTCTGCACACTTTATGCTTCATTTATACCTATAGGGAAACCGCCAGCTTTTCTGTAGGTATAATTGACATGTTGCAGTTTCCAAAAACACAACTATTTTGGAAATTGCAGCATTTCCGCTGCGCATATTTTTCTGCAATGTGTGGATGGGATTCGCTGTGAAACACTGTGGTTTTTACTGCACGAGGGGGCCCCGGCCTAAAGGTTTTTCCAATGATTAAATGAAAAATTTGAAAGTATGAAATGCACCCCTTAGGCCTTATTCACACATCCACATTTCAAGTACATGTACTGTCTGCAAAATAGCCGCACCCATTTTTCATGCACCTAGAGACCTACAAAGTATAGAAAATGAAACAAAAAAAAAAAAAATCTGCTTTTCACAGACATGAAAAAAGGATCAACTATAGACAGGACACCACCTGCAAATTAGCAGGGTGGGGTGCTGTCTGTGAATAGATTGTCCATTCACACGTCCACAGATTGCACAGAGTCCTAAGGCCAGGGCCCCATGTGGCATAAATGCCGCAGCAAAAATCGTGGCCTTTTAAGTCACTGCAAAGTGGGGAATCCCATCTAGCGAATGCCATCCACACATTGCAGAGAAATACCCACAGTGATCTCCAAAACCATCACGTTTTTGGAAATTGCAGCATGTCAATTATACCTATGGAAACTCTGGCGGTTTTCCTATAGGTGTATTTAAAGCAGAAAGTCCACAGAGGCTTTAGCCTTTGTGTGTTCGTTGTGTGAGGTCAAAACGGGCCATTCATTTTTTTTTTTTTTTGTTTTTTTTCCATTAAGTGCAAAATGCTGTTTATTAGGTTTATTCATTTGTAGGTTTCAATATTACAAATAGAAATAGCTAGACTATCACTCAATTTACTGCATATTTCACTCAAACAAGAAATGAAAAGCTGAGTGTAGAAGGAATTTGCTAATTAATAAAGTCCTGTGATTACAGCAGCATCTACAGTACATTGTTCAAAGCAGACAGAGACTGCAAATCTAAAGCAAGGCAATGGTAATTACTTGGTAGTGAATTGGAAATAGAGGTCTACAGCACAGATAAATGACCTCTGAAAGAAAATGCTTCATATAGGTACTATACACAGGTACTCAGGGTAATTATTTTTAAAGCATAACATATCAAGCTATATTGCAAACATTTAGTGCATGTTAGATGAACCTATGTTAAACAAAAGTGTAATAAACAGTGGGATATACAAAGTGGTGGGCTGGTGCCCTCACTAGGGACCTCTATAGGCAGATGCTTATCACTAAGTGTCTACCTATCACTAGGTTCACACTAGTGTTCAGGTCTCCACTGTTTAGGTCCACATGGGGACCCGAAAGACAGAGACCCTGTCCACTTAAGGCTATGGTCCCATGTAGCGGGCCACAGCAAAAAAGCACTGTGGGAAAAACAGCAAGGAAAATACATTGTGTTTTTTCCCGCGGCACTTTTTACAGAAGGTAAAAGGAAAGGAAATCTCTGCGGATTTTCTGCTTCAATTATACCTATTAGGAAACTGTCAGCATTTTCGTAGGTATAATTGACATGCTGTGATTTCCAAAACCACAATGGTTTTGGAAATCGCAGAGTGTTTGCTGCGCGTATATTTCCACAATGTGTGGAAGCCTAAAAAGCAGTTACCCAATTGAAGGTCTTTTCTCTCTGCGGATTTTGGGCTGAATCTGTGGCAGAGTCTCCTATGGAGATTACAACGCAGATGTGAACCTAGCCTTAGCCAAACTACTGCTTTGCTGCTAAGGAGAAACTTCACAGGTTTTTCCAAATTTGATGAGGCTGGAAATATGTACAAAGATTCTCTTACATGCCAGGTTAAATCTCTATAGCGGTCCCCAGTTCCTTAATAAACAGGCCAAATAAATAATTTGTGTATAGTATATGTTTTGTTCCGCATACACATACATCTCCCAATTGTGCAATATTACTGTAAATCATATACATTTCCGACAGCAGGTCATTTCACAGTGTCTCTGTCACAGTACAAAGTTCTTGTTGCCAAATAGCAATGGAAATTCCTCTTAAGGTCTAAATGGATTGTACAAACTTCCTGTCATAGTGTGTCCAACATTATCAGGTACAATGTGTTGTTATGGTACAAAGGCCCAATATAAATTCTTCAGAATTTGCAGTATTAAAATGAAAGTGATTATTCCAAGAAAAGAACAAAACTAACTATCCAATAATATCCAGACAGATAACCACGAGAATGGATAAATTCTAAAAAATCATGCCGTGCAATTTTATTATTGCCAATTTATGTTGTAATACTACCTATTTAGACACTCCAGAACAAATGTATTTTTGCATTTTGTGTTAAGCACAATGGTATTATATATGAATACAATAAATCTAAGCACTTTCTGAAACTGTTACATGTCATATGGTCTATAATAGACAAGGGAGATGTACTAGGTAGGGATGATTTCTGTCTTAAGGCACAAGTCCTGTATCAGCCAATCAATGTGGATGCTACTCTCCCCTTTCCTGTTCTCATTGTGTTACATTGTCTACAGTATCACAGTTACACAGACTTAGCAGAGCTGCTATTGTAAAAAGGCACTACAACACTGCTCCGCCAAGCTTGGATCTGTGTACTTGAAGTCAATGATATTGGGAAGGTGCAATCCCTCGTTCCAATCTACCAAGTCTCATTCAATGGTATGGGATGCATATAGCAAGTATGTTTCTGGAGGTAATCTACTGGAGGTAAGTCTTGTCTCTAAATTACTGAAATACATGCCTGTCACTAAAGATAATGAGGGAGATCCATGAAAACAGGCTTATTCAAAGTCAGCCTTCATATTCTATGTGCCTTATTTAGATAAGGTACATGCCTCGTCATGAAAGACGCATGCCGTCTACCACGCCACGTGCCCAGAGTGAAATTTACGTTAGCTAATAGCTGGTGCAGATTTCCTGCACCATTGACAGCAGTTTTCTGGCCTAAATGATAATCTGGCCTATAAGAATAGGTTCCTGGAAAACCCCTTTAATCTCCTCATTACTATGTCCAGTCCACATTTAACTTGAATTGACAACTCTAAAGTTGTGAGTCGGCCGCAGTAGTTCACTGGTCTATATACAGTCATATGAAAAAGTTTGGGCACCCCTATTAATCTTAATCATTTTTAGTTCTAAATATTTGGGTGTTTGCAACAGCCATTTCAATTTGATATATCTAATAACTGATGGACACAGTAATATTTCAGGATTGAAATGAGGTTTATTGTACTAACAGAAAATGTGCAATATGCATTAAACCAAAATTTGACCGGTGCAAAAATTTGGGTACCCTTATCATTTTATTGATTTGAATACTCCTAACTACTTTTTACTGACTTACTGAAGCACAAAATTGGTTTTGTAACCTCACTGAGCTTTGAACTTCATAGCCAGGTGTATCCAATCATGAGAAAAGGTATTTAAGGTGGCCAATTGCAAGTTGTTCTCCTATTTGAATCTCCTCTGAAGAGTGGCATCATGGGCTCCTCAAAACAACTCTCAAATGATCTGAAAACACAGATTGTTCAACATAGTTGTTCAGGGGAAGGATACAAAAAGTTTTCTCAGAGATTTAACCTGTCAGTTTCCACTGTGAGGAACATAGTAAGGAAATGGAAGACCACAGGGACAGTTCTTGTTAAGCCCAGAAGTGGCAGGCCAAGAAAAATATCAGAAAGGCAGAGAAGAAGAATGGTGAGAACAGTCAAGGACAATCCACAGACCACCTCCAAAGAGCTGCAGCATCATCTTGCTGCAGATGGTGTCACTGTGCATTGGTCAACAATACAGCACACTTTGCACAAGGAGAAGCTGTATGGGAGAGTGATGCAAAAGAAGCCGTTTCTGAAAGCACGCCACAAACAGAGTCGCCTGAGGTATGCAAAAGCACATTTGGACAAGCCAGCTTCATTTTGGAAGAAGGTCCTGTGGACTGATGAAACAAAGATTGAGTTGTTTGGTCATACAAAAAGGCGTTATGCATGGCATCAAAAAAACACAGCATTCCAAGAAAAACACTTGCTACCCACTGTAAAATTTGGTGGAGGTTCCATCATGCTTTGGGGCTGTGTGGCCAATGCCGGCATCGGGAATCTTGTTAAAGTTGAGGGTCGCATGGATTCAACTCAGTATCAGCAGATTCTTGAGAATAATGTACAAGACTCAGTGACGAATTTGAAGTTACGCCGGGGATGGACATTTCAGCAAGACAATGATCCAAAACACAGATCCAAATCTACTCAGGCATTCATGCAGAGGAACAATTACAATGTTCTGGAATGGCCATCCCAGTCCCCAGACCTGAATATCATTGAACATCTGTGGGATAATTTGAAGCGGGCTGTCCATGCTCGGCGACCATCAAACTTAGCTGAACTGGAATTGTTTTGTAAAGAGGAATGGTCAAAAATACCTTCATCCAGGATCCAGGAACTGATTAAAAGCTACAGGAAGCGACTAGAGGCTGTTATTTTTGCAAAAGGAGGATCTACTAAATATTAATGTCACTTTTCTGTTGAGGTGCCCATACTTTTGCACCGGTCAAATTTTGGTTTAATGCATATTGCACATTTTCTGTTAGTACACTAAACCTCATTTCAATCCTGAAATATTACTGTGTCCATCAGTTGTTAGATATATCAAATTGAAATGGCTGTTGCAAACACCCAAATATTTAGAACTAAAAATGATTAAGATTAATAGGGGTGCCCAAACTTTTTCATATGACTGTAAAATGTCTCTAATGCAGTGTTTTTTCATGCATACTGATACACATATATTTCTTAAACAAAGATGCAATATGTTATATTAATGTAGTAGAACGGTGGTAGTAGTAGACCTTAAAACGAGGCTAATGGAGTGGACATAAAGTCAATGAGTCCTTGAAATGAACAAGGGTAATGGCTATTGCTTAGGTCATGTACAGTAATCAACAGGGATGTACATTAAAAATATATATAGTGATATACTCAACAGTGCTATCAATGTGTGAACCTGTCACCAGTAAGAACATATAGCAATTCAAAGTGTGATGTTTAGTAATATCTCAATATTCTGCTTTAGAATAGTAATATCTCACTGTTTATATGTTAATGGCACAGCAGTTGCATAGGTGTGTTCCCACTCTCTTACACTCTATGGGGCTACTAGGAATACTATAGCTGAGTTCTTTACTCACCTCTGTTCTACAAAGTAGAAGATAAAATGTTTTTGCCTCATATGAAATATATATGGACATAGCAGATATAGTCCAGAATTCTGCTTCTCTGGTTTCATACATGTCCAAGATGACTGTACAGATTATTTGTCTCCTACATAAATGACTGCGTTCTTCTATACTGTATGTGGATGTCTTGTGGGTAAATGTTTAGTTTCTCTGTGTCTTGTTACTTTTCTGAAGATGGAGCATTCAAAAAGACTATAGATTCAACTCTTTTATCTGGAGATTGTAACATTTTTGGCACACGTTACATTATAACCATCAAACCCATCATGCAGGCACAGCTATTTTCTCTGATACTGTTTAATATCCTTCAGACTTCCCAGCATCCAAAATGTCCAGGTGCATTGGAATTTGAAAATCTTCTAACAGATACCAAGGGAAGAGGCTTTGTAAATGGATTTTTTTCCAAGAAAGTTGGACCATCCCATTATCAAGATAATCGATCAATTTTAGACTGGTGGAAGTCTGAATGTCAGTATCCCCACAGTAGTGAAAGAGTGAAGAAATCAGGCGATACCTTTTAGAAGCTAACTGAATATATTTGATAGTAAGCTTTCGAGAGTGCTAGCTCTCTTCTTCAGACATAGTATCCCCACAGATCAGCTGTTTCCCCGGAAAGGCCAGTTCCTGGTATTGTTTACATGATGAGCACTGCTCTTTTCACACACCATATTATTGATAGTGACGGGTAAGGGTGTCCCAGCTACATACAGCTCCTGTAAATGAGGGCATTCACATGCATAGAAACAAAGAATAGCAGGAAAAGGCCACATGATAGCAGGAAAAGGACACATGGTCCATCTAGTCTGCCCTCATATTATTTCCTTTTTATCTTAGGATAGACCATTAATTTTCCCAGGCATGCATATATTCACTTACTGTATATTTAACAACTACATCTGCTGAACATTTTTTCCAAGCCTCAACTACTCTTACAGTGAAATATTTCCTGACATTCCTTCTGATCTTCCCCCAATTAATTTAAGATTGTGTCCCCTTGTTTTTGTCTAGTTTTTTAAAGATGTTGGTCATGCCCCTGCTTTCTCTTATTTCCTCAAGGCTATACCGATTAAGTTGTTTAATCCTCTCCCGATATGTTTTATGCATCAGGTCCTCCACCATTTTTGTAGCCTGCATTTAAACCCGTTCTATTTTATCTCTGTCTTTTTATAGGTGGGGCCTCCCGAATTGGACACCAGTATTTCAGATTTGGTCTCACCAGTGTCTATACAGTGGGATCACAATCTCTCTCTTCCTAGTGGCTATACCTCTAGTTATACAGCTGAGCATTCTACTTACTTTCCCTGCTACCTGGCTGCATTGTGCACTCATTTTTAAGTTGTCTGATATCAGGTTGCCTAGTTCTTTGTCTTCTGAAGTCCTAGCTAGCACAGAACTGCCAATACAATACTCACAAAGATGGTTCCTTCTCCCCAAGTGCATTATATTATATTTGGATACAATGAACTGCAGTTTCCATTGTTTGGACTATTCATCCAATACAGCTAGATGTTATTCAATGTTACAAACCCTCCAGGAGTATCAACCTTATTACACAGTATTGTGTCATCTATCTACAGATATAGCAGAGTTAACCTGAACGTCTGCAATTGGTTAAACTGCTGCAGCATGATATGTTATCATAGAAGAAACCAACAAAAAAAAAAAAACAATGAAAAGTCACCGGAAAACATTTTTCAATTACTTTTCATTGTTTTTTCTTGTCTTCTGTGATTTCACACCACAGCAGTTTAACCTATTTCAGAAATTCTATAGATATATATATGCATAGCATATTCATTATTCTACATTTTACATTGAATATTTTTGCTTCACTACACTGAAGATTGGCCCTGTATTGGTAATATGACTATTTATACAGACAAATGTCCATCCTCTGACCAATTTGCTTAACCGTTTAGTGCACAAAGATGTATATTTACATCATGGCTGCTATGTAGTTAAGGCACCATGCCGTTTGTTTACAGCACTGACATGATGCCTGCTCATAAACTGAAATTAGATGCCATGGTCACAAGCTGAGACCTGGTCAGTTATGAGCTTGGTATCTAAGGGGTTTTACAATGTTAACAGCACCTTGATCAAACACCCCCCCCCCCCCCTCCCAGGCGCCGTCAGTGGGGCCGTGCTGTTTCTATGACAGCTTGACCTGTGAGCTCCTTCTTCATATCCCCTTCTGATATTGATTAATGAGGGCGTATGTATAGTCTGACAGCTGTTATACATGGAAATACATAAATATTGCCCTTTCACCATGTAAAAATGCTTTATTATATTGAAATAAAACAATGAACAAAAATCCATATTTAGTATTGTTTGTAACAACTCATACAATAAAACTAAACTGTAATGGTACAGAGCCGTAAAATATACAGTAACATGTTACATCTGCTGTACAGTGCAGGGCAAAAAATTTAGATAGAAAAACATCAATTCTGGCATTGTTTTTTAATATTTGTCAATAAGTTATAGGCATTCGAAAATGGTGTAATCTCATCCCGCAAGAAAACAAGATCTCATATGGCTACATGAACAGAAATAAAAAAAATATAGCTTGTACAATGTGACCATGAAAGCCCAAAAAATCATTACACCCTTTAGAGCAAAACTGGCTGCAGCAGGAAGCAGAATGTATAATCTGTGTGAGAGTACATCAGCATTAGATTAGTTACTTAGAGTTTCCAAGTGAAGAGACACCAGAATTGTACTTACTGTACATATTCACTATTCACCGTCTGCTGCACATTCATATCTAGCTAATAAATTAATGCATTATCTGTGGGGTCAAAATGCTCACTATGCCCCTTGATACATTTCTTGAGGAGTTTAGCTTCCAAAAATAGAGTAATTTCCAGGGGCATTGTACTTTTCTGGCACCTCAGGGCTTGTATCCCTGTGGTATCCAAAAAAACAAACCTAAATGTGCATTCTAAAATGTAGTACATTCACCACAGACAAGAGAATTTTCGTGTGACTGGTGAGTTAGTGCTTTTAGGTTGTAAAGTACAGATATACATTTCCTTAAACTAGCACATTACACGTGACACAGCTAACACCATCATTGTAGACCTAAGATGACATGCAGGAAACGTATTTGACTATTGTTGACTCATAAGCCTGGCACACTAGATACTTTACTGCGTCTTATGCGCAGGAGTAGTCAGTGTTGTACTCTGAAACTTACCAAGTACAGAAGACTAAAATATACATATATATGACATTCCAACAAAGAAGTAACTGCACATTAGTTTGGGAACCTGTCACACTGAGGTTATAGTCCAATTTGCAGAAAGCATGTTATATAGCAGGAGGAGCTGAGCAGATTGATATATAGTTTTATGAAAAAACATTGACAGGGATCTCTGTATGCGTCCTCTTAAGGGGAAAAACGACCAATCATTGAGTGATACCTGAACTGAAGTCTCAAGCACAAAAATAGCAGGAATTTCAATCGATAAGTGACAAGTCACACTGAATCATTACCCACAAACCAGAAAACTTATCAGAGAGAACCTACATACATATTGAAGTACAGTTAGAGTAACAGTTTTTCAATGAGCATTTTATTTAGGGTTTTCTGTCCTGATAGGTAACTGCTATATAATTTTGTGTCAATCCAAAATATTAAACAATCTGTTACTTTTCAGACATCTTATAATGCTGGATTAAAGGAATATTTATCTAAATAGATATATAGATGTACACTTCAGGTGAAAAGTAGAGATGGCGAAGTATAATAAGAGGAGGCATGGGGAAACTGAATAAACATAATAAATACTTTTTATGCTAGGTTCACACTAGCATTTGGCTCTCCATCATTTGGGTCCGCATTGGGACCTGAAAGATGGAGAGCCTGTCCACATAAAAAGCGGTTCCCGACGGGCACCCACGGACCCCATAGACTATAATAGGGTCTGCCGGGTTTCCACCAGATTTCTGCCGAATTTAGGTGGAATCTGTGGCGGAGCCTCCTATGAAGACTCCAATGCAGATGTGAACCTAGCCTTACTCACCTCTCTTGGGCTCTGTGTGGTGTCATGATATCAGTGCGCCCCATGTGACTGATGAGGACCAATCTCAGGCCTTAGTTGGACCTGGTGGCTGCTGACATAATTCCGGAGGGCAGAATAAGCCTGGAGAGGACAACGAGGGGCACCGTGATGGAGCCCAGGAGAGGTGCGTAAGACTGTTTGTTATGATTACTCACCTCCCTTGCCTCCACTTATTATAATCTGAGGTCTGAAGAGACCCCAGAGTATAATAATAGCAATTCCAGTTTGGACTGAACAAGTCAGTCCAAAAGTGAAACTGCTAGGTGAACCCAAAAATATTCATGGTTCATGGGTGACGAACTACAAAAATTGTGGGTTCGACTAAACCCGAAACTTTAAAAAAAATTTGGAATGACCCATGAAGTGGTTTGCTCACTCTTAGTTAAAAGTAGTTGAGCATGACTATTAAAAAAAAACTTTTATGGTCACATTCATATTCAGCCCTTGGTCAAATATTGGATAGTAAAGGTATTATATTCTACTTCCTACAGCTCAACAAAATGTAGTTCCCCCTTCTTGTCATTACAGGAATTTTTGACACCATCCCCGCCAAATTACAATTAATTAGAAAGTTCTAATTCAAATCTACAATAAAGTGTACACTACTATGTTGGTGTTGAGGTGCTGGGCCAGAGTATGGAAGCTCATGGTGGCTCATGGTGATAGGAATATATCGCTGAGTCCATAGAACGTGTTTATAAAGTAACCACATGAGAAATGACAAGTTCAGGCATACGTGAACAAGAGATTTTCCTTAGGGAAAGTGTGATGATGTTAAAGTTACATAATTACTAACGCTGGTATAGGTGTCACCTTATAAAGGAACTTGTACAAAGTAGTTTCCCACTAAAAACCTAATGAAATTAGCAATTAATTTGCACTTTAGCATCATTCCCACATTCTTAATTTATTTTTCAGTAGTAAACTGAAATGTCTCCAATGGAAATATCAACCCATGCTGTAGGTATTTTTGAGCGACATGGATTTACAAATGGATACAATTAGGGCATACTCACACACAGTTTTTTTTTTACACACGTATTTTGATGTATATTCTTATGAAATTTTATGCATGTGAGAGGGGTTTCCACAACCCTGTTCACAAGTGTAGTATCAAGAGTAAACCTTCAAACCATAGAGGACGGTGATCCTACTATCGTGGACAGTCACTGAGTGCTAGAGCTTAAGAGGAGCAAAGTGCTGGCAGAACAAAAACACAGTTATTATCATGTAATTCATCCACAAATGAGTATCCTTTACTAACACAGGAGGACAGACTGACAGCAGGCTGGGTATCAGAGCCAGGAGGAACTCAGAGTGGAGCCCTGGATTGGAAGAGTGTATAACAGCTTCTTAGTTCCCAACAAGAGGGTAGTGGGGTCCATCATGTGGAGACAGCACCAAAATCATTTGAACTTATTTTGTGCAAGGAGAAAAGGAGAATCCCTTTACTGGCCAGGTGGTTGAAGACTGTCGGTTTTTAAGTGTTCTTCTTTCTACATTCTGTTTCAAAGTTGTTAAATTTATACCAGATTTCCCACCTAGATTTTCAGCAACATCACGGACTATTACTTATTTCAGATGGAAAGTTTGAGGACTAGCTCCATTCAATGAAAATAGCGCTAACCCCTTTCAGATTTGTACTTCGTATACCTGCTTTTGCAGCTTCACTATCCCTTTACTGGTCCAATTACATTTTACACATAAGAAAAATCATAAACTGTAAATTTCCTTATACATGTAAAATTCAATAATAAGCATTTTTTCTAACCAGAGTGAGATGTTCAACTTCACCACCATTGCCCAGTCCACAGAATCCAGGTCATTACTTGTGTACATGCAAATAACAAAAGTAGAGACACCGAGCAGTATATAGTATAGTATTTTCTATAGACACAATAGACCAATAGAAAGAATTGGCTCCTCACCTTACGTGGTAGTATAACCAAAAGGGATATGAGGGACCATAGAAAGGGAGACACTGATAATCGCAGCTGTCACACTGTGACACCATAAAGGTGTGAAATAGAGCATATGTCGAGGACCAGGAATCCAGGGGCGGGATCAGTATAGTTGAAAGATTCTTTTTATTGCAAGCAATGAAAAAAACACAGTGTTTTTTTCATTGCCTGCAATAAAAAGAATCTTTCAACTATACTGATCCCGTGCAGTCCCTGGATTCCTGGTCCTCGACATATTACTTGTGTACAGTCTGTGGTGGGGCAGATATAGACTGATGTAAAAGAGCCAGATGCTTGACAGAAAAGCCGCAGGGAATTGAAATTCCTGCACACTTTGCCTGCTCTGTTATTGGAATACTATCACTTGTACAGAGAGTGATCCTAATACTAGGCATATTTTACATAATTGCTGTTTATGTTATTCCGTAAGATATTAGTGTTAGCTTGCCAAAGGTGAACCTATGCTTTCACACTATGCCACACAATCTACACAGTAGTCATATATTTCACTGTAATAGACTTGAAAATCTACATGAAATTTCAGTATTGAGCTTATGAGCTCATTTCCCCGCCTGTAGTCATGTCCTGAAGATATAACCGTAATGTAGTTGTGTTTAGTTTAGGCTAAAAAAAAACACTTTCACTCTTTGGATTAAACAGGTATTTTTCACTCAGACACAATTCAGCAATATAATAGTAATGGAACATGTTTGTTGCCAAAGTCTCTCATGAGCCAATATCCCTTCTCAAGACATTTTATAGATGTATAAATATCTCCAATGCATAGTAAAGTTGTTAAGCAAGTGTCCCTTAAGCATTTAACTATAGGCAAAGTCCATGACAAAGTCTCTTAAATGTAATCCTGGAGCAAACTAATTTAGCAAAGTTTGTTCTTTGGCAAAGAACTGTAGCAAGTTTTTTTTTGGTTGTTTTTTTTTACAGGTAAACAAAGCTATTGGCAGTCTACAAGGAGTATATACATACAGTACTGAACTGTAGGGTTCATCTGTGATGCATTGTCTGCACGGTAGAGGACAGAACAGAGAGTTGTAAAAGTAACACCACCAGACTCAGATACTCTTGAAGTGGTGCACCATGGAGCGCGCTTGTCATAGGTTCCACTTCTCACGTGTAAAGGGAAAACCAGCAACAAGTATTTTATATGACATGGTAGGGCTAATTGGATTTACATGGTACACAATGCACAGAGTCCGTTTAACCATTTGACCATCACATATAAAATACTAAGGAGATATATAATATACAATTTAATAAACACATACGTATGTCATATGGGCTACAACAGAAATAACCTTCTGGAGCAAGTAAAGTGCTTATCTTGAGTAATTACATACTTAATAAACGTTGCCCTAACGAGGCATAGGGCTACCTAATTAAGGCAAGAAAAGAGGACTGTACATTTCCCCATCAACCGCTCCTGACAATGTCTGCCTCATATCATATTAATGAGGAGAAGATACAAAACAAACTGTGATCCAGAGTGACCTCCCGAGGTTTGACTCCAGCTGTTTCATAGTTCCAGTGGGCTCCCTATAACCAGGTGCATAAATACCTGGGTAGCAGCTATAGTGGCTGCCACAGGGCCCGGGACATTAAGGGGCCCAGAGTGCTATGGCAGCCACTACCGCGAACCCCACAAATACTGCTATCATTATACTCGGGGGTCTGAAAAGACCCCCGAGTATAACGATCGGTGGCCCGGGGAAGGTGAGGGAACATAAAAAAACACTGTAACTTACCTCTCCTACGCTCCGGCAGGCTTCGGGCCTGTTTGGTGATGTCCCAGACGTCAGCCGACATCATTATACGTCGCGACACCAACCTGGATCACGCGAGATCTGGACATTGAAGATGGCTGAAGTAGCGCACCGGATTGCAACGGAGCCAGGGAGAGGTAAGTAGCATTGTTTTTTATGTTTGTATCCTCCCCTGGATATCCGATCATTATACTCTGGGGTCTGTATGCAGGGGCATAATACTATGTGCAGGGGCCACTATGGGGCATAATACTGTGTGCAGGGGACACTCTGGGGCATAATACTGTGTGCAGGGGCCACTATGGCGCATAATAGTGTGTGCAGGAATGCAGTTTGTATGGGAGGGGGTTGGGGGGGGTTATACCACTGCCTATAACTAACCCTATAAGTTGAGGAGACACTTTCCTGGATCACAGTCCAGGAAATACTGCCAGGCTCTCCTTCCACAAGACATCAGTCTATCAGCTCCCACACCACTAATGGCCACTTGTAAGGCTATGTTCACATTTATGTCATGGCAGAACCTTCATAAAAAAATTGCATCATAAATGTTTGAAAAAATAAGCCAGTGAAGTCTGTCAGGCACTGTTGGCTTCTATGATGGAATGGATTGGCACTGCTATCATTTTCATTATTCTGCCTTTATGATGGTGCAGATCAACATAATTCATAAACATGGATGTGAACAGAGCCTTAGCCCTTTTAATTCTGTGAACCACACTGCAGGCCTTGCATGGCAAAGCAAGCCATACTGCTTCCCTCTCAGGATTCACTCACTCAGGATTCAGCCCACATGACAAGGTCCCGACCTTTATTGCTTTTCCTTCCTCATGACTGTTGCTTAGAGGAGCTTAAATGGAGTGGCAGTCAAACATGGACCCTGTTACTTCATTCAAAGTCTATTAAAGTAGCGAAAACAGCTAAACTTAAAGGAAGTCTACCATCACCAAAATAGATTCTAAACCACTTCTATGCTATTGCAGGGATGGATAGTGGCATACACAAATGAACTGTTTGGTGCACATCAGGAGCTGTCAGTCTTTATGTTAGAGAGCGGAACTCGATGGCAACTATAGGTGAAATCATGTGCTCTGGCAGGAGCGGCCATGCTGCAGGTGCATCAAACAGCTTATTTGCATATGGATTAAACCTTGATTTTCGTGGCAGATTGCATTGTGTTTACTATGTTTTGGGCTGTAATATCCCTTTATGATTCCTAAGCTGAGTACTTTTACTGATCTACAATAGTGGCCAGCCAATCAACAGCTAAGAATAAAATACCAAGAGGAAGAAAGCTAGAACAGGGGCCCAAGCGCTCATGGCTTTATGCCTCCAATGGTTGACATCTTTGTGAATATCAGTGCTACCAAAACTCCTGCTCTGTTGCAACAATAGAGCAGAAGTAACTGCTGACTTAAAAATTATGGACATGTCTGTTTCACGCACGAGTGGTAGTGACTGTTGCTAGGAAGTTAAGTAAACCCATTAAAGCCCTGTTGTGCAAGCACAACAGCTGCAAGCATTATTTATTAGGGAGTATGAAGAGGACCTTAATATAGTAAATAAATACAATTATTAAAAAAAAAAAAAAAAAAATTGCTGCTTTGTTTTTGGAGTTGCCCTTTAAGATGACCCCATACAGACCCCATACGTTTATGATTTTGCAATAATTCCAGTACGAGAATGAATGCCTCTTATAAAAGTGGACGGCTGTATTTTCAGCTTGGTCTGCTCTTTTTCTCTGGTTGACTTATTTTTCTTTTGGCACAGACTGGTCAATCACAAGCTGTCTGATACCATTCCTTTCATCTGCCTTTTCTTTCGGCCAGTGTGTCCAAATAAATGTAAAATAAAGGTTCTTGAACTCTGTGACATCCACATTTTAATAACATCTTCACTTGCTTTTAACAAATGGATATGTGTACAGATGAAAGAGCTAAACATTTAATACATATTTATTTCCCATGTATATAGGTTGGAACTCCAAAGCAGATGTCAGCAACCTTTTTCGTATAGCGCGCTGTTTTTTTAAAAAAAGTGAAAGATTAAATAGTCAGTGCATCATGCAATAATGGTAAAGATGATGACCCCTATATGAAAATTGTATAATGCACACCATAACCGGAACCAATTAACTGGTTGATCTCCTATTTCAATGAGATCCTTGTCCATGACTTTTTTGTGCAAAGATGATCCTTATCTGGTGGATACAATGTTTGGCTAAACACAGTACTAACAGTGATCTGCAGTAAGCCATCTCTGTGGTGGAATAGGATATCCGTCACATAGCCTGGTCTTTTTGTTGCATAAACTCGTGCAAATCTGTCCACCCTTGTTGAAATGAACAATGAGCGTGTTCAGCCTTCATATCATACTTTTTCTTTTGTGCTTGATTTGAGGTACAAAAAGCAAATTGCACAGGCAATAGCTGACCTCTGACTAGGATAGCTCACAGCCCAACCCTGACACTAGGACCCCATGTCATACTTTCCCCCGTAATGTTTCCTCCCTCCGACTATGTTTACATGGTCCATGAGAAAGAGGGATTACCTGGAGCAGCAGCGTTTTAAGCATTAGAGAAAGCATTGTGCTGAATAAATTTGCCTGAAGTGCTGACCTTGGCGCAGGTGCTGGAGGTCGTTGACCCCTGATCTAAAGGCTTAATAAGTGCCAGGTTTGGAACATGAATTTGACGAATAGATAAAGTTATGAAACCATACAAAGATATGCAATTCCATTTTAGATGAAGGCGAAAACCTGTGTTCTACAGTATACCACTGTGCATTCAAACTGCTAAATAGAGCTACCTTTCTGATAGTTCCTGGGTAGCCAAAGGAAATATTTTCTCTACAGTGAAAATACTAATTAATACTAAATTTGAAAGTTATGGAACCAATGTTAACAATAAGGGAAACACAGTACACAGAGTGGGAATTTACCACCATTTTTATCCAGATTTGCCTCAAAGTTGCTCCACTCTCTTGTGCGCCCTTGTTTTGAAAAGTGGGCTGTGTAAGGGGAATGGGGCTCAAGGTGGCACATCCAATTTACTATAATTCAAGCCACAAAACCTGACTGGTATAATGTAGATTTCAATTTTGGCTCACAGAACCTCCTATGGTGTGCCACAATTATTAAAAAGCCTGAGGCTCTTAATAATTCTGGTGCCATAGTCACCAGAACAAAATATTATGGTGTGCATGATGTGCCATTCTTAATAATATTTCCCCAATACTTACGGTAGCTGTGCTTTTGACTATATTTTCATTGAGTTTTATAATGGATCTTTTGTGCTAAAATGCTTTTGCCAGATGTTTGAGTGTTTATATTCAATTAAGAAAATGTCTTCAATCTTAGCATTTGTTTTTTTTTGCATTTTTGGGTCAGTAAATACAAAATGGAAAGAACACTGGGAAAGGCATGTACAAAATGACAATTACAAAATGGCACTAAAGACACATGTAAAAAAACACTATAAAACACCTCAACTTGCATTTTAAACACCAAAAAATACTGTCTGATAAAGACCTTCTAGGTTTACCTATTGCTGTAATCTTTAAAGCACCATCAGTATGCAATAAATAGTGAACTCTCTAAAAGTTTCACAGAATTCAAAATACTTAAATGGTTATTTTCAACAAAGTTCTTCTCACACTTCCTTTCTAAACTGTTCAGTTACTCTAAATTCTCTGCTAAATCTGTCTTGGGAGACAAGATGCATGATTAGCTCAGGGGGTTCAGATTAAAGTTTACAATAGTAGTCTATGGAGAGGGAAGAGGGGAGGAGAGGAAAGAGCAGCTGAGTGGCAGAATAGCAGAGAGACACACCGAGACATTCTGTAGTGATAAGTTTTCTCACTACAGGTGCTTTATTCACTTGAAAATTGATGTGTTCAAAATTAACTGATCTCATCTACAATTTCACATGAAACTAATTCAATGTAATGTTACAGAAGGCTTGAAGGCCACACACATGGACACATGTAGGATAGTTGCATATAATTTTGTGATAACTTATAACAAAATCAAATTGTTTTCTGAAGTTACACCCCTTTTCTGGTTGGGATATGCCAGAATTTGCAGTTCCTGAAAATTAGGGACTGTTGGAAAAGCTGGCAACTATCAGAGATTAAGCCTCTAAATGGGAAAACTGGTGACAAAAATGCAGAATACAAGTCATATAATGGGCACAAATAGTATTATTTCTCATCTGCATACTCAACACCTTTTTCTGAACAGTATCCTAGGATAGGTGCACTTTTAGGCCAGGGCCCCATGTTGCAAAAACGCAGTGTTGTGGTCACGGTGGAAACTCTGCAGGCAATGTAAAACACAGCGGTTTTTGCCACAAAGTCTGGCTAACCCCAGAGAGGATGGCTTTCGCCGCTCTACAGCTGCATTGCACCTGGGCCTGTGGGAGGTTTGGCAGGAACAATATAGTTGCCACTTTGACAAAACTGTGCCAGAACAAGAAAATTCCATTTGGCCTAACTCCCACCAATACCAGACCAACAAGGCCAGAGTGCTAAAGATGTGCCCTTAATATCTTCTTCTTCTTTTATTCTATCTTGTCTCATATTACGTCTAAACTGTAAGAAATAAATAATAAATGCCCTTACACAGTACTGTATGTGTCCCATACCAAGACCAAGCGTATTAAGCCATTCCAAAGCTCCACTCATCAGTATGTGCTAGCCTGAAATGAAAAGGATAAGGAGAAAATTAGTGGTCATGTGGGATGCGCCAGCATAATGATGTCTGCGCACCCCATGTGAGCGCAGAGTCCCAATCACAGACCCCAGCAGTGACCTCTGGGGCCTGTGACCTCAGACCTCACATTTTAAAGCATAAAGCATAATTCCTCAAGCATATTCAGCTTCTACCACCCCATTACACAACACATTACAGTGATGCACGATATATTTTTGTTATATATGTCAGTTTTTTTAGGTTGGGAGAAAAACAACTTTGAAGTCTTATGCAAATCAGGCACTTGATGCACTGCGGGGTGGGCCTTCATCTCCTGGAACACTGCTATTGATTAAGTAGGATGATGGATGTCATAACAGTGATAGGCAAGGCTGCGTGTAACATAAGGCATATTGTGCATCTGCATCTTCCCTATCCTTAATCCAATGATGCTACGTTTTGGCTTCAGGGCCATTTTAAAAATATGGCAAACTGTGTATCTGCATTGGGCCCTATGGCACCTGTCATCCATCTTGTTATTTCAGTCTGTGCTTTGTTTGGCAGGCGCAGAGCACACACAGGGTCTCGGAGCAGCCTATTTGGAACTTCTGTGCTGAGCTCTACACTGGCAGTTGACTCAGAGAGAGCCTCATTCTGTTGTCTGGCTTACTCAAGGCATCAGAACACATAGCTGATAAGGACTGGTGTGGTCGGGTAGGAGGGTGAGGAGAGACTTCAGACATTCCAGCACTGTTCCTGCTCCATGGCTTCACACCAAGGGAAGGGGAGGGGAACCTCTCTGAATTGAATGCAGACATAGCTCCACTATACTAGTACTTCCTTTTGAAGGGGTTGTCCAGGATATACAGTTTTTCATGAGGAGGTGGGGGAAGGTGATAAGAAAAAAAAAAATTGTACTCACCTGTCCCCAGCGCTCCAGTGTCTCTCTCCGCTGTCCAGTCCTGCTGATCCCAGGGTCTTGTTCCAGCAGGAGGTCCGCACTGCACGTGACTGCTGTGGCCAATCAGCGGCCTAAGGAAAGAAATGGGATGTCAAAGGTGATATATGTGAGTGACGTCCCAGTTCCTGGGTCACATGAGGCGTGGGCTGCTGTTCTAAAAGCAAAACACTGATTCCACCTGTGCTAATCTGAAAACTCTGGGGGGATTTTTTTTTTTTTGCTCACCCAAGTCTAGTGTATGCCAGTACTTGAACATATGATTAGTTGTTTTTACTGCATGTTCCACTTTTATTTTCCTTTTTGTGTTGATGGTGTGGTTTATATACAGTATCTAAGGGAGTGGTAAGTGGAACAACCAAGTAAAGCAAAATTTGCTGCAGTGCACATTCCTTGCTGCTATTTTTTTATGACTTAGTCAAAACTGTAGTTAGGTGTAACTTCACCCGGAGCAAAGGTTCAGTTCGGTGCCCTAACTCTGTATCTAAATATATAAAAGTGGCTCGTTGGCATTCCCCCCACCCATCTATATTCCTGACATAGTGGTAGATGGGGTTGGACGAAGAGATATTGAATGTGGGCCAGTGGGGTTTGTGTGTCAGGGCTGCTTTTAAGTCCAAGTCCTTGGCGGTATGTCCTGTTACGAATCGGCTCTCATACAAGATGTATGTCACTCACTGCCTACCGATTCTGTTGGGTATCCATATCATTTACTAATCAAACATTCACGTTTGACCCTGGATGTGACTTTAAAGGGGGACTCTGTTTCCACACTCCCTTCCACACTGACCTATCACCCTAGACTATACAGGAGTGAGCAATTCCTACAATCACACATCCACACAAATAGCTGCCACCTTCTGACACTTTATGGTAGGCAAGACACCAATATACCCAAACCCCATACAAATAATAACCAAAAAGGTAACAAGCCTAAGCAATATACATGATATATACATGCAATGTAAAAAAGGAATACAATAAAGAATAGACTTGTTTTTAAGTCGGAGGGTAGAGCGCCACAGAAATACGTTAGGCTGTTGTTCGAAAGAATCTGACCAAGAGATCATGTACCTTAGCACATTTATCGACCCATCACCCCAACCTACTACCTGGGCTTCCCACCTGTGACTGGGATGTCATAATTTTCCTCTGGTGGATATCAGTTTTGGCTTGGCAGGCTTTTAGACTGACAAATGTAGGTGAACCATCTGGATCACCACTCACACACAAAAGACTTGCTAACTAGTGTCTGTCTATACAACTCATCACAAATACAATGATGGAACAGAGAACTGTCAGCTCCCTGCCCCACCATTCAATGATCCCTGCTGTCTGTGGCTTGGAATAGCAGGTGTGATGACACCATTGCTGCCGAAGGAGATGTGCTGTGGGGAGACCAGGCTAGGTGAATATTGTGTTTTTTTGTGTTATTTTTTTTTCACAGGTTCTGTGTAAGGGCAACTGGGCCGGGGAGTATATCCGGGGACATTATGGAATGAATATTCCTCTAAAAATAAATAATAATAATACTACTGTGTTTTGCAGAAAGTAGGAAACTATAACTGTGTGGTAAAAAAAAAAAAATTTGTGAGAATGGGCATGGTCATAGGAGACATGGAGTTAGGGGTATGGCTATGCACTCTGCCATAGCTGCCCCTCCTTCTCTTGTATAAAGATGGGGCAACTTTTGTAACCTTTGCACTGGGTCCACCAATGTATTAAAATGGCCCTGGTGGCAAGAGGATAAGGTAATGGTCGCAGTTACAAAAACAGTGCTCCAGGAAGCTGATTTGCATAAAATTTAAAAGTTGTTTTTCTCTAAATCTATAAAAGTGATATATATAACAAAGGTATGTTGTTTATCACTGTAACATGGTGATGATCGTTGAATATGCTTGGGGGAGGTGGTTTAAGCTCTACATTATGGCAAACTATCAGGACAGGAGAGAGATTTACATATGTTGCTACTGATGATGATAGTGCTCTGTATTGTTCAAAGAGCGTTCTGCAGACTGGTGGAGATTTTCTTTACTGATTTTCAGCCGCTCGATGTAAACAAAAATGTGCCCATTCAATAGCAACAAACAGAGATCTTGCAAGTAGTAACTGAAGTAGAAGGTACGCTTGTTTATCATCCTATGATTAAGCTTTAATTACTGTACATAAAAAACTGAATTTACTTTGACAGTAGTCAGTAACCTTTGCTTTTATCTTCCTGCGATTTACAGATGCACCAGAGCTGAATTTATATGTTACAGGAACAGATGAGATAAACCCAGCAGCTGTCAGAAGCTGCTATCATCCACACCTTCTAAAGTACCTAAAATAGTTGTCTGAAAGTTTTAAAAAAAACAACAGAAAATGTTATAAAATGAAAGAATACACACAATACTTATTTCTTAAAGGTAGCCTAATTTATGCTGCCCTATCTAAGACCAGTATATGATAATATATATTTATTTATATGATTAGGAGCAGAAATTCTGAGCAACAAGCAGAGTAAATCCTGACAGGACTCCTAGGAGAAAGAGTAAGGCTGAGGACCCACATTGCGGAGAAGCAGCTTTTTTTGTTGAAGATTTTATTGCAGTTTTTTGAGCCAAAATCAGGAGTGGATTGAGCAGAAGGTAGAAGTGTAAGAACTTCCTTTATATTTCCTGTTCCTTTTGTAGCCATTGTTGGCTTTGGCTCAAAAAAACGCAACAAAATCTGCAACAAAAAAAGCTGTGTTTCCGCAATGTGAGTCCTAATTATCCCACCCACACAGTAATTGACTGCCTTCTGTGTACACACTGATACAGGGAAAGCTGTCAATCAGCTTGTGTGGGAGGGGAAATCAGGACTTTCTCTTTCTGCCCTAGAAGCCTTGTTAGGATTTATATTACTTTTTGTTTAGAAATCCAGCTGCAAATCTATACTATATATCACAGAGCTCAGCAGCTATCATTATATCATATCTTGATCTGAGATAGGGCAGGTGATATCACTTTACAGGTTTACTACAAATCTACTTTAAAGAGGACCTTTTGAGATGAGCGGTATTATATATCGCTAGAAAGCTGACAGTGCGCTAAATTGAGTGCACTGTCAGCTTTGTCTGTATGTGCCTAGGTGCTAGAGATACCGCAGCTGTTAGTTTCAGCACCGATATCCCTCCACCGTCAGAAAGGCAGGCCTTACAGCTCAGCGTCACACTAGGCTGTAAGGCCCACCCTTCCGACAGTGAAGAGACATTGGTGGCAAAGTTAACAGCGCTGATATATCTGGCACCTGGATGCATGACGGCAAATCTGGCAGTCCGCTGAATTCAGTGCATTGTCAGCTATCTAGCGGTATATAGTATTTCCAAAGAGGACATGTAAGGTCCTCTTTAATGCCAATGCAACTATGTCTTTCCTTACATCTCAGAAACAAAGACCGTGATTGGCTGCAGCAGGAAATTTATATCTATAATTATTATTATTTATTATTACTATTGCAAAACATTATCTGCTGCTATTTTTACTTTTACTTTTGTATGACCACTTTCATTTTGTCTCACTCATTGAGCAAAGGGTCAGAAGGAGGACTATGTCTTTTTAAGGAGACTGCCCTTGTACAGAGACTTACAGACCATACATGCTATTCTAAGGATTTTGCATCTTCTTTCCCCTGAGCAAAGATAATGCAGTAAATTAATAATTTTACTTCTATGCAAAACTACTGTGACAGTAAAGTAAATTGTGATGGCTTTTTCAATACAATACTGCCAGTCTTTTTGTATAATTGCTTTGCTCATGCCAAATATGATTTTAGTGTCTGTAAAAGGTGTTGTGGCTTGCAAGTTCAGCATGTCAATGGTGCTGGGAGGCAAGACAAAAATATCCTATTGGCATATCACTAGATGATACGCCAGTATTAGTAAATATGCTACATTGCACTAAGGGGCAACCCAAATCTGCTGAAATGTCAGTGCTCTGTTACATCTGTAGTTGCTGTAAGTTTGCCAGCTTTATATATATACTGTAGGATAGTCGTATACACATTCTTCAACTCCCCACTCCTACTTGTCTACATATTTTGTTTTACTACATTATCTTTTTGGGAAGAAAACTAACTAAATACCAGACATTTACAGGAATCACTGAGGATGTTTTTCAGCTTAGACTTGTTAAGCTGTTTTCCAGGTGATGTTTGGCAGGTATAAATGATAATACCATAGGAATGAACTGTTTCATCATTCAGGGGTTATGACAATTTCATTTTTCCATACCCCGTTTCTGACTCTGCATTTTTTTGGATGTGATATTAAGGAACAGCAGTTTTATCAACACTGACGTAACTAAGCATGAACATACACCGATCAGCCATAACATTAAAACCACCGAGAAGTAAAGTGGATAACACTGATCTTGTTACAACAGTACATATCAAGCAGTGGGATATATTAGGCAGCAAGTGAAAAGTTAGCGCAGGCAGCAAGTGAGCAAACAGTTTTTGTTGATGTGTTGGAAGGAAGCTGGAAAAATAGGGTAAGCACAAATTTTGAAAATATCAAGTTATGATGGGTAGTGGTCTAAGGAAGGACAAATGAACTGGCAACTGGGTCGTGGGTGCCCAGGTGGGAGGTAAAAGCTGACTTGTCTGGTCTGCTCAGAAGAGATACTCAAGTAGAAATTACTGAAAAGTTACTGTTGGCTATAACAGAAAGCTGTCAAAACATATAGTGCATTGGAGCTTCTGTATAGAGCTGCATAGTTATATAGAACACAGTGTTAGCCAGGTAGTTTTAATGTTATGGCTAATCATTGTATAAACCACAGTATGTACATTACTGTATGATGAAATTGCCATTCCAGACTAAATAAATGTATATTGGCAAAACAAATTTGTATTATCTATATCAGTGTTTCTCATCCTTTTTAAGCGAAGTACCCACTAGAGAGAAAAAGTCCCAACCAAATACCCCCAAATTAGCAATTATGTATTGCCCCCATGTGTAAAATAATGTCCCCCACATGAAACATAATGACCCCTACAGTGCTCCCACATGTAACAATAGCCCCCACACTTGATGCAGATGCCACTGCCCAGGACAGATGCCTGCTCATGGCCATGGGCACCATCCTTTTTAGAAGCATAATGAGCAGTACTGATGGAGGTGCTCACTGCAGTTAGCGGTGCCAAAGAAAGTGGTAAGCTGTATTTATTACTCACCACTCTGTGCCACGCTTCCCCTCTGTTCCAGAGCTTGCTGTGACATCAACACTCTAACCAGGACCAGACAGGAAGTGGGGAGAAGAGTGGTGAGTGATGAATGCAGCTCACCGCTTACTCCCAGGGTGCTATGTAGTGCAATGAGCATCTCTATCAGTACTGATGGAAGTTCTGATCATGCTTTTAAAGTAAGCGTCCATCCTGGGTAGGGGGACCTGCATGTAATCTTGACCAGTGGCTCTTAGCCGTAGAGTGTACACCCAGGGACTGTCAGGCGTGGGGTATGCATACCGCAGATTGAGAACCACTGGTCTATATTGTCTCTCTAGACAAGTATATCGTCATTGAGGACATACATAAAGGAAATAAGGCACCAGAGTGATGTTTCCCATGAGACTGTAGGGCCTGACTTTTATCTCCTTTTCATGGTGCCCTTGTTTGCTAATACTGTAGGACCTGTGGAGCATGAATCCTTGCAGGGGTTCTCACCACCTGTAAAAATATGGACAGGGCATCTGACCTCCAATGCCCCATTGCAGCTGCATGGGTTACCTTAATGGGATGAATGTGCTTCTGTAATTCAAATAATGCCAGTCATTAAAATATGGGCACTACAATATTTTTAGGGATTTACATTGATGGCCCCTCAATGAGTCATCAATATCGTCAGTATTATACTTCAAAGGACCCCTTAAGATGAATGGATCAATATATGATTGATAAGGGTTCCAGGGACAGAACAATAGGCATCAGCGTTTCATCGCAATACCTGTCGTAGTGACGTCCATATGTATGTAGCTGTGTCTAGTCCTGCAGCTCACCTTATTCAAGGGAATGGAGCTGATCTGCAGTACTCTAACAACACGTAAAACTGTCCTTTATTCTCATTATTATTAATGTGCTCTCAGGTGTGGGATCATTCTATGGCCTATCCTACTATACGTCAGTATTATACCTCAAAGGACCCCTTAAGATGAATGGATTTGATGAACAGGGCTAGCAGAAATGTTTACAATGTGCCAACTTCTATCACAACATGTGTCCCTTTCATTGACAAGCACAAGAGCCTTAAGGATATTCTGCTGACAGCTCTAACTTATCCAGTGCTGATTATTATCAAATAGAATAGATTCTACACTGAAATATATCACACTGAATATAACAAACATAAGCCATTGCAAAATCTTTAAAGAGAGTTTTTGCAGATTTTTTTATTTCATTTTGTATTATCTTAATCTGATATTCTAAACTGCATAATGCTCAGCAGCCTCTCTGTGCGATTCCCTAGAAATGGATACTGCGGTCTTTTTGCTTAGTATGGCTTCTTATTTACTCTGGGACACTACTCATTGATATACCTGTGTGAAGCTCCCACAGTCTCTAAGGAGATTCACCTGGAAGAAACAGAGTCAGACGCTTCTGTACTGTTATTCTATTAGACATGTTACCAGAGATGTTAAATGGGTTGTCCCATTAAAGACACATCGCTCGGAGTCCGAATGCGGGGTCCCACAGTGAACAAGAGAAGAGGGGATTAAAAGTGAATGAAGCACCAGTGTGCATGCATGACGGGGTCTGAATGAATCGTTGGTCACGCAAGCGCGCTGCATTCATGCAAAGGAGGCTTAGGGGACTTTCAGTCCCCAGTTCTAATGATCAGTGGGCGACCCAGCGATCAGACCCCAGCAATGAGACACTTATCCTCTATCCTGTGGGTAGGGAATAAGTTTATTTAATTGGATACCCCTTCAATCTTCATTGCAATAAAATGTCTATAAAATAAAAACAAAAAAAAACATACATATAAACTGCATAATTGTTGCTTACACCAGCAAAGTCACAATTTGGAAAACTTCACAAGTAGAATTAAAATCAAAGCAGTATCCAGCAATATGAGGAATCATCCCATGTCCATGCTACCCAGTCAGTCTTTAGATCTCAAAACTTGGTTTTATAAGAAAGAAAGCAATTTTTGCTTTGCAGCCTGCTGTGGAGGATACTGAAACATGAGAGCTAGTACTAGCTATAGAGTCAAAAGCTAAATTTATTCTGACAAACTGACCAGAGCAGAATGTTATCATCAACAAGCAGATCGCAGATTCTGAATAAAGGCCAACCTCTCATCTGTTGTGGGGGGAGAACAAAGAGTGCTAGACTGCAATCTCCATGGTACGAAAGAACACCTAAAGGCCAAATATTGCTGCTGGATTTTTGAGGTATCAAGAATTTTGATGCAGAGATTGAAAACAAAGAATTTTCTAGATCTACATCTTAAGTATATTGTACCATGTTCTTTTTGGTGATCAAACATTCAGTGCCATTTAATTTCTAAAAATATCTTTACAATGTCACCAGATTACTTATATAGTTATTTATAACATTCTGTCTCCTTGTATTCAATAGATTATTTGCCATGTACAGCGCAGTTAACACTCTGCACTGTGAAATAAAATACCTCACTCACTGTATTGTAAAGGGTTCAGATTATATCTTGATTCTTCCAATTCAATTCTGGCTCTTATAATGTCTTGGTACTGTCTGATATAAAGGTGTAAGGTTAAATTTCAAACCAGTGACCATCAGACATGCGTACATGCAGCTTCTAGAAAGTTCTATACATTAAGAAAGGGGACTGGCTGGAACACTATAAAATGTTGAGAATAGGCTATGGCAGACATATTCCAAGATGACTCCTTGGATCTCATCATCTGTGATTTGTCTGTATAATCAAATTTTTGCAGGGGGCCACATCAGCCTTATGGTTGTTTTCAAAGGGCCGTAATAATTCTGCAACTCTTTAAATGTAACTAAGCCATTCAGGCAAAGTTACATTTATAGTCCATTAAAGGCAACCATAAGCTATAGAGTGTTAGGGACCTTCTGACAGAAGACAAAACAACTGGCGTGGCTTAAGGTGCATTGTGTGCCCTGTGATTAAAGCGGCCCTGGACTGCAGCCCATGTATTTGACACCTGTGTCTTAAAGTGTGTCAGTTAGCTGACGTTGGGTTAACCCCAGCTTGTGTAAGTTTGCTTATATTCTTGTTTATTGCCTTGTACTTGCTTGTTTACTTTCTATCCTTTTATTAAATTACTTATATCAGTGGTGTGTGGCATTCTTGATTCCCTCTATCCTTAGAACCCACAGAAATACACTCATTTTCATGAGGTTTGTGTCAGATAAATATCTTTTTTGACAAGATTTAGCTCTTTAGAGCAAGGTAGAGTAAAACAAGCATTCCCAACCCTCACTCAGCACTCTCAAAGCAGGTTGACAGCTGGTCGAGTTTGTATGCATCTCCCTACTGGATCTGCTTTTATCTTTCAGACTTTCATAGGCAGAAAGTGCCACAATGACATAGTCAAACTGGCTGGTCATTTTCTATTTCAGTTAAAGCAAGTTTCTTATCACACTTGGCCAAAAGTTTTCCCTGTGTGGGCAGTGAGTAAACAAAATGCTGGACATAGTGTCTCTCTAAGTTTGCTCACATTACACAAAAATAAAGGAACTATCTAAGGAATATAGTTATGTATTTTGTATTGTATTCAAATGGAAATTATTATTATTTTATTAAGATAATGTATTAATGACATATGAAGTTTAAATACAAACTTATATATAAAGAGCAGTTAGGAAAAGGGTTTACTAGTCTGCTATTTCTATCATAGTTACTATGGTTAAAAATAACATATGTCCATCAAGTCCAACCAAGTAATAGGGATGACATGGCTGAAGTGAAGGGGTGTCGTAAAAAAGAACTCTACACATTTACAATTCAAGCGTTAACTGGGTTTTTCAGTTCATTTTTATTGATGACTTTCCTCAGAATAGGTCACCAATAAGAGATCGGCAAGGATTCGAAACCCAGAACCTCCGCTGATCGGCTGTTTTAAGGGGGGTACACCATGACCTATTTACTGTGTACACTGTGCGTCATTTGATTCTTAGTGACAGTTCAATGTAATTATAGCCTTATCTGATAGAAGTGAATGGGATGAGGCTGTAATTACATTGGATGGCCACTATGAAACAAATGGTGTGCGATGTAAACAGTGAAGGGGTCACAGCGCTTGCATGAGGACCATAGCCCCTTCAAACAGCTCATCTCCCACTAATCCCAGTTGCCACCACTGATCTCGTAATGAAGATCTATTCTAGGGATAGGTCATCAATAAAATTTTTGGCTAGTTCATTCTCCCTGGTTCACGACCAACCACACTTCTTTCATACATGGGTTTTGAAGCCTTGTCGTCTTTGGAGACTGAATCTTTTTTTCCCCCAAACAGCAGTAGTGCCCCCTTGTTTTCTGAAGAGCTTTTCACAGAACAGCTTTTTGCCACATTTTGTGTGGGCCATTTATGTATACATATGCAAGTAAATGATGTCCTCTTTAGTCCTCCATACCCCTTATTAGCTTAGTTGCTCTCCTTTGTATCTTTTCTAACTCCAGGACATCCTTTTCATTAACTGGTTCCCAGAACTGAACTTTATGTTCTAGATAGGGCCGCACCAATATTTAGTATTTAGTCCCTGTCCCCTGAGTCTATATCTCTTTTAATATTCAGCCACATCCTGCCAGTCTTAGAAGCAGCTGATTGACATTACATTATGTTATTTAGTCTGTGATCTAGAAGTACATGCAGATCCTTCTCTACAAGTGACTCTCCCTTATGTCCAAAAGAAGTAAAATCACTGGGTGTGAAGAATATCGCCTTGCCCAGCCGCCTGGCACGCCTGCGATCAAACTTCTTTCTTAACCTCCCACTCACACACCGTGAGTAGACCGGGTCATAGGATAAAAACGAAGCGAGCGATATAAATTTTATATGTTTAATAACCCAAGTGGGTCGGTATGGATTAATAGCATATACAGAAATATACAATATTAATATGATCAAGCATAAACATACAAGCAAAAGGGTAATGATACAATACACCAAAATAAAGGGAAATAAAGATTAGAAAAAATACCTGAGCACACAGCTTTGTCCTAGCTGTCTCCCATGCTCAACACAATAGACTCTTAGTCCGTTTCTCTAGGCCACAGCAGAGTTTTGGGCCTAGGGCGCAAGCTTAAGCAAGTTGCATAAAACAATCCTTCTACATGCTGTCCAGAACTAGGCCCTCAAAGCATTCCTCAGTAGGGCAGGCCCTCTCATCTTCTCCCAGATCAGAGCTCCTTACTGCCTCTTTGCTGAATGACCCCAGAATCCAGGTCTGCCCACAGCATATGGCTAGTGCTCCACCCACCCCTTGCACCCAGGCAGCCCCCCTTCTCCCACCTTTGCAGAACCCTCGGAGAGAAGGGTGAAGTTAAGGCTTGCTATCCCCCATCCCATCTGGCCAGGGATAATAAAAGTGCCTGGCTATAGCAAGCCATCTCCAATGAACACACATAAAACCAGTGAAGCGTATCGTCCAGCAATGTGGACTCAACTAAAGCACCGCATTCCAAGTGGGGGAAGGACTGACCTAAGCAAGTAAAACATACTTCCAAGAAAGATATAAAACTGAGGGTCGGTTCATCACACTGGGGTTCTGCAGATGGGCAAATTTTGGCTCGGTGAATCAGCTGTATATTTAGAGGAAAGGACAAGAGAACTGATCCCATCTTGTGAGATCAGGAAATCCGGTTTTCAGCAAAGGCTTTAAATGGAGTCTGTCACAAGGGTGAAGCATATTAAAGCAGCACTACTGTTAGGTTAGACTGACCTGATTTTAACGTTTGTGCCACCATTGCAGAGATATTCAGTCATTACAGAATATGCAAATGAGCAATATGGAGTGGCTCCTTTGCTACGCCCCACACTGCCCTAATATGCCTTCTCTTCTTTGAGTGACAGTGCCAGGGAGCTAAGCTGAAATCCATCCTGGTCCGTCCAATAAAGAAAGGTAGGGGGTAAGGAGGAAGTATTACAGTAGTGTGGAGTGTAGTTGCTTAGACCAATGGTGATCCAGATTGCTCTCTTGCATATTCCAGAATCAATGAATATCTCTGCAATGGAGACATGAATGCTTTATACCCAGGTGAGTCTGACCTAGCTAAGTTTATTGCTGGTTTAATACATTTCATCCTGGTGACAGACTCCTGGTGCAGCCAGATCTTGACCTGGTATGACCCAGTTTTAATTGTACTTGTGTTCTAAGTATGAAGTTATAGCTATGTATACTGTCCATGGCAGATGTAGACTTGATGCACAAGACTTGCTGTTCTGCCATTTGGTGCTTTACTTTGTGGTGAATATATTTAATTTTATTTTTTTTAAGGTGTGTGGGGCACCATTCAAGGATTTATGAAAAGACAATCGGGGCACTATCAAGAGGCAAAATGTGAGGGACATCTGTGAAACAGTATAAAGAGATACTATAACACTGCACAATGCAAGGGTGTTATTAGTTTTCAAGGGGCTTGCCCTGAGGATAGCACCAACACCCAGAACTTCCACAGGACATGTCTGATGATCCAACAGCTCCTGTAGTCTTTTTACTGACTACCGAGCACAGCAACTTGTAAAGCACTTGTCCTTGCTATTGCCGCTCAGTCCCATTCATGTGAAGTAGCATCAAAAAAGTAACTTCATAATGTGTGGTCTCAGCCTCAAGAAGGCTGCTCATAGTATTAGGACCCCTTGACTTCAACATGTTTATTAATGACTTTAATCAAAGGGTAAACTTTCACATATAAGAAAATCACAGAAGTCGCTTTTATAATACTTTAGAAGGATTTGAGGAAGTTTGAAGCTTTGTTAGAAAAGTGGTATTGTGACATTTAATGTAGATAAATGTAAGGTTATGCAACTGGGCAAAAATAAAATTTTTCAGTTACATATTAAATGGTAAAACTGGCACTAAAGGGGACTTGGGGACATTGTTACATAGTAAACTTAACTATAGCAACCAATGCCAAGCAGCTGCTGCCAAGGCAAATAAAGCATGGAATTCATCACAAGAGGCATAGATGCTCATGACAAGAACATACTCTTTTGGTTCTGTTCAAATGACTTGTCAGAATACACATGGAATTTTATGTACACTTTTTGGTACTTGTGCATAAGAAGGACATACTTTAGGTGATGAAGAGCAGGTACAGAGAACAGATTGTCAAACTTTGGGTTAAATTATGTTTTATTATGAGGTGATTGGCAACTGCGTCATATATTTTTCCCTTCCTCTGGATCAACACTGTAGGTCAATAGGTTGAACTCTATAAAGATTTTAACCGTGCTGTTACTTTGATAATGATAGTGATATTGTTATATTTAAGTTGTACTTTAATGCCAGGTTTGTTCTTTCTTTAAACTACTTTTGATAACAAGTGCTGATCACTGTGGATTGTGTCAGTTCTAAATATAAACTAGTGGCAACCAAAGCAGACGTGTGGTTTATTCGCATGTGTTCCAATTCTGTTTTTCTGTACATGAAGCTTCCTCATTATTTGCTTGATGGGTTATTTAGTTTATTACCAACATCTAATACACTCACATCTAAACATATCACCGTCAGACAGCGGCTGAAAGTAAAAATGAAGCATGAGCTCTGTGCGTCAGAAGTATTTTCTTTACATAATTAAGTGCCAAAATACTTTTCAATATCATACCTAAGGCAAAAGTGTTAAATTGAAGTCTCTCATCTTACACTTTTATAGTAATAGGTCTAAAAACACATGCCATTTTTAGCTTTAGTTTGCAGTGCTGCTAAAAATAAGGGCTTTGATGCAGTTACATTAGAACTAAATGACAAAGCATGGTCTTTTATGAAGCAGGAGATGTTATAGACATTTATACTATACAGTGGAATTAAGAGTTTTGTTTCCAGTTATCAGCCATTTTATGCTGGGAGGAGTCGGATCATAGTGTTTTTCAATGGTATCACTGACAGGACATTCAGGAAAACCTTCATGCCTTTATATCCTGTATTATTTACATATGTACTCTATGTGCATACAAATGTATCTACACTTAAAGGGGTTGTGCCATTAAAGCGATTTTCTGGGCAAAAAAATCTTTTTTTTTTTTTTTAAAAAAAAAAAAAAAAAAAGGTCGGTTAGTGCTATTAATAGGCTAATAAGTGCACCCAAATACTTTTAACAGTGTTTTGAGTGATTTCTGGGTTTCTTTGGGAGCTCCTGGCATCCTCTGCATTTGTTGACATGGATAGCTTCCTGCTCTATTTTCATACAACTACCATGATGCATTGCACTTCACTAAGAGCTGACTCACTCTAGGTCCCTCTCTCACTCCCTCACACTCCCTCCCTTTTTCCCTAGCAAGCCCACCCAATACTAGCCCTTTCCAACTAACTAACTCAACCCTCCACCCCCCACCCCATCATACTTGCCTGTCTTCCTCTCTGGATCTTCTGGGCACGGAACATCAATTTCTTCTGAGGGGCCGGCTCCTCCTCTTCTTGACATCTGCCAGCGCCTGCGCAATAGAGTCGGCTCTATTGCACAGGAATGGGACACCAGCAGACGTCAAGAAGAAGAGCCGGCCCCCCAGAAGAAAGAGATGTTCCGTGCCCAGAAGATCTGGACAGGAAGACAGGTAAGTATAATGGGGTGGGGGTGGGGGGTTGTTAGTATTGGTGATTCTCCATTTCCGGAAACGGGTAAAACGAAATGTCACCAGAAAATCTGAAAATGTGCCTGGGGCAATCCAGGTAGAGGTACATTTTTTTGGAAAGTAAGTAAGTTAGAAGTTAGGAGGAGGAGGGTGTTTAGCTTAGTGTAGAAATATAATTTTATCCCAGACAACCCCTTTAAGGATACTTATCCTCTATTCACAGGATATGGGATAAGTCTCCCAGTGATCAGGAAAGCAGGAGACAGAAAATGCAGTGCCAGTGCACTTGTGTGACCTGTGTTCTACTCAATGCTATGGGGCTGAGGGCGCTGCCAAAGATTGCAGTCACAGAAGCCCAATTGCAGTGAATGGAGCAGCGGTCACACAAGCACACTGGCACTCCACTCATATGGACCTGGCAGTCGGATCCCAGAGATTGAACGCATTCCTTATCCTGTGGAAAGGGGATAAATGTCCTTAACGCACACTGCTTTTAACTTAGTTCAGATTTGGTGAAGGACTGCAATTTTTCATGAAACCAATTCATTACAATATAACAATATGCTACAAAACCATTGAACCTATGCCGTTTACAAAACAAGCAATGGGTAGCCACACATAGACATGTATAGGATCTGACTTTGTGATACACCAGTGAAATAGTATTGTCTTGTGGCACACATACCTGGACATGTCCAACTAAATGCAAAGGCATACCTCTCAACCATCCCGAATTCATAGGACAGTCCCGGATTCTGGGTACTGTCCCGACATCAATCACATTGCACCTGCAGCTTCCTGAAGACTCCGGGAGCAGAGACTTCAGAGAAGATCAGCAGGAAACGGTGCTAGGTGAGTATTAGGTTTATGCTTGTTTGTTACCAGGAGGGGGACTTTAAACTTTGGGGGCAGCAGGAGGGGGGGGGGCATAAAACAGGGGATAGATGCAGAGGGATATTAAACTGAAGGGGCAGATGGAGGGGGTACATTAAACTGGGGCAGCTGCACGGAGACATTAAACTGTGGGGCCAGATGGAGGGGGACATTAAACTGGGGAAAGATGAAGCAGGACATTAAACTGTGGTGGCAGCTGGAGGGTCCATTAAACTGGGGCAGACTGAGGGGCACATTAAACTGTGGAGAAAGCTGGAATGGGATATTAAGTTGATGGCAGATGAAGGGGAACATTAAACTGGGGGACATTTCTGTAATCCCTTGGCAAAGATTTTTCTTTTCATCTGCTGTTGCTGTTTTGTGCATAACTACAGTAATTCAGCCTGGAAATAAACTTTCTCCTGGAATCTTTATACAAGCCTGCGCAGCTGAGTTGACACTATCTGACAAAGTTTCTTGGAGTAAACTGGTTCAAAACGGACATACACAGTGAGACTGCCTCTAGAGTCCAAACCTTTTCTGTCTTGTTATGAAGTCAGAATAGGTACTAAACTTTGGTGGAGTTCAGCCAGCAAGTTCTTGAGTGTGAAAGGAGACAGTCAGTCTCCTCCTATCTTCTGTGGAGGCAGGAGTGTGGCCCTGAGACAGGGAATATATAGAGCCGCTTATAACAGAGAGAAATTTTGGGAGTCAGATAGTGACTATTAGAATCTGAGGATAAGTGGAACACAGGTCTCAGAGCCTTGACCCTGCCCAAGTCACAGGACGGACATGGCAACCTGCTGTATTGGTATCGTAAGAGATTGGTACATGTTGAGAGAGAGAGATTAGACACAGGATGCTGAATCTACCACCATCCACCAGACTCATTCTATACTCACAGTGGATCTCTATCACAAGAACTGTATTTCCATTGTCTGGAAGCTGTTAGTTGCCTTACTGCACCATTTTGCAAGAAAAGTTCTGTTTGATCTATTCTCAATCTCAAGTCTCCTGAGTCTTATTTCCTCCATTATCATCATGGACCCTTCAACCCCCATCTGGCTCAAGAGGGCTGAAGACTATAAGGACCATGCCCCAGGGGAAGACTACCACCATCATGAGGTACATCGCAGGACTCCTCAACTCAGTCCAGGAGGAGAGCTGGAGGATTTGGTTGAGTCGTCTAGTCACCACGACAACTTTTGTCTCCAGCTTCCCTCCAATGGGTTGCTGCAACATAATGCCTTGCAGGCAGCCCTCTCTGGTAATCAGCTAAATAATGGCGGACTATAGATGTGAGTCACTAATGACTAGTGAATTACTCATAAAACAGCCCAACCAGGAAAAAATGCTGATTTGTGAGGATACAGATACAGTATTAGACAGAGGATGAGAGTAAAACACAGAATACAGATAGTGGAGTAGTGTGCTTCATAATGAGAAGAAGAGTTACAATAAATTGAGAAGATTTACAATAAATTGATAAAGAGATTTAGAGATTTTAGTGAGACATAGGAGTCAGTCAGTGTGTTAGGCAGGCATAGGCATCCACTGCAGTGAGTGAGGACTGTTATTGTGTGAATCACCAATCTTCATTACATCATTCACATATAGTCTTCAGTAATGTTTATCCTATTGCTGATAGCATGCCACTGACCTCTGAAACAGATGTCACAGATGTTCCATCCAGGCTTTAAATATCGTTCTGCATGAGATCTAACATTAGCAGGAAGAACAGTGCACTTTTAGTAGTCAAGACTAAAGGGCTTTGGAATATTTTTCATTCATAACTATAGGCCTTGTGGTGAGACTAACTAGGGCAGACTTTGTGGTGCCTCATTTCAACTAAAATGTCTGGTAAAGAACAAAGTAGCAATGGCCAGGGTAATGTAAGAAGAAACAGTCATGCCACTTCATCTCTAGTAAGAGTAGTGCTAGTAGCAGCCCTGTTGACACTAGCCATCCGGCTTGTAGCAGCAGGCCACAGTTGTCCATTGCCTCCAGTTGGCATATTATTGTGGGGTTCTGAGCTATCCAGGTTGATTTATATCATGGTTGGCTATTGTAATCTCTCTCTTTTTGGAAGCATTTGGGTTTGTTTACATGTATGGTGTACATTCTTTTGCCTATGCACTAACGTATAGCACATGCTTTTGATGTAATTTGCATATGTTGGTGTGCCATTCTATTTCTTTAATACCCTTTATGTCCTCTATTTATTCACTTATTATTTGATCCCTGTATATCCCCCTGCTGTATTTTTCATTGTGGTATGTCCTGTAGTTATTTGTTCCCCCTTTGTATTATTATATTATGTGATTATGTGTTATTTATTTAATAAACATGAATTTATTTTATTTATTTGTGGGCATAGGTTTTTGGTTTACTCTATATTATTGTAGAGGTTGCAGATGACATTGCAGACTGGATGGCTCACTCTGACTCATCATCTCCATCACAACAGGGCTGAGCAACATTTATTCTTTGTCATATCTGTTTTCACTGACCCCTAGTGGGCGACTTCTTTTCTCCTCAGAGACAGCAACCTGGGTGCTATAGAAGATATTCAAGATAGTATTCCTGTTGATGAGATATATGACTCAGCATCAGTGTTTGGACTGTGATCTAGTGTTCCCCCAGCATACCCGAACGTCAGAGAGCACGGCGCTAGTGTGAACCTAGTGTCAGGCATACTATTTTGATAAATTAGTGAACAATGTGCAAGTATGTACAGTACAAAGTAGTATAGGCATAGCCTCAAGCTGGCATACTGCCACATGGAGAAGCAAAAAATGTATTATGTATAAGATCCTGTTGTCAATATTGTGATATAAATTAACTAAAATGGGTGCTGATGTTTTTGCTGAGCTTCACTTAGTACAATATGGGTAAAACTGGAAAAAGTTACTCAGGGTAAATGCCAATAGTCACTTAACAGGGCCAGATATTTTGCCAGGGGAAGATTTCACAATGTAACCACTTTTGCAGCTGTTCTTGCTTCTGAGAATATGCATAGCCACCTTTTTTCAGTATAGCAGTCCCAAGAGTCCTGAGTATCTTTGCTCAATTCATAGAAAAAAAAACAAAACAAAAACAAATCTAAGTAGCTCCTGTCCTTATCCATGCAACCTGGTAAGATCTCATATAGAGCTGGACTGACAACACATCCTGCTAAGAGCTCTCATTACATTTCATAACAAGATCAGTCCCTGGAAATCTCTCAGTGCACCGGTCAGTTTGCTGCAAACAGTCTCAGCGTGCAAGAGAGAAACATAATGTGACTACGAAACAGAACTCCAACCACTTGCACATTAAATCAGACAAGTGAAAGCAAGCCAGTTTTGCATGAAGACACCCTGTGCTGCAGCAATGTGTGAGAACCACACCTACGTAAATCACACCATAAAAAAAGAAACAAAATACACCATGCATTTTGTTTAAAATGTACATGCAGTTCTTGTTGTGATAGTCAAAACGGCCATATACAGTGCTGGCCAAAAGTATTGGCACCCCTGCAATTCTGTCAGATAATACTCAATTTCTTCCAGAAAATGATTGCAATCACAAATGCTTTGGTAATAATATCTTCATTTAATTTGTCTTCAATGGAAAACCACAAAAAGAATTATCAAAAAGCCAAATTGTATATAATTCCACACCAAACATAAAAAAGGGGGTGGACAAAAGTATTGGCACCCTTTGAAAAATCATGTGATGCTTCTCTAATTTGTGTAATTAACAGCACCTGTTACTTACCTGTGGCACATAACAGGTGGTGGCAATAACTAAATCACACTTGCAGCCAGCTGAAATGGATTAAAGTTGACTCAACCTCTGTCCTGTGTCCTTGTGTGTACCACATTGAGCATGGAGAAAAGAAAGTAGACCAAAGAACTGTCTGAGGACTTGAGAAGCAAAATTGTGAGGAAGCATGAGCAATCTCAAGGCTACAAGTCCATCTCCAAAGACCTGAATGTTCCTGTGTCTACCGTGCGCAGTGTCATCAAGAAGTTTAAAGCCCATGGCACTGTGGCTAACCTCCTTAGATGTGGACGGAAAAGAAAAATTGACGAGAGATTTCAATGAAAGATTGTACGGATGGTGGCTAAAGAACCTCGACTAACATCCAAACAAGTTCTAGCTGCCCTGCAGTCCGAGGGTACAACAGTGTCAACCCGTACTATCCGTCGGCGTCTGAATGAAAAGGGACTCTATGGTAGGATACCCAGGAAGACCCCACTTCTGACCCAGAGACATAAAAAAGCCAGGCTGGAGTTTGCCAAAACTTACCTGAGAAAGCCAAAAACTTTTTGGAAGAATGTTCTCTGGTCAGATGAGACAAAAGTAGAGCTTTTTGGGAAAAGGCATCAACATAGAGTTTACAGGAAAAAAAAAGAGGCCTTCAAAGAAAAGAACACGGTCCCTACAGTCAAACATGGCGGAGGTTCCCTGATGTTTTGGGGTTGCTTTGCTGCCTCTGGCACTGGACTGCTTGACCGTGTGCATGGCATTATGAAGTCTGAAGACTACCAACAAATTTTGCAGCATAATGTAGGGCCCAGTGTGAGAAAGCTGGGTCTCCCTCAGAGGTCATGGGTCTTCCAGCAGGACAATGACCCAAAACACACTTCAAAAAGCACTAGAAAATGGTTTGAGAGAAAGCACTGGAGACTTCTAAAGTGGCCAGCAATCAGCAGTCCAGACCTGAATCCCATAGAAGACCTGTGGAGAGATCTCAAAATGGCAGTTTGGAGAAGGCACCCTTCAAATCTCAGGGACCTGGAGAAATTTGCCAAAGAAGAATGGTCTAAAATTCCAGCAGAGCATTGTAAGAAACTCATTGATGGTTACCGGAAGCGGTTGTTCGCAGTTATTTTGTCTAAAGGTTGTGCTACCAAGTATTAGGCTGAGGGTGCCAATACTTTTGTCCGGCCCATTTTTTTCATTCTCTTTTGTGTTTTTTCATTGCAAGCAAAATAAATGAAGATATTATTACCAAAGCATTTGTGATTGCAATCATTTTCTGGAAGAAATTGAGTATTATCTGACAGAATTGCAGGGGTGCCAATACTTTTGGCCAGCACTGTACATATGTTAAGTCAGTATACTTCCAAGATATTAAATATCATAAGTCTGATAATTAAAGTTACACATCACAGCACAAATGTATTTCATATTAGTTTTTCTTTATTTGGAGTGCTTTGTTTCTTTAAAAAGAAGTTGTACTAAGTGAAGTGACGCATATGCAGTATATATTTATTTGCAATATTTGCAGAGTTCGTATATCATTGCTGTTTGGTTTGTTTCCAAAGGTTTTGATGTGGTTTTGATTTGTAATTTGCCTTTGTACAAAGAACAGTAGAAGGTAGAGAGTACAGTTAGTAGTGCACAAATAATGCGTCATACAGTCTGCAAATAACTACTACAGAGGACACCTATTATCATATGGTGTGTAAATTACAAAAATAGATCATAATTCCATAACCTACATACAGGCAGTGTATTACACAATCATCACATAGACACAAATCAGTCATTACCATATGTTATAGTATCACACACAGATCAGTCACTTTCACCCAGAAATACAAAAATAAAGGATAAAGAAAGATTACGCTCCACGTAGCAGGCCGCAGCAAAAAAGTGCTGCAGAAAAAAACGCGGCAGCAACGCATAACGTTTTTTCCTGCAGCACTTTTCACAGAAAGTCCACAAAGGTTTCCTCTGTGGACTTTCTGCTTCAATTATACCTATAGGGAAAACGCTATGGTTTTGGAAATCACAGCATGTCCGCTGTGCGTATGTGTGGATGGGATTGGCTAGCAAAATGCAGCAAAAGCGCTGTAGAAAAAAAATGCAGCAGAAATGCATTGCAGTTTTTTCCACAGCGTTTTTCATTGTGTTTCGCAGCGTTTTCCTCTGCGGACTTTCTGCCATTATTATTCCTATAGGCAAAACGCCAGCTGACATGCTGCAATTTTCAAAAATGCAAGAGTTTTTGAAAACGCAGCTTTTCCGCTGCAGATTTTTTTTTCTGCAATGTGTGGATGGGATTCGCTAGAATTTTCACAACGTGGGGCTTCAGGCTAAAAAGGTTTCTAGTGCACCCAAATTGCAACACATTATTTAAAGTAGTTTTCCCATCTAAGCAAGATATTTCCTATCCATAGGATAGTAGATAACTTGCAGATCAATAGGGTCTAAATGTTGAGACCTCCATTGATCTGGAGAAGGGGGAACAGTGGGAGTACAGGTAATAGCTGAAGTACAGCGCTCTCATCTAAGGCACTTCCATTAAAATGAATAATGCGATGTGTGCACTGGTCGACCACCTCTACATTGAGAATGGGGGACAAATGTTCCCTGTTTTCCTGATAAGTGGGGGTCTGAGCGGATAGGGAATAACTTGCTTAGAAGGAAAACGCCCTTTGCAGTCTTGAATGATGGTCAGTAGTTGCTTCTGTTCCTCCTCTACCTCTGTAAGTGTTGGCAGCTTATAGGAGGACAACATAAGGGCCCAATATTAACTATTTACAGTTGCTCTACAATGCAAAAACTACTGTATGTTCCCAATTGGTTACATCTGTCTTAAAACAAGACAGGAGAATTTCCAAGCTGATGAGCAGTCAGAGGCTTCCATACTCTGGGCCCCTGTGCTGCAGAATCTATAGATTATCATGAGCATAGTTATAGAGGTTGCAGAGGTAACAATTGCTACAATTTCAGAAAAATGTTCCTCAGCGTAAAAGACTGAATATTCCACCATTTATAGTAAATAATATGGTTCATAAAAGGCCGATGGTCAATATTGGATGGTTGTGATCTATGCGCCCTCAGGCAGCATTGCATTAAAAACAAGTCTGCTTGCTGACTACCTGCTCACTGACTCCACAAGCTATATGCTTCATAGACAGTTTGGCACTGATTTTGACAAAGTCTGGTTTTGACAAAATTTGGTGTTTTCAGATCTTTTAGATATTTCAATGGTGTACTGAAGTACAATTATAAGCATTTTATAGGCATACTTCCATGCCAAGAGGATTACCAAGCCTGCTGCCCAGAGACATGTTGGGAGTTGTCATTTTGTTATAGGTGTTTGATTGGCTCCAAATTTATTTACCAGCAGAACAATAGTCCCAGTGACCCTATCTTCAGCATAAAGTAAAACAAGGAGTCCTGGAAGAGATGCTTTGGGCCCCACAGAGCCCTGACCTCAACATCATCAAGTCTGTCTAGGACTGTATGAATAGACAGAAGGATTTGAGAAAGCCTACATCCACAGATATGTGGTCAGTTCTCCATGAAGTCTCTGCCGGGTTCCTTCAAAAACTGTCTACAAGTGTACCTAGAAGAATTGATGCTGTTTTGAAGGCAATGGCTGGCCTTACCAAATATTCATTTGATTTTCAGTTCTAAATGGGAAGTCAACAGTAGCTGTTCCGAGCAGACATTAAACAAGAAAGAATTGATGTGATTACAGCCGGGGAGCCATGACTAGTAGTCACCACTGCCGCACAATCTACATGACCATTGGTAAGTGGCAGTTTTATAATGTTTTACTCCCTCCCAGTAAAACAAGCCATTTTAATAGGATCAAAAGTATATACAGTACAAGTATTACAGAAGCAAGCCATTGGTTCAATAACAAAATCTCTACTGACAGGTTCCCTTTAACTTTTTGTATGAATTCCTCGAAGTATGAGGAAAAACAGTGTATTACCTTGTTAGCTAGAAAAATCATGCAATATTTGACATTGAATGAATTCCTCACAGTTTCATTGCTTTCAGTGTATTTCCTGCTTAAGACTGAATTTGCTCAAGGGTATATAAGTACTTTGAGTAGGCATGATGCTGATACTTGCCTTTAGATGAACTGTTCTTTGTCACATAACCTGAGTTTCGCCCACCCTTTTCTGTCACTATGAGAGAAACACCAAGTATGTTTTGTAAAGCCTTTCCCTTAATCATTGTCCAACAGGCACTCAACCAAATTGATGTTTAATGAGTTGACTGGTTAAATTTGGATGTCAAAGTACAAGTACTTAACATGTAATCGCTATGGTCTAAAAATGGCTGTAGCCTCACAATCTGTGGGAAAACACATGTAAATTGTCTTTAGTAAAGCTTTATACCTTTAATTATGTAGCCAAAATACTAAAATCCAGTTGTTGAAGCAGCGCAGAACAGATTAGCATGTAATATGCAATGGAATAACAAAATAATTATAGTGAGGTGAATGTAAGAGGGTCAATTCTATGAGTGTGGCCCCTGACCCCTGACCTTTACTGCAGGGTTCACTTGAGGATGGAGCAATTATAAGCCAGGCGTGCATTAACTTTGAACTTGAACTTTACTCCCACAGGAAGTGCAAGACAACTCCACTTTCACAGACCAGGCCACTTAGAGCTGCAGCTATTTACATCAGTGCTGTATATCCTATGCAGCCACACCTAAACTTGGTGCAGTCAGCTGATAACTGTATCACAACTTCCAGAGGAGCACAAGCAGGGGCGCACCGCTAATGAGGCGAGGTGAGGCGGCCGCCTTGGGCGGCACTGTCCGGGGGGGCGGCATTTTTACAATTTAATGTAAACCAGCCCAGGACAGGCCGCTTTAAAAAAAAAAAAAAAAAAAACAGAGCTGAGCGCGGCCTGTCCTGGGCTGGTTTACAAGACGTCGCATCTCAGCGCAGGCGGCGATACAATGACGTCATCACGCCGCCTACGCTGAGACACAGACGTCGCGGACAAGAGGAGGAGGAGGCGGCGGCTGCATCAAGGCATCGCAGGTGAGTATAGCTTTTTTTTTATCTATATAAATAGGCCGTAACCTGTTGGAGTATCCCCGGCAGGTCAGGGCCTATTTATTTACCTACCCCGCGTCTGCTCGTGGCCGCCCCCGCTTCCCCCTTCTGCTATGGGCCGCAGAAAGGGAAGTGGATGCCGCTGTGAGCGGCCGCGGGGATCGGTAAGTTAGGCCGCGGGCCGCAAATACTACTATTATTATATTCCAGGGTCTATTCAGACCCCGGAGTATAATAATCGGAGGCCTAGGGTTGGTGAGGGAACATAAAAAACAGTGTTACTCACCTCCTGCGATCCGATGTAACTCCGAGCAGGCTTGAGGCCTGTGGTGACGTCATCAGGTCGCGTCGCCGGCCTGATCACGTGACATGTGTGCGCAATTAAACAGGGCCGAAAGCTGCAAGGAGTGCACCGGTGTCCAGGATAGGTAAGTAACTCTGATTTTTATGTTTGTATTCTCCCCTGGGTCTCCAATCATTATACTCTGGGGTCTGAAAAGACCCCAGAGTATAATAATAGTTCATGGGTCGGCCACTATGGGGCATAATACCCTGTGCAGGGACCACTGTAGAGCATAATACCCTGTGCAGGGACCACTGTAGAGCATAATACCCTGTGCAGGGACCACTGTAGAGCATAATACCCTGTGCAGGGGTCACTCTGGAGCATAATACAAGTGCAGGGGCCACTATAGAGCATAATATCGGGTTCAGGGGTCACTATGGAGCATAATACCAGGTGCAGGGGCCACTATGGAGCATAATGCAAGTGCAGGGGCCACTATAGAGCATAATACCGAGTGCAGGGGCCACTATAGAGCATAATACCGGGTGCAGGGGCCACTATAGAGCATAATACCGGGTGCAGGAGCCACTATAGAGCATAATACCGGGTGCAGGGGTCACTATGGAGCATAATACAAGTGCAGGGGCCACTATGGAGCATAATACCAGTGCAAGGGCCACTATGGAGGATAATACCAGTGCAGGGGCCACTATAGAGCATAATACCGGGTTCAGGGGTCACTATGGAGCATAATACCGGGTGCAGGGGCCACTATGGAGCATAATACCGGGTGCAGGGGCCACTATAGAGCATAATACCGAGTGCAGGGGCCACTATAGAGCATAATACCGAGTGCAGGGGCCACTATAGAGCATAATACCGAGTGCAGGGGCCACTATAGAGCATAATACCCTGTGCAGGGGCCACTCTGGAGCATAATACCAGTGCAAGGGCCACTATGGAGGATAATACCAGTGCAGGGGCCACTATGGAGCATAATACCCTGTGCAGGGGCCATTCTGGAGCATAATACCAGTGCAGGGGCCACTATGGAGCATAATACAAGTGCAGGGGCCACTATGGAGTATAATACCAGTGCAGGGGCCAATATGGGGCATAAAACTGTGTGCAGGAGTTGCTGCGGAACATAATACCGTGTGCAGTGGCCAATGCGGGGCATAATACCGTGAGCAGGGGCCACTATGGAGCATAATACCGTGTGCAGGGGCCGCTGAGAGGCATAATACAGTGTGCAGGGGCCGCTGCGAGCCATAACATATTATAACTTTATAGTGTGTGTAAATGGCACCTGTTTATATTATACACTGTCTGTTTATAGTGACCGTGTGATGTAATTGTAGCCTTGTCACATACTGTAGACATGTACAGGACGAGGCTGTAGTTACATTACATGGCCACTATGAGATGAAATACACTATGTAAACAGAGAAGCGGTCATGGCGCTTACACAGGTACCATTCAAACAGCTGATCAGTGGGGGTCCTGGGTTTTTGAACCCCACTGATTAGTTTATTAATGACCTGGAAAACCTTTTAATTAGTTAACACCTGGGGTATTATTAATAAGGGGCACTATTTATACAGGGTACACACGGACATTATTAATATAAAGATGCACTTGGGGGTATTATTCATTATGGGGGGTTATATCATATATTTTATAATTGGGGGTAGCAGCAGGATGGGGGCTTTGTGTAGGTGAGGACAATGTGGGTTTGATGCCTGGAAAATTGAGGAGCCAAAGATGTCTGTGTTGCAACCTTTACAGAGACAAGTTACAGCTGGAAGAAGTGGTCATGGCGGTCCAAAAGGAAGAGAAGGGAAATGTGACCGATTAGTCAGAGACGTCACCTGTAAGTCACAAAATGTTACTGCCCTGTATTCACCTAAATGATAGAGGATAAATACCTGAGTGATGGGGGTCTGTCTGCTGAGACCCCACTGAGCCTGAGAATTGGGTTTTTCCCCCCACTAGGTGGGAATCCAGCCTGACCGCAGCCATATATAGGTGTGTCACTTGGTGGATGGACGAACCCGCATGGCTCTCATTCACTTCAATGGGAGTGCCAAAGATACCCGAAGTCCAGTACTCAGCTATCTGCGGCGCTCCTATTATAGAGAATGAGGGCCACGTGGGCTCGTCCATCCACCAAGCAGAAGATATGTGAAGTTACTTTCATTGTTAATGCCGTGTTGTTGATCTGATACTGAAGTAATACAGTAAGAAGAATTCTTATAAACTGTTTTATAACTTTGTGTATTGTGTATATTGTGCGACGATAACAGTGTGTTAAACTAGTAGCATGGAAACTCAGGTTTTTTTTTTTTTTTTTTGGGGGGGGGGCGTCTTTCTATAGTCCGCCTCAGGCAGCAAAGAGGCTAGGTTCACCACTGAGCACAAGGTAACCCCATATAAAGTGTCTGACCCCACTCACAATAAAGCCCTATGTTCCAACATTTGCACCCATCAACCCAAAATGCAAGTGGGCCACATGCCCTCTAGTACAAGTGTATGCATACATAAGCAGCAGTATACTATTTAAGAGCCACAGCCTCGGCAAAAGAATACAATCGCAACACAAATGCAATGGACAACACTGTCCCAGCTGACCTCACTAGAACAGTTGTAGTCCAGTTCAGACATGCTCTATATCTTGTGAGGGGGTGAAGTTCATGGTTAAAGGTGGTTTATCTCAAGCACATACTTCAATGTAATTTATAATGAAATTAAGTAAGCTGCTGTTTAGTGATCGTATAGCCTAATACTTGGCCTTGGGGTACAGTACAAGCAACATTTGACAAGATTGCAGGATTATTGCAACTGTGACCATGACATGTCGTATTTTTAGTAATGGCCAAAAATTATCTGCAACCTAATTCTTTCTATCCAAAAAAGTGTAAGCTTCCTAAGCTATAAGTAGAGTATATTTTATGAAAATATAGCATCATTCTGTGATATTATTTTGTAAGTTCAATTGTTACTGATATACTGAAATCTTATATTTTAAGCTTCAATGAAACAAGAATTTCAACACAGCTCACCCCCCCACCACCACCACCAATAACGTGATCTGAAAAGCTGCAACATCGGTCATAATATCCAGACCGATGCATGGAAAAGAGCCCCTGGGACAGCTGGGCTACGGGAAAATGTTTGTATCCATTGTTTACTTGTTTTTTTTTTTTTCCTGAAAGAGGCCAAAATTCTGTGCTGGGTCATTGAACATTATTGCTCTATAAAGTAAGAGTTCTGTTTATATGTATACATAGTTCTCTCTTATTCTTTACATCACAAAGACAGTGTAAAGCCAAGGCTACACAGAGACTTTTTGTAACACTCCTGATTTATTTTAACTATCGACTGTCTGTTGCATGCAACTCATTGTATTCCCATGAACTTCAACTGTAGCTCAATAGTTAAAATTACACTACAAAAGTCTCTGTATAGCCCAGACCTCAAATCAGTCGGTCTAAAGTTATTACAATCCCTGAGCACCAATGAACCAGTCACAGAATCTATTGTGAGAAACACTGATGTAAATAGCAGAATTGTATCTTCCTTTAGCCTACACTGGGGAAAGCTTACTGAAGATAGATCTATTCAGCAACCATTAAATGGGTTTTCTGTTCTAAAAATATTGATGGCCTATCCTAAGGATTAGTTGGGGGCCAACACCCAAGACCCTCATCAATCAGATGTTCTCAGCAGCTGATACACATACAGTGGGTATGGAAAGTATTCAGACCCCTTTAAATGTTTCACTCTTTGTTTCATTGCAGCCATTTGCTAAAAGCAAAAAAGTTCATTTTATTTCTCATTAATGTACACTCAGCACCCCATCTTGACAGAAAAAAAAACAGAAATGTAGATATTTTTGCAAATTTATTAAAAAAGAAAAACTGAAATATCACATGGTCATAAGTATTCAGACCCTTTGCTCAGTATGAGTAGAAGCACCCTTTTGAGCTAGTTAGTACAGCCGTGAGTCTTCTTGGGAATGATGCAACAAGTTTTTCACATCTGGATTTGGGGATCCTCTGCCATTCTTCCTTGCAGATCCTCTCCAGTTCCGTCAGGTTGGATGGTGAACGTTGGTGGACAGCCATTTTCAGGTCTCTCCAGAGATGCTCAATTGGGTTGAGGTCAGGGCTCTGGCCGGGCCAATCAAAAATGGTCACAGAGTTGTTCCGAAGCCACTCCTTTGTTGTTTGAGCTGTGTGCTTAGGGTCATTGTCATGTTGGAAGGTGAACCTTCAGCCCAGTCTGAGGTCCAGAGCACTCTGGAACAGGTTTTCTTCCAGGATATCGCTGTACTTGGCCGCATTTATCGTTCCGTCAATTGCAACCAGTCGTCCTGTCTCTGCAGCTGAAAAACACCCCCATAGCATGATGCTGCCACCACCATGTTTCACTGTTGGGATTGTATTGGGCAGGTGATGAGCAGTGCCTGGTTTTCTCCACACATACCGTTTAGAATTAACGCCATAGTCTGGGAGTCCTTTGCGTTTTTTGGAAAACTCTTATATGTCTTGCACTGAGGAGAGGCTTCCTTCGGGCCACTCTGCCATAAAGCCCCGACTGGTGGAGGGCTGCAGTGATAGTTGACTTTGTGGAACTTTCTTCCATCTCCCTACTGCATCTCTGGAGCTCAGCCAGTGATCTTTGGGTTTTTCTTTACCTCTCTCGCCAAGGATCTTCTCCCACGATTGCTCAGTTTGGCTGGATGGCCAGGTCTAGGAAGAGTTCTGGTCATCCCAAAGTTCTTCCATTTAAGGATTATGGAGACCACTGTGCTCTTAGGAATCTTGAGTGCTGCAGAAATTCTTTTGTAACCTTGGCCAGATCTGTGCCTTGCCACAATTCTGTCTCTGAGCTCCTTGAGCAGTTCCTTTGACCTCATGATTCTCATTTGCTCTGACGTGCACTTTGAGCTGTGAGGTCTTATATAGACAAGGGTGTGCATTTCCTAATCAAGTCCAATCAGTTTAATTAAACACAGCTGGACTGGAAGGAGTAGAACCATCTCAAGGAGGATCAGAAGGAAATGGACAGCATGTGAGTTAAATACGAGTGTCACAGCAAAGGGTCTGAATACTTATGACCATGTGATATTTTAGTTTTTCTTTTTTTAATAAATTTGCAAAAATATCTACATTTCTGTATTTTTTCTGTCAAGATGGGGTGCTGAGTGTACATTAATGAGAAATTTATAGAGTGAAAAATTTAAAGGGGTCTGAATACTTTCCGTACCCACTGTAGAATGGAGCAAGAAGCAAACAGTTCTGTTCTCTGTGCAGTGGCCAGGCCAGGAATCGGGGAGCAGCTCCCACTCACTAAACTGCCACTACACAGAGCATAGAAATGTCTGCTTCCCTCTCTGTGTATCGACTGCTGAGACCAACTAATCAATAGGGGTGTTGAGTGTCAGAATCCCTCCAATCTGATCTTTAAGATAGGTCTTCAATATTTTTACATCGGTGAACCCCTTCAAGCTCAATATCCAGTCTGAAATATTTTATGCTCCCCCAAGTGGTGGTTGCAGGCAGCAATCATTTCATAATTTAATACATTAATTTGTCAAACAGATCTCCAATCCCTATAAAGATGTAGTATGAAATTATCACCAAACACAATTTTGGACCTATTTTGATTTTAAGAATACAATTTTATTTGCAATAATAATTATGGCAATAATAATAATAATAATAATAATAATAATAATAATTAATAATATCAATAATAATAACAATGGCTATAATAATAATAATAATAATAATAATAATAATAGCTATAATAATAATAATAATAATAATAATAACAATGGCTATTATAATAATAATGACAATAATATTAATAATAATATCAACAATAATAATAATAATGGCTATAATTAGAGATGAGAGGATTTTTCCAAAATTCAATTCGGCAGCCTCGCCGAAATTTCTGATACGGTTCAATCTGAATTAATTTTCGGCGAATCGCGTTGAAAAAACAGCTATTTCCTGGCTGTAGAGAGCCTGTATAGTGGTGTAGAATCGCTGGTTCAGCACTATAGACTGCAATACATGTAGCAGACGCAATGCGTCAGCAGACGCATAGGCTGACTTCCTCACTTCTGGGCAGGATCAACCAGGTACTGGGGGCTACTAGCAGCCCGGGGTCACTGGCCAGACCCTGGTCTGCAGAAGATGCATATCGGCACCCCCCGATTTTGCCACGTACATGCCGGACGGACATGTACCATGGCGGAATCCCTTGGATGCCGCAGTCATGTTTCTTAAAACCAGCGATTGGAGCTGTGCTCTGACCGGGGGTTTTGGAGCCGGATGTTAGCTGTCAGTTACAGCTAACGTCCGCTCCTGATACCATGGGCGGTCGCGAAGGGGGTTAAAGGGCTGTGACATCACAGGGATGGCTGATCTTGCGTTCCCAGAGTTCCTTGCCTCATGTCCTAACATGCAGCAGCCAATTTATGAAAAAATGCAATTCGTTACCACGAAGCGTGAGGAAATCTGGATTCGATGTGAATCGAATATTTCAGATTGAATTCCACTTCGCCAGCTTCAATTCGCTCATCTCTAGCTATAATAATAAATGGAGTAATTTACTGTATAAAAAGGGAAATACAGTACATGTTTGCATTATATATTTACATACATACAGTGTACATAAAATATACATAGATTTTTTTGCAACTGCAGTATATACAGATTACATAATTATTTGCTGTCTCGGCTACAATGACATAGTAATTTACTGTACATGTAAATATATGTTACTAAAAACAGCCCTTTGCCCAATTATAATCCTTGTGAACAATGCTTCGCCATCGCATTACAGCTGATGAAAAAGTTTTTATGATGAGAATGGAACCACTCAGTAACACATACATATCACTGATAGTGAATTTATTCCTCCTTAGTGAGTGATAGCCTAGTCACATGCATAGACATTCACTGATCTGCTGAGTAGATAAGGAGGGCAGCAGATTGGGGTCTTAGCATCTGTTTAGCAACTAGAAACTTTTCTGTTTACTTGTAGTTGGTTACCAGCTGGCATTGCCTTCATTATGTCTCCTTAGTTACCCTGTGAGCATATGATAATGTGAATCTGTTTGATTCATTGCACCCATAGCATTTTCTGCCTTGTTATATCTTAATTTGTTCATTCTGACCCAGGCTTAAAGAAAACATTAGGTTCTTCCAATGCTGCAATGGTTTTTTGTGTGGCTGCATCAATTATAGGATTAGCAGATCTATTTTTCTCCTTAGTTATGAAAGGCTGAGTAAAACTGGGACTTGTTAGACCTGTCTTGCAGAGCAGATTCCACTTGGCAGCTACAAGGTGCAATTCTCTGTGTATATGATCAACATATTTAATTAAAATGCCATTCATAGGCTCGCACAATAAAATGTTACAAAATCACACAAACAATACTATTTCAATGCACACAGGGCTCTTCATTTACACCACAGTGTCTGTTCAATGTCAGCTGCCAGCGTGCAAAAATAAGTGAGCGCTGATAGTTGGCTCCTCATAATTGTCATTCTTTCTATTTGAAGTTGTCCAATTCTATTTTCAAGTCTGTTTATGGCACAGTCTTATGGACCAGAATGTACAGTGTTCCTAGATACAAGGATGAATGAACATGTTGTTCCTAAATGAATCCGTAGTACTGTATATAGTTGTAAGAGTGCAGCATGCTGAATAGGTATGGTCGGTTGTAGTAGTTTATCTTTTGCTTTTGCCTGTCCATGTGTATGTTATGATGAATGGATTATATAACTCATCTTTTAAGATGAATTCATCTTTATACTTTTTTCATAATGAATGTGAACTCTTAGTACTTACAGAGGATACGTCAGCTCTTCTGACTTTTCTGTCTTATTAAATACTTGTATTTTTTTTTTTATTCCCTGTGATCTGATCCTTTGTTATTTCTCCTAGAAATGTAAAAATAAATTTACAGGTCGGTGTAATTGAGGATGTGTCACTATATAGTCTAAGCCACATTCACATGTCCGAGTTTTGAAACTTGGGCCGTGTGTTCACCAGATTTCCAGGCCTGAACAATATGCAGGCAGAAGGACTCCTAGCATTATAGTTATGCTGCTAAGACTCCCTGCTTCCCAGGAAAATACTGTCCTCTACCGATTATAGTACGTGACAGTATGTAGCTAGGAGGCAGGAACTCCTAGCAACTATTGTTCAGGTAGAGAAATCCAGCATTCACATGGACTAAGTTTCACGGATGAAACTCAATCATGTGAATGCAGGGTCAGGGTGAGGGCGCTTAATGTAGTCCAAATCCCATCCAGCTTTACGTGCAACTTTGTTTGCTTATTGGCCATTATAGTTGCGTGAGGCTTTGAACAGGATGGTGAATGTGGTGCTGACTGCATTGTATGTCTTGATTCTTATAGTATCCAGTCAGTGCTAAAAGTACCAAATGGTGTAAGGGCATATCCCTTTGTACTTGATGTACTGGGAATCTTAAAAAAAAAAATCCGAATGCGATGGAATTAGAGAAAAATTTGTCCCACTTTGTTATGGGTTTTCATTTCTACAGCGTTCACTGTGTGGCCAAAATGATGTTATCTATATTCTGTGGATCAACCCAGTTACGGCAATACCAAATTTATAAAGTTTTGGTTATATTTTAACACTTTTAAAAAATTCAGAACTTTGGAAAAATACATTTTTATTGGAGTCACCATATTCTGACACCTGTAACTTTTTTTATATTTCTGTATATGGGGCTGTTAGGTGTCTTTTTTTGTGGGGCCAGATGTACTTTTTATTTATACCATTTTTTTTTTCTATCAGTGCTGCTAGATTTGGTGCGTATTATGCTTATGAATTAATAACATTGCAGCTTGGCAACTCTGCCGCCCAATTGTCAATTGGTCATGAATTTGAGCACTCTGACATGGTCTATTCAGCATAAACAGTGGCAGAGCAGCTACAGCAACAATGTAATCTCAAGTGTCTTTTATACTGTCATAGGAGATCACACTCTGTTCTCACAGCAGTCAGCACAGACAAGATCCAGAGCCGCCAGCCTTCAGAAGAGTCAGTGGGGGAAAGCACAGAGTTCCAGATGACACATATAATAGGCTGCTTTGAGAGCAATGTGTATACTCATGAGGTAGTGTAGAAGTCATACAAAAGGCAGAGTAAAAGTCATACAAAATCCCAGTTGGGTGTTTCTTTATTGAAGAGCATATAAGGCACAATTGCAGACAGGGGTGGATTGGCCATGTATATCACCGGGAAAATTCCGGGTGGGGTGAATGGGATGTGCTGACTAGCTGCCCCGGGGCCCTTACCCTGTCTATTGCTGCAGAATGCAGCACGGCGTCCCCCAGCTGTATACTTTCAGTGCAGAGGCCACCGGGCGGCACTGAGAGTATGTGTTGGATAAATCTTGCGAGATTCATTGTGCAAGGTGCTCCTAGAGTATAATATGCTGAGGCCCAGGGGAGGTGACAAACATAATAAACAGTGTTACTCACCTTTCCTGGGCTGTGATGCAGGTCTTACGGCCTCTTCTGGTCTTAGAGACGTCATGAATGATGTGTTTGGGCCTCAGAGGTCACATCGGCATCATGACTGAAAAATTATGCTGCATTAACCAAGTGATGTTACTCCAGTTCTGACATCATTCATTAAGACAGAAGATGCCAGAAGACAGGCGCCAAAGCCATGAGAGGTGAGTAACACTGTTTATTATGTCTAATCATACTCTGAAGAGAACCCAGAGTATAATAATGGTTGATGGGTGGCAAACCCCCCAAAATTGTGGGTTCAAATGCGCCACTATAGGGCATTATAGTGTGTTGAGGAGCCACTACGGGACATTTTACTGTGTGGAGAGGCCACTATGGGACATTCTACTGTGTGGAGGGGCCACTATGGGACATTATTTTGTGTGGAGGGGCCACTATGGGACATTTTACTGTGTGGAGGGGCCACTATGGGACATTATTTTATGTGGAGGGGCCACTATGGGACATTTTACTGTGTGGAGGGGCCACTATGGGACATTATTTTGTGTGGAGGGGCCACTATGGGACATTTTACTGTGTGGAGGGGCCAAATGGGGCATTATACTGTGCGGAGAGGCCACTATGGGACATTTTACTGTGTGGAGGGGGACATGATAGGGCATTATAGTGTGTAGAGGGACCACTATGGGACATTATACTGTGTGCAGGGGCTACGGTGAGACATTATATTGTGTGAAGGCCACTATGGGAAATTATGCTATGTGAGGGCCAATCTGGGACATTATACTGTGTGCATTATGGGATATTATTCTTAAAGAGGAGTAACATTAAAAAAAAAAAAAAAAAACTCACTTGTCCCCAACGTTCCAGTGTCTGAAATTGCAGCCCATTCGGCCTTATTCCCCCTGCACCCCACAGGACCGCTGAAGCCAATTAGGCAGTGGCTTGAGAGGGACCAGTGATGTCACTCACATATGTCATCAGTCCCTCTCCAGTGACCGCTGAGGCTGCTGCTGCACCTACAGCGTAATTGCCACCCTGACCCCTCTAACTTTACTTACATAGAACTTCTGCCTTTACATATAAAGTAGACAGTCCTGTGTAGCAGTAATGTCTTCTTTACATGGAATGAAAGACATCAGTCCTGTGTAAGTTACAGTTGCAGTCTGACATGGTAACTTACATAGGATTGCCACCTCTCCCTCCATGTAAAGCAGTTACTGCGCAAATTACTATACACAGGACTGCCTTACATCTAAGAGCTACTTGTGCTGGCCCTGAATATTTTAAATTTTTTTCCAGGGTCACTTTCAGGTTCCATAGTGGCCCCTACACACACTATTATGCCCCATAGTGGCCCCTGCACACAGTATTATGCCCCATTGTGGACCACCCATGAACAATTATTATACACTGGGGTCTTTTCAGACCCCAGAGTGTAATGATCGGTGACACAGGGGAGGATACAAGCATAAAAACAGTGTTAGTTACCTCTCCCTCGCTTCGATGCACTCCCCGCTGATTTCGGCCATGTTCAATGTTGGACCAGACGTCGCGTAAGCGAAGCCTGCTTCACGATGCATAATGTCGCACGCCCGGCCCACTTGACGTCTAGGACCAAATGGGCCCGAGGCCTGCTGGAGGAAAGTAACAGTGTTTTTTATGTTTCCTCACCTCCCCTGGCCCTCCGATCATTATACCCTGGGGTCTGAAAAAACTCCAGAGTATAATGATAGCAGTGTTTGTGGGGTTTGCGGTCTGCGGCCTTACTTACCGATCCCCGCTCCTGCTCACAGCCACCTCCGCTTTTGCAGAATGGGAAGTATAGGTGGCCATGGGCAGGAGAGGGGATCGGTAACTAAATAGGGCCTGTTATCTGTTGGGGTTACTCCAGCAGGTAACGGCCTATTAAAAAAAAAAAAAAAAAACACCAGGGGTCCACCAGGCCCTGTGGCAGCCGCTACCGCAGCTACCCTGGTAGTTACGCCACTGGACACTTTGTATTGCAGTACATTGCACTTGGGATCAGAGATCCCACGTTCAAGTCCCCTTGAGGGATGGTAAAAAAAAAAAGTTAAACATAAAGAATAAAAAATAAACAAAGAATAAAAAGTTCAAAAAGCACATAACTTAAAAAAATAAACAAGCATGTTACGTATCCCCATGTGTGTATAAGTCCCCGCTAACCAAAATAGCTTTATTTATCCCCTACTGTGAATGCCATAAATAAAAATATACCGCAACGCACAAATTAACATATTTTGGTCATCTTGCTTTCCCTAAAAAATAGCAATAAAAAAGTGATCAAAAAGTTATGCATACTAAACATTGGTACCAATACAAAGTACAACTTGCCCCTCAAATAAGGAGCCGTGAGATATCTCTGGCAACAAAACTGTAAAAAAGTTATAGGAGTAAGAATACGGTGACCCCAGGAAAATCCTTCATTTTCAAAAAGTAACATTTTATTTGTCAAAGCGGTGAAACATAATAAAACCAATATAAATATGGTATGCAGAATGAATGCCGTACAAACAAAATGCAAAAAATGATAATAGGATTGTGGGTTTTTCACATGGACCCCAAAGAAACATTAATAAAATATGAAAAAAAATCACCAAGCATTAACATACAAACTACCATGCGTCATTAAAGGGTTAATGGAGGACTATCTCAAGAATTGAAAATCACACACATTAGATTTATCTTTTATTTATTGCATTTTAAAAAGAATGTTGTGAGGACATTTCAGAAGTGCATGTAATTTACAAGATGATTTACTTCAGAAGCCTTCTTGAGGCTAAGGTCCCACGTAGCAGGCAAAAAAGCGCTATGGGAAAAACCGCATCATGGTTTTTCCAACACTGCTTTCATTATACCTATAGGGAAACCACCGGTGTTTCGTAGGTATAATTGACATGCTGCGATTTCCAAAACCGCGATTTTGTGTTCCTGATTTTGCTGTTCTTTTTATTTTATACTGTATATAAAGGTAAGTCTTGCTCCAAAAAGAATGGGAGATATACTTCTCCCTTCAGCTAAATCCAATCCTGGCTCAAATAAAAAACTCAGTACAATTAAAATAAAACATAGCTTTTTTGCAATACATGACCCCAGCCTAAACATGAGGCCCCTACTTCTTGTATTACTGTACTGCCTAAACACTCACTGCCCAGTAGCAGTCTGCAAGATTGTACTATGTCTGAGACTACAATTGATTAAGAGGCCATGCTAGAAGTACTCCATGGAATAGAGCAGATTACTAAATATATGCAACTATTTGAAAGAGAAATGAAAGGTACAAAACCCTCTTACACAAACAGTCAGTATTTCCTATAATTTGTTATACTTGTGAAAAGGAGAACCAGACCATGCGCTACACATACACAGCCTCATCCATTGTCACATTATTTAATATAGCTTTAGCTGACTACACCGTAATGCTGCTGTTATAGGATGTTAAAAAAAAATCTGTCCAGTATTTCAGAGGCTTGGCATCAAATAGTAAGTGGATAGAAAGGGAATTAAATTAATGTGATCATTTCTCTGGTAATACCTTTTTTATTACATTAATTCACTATAATAAAAGCTTAATAACATTTGATCAATAAACTCTTAATTAAAAATACCATATAAACTATACATGAGCGGATTTGGAATTTCTCTATTAAAATAGATGCTAGTGTGTGTTCTGTAAGGCATAACTATTTTCATTCAGAACCCAGTGTTTGCAGCTATTCATTGCCCAGAATTCAGCAGCTAGTTTACAGGGATGGATAGATAGATAGACAGTCTGACTGGCAGATTTAGAGAGAGAAATAGATAGATAGATAGATAGATAGATAGATAGATATGGAATCCCCATTATAATGCCTAGTTTTGATACCCAGTACTGAAGGGCCTGGTATTTGTTTTCCTTACACAACATTTCAATGACCCTTGTCCTGTCCTCCATTCCTTTCCCTTCCAACAATGCAATCCATCTGAAGCGGAGTTCTGTACATCCTCTCAACACACAGTAGCAAAGAATAGGACCAACCAGCAATAGGACCACTTTTTGTCCACTCTCAACCAGGGTTTGATAGCAGCTGCATGATCTGTAATACGTACTCTCTTTTTTAACCCTTTCCTGCACCACGTCATCCATTTATAGCACTGCAGGGAATTCCTTAATGGACCATAGTATAAATGTACGCTTTCAGTTGAGCTGGCACCATCTTAAGCAGGTGTCAGGTGTAACATACTGTATAGCGGACACCCTGCTGAAGTGCATGAACACTGATCCCAAACATTTAATCCGTTAGGTTTATGACTGTTGTTTACCCCATGAGCCCCCTTCCCACATACCACAACGGTGGCATTATCATTTCAGCCAGGGGTGTGATAATACCTGTGGTCTTCTATAACTGTCTTCCTATTAAGTCCTCTCTTTAAAGAAATATCACCCTTTTACCCGCATTGTTATATTAAAAAAAAAAAAAAACTAGAAAACAAAAAAAAAGACATTTAATATTGCTATATCATTACCATATGAAAACTGCTAATGTCATCTTTCCTACCACATCAAAACCACTGAGATGCCTGAGATATAACTGTTTGAATTGACCCCCACATGCTCACGTCCCTACATTATACAGGAGCCCATATACCTCTACTCTCAGTGAATGCAGTGTACAGATTTCAGTTCTCTATTGAGGAAAAAGGGAAACAATAAAGAAGTGCTGGATTTCACAGAAAGGGGACAGAGCGACACTAAAATACTATAAATGCTGCTGTACGATCTTACTAAAGGCCACAGGCCATGTTAAAGACTATGCACTGCATCATAGGTTGCCTATCAGTTTATTCCTTTAATGCGACTAAAATATTAATGTTTAGTAAAGTTTCATACAACCCTTTTAATAAAGATAGCATGACATTTAAACCACATTGTAAAAATAAATAAATATATATGCAAATAAAAAAATGATGGGATTATTTTTTTCCATTCTTCCCCAACCATAATAATAAATGTTAATCACTAATTTACAGATTGCCACTGATAGCTTGCTTCAGGTTGATAGCTTATGACATAATGGAGAATTAAAAGCCATTAAAAGGTCATTGAAAAGTGCAGTCAATGTTTCTTGTTACTGTGTATTTCACATAAGTCAAGTTAATATCTACTGCAGGATCTCTGCTCCTCTCATGGGTCAGTCCAACTTTGGATAGATTTAGAATCATAGCAAATATTTAACCTAAAGATCCTCCTCAGGGTGCTGGTTCATTACAGTAATGATATATAAAGGTATACATATTATTATTATTATTATTGTTATTGTTATTATTATTTAAATTAATAAACAGAGGACACAAACAATTGCAAACATTTCCTGTTCTGTATTCAAAACCACACCACTAAAAACTTCTTCTTTAGTGATTTCTGAACCAATAATAGACATGTAAAAGAGGATGCAATCCTCTGAGACCTCACATACTGTACATATTTTTATTGATTTTCCATTACTTTTCATTGATAAACATTCCTAAAGTGTAACCATGTATAGTAATACCAACATTGCCAACAGCAATAGCAGCATACCCTATCATAAAATGTTATAGAGAGTACACATTGTATAAAGCATGGCACTTATGAGAAAACCTTGCTGCATATAAAATGTGGGTTTTATATCTCTGTTTACACAGAATTCACTTTTCTCTGAGCTCTGTGATATTATAAGCCTTTAATAACGTATTAATAATACAATAGCATTTCATACAGTATGCCAGCTTGGTTCAGTCATCGCTAGTTGTTACAAGACTCCTAGAATATCTATTTTAGCAGCACCGCAATTGATAATGAAAATGTTTTCATTAGTTTGTCTTCCATGGTGGATCAGCCACTAGCTTTGCCAACGTCATGAGGAGGCCATTCACATGAGATAGAAGCAGTGGTGTAACTAGGAATGGCTGGGCCCCAAGGTGAACATTTGACATGCCCTCCCCCCCGGCAACTGCCCCTCCCGCTGCACAAACCGCATTCCTGCACACACTATTTTGCCCCATAGTGGCCCCTACAAACACTATTATGCCCCATAGTGGCCCCTGCACACAGTATTATGCCCCATAGTGGCCCCTTCACATAGTATTATGCCCCATTGTGGACCACCCATGAACAATTATTATACTCTGAGGTCTTTTCAGACCCCAGTGTATAATGATTGGAGACCCAGGGGAGGATACAAACTTAAAAAACAATGTTACTTACCTCTCCCTGACCCCCGCTCACTCCGCTACTTTCGGCCCTATTCAATGTTAGACCAGACGTCAGTTGAGCCAGTCCGGCATGGCGACACACAATGACGTCACCAAACAGGCCCGAAGCCTACTGGAGCACAGGAGAGGTAAGTAACATTGTTTTTTATGTTCCCTCACCTCCCATGGGCCTCCGATCATTATACTCTGGGGTCTGAAAAGACCCCAGAATATAATGATAGCAGTGTTTTTGGGGCCCGGCCCCTGTGGCAGCCGCTCCCATTACTACCTCGGCATTTACGCCACTGGGTAGAAGTACACATTAGATCATAGAGGAGAATATTACCCGAAATTAGAATATGTCACTGAAAGGAATAATGCCTTCATTAAAACTTAACATTTATTTGATGACTTGTAAAATAAGGATCTCCAAATGGTCATAACAAAACAGAAAACAAAGAAGTAATGGGGTTAACAAGGCCCCATGTTCACTCACAGTCGATATAAGAACACTGGTGGATCAAGCAGACATTAGTGGAACCGCAAGTGGGTTAGGCGTTACCACTAATGCAAGTCTGACTATCCATTGTATACAATGCTCTCCCCTAATGGGTGATAACCAGTAGGTATAATAACTTGTCTCAATATCCTTCTCCTCAATGCGATTCGTCACTGAGGCTCATCTGGAAGATACTCAAAGTATAAAGTAGGGGAAGTCCACCCTGGTTTGGAATAAATTCCGGCCACAACCTGGCAGTAAGCCCCAGAATGATGTGCGATCTCCCAGTGGACTAAACGGACATAAGAGTGTATTCTATTAGTCTGGCCTCTAGAAGCATGATGTGTAGGTGTCTTAATACTTAGTAGCTGAGGTAGCTGAGTCGGTATAGCTGAGTTGGTAGATTAAACTCCAGTAAGAGAGGAGCCGATCAAGCACTGCATGTATTATTCAGTGCATTCGTCAATACCACAAGATGGAGGATAAGTCCAAACAGCAGATTTCAGGCTGTAAGGGCATTACATGTCTAATACTGCCCCTCCGAGGTTGCAGAGGGATGACAAGGAGAGAGTGGTATGTCAGTACAGAAAAGAAAATTTTAAAGCAGCATAGCAAGAGAAATGTGGGTGCAAGTTCAAACAGAGGGTGGCAATACCTCCAAAATACAGATAGCAAGAAAAAATGCCAGCACTCCAGTTAGAAGCAAAAACTAGTGGCTTTTAATCCAAGACAAGTGCGACGTTTCGGTCCTCACAGGAACCTTTCTCAAACAATGAGAAATTATGTATGTCAGTACAGCTAGATAGCCCGGTCAAATAAGTAGGTCCAGTCAAAAAAGACATGTGACTTTATCAATTGCTGCACATAGGGTCTGGTTTATCTGGCGTCCTGTCCCTGCCTCAAAGACTATGTGGGCAAGACACCGAGGGAATTTAGAAGGTGTATCCTCGAACACATTGGCAATGTCAACCGCAATGAGGATCGCCCCTTAAAGGGGTTGGCCACTTTCAGACCAATATTGAGAAACAAACGTTATTGTTTGTATAATAAAAAGTTGTATAATTTTCCAATATACTTTCTGTATTAATTCCTCACAGTTTTCTAGATCTTTGTTTACTGTCATTCATTTTGTTACTTCAAGTGGATAAAATTCTGACCATGTGGCATTGGCAACTCATAGTGGAAAGAAAATGTCTCCTGAACTGTTGTACATCCAGTCACTGATTCCACAGCCTCCATTCTACACGCTGACTGAGCACAGTGACAGTATAACAGAACCATTTCATTTTAATTCACCACAATAATAATACCATTTATAACAAATGCGATACCATACCACAAAGACAAATGTCCCTGCAGCCACCCTAATCTATTTCCATCATATTATAGGTAAAATCACAGCCATGTATATAAAACGCTTTAGCTAAGTGACTTCTATATAAGGACAGGTTACAATGGGGTACCAGTAACGTATAGCAATCTGTTGAAGAGTAGACTCAGATGACTGCCGCAGATATAAACTATATGTGTTAATCATGTTCCATGGAAGTAGAATGGAGTAGAATGCTTAAAATAGGTCACATAAACACCTAAGTTCATAGGTTCTACCTCTTTCTCTAAAGAGGTCATGTGCAGCAACCAGACCTGATCCCAGAGTCTTACAGTACAGGCATATTAAGACTCTGGGCATACACCCAGGGCCGCCTGTTGACTTTGGCTCAGTGCATCTAAGATAATTAAACCTGAGTTTCCTTTGCATCCTTGACGGGACTAATTATATACCAAGTTGTAAGAATGGCCTCAGTCTTTCAGGTTCTTGGGTCATCAAACTTGTCCATTAGGTCAATATTTCTTATCCCTTTAGACTTCCACAGTGTAAAGTAACTATCCATACTCTTTCTACCAGGCATACTTCCAGAGCTGCTTCCTGTTTCATAGCCTGTAATACATTTTAGCCAGCTGCCCTCTACTTGAGGCCAAGTATAACAATACAGTACCTCCCAGCATTCTGAAAATTAAAATATGTACGCTACCCTCCACTCCACCACACTCTACTCCACCATATTCCACCCTGGAAGAAAGCCTTGAAAAATTTATTAATTTACGGATTGTGTCCTGGCAGAATTCTGTATTTTGCATGTTTTTTTTTTTTTAACCACTTCCGGACCGCTCACTGGGTTTTTACATCCAGAGAGTGGCTCTCTTGTTCTGCAAAGATGTACCGGTACGTCCTTGCAGTTTTAAGCAGCTACAGAAACAGGGAGGCGGCTATAACTACAGTCGTAGCTCTCATAGAGAAGGCAGGGAAGGTTTATTACTGTCCCTGCCTTCCTGATCACTGTATTTTGCATTTCTCTCTGAGGATGGAGATGTGTACAATATCTGCCAGTAGTTTCCTGCTTCTTACTTCCCATGAGGCTTTACAGCTTCCACTAAACAATGAAATCACTCCTTATACACAGAAATCTGTAGATTTTCTGCTTTTACATACAATATGCCTACAGTATGCCCTGCCAGAGGCACACTGGGCTCAAAATCCTAATTACAGAAGATCTGTAACAAAAAAAAGACATGTGAGCACAATAAAGAAAATTGCTTGATGCCAGTGATACCAACAACCACAGTCAGTTTGCCAGTCTCACTACACCACTTCTTTAGAGCACCTGGGACTTTGACAAGCTGCAGACTCCTCTCTGAGCAGCATACAGTCTAGGAGCACAGAGCAGTAGATCTATGTATAAACTTGTAGAGGCTGTGAAGAGAGACCTGTCCCTCCTTCCACTTCCTGTTTTCCATCTCCAGTCTGTAGGCAAGATCTTTAAAGAGGTTTTTCAGGCAAAAAACATAAATATTTTGCGCAATACATTTTGGTCCAGAATCACATGCTTTATTAAAAGGGTTGTCCCACAAAGTAAAGACTGCAGGACATTTTTCCTGCTCCACATTCAACCTGAGCACATCCAGGCTGAATTTGAGTGGGACTGGTGACGGTCATCGCTCCCATTCACTTCAATGAGAAAACCGAACTTGACTGGCTTTGGCGCTCCCATTAAAGTGATTGGGAGCACAGACTGTCACCAGTCCCACCCACATTCAGCCTGGCTGCGCTCAGGTTGAATGTAGAGCAGGAGGTCTTACAGTCTTCATTTTATGGGATAACCCTTTTAAACAAAAGACTAAAATATTGTCAGAAAAAATTGTGACCATTTAAGTATTAAATTATTGGTTTTTCATGGGTTTAAGCAATAAAAGTCTATAAATGTCTAGAAATCTCCTCCCTGGTCACAGGCCACAAAAAGATAACCAGTGGAAAAAGTAAAAGTGTGTGGGAGCAGTTAGAGTCCACACAACTATTTACTTGGTTATGTCATGGACTTTTTTATTTTAAGTTTTTATTGTTTTTTCACAAAAGCCACAAAAAACATAGCATAGAATGAAAAGTATTTTCATCTTAAGGAGAATGAGTATACATTTGTGGTTACACTATTAATGTATTGTTATAGTAACATGTTTATGACAAAGTAATATCAAACGATGTCTGTACTAACATCTTTCCTATGGTCCTTTACACATTTGTTTTTCAGAAAATACTGTTTTGGCTGTTTTCACGGATCACAAAGTCTATTAGGTATCTGTGAAAACAGGTAATTTATGGATGCAAATCAGCCATGAAAAATGTCCATTTTCATGGTCAACTTGCATCACAGTTGTTGGGATAAAGTCAGTAAAAAAAACCCTAGGGCACAGGTGTCAAACATACCTGTGTCCTAGGTGTGTTTTGTGGCCCACAGTGGCACAGCTTCATCTGCCATGAGGCGACCTGAGACAATATGCTGTGTGGGGGCCACATACTGTGAACGGGCAAAAAAAATAGGGGCCATATACAGTGTGGGGAAAAAAGGGGTTCATATACTATGTGAGGAAAAAAAAGAGTGCCATATACAGTGTGGGGGGCATAAAAAGGGGCCATACTGTGTGGGGTCAAAAAAGGGGGTCATATACTGTGTGGGGATTATAAACTGTGGTGGGGCAAAAAAGGGGTCATATACTGTGTGAGAAAGTGACAGGACAAGTGCTGGAGTCACGGTATGTCAGTCCCCGGGTTTTGTCATATAGCTGGTCCAGCACGGGTTTTTGAGTAAGCCCCAGCTCAGGTGCGGGTCTTGAGGCTCATTACTGGCCCATATAGACCTGCAGAGTCTGCACTTGAATACAGATCCTGGGGAGTGAGAGCGGGCGTCTGGATCTGTCCTGATCTCCCAAAAACTGTTACTGTGCCAAACTGGTTGCTGGTGTGGCTGGCAGACAGCCACACAGGTTAGTAAGCAGTGTTCTGTTTAGGTAGCCGCTCAGACGAGCAGGAGTTTTGTTTATTTTTGTGCCTGATGTTAAGGCTGATATTGTTTTGCCTGTTTCCCTGAAGGGAATGTTTATTTCTTTTGTTGCCATTTTTTCTAATAAACCTGTTACACCTAAGTTTTCGTGTCACTGTCTCTGACTGTTTGGGCCCGTACCTAGGCTGCTACCGAGCTACCTCCCTCACAACTGTTTGGGGATTATATACCATGTTGAGGCAAAAAGGGGGTAAAAGAAGTCATATACTGTGTGGGGTCCAAAAAAATGGGGGCCATAAACTGTGTGGGGGCCCATAGTGCTTGCGGTACCATAGTGCAAGTGACAGAGTATCCGGGAGTGCAAGTGACAGGGTATCTGGGAGTACAATGGAAGAGGTGCACAGCTGGGCGACACTTCAGCGCTTTGCTGGAAGAAGATGTAAGTATAAAATTCACCAGACTTATTTTCCTGGTCTGTATGTGATGTAATTTGGGGTTTGGAGAACTATTACCTGTGGGGATCACTAATATCTATGTGGGGGACAAATAGGACACTATTACCCATGGGGACTGTTACCTGTAGGGGGAGAGATAATTAGGACACTATTGCCTATGTGTATTAACAATATGTTAACATCAGCCTTATGGTTGTCTTTAACAGGCTATAAATGTAACTACGCCTAACTGGCAAAGTTACCTTTATACAGTCACAGAATTACTAATGGTCCTTTGAAAACAACCATAAGGCTAGAAATGATCTCTTGGTTCTTGCATTGATTTGCGTCCAGAGATAACACAACATTAATACATACTTTCCTGCAATATAATTTACTGCCGTGCAACCATTGCTATGTGTGAATAAACTGAATAGATGGGGTAATGGTAGTAAGCTGTCCTGGATTGACATTGATGACCAGAAGTAAACTTTGTACACCAAAAAACTCTAATAAAGGAACCAAAATTAATAATAAAGTTATATAAGCAGTTTTAATATTACACAATTTTACGGAACTTTCAAGACAATTCATTCATTCCTCGCTTCCCACCCAGATCTGTTCTCATAAATTATTCTGTTGATCAGCTGATATGGGAAGATGCAGATCATTACTTCAAGGGGTTGAAATTGATAGCCTATCCTTAACCCCTTAAGGACACAGCCATTTTTCGTTTTTGCATTTTCGTTTTTCCCTCCCCACATTCCAAGAGCTATAACTTTTTCATTTTTCAGTTCACAGACTCACATCATGGCTTATTGTTTGTGAAACAAATTGTACTTTTTAATGGCACCATCCAATATGCTGTGCAATGTACTGGGAAGCTGGAAAAAAAATCAGAATGAGGTGCAATTGGAGAAAAAAATGCATTTGCGCCAATTTCATATGGGTTTAATTTTTATGGCGTTCACTGTGTGGTAAAAATGACATGTTACCTGTATTGTGTGGGTCAGTACGAACACGGCGACACCAAATTTATATAGTATTTGTAATGTTTTGATACCTTTTAAAAAAATGAAAACTTTGCGAAATTGAAAAAATTTTTTGTGTCACCATATTATGACACCTGTAACTTTTACATATAGAGTACAGACCAAAAGTTTGGACACACCTTCTCATTCCAAGAGTTTTCTGTATTTTCATGACTATAAAAATTGTAGATTCACACTGAAGGCATCAAAACTATGAATTAACACATGTGGAATTATATACTTAACAAAAAAGTGTGAAACAACTGAAAATATGTCTGATATTCTAGGTTCTTCAAAATAGCCACCTTTTGCTTTGATTACTGCTTTGCACTCTCTTGGCATTCTCTTGATGAGCTTCAAGAGGTAGTCACCTGAAATGGTTTTCACTTCACAGGTGTGCCCTGTCAGGTTTAATAAGTGGGATTACTTGCCTTATAAATGGGGTTGGGACCATCAGTTGTGTTGTTCAGAAGTCAGGTGGATACACAGCTGATAGTCCTACTGAATGAAGTGTTAGAATTTATATTATGGCAAGAAAAAAAGCAGCTAAGTAAAGAAAAACGAATGACCATCATTACTTTAAGAAATGAAGGTCAGTCATTCCGAAAAATTGGGAAAACTTTGAAAGTGTCCCCAAGTGCAGTGGCCAAAACCATCAAGCGCTACAAAGAAACTGGCTCTCATGAGGACCACCCCAGGAAAGGAAGACCAAGAGTCATCTCTGCTGCGGAGGAAAAATGTTGATGCTGCCATTGCAGCTATCTGTTGTCATTGTATTTTATGTCTTTTTGAAAATCAATAAACTTTGAATTGAAAAAAAAAAATGTTCTCTTTACCATACTATAAATAAAAGGTTGATTTCTCATGTAGACAACTTATCCCCTACTCAGAGGATCAGTGGCTTTTGAGGTATCATGGTACATGTAAATGGGTTGTCCCATAAATAAATATTACTTTTTACTGTTAGCGCACATAAAACATACATATTGTTGTTATTGATTTGTTATGGTACTTTCTTGTATTGCTTTGATTCTCTTTCCTAATGTGGCCAGTGCTGGTGGTCACGCATGGGCAGTAATTTATCCCATCACCCGGATCCTCTTGTACCCTGGAGGAATTCCATCCATTATGCAGGCAATCTAATAAGAAGCGGCACACTAAAAAAAATTTATTCCCACCAGCACTGAACACATTAGTTGGATGTTATAAGTAGGGAAACAAAAAACCTTACAACAAATAACATAACAAATATGAAACAATAAAATGAAGATACAGCAGGAGGTTTTTTTTAAAAAAAATATTTCTATGGATAGGGCTGAGCTTCAATAGACAGGTGTTGTATTGTTTGTGGAAATAACAACCATGCTAATTTAACCAAGTTCAATCCCTTTAAAGGGTTTCACAGCAGAAAACGTGGAACAAAAGGATTATTGTTACTTCCCCATACGTGTCCTGAAACCCCAAGCATTATCTGTGAATGACATCAGAGAACATTGTCTGAACAGTCAAGGGACTTTCATGACGCATTGCAGAATTTGTTGTCAAATTATTGGAACTTTCTCAGCATATGTAGAGACCTCACACCTACAACAGCTGCCTTGGTACCCGGGCAGATCGTACATTAATTACTGAGCTCATCCCTCTCGCTCGCTCAATGATAGTGTCTGTTGCGGCTTAAATACGAAAGTATTTGCATCAGCATTGGCACTTTGTTGGTCACAGCACTGTGCATAATGTACTTTCTTGTCCAAAAATCAAAATTATCGATATGACAAGGACTTTTGAGCAGTGATGTTCCCAGATGAGAATTAATTAAAAGGAACAGTCCTTTATATTCTGCTTATCTCATTCTAACACCTCCGGCTAAGTTTATTGGATTTTAAAACTCGGAGTATATGTGTTTTTTTGCTGTTATTGAAGGACTGCACATTTGAGGTACCATGCATGATTTTATCAGGGTATATTATTATGATTATGATGATATTATTGTTATTGTTATTATAACACCTTCAGACTTTTCTTTAGTAATAAAATTTATTTTGGAGCTGTAAAATTAATGATCAAAAATATAATAATAGTAAGATAATAGTTGTAATAAGATCAAATCCAATAGGGTAATAGCAGGGAATATAGGGAATATTTTTTAAAACAAAAATTTGCTGTACCATATAATACAGTAGCCAAGGAATTTTGTCATCCAAATATTCATGACATTTAGTAGTCAATAAACAATGCAATATACAGCCACATAGTGCCTATATAATACTACAATATAAAAAAACACAAAGAATCCTATCATATAGTGCCTAAAAACTCCAGCCTGCAAGTAGCAGTGCCATAAATCGCTCCAATAATTTCATCATACAGTACACAGTTCTGTACCATACACTGCTCAACATGTCTGCCATTCATTTTGTTCACTAGCACTAGCAAAGGGGTTATGCCATGCACCATATTTACTCTTGATCCATAGAATAGAGAATGAACTTAGACCCCAAAAATAGCCAAGTGCTGTATTGCAGCTATCTCCAGGACTGCCATTGAAGTGAATGGGAGCAGGAGTGCATCTGTGTCCACTAGGGAATTCATCCACTTTTCCCATGACTGAATTTACAGCGGGGGTCATACAATCTCTTTTTCTCAAGACTGGTGGAGGTCTTAGTGGTTAGACCCCACAGATCAGCAATTTTTCCTCTATCCTATGGATAGTAGATAAATATGTTTTGTTACATGTGATATAAGCCTGCAAAAGATCCAGTTACAGTTCTGGATATTGTACCGCATTTAACTGTGTCCTATGGAAAATAAAATAAAATATACATTATAATTCTTATAGGATAGAATTTAAGGGTTTCCCTCTGGTCACATCTACTGTGATTGTTTTTTTGCCATGCAAAGAATGAAACATCATGTGACATTACATAATCATTTACAACAAAGCATAACATATTTTAGATGGAAGATTTAAAGGGTATTCCTGGATTTTGATGACCTACTCCTAGGTCAGGTCATCACTATCAAATCTGTGATATCACTTCCATCAGTTACATGGCCTTTTTGCAGCTATGTCCCTTTCAAGTTAATAGAAATAAGTTGCAATACCAGGTACAGCCACTATGCTTTGAACACCACTGTGCCTGGTATACATTAAAGAAGCCATAGTGCTCACCCCAAGTGCTGCAACCACTTCAAATAGCTGATGTGTGAGTCAAACCTCTATTCTAAGGATAGGTTTGGTCACTGATATAAAAATTCTGGAAAACTTCTTTAGGCTAAGGCCCCACCTAGCGAAATGCAGCTAAAAAATGCAGCAGAAATGCGTCAGGGTTTTTTCTGCAGCGTTTTTCATTGCGTTTTTGCTGATTTTTTTCTCAGCGGTTTTTCTCCCCTTATTAAACCTATAGGGAAAATGCTAACGTTTCCGCTGGTATACATAACATGCTGTGATTTTCAAAAACGTGAGTGTTTTTGAAAACACAGCTTTTCCACAGTAGATTTTTTTCTACAATGCGTGGATGGGATCGGCCAGATTCTCATTCACTTTGCAGGTACTGTAAAATGCAGTGTTTTTGCAATGTGGGGCTTTAGTCTTAAGGTTATGTTCACACAACTAAATCACACAGTCTATAGCAGAAATCCATGCTTTTAAGAAATTTTTCATGCAGACTGTGACATGTTCGATTCTGTGTAAAATATAAGCCATGTGCTCTAAAAGTTAAATAAAAAGATAATAAACAGCCAGAGGCATGCTTCTATATACCTGTGAGGTGGTGGAAGCCACCCCCTTAATATTGATGCCCCCATTTACAGACAATTTGGTCACTACTCATGACAAGCTGTTTCTCCATGTTGTGTGTCAATGTAAATTTTGCCAAGTCCTTCTGTATATAATTATAGTATTACTTTGCTGTCATCTAATGACTGAATGATTGATGTTCCTGAGGTGAGTAACACAGAAGTTAATGTTTTTTATGACTAGTTTTTGCTTTATGACTAGTTTTTGGCTAGAAATTGAAATGGGTGGACTTTTGACCTCCTCACAGTCTGGTTCTGTGAGAGGCAGTCTTATAAAACCTGGCAGCAAAAACCAGAGCTCAGTTTACTGTTTGTATGCTGAGGAACACAAGCCAGGCCCCTGCTCTAGGGGCACCTGCGGAGCGGATCACAGCAGGAGATCTGACACCATGGTGGTGACAAGCCTGGAATGGCAAAGCTAATATGTGAGTAACTCTGCTGTATGTGTACTTGGCTGGTTATGTGAAGCATGATGACAATCAAAATGACTGGACGCTAATCGATTGGTAGTGTTGGTGGTGATTGAGGGTTAATTCTGGTGCCACATGAGTGACTCCTCTTGGTTCCCTGTGGCTGGTACAGGAGCTGTGCTTGATTTATAGGTCAGACATGAGCTGGGTAGAGTAACTGGTTCTGAGTGACAGAGACAGTTATCGTTTTGTAGAAGAGGAATAATGTTTAGTTGGATACTGATGTGACTGATTTTAACTGTTTGTTGTCCCAATCGTGTATTAGAGTAAGTGACTGATCTCTAACAAGTAGTGTCAAGGAGTGTTATGTGGCAATTTGGGTAAGCGACTGTGTTGTGTAACAGTTTTGTATATTTTCTCCCTTGTACCTTGAGGCCAGTATGACTGGAGGTTGCTGGTCCTCAGACTGTTGACTGTCCTTAGAGTAACAGCAGAAGCCTAGAGTGGTGGGACGGGTAGAGTTGGTGCAGCTCCTGTGCAGGCAGGAACACTGCTGTGTGCTCCTGCGGGATTTCAACTCTGAAAACCACTGTTACCTGTGTATTGTAACACTTATGTTGAACCACTGTAATTAAATAGAGCAGGTACTGATGTTATTGTCTATTAAAGTTTACCTGTATTTAGATGTCTCTAGTGTGATCTAGTCACAGAAACCCCAGTAAAACACACAGTGGAAGAAAGCAGTGACCGTCCCTACAGGTATGACATTGAGGACTTGGGTTGATGTGCCTCCACAACATACCTCCACAGAGGTGTAGCTAGCAGCCCCTTCAAGTATACTGGTGCTTGCAGGACACAGAGACAGTTGAAATACATGGCAGAACAGGAAGCAGTGGCTTCCTGCTCTGCCACTCTGTAACTCATGAACCACAAGCCACTTCAGGCCTTCAGATTACAAGGTGCCGTGACCAAAAGCAACATGTCTGTTTCCAGCATAAGCTGGGACAACTTGTCTGTGGTCAAGGTGCCTTGTAAGCCAAAGGTCTGAAGTGAGTTGCGGCTTACAAGTCAGAGCAGGAAAGAAGAAGACGCTACGGTGGCAGTTCCATGCATCAAAGGATTGGAGGCAGGTGAATATAACTTTTATTACTTTTTGTTGCACCTTTTGGGGGACATAAGCAGAATTTTAAATGATATAATAATTGCCATATTATAAGTAAGTGGAATTTTATATTAGAAGTAGCATATTATAAATGGCATATTATAAGTGGTATAATATATTATAAGTAATATTTTATATCGTAAGTGGCATTTTATATTATAAGTGACATATTATAAATTGAATATTATATTATTTTCAGGGGATTTTTTATATTATATATTTTATAATTGGGGGCAGCATCAGGATGGGAACTTTATATACGTGAGGAAAATGTGGGTCGGGTGCCTGAAAAGTGAGGGGGCAAAGATGTCTGTGTCACAGACTTTACAGAAACAAGTCACGGCTGGAAGAAATGGTCATGAGATCCTAGATGAAAAAGATGGGAAATGTGAATCATTACAGCCAGAGATGTGACCTGTTAGTCACTAAACGTTTCCTGTACTGTATTCACCTAAATGGTCTGCAGAGCCATGTATAGAGCCATTATGCACTACTATGTATCACCGTATAGTGATAATATCAGAAATGGGAAATCTTTGTCTGGAAAGACAGGATGCCCCTGTGACTATAATGAGACATAATATACAAAAAACATATCACCGAAAAAAAAAGGCCGCATTTGCAGTGTATAATAAGACATCTGTGGCTTGTACTTTGGGAAGCATCTGTGACTTGTACTGTGGCTGGCACAATGTTGGGTAAATGAGGGTTGAATCTCTTTCTAATTCCAAAAGTTGGATGGTATGACCTGTGTGCACCACTGAACTGCAGTTTCCTCTGCAGATGATGTTTTACTGCAAGCACATCTATTGCCTTGTTGGCTTATTTTTCTTGACTTCAGCGGTGCATGTACAAAGCAATGAGTTGAAGACATGTAATGTCACACCATTTCTGATGTCAATTACTGCTAAATTAGCAACTAACAGAATGGAAAGAAAGAAGAACCGTGGATAACGTAAGGATGGTGTCCTTTTGTCACCTACCCATCTCCTCATTAGTACAGAAACAGACAACGCCCAGGAAACTCTAAGATCTATCATGTGTCTCCAATAGATGAAGCAGAGTTCTGAATGAGAAAATACGAATAAAGAGTAGGTAAGGACAGATGAATGCTGAAGCAGCTGCTGGATTCACACATGTGGTTATCCCCTTATCATGCCAGAGTGTTAAATATGATACCTGCTGGGACTAAGGCCCCACATTGCGGAAACGCAGCACAAAAATCCCTGTGTTTTACAGTACCAGCAAAGTGAATGAGATTCTGGCTAATCCCATCCACACATTGTGGGAAAAAAAACACCGCAGAAAAGCCAAAGCATGTGTTTTAGAAAAATGCAGCAAGTCAATTTTACCTGCAGAAATGCTCATGTTTCCCCTATGGATTTAATAAGGGAAGAAAAAACACAGAGAAAAACGCAGCAAAAACTCAGAAAGATTTCCTACCTCATTCACTTCAATGGGAGGTTCGGACATATTCCGTGAGAGGATTGGGAAGGATTGGGACAGGGTCTATCTGTTATGTTTATAGACTGGGTAAAGATACTATTGTGCATCATAGTAGTATCAGATAAATATGTATAAGACCATGCTTATTGTACAGAACAACTTGGAATAATTTCTCCTGAAAGGACATTTCAAGGCATTTATATATATTTTAAAGGGTAGCTGCAAACAGTAACCCTGCCACACAGTTAAGATCTGTCAAGACTGAATAACTTGTGCTAGAAATAGCTAGGATGAAAGGATCAGTACAACAAACATTTTACAATACTGTGTTCACTATATCTCTCTTTTTGCAGTGAACTATTTGTAAACTGTGATTTCTTTAAGGACAATTGAAGTGCAAAATGAGAAATTGACTAATACATAGTAGGGCATATTTATTAAGCTACCGGGGCCTTTTTTGGTGTAATTTTTTATTTTTTTTTATTTTCCTTTGTTTTTTTTTGTGCTGCGCTTTATTTATGACTTATTTGCACCTTTTTTCCAGATGTTATACTGCCCTTGCTGCTTTTCATTTTTGTTGTGGAATGGGAGCATAGCCAAAGTGTAGTTTCTATTCTCGCCATATTTATAAAAAGAAACAAATGGACTCCAATACATGTGCAGCATAAAAACCCCTTCATGTCACACAGCGTTGGAATCACAATTCCATGTGATGCATTTTGTGCAATATTTATTATGTAATCGTGCCTTTTAAAAAAAATAGGCACAAAATGCATATTGCCAAAATATGGGACAGGGTCAAATATAAACTTTATTTATGACTTTGTGTATGTGATGTGTAAGTGTTTGGTGCGACTCTTTTGGCGCTGCGACCTCAACGATGGTAAATCTCTGGGTCACAGCGCCAATAACTTCCTGGTTATGTTATGTTCAGAGGGGTATTACATAAAATACCCCTGTGATTAAGCTATGCATGCTGCAGCAAATTTAGCTCCACCCACTGCTACATTGACTCCGCCCATTCTCAGCCATTTTCCTATGTGCCCCCACACAGTATAATCCTCCTACAGTCACCCTAACATTATATGCCCCCACATTATAATGTTCCCCTCCAATTGCCACACAGTATGAAGTCTCCTCTCCTGGTGCCCCAGTTTAAACTGGGGGAATCTAGATGGGGACATTAAACTGGGGTAGCTGGAGGTGGACATTAAACCGTGGGGTTAGTTGGATGGGGACATTAAACTGGGGGCTGCTGGAGTGGGACATTAACCTGGGGCAATTAGAGGGGGACATTAAACTGGGGCAGCTGGAGGGGGACATTAAACCGTGGGGGTAGCAGGACATGTCCCCCTCCAGCTAACCCCACAGTTTAATGTCTTCCTCCAGCTGCCCCCCAGTTTAATGCCCCCTTCCAACCTGCCCCCAGTTTAATGTCCCCCTCCAGCTGCCCCCAGTTTAATGTCACCCGCCATCTACCCCCACTTTAATATTTATCTTCATCTCCCCCCAGTTTAATGTTCTGCTTCATCTCCCCCCAGTTTAATGTCCCCCTTCATCTGCCCCTCTAGTTTAATGTTCCCCTTCCATTTGCCCCCAGTTTAATGCCCTCCTCCATCTGCCCCAGTTTAATGTCCCCCTTCATCTGCCTCCAGTTTAATGCCCCCCTTCAGCTGCCCCCAGTTTAATGTCTCCCTTCATCTGCCCCCAGTTTAATGTGCCCCCTTCATCTGCCCCCAGTTTGATGTCCCCCCTTCATCTGCCACCAATTTAACATAATAAAACACTGATACTCACCTCTCCTCGCTCCGCTGCCACTCTGAGAGGTCTCTTCTCCTGGAGTGCCATGTGAGTGACGTCATCACATCGCGCCCACAGCTCCAGAGACCGGAGCACACAAGGATGTGCTTCACACACAATGGTGAAGCAGGGGCTGTCCGCGGATGGCTCCTGCTTCATCACTGTATTTAACTCATCTGCATCCGGAGGTATGCCCAACGGGGGCCCCAGTACCATAGGGCCCGGTGTAAGTGCCTCTGCGGACTTTCTGTGAAAAGCGCTGCAGGAAAAACCACGATGCGTTGCCACTGTGGTTTTTCCCGCAGCACTTATTTTGCTGCGGGATGCTACGTGGAGCCTTAGCCTTAAACTGTATATTTCCATTCTATCTTTATGGTAGCTGATAATCTCTGCTATCTCATTGTATATAGAGCAACAAGCAAGATTATTATGACTATAACTTTTTCTCTACTGGTCAAGCCTAAGCTTCCTCTGCAGTAACACATGGAGAAGCAGCTGGCTGAGATCAAGCAAGTCTAAGAGACAGGACTACCATTGTATGATGGATTGCCTATTAGTTACAGACAGTTACTATCTTGTAACTTGCCCAATAGAAAGGACATATTTAGATCACTGTTAGCAAATGGCAGAGCTAAATCATTAATCTGAAGGACTCTTTGTGGCTGGTTGTACACATTGCTTTTTTGCTGAAGAACTGCGTATGTTTTATTGAAGATTTTCATAGAATATAAATGAATGCAAAAGAAATAGCCATTCCAATAACATTATAGCAGTAAGTAAAAACAACAGACAATGCAGATGCAAAATGACAACAAGTTATACGAAGTGCAGAATGTTTATGTTATGATAAATTAGTAAAAAAAAAAAAAAAAAAATATAAAAGTTCTAAATTACACCCCCTTTCCCTAGAATACATATAAAAGTAGAAAATTGCTGTGAAACACATACACATTAGGTATCCCTGTTTCCGAAAATGCCCGGTCTACAAACTACAAACAAAATATTTTTACCATAGGGTGAATGTTGTAGTGGAAAAAAAAAATCTAAAGTGCCGAACTGCCACTTGTTTCGCCTCTGATTTGAATAAAAAGTGATGAAAGCAATAGACATTCCCCAAAATGGTATAACTAAAAAGAACACCTGGCCCCGCAAAAAAAAAAGATACCCTATGCATCCCTGTACAGCTGCAGGACCACCTTTCAATGTGGCCTTGCAGCTCTTCCAAAACTGCAACTCCCATATGTTAGTAAATATTTTACCACTTTTTTTGCTTCAAAATTTTTTTCCCCTATTTTCCTCCTCTAAAACCTAGGTGCGTCTTATGGTCCGGTGCGTTTTATAGTCCGAAAAATACCGTAAACTGTAGGGTAGCTAAAGGGAAATCTTGAACTGTCGGGGCAGCAGGAGGGGGACATTGTACTGTAAGGGAACTACAGTCATAGAACTGACTGTCCAGCAAGACCCTGCACATATTTCAACTTTTCATGAAAACTCAGGTACCCTTTAAGATTTTGTACACAGGTAATGAATATCATCATTTTCAGATGTAGTCTTCATTTTTTTTTTTTTCTTCACTGGTCTGAGCAGTGAATTAAGCAGTTTAGGAGGGGATAAGAAAGGAGCCTGATAAGTGGAGAAAGATGCATTTTTGTCCTAATAAGTCACATTATAAAGTTTCTTATTTTCGTCTGTACTATTGATTCATGAAAAGAAATTGAAACAACGGTTTAAGACACAATCCTAGATAGAAACTGGAAGAACTGGAACTATTACTGTTTTTCAGAACATAACAGTGTTTGCCTATCCCTAGTGTTACATCATTTTCTCTAAACTCATATACAGTAGGTGTAGAATGAGTATAGTGTTATTTCAAGCTACATTAAGTTTTCATATAGAGCTCAAACACCAAAAAATCATGATTTAAACAGTTTTATTTGAGAATGCATACACTTTTCTACAACAATTACATTCTAAGTCAATCACAATCATGGTCCAACCCTTGTTGACTCACATACAGACCAACCATTATTTATTTATTTTGCCAACATATTCTAAAGTACTGTACATATTGTCATTATTCACATCACTCCCTGTCCCCATTAGGGCTCACAATCTAAACTTTTAAATACAGTTCGCCCATGAGGAGCTAATATACAGAGTCCACAGCGGGTCTAGGTTCAGGGAAATCACCATCACTCTAGACCTTCAAGTCGTGGCAGAGTCCAAACTCCATCAGCACCTCAGGGGGGCCCATTCTAGTGAAGACAATGTCCTCCACCCATTTCCAAAACATTGAGGGGCCGCTCAAAGAAAGGGGCAGTCGAGCCGAAGCCACAGACGGTTGTTTTCATCCTGTATTTTTATAATGTTCACATCATAATTGTATGTCCTTCTCCAAGATTTTCAGCAACATCTTTACCCTTGGATTGAAAGCTGCCAATACTTTCACAACATCTTAGTAACAGGTCAACTTTTTTGGTAGGGTTTGCTAATAAAACTTATTGAAATTAATGCATTCCGCTAATGCAGTGCCCATTGCACAGCACTGTACTGATTATCATAATTCACATCACTCACTGTCCTCATTCTGACTCACAATCTAAACTTCTAAATACAGTTTGCCCATGTGGTACTAATGCACAGAGTCTACACCGGGTCTAGGGTCAGGGAAATCTTTGGGCCCAATAATGTGTTTAATGGTCCTGGTCCAGTCTTATAGATCGCACTGTCCATAGGTTATCAGGGCATTACAGGGGTAGCCATGTAGTAATACTGTTTACAATGCTGGGGAAATGACTGCAGCTTCTCTCTGTAAAATCAGCTGTAGGTGCAGGGAGCAGTACCCGGGGCAACCAGCTGATCAGCTCACAAGAGACACTGTGAAAGTTGAATGGTAACATTCTTGATTACTTAATGATCATCACTGCTGAGGGTTTGTTACAATGTATGACTGCAGGCAATCCTCTGTGAGCTTCACTCAATAGCAAACACTTCTGTCCTGTCCTGGACTCCAGATTGATAGTTCTATCCTTCACTAATTTATTGCAAAAACCCTCCATCTGTGTGAGCAGGACACCCTGATACATCTCTGTATGTTAAATTATCTCGCTGTTCCATGTAAAACCCATCCCGTTTTTTGTGTCCTTAGGTCACCTGGGGAAGGGACCTGCAGTGTTGTACCCGTCCCCCCGTCCACCTGGGGAAGGGAGTGAAGAGGACAACTCAGCAAAGGGACACCTCTGTCAGGACAGCATGGAACAGCGTGGTTCATCAGGTAGGTCCTACCTCCGAGTGCTCACAGGCTGCAGAGGCAGGCCTAGGACTGGGAACACAGATGTATTCGCCAGTAGGCCAGAGCTGCTTCCTTCTGGAGGAAAACGCATGATGACAGTTGCTTCCTGCCCAGCACAGGGGCAAACTTGCATTGTGTGCAAGTGTCGGCCGTGGGGAATGAAACTCTTGCTGGGGGCTGGTATGTGCCTTCAGCTAAAGCTTCTTGTAAGGGAATTGCCAGTTGAGCAATTCCCCAGTGCTGCTGCAGAAACCTGAGACGAAGGTAATAAAGAGACAGTGAGCCCTAAAGTTGACTCAGACCGTGTCCCTGCCTACTTGTCTCACTGTCCTAATGTCAGGAACAACTTGGAGCCAGTCCCTACTCTGTATAAGTGGCAACACAGAATGCAGACAGGACAAACAACAAAGGGAGGTCAGCTAGCCAAAGAGTTGTCAACAGTCGAGCAATGCAGTACAAAATCACAATCCAAGAGAATAGTCAAAAACAGAGCCAGAGGTCAGAAATAGGAATACAGGGAATAGCAGAAAAGGAGCTAGCAGGGACAAGTTACAAGACAGAATCAATAGCCAGTGACCATGTGAGGGCTGACAACCTGTTTATAGAAAGTCAGGACCTGCCCCAGACTGGATTGGCAGACAGACTGTCAATCACACACGCAAGGCTGAGATTAACCATTAGAGGAGCAGAGAGAAACAAAGATGCAGGAGACAGGTGTGGCAGAAATTCAATTAAAGACAGGAGGTATTAGGACAGTGTTCAGACTGAGCAACAAGAAACCTACGCAAGGGATCAAACTGAACACGCCTCCTTCGCTGCAGCGTGCGAGCGAAGGGTGGCGCAGAGACCCAAACAGGCAGAGACATTACACTGCTGGTGTTGGGTATACAGGCGGCAGGGGCTTCAAGCAGTGCCGACTGCCAGGCAATTCTGTGGCCTGACATGGGAGAGGTAGAGTTTTGGGATGGGGGTCTACTACAGGGGTCATCTTCGGTCCCCCAGGCATTTCTTGGCTAAGGGATCGCCCAAGCGGTCACTTTTAAGCGGTAGTGATACTGATTCCCTGTCTGAGCGTTCATCCACAGTTAGTGATTACCCACAGCATCAGAACAGATGGAGTCACACCTATCATGGATACCACCAAAGGCAGGCAACGTCCTTAATTATGTTCCAAGAGACATTGTGAACATACCCCACGCAGTCTGTCTTTTACAGTCTCTGACTCGAGTTAGATCTCGACGTAGGGACGTAGAACTGCTGGGCAAGTCAGAAAGGAAAGATCATGAAGGAGATCAACTTTCAGTGGCAAGATCTTCTGCAAGAGGTTCGCCAGTTGGGCCCACCAGGGCCATGGTACAGCCTAAAGCTCCGCCTTCTATGGCAAGGACTTCTACAGGAAACAGACGGGATAGTGAGTACAATTGCTTTCCCGCATGGTCAGCCCTATCCACATCCTTTTCTGCACCCACTCCCACTGGGGGTACCAATTTTGTGTCCATGTTCAAACAGATGGGAGGTACAGAGCACCAGGGTTTCACCTTCAGGGACCTGATGTTCTGTGGGATCGCGCCTTTAGGTACACATGTGTTGTCAGAGTTAAAAGAGTGTATTGCGAATGGTGAATATATAGACATCTGGTTGCTGTTATTTATCGATCACATGGCGGTCGACAAGGAGCGATCTTTTGATAACGGGTCTGATAGAAAACCAAAGGTCGCAAGTTCAGCATCCCAGTGGACACTGTATATAATGTCTTTTATTTTATGTTATTGTGTTATGTGCCACTGGCCATATATATGTTATTTTATGTCTTTTACCCTTGTATGTCTGTTTGCAGCTTCCCATTTGTGGTTTTCTCCATGGTAATTTCCCACTGTTTGACTACCCCTCTGTTTTAAAGGGTCACTGGGCAGGGTTTGGAGACTCTAAGTCTACAGAGAACCGTTAGAGGCAGAGTCTAGTGTGTGCTGGCATTGAAACTGGATCTCTACACGTGTTCTCTGCAGTCCCTGAGAGAGATATGATTATTCGAGCTTACGATTCACAGAACACAGCCCTGAGATAGAGAAGATACTTTAAGTGCGCCTAGGCAGAGTATAGGAGTTGTGCTTCATTAGAAGCCATAATCTAGGACCCATTTGTCATCCAGTTATTTGGGCCCCAGATCTCCACACTGAGAGATGCAACTGATATTACCTTAATTGGAGTGAAGTAAAAGTACCCCATCACCATCATAGTCTTGGCATCCCTTATCCCAAGCCTAAGAGTAGCCACCGGGGTGGAGACCACTACCCCATTGGGAAGCGGCAAGAGTTGTGTGTTTTAAGTTCTGAGAGTAAAGTTTCAATTTGGTTCTGCACCACTGCCTCTTGAGTCGTTCCTGTGCTTACCATCAGGGCCCTTCCAAACACCACCACATGGCTCAGGGTGAGAGAGCACCCCTCTCCAACTGGAAGCACCCACCTATAACTACCACCACCATCAGGTACCACGCAGCCCCCCCTAGTCAGTGTCTGGCCTGGAAGGTGGGCTGGAGGAGTTTGGCTGAGTAGACATCATGACCGTCACTACTGCTCTCATCCTCCAGTTCCCTCCGTTGCGTTGCAGCACAAGGTCTTTTGGAAATTGGGTACAGACTTTGGGCATACTGGCATACATACTCCTGAATTGTTCGTGTATCTAGATACTATTTATAGTGCCCACAAATTGCACGGCAGTTCAGCTTGGTGGCGTTATGATAAAAGGTAAAGGAGACGTCAGTGGGCTGGGCCACAAAAGTAATGAATATTTGGATACACATGATGATATCCCAAAAACTGCAGTGGCCGTTTCTGGGTTGAGCCGCGGGAGTCGGCCAGCAGATCGACACTGTGGCCCCCTGTTCTACCGAGGCGTGTTGGCTCTACAATGAGGGCCATTGCTGCTTCTATACCACATTGTAATTTCTATACCACATGTAACTTTTTACCAAGCTAAATCCTGATTTTGTTTGACGAACTGCTACATGCATCCCGTCACAAATGTTCCATCTGTGAAGGGTGTGACATGGCGCCAAGGTGGTTGTGCCCGGTGCATCGCAGAAGGCTGGTTACAGGTTGGCTGCTGGTCCAGTGGCTAGAGCTATATCCTGCAGAATTTAAAATCAGTGATAAATGAGGATTTATCTTGGGAAAAAGTTTTAAAAGAGGTTAAATTGGGCAGGATGATGGGGCTGTTTGATTACTCCCCTTCCCCAACTTGATAGTGTCTCCATTGGGACGGGTTTGTAAAACCGCAGTGTCATACACTTCTTTTGATAGGGTGGTCAGCAGGGGTGTAAGTAGCAAAGACTGGGCCCCATAGCAAACTTTTGACTTGGGGCCCCTCCTCCCACGGCATAGCACCCTCTTTCCTGGCCCCCACACAATATAACCCCATTATGGCCCCATTTACACACATTATAATGTCCCAAACTGGCCCCTTCACAAAGTATAATGCCCCAAACTGGCCCCTTCACACAGTATAATGTCCCATAGCGGCACCTCCATACAGTATAATGTTCCATAGCGGCTCCTCACCACAGTATGATGTTATATAGCGGACCTTCCACACAGTATAATGTCCCATAGGGACCCGTGCACACAGTATAATATCCCATAGCGGACCATCCACACAGTATAATGTTCCATAGCGGCCCTTCCACACAGTATTATGCCCCATAGTAGCCCCTGTACAAAGTATAATGTCCCATAGCGTCCCCTGTACACAGTATAATGTCCCATAGAGTCCTCTGTACACAGTATAATGTCCCATAGCGGCCCCTGCACACAGTATAATGTCCCTTAGTAGCCCCTGCACACAGTATAATATTCCATAGTGGTCCTTGCACACAGTATAATGTTCCATAGCAGCCTCCATACAGCCATACAGTATAATGTTCCATAATGGCCCCTGTACATGGTATAATGTTCCATAGTGGCCCCTGCATACAATATAACATTCCATAGCAGCCTCCACACAGTATTATGTCCCATTGCGCCCCCCCCCCACACAATATAATGTTCCATAGTGGCCCCTGCACACAATATAATGTTCCATAGCATCCTCCAAACACTATAATGTATCACAGTGGCCCCTGCACACAGTATAATGTCCCATAGCGGCCCCTGCACACAGTATAATGTTCCATACCGGCCCCTCCATGCACTAAAATATCCCATAGCTGGTGTGTAGGCTGGGGAAGCTTTGGCACCACGTTGCACTCTGAAAATCTAATCATCAGGGTTTTAGGAAACCCACTTATATATTAGTATTATAGCTTTTCCAGTGTAGGGAATGCACTGGTAATCTCTATCTTTTCCTGCATAACCCCTTTAAGGAAATCCTGGGAAATTGGAAAGTTGGAAAATATTATTAGTATTATTATTAATAGTATTATTATTATGATGGTATTGTGAAGGCGTTCTGAAAGCATGTACATTTATTTAGAAAATGTGTGCCCTTCATAACTGTGTCTCACTACCCAAGAGCACTTTTCTATTGTGTATTGAAAACAAGGTATTGCTGAGGTATCTGATGGCTACACTTGTCTCCATGCTAGAGTAAGGTAGAGGGGCTGTGTTCTGGTTCAGGTACTTTCTGCCAAGGGACCACCAACATTGTTGATCCAGAGGTAAGGAACCATAGCACAGTCTGTCTTTTATTTAATAAATCTGCTTTTATTTACATTGTCAGAATTTCAAGATAAAGTAGCAATGGTTTAGACTCTGTGCTGCTTCAGGCTACGAAAACACAGAACATATACTGTAATGAAAACATAGCACAGTACACGTCAAAGGAAGTGGTTAGATGTATAGTTAGCTAACCAACAGGTCTAAATATGCTGGTGTGAAATACCTGTAGGTCCATTCCCGTAGGGGTCTTTCTGCCCCTGTGTGTTGGTAGGACAGAATGGAATTTTTAATGAACAAATGGTTAAATATTAACCCCTCCCCTTCCTCAATATAAGGAAGGAAGTACCAACTCCTCAATGTGGTTTTTTCTGTCCTGTGTTGGTGGAACAGTTGGGGGAAAAGTTATACTTTCTCTATAGTGAGGTTATCCAAATTTCTGGATGACTTTCCCCTCCTCGCTCCTGCTTGAATTTGTTTTGTCTTCTATGCTCTTTTTCTGCCTTTGGTTCCTGTTGGAACAAAATACAAGGGTTAAAACTCCTTGTCTATCTTTTTCTGTCTCTGTTGCTTAGTCTGCATACCTGCAGGGAAAGACCTTTTTTCAGCTGTTGCTTATAATGGGCGGGCAGATAAGTCCACTGCCTTTAGTGTCCGCACTGAACCTTGCGGCTCTGTGAGCCTTCCATCGCTTGTTTTTTTTGCAAGGCACGGTGATTCCTGCTTCTTCTCTCCGGCTCCCCTGTAAGCCACAGTTGGGGTTACACAGATATCCTTTAAATGGTCACTAACCTTTCCAGAAATTGCCACAAGCTGTCTCTATGACCTCAACCTGTGAAAGAAAGTGACAGCACCCAACTTGGTGTTGTAGTCTCATGACTAGAGATGAGCGAAGTATTTAAAAATTCAATTCGGCAACTTCGCCGAATTTCGCGATATGATTCTATTCGATCCAAAATAAATCACGGCGAATTGCGTACCAAAAACAGCTATTTATTGGCTGCATAGAGCCGGGGTGGGCGGCAAAATGGCGGAAACCCTTGGATGCCGTGGTCATTTTTGACCGTGGCATCCAAGGTGTTAAAACCGGGGATCTGTTATGGAGCAGGGTGTTAGGTGTCAGTTACAGCTAACACCCTGCCCCATAACCAATCGGGGGGATTTAACACCTTGGATGCAGCGGAGAAACATGCCGTGTACCTCACGAAGGGGTTAAAGGGATGTGACATCACAGGGCTGGCTGCTGATTGGCTGCACGCATGGCATTGTGGGTGATCCAGCATTCCCAGAGTTTCTTGCCCTATGTAGAGCAGCCATTTTGAACTAAATGCGAATTGTTACCACGAAGCATGAGGAAATTCGGATTCAATGTGAATTGAATATTTCCTGAAATTTGGATCGAATTCCACTTCTGCAGCTTCGATTCGCTCATTTCTACTCATGACCATTGGAGAGACACAGGTTAGAAACCATTGCACTATGGGATTTCATCAAACCATGACCTGTTTTGATAACTGAGACTGAGTTGTAATGCCAGACACAGCCTGTGTAAATAGTGAATAGGGCTCTGTCTACAGTACACAGCTGCTTCATTCTGTAGATCAACAAGCATGTTGGAGGTTGGACATCCAGAGAGCAAACATTGATGACATATCATAAGGAAAAGCTATTGATAATGAAATCCCATATAACCCCTTCAATTTTAACATCTATCAAAGGAAGGTTTCAGATGCAAAATATGTACAGTATACTACTAAGAAATGTAAAAAATACCACTTTGTGATGGACAAAACTTCATCACATGGATGTGGACAGTACCTGGAAATCTTGAGTCAACATCGTATATACATAAACATAGCTACTTGGACAAGAAATATTCCTTTTTACCATGGAAGAGATGCAAGTTGCTTGCGTGATCTGCTCCAGAGAGTACAATAACACCTATTGTTTTTTCATAATTAAGCTGTATGCCTGTTTATTCCCCCAAGGCTTTCTCCTTGGTCCTCCTTATAATTTCATTATCAACCTACCGTGTTTCTCCAAAAATAAGACAGAGTCTTATATTATTTTTTGCTCCAAAAAAAGGGCTAGGGCTTATTTTCGGGGTAGGTCTTAATTTTTTCCATGAACAACAATCACACATTTGATCGTTTTTTATTTCAACTTTTATCAGAAGTGAAACAGCGAAAAAACAGCAGTTCGGCACTTTAGATTTTTTTTTTTCCGCTACAGTATTCACCATAGAGGTAAAATATTTTTATAAGTTTGTAGAGCGGGCGTTTTCGGACACAGGGATTCCTAATGTGTATGTGTTTCACAGTAATATTTTAGTTTTATATATATTCTAGTGAAAGTGGGGGGGCTTGAACTTTTATTGTTTTGTTTTTTTTTAATATTTTTTAACTTTTTTTTTTTTTCTTTTACTATTAACCCCTTCTAGGGGTCTTGAACTTGCAATCATCCCATACACTGCAATACAACGTATTGCAGTCTATGGGAGATTATCTACATTACTATTGAGGCTGGACCTCAATAGTAATATTCCTATGACAGGCCTAGGAGCCTTCATAAGGCTCCCGGCTGTCAAAGGAACAGGTCGGCTCCCGTGATCTCGCCGTGCGGTAGCCGTCCTGCAACATGAAAGGTTGCTCTGCTTTGGGGGGGTGGATTTGGGGGGGGGGCTATAGGGACTGTAGTTATAATATAGTAGCTATAGGCGGTTGAGACTGCGGGGGGGGGGGGGGCGCGGAGGTCCCACTTAGCAATGCTCGCGGTAAGAGTCCACTCTGATCGCGGGCATTAACTCCGGGTTGAGCTACTTTGGTGGGAAGGAGGGGGTCACGCTGAACAATGCCCATGATCAGGGTAGAAACTGATCGCGGGCATTGACGTCTGGTCTCTGTGGAGACCCGGTACGGCAGCTATGGTAGCCGCTCTGCAGAAGAGTGGCCGCCATCTTTAAGGACCCAGCATCTGCTGTAATCGCACGGCAGATGTCGGGAAGGGGTTAAATTAGCTAGGGCTTATTTTTGGAGTAGGGCTTATATTTCAAGCCTACTCCAAAAAACCTGGAAAATCTAGCTAGGGCTTATTTTCGGGGTAGGGCTTATTTTTGGAGAAACATGATATCATAAAATGAAGCTATGAATGGAGTATGACCTCTTTAGTGAAGACACCCAGATAATATCTTCTCTGATGCCTTAAAAATTAAAGGTCTAACGCCACCAAAGTCACTTCTAAACCATTTGCATGCTGTTGTAGGAGGGAGTTAGTGACATAGTGAACATATTTTTTTTGTGACAAAGTGCAATCTTGCTTCCTAGAAAGTTAACTTTTAATCCATAAAATTATTGTTTTGGTGAACCCAGGCATGGCATGGCAAAACAGGTGCTCTGGCAGACATGGTGCTCTGAACAACTTATTTGCACACAGATTAAGGTTAAGGCACCACATATCGTTCCACAGGGAAAAACCGTGGCGGAAACACAGACTTTCTGCTTCAATTATACCTATATGGAAAATGCCAGCATTTCCATAGGTATAATTGACATGCTGCGATTTACAAAACCGCAACGATTTTTGAAATTGCAGCATGTCTGCTGTGGATATTTTTCTGCAATGTGCAGAAACTTTACAGTACTGTAAAACGCAGCAGTTTTTGTTGCGGTGTTTCTGTTGTGGCAAAATCGCAGTGTTTACGCTACGTGGGACACTGGCCTTAAAGTCGTTTTTTTTAAAGAGGAGGATTGCAGTTTGCCACAACAATTATTTTGATTACACCATTTACTATAACAGCATTCATTATATTATTCTTGTATTGTGCATGTAACATCTCTGCCTGTTTGGGTCTCTGCGCCGCCCTCCGCTCGCACGCTGCGGCAAAGGAGGTGTGTTCAGTTTGGTTCCTTGCGTAGGTTTCTTGTTGCTCAGTCTGAACTCTGTCCTAGACAATGTAATGGATTTCCAACCACACCCATGTTCTGAGCCTTTCTCTCTGGACCACATATAGGTAATCCCAGCCTTGTCTGTGTGATTGACAGCCTGTCTGCCAATCCAGTCTGGGGCTTGCCCAGACTTTCTATAAACAGATTGTCAGCCCTCACATGGTTGCTGGTTATTGCTTTTGCATTCTGGCTATTATACCTTGCTGCTTTGTTACTTGTTATTCTGATTTTCTGACCACTGGCTTACCTTTGACTTTTCTCTTGGATTGTGATTTTGTACTGCATTGCTCGTTTGTTACCGACACTTAGCTAGCTGACCTCCCTTTGTTGTTGTGCGTCCTGTCTGCGTTCTGTGTTATCACTTACTCAGTATAGGGCTCATCTTCAGGTTGTCCTTTTACCATTTAGGGTAACTGAGGCAATAGGAAGGGACAGTTGCTCGGGTGAGATTAGGGCTCACCTGTCTTTGTCCTCCCTCCCAGACCCCTGCAGTAGTAAAGGGTATTGCTACGTCTGGCAAGATCCTTACAGTGCACATCTTCTTTGTGTTCTATACTGTGACATCACTGTGTAAATTATTCTTGTACTGTGACATCACTGTGTGCATTATCTCTTTACTGTGATATCACTGTGTGATATCACTCTGTGCATTGTTCTTGTTCTGTGACATCAATATGTTTATTATCTCTGTACTGTCATATCACTGTGTGCCTTATTCCTGTACTGTGACATCACTGTGTACATTATTCTTGTACTGTGACATCACTGTGTGCATTATGCCTGTACTGTGATATCACTATGTTTATTATCTCTGTACTGTTATATCACTGTGAGCGGTATCCCTTTACTATGATATAACTGTGTGCATTATTCTTGTACTGTGACATCACTTTGCTTATCATCCTTGTACTAAGATTAGTGCCTAGAGTTGTAAGAAGTCATCTCCAGTGCATTGATTTTTACTGGCTGGAATCAGTTGTGTCACCCTTAGCAAAAGCATCTGGTCATTAGAGTGCAACTACTGGTCCACCAACACTAGGCACATACTTTATAATCAGAAGAACATTAGGGGACACAGGAGTAATTTGAAGCTCCTGAGTCCCAAATTATGTAATGTGACCCCCTCTTATCATGTCCTATCTATAATAGTGATGTCTTCTTATATTGTAGCGAGAGCATTGGGCCCTCTAAAGCCTGGTCGCAATAGCTACCTCTGCACCCACTATAGCCACACACCTGCCACAAGTATGCAATTGCAATACCTCGACACAAGGGAATTTTGTTTTAACTTATTCCAGTAAAACTGAGAAATGCACTGTTTAAAGGAACACTAAACCTAGAAATCAATGATACAAGTAAACAGGAGATAATCTTGCCTTCATTGTCTGTTAGTGCACCATTTTCTGCATCTTTCTAAAGGAATTAGGCACTGTTCACACTGCAGAATCTGAATTTTGCAGCGAATTCCATCCCTAAATTAACGCCAGATTCCAGCCTGATTTTGCCTCCCATTCATAGGAGGTGAAGATCAGAGAAGGACGCTGAAAAAATAAGCCATGGATAGTGCCACATAGTGCGTGGCTGGAGACTCCTCACTGATTAGGGTGGGTTCACACTTGCGTCGGCACTCCGTCCACCACGAATCCAACCTAAATGTCGGAAAACTGGATAAGGACTGGATAGGAAAAGGTTTGCGACGCTTTGTTTAAAAACCAATTCACTTGAATGGGTTTTTAAAGCAATGCACGGGTGTGCGCTTACACCCTCTGAGCCGCAAAGCCGTTTTTTTCCATTGGAAACAAAGTCGGACATGCAGGACTTTGTGTCCGACAAAAAAAACGGCTTTGCGGTGCAGAGGGTGTAAGCGCACACCTGCGTATTGCTTTAAAAACCCATAGAAGTGAATGGGTTTTTTAAGCAAAGCGTCGCAAACATTTCCCTATACAGTTTTCCGACATTTAGGTCAGATTCGCAGCGGACGGAGTATCGGCGCAAGTGTGAACCCACCCTTAGGCCCATTCATCTGCATTCCACTTCAGAAAGGCGGGGGCCAGAAAATGAAGAGGAATCCAAAGCGGATGTCCACCTCAAATTCTTTATTTTCTAGAAATCCTGAAGAGAACAATCGTTGATTATGTAGATAATCTGTTTTCCCTTAGTCCGAACAGCAGCACAAAATGGGGTATCTCTGCCCCTGTGTGCTAGTAGGACAGGCGGAATTTTTAATTTCCATAATTAATTAAATGATACTCCCCTATAAGAGGCCAAGGAGATCTCCCTTCACTGTGTTAGTTATAAAGAACAAAAGAAAAAAACAGCAATCCTTCCTAAAGGGGGGAAAGCTTGTGCTGCTGTTCAGACTAAGGGAAAACAGATTATCTACATAATCAACGATTCCCCTTACGTCCAACAGCAGCACAATATGGGGACATAGCAAGTAGATCTCCTAGGGAGGGTTCTCACTCACTACAGTACCATATGAATGTCCAAAGGCAGTAGCCTCTGAACTACGGACATCTAACTGATAGTGTTTAACAAAGGTTAGTTGGTGGTGACCAAAAACGGCTGCACAACTGCTCAAAAAACAAGACCAACTCTCAGCCCAGGAGGCCGACACAGCCCTTTGATAAACTCCGGCGTTAACCCGAGCAAAAGAAATTTAAATTAAGAGGATTTTCTAATCTTCTGACTATGTATGCAGAAGATAAATTTTGGAGACACCATACTATATCCAGAGTGTGGAGTTTTCCCCCTTCCTTGGAGGAAGGAGCTGGGAAAGAAAACTGGTAAGGAGACCACCTGGTTAATATTAGCACCAGAGGTCACCTTAGGGTTAAACCTAGGAAGAAATCTGAGCTGGACCCTAATGAAAAAAAAAAATATACTGTATGGCTCTTCTGAAAAAAAGCCTGCAACTCTTGTATTCTTTTAGCTGAGGTGATAGCTAGCAAAAAGGTGGTTTGCAAGACAGAAACTTAAGATCCACCTTCTCAAATGGTTCCAATGTCGGGCCGCAAAGGCCAGAAATAATTGTGGATTGATCTCAGAGTGGAACGAGAGCTGCAACCACTTACCTAAATCTCATAGCTCCCTTAAGAAATTCTGGGAATTAAGGGGTTCTGAGACAATCTTTTGCTTAAGCAGGTGGATAGGGCTGAGACCTGTACCTTCAGTGTGACAGGGGAAAGGCTCTTATCCAAGTGGTCCTGAAGAAAATTCTGAATCATTCTCGTAGAAGGATTCAAACTATTCACTTCCTCTCTGGAGAACCACTCCTTGAAGACGATACCTATCCTTAGGTATCTTTTATTTGTGGATTCTGTTCTTGCACAGAAAAATGGGTCTTCAGGACACTTCTGACAGTCCACTAGGGACTGAGCAACCTTCAGGCTGTAAGGTTGAATCTCCTCAGATCCTGGCACTTCTGAGTTCCTTGGGAAACCAGGTTCTGGATTGGGGGAAGCTTCTAATAGATCCCTCAACTCATGAGCTTGAGTTGGGAACACCAAGCTCTTTTTGGTTATCATAGAGGCTTGGTCTTGTCAGACTTTCATCAATACCTTTGGTATCATGGAAAGTGGAGGGAAGATGTACGCCAGCCTGAACCTCCAAGGGATGGACAGGGCATCCACTGCCAAGGGATAGTCCTCCTGATGCAGTGAGCAGAACATCTCTACTTTGGCATTGAGTCTGGTCACCATAAGGTCTACTTCTGGAAGACCCCACTTCAGGGTGATCTTGTGGAACACTCTTGATTAAGAGACCATTCTCCTGATACGGTAAAACCCCAACTCAACTGATCCGCTACTATGTTCAAGGAGCCCTTGATGTGAATTGCGGAGAGATGGGTCAGATCTTTCTCTGCCCAGGTGAAAATCAGACCTGCCTCCCTGAGGAGGGAGAATTATAATTGCCTTCCTGTTTATTACAGTCACTATGTTGACGGACCAGATCTTGACAGCTCTTCCTCTGAGAAGAGGAGAAGAATGAAGGAGTGCCAGGTAAACTGCTCTGAGTTCCCTCCAGATAGACGATGTCATCCTTTCTAGCCTGCTCCAGATTCCTTGTACGGTTTTCTCATACAGATGGGCTCCTCATCCTGAAAAGGATGCATCAGTCAACAGGGACCAAAGAGGTTGGACCATGGACATCCAACTTTCAGGTGTATCACCAATTGAGAGAAAGACGGGTTCTGGGAGAAAGTCTGATCCTCTTGTCAAGACTCAGAGGGCTATGATTTCAGACCCCTAGTACTTCCGACTGGAGGGGACACAATTGCCATAAAGTCCAAGGGACTGAATTGGCTAAGGATGACATGAGGCCAGGACTCTCATAATTGTTCTGATGAACATCTGATGCGTCTTGAGAAGATATTGTTATTTATTATGGTAACCTGTATAGCGCCATCATATTCCGCAGCGTCTTCACGGACATTGACAGATATAGGGCACTGTCCCATATAGGACTTACAATCTACATTCCCTATCAGTATGTCTTAGGAGTGTGGGAGGATTCCGGAGACCCCAGAGGAAACCCATGCAAACATGGGGAGAAAATACAGTCTCCTTGCAGATGCTGTTCTTGGCAGGATAGAAACCCAAGGCTGCAGTGCTAACCACTGAGCCACCGTGCCCGAAGTGCTCCGATTATCTTTTCTCTCCTTATCGGAGTTAAAGAAATTTCTAGGCGGACAGAGTCAGACTGAACCTTCTTCCATGTGGAAGGAATCACCTCTGACTTCTCCCAGTTATTAGCCTGGATGCTGGAAAAAAGATAGTTGTCTGCAGGTGCTGAAGCAGGATGGTTTCTGACTAGGCTTTTATTAGCCAGTCGTCCAAATATGGCACTATAAACAGACCTTGAAGTCTGAGTGCGGTTGTTACTGGAGCCATCACCTAGGTAAAGGTGTGGGGAGCTGAGGAAATGCCGAAGGGCAGGGCCGCAAACTGGAAATGTCACCTGTGGGCAGCAATTGAAACAGCAATTCTCAGACACCTTTTGTGAGGAGGATAACTGGAACTTGTAAGTACGTATCCTTTAGGTAGAGAGTGACAAGAACATTGCTTTGGAGCAAGGATGTGACCAACTTCCCGGTGTCCCTTTGGAAACGCTCTTCCTTATGAAGCGACTTAGATATATTAGGACTATAACATATATTGATAGCGGGAAGTCTGGAGAGTAGACCCCAAACCTTCTTCTGAGGGGGGACCTTTCCCAAGGCCCTCCTGCCAGGTATTCCAGAATGGAATTTTCCAGTATAACCTGCTCCAGTGCAGGAAGAGAACGGGTTGTGAGAATCTGTTTTATGGCGGGCGAAAAATTCGTCCGCATAACCCCGCTGTACTTATCTGCAAGACCAAAGTTCTTGGATCTTTTCCTGCCAGAAGGAGAGAAAAAAATGGGAGAGACATCCCCCAACAGGAGTACTTGCCGCCACAGGAGGCGAAAAGTTGGCGTCAAAGCCAGGCTTCTTTATGTCCCCTTCCTTGGGGAATTTATGTCCAGCCCCTCTGGGCTTATATCTAGCACGCCTCTGATATTGGAACGTAGATTGAGGTGGCTGCGCTAATAACTTCTGCCCCAGCCAGAAGGTCCTGCTTTCCCTTGAAAGGACTGCGCAAGGCACTTATCCTTTTAATCACAAGACCTTCCATGATGTCGTCCAGGCCTCTGCTAAAATGTTTACCCAGCTCAAGGGTAGGGAGCATACGTTATACTTGGATACATTGTCCGCTCAACAAGGTTTCAACCATAATGGCCTTCTAGCAGCTGTAGAGAAGGCCCTAGATTTGGCAGGCATCTTGACCTGGTATACGGAGACTTCTGCTAGATACTCTCTTATTCGCTACCTCATTGGAGGCGATGTCCACTGAAGCCTGAGCAGAGGTCGAGGATTAAGCCTTCCTAAGGGTACACTCCAAGCGACTATGTATAGAGATCTGGAGATTGCCTGTCAAAGCTTTATCCAGTGTCACGTCCACTTGGAAGGCCCTTGGCCTCCTGCCCCCTATAGGTGGAACTAGAGGCTTCCCCAAGTTCAACATCACGGTCGCTGACCAGATGGACTTCAGCAGCCTAGGCATCCTTACCAAGAGGCCTGCTGGGATTTAGTGAAGTGTCTTCATCACACGAGTGCATCACATTGAGTTTGTGAAATTCCTCTTCTGATGGAACTGACTGAGGATGTCTATCAGTACGAAGCTTCTTGAGAAATCAAGTTCCGGATTTCTATCCTGCTCCTTGACCCACACAATTACGTCACAAATGGACGAATCCTCAGATGGGGTCCCACGGCATTGGCAAAAGCGAGTGTAATCGTACCATCAGGCAGAGGGATGTCGCACTCTGTATAAGCGAAATGTTTCAGCTTAGAGGACCTTTCCCTCATTAAGTTGCCGCTGCCACCAAAGGGGAGTGGTGTTGCTCTAGTCTAATCAAGTCAAGCCCCATACATAGCAATCCAGTTGTGAATCCTCTTTGAACAGACACAATCATATTGATCAATAAACCAATCTATATAGACTGAGAAGTGCATCATAGAGCACCATGTGTCATGTATACTCACACCTTCATGTCTTATTTCACTTTGTTCTTTTGCCATACCTTGCACATGATGCTGATTATTACATCAAGTAGAAGGTACACTATCATGTTCCAGCGTTATCTACCATGAGATCTGTAAGGATGGGTGGAATTACTGTTTAACCCAGTTTCTAGTTGTTGCTTGCAGGGCTGGGGTGTGGGACTGATATCCAAATAAGTTATCTGCTTTGTGCCCAGACACCTTGTCTGAGTCAATACATATTGTTTGTGTGCAAATTCTGGCATTCAAGGGCCTCTCCTGTCTGATAAAAGTAGTAAAAGATACAAAAAAATTGTATTCATGTAGTGTCAGCAAGTATTATTCTCATCATCAGAATATGGAAATAGTGGCAAAATATTTGCAGATCAGTTACCCTATTGTACAATAAAGTTACTTTATAAGCATGTTGTCATTGACAGATTAGATGAAAATGACCTCTGCAGTACATGTAAAGTGCAGCTGGCACAAAGATCAGTGTATCTGCTATCAAATAGTCCTTTCACTATAGAATGATATATGACATGGGTCTGTAATCATTTTAATACGTTTATACTTTAATCTTTACTGTTTATCCTTGTAGAAGAGAATATGGACAATTCTTTTGATTTATTTAGTTATTATTTATAATATCTATTAAATAAAAACAGGTCTAATCTTTCGATCTGGTCAGTATACTAATGTGTAATCATTTTATGGCTCTAATAAGTGACCCTAATATAGCAGCAACAGTGTTGTATGAAAACTACAATTGTATAGAAAACTTCTCTTACAAGAACCTAGCTATGCCCCTGGTCCAAGCACATGGCTTTTCCAAGTACTTAAAGGGGTATTCCCATGTACATAACCATTTTTAAATTTGTAGATAATTAAAAGTTAAACATTTTTGCAAATAGAATTAAACATTTTGCAGAGTTTTAAAGTTTTTCTCTAAATATCTTGTAGTCACAGTCTTGTTGTCGTGATCGGTTGCCAATGGATACGACCATGAATGCAGGACTTTTCTAAGGTCAGAAAATCAGCAAAGATTTCCTTATTGTGATTGTGATATCTTCTCCTACATGTAGTGTCCCTGTTAACCCAGCTACAATAAGAAAATCATGGCTGGGTTTTTCACAAGTCCCAGACCATATAAAGTTTCTGCATTTGTGGTCGTATCCATTGGCAACCGATCAAGACAACAGGCTATCAACCATTTAGATAGAATCTTAAAAAATCTGCAGAATTTTTAATTACTTATATTTGCAAAAATGTTTAACTTTTAACTATCTACAAATATAGATATGAATATGTTAATGGGAATACCCCTTTAAGACCTAAAATGACAGCATTACCTTCACTATTTGTTCCTCCCATACTGTATATCATGCTTTTAATGTACCTATTAAAATAAATTGATTTCCAATCATTTGTATGTATTTGCAGACTTCCTCTAAACGTACCATCCCTCATCTTTGTCTTTTTTCCCTTTTTGTATTTGTGATCTTATTTTATATTTACCTACTGCAAGATCAGGGCATTCTTTCTCAATTCTGAGCAACATGGCTCCTGACTACCACTTCTTAGAGAGTACTTTTCACCAGTCACCAATTCTTTCATCCTTTACATCCTTCAATAGGTGCTGCTTCTCTGATTCTGGGACAGTTAGGGTGAGTTCACACTTGTGCTGGCACTCCGTCCGCCGCGAATCCGACCTAAATGTTGGAAAACAGGATAGGGACTGGATAGGGAAAGATTTGCGACGCTTTGCTTAAAAACCCATTCACTTGAATGGGTTTTTAAAGCAATGCGTGGGTGTGCGCTTACACCCTCTGTGCTGCAAAGCCTTTTTTTTTCGTTGGAAACAAAGTCGGACATGCAGGACTTTGTGTCTGACGAGAAAAACGGCTTCGCAACATGTAAGGTTATGTAACCACGAGAAGCAGTCACTTTTATTTAAAAAAAAAACAAAACAAAATTATGTTTGTAAATATTTAGCATGTACATACCTTATATACTCTATTTTTTTTTATTAATATCTTATTAATAATGATCACTTCTTGTAGCCTGGTTTGTTATAAATGGCAATACACTCTCACACAGTGTACGGCTTTTGAACGTGCAGCATGTCAATTGGATATTCGCCCATAGTTTTCAACCTTTGCAGTGCAAGGGTTGAAAGTTGGGGCCAACCACCTGGGAATCAAGCTAGATGTTTTCAGATGTTTTTTTTGCCATGGGCAGGTCCTTTGTGGGATATCTGTGGTAGACATCCTACAACAGACTTGACACGTGGACACTTAGCTTTAAAATGCCCTCCTCCCAAAAAAAATCACTTGTGTAGATTCTGCTATCATAAATTTTGATTGATTGTGGGGTCTGACAACTAAATTATTTGTGTGGTTTGACATCTGGAGTCAGTCTCAATTAATTTTGTTGTAAGGATTCTAAGTTTATTTAGGGATCTGAATTTGCAAGTTCTAACATCAGGGTTCTGAATTAAAGGGGTTGTCCGGGATAAAAGCTAATTCCTACACTAATCTAAACATCCTCCCCCTGTCTACTTTCTAAATAACATAATTTATTGCAAAAGTACATTTTCCCATATCCCTGGGGTGGCCATGTGACCACCCCAGGGACATTGCTGATTATCCAGTGACGATCTGTTTCCATTTCTGGAAACGCAACTTCACTACTACTCCACTCCCATCCACTCCATTATACTTACCTCTCTTCCTTCCAGGCTTCCTCTTGTGGGACGGTTCCTCCCTCTTTTCTGACTGCCAATGCACGCATTAGTCCCAGCGCTGCTCTGTGTGCTGGAGTTGATAATCCACCTAGAGACAGGGAGGGGGTGTATGGGAGGGAGGGAGATAGGAAGGAGGGAGTGAGGTGAGAGTGAGCTAGTGTGGAAGCTATGTTGCAGGAAACTGAACCATGTAAACAAATGCAGAAGATGCCAGGATCTCCCAGAAACACCCAGAAATCACTCAAAACACAGCTAAAGGTATATGGGTTCATTTATTAACCCATTAATAGCACTAACACCTTTTTTTTTTTTTTTAAAGAAAAAACATTTTTTGCCTGGAAAACCCCTTTAATTTTGTTGTATAGGGCATGAAATTATTTTGGAGTATGAAGTCCAAATTAATTGTGGATTCTGATGTCTGGAATCTGAATAAATTTTACAGTATGAGGTCTGAATTAATTTTGTGGCCCCAACAGGGGTTCCCTTGTTTGACTGGATACATTTTTTATTTTTTTTTAGAGTTTTGCACAATAAAGTGCAAAACCAGAATTGCATATTCTTATTTGTTAAAAGAAAGTAATAACTCCCTGTATCATGTCACATTTAACTTCTTTATGACATTTGCTGTACATCAGCCTTAAAATTTGGCACCTACTGAGGAGCTGAGGGGACCCCAAAGCTATTTTACACTGCAGAGATCTCCCGACATTATGACACAACTCTGGTCATTGACAAATTTATTTTTCAGATGCTGAGGTAAAAACAAGTTTTGAAAAAAAAAAAGTGAAAAAATAAAATTGAAAACGTTTTAAAAAATTATTAATAATAAAGATTAAAAAAGACATAAGAAGTAAAATGTCAAATCACCATCTGTAAAAAAAAACATGTTAGGTATTCATCCCATATAGTGAATTATATAATGACAAGAAAAAAATCTAAATCCCAGAATTCCATAATTTTTTCGACATTTCCCCCCCAAAATTTTACAAAAGTAATTTTTTTTCCAGTTTAATCAAGTTTAACATTTTTAATAGGTAATAAAATATAATAACAACTATATAAATGTGGTATAGCTGTTATACTGTTACACTGAAATGCAAAATAACAGCTCAATTTTACTGCACAGTGAACGTGTTAAAAACAAAATCTGTAAAAACAAATGGTGCAAATTTTCATAGTTTTTCAAATTTTCATTCATAGTTGTTTTTCTGGCTTCTCAGTGCATTGTGTGAAATATTAAATTTTGTCTTTAGGAAGTACAATTCATCCTGCAAAAACAAGACAGTGTGAGCAAAAAATATATATATATAAATTATGGCTTTTGGAAGCTGGAGAGTCAAAAAAAAAGTGAAAATAAAAATGTGAAAATTGTGGGAAGGAGTAAAGCTGGATTCACACGACCGAGATGCAAAAAGGCATTGCCGTCTTGCAGCCGAGGGGCATCTGTTTTCATGGATACATGAAATACATTTCAGTGTATGGGGGGATCCGTGAAAACGCCCAAAAATAACCTATATTTTGACGGTTTGTGACAACGAACTGTCAAAATAACAGTCATGTAAATAGCCCCCATTCACTGACAGTGAAATTAAAAGGAGTCTATCATTGCAGAAATCGATTTTTTACTGACCCCACGTTGGAATAGCCTTTATAAAGGCTATTCTACTCCTTCCTTTATTTCTCTTCTGTTCCCTGCTGTTTTTGAATTGTACAGTTTTGATGCTCCCTCTGTGTGGGCGTTCCCCCTGTGCTCAGAGCACAGCTTCCTCATCCCTGCAATACCACCTCTCTCTTCTATTAATGACGCCCCCTGGTTCTTCTGCCATCCGTTTGGCTGCGTTAGCAGCCGATGTGCTCTTCTTCGGGATCAAAATCCCGCGCATGCGCTCTAGACTCTGCCAATATTCACTGTTGTGTGAATGTAGCCTTAACGTTTGTTCATTAAAGAGCTGCATAGCATTTTCACATGACAAAAAGTCACACAAAAGTTTTCTACAGCTGTGACTTGGCTATAAAAACACATTCAATTCATAAACATATTGCATGGAGACATAGTTGCATTGAAGTATGTGGTAAAAAAAAAAAAGAAGCTGCATGCAAATTCAACAGGTTTGGCATTTCTGTGACTGTCACATGTACATGTGTATGTTGCAATGCAACACTATAGAAATACACTGAAATTTTTGTTGTGCAACTCTGGTGTGATTGTTTTGTGACACATGTTGACATTTAGCTCCCACCTTACTTGTTGATATTTCCTAAATATTACTCCAGTTGAACTAATGTCATCTTCTTATTATCTTCTACTGTAAATGTAGTAGAAACTGTGACTTTTTTATATATCAGTTGTATATCAGCTGATTTTTATATGAAATAATACACTTTCAAAATTTGACATTTTTACAGGCTTCCCATTTTTGACACTCCTGAGTTGAAACATTCTGGACTTCAAAGTCTTGTTTACCAGAAATCACATGTCAGAAGCATTCAGACAGCAGACAGATCCAGCAGGTCTGATAGATGTCAAGGCCTGAGACTCAGAATGTCAGATCATTCAATAACGAAAGTTAAGAGGCAAGATCGTTGGTGTGTGATTCTCCTAATTTATGACAAGAAGTAAATTAGGCGCAAACTCCGGCATGGCAGGGATTATCAAGACCATGGAAAATGCCAGTCTTGATAAATCAGCCCCATAGAGTGCTGCAGAGTTTCTCATATCTCTGTTGTGTGCATGAGCGTTTACATGCACATATACACTAGTACACTACAGATATTTTAATACCTTTTTACCATTTTATTTGCTTAAAGACTTCCATTCAGCACTTTATGATCACAAATGAGTGCATTCTTCACAGCACTACACAATGGCATCATCATCTTGGCTCCATACAAATGCTTAAATAAATAGCAGACGAGTCTTGAAGTAGACTGTCCAAATGCGTAAGTGGAAATCAAAGGTTCATACAGGCTCTCCTGTCATCTAGGCAAGCTCCACTGATTTATTGTATGGTAGATTTATTTTAATAGGATTCAGCCCATGAATATCTAGTTATGATGTATCAAGGATTACATTCCTCAGGGGTATTATAGAGGTTTATGTGATGCTGCTCCATTCAGAATATATTGGAATGACCGAAAGAGTTAAGTGATGGCAGTGTTGGTTAACATTTACTACTTTGCAACTTTGATCACTTTGGATTATAAAAGGGTAACATGGATTCTGCACAGGTACTAAAGTTTTTAAGAATACCCTAGTAGAAGGAAGCGTTAGTGAAAGCTCTATTTTCCCATGTGAATTCTTACTTTTGATCATAATGTGTGATTCCCCTGCTTTCTCTTGTAGGTTTACATAGGTTGTAGGTTTTAAAATATTTGCCAGAATTTGCCTTACTCAACACATAGCAACAAAAGAAATTGCATTGTGTGACATCTTCAAATCTATTTAGTCCTTTTTCAGTGATAATTCTGTATGATGCTTTTATAGACAGGGCCATATTGAGGCTAAGGCTCCACGTAGCAAAATGGAGAAAAAAAAAACGTGGCGGAAACGCTTTGTGGTTCTTTCCACTGCATTTTTCATTGTGTTTTCACATTGTTTTCTTCTTTCTGCCCTTATTACACCTATACAGAAAACGCCAGCATTTCTGCAGGTATCATTGACATGCTGCGATTTTCAAAAACGCAAGTGTTTTAGAAAACGCAGCTTTCCTCTGCAGATTTTTTTCTGCCATGTGTGGATGGGATTAGCCAGAATCCCTTTCACTTTGCAGATACTGTAAAAAGTAGCGTTTTTTGCTGCAGAGTTTCTGCTGCGGCAAAAACGCTGCATTTTCGCAATGTGGGGCTTCAGCCTTACAGCTCGCGCTGCCATCAACCTGAAAAAAACTCTGTATGAACATATCCTTAAGGTAAAGACAAGGGCACACACTGCTGACATCAGATATAGATACTGTGTAAATGTCTTGAGAAGAGAACATTGTCCTGCATATGGAGAAACATGTAATAAGGGCAAAAGCAGAACCATCTTTGCCGAGTATGCAGGGAGAAAACAAATTCCAAAATATATATGACTGTACAGACCGAAAGCAGCAGCTCAAAAGGATCAGTAGTCCCGTCAGACTAATATTATCAGCTTTTATGAAGAGGTAAATTCTACATTTGGCTGTGGATGTAGTGTATCTGGACTATATCAGAGGTATTTGATACTGTACCATATCTCTTCAGACCCCAGAGTATAATAAGCAGAGGCCCAGGGGAAGTGAGGAAACATAACAAACCGTGTTACTCAACTCCCCTGTACCTCCGCTTATTATAAGTATATAAAGTATGATAACATTTTCGGTTCATACGTGTTCGGTCCGAGCAAAACACATATGAACCTAACCAAACCTCAAGGGTATTTGGGAAATGAATCTCATGAAGTTCGCCCAACAAATACTGACCTCCAGTAGATTCCCTTCTCAAACCCAGAGGAGAGAGGAGCAAGAACATGGGACTGTCTCTGTGGGTATAATCCCCAATAAAGTAAATGGCCTGAGTTCTGGTGAACATGAAAGAGACGTTTCTCTGTGGCTGTATGAGGGTGTGTTCACACGGAGGAATTTGCCGTGGATTTCGCCCCCGAATCCGGAGCAGATTCCTCCCGAATCCGCCTCCCATTGTTTTCAATGGGAGTCAGAGATAGCAGCAGGACGCGGAGAAAAGAAGCATCCTGCTCTTTCTTGCCACGGATTCCGCCCCGTGGTATCCGCAGTTCGAGGCGCACTCCTGATTAGGCCCATTCATCCGAGCCTAATCAGGAGCGGGATGCCACAACGGAATGCTGATGCACTGCATCGGCATCCCGTCGCGGCAGACCGCAGCGAAAATTCCTGGTCACCCTGACAGTAGTCTGTGACCAGAACATTTGCTCTATTATTGGTTCACCACATATAAACACCTCAGATGCTAGGCTGACTGTTATGTCAAGTGAAGCAATTGCTACTTCATTTATCTACAGCCCACAGAATATCTCGCAAGTTATGTGAGACGATTCATGTCACTTCTCTGTGGCTGCTGCTGAAAATGTTCCTTATTAACTTGTTTTAATGCTAGCTTATGTGGGATGGAAGAGGAAGTATGGTATACCCTCAGAAGATAAAGAAGTTACCAAAAGAAAATAAACAGGGTGCCTGGATGGAAAGGGCCATGCTATATGTAATTCCCTCTCAATCTCTAAATATTAGGAGAGGGTGTTAAGGAAATGACATTGTCATAAGGGTCTTATTTCTAACATGAAAGGCGTATTTGTCATGGTCAGACAGCCTGTGAGACCAGTGGCATAAGTACCACTGTAGCGACTGCCAGAGGTCCCGGGCCCCATTTACTGATCCCCGTTCCTGCTCACGGCCACCTCCACACACCCCTTCTGCCCTCCAGAGAGCACTGTGGTTCTCATATCACATCTCTGGGGCCGTGAGCAGTAGTGGGCATCAGTAAGTAAAGTCATGGGCCCATTGCAAGAGTATTTATTATATTATATTTCAGACCCCTGGGTATAATGATCGGAGGCCCAGGGGTGGTAAGCGAACATAAAAACCTTTGTTACTCACATCTCCGGCGCAACATAATACTGTGTGGAGGGGCCACTATGGGACATAATACTGTGCAGAGGCTGCTATGGAACATTATACTGTGTGCAGGGGCCAATATGGGACATAATACTGTGTGGAGGGACTGCTATGGAACATTATACTGTGTGGAGGGTCTGCTATAGAACATTATACTGTGTGGAGCATCTGCTATATGAAATTATACTGTGTGGAGGGGTTGCTATGGGACATTATACTGTGCACAGGAGCCATTATAGGACATCATACTGTGTGCAGGGGCTGCTATATGACATTATACTGTATGGAGGGGCCAGTATGGGACATTATACTATGTGCAGGGTCCACTTTGGGACATTATAATGTGTGTAAATGGGGCATTATACTGTGTGGGGGCCAGGTAAGGGGGCGCTATGCCATAGGAGGAGGCGACCCAAGTCAAAAGTTTGCTATGAGGCCCAGTCTGCGACTTATGCCCCTGCTGACTGCCCATTTTGTTTGACTGATTTTAAATTCTGCAGGCTATAGCTCTAGCCACTGGACCAGCAGCCGACCTCTTACCGGCGTTCTCTGATGCACCGGGCACACCCACCTTGGCGCCATGTCGCACCCTTCACAAGTAACGAACTGCTGCATGTATCCCGTCACAGATGGAACATTTGTGATGGAAATTACATGTGGTATAGAACCAGCAATGACCCTCTTTGTAGAGCCTACATGCCCCCGTAGAACAGGGGGCCATGGTGCCGATCTGCTGGCCAACTCCCGTGGCCCAACACAGAAAGGGCCAACTTCTGGGACATCATCATGTGTATCCAAATGTTCATTGCTTTTGTGGCCCAGCCCACTGATGTACTCCTTATCATAATGCCACCAAGCCGCACCGCCGTGCAATTTGTGGGTGCTATAAATAGTAGCTAGATACACAAACAATTAAGGAGTATGGCACATTATGTATGCCAGTATGCTGAAAGCCTGTACCCAATTTCCATAAGACTTTGTGCAATGGAAAGAACCGGAAGATAAAAGCTGTAGTGACGGTCGTCATGTCATAGGGTAGGCTGAGTCCACTCTGCCGAACTCCTCCAGCCCACCTCCCAGGCCGGACACTGACGAGGGGAGCCTACGTGGTACCTGATGGTGATGGTAGTTGTTGTAGGTGGTGTTTGGAAGGGCCTTGATAGTAAGAGCAGGAACGATTCAGGAGGATGTGGTGCAGTTGAACCAAACTGAAATTTTACTTTCAGAACTTAAAATTCACAACTTTTGCAGTTTCCCAATAGGGGTAATAGTTTCCACCTGGTTGGCTACTCAGGCTTGGGATGAGGGATGCAAAGGATATGATGGTGATGAGGTGCCTTTACTCCTCTCCAATTAAAGTAATCTGCCTCTCCCAGTGTTGAGATCTGGGAGCTGAACACAGTGAAGTCTCAGGGGCCCAAATACCTGGATGGCAAATGGGTCCTGGTTTACAGGTTCTAATGAAGCACAACTCCTATCCTCTGCCTTGGCACGCTCAAAGTATCTGTGGAATGGACAGTAGTATTTTCTCTGTGTCAGGGCTGTCTTTTGTGAATCGTAAGCACGAATAATCATCTCTCCCTCAGGGGCTGCAGAGAACACGTGTAGAGATCCGGTTTCAATGCCAGCACACACTAGACACTGCCTCTAACAGTCCTCTGGAGACTTAGAGTCTCCAAGTCCTGCCTAGTGGCCTGTGATTGGCAAGGGCTGTGCCAAGCCCTTTAAAACAGAGGGATAGCCAAGCAGAGAGAAATTACTATGGGGAATACTACAAATGGAAAGATGCAAACAGACATACAAGGATAAAACACCTAAAATAACATATATAAGGCCAGTGGCACATAACACAATAACATAAAATAAAGGACATAATATACAGTGTCCTCTGGGATGCTGCACTTGCGAACTTTGGTTTTCTATCGGACCCTTTATCAAAAGATCACTCCTTGTCGACCACCATGTGATCGATCAATAAGACCGACCAGATGTCTTTATATTCACCATTCGCAATGCACTCTTTTTAAATCCAACGACACGTGCGTACTTAAAGGCGCCATCCCACAGAGCATCAGATCCCTCCCCGTTAATGACAGAGGGCTGCGCACCTCCAAAAGTGTTTTCCAAACATCTGCTTGAGCATGGACACAAAATCGGTACCACCATTGGGAGAGGGTGCAGAAAAGGGTGTGGATAGGGCCGACCATGCGGGAAGGCAATTGTACTTACCATCCTGTCTGGTCCCTGTAGAAGACCTCGCCATAGAAGGTAGAACTGTAAGCTGTACCATGACCCAAGTGGGTCCGACTGGCGAAGCTTTTGCAGAAAATCTTGCCACTGAAAGTTGATCTCCTTCATGATCTAACGTTTCTGACCTGCCCAGCAGTCCTACGTCGAGATCTAACTGAGTCAGAGATTGTAGAAGACGGACTGTGCGGGGTACGATCACAATGTCTCCTGGATCGTACTTAATTATGTCACCTGCCATTGATGGTATCCATTATGGGTGCGACTCCATCTGTGCTGATGACACAGGTAATCACTATCTGTGGTTGAGAGCTCAGACGGAATCATTATCACTACCTCTTACAGGTGACCGCTTTGGCAATCCCTTAGCCATGAAGTACCCCTGGACATGCTTCCCACTGGACCCCCCGCTGCTGCTCCTGCCTGGTGAAACCCTCCTGCTTGGAGGCTGAGTCGGCAGTAGCACACTGCTATGGCCTTGAGATCCCTGCCAGGGCACCGAAGATGACCCCTACAGAAGACCCCCACTCCAAAACTTGGGTGCACTCGGAGGCAGGCCCTACCTGATGGACCACGCTGTTCCATGCTGTCTGTATGTTAGTCAACAAGGGTTGGACCTTGATTGTGATTGACTTACAACGTAATTGTAGAAAAGTGTATGAATTCTAAAATAAAATTCTTTAACCACTTCCATACCAGGCACATTTTCAAGTTTTTTGTATGTGTGGATTTGGAGGGCTATAACATTTTTATCATTTGTGTTATTCAACTAATTTCTGCATCTTTTTTCGGTGACATATAGGGTTTTATTTTTATGTTGTTTTTATTTTTGCATGTGTGTTAATTTTTTTTTTATATCCGGGAAAATATAAACAAAAGAGGAGGGAAAATGGGTCTGTTTTTCACTTTTCATCTTTTTTTTTTTATTTAATAACACAAAGTGCTACTAAAAAACTTTATAAAATAGTTTTTCCTCTCCGTTACGGTAATTTTTATTTTTTATGTTGTCGTCGGGGGGTGGGACTATAACCTGTAATAAGGGCATTTTATTGGCGTATTTTTTTTTTTTGGGGACATCTGATGACTTTTTTTTTGGGGGGAGGCTGATTTCCCCTGTAACTGGGGCTGGTACATTTAGCTCAGTTGCAGGAGGAATGCAGCCTCCTGCACGTTACTTACACATAACCATAGAGCTGATCTGGGTCCTGTAGGTCCCAGCAGCTCTAACAGATGTTGATCCCGGTGGATCACATAACCGCCGGGTCGGAGGGGAGCCGCAAGATGGCGGCGCCCATAGCGCTGTATACAGCGCACATTAAGCGCTGTATACACGGCGATCGGGATGGCAGGGGAGGTAATAAATCTTCCCTGCCTTCTCTATGGGAGCTCCGGCTGAAGTTACAGCTGGCTCCCCGTTTCAGCAGCTGCACGATTTTGTGGAGTTGCTGAATCTTTCCTGGACGTATATAGTCTATGGGGGGTACGGAAGCGGTTAAATCATATTTTTTGGTGTCTGAGTTCTATGTAAACCCTTAATGTAGCCTGAAATAACACTACTCTCATTCTACACATATATGAGTTTAGAGAAAATGCTGTAACACTAGGGATAGGCCATCACTGCTATGTCCTGAAAACAGTAATAGTTCTAGTTCTTCCAGTTTCTATCTAGGATTGTATCTTAAACCGTTGTTTCAAAACGGACTCGCACACTGCATAACGGACTACATTAATTTTTGTGTGGACAACACAGTACCCACAAAAGTGGTGAGGTGCTTCTCCAATAACAAACCATGGATTAACTCTGATATAAAAACACTACTTAAGGAGAAAAAGATGGCATTTAGGACAAGAGATAAGGAGGGGTTGAGGGAAGTACAAAAGGAGCTGAGGCATCAAATCAGGCAGGGAAAAGCCAGTTATAAGGAAAAAATGGAAAAGCAAATGGAAAGAAAAGACATAAGGGGGGTCTGGGAGGGGCTTAAGTCAATTTCGGGTCATAAACAGTCTGTCTGCCAGATTGAGGCAGATGTTAATTGGCTTAACGAACTAAACCTATTCTTCAACAGATTTGATCACACACCAGCTCCTCCCACCCCAGTATGTCCTTCAGCTCCCCCCACCACAATGACTTCACCCCATGCGGCTACTTCCCAACAGACCAGTAAATCCAGAAATCCATCTTTATCTGACCACAGTCTGACCTTCTCACGGGCCCAGGTGAGGAAGGGGATGAAAAAGATCAAGGCGAGGAAAGCCGCAGGGCCAGATGACATCAGTGCAAGGCTAATTAAGACTTGCGGGGACCAGCTGTGTGGTATAATTACATATATGTATAATATGAGCCTGAGGCAGGAAATAGTCCCTGAATTATGGAAATCTTCTTGTGTGGTACCAGTTCCAAAGAAACCTCACCCTATGGACCTCAACGACTACAGACCTGTAGCACTGACATCCCACCTGATGAAGATCTTAGAGAGATTGGTTCTCACACATCTCCGCCCTCTAGTGAGCCCCGTTATGGACCCTCTCCAGTTTGCTTATCGGCCGGGCATTGGGGTAGATGATGCCATCATCCACCTTCTGCACAGGGCTCTGTCTCACCTGGAGAAGCCAGGGAACACGGTGAGAATAATGTTCTTTGATTTCTCCAGTGCTTTTAACACCATACAGCCCAGGTTATTTAGGGACAAGCTGGGCCTTGCTGGAGTGGACCACCACCTCTCCAACTGGATCCTAGACTACCTCACAAATCGACCTCAATACGTGAGAGCACAAGACTGTGTGTCAGGTACCATGATCTGTAATACGGGGGCACCTCAGGGTACAGTTCTTGCCCCTTTCCTCTTCACACTGTACACTGCAGATCTTAGGTGCAACTCATCTAGCTGCTACCTACAGAAGTATTCTGACGACTCTGCAATAGTAGGCCTCATCACAGACAATGATGACAGGGAGTACAGAGAACTGAACCGGGTTTTTGTGGACTGGTGCCACCGGAACCACCTGAAGATTAACGCGAGGAAGACCAAGGAGATGGTGGTGGACTTCCGTAAAGGCAGATGTCCTCCTAAACCAGTGGACATCCTGGGGACGGGCATCGAGATTGTGAACACCTATAAGTACCTGGGTTTGCTCCTTAATAATAAACTGGACTGGGCAGATCATATGGAGGCCCTGTACAGGAAGGGCCACAGCAGGCTCTACCTGCTTAGGAAGCTGAGAGCCTTTGGAATCCGGGGGGCACTTCTTAGGACTTTCTTCAACTCAGTAGTGGCATCAGCCATCTTCTTTGGAGTGGCCTGCTGGGGGAGCAGTATATCAACCAGGGACAGAAATAAACTTGACAAGCTGATTAGAAGGGCCAGCACTGTCCTGGGGAGCCCACTGGACCCAGTGCAGGTGGTGGGTGACAAAAGGATACTGTCAGTGGTGAGCTCCATGCAGAAGAAGAAGTCCCATCCCATGCATGAGGCTGTGATCGCACTGGGCAGTACTGTCAGTGACCGACTGCTCCACCCTAGGTGTGAGAAGGAGCGCTATCGGAAGTCTTTCCTCCCCACCGCGGTTAGGCTGTACAACCAACACCGACCTAAGCGGAGATCATTACACACAGAGAACTGAAATATCTCTCTGCCTGTTAAATCATGAGTTTAAATCCCCCCCTCCTCTGCTACTTCCTTTCTGTCTGTCTGCTATCAATGTAATGCCTCTTACCTTAAAACATTCCTGTTGTATTTGTATTTGTATCTGCTTATCTTTGCTGCTGTAACACACTGAATTTCCCCATTGTGGGACTATTAAAGGACTATTATTATTATTTTTTTTTTTTTCATGAATGAATAGTACAGACGAAGAAACTTTATAATGTAACTTATCAGGACAAAAAATATGTCTTTCTTCACTTATCAGGCTTCTTTGCTATCCTCTCCTAATCTGCTCAATTCACTGTTCAGACCAATGAAGACTGGCTGCAGATCATAGAAGTCTATGGAGAAGGGAGGGGAGAGGAGCACAATGAATGACAAGCTGAAAGGCATGAATACAAAAATCCTGCTCCTGATAACAGAACCTAAAACTGCTGTATCAAAATTAAAGATGCACCGTGATTGTTTGATGTGGGCAACAAGGCCTGTTTGTCTGTTAGACCATTTTGATAAATAAGTCCCATTGACTATGGTCTATTTATTAACCCCCTTAAGCATACAGTCAAGAATAGGCATTAAGACTCCAGAAACTTTATCATATTTCAATCTCCACAGTGCACCCCCTCTCAAAGTCTGTCACCTGCATGTCTAGCAGCCAACAATCTCTCACCAAGATGTACACTAACCAAGAGTAGCTTCTGAGATACTTCTTACAGGGCAGCGGGAGAAGCATTTATACACCCTCTTGTGGCAAAGCCCAGTGTTTGAAAAGCAGGGTTGGAAAATCTGGTGTGTTCCTGGTATTCAGTGGTTATGGCATACAAATGAGGTCCAATGAAGGACAATCAGTGAGCCAGGGACAAGATCATGAATGCCCATGGCTCACTGATGCCAGTCACAGTGCCCAGGTTTACACACTCATCCTCCACAAAAGTCGCATGCCCATCCCTGCTATGCAGACTTGTTTAGTCCAAAAGTTTAGCTTGAGTCCAGGCCAACCTTCGCCGGCTCCACATTTCTGCTAGTTTTCAATAAATAATATATATTTTGTTATAGAAAGACGCTTATCCCTTTCACTGACTAGTCTGGAAAAAAGGTCCAGCTTCAGAAATATTCTCCCAGGACATATTTATCCTCAAAATACAAGAGCACCTATCTTTACTATCATACTATCACAATAATACCATCCACAATACCATACCATATCCACATAAATCTACCATACATTGCTCATTAATCAAAGTATACCCAGAAAATTTTTATTGGTAAGGCTACATGTATACAAAGATGTGTACAGGTGCATCTCAATAAATTAGGATATCTTTGAAACGTTCATTCATTTCAGTAATTCAGTAATACAATTCATAATCAGCGTCTTCCACAATTGGTCTGTTACTTATTAAGGAGCAGACAGAAACAGCAGAAGCATGAAAAACACAGCACATTAATGCCCCTCCTCTCTTGCTCCTAAAATACCCCATAAAGATCTGGGGAAATGTCACCCCTCATTACAGGTGCATTTCAATAAATTAGAATATCTTTGAAACGTTCATTCATTTCAGTAATTCAGTAATACAATTCATAATCAGCGTCTTCCATGATTGTGTGTCCTACTGAACCAGACTGAGGGACCATTTAAAGGCTTAGGAAACCTTGGCAGGTGACACACTGAATTTACAATACTGAGCATTTTTACAATATTAAAATTTTCTTAGATTTGGGTTTTCATTGCCTGTAATCCATAATCAACATTTACAGAAATAAAACACTTGAAATAGAACACTCTGTGTGTAAAGAATCAAGAAAATATAGGAGGTCACTTTTTTAATTTAATTACTGAAATAAATAAACATTTCTAAGATATTCTAATTTATTGAGATGCCCCTGTATATATGGGGTTGCTCGTGCTCCATGGACCTGCATGTGAGCCCCAGTGAGCCCTAGCCCGAAAACAGACAGGAATAGCACTGGAGTTTTACAACCTACATGGTAGCAAAACATGCTTGCTGCCACTTCATGTAAACTCTATCCTCTATAATTTATCTTGGCACTCCCCCTTCATGACTTCTTTCTCACACACTTTTTGTGCATGTTTTTTTCTTTTTTATAGGCTTGTAGAAAACATCAAGAATATCACGTTTTTTTAGATTTTGTTGTTATTGGGTGACTTTTTTTAAATACATTTTTCATGTGTTTTACTTTGTACAGACAGGCTTAGAAAAAAATGACCAAAAACACATCACAGACCTCAAAAAGGCAGCAAAAAAAAAAGAATACTAAATCTACCTGTGTTCAAAAACTTAAAGGGTACCTGAGTTTTCATGAAAAGTTGAAATATTTGCAAGGTCTTGCTGGTCAGTCTGTTCTACACATGTGGACAAAATTGATGGTACCCCTCGTTTAATGAAAGAAAAACCCACAATGGTCACAGAAATAACTTGAATCTGACAAAAGTAATAATATATAAAAATTCTATGAAAATGAACAAATGAAAGCCAGACATTGCTTTTCAACCATGCTTCAACAGAATTTTTTAAAAAAGAAAACTCATGAAACAGGCCTGGACAGAAATGATGGTTCCCTTAACTTAATATTGTGTTGCACATCCTTTTGAAGTAATCACTGAAATCAAACGATTCCTGTAACTGTCAATGAGACTTTTGCACCTCTCAACAGGTATTTTGGCCCACTCCTCATGAGCAAACTGCTCCAGTTGTCTCGGGTTTGAAGGACGCCTTTTCCTGACGGCATGTTTTAGCTCCTTCCAAAGATGCTCAATAGGATTTAGGTCAGGGCTCATAGAAGGCCACTTCAGAATAGTCCAATGTTTTCCTCTTAGCCATTCTTGGGTGTTTTTATCTGTGTGTTTTGGGTCATTATCTTGTTGCAAGACCCATGACCTGCGACTGAGACCAAGCTGTCTGACACTGGGCAGCACATTTCTCTCTTGAATCCCTTGATAGTCTTGAGATTTCATTGTACCCTGCACAAATTCAAGATACCCTGTGCCAGATGCAGCAAAGCATCCCCAGAACATAACACAGTCTTCTCCATGTTTCACAGTAGGGACAGTGTTCTTTTCGAGATATGCTTCATTTTTCCATCTATGAACATAGAGCTGATGTGCCTTGCCAAAAATTTTGATTTTTGTCTCATCTGTCCATAGGACATTCTCCCAGAAGCTTTGTGCCCTGTCAACATGTAGTTTGTCAAATTACTTTTGTCAGATTCAAGTTATTTCTGTGAACATTTTGGGTTTTTCTTTCATTAAACGAGGGGTACCAACAATTTTGTCCACGTGTGTATGACTGTGGTTCCCCCCACAGTACAATGTCCCCCTCCAGCTGCCCCGACAGTTCAATATCCCCCACCAGCTACCCCCACAGTTTAAAGTCCCCCTCTAGCTGCCCCCAATTTAATGTTGCCCACCAGCTGCCCTCAATTTAATGTTCCCCTCCAGCTGCCCCCACAGTTTAATTTTCCCCTCCAGCTGTCCTCACAGTTTAATGTCCCCCTAAAGTTGCCCCCACAATATAATGTGCCTCTCTAGGTACCAAACATAAAAAACACTAATACTCGCCTCTCCTCGCTCCCCTGCTGTTCTTCTCTGCTGTCTCTGGTCTAGAGGCATCAGGGAGCTGCGTGTGTGATGTAAGTGACGTCATTACATCATGCCTACTACTTCCGGAGCAAATACAGGGGCCGAATGGTGAAACAGAGAGCGGATGCTCCCTACTTCACCATTGTTATATTCAACTCGCCTGCGTTCAACCCAGACAGTGTGACAGCACCCAGAATTCGGGACTGTCCAGCAAAATCCGGGATGGTTGGGAGATATGTTAACTGCAGATGTGAACTATCACCCCATAAATATGGGAGAATGGTATAAGCAACTACCAGACCCCTCCACTCCCCTCCAAAGCCATCTCCCCCTTCTACCAGTGTTTTATATTCTCTGAAAGCAAAGGATAAAACATGTTAAAATCCAACCCCATACACATTAGATGGTCAGCCGGTCCTAGTGGATATTTATCTAAAATCTTAAAGGGGTGGTTCCAAGATAATATTATCCCTGATCAATTGGGTAGCAGAAAACGTCATAGGGGTCAGATGACTGAGACCCCCACCAATCCCTGAGAACAGAGGTCCCATTCTCCCATCCTCCTCATGGAGCAGCACTGCCACTCCATTACTTCTGTACCGGAGCACTGGAGATAGCTTTATTGATAGAGGATAATATCAAATCTTGGTATAAGACCTTTAAGACTAAGTTCACACATGTCAGATTTTGCATCTGAGCATATATCTCCTGCAGTCATGGCTCAGCCTGTATATGCTTCACATAATTAAATGACCTGTAGTAAGCAAAGGACAATTATTAACCTGCTTTGGACTGCAGGGACCACCTCCTATCTACCATAATACCTGTGACTCTCTAGACAGTGGCGTAAGTACCGCTGTAGCAGCTGCAATGGCTACCACAGGGCTCGCGACCTTATGGTGCTTATTGAGACCCTGCTGCTTTTTTTTTTTTTTTTTTAATAGGTTGTTACCTGCTGGAGTAATCCCAGCAGGTAATGGGTCCTATTTACTTACCGATCCCCGTTCCTGCTCACGGCCACCTCCGCTTCCCCTTCTGCTGTCCAGGGTGCATCTCATATCACATCACTAGGGCCTCCTGGAGCGAAGAAGGGAGGCGGCCATAAATAGGAACTGGGATCGATAAGTGAGGCTGCGGGTCCATGCCAAGAGTATTTGTTGAGCGAACTCCAACAAATTCTGCTATTATAATACTCTGGGTTCTCTTCAGACCCCCAAGTATAATGATCGTAGGCCCAGGGGATGTGATCGAACATAAAAACCAGTGTTGCTCACCTCTCCGGCGTGACTCCATTCTGTCTTCATTCTCTGTAGTGACGTTATGCACATCATGCAGGTTAAGGCGGCGTTGTGATGCATAATGACGCCTGCTGAACCTAAAATTTTTGCAATATTTCAAACAAACACTGTTGGGGCCACATTGGGATATCATACTATGTGGAGGGACCACAATGGGACATCATACTGTGTGGAGGGGCCACTATGGGACATCATACTGTGTGGAGGGGCCACTTTGGGACATAATACCGTGTGTAGGGGCCACTGTGGGACATTATACTGTATGGAGGCTTCTATGGAACATTATACTGTGTGCAGTGGCCGCTATGGGACATAATAGTGTGTGGAGGGGCCACAACACTGTGTGGAGGGGCCACTGTGGAACATAATACTGTGTGGAGGCTCTGCTATGAGACATTATACTGTGTGGAGGTCACTTTGGGTCATTGTTGTGTGTGTAAATGGGGCATTATACTGTTCCGGGGCCAGGAAAGAGGGAGCTATGTGGGGGGCAGGCCCAAGTCAAAAGTTTGCTATGGGGCCCAGTCTTTGCTAGTTATGCACCTGTGTGAGACCCTGCAGCTATAAGACCCTGCTCCTCTGATCTGTGACTGCAACTTGTAAGACAGACCATTTGCAGATCATACTTGTCTAGGCTGGGCAGACTATAAAATCTGAAGATATATGGTTTCACCTGATTTGACCATAAAAGAGGTATTTCTCTTAGTAAATGTGGCTCCTGTCTGTGACCAGAGTGTTTGCTTCACTATTAGTCATAATAACATATAAACACCTCAGGTGCTCGATTGAGCTAAGTCATATTATCTGTAAAGTGGATGACGCAATTTCTTCTTCATCTATTTACTGCCAACAGAATGTGAGCCTTGTGACAAGGATTCCTGCCCTACAGCTGTTAAACCTGTAGCAACAGTATAAAGAATTAAGAATGTCCAGAGTGGCTTTTTATACTCAGTACTATCTTCTGTTGTAGATGCAACAAGCAGTCCATGTACATGAAAGCTTTTATTAGGCTGGGTTTACACAGTGCTTTTATTGCTGAAGAGCTACATTACATTTGTAATTGCAGGAATGCTTTTATGGTACTTACTGACTCATACGGGTTCCCACTTTCCTCTCCATTCATATTGTACCGATTTTCTACCTTGTTTTTCGTTGGTTATTAACCTGAAAACAATTTATTTAATAAACTTTGATTAAACATACATTTTTAATTGCAGTAATGCATAGCCCATATAACTATGCATGTCACCTGTGTGGTCATGCCATTAAACTGAAAACCTCTGGTTTACTGACTGTTAGCCTACAAGTGAGATGCATAGTAACAAGTGCTAGGCATTACTGTAACTAAAAACTGCATGCAGTTCTTCAGGAAAAAAAAAGTGCCATGTAAACCCAACCTCAAATGCTAATTCCTAGCTTTGGCTGCAAAATTTGCAACAAAAAAGCTGCTTTTCTAGCAGTGGGGACTTGGCCTCAAACTGCTCTGTTCTCATTTGTGTGAAATTTACTAAGCAAACTATATCAGAGCTGCATCTTCTCATACCTTGGCAGTTTTGAAAGTGTCAAAGAGAGAGACTCAGCCAGGAGGAGTCTTATAATGTACTAAATATGTGGATAATTGCTGCAGATTACTAGTATACATGTGCTATATGTCAGCCATGAGGTGACATAGAAGAAACATGCTCTAACAGGTTTAGCACTTTGTGCCAAATCAATGTTACCATCTGCAGTACTGTAATAATTTGTAAAATTATTTTGTCCCAGTATGATGGATGCTATAAGTAATTCTCCACTAATGAGTAAAAGTATTTAAGGGAGATCTGCAGATGTCTTCTGGAATGGAATAGGTTACAACTGTTGATATGGCACTGCATGTATAGCAAAATACTTTATCAGTGCTGACCTCCTCGGTCTTAGAAATGAGCAAACCTCTCAATATTTGTTTCGGATGGTTTGGGACCTAGATTCATTTTGTGTTGAACAAGTTCGGTACGAACCAAAGTTTAAATTGGCTTAACACATAGTGTATAACATTGTCAGGGCTCCTAGGAACCTATCTATCCAATTTCTAGCTCTCTAAGGCTAAGGCCCATATTGCAGAAAGCAGTGTTTTTTGTTGCAGATTTTGCTGTGTTTTTTTGAGCCAAAGTCACGAGTGGCTTGAAAAGGAATGGAAAATATTAATGAAGGAAGCTCTTAGACATTTCCCTCCTGTTAAATCCATTCCTGACTCTGGCTCAGAAAACCGCAGCAAAATCTGCAACGAAATACGCTGCATTTCCGCAACGTGGGTTTGAAGGGTCTCGTCCTACCGAAGCCGCCTCCGGCACACCTGAGATCGCTTCATTTACCTCACACCCACCACCAGTGAGTGTTTTGGACTGATAGGATAATATAAAACGAGCTTTCTAAATTTTATATATTTATTAACCCCTAAACGGGTCGGCACTAGACACTTAACACATACAGAGAATACATGCAGTGATTAGCAAGCGAATACAAGTGGAAAACAACATGACATGGTGCACAAAATAAGAATGGGAATGAACAGAAGGAAAGGAAATATTACCAGCACAAGCCTGTGATTGGTTCTCTGGGCTCCGGATGTCGAGCTCATGGTGCGTACTTAAAAGCAGAACAAAAGTATGCGTCCAGGCATGCTATTCCAGTGGCAGCACCCCCTAGATTTGGGCAATGCTATCTGGGTGGCTTTCAGCAGAACAAAAGACAATTTCCAGAACAAGTAGATAGTCTGTTTCTCTGAGCCCATGTGGTAGGCTTCAGGGTTCTTTCTTAAGCAAGTTACAGAGCATGTGTTTCCTACATGCTGTCCAGAACACAGAGTCTCAGGCCTCACTGCTAGGCCGCATGGTAGACCACATGGTTGAAGTCTACACCATGACCTCCTCTCCCACCTCCTTCAGCAACAAAAGCAATAAGACAAAAGACACCCCTCTTCCTCAGAACTTTTAACTAAAAAGGTCCCCTCCCTAAGTGATGTCACCAGGAGGAGCCCCGCCCTCCTTTCTAAATCTCTCAATCATATTTTCGTTATATTTCCCAATGAATGTAGAGTCGGGAAGAGGTAAGATAGGGTTCGTGGCGAGATCCCCACTGTGTAGATGGCACTCTAATGGCACTCTAATCCCTTTTGGGTAAGGAGATCAGTGTCTGGACCTTTTCCGGACTTTGAACCGTAACATGTGTGACCTTAAAATGTGCACCTTGACTGGGCACATCTGGGGAATTTATGGGGGTGACTGTAAGAGGTTCCCCAGGGCAGATATTGCCATAAAACCATAATCCCTTTGATGTGTAGCTGGCTCCAACTTGTCTATGGGTTCCACCTCTCTGCAGGGAACCCCTGTGGAGATGATTAGTGTGACAAGGGTATGCTAATTGGGCTATATACATTGGACTACACAGGGTCTGGGCAAAAAGTAGCCCGACCCCCTCCTCCTGTAACCAAATGGCTGATAACAGACCAGAACCACACAATATGAGCGAGCAGTAGTACCAGAAATACATATCTGGGGCTCTTATCATCACAGTGGGGCCTTAGCCTAAGGAAAACACAGCTGCAGTCATGTCAAAGTGAAATTGGAAAAACGGATGGTGAGCAGTGGATACAAACTCCGAATTCAACCATCCACTGCACTACCTTTTTTAACATTTTGGGGGAAAGGTGTTTATTGATGTTTTTTTAGACACACATGGCGGTTATATTGCAAAAAGCAACAGTAATTTTTTTCCATGGTAGCAGTGGACAGTTTCGTCGTTCTAGGTGTTACAACGCCACCGGCAGCATGAACACCCGAACTCTGACAAATTCTCTGACTTCTAAGTTTCTCCAGCTTTATTGCAAGCTTTGCTGCTGTCAGTGAAGTGTATTGCCTAAGGAAATGGAAAAATTGCTTTGTATCATGCAGTGTGAATAACACATCCTTCCCCTACTTCCACCATCACTGAAATTCCTCGTGTTCCAGCACACAGCATTTTATATGTAAATTACATAATTTCACAGCATAATACATGTGCGGCAGTCATTTTAGTTAGTCGGAAATGAATTGCCATTTATTAGGTATTGTTAAAACTTGAACAATTTGGAATTATTTCTACTCATTGTTTAATATTACTCCATTGCCTCTCTCATCTCCTTTTACCTTCACATTGGATAAGTTATTTTGTGACTGGTTCTTTACATGCTAATTTTATCTGGCAATCCTTTTAAAGGTAGTTCATGCTTATAATATAATTCAGAGCCTTATAAATCTAAGGTTCCCACTTGACCTATTAGTTCTATAGGTGTCTTAGATCAGTGAGGGCACTTAACCCTCCTTAATGCAGGATGCACCTTGCTTTAGTGTTATAGCCAGGAGCGTAAATACCGGGGTAGCAGCGGTAGGGGATGCCACAGGGCCCAGAACATTATGGGGCCCGGAGCCCTGTGGCAGCCGCTACCTCGAACCCCACAAATACTGCTATCATTATACTCCGGGTTTTTTAGACCCCGGAGTATAATGATCGGGGGGCCCAGGGGAGGTGAGGGAACATAAAAAACACTGTAACTCACCTTACCTACACTCCGCAGGATTCGGGCCTGTTTGGTGATGTCCCAGACGTCAGCCGACGTCATTATGCGTTGCGACGCCAGCCTGACTCACGCGAGATCCATTCCAACATTGAAGATGGCCAAAGTAGTGCACCGAAGTGCAGCGGAGCCAGGGAGAGGTAAGTAGCATTGTTTTTTATGTTTGTATCCTCCCCTGGGTTTCCGATCATTATACTCTGGGATCTGTTTCGGGGGAACCCATGTCAAATGTTGACCTTGGGGCCCAGCCATTCCTAGTTACGCCACTGGTTATAGCCACTGACTAAATGGAAACAATTGAGAGTTTTATATTACCCTCTTTATTATAGGACTGAAGATGTATAATGTGACATCAGTTTCTTTTCCCACATGATTATATTTTTTGAGGATCTCCACTAGAACATCCATAAAAAAATGTATGGCAAGATATAAAGTTAACTTCATAACCTAATGTAAAGTGGTTGGCTTCTCTAACTTACAGGATAAAATATCTAAACTACTCCTCTTTTTATTAAATCTGCAATTTTCCCTAGTTTCAGAGACATTGGCCAACTGCTCTGGAAAATATATATCTATGCTACAGATAACAAATTTACAGTGATAAAGTATACCCTGTATAGTTATGTTCCTATAAACCTCTCAGTACCACTCTTGGTGGTCTGATCTTATCCCAGGGAAATTTGTAGTCAGGAGGGTATACAGTATGTTGATTTTGATGACCATCTGCCTTTACTCTTATTTCACTTATTTCAGTGTTTGATATTCGCCATTGTATTACTGGTTCTAGTAAATGACATACACTGTAGTATTACTCTATGTATAACTGGTCCTGACTCTGGTAGATAATACCACTTGTGGCTTTTCAGACTTGACTAACCTAGAGTGCAATGAACAAGTATTACACAGAAAACATTTGTAGCATCACAATTGTGAGAAATCTATCATAAACTGTATGTTGCATGCCATATTACAGTATATATTCCTTGCTTGTGCATCAGTGCATCTCTGTCTGCTGGGAGGTTCTGTATTATTTGTTGCTTGGTTTTCAGAATCTAATTTTCCTTAATATATTCCTCTTAGTAAAAGATTTGATAGCAAAAGCTAACCCCCCCCAAACAATCTTAGTTGTGGGAATAACCCCAAGTGTTATGTTTTCTGGATTATTATTATTATATCATTTGAAAGCAGTAAGGTATTATTGTCAAGTTTCTTGCTCATGATATACAGTACGACCACGATTAGTACTGTCCATATTTTAAGTGTAATTGAAAGTATATACAATTTTGGGGATGACGATGGTCTATTACTGTAAAACGTACATCCCAGTAAGCTTGCATAGTTTAGTATGGAATTACTGCAATAGGCTAAAACCCCACATAGCTTAGTATGGAATTACTGAATTAGGCTAAGACCCCACATTGTGGAAATGCAGCATTTTTTTGTTGCAGATTTTGCTGTGGCTTTTTTACTCAAAGTCAGGGGTGAATTTAACAGAATGGAAATATATAAGTGCTTCCTTTATATTTTCCATAGCTTTTCAAGCCACTCCTGACCTCAAAAAACCGCAGCAAAATCTACAACAAAAAATACTGCATTCCGCAACGTGGGGCCTTAGCCTTATGGTGTCTCCAATTCATGTCTTTACAACCAGGGGTGTGCTATTCTACCCATCAGCTGCTGCTAGGTGGCTGTTCCCTGAAGAGAAAGCCTAAGGCCCCACGTTGCGGAAATGCAGCGTTTCTTGTTGCAGATTTTGCTGCAGTGTTTTGAGTCAAAGTCAGGATTGGCTTGAAAAAGGAATGGAAAATATAATGGAAGCTCTTAGAAGTTTCCCTTCTGTTATATCCGCTCTTGACTTTGGCTCAAAAAACTGCAGCAAAATCTTCAGCACTGCGTTTCTGTTTTTATGCAATGTGGATATAACTAATGACTTCTGTATATGTTATTTATGAGGAACAAAGGCACATAGAACCACAAAGATCCTCAAATGTAGGACAAAGAAAAGCTTAACAAACAAAATGTATTTTGGTTAATGCTTTGTCTATTTTTGTCACATTGCAAGCACCCATTTGCTGACTGTGGATAGTCCTTGTATACAACTTTACATAGACATAAAATTGTAATTTAAAATGAGACTGAGCTTGCTCACCAGCAAATTGACCTTTATGGAAGTTAAGATAGTTTCGACCCTTTCCAGTGTTTAACAAATATATCTGGTGAATGGACAAGCCATCACCTCCATTCAAGACTCATCTGACACATAGTAATGCATTCAGTCAATTTTCAGATGGAATTTAGGAAGTAGCTGTACCTAAAGATCATAGATTCCTGCAAACTCTTCTGTATCCAGTCATATCGGATAAAGTACATGAATATATACTGTATATATGTACATCATACAGTATATTAGACAACATATATGTCTCTACCAATATTGCAGATAGCCAGCTTTCTATCCTTCTGAATGGCAAAATTGCAATATATTATGCATAAAACCCTCTTTTGCATGAATGGTGCTCAGTGAGTTTGTGGGAAAGAGATGAAAGTTTTTGTAACATAAAATGGGAAATCAATTGTTCAAAGCCCTGATGTCAGAAGTCACTGTTGGGAGCAGTAGTTTCTCCAACAGGTTGGGTGTCATAGGATATCACCTTTACATTATGCTGTTCCTGATGCATGACAATGGCCCTGGTCTTAGATCAGGTCAGCAGAAGAGAGGATGCTCAGTCAGACTGGTGTAAAGTACCTTGAGCTTTCGCTGCTTTTCTGCACAGTTTAAACAATAAACCCTCCCTGTTCCCTCTTCTTGCTCATTCATGCTACTTGCGTCTTCTGCAGAGTTACGCTAGGTTCACATCTGTGGCGGGTGTCAGTCCAGCACAGATCCGTCAGAAATCATTGGATGAAAAAGTCTTGCAAGCCTGACTTTTTCATCTGGCGTTTTAGTTAAAAATGTCGAACATCCAACAGACCCGATTATAATTTGAATATTTGTGGTCCGATTTGCTGTTCTTCTTCTCCAAGGGACCATAAGAATGGAAAAATAGCGTAGATGTTAATCTAGCCTTACTGACACTGGTTATAGTAGTATAATATTGTACCGTGTTAGCCATTGAAAGTAGTGGAAGAGTGAAGTAATCAAACGATACCTTTTAGAGGCTAACTGAGTATATTTGATGGTAAGCTTTCGGGAGTACCTGATGACTTTCGGTATTGCCTGATTACGTCACTCTGACACTGGTTATAACACGGAGAGGCAGTGCTTCCTCTGCGAGGTTTAAATACAGGCACTTATTGCTACAGAGGAGAACTGCTCCCTCCTGGTAAAAATGCCAGCTAAAAAGAAAATCACTGTAATACTGGATACTAGCAGCTAGCATCTGTACCCCAAAGGGGCTGCCCTAGTGGACCTTTAGTTATTTTTGCTGTTCTTACCAGTGGGTTGAATTTTGTATGCTGCTCCACTTGCAGTCTCTCCTGTACCTTAAACTTGCATCTTGCATTAGACTACTCTTTGGAAAGATCTATATAACTTGTGTATGTATCATTACTAAATGATATTGTTCATGTATCTATCATTAGTGAATATAGTAATTTCATTAGTGTATCTATCATCAGTTTTTTTTTCCATTGGTATGTGCCTATACAAGTAATGTCAGGGGGGGGGGGATAAAGGTGAAAATGTTTCTTCCTGCCATGAAGACTAGATATACTGCCAAGGTTTATTGCTTTACAACTTCTTGGGTAGTCAGTGTAACAATTGGGGGTAGTTTACCATCAAAGGTAGCAGCTTCCTGGACTTAACAGAAGTGTTTGTGGTGCTGGGCGTCAAATTATCAGCATATCAGGTAACGGCAATCCAAAAGAAATGGCTTTATTCAGCTTGTAAATGGTAACAGAAACAAAAATAACAAAACAGCCTAGCCCACACAGAGGGCAATATCTCACTTCTTGAACCCTGACTAACTTCTGATGCTTTACTGAGGATTCTTCTCAGCAGTCTGGCTCACACTGAGCTTAACCAAGTCCCTTCTGGAATCCAGTCCTCTTGGGACAGACCACCTGTCCGTCTCCTACTACTCTATGTAGCCTGCAATAGAAATGCCGTTTTGTTGCAATGCATTATCATTGTAATGCATTGCATTAATGATCAGAACCCCTGGGGTTTAAGACCCCTAGGGGGTCTAATAAATGCAAAAAAAATATATATATAAAAAATAAAAAAATATTAAAAGTTCAAATCACCCCCCCTTTCCCTAGAACACATATAAAAGTAGTTAAATACTGTGAAACACATACACATCAGGTATCCCTGTGTCTGAAAATGCCCAGTCTACAAATCTATAAAAATATTTTTCCCGTACGGTAAACGCTGTAGCGGGAAAAAAATCAAAAGTGCCAAACTGCCGTTTTTTCACTGTTTTGCCTCTGATAAAAATTTGAATAAAAAGTGATCAAAGCAATAGCAATTCCCCAAAATGGTATAACTAAAAAGTACACCTGGTCCCGCAAAAAAGACGCCCTATACATCTCAGTACATGGAAGTATAAAAAAGTTATGGGTGTCTGAATATGGTGACTTTTAGAAAAAAAATTTTTTTGCACAGTTTTGGATTTTTAAGGGGTTAAAATGTAAATAAAACAATATAAATTTGCTATCCCCAGAATTGTACCAAAACATAGAATACAGGTGACATGTCATTTTGGATGCACAGTGAACGCCATAAAAACAAAGCCCGTAAGAAATCCATCCCATTCTGAATTTTTTTCCAGCTTCCCAGTACAGTACATTGTACAGAATAACTAATGGCAGCATCATGAAGAAAAATTTGTCCTGTAAACATTAAGACCTCATATGGCTCTGAGAGCGGAAAAATAAAAGGGTTATGGGGTTTGGAAGAGGGGGAGTCAAAAACAAAAACTGAAAATCGAAAAATTCCTCCAGCAGGAAGGGGTTAAAAAACTGTTTTGATTGTCTTATCATCTCTTGTTTTTTTCATATATAGCACTGAGCCCCGTGGTTTTTAAATAATTAAATTTAATGGTACTTTGTGTGTGCTCTATGAAGCTATTACCTTTTTGAAGTGTGTTTGTGTCTGTTAGAGAGACACGTGCATATAAGAGTGAGGTTTCTGATGAGCCTAGCAAGTCAGTAGTGGTGGCGGCATATATTTGGGGTGTGAGGACTGTGTTAGAGTACAATTTACACTCAGTTTGCAGCCTGAGTAAAAGGTGAGTGCAAGATTGAGTGAGTGGAGTGAATTGATCCCTGAATTTCCCACCCACATCGCGTGCTATGACGGTCTGTATGTGACACTATTGTCTTCAGTTTAATAAAAATTATTATTTACTTAAAATAGATAGCATGCAGCTGGATTATTCTTACCCTTCTGTGTCTATATCGGTTGTTCGAGATCAACATTGGCAAAGTCCATTTTTGATCCTTTCTTTCAGATCAGACCTGTGGAATCCCATTACAAAACCAAGAATCCAAGTTGCTCTTACTGAATCCAAGAATTTGTTTGTCATGTGGTTGAGGAGTCAAGTTATGGCCCCCCTAAAACTATAATATGGTTTTCTACACTATAATGTTTACATTACTTTTAATATCTGGGTTATATTTTTCATAAATAAGGGCATGTTGGCAATTGGATGGATGCCACAATCCTGGCAACTGAATACCCAGTTAAATGCTGGAAAACAATTGAGATTAACTATGAGAATGGGTCCCTGAAAATTATCCACCGCTGCCTATGGAAAAGGGTGGCTGTTTATTTGGTCTCCTGACTATTATTTGCACCTAACATCAAGGGTATCCCTCCAGTATGTACTGGGGGAATCTTCGACACCATGGTCTCTTTTGTGCATCCTCCTCAACACTTTTCCAACATATTACCTGTGGGAGGTTTTGGCAGAAAGGACGCAACTACTGTGACCAGACCTTGACAAAAAGCCATTTGCCATCTTGGGGCCTAACTCCTACCAAACCATAAGCTCCATCTGTCAGCCATTTCCCATCGGGCCCTGGGACAATGCATACATTCCATAATAGAGCAATTACAGAGAGCCAAATTAGCATCATGGAATAATAGCAAGGTTTATCACGTGTGTGAACCCAGAGGGCGCTATTGAGCGACCCAGGGCCAGGCCTGAAAAGGCCCTCAGCCACACCTATGGGTGGGGCGTAACTCCAAAGGGAGTGGATACAGCGGCAGAGCTGCTGTTGTGTCCTGCAGGAAGTCGTGGACCTAGCTAAAGACAGACAAGGCGGTCTGTTCCCAGAGGGCTGGGGTCCAGAGAAGACTTACTGAGCCAAGCTGCTTGTTGCCCCAGAGATCAGTCAGGGAGCAAGCCGTAAGTTAGGGCCTGTGTGTGGCCTAGGTCATTTGTTGTTTTGTGTATGTTTCCTAAGCTGAATAAAAGCCATTTTGTTTTAAATTGGCACCCTCTGAATACTGTCTCTCTGGCGCCCAGTACCACAACCACTGCTGTCGGCACCAGGAGTCTGCTGCCATTGAGACTAATCCCCCAAATTGTCACATATGATGCTATAGATTCGGGCATAAAGAGATCCACGCAAGTCCTGGAAGACAAGTGGTTGGTGACTGCAGTACTGCTAAGTGTGCATTGTGGCCTACAGCTGGAAGAAATCTGTGATTTCAACTGAGAAATCCAGGAAGGGGTGAGTGGAAATGCAAAATAATAAATTGTGTGCAAAAACTGGTGAAAATAAAACTCTGGAAGAGGAATCCAGGGAATGGACTTTGTGTATACTGTGGCTCAGAAGTCTGTAAAGTGCTTGCTGATGGCAAGAAAGTAAGCAATGTGTGTAGAAGCTGGATATAGCTGGATAACAGTCTATGTGAAAGGCTATGGTGCCATGTTGGTGTTTACTGTGGAAGACAGAAGAAAATGCTGGTTGTTGTAGTGCCACATAAGTTAACTGTTTGAATACATGTGACTGCAGAAGATAGCAAAAAAAAAAAAGTTGCTGCTGGTTGAACCCAAGGTTGCTGTGGAATATTGTGTAATCTTGTTAGTAAACCATGGGCAAGAAAAAGAGAATTTCAGCTTGTAAAAAAGCAGAGAAGTTATGCACAGGTTTATTAGTGCAGCAGTCTGAATGCAGAAAGACACAAAACCCGGAACAGATCATGTGGAATGCAAGTAAAGATAAAGGGTTGCATGACGGTGACTTAGTTTTTCTGAAGCACCTCTGTTCTATGATTGAATATGTCCCTGCAGACTGTGTGCCTCATACTGGAGTGCATGAAAGCGCCAAAGATGAAAATATTATGGTGTAGCAGCTTCAAGATGAGATTAAAACCATCAGATTCATTTATGAGGATGAAATATCTGATTGGAAATGGCAACTTGAGGTATCAGAAAAAGAGAACCTTAAGTTAAAGAAAGAGCTTGAGACTATAAAGAGTTCATATCCTAGTCATTGTGAAAATGTGGTCCTGGGACTGTGGACTGGACTGTGGAATGGACTGTGTCACTAAGAAGGAGTTTGCAGAAATGAAATGTGCTCTATCTAATAAAGTTATAGAGAGTGTATAGCAAAAGCAAGTGCTTGAGAAGCAATTGCAGGATTTAAAGGAGCAGCATGTTCAAGACTCCATTGCCAAAGAGAGTGTCATTGAAAAATTAAGAGATGACCTTGAAACTGCTAAACGTGAGAGAAGTGAATTTTTGCAGTGTCAGTCAGAATGTCTGGATGACCAAGTCAGGAAGTGTGAAAAACTTTCGGCTGCATTAACTGACAAAGAAAATGAAATTGCAGAGCTGAGGAAGTATGTGTCTGACCAAGAGAGTGATTTAGAATCTGTGGTGCAGACATTGCAGTCAGAGCAAAACTTGCATGAACTAAAGCAGGTTCGCCTAAATAGTGAAGTCAATGAATGACCGAGCAGAGCTGGAGTTCTGGAACAAAGAGAAATGGAACTCAAAGCTAGAATATGTAGCCTGGAGAGGGCGCTGTCAGGATCTTGTGAAGATAAAGAGAAATTGTCTGTTTTGGTGCAAAATAAAGACAAAGAATTGATGGAGATGATGTCTGTCCATGCTCAGAAAGTGCAAACCTTACAGGAGAGTCACAAAAAAGTAGAGACTCAACTTCAAGAGCTGCAACTAAAAGTCACAGAAGGAGACAGGTTTCGAGCAGAGCTGCTAGACAAGGCAAACGGACTGCAGGTGGAATTGAATAATGTCACAGGGCTTCTTTCTCAAGCAGACAGCAAGTTTATCAAACTTTCCAAAGATTTTTCTACACTAGAATCTCAGCTTCAGAACACTCAGGAACTTTTGCAAGAAGAAACTCGTCAGATGCTTGACCTTAGTACAAAACTAAAACAAATGGAAGATGAGAAAAATGGTTTCCTTGAGCAACTAGAGGAAGAGGAGGAAGCAAAAAGAGATTTGACAAAGCAGATTTGAACACTGCAGGCTCAGGCGACTGATATGAAGAAAAAAATGGAGGATAGTATTGGGTCCTTGGACTCTGTTGAAGAACTAAAGGAAAAATTGCAAAAGGAGCTAGAAGCTACAAATCAACAGTTTGAAGAGAAGGCTGCTGCTTATGACAAACTCGAGAAGACGAAAATTAGACTTCAGCAGGAACTAGAAGATATAGGTGTAGTACTTGATTATCAACGTCGGATTGTGTCAAATTTGGAAAAGAAGCAGAAAAAGTTTGATCAGCTGCTTGGTGAAGAGAAGACTCTTTCTGCTAGATATGCAGAAGAACGTGACTGTGCTGAAGCAGAGGCTCGGGAAAAGAGATCAAAGCTCTTGCCTTGGCTCGCTCCCTAGAAGAGGCCCTTGAATTGAAGGCCGAGTTAGAGAGGCTCAACAAGCAACTCGGCACTGAAATGGAGGATTTGGTTAGCTCCAAGGATGAAGTTGAGAAAAACCTGGAATCTGTGCAGATATTGTATGAGAACAAATCTAATGCTTATGACAAGCTGGAAAAGGCCAAGAGAGAATTGGACCTCCAGATAGAAGACATGAGGATTCAGTTTGAGGAAAAAAATGTCTGATTTATCTGCTCAGATTATAGATCTAAAAGTGCTTGCTGCTCAACTAAAACTGCAAGTAGACAAACAGGAGGAAATTGTACGCATCAAGGAACAGCTGGAGTTTCAGATGGATCAAGTGAAGTGTGAGTCAGAAATAAAGTTGGAAGAGCACATTTTTCAGATTGAACAGTTAAAAACCGAAGTTGAATCTAAAAGAGAAGAATTGGATCGATTGCAGCAGTCTTTATCCAATACTGAACAGTCGGCATCTGCACTATCTTCAAAGCTGGCAGCAGTAAAAGTTGAGAAGGACTCGCTGCAGAGCCTGTTAACCTCTAAAGAATCAGAGCTGTTATCCATGAAAAACGTGACTCAAGAGAGAGAGTCTTTATTCAACCAAGAGCAAGATAAGAGAGCTACTGAGATTCAGGACTTGAATGAAAGACTTGACAAAAAGTCTGCAGATGAGCAGAAGCCTTATCAGAAGATGTTGGAGGATCAGTTCAATATAATTCAGGGAACAGTGAGGGAAGCAGAAAATATCATCCAGGATGCTGACCTGACAAATGTTAGAAGAACACTGCAGAATATCCTAGAATTAGGAGACATTGTGGATAAAGAGATGACATCTACATCTGCTGCCATAGAAAATGCAGTGCAAAAGATTGAGGAAGATCTGCAAGTTGCAATAGTAAAAACTGAGATGGAGGCTGTGCAGAAAAATGTGGCAATGAAGAAAGTTCTGGAGCTGGAATCAGAGATTTGTGTGCTCCAGAAGGCGTTAGAATTGGAGAAAGCTGCCAGCATAGAGGCAGAGAAAGCAGAGCCATTAAGGCAGCCAGAACATGTAACCAAAAAGCATCTGGGTACTGACAGTAAAAACTGTGATGTTGGAAACTTGGTATCCCAGTCCTCCGGTGTTAGCACAGAGAATGAAAATAACTTGGAGAATGTTGAGATGACGATGTCACCAGCTCCTGTACTGTCAGAAAGGGGTTTTCAGGAAAATTCTTGCAATCTATCACAGTACCACAACATGCCTTCAGGAAATTATGTGTATGAGGAGGAGGTAAGACTAGAGTGTGGAAGTGGTTCTCCGGCTGCCGTACAGATGTGGAAGTATTATAAAGAAACCATTCCAATATATGATGTGGCAGTTGTTAAAGACATACCAGAAAATGTAGTTCAGCGTGAGCTATTTTGTGAGGGTGTACTGTATGGTCCTCGTGCAGAAGAAGAAGATATTGCAGTACAGAGCTTGTGTATCTCAAACAAAGAGGAGAGCAAGCAGCCTATGTCTCCTAAACTTCTAAGCCTTGATGGTGATGGCAAAGTTTGCTTTGAGATGAAGGTTATGGAAAAAGTACCCGTGAAACAGTTATACTCTAAAGACATTGATGTGCATGAAGTACGTGTTAGTTGGTCTCTGAGCTCCTGTGGATTCATGCTAGGTGAAGATGAAGATTCTTATGGCTATTTACTAAAGGGACCAAAGTCATGCAATGGGATGGCTGAAGACTATGGCGAGAAATGTGATGAAAATGACGTGATCCCCTGTATGGCGAATTGTGAAGGTGATGAAGTAGAACTTGCCTTTGCACAGAATGGCCAGGATCTTGGCATAGCATTTAAAGTGCTGAAAAAACGGAAAACTCAACTGAGCGGAATTTGGAAGAAGAGACCGCCAGATTGGGACATCTGGAGAGACACTGGACAAGTGTACAGGATTGAAGAGGGACGTCGACATACTATGCCTTGTCCCATTGTAGCTCACCCCATGGGTAGTGAGCTGAGGGGGAGGGTATGTGAGTGTGTGAACCCAGAGGGCGCTATTGAGCGACCCAGGGCCAGGCCTGAAAAGGCCCTCAGCCACACCTATGGGTGGGGCATAACTCCAAAGGGAGTGGATACAGCGGCAGAGCTGCTGTCATGTCCTGCAGGAAGTCGTGGACCTAGCCAAAGACAGACAAGGCGGTCTGTTCCCAGAGGGCTGGGGTCCAGAGAAGACTTACTGAGCCAAGCTGCTTGTTGCCCCAGAGATCAGTCAGGGAGCAAGCCGTGAGTTAGGGCCTGTGTGTGGCCTAGGTCATTTGTTGTTTTGTGTATGTTTCCTAAGCTGAATAAAAGCCATTTTGTTTTAAATTGGCACCGTCTGAACGCTGTCTCTCCAGCGCCCAGTACCACAACCACTGCTGTCGGGACCAGGAGTCTGCCGCCATTGAGACTAATCCCCCCAAATTGTCACACACGTTTCTGCAAAGTATCCTAAAATAAGGAATACATCCATTTAACTATTAACTTAACTTTTTTATAGTACATAAAATAGGCAAAATGTCAAAGATATATGTTAAATATGATGACATATGGATATGAAACAACATGACCTACTGTACTTTTGTGCTTATTACTGTAATATCTCTTCCTCTTATTCTTGATATAAAATCATTTTCCATCACAAACCTTTAAAAAGTGAAACATTAAGATATTTATAACAAATGCATAAACAATTTGTAAAATCTGAAATATTTAAAATATAATTATTAAAATATATTTTATTATAGTTGTTCATCCACAGCTAGAGAACAGCCAAAGTCAGGCAACTGCATGTGAAAGCCTATGTGAGTCTACTGTAATTTATAGAATCCTTTTAGCATGTCACATAGGTTGGACATTTACCAAGCTTGGATCCAGTAACTAAAACCTCCTGTAATTAGCTTCTGTTTCTTCTGCCACATTTACGTTCTTCATATGAAAACTGCAAATATGAAGATGATGAAATGAAACCTTGACCTTCCATGTATGGAAAGAGGCAATGCATTAAACCTTATACAGTAAAATAAACTTTTCTGAGATCTGTAGAAAGTGACAGGCAGGCTTGAGATGCACGTATGCCTTCTTAAGCTTTGAAACAAAATAAAATAAACCGATTTGATGGGCCAGATGTTTCTTATTTGCCATCAATTTCATTTTCTATTATTGTGTATGTGAAAAATGCATTTGCATACATTTTTCATAACGCTTTTTCCAAGGACTGACCAGAAAAGAATTTAATTTAATGCTTTGTTGGTAAGAAATTATAGTTATATAATCGTAAAGACTGTATGTAAACAGAAGTGAGGAGAACAAGTTGTGTCACTCTGACAGCTTTTATTGAAAGAAGGATTATGAGATTATATTTTATTATATTATTATAATAATATAAATATTATTATATTTTATTTCATCTTTTTAAGTGGGAGAACTTGCACAATTGGTGGTTGACTAAATACTTTTTTTCCCCACTGTATGTGCTGAATGACTCCTAGGTGTATACTGCTCTTAACTTGGAAGACATATTCAGATAAAAGATCCACTTTCAAACTTCAGTTTAAGAAACTTTTATGTAAGGCCAATTATTATAAAATGTGAATGTAATATGTATACTCTCATATGCTCCCTAAAAACTGTAAACAGAATCTAACATCACATTCATGATTCCACAAAATAAGCCAGATAACTAGTTAGTGTATTGTCTGTGTCTGCACACAGATTTGTATTACAAATGCCTTTTGTTTGCAAGGTTTCTCTTTACATTTCTTCAGTCCTTACATGTTCAATTGCATGTGTCCAGAATTGCATTCAATTCATCCAAAAGCCTTAAGTAATCCTAACTCAGTTCGTAAATATTGAGATGAAGGCTTTGTCACTATTTCTTCAATTGTTTGTACTGGCAAATAAAACTTTCTGATAAGGGATGAACCAATGGCTATGATTTTCATAAAGTAGTAGCCAGACTCCTAATACTTCCACTTCACCTGGGCAAAGAGATTGTAGTACTCCAATTGTGAGCTGTTGCACCAAGTATGGCCACAACCAAATGTACAACATTGTGCCTGGTAGAGATAAACAAACAGGTTCATTACAAATTTTCCAGCAATCTTGGGTTTCACCACCTATCAATCCCTATTATATTCTGCCATGTCTTCAGACCCCATAGTATAATAACCAAAGGCCTAGGGGAGGTGTGTAAACAAAATAAACACTGATACTTTCCTTCCCTCATTTCCCCTGGGCTCTTTGCAGAATCTTCTGGCTTCTGTCAGTCGCCTGGGTGATGTCACAGGCCCCAGGAGACTGCTGAGACCGGTGATCGGGCCTCAGTGGTCACAAGGGGCATGCCAACATCATGATGCTTTGACACAAACATTATGACATCACTGCACCCACGTGACCACAAGGACTAATAATAAGCCTCAGTGGTCCCCAAGGGCTCATGACATCACTCAAGAGACCAGGACATAACTGAAAAGGATATAGATGGAGCACTGGATGTCATGAGGGAGCCCAGTAGTGGTGAGGGACGCAGAGTATTAGTGTATGTTAAGTTTCTGCACCTCCCATGGGTCTCCCTCCATTTATTATATTCTGGGTTCTGAAGAGACCTCACAATACTTCCAGATGACAACACAACCACTGAGCGGTCACACATAGACACATATAGTATATAACTTTATACTACAGTATCATAAATCAGTATTGCCTTGAAAAGTTGATCATCATGTGACACACATAACTGGACATGTCCAGGCAAGGGGAAAGGAAGGACACATCTGTTGACCATCAACATTACAGTGCGGGAAAGTCCTTTCATATTACTTTAGATGCATTTCAAAGATTAAAGCACAGAAATAACTGGGCAGTCTATAGATAACTGCAAAAAGAGCTTCTATGCTGCCTATTATAGCCCCCAACCATATCTCCATGGATTTTAACATAGATAATTACCACATATTGTATTTATTGGCCTATGGGGGAGGGGGCAGAACACTAATTGGGATCATTCATGGATATCTAATGTAGACTATATGAACCTCATTTTTTCTTTCTTACATTTGTTCAGTATTTCTCAGTGAGCCTTGCTAAAATGCTCCACATGCATACTGTATATCATTCACATTGTAGGTACAACAGTCAACCAAGTAAGTACCGCTCTGAGAAGTAATTTCTTGAAGGGCGAAACAGTGCACAGTGGAATTTTAAGATGCCACATATAATTTATTCTCTACGTTGTAAGATACCCTCTGCCAAATAAAAAGTATAATTTGCTGAAACAGTTATATGTAATGGAAATGTTCGACTACTGTATACCTGTTGCACTTGTAGGAACAGACATTTGAAAGCTTCTCTACTTTACTGTTACTGCTGATATTTATTGCAATTGTGACAATTGGGGGTAGTTTAGCATCAAAGGTAGGGGCTTCCTGGACTTAACAGAGGTGTTTGTGGCGCTGGGTGCCAAATAAACAGCACAGCAGGTAACAGCAATCCAAAATAAATGGCTTTATTCAGCTAGTAAGTGATAACATGAACAAAAATAACAAAACAGCCTAGCCCACACACAGGGCAATACCTCACTTCTTGAGCCCTGGCTAACTTCTGGGGGCAAGAAGCTTTACTGAGGTTACTTCTTTGTGATCTGGCTCACACTGAGCTTAACCAGTCCCTTCTGAAATCCAGTCCTCTTGGGACAGACCACCTGTCTGTCTCTGACTGGTCCAGAGTCCTCCTGCTCCCTGCAGGTCATCAGCAGCACTTTCCTGCTGTGTGCACTCTCTTCTAGAGTGAGGCCCCCAGGTATGGGTGTGGTCGAGGAACTTTTCAATCCGGTTTTTCGGTCGCTCTCCAGCGCCCTCTAGGTTCACACCCTCACACAATATACAAGATTCTGTTTCTCAGTTTTGGGGGATTACATGCTAATACTGTATACAATACTGCAACCAAACTCGTTCACATTCATGTGCTCATGCCCTCAGTGTGTAGTTGTAGACCCCGTACATGTACACAAAGTTTCACCACAGCAAGCGTTTTTTTTTCTCTGGATGGTGGTAGTATACATATATGTAGTACAAAACCAAAGTATAAAGTTTCTTAGCACTTGTCCTTTAGACCAAGTCTCTAAAACTGATGGCTACCAGAAAGCCGAGACACAAAAAAACACAGATTATACACATTGTGCAGTGTCAGTGTACAATAAAGACGGCATACAGCACTGGGGTCTGAAATATATCAATTCAGAAAATAGTCTAGGAATATATTTAGGAGGCATCATTCAGGAACATTACAATAAGGTTTGGTTCACACTTGCGACCAGAGTCCGTCCGCCGTGAATCCGAACTAAATGTCAGAAAAAAGGATAGGGAAAGGTTTGAAACGGTTTGTTTAAAATCCCATTCACTTCAATGGGTTTTGAAAGCAATGCACAGGTGTCCAATTGCAGCATCTGCGCCGCAAAGCCGTTTTTTTTGGTCGGAAACAAAGTTGGACATGCAGGACTTTGTGTCTGACCGAAAAAAAAAGGCTTCACAGCGCAGAAGCTGCAATTAGACACCTTTGCATTGCTTTAAAAACCCACACAGTGATTTACGGCTTTCTCTCAGTATATAGATGGAGAAGGTTTTCAATCACTGTCTGTGGACAGGGTAAGCAAGACTCTCAGTATGTCTCCTAGGAGTCCACTCAGTATTTGTTCTGCCTTATACCCTGAATTTTACCCAAAATCAAACTTATATATGACAGAGCTTAGCTTATCCCCTAGCCTATCATTTTGCTTTTTATGCAGACATACCACTCCATATAAACCTCCTCTTCTATCATATCCTGCACTCAGATCGGACAGCAAAAACCACAGGACATGTAAGACCTGGCCTGTAAAAGCATAAGCATGCTTAAGTGTGCAATAGCTTCATTCACAAGGGTATTTAAAAAGACATTCTTAAGATTTGATAGGATATACCATCGCTTCATAAGCAGAGATTTTGCCTGTCCTGAGAACGAAGGAGCAGAAGACCTTTTGGTAGTTTATCTGCTTAGTGCAGGTCTTGGCCATGAACTGCAGGAAGCCGCAGCACGGGTCCAGTTGGGTATGTGATCTGATATACCTCTATTTTCTACATCTAGTTTCATACTGTAAAACCTAACCCAAGTCTCCCAAGTAATAACTGAAACACTATTTTCAGATCCAGCTTCAGTGTCATTTATCCCAGCAACTATATCTGGAGCACCATCATAAAGTTTTTTTTTAGTCTAGAGAAATACTTATCACTTCATTTTAGTTTCCATATGAACATCTTGTAGTTGTGTCCTAAGTCACCTTCCCATCCCAGATAATAATTGAGCATTAAGTCAGCACAGGATGTCAGCAAAAACTAGCATCAATATCATGTATTGTGTTGGACATCCAGTTATAATTTCTGTTGAACTTTGTAAGAAATCAACTTTCAAGCCTGCCTAAAAAGGCCATATAGACAGATGGGATCACTCTGTGTGTGGTCACTTGTACTCATAATTTTCAGCTTTTTCTCTTTTCTTTTGTGATATAAATAGCGTTTTGGCTTATGGTCAATAATAGTTGACTCATCCTAAAATCAAATCACTAAGAAAATAAATTCAGTTTAAAGGGGTGCGCTGTGGTTATTTTTTCAGTAAAATCTGTTATGCTTTTAAATAAAGTTGAATGATTGAAAATTGGCATCTTCAATTTGCTCAATACCCAATACCAATACTCAAGGCCATGTGATGTTTTGTTGGCTGATCCACCGATAAACAATTTTACATTTAAAATATGGCACTTGGGGATCTAATTTGAAGCTAATGGTGAGGAGGTAAAAATATTACACATCTCTGCCTGCTCAAAAATCAGTGGGAAACAACATAGCACGGCTGTGGAGATATGCAAGCCTTCACAATGTCTTTCCACATGCAAGAGGGCATTTTAAGTATTACCAATTCTTGTTTAGGATTAGATAGGATAGATAGTGTTTTTATTTTTGCATTTTAATGTTTTGTCCAAGATGTTCAAAATAAGGCTAAGGCCCACATGGCGGGCCACAGAAAAAAGGAATGCAGGAAAAACCGCGGTGGCAACGCATCGCAACGGTTTTGGAAATCGCAGGGTATCCGCTGCACATATATTTCTTCAATGCGTGGATGGGAACAACTTTTCACAGACTGTAAAACGCTGCAGTTTTCTCCATTTACGCCACGTGGGGCCCCGACCTTAAACAGTTTGAAGTGACTACATCCTCATTTTCTCTTCATTGCACACAAGCCTGTATACCGTACACAGTGAGAAGCAGGGGCAGTTCTCAATAAGGGAAAGAATTTAAAAAATGCAGAATTGAAAGAAATCTAGATACATTACTTCTGCCTATCAACTCTCTGTGTATATAGTATAAGCACGTCTGCTGATATCAGACTTGCATATAGTTTTTATATGCTGCTGAGCTTAGGTGGCTTTTGGGTGTGGCTATTTGTATTTTGCCCCAGGTTTTTTAGGTGTTCACTACCAATTTTTATTTCTATATCTTAATAAAGGTGAAGTTTTATATTTAATTCTTTGATATCAGTGTTTCCAATTGAAGCGCTTTCTATGAAAATCTCATTTTCTCTTCATTGCACACAAGCCTGTATACCGTACACAGTGAGAAGCAGGGGCAGTTCTCAATATGGGAAGAATTGAAAAAAATGCAGAATTTCAAAGAAAGGAGCCAAAATTTGTTATATTACAAAATGTATTAATGACACAAATGCTACCAGAAAATCAAAAGTGGCTTGAAAGGTTAGTTACACTTTAAGCTTTGGTTTTGCTATACTACTGTCTGAAAAAATTAAATGTTTTCAATAAATATGCAATTCCAAATAAAAATTAAAGTTGGTATTTTACAGTGTTCACCATGTGGTAGGATAAAATATAGTTTTCATTGATAATGGTGATATGGTGATATATAATATGGTGATATTATTCTGGATTTGAATTTCTATATTTTTTTCTATATAGTTAAACATTATTTAAAAATGTTACACTTCCCAAACCACTGGGATCCTAATGGTTATGAGAATAGGGGCGTTTGAGTCCCCTGTGTTTATGAGTGGTAGTGCCTATGCATATCCACCACAGTAAAATGTTCCATAGCATCCCCTACACACAGTATAATGTCCCGTAGTGGCCCCTATGGTGTTCGTTACAGAAATCGCAAAAATTTTGGGTTCGACAGAACCTGAAATTTTTGGGGTACTCCACCCACAAACTATTAATAAACTCTGGGGTCTTTTCATGAGAGGTAAGTGTGAAGGATCTCATCCTGCCGAACCCGCATTCAGCACACCTGAGATTGCTTCAATTACCTCACACCCACCTCCAGTGAGTGTTCTGGGCCGATAGGATAATACAAAGACGAGCCTTCTAAATTTTATATATTTATTAACCCCTAAATGGGTCGGTACTAGGCACTTAACACAAACAGAAAATACATGCAGCGATTAGTAAGCAAATACAAGTGGAAAGCAACATGACATGGTGCACAAAATAAAAATGGGAATAACAAAAAGAGAAGGAAATATTACCAACACAAGCCTGTGATTGGGTCTCTGGGCTCCATATGTGAGCTCAGGGCACATACTTAAAAGCAGTCCAAAAGCATGCGTCCAGGCATGCTATTCCAGTCGCGGCACCCCCTAGATCTGGGCAGTGCTATCCGGGTGGTTTCCAGCAGAACAAAAGACAATTTCCAGAACAAGTAGATAGTCTGTTTCTCTGAGCCCATGTGATAGACTGAGGGTTTTTTCTTAAGCAAGGTCCAGAGCATGTGTTTCCATGCTGTTACATCTCTTCCAGGTTAACAAAAGAGTCTCAGGCCTCAATGCTCAACTGCATGGTAGACCACATGGTTGAAGTCTCCACCATGACCTGCCCCCACATTTCCTCCAGGAACAGCACAAGATAAAAGACAGTAGACAAAGACAAAGAGAGCATCTCAACCTGGTCTGAGACCTTTTACCTCCCTAAGTGAGGTCACCAGGAGGAGGAGCCCCTCCCCATTTCTACATCTCCCAGAATCATTTTTCTTTATAATTCCTTGCCCAATGACTGTAGAGTCGAGCTGGCGTGCGCCTTGACCTGACACATCTGGGGAATTTATTGGGGCGACTGTAAGATGTTCCCCAGGACAGATATTGTAATAAAACCATAATCCCTTTGAAACAAAGCTGGCTCCATCCTGTCTGCAGATGATATGCAGAGCGCTGACCCAGAACATCCTTTCTGCAGGACCCCCCCCCCCCGCTGTGTTAATGAGTTTATCAGTGTTATGCAAATAAAGGCATGTGTCAGTGACTCTCTGGGGATCAAAGGGTTGTTGATTACAGATCCCACGAACCACATCCCCAAGCCTCTAACCAAATGGCCGATAACAGACAGGACCCACACTATATGAGTGAATATTAGTACAACAAATCCATATCTGAGTCTCGTATCATCACAGTAAGTAACACTGTTTTTTATAAGTCCGCTCACCTCCCCTGGGCCTCCTATCATTATACTCGGGGGTCTGAAGAGACCCCTGATTATAATATCAGTTTCAGTTTGGACATATTTGGTCCAAATGGAACCAACAGGTGAACCTTGGGAGATGAATCCGTGGAGTTCGCCCAACAAATACCCTTCCTGCGGGCCCATTGCTGTACTTACCAACCCCCGTTCCTGCTCACAGCCGCCTCCGCTTCCCCTTCTGCCCTCCAGGGGGCCCCGTGGGTAATATATTACGTTGCTGTCAGTGAGGGCAGAAGGGGAAGCAGAAGCGGACATGAGCAGGAACTGGTATCAATAAGTAAATATTGCCTGCTACCTGCAGGAGTTATTCCAGCAGGTAACGGCCTATGTAAAAAAAAAAAAAAAAAAAAAACAGCAGGGGCCCACCTGAAAGTATTTTTACTATCCATCAGTTTTATCACACCTGCAAAAACCTTTACACAGAACAGTGCATCCACCCTTGTGATGCAGATGGTGTATTTTTTATACTAATTCCCAGGTGGTTCATCATAGCGCTAACTTATCTGTTGTTTGTTCAGCTGTGTCCTAGTCTTTAGTCCTAGTTTAGGATTTCTGTAATGACATCAGGTAATGAAAACTTCGGGTGAATGGAGATCTCTATAACTACATTGAATATTAGAATTATTATTTTTTCTCCAGAATGGTCAAAACAAGACAGTCACAATGGTGCCCAGACACTGTGGACACTTCAGCTGTTCTCCAGAAGGAAACCCTATGCAAGTGACAATCTTTTTAGGACTGTTCATTAGTCACTGTACTTTGACTTGTATCTGAGCTATTTGCTACATTATCCAAACCTCGACTATTACCTTTCCTGTCAACACTGGCACTGTTATATACTTACATCATTACATTTCAGTGCTGTTTCACATTGCAAGCCATAGCAATAAGTGTCACCATCACAGTCAGAAGTAAAGGGGCCATATTTAGCCCATTAACCCTAAATCACGTACATGTACGTGATTGGGTGTGAAGGGGTGTATGGAGAGAGCCCAGGAGCTGAGCTCTCTCCATCGAGGGCAGATGCAGGCTGTGTAATACAGCCATCACACGCCGCTAACAGCAGTGATCAGTGCCTGCATTGATCGCAGCTGTTAACCCTTGAGACACTGCGGTCAAACGGGACCGCAGTGTCTAAACTGCGCAGGTGCCACCAGCGCCGCCATTTTTCACCGATCGCCGCCCTCCTGAATGTCATCGGAGGGCGACGATCACTTGCCATGACAGCCGGGAGCCTATTGAAGGCTCCCAGGCTTGTCATTGCATTAGATCTATTGCACGCTGCCAGAGGCAGCGTGTAATAGAAAGGTAGGACTTTTGCTATTCACTGCGATACAGTAGCATTGCAGTGAATAGTATGAATGATCAGACCCCAAGGTTTCAAGGTCCCTAGGGAGTCTGATCATAAAAGTAAAAGAGGAAAAAAAAAAGTTTTTAAAAGTATAAAAAAAATAATAAAAAAAACATAGTTCAAATCACCCCCCTTTCACTAGATCAGATATAAAAGTAAATAAACCAAACTAAACATAAACACATTAGTTATCCCCTGGCTCCAAAATGCCCGAACTATTAAAATATTAAAATATTTATCCCATACGGTGAACGGCGTAGCAGTGAAAAAAAATCAAAATAGCCAAATAGCGTTTTTTTCAACACTTTGCCTCCTATAAAAAATTTAATAAAAAGCGATCAAACCATCAGATTTTTCCCCAAATGGTATCAGTAAAAACATCATCTAGTCCCGCATAAAATGACACCATACCCAGATCCATACATGTAAATATGAAAAAGTTACAGGTGTCACAATATGGCGACACAAAAATTTTTTTCAATTTTGCAAAGTTTTTAATTTTTTAAAAGGTATGAAAACATTACAAATACTATATAAATTTGGTATTGTCGTGTTCGTACTGACCTACAGAATACACGTAACATGTCATTTGAATACCGTGGAAATTAAACCCATATGAAATTGGCGCAAATGCATTTTTTTCTCCAATTACACCTCATTCTGAATTTTTTTCCAGCTTTCCAGTACATTGCACAGCATATGGAATGGTGCCATTACAAAGTACAATTTGTTTAGCAAACAATAAGCCATCATAAGAGTCTGTGAACTGAAAAATGAAAAAGTTATGGCTCTTGGAATGTGGGGAGGGAAAAACGAAAATGTAAAAACGAAAAATGGCTGTGTCCTTAAGGGGTTAAAACTGTACTGCATTGACCTCAGTGCCAGTTATAAGGGTGAGACTATTATTACTGTGCTTTGAATCCTGAGTGATCTGGCTTGTTTGACCTTTATTTCTACAGCCCCCCCTCCCCCCAGGCTCTATTATAACACTTTAATTTACCATTGATTCATCTCGCCATCCTTTAATTCATCTGACTGTATTACATATCCGGAACTGCTAAATCCCTGTTATCTTAAAATAGTTCTTGGGGTCAACTAAGTACCTTGAGCCTAACAGAAATTATGGTTGAAAATGTCCTTACATTATTTCACTGAATATATCAGAGGAATCAGATCATTACAGTGAAATATTTTAGCAATGTTGTGCACTAGAATATGGTTCTGCCATGTTTCATTTATTTTCAAGTTCAGTGAGGGGTTTCCTAGATCTTTCTTACTGATGACTTATATAAGCTCTAAATGTCGTCTATAATGTAAACGTTGGAACACTTTTTTTGTAACCTTTTTTAAAATCCCAGGCTGCAGACTGTAATATTATTCTTATTGTGTTTGTAATACTATTCAGCATAGAATACTTTGTTAGCAACATTTTTATCAACTGAGTATATATACTTTGGTGGGAATTTATCTGAATCAATTCCCCTTCTGGCACGAGATGCATCTGAATTATTAAGAGTCTCTGGCTTCTAAATAATTCAGATGCACTTCGTAAGAAGTATCAAGCATGGTGTAGAACCAATGTGGTGCATCTTTGTGGCACGAAAAGGGGCAAAATGTTCCACATCTACACCTATCTAAGCCAGAAAACTAATAAAGATGGGTCGGAAAATCACCCCATTGTGTAAATAAAATACTAAATTAATTTGCATTCTACTTTGCAAAATGATAATACAATAAAATACAATAATGATAAATAATGAGATATTTTGTAAACTACAAACTGTGAATCTAAATGTAACATTTGTTTCTTATTTTCATTGGATCTTAACATTTTCTCATCACATATCACCTAAACCAAGCCCAAAATATGAATATGTACTACTGCCAGATTCTGTTCACCAGTGGAGGTTAAGACTACCATAGGCCCTGGGCTGCATGGATTCTGGGCCCCCACCAGGCTAAAATTTTCAGGACCTTTTAAATGGGCTGATTATGGGCTGAATGTAATAACCCAGAGACAGCTGTCTGCAGATCCTCTTCTTTTTGGAGGAGTTATTCTTGTTTGGCTATTATTCCCAGATTATGCTATTAAGTTTAATGAAAACCATGCATTGATCTATAGGGTGCTACCTTACAACAGGTGACACCAGACCTCTTTTCCACCAAGGAGGTCTTATTATTTTTCCACCAAGGAGGTTTTATGCATATTCCTTACCAGAACTCTTAGCAGGGCATCCATGGTCTAATAAGTCCCTGTACACCAGTATGTATTTTCACTGCAGCACTGTTCACTACTGTCACTTTAATGTTGCCATGTGAAGCTTTCTCTGAATCTGCAGTTAGAGCTTTAAGACGCTAAACCAATCAGCAGCTGAGGAGGGACATTTCAGAACTTCCCATGTGCCTGCTATTAGTGAATTGTTATTAGCTAGTTTTCTGTTCTCAGTAGATATCTGTTTGTTTGTTTGTTTATTGTATTCTTGGTGACAGACTTTGACTCATTTAGTGGATATTCGCTTGCTTACTGATTTGGCTTTGACTATGAACTCTTGGCTTGAGTTCAGTTTGAACACGTTTCTGATTTGGATATTCTGCGCTCTCCTGGTTGGACCTTGTTTGTTTTTGCTGTGGTTCCTGGTCTGATTTTAGTTTTTAGTGCATCTATTTTTTTTAGACTAGCCACTGGTCTGATAACCTGGGTCCAGATCTGGCCAAGACCATCCGGCCATGCGGTGGGCTTTGATGAAGATATCTGGGTAGCCTTAGACTCTAGCAGTCAGAGCAGTGTGGGATTTAGGCCACTTGTTGTTCTGTTAACTGCCAGTTTCTGCATTTTTGGGTATTGTTTTAGAAGCAATTTCATCATAACACATCACAATGGTGTCTCCCTAATGAGTACCCCTTCTGACACATATCAGCTAAATGAGCATTCACAGGAATGCACACTCTCAATCAATTCCCAAAATTAGGTTGGGTTTATATATTGTGCATGTAATTCATTCAACATGCGGCCAGGATGCTGCCAAATGCAGGGATCAGATGAGTGTAGTGGAAGGCAATTTTATTTTTAATGGCTAAGTGGTACAGGAGGGCAGACTTTACTGTGAATGAGCAGTGGTCTCTCATGAGTACAGACACACTGCCCGCACTATGATGCTATGAAGGCTCTCACCTTGTTGAGTTGTGAGCTAAGCCATAACTACCATAGTGCGCATATACAACAAGATGTCCGTCTCCGAAGGAACTGGAGCAGCAAGGACCTATGTTCACCAAGGGTGTCACAAAGTATGAAATAAAGGACCGGATCCTAAACCAGGAAGGCTTAGGATGGGAGTTGAGGAACTGCACTCATCCAGACGTGTAGTATCCAAAAAATCTGTATTCTGTCCAAATTGAATAAAGATTTTTTGGATACTACACGTCTGGATGAGTGCAGTTCCTCAACTCTCATCCTAAGACTTCCTGGTTTGGAATCCAGTCCTTTATTCCATACTTCAAGAAGAGGAGAAGGATTTCTTATTATGCGGTTCCTGTCACTTCAGATTACCCCCAGGTTAAGTTATAAATCAGAAAGCCTACTTGCTATTTAACCCCTTAGATGCACCTGCAAGTGGTTTATAGGAAAAAAAGTAAAAAATGAAATTTCTTTCTAAAAAAAACACATTTGGAATTGCCACATTCATAACAATCCCTAAAATATAATTAGTACCCTATTTATTCTATATGAGAAACACCATAAACCTTAATATTCAAATACCAGAATTGATGCTTTCTATTCATCTCACCTCTGAAAAAAACAAAAAGTATAAAAACTGATCAAAATGTCATATGTACCCACAAAATACAAGGTCTTGTAAAGGCAAATTGAAATAAAATTTTAAGTTATGAAAGCTGGGATGCAGAGAGGGGTAAAATGAGTTATGTGCCAACCATATTTACTTGAGTCATAAATTCAAAATCTGCAACAAAAACTGACATTTTCGAAAAGGTTTCTGCTATTTTAATGTGACCATTAGGGGTTAAATTAATTCAGACCCTGAACCCCCCTATATAAAGGCCCTAGGTAGCTCCTAAATTAATATAGACCCCAACCATATACACTTACACAGTAGTTCATACTCTTCTCCTCCACCTCCTTGCTGCTCTCCCCTTTGGCATTGGGACCTGCTTGGATATGATCATGTGACCTACAGATTTTTCAGCAGTAACAATACTTGCATACTTGTAATTACATGATCTTAATTATGCAGATCCTACAGATCACTGAACAAAGCAGGTTTGTAACAGTTTTGTCACAAAAAGCAAAAATAAAATGGAATGTCAGTAAAGTCTATGGCCCCTTTTGGAAGCCATGGGTCCTCCAGGACAGCCACTACCCATATTATAATCTGCCACTGCTTGAGTGGCTACAGAGCCATCTGGAGAGTTCACAAAACTTCACTGTAAGAAAACACCCAGGGTACACGTTGGATCACTGCACAAGGTAGATGAAAACGTATTTCACTCAGTCATGCAAAGAGTATGATCAGCAACATAAATAAGTATTATTTACACGTCATCTAACAGACTCCTGTTAACTCATATATTGGGGAATGACATTATCGATAATTCGCTAACATACACTTATTACCTAAATAAATATTTCTACAAGCAAGAGTGTTCCAGTTAAGATAGAACTAGGAAGAAGCAGATTTTTTTCTATGCAGCCTCTCCTGCTGTGACATAGTGACAAAATATGTGCTCTTTAAAGGAGTTGTCCAATTCACTAAAACAGACAGCATCATTTATCCTTCTATTCCGGCAATTGCTGCTGCCAATCCTGAGGTGCTGTTGTCTTCTGTTGTGCCATCTAAGGGCAAAGGTCACTGCTGAGGCTTTTGATTTGCTACAGCGGTGACCCGCCCTCAGACAGTGTGTGAGAAGACAACTACACTGCAGGTCTCAGCAGAAATTACTGGGCAGCTGGCACAGGAACGGAGGGGTAAGTTTTTTTTGTTTTTGTTTGTTTTTATTTAGTCCAACACAAAGCAGCACTTTGAATGAGTTGGACAACTCCTTGATAGAAAATGTACAGTATAAAAGAATGGATAGTTAAGATAATCTGCTGCAATGCTGTAAATATATTGCACTATAAGTGTAATATCACAAAAACTTTTTTTATATTATTAAACTAAACATTTCAGTCCTATTGTGCATATATGCAATGCTTTAAATGGGTTGCATGGGGCTAAAAGAATGGGTATACTCTGTTCCAGAACTAGTACTACTCTTGTCCATGGGCTCTCTCTGGTATTGTGGCTGAGACTCTTTCACCTAAATCAGCATTACCAGACATAGCCCATGAACAAGAGTAGCATTGTTATACTATTTTTCTCATTTCGGTCAAGTGCTTAAAGTAGGTATCTCATTGGAATGAATGTGTGTGATGACAGAACACTACAATCCAGTATAAAGACCACCGCATGCAAACAGCCTTTTATACATCAGATGAAGTGTTTTCTTCTCTGAGACAACAGTCAGTAGCAGCTTAGAGTCATCTGGAGAGTTTATGCTCATGTAGATTTATGTGCCTCTTATCTGTCTACGTAAAGGAAGCCAAAGAATGTATTAAGACGAACTAAAAGGTTATAAAGCAAATATTTTTTTTGCCAGGATTTAACAATATTTATGCAGGCAGATAATGGCTAGGGCTAGTATTTCTTTCTGCACTGTGTTCACTGCAATGCTTCACCTGTTTCCTTCTAGTCCTCTCCAGCTCACGCACCAAGCTTTCCCTTCCTTCCAATATACACTCACCGTGACTGTACTGAAAAATATGATAATTGTCTAATAACAGGTGCCCAGATGTTTCCTAATACAAGCTATGTTAATGTTGTCTGTCTATGTGAACCAGTTAACCTTTACATAATAACCATTAAACTAAAATGAAGTCATTTGCATTGCATAGGAGACATGAGGAAATGACACATTAATGATTATCTACCATTCTACCATGTTAGCATTAGCTGACCGCTTGTACCATGTACGCAAAACATATAATCTGACATTGTCAAAGTGCAAAAGAACAAAATAGCGGTCTTGTATTTGCAAAGTCCTTCACCCAAGGAGACCAAATGTGACACAGAAAGAGTTAAGAGAAATTTATTCCATAATGCATTGGGCAGCATTCAGTAGTTACAGGCACACTGATCTCAGAAACATGTCACTTGCTGTATGTGCACATATTCTGTACAGTGCAGCACCCTGCGAGCACTGTGTTTAAAGTCTGACATATTTATTTGTCAGCCCACCAGCAATGAATAACAGTTTTATCCCCGTTATGCTGCAATTGATAGTACCTGCTGTAGCAAAAATGGTCCAAGGAAGGGCGACTGCTGAACAAGAGACAGTAATGGGTACCCGCTACCCAGTTATCATTGGTTTGTGATGAAACTTCTGGTTTGATAGAAAGGTGTCAGAACACGCATTACATAGCAGCTTGTACTGTATGGAGCTGCATACACAGAGGGTGCTGTGTTGAACCCTCACCTTCACCCAAAGCATCTCTAACAGGTATGTAAGCAGCAGAGCTGGAACATGCAGAAAAAGGTGACCTATTCTGAAGAATCATATTTTCCTTTGCGATACTTGGACGGCCAGCTATATGTGCATCACTAACCTGAGGAAGAATCGGTACTGGAATACTTCATAGTAACAAGACAAGCTCTGTGATGCTCTGGGAAATGTATTCACTGGAAATCTTTAGTCCTAGTATTCATGTGGACATCCAATCCATGGAGTCCCCACCTTCAACTTATGGTATTTAAAATATCTACTGCTAATGACTTGGTGCCAGATACCACAAGACAACTTTAGAGGTCTTGTGGAGTCAATGCCTTGATAACTCAAAGCTATATAGACAGTATATGGAGGACCTGTATTATATTAGGCAAGTGGTTTTGAATAAAGTTGTCTAGGACTGGAAAAAAGGTATGATGTGTTTTCAAAAACCACGCCACATCTGTCTGAAGGCTCTATCTGGTATTACAGTTTATTTTCATTCAGTGCTGCAAAACCAGACAACTGAATAATTGTTTTTTTTTCTTTAATCAGATATTCTTTTTTAAAGGTCTTTGCATAGTAGTATAGGCACAAAAAAAATTACACTGACATATAACCTCAACTATCCACAACCCCTTTAAAGAGGACCTGACACCAGATCTGAAAAGCCAATGACATATGCCATCTGGTAAAGTGCCCTAGGTATTTTGGTGTTTTGTTTATCCAAATCCATTCAGTCATTCCAAAGATATAAGCCCTTTTAATGTTGATGAAAATTAGATGTATACTAGAGATGTGGTCAGTAACGCAGCATGACAAACAGCACACAGAGACTCTGCCCCCAGAGTGTTACTGCCCACTTGGCTAGTATACCATAATTTGCAACAACACTAAAATGGCTTATATCTTTAGGATGACTGAAATGATTTGGATAAACAAGACACCAAAATGATCTTGGTGACAGCGCCTATCAGATGATGATTGTCATTGTGATTTTCAGACCTAGTGAGAGGTCCTCTTTAAGATACAGCCACAAGAATACATTGCATATCATTACCTATACAGATATGCAATGCTTTTTATTTGATTACCCACAAGATTTAGATATATATAACATGCAGGGGCATCCACACGAATAGATATATAAACCCTTTTCAACTGAATAGTTTGATCTATCCCACAAGGCAATTTTTGTCTGCACCAAAATCCAAGCCCCATCATACACTGGTCTTAAATTTCCGACTATTATAAACAGAAAACTGAATAATTGTATTAACCAAAAGAGTACATGTACCTTAATGTTATTTGTTTTAAGGTGAACCTCCACATTTGAAAGAAGTAAAAGCTTAATGGTCTTTTTGGATAGAGTAAAGGTTTAGTAATTTATTAAAGGTAAACTGTTATATTTGCAAATGGTGTAATGTGATGATAAGTCACAGCAGTCTGCTTTCTCCTACTCTCAGTACAATAGGACCTACAGCTGTCTAGTTAAAAGGGATCCAGAACATAGAAAACAAAAATTTGTGTGGAGGTATTTATAGCAACTGATGAAATCCTTTAATCCACATATTATTTCATCATCCGTGAGCTTGCTTGATTATATGTTTACAAGTTTCCTAATAGAGATAAATGTATCTGATTATGATCATTGTAGACTTTATCATTATCATAGATGTTACATAGTTACAGAGGTCTCATGGTTAAAATATTAATGAAATGCATGCATTTTAATTTTCAATAATTTCATGGATCATGGATGAATGAATGTGACATTGTTTATGGAGTATGTGAATGTATGACATATCTCCCATAAGAATGTGCAGGTAAGTCCTCCTTGGTAAAAAGGAGGAACTTGCTCTGGCACTACCTTTTGGTTTTCGTGAAACCTAATAATCTGGGAATTACACCAAGCCAGAATACCTTTTCCAAAAGGGAGCAGGATCCATTTGTAGCTAAAGCAAGTTCCCCCTTTGTACCTTGTATATTTTTTCCCAGAATTCTTAGCAGGACATGAATAGTCTAATAAGTCCCTGTCCCTGTAATGTCTCCTTAATTCTGAAATTCCTCAAAAAGCATAACTACTATTGTCAGGGATCCAAACACCATGTCACCCATGCAAGCATGAGTGACTTTGCATGTTAGCATAAAGGGGACTCACTTCGACAATTCCCTATCAAACTAAGCTACAAAGGAGTGAAGCGACCCCAACATCTGCACATTTACACAAATAGCTGCCACCCCAAGGGTTTACAGTAAAAGAGACAACAATACACCCAGTCCACTCACACCTGCCCCCACTGGCACTATACAGTGAACTTCCAGTACACTGGCAAACTAAAGGGTAAACAGAACAGACCTCCTAGCCAGTAGTAAGTTGGACAGACTGCAGGCATGGCTGCCATCCTCAGGGGAGTCCTGTCCATCACCAATCTGTAGGATTCCTAACCCAGCCCTCTTCTCAGAACCACCCACCTGTGACTGAGATTGGCTAATTATATCAAGAGGCATATGACCTATTTTTGGAATATACCATAACTCTAGAGGGGTAGGGAATACCTCATATAGGGCTGTTATGCAATACCAAATGTTTTTACAAGTCCAGGCATACCAAACATGGAGATAAAATAATAATCCCTTTCACAGATATATAATTTGGGATGGTTATTTAAAAGTAAAGGTGCTTAACCTCACCGACTGGTCAGGGTTCCCTGACCATATTTCTGTACATGGATGTTTATAAAACTTGAATTATGACACACTTGATTTCTGAATCCTAGGATGTGGAATGGAATACCATAAGCAGTCACATCAATTAACAAAACTATCCACATTACACTATATACATAATGTATCACAAACATACAATGATGTTATATATTTAGATCTTTGGGGCATTGACTTTTACCATAAACAGGGTTGCATTTGCATACTATACAAACCCAAGAACCTGAGAGGGTGTAAAAGGAGGCCAGTATTATGCATTACACATAATAGTTATGAGGCCCTGTTATTCATTTTGATTTGGATCCATGGATCATAAAGTAGATTCTGGATTCCCACTCTACGGTCAAAAAATAATACTGAAATGTCACTGAACAAAACAAGAAGAAGCAATTTTCCAGACTGATACACTTTATTGAAGCCAACTGACAGCAGTATATGGAATGCAAAACCGTTCTAGCTCTCATCCTTTTTCAAGCTGTGTATATACAATAGATAAATAACTACACACAGCTAAATACCCTCTAAAATAGAAAGTTGTGCAGTTCTCCCACCCTATATAACAGCAGGTAGATTGACTGGCTTGTGTAGACCCCTTACTCTAAGTCATATTTTAGCTTTTGCTAGTCAGACAAGGTGCAGGGAGAAGCCACTGCTGCTTGGTAGATGCCCCCCCCCCCCCTGCATTCAGAGCATCTAAAACAAAAGAATATATCACTCAGGGGTCTCCTGGTTTCACTGCGGGGATGTAAAGATGCAGAGGAGAAAGTTACTGCTCCACTGAGCCCACAGACCTTGTTCTATGTTCCCAAACACAAAACAACTATTGGAATCACTCTCACCAGCTTGGTCCCAACACCACAGCCTAAACTTTCAGTGATTATCAGCTACAGCTTCCTGCTCAGGCACCCATCTTGAGCAAGCTCCTTTAACCAAGCTATTTTCCAGGCAAATGTTGGCTGCCGATCCCTTGACATGGGGGCAAATGGTTCATAGCACTCCCCAAAGGACACTGCAGTAAGATGGTGAAATGCCTGCTATACCATATTCTTTCAGGCAAATAGCACTTTTGCTTGACTTAATTTACTCGTAGCAGTCCCCATTCCCTGATGCACTAAACTAACACTTGGTTCAGTCTATTATCTGTTACTTATTAAGAAGCAGACAGAAAAAGCAGAAGCATGAAAAACACAGCACATTAATGCCCCTCCTCTCTTGCTGCTAAAATACCCCATAAAGATCTGGGACAATGTCACCCCTCATTACAGTAATTCAGTAATTCAGTAATACAATTCATAATCAGCGTCTTCCATGATTGTGTGTCCTACTGAATCAGACTGAAGGACCATGTAAAAGACTTAGGAAACCTTGGCAGGTGACACACTGAATTTACAATACTGAACTTTTTTACAATATTCAAATTTTCTTAGGTTTTGGTTTTCATTACCTGTAATCCATAATCAACATTTACAGAAATAAAACACTTGAAATAGAACACTCTGTGTGTAAAGAATCTAGAAAATCTAGGAGGTCATTTTTTTTATTCAATTACTGAAATAAATAAACGTTTCAAAGATATTCTAATTTATTGAGATGCACCTGTAAATAAGGAGCAGGACGCTGATCTGACAGAAGAGCTTACTGTATATGTTGGCAAATTAAGTACAGTAGCTAAGCAGATAGCACCAGATCTCCAAAAATACTTGAGATCACCATTCAAGACTCTATCTCATGTTTGCAATTGGATGTGGCTCAGCACGTTCTAAGAATACATGAAGTGGAACATAGGATCTTTGATTTAAAGGATGCTGAAAAACACTGCTGAGACAGATACTTGAAGGAAATAAACACATTGGCAGGGGGAGACACTTCTACTGATGGAGATTGATGAGATCTTGAATGGGACTAGGCTCTTCCATTCTCTCTCTCCACAACTTTTTGTTATAGAGACCTCCAATATCTAACATGCAGATCATTTCTTGGAATGTAAAAGGGTTGCCATCACCAAATAAGTGGTCCTAGGTCTTAAGACATCATAAACACTATAAACCAGATGTGGTACCCTTACAAGAAACTTATTTGATAGAGGAGAAGTTTTCTGCCTTCAAAGTTTTGGAGAGGTTCAGGAATTTGAAGCTGAATTTTCCTCTTGTCCAAATTACGTGTCAAATTCTGCATCAAATTATTATTGTTTATTTACATAGCACCATTAATTCCATGGTGCTTTACATTTGAGGATTAACATACGGTACACAAGATATACAAAACAGATAGTACTAACAGTGACCAACAGGTACAGTGGGATAGAGGGCCCTGCCCGCAAAGGCTTACAATCTATGAAATTCCACACCTGCCATTCACTTCAATGGAGATATCAGGCATAATCTGCCTAAAGATCGAGCATGATGCTTATTTTTCTGCTAGCTAAAAAAAAATCAGCTAGAGGAGAAATCAGCATCTAACTTCTATTGAAATCAATGGAGGCTGGTTTCTTGCAGAATTTGGAATTGATTTTGAGGCGGAATCCATTCAGCGCCAAATTCCTCTGTGTGAACCTACCCTAAATGTCATGCTTGATCTTCAGGCCTGATAACTCCCATTGAAACTCCCCTTCTGCCAGTTGTGGAATTTAACACGGAATTTGATGCAGAATTAGGACAAGCTGAATTCAGCTAGAAAAAAAAATCAACTTCAAATTCCTGAAGCTGAATTTTCAGTTAGGAAAATTTCCACCATGTGAATAACCCCTTAGATGCTCTGATGATAAGTAATTTACCTATTTTTTTCACGCCCATATCAGTTGGTCATGTACAGACTATTTCTCAGCGTCAAATCTTATAATTGGTGGAATCAGGGAAGTTGAGATAAAGGACTGAGTCTACACCAGGAGGTAGTGATGTCTTGTGGAAGTTCCCAGCCTACATGACTAAAGTTGATGTCTTTAAGTAGCTGTTCAGCAGATGGTGAGCAAGATATGAATTTGATAACTTGGTCTATAAGGAGGAACTCTCTCTGTATTGGGCGGCTGCCAAAGTGGTGCTCAGAGGCAGAGTCAGAGCACATATGGCTGTGTTAAAGCAAAAGGTCTCCAAACATTATTTACTAAAGAATTTACTAAACTACTGCAGTATGCCTACACTACCTACCTAGATTTCCCTGTGTTAGATAATAAGCACTAGTGAATTTCTGCTAAGAATTCTTTTTGATCTCTGATTAGACAGGAGAGAATAGCTCCACAGGACACGGGAGGAAGAGAAAATGTATCATTTTCGGAACAAAGGTGGCAAATTACTGGCAAGGCTGGAGAGAGAAAGATATGCCTTCATATATGATGCTTTACGAAACCCAGATGGCACATTGGATACTGACCCAAAGATTGGTTGGAGTCTTGAAAGTGTAAGCAAAGTAAATAACCCCCACATCTCCCAGCTTTACAAAAATACACTTTGAATTGACCAAGTGGCAACACTTTCCCTTCTTTATTCTGGGACACTGCCATCTGGTCAAAATGATAGCTTTTCCAAGGTTATTGTACCTCCTGCAGGGTGTGGCCATTCTACTCAAGCATGTGGATGTTAACAAGGTAGCATTCTGTATATTTATTTGAGCTGGAAAGAGGCCCCACATAGTTCTATGTAAGTTAATTATGAGTAACTTTGAGGGAGGGATCAACTTTTGGAATCTCAGGGGCAAAACTTTAGCATGTTCATTTTGGCAGACCAGCATGTTATCAATTGACTCAATGACTTGGATCATTACTCTGCTCTGCTCCTGGAATCAAACTTAGCCACGCCCTGGTGTTCACTACCTACTAGATACACCCAGCTCCCTAGGCAGCTGAAACAATTTGTAATATTGAGAGATACGATTTTTTCCTGGAACAAAATGTGCAAGTGATTTACACTTCCTTCTCTGATATCAAATGATATATGGAGAACTGGAAGAGTAGAGGAGTGAATATCTCACTTCAGTTACTAAATTTTATTTTGACAAGCATTAGTATTCCTTTCAGGTGGTTCAGTCTCATTATAACATCCCAGAGCTGTATTTCCCCAAATATGTGCAAATTAGCTCCTTCTAGAGATCATCATCAAGCAATTCAGAGCTAGAAGCATCCAGTAATTTTTCAATGGTGTAGTACACAACTAAAGTATTAGACATTCCATCTCAACAATGTACAGAGTCATGTGTGACCATCTCCACCCCATGGTGATGTTCAAAAAGAGGGCACAGATTATGCCGGTACCTGAGGCTAACAAAAGGCCTTTAAAGAGGACCTTTCATGTCCTCAGAGATGGACGGTATTACATACTGCTAAAAAGCCGACAGTGCGCTGAATTCAGCGCATTGTCAGCTTTCCTGGTATGCACCCTGGTGCCGTTAGTTTCAGCACTGATATGTCTCCACTTTCAGATAGGTGGGCCTTACAGCCTATAGTCATCACTGGGCTGCAATGACGCTAGGCTGTAAGGCCCACCTTTCTGACAGTGGAGAGATATCGGTGCCAAAACTAACGGCACCGATATCTCCGGCAGCCCGCACATACTGGGAAAACTGACTTCAGCACACCTCTGAGGACATGAAGGGTCCTCTTTAAGGTGCTGGGCATCAGTATGCAAATATGTCTTAGTGAGACCTAGTGAGAGACCCAATTTAAATTGATGCACAGGGCAATATAACTCTCAGCCTCATCTTCCAACCAGATAAACTCACAGCATGTCTCAAATGCCAAATGCAATTGACAGACCTTCGTCATGGATGGGTACTCTCAGCAGCTCAAGCTTATTGAAATCAGATACTCTCTTACATCTCCAACTTCTTGTGGAGCTGCTCCCTGCTAAAGAAACCTCTGGTATTACCTTTTCACTCAACATCCTCCCCGGATCCTAGGATATTAAAGGGCCTGAGAGTACCTTCACTGGTCCATGTGATAGTTATGGTGACCCTGAGACAACTTTTTTTTATACTGGTTGTCCATTTATATGCCCATTTTCGAATTGACTGGACAGTTATAGAAACTGATAGGACTAGAACACATGGAACAACATAAGGTAACACATACTAAGGTTTTTTAACAAGTGGAAACCATTTATTATAAAACACAGGCCTAAAACAGACATGAAAAAAAAGGAATTTTTTGTGAAGACAACTAAAACTTAACGTTTATTAAATAATTTATAAAAATGCTACTTAAATTCCCAAACCTACTGGTTTAGGAATCGTAAAATATCCATGAAATGACCAACTGTAACCGTACCACCACATTAATCCCAGCCTCCCATATCTTCTCATACAGGCTACTCATGGGTTAATTATCCTATATGGTGTATTTAAACTACCTACAGTGTCTTTCACCTACTAAGTGAGTATCTAGACCACGGTAACATGAGTCCCTGAGTTGGTTACCCTAGCACTAATCATTATGCCAAAAGGCTAGATAGATGTAGTGGTATATATTTATACCAACCTATAAGAACTAATGTACTGGCCTTTTCACAAAGGTACCCTACCCTATTAGATCTTCCTCCAGCCAATAATATAGCTGTAGGATGGGTATGTACTAATCATGTATCACTCCCAAGGGAGGAAGAGTCTATGTGTAGCAGCTCGTAGGGAGCATTAATGAGGCAGCTGTGTGTGTCTGCGTCATAGCACATACTGTGGCACATTTTTTGGCAGACTGGGCACAGTAACATTTGATTGCCTTATAGTGGCCAAGTGATATGAGAGCTACAGTATATGTGCTAATGTGTGAATGATACATGATTAGTACATACCCATCCTATAGCTATATTATTGGCTGGAGGAAGATCTAATAGGGTAGGGTCCCTTTTGTAAAAAGGCCAGTACATTAGTTCTTATAGGTTGGTATAAATATATACTACTACATCTATCTAGCCTTTTGTCATAATGATTAGTGCTAGGGTAACCAACTCAGGGACTCATGTTACCGTGATCTAGATACTCACTTAGTAGGTGAAAGACACTGTAGGTAGTTTAGATATACCACATAGGATAATTAACCCATGAGTAGCCTGTATGAGAAGATATGGGAGGCTGGGATTAATGTGTGGTGGTACGGTTACAGTTGGTCATTTCATAGATATTTTACTATCCTAAACCAGTAGGTTTGGGAATTTAAGTAGCATTTTTAGAAAGTATTTAATAAACGTTAAGTTTTAGTCTTCACAAAAAATTCCTTTTTTTTTTTTTTTTTCTTGTTTTGGTTATTATTTGAAGCAACGTACCTTTGACCTATTTGCTTTATTAAACTAAAACAGACATGGAAAGATTTATGATGACTTTTCAGTATACTACGTGGCACTACATGGATAGCTTCAAGGACAATATTGGGGATGAGCTGCATACCATACCATTCCTTATCCTAGCACCCCCATTATATGTGGCCACTTCTGCTCTTTCTTGTGTGATGTATATTGTGTCCTGGTATTTTGTGTTATTTTATTCTATGCAACCTGTTTTGCTATGAAATTATTCCCTTGGAAATTTGTATAATTTTTTTTTTCTGTTGACCAAGGAGCCCTTATGTGAGGGTCAAATGTGACTGCTACTGATTTCTTTCGGCTGTTTGCAATACAAACCCAATGTTTTAGGTTGCTTGTGCAGATAGAAGTGGTAGTAGAGAACTACAGATTTATTATTTGTTACAGCTTGTATTTCGTTTTTCTTAGCAATCAAATGCCTTTTGTCCAACCTCTTTACATGTTCTTTATGAGTAGGCAGCATGTTCCTTTCATACTTTTGCATAATTATTGCTAATTTCTTGTTTGCTCTAGCATATATTACTATGTAATTCAATATTTCCTAAATTATTTGCTGGTAAATTCTATTTTTTAGCATACATTCATACACAGGAGGCAATACACTTGGTTACCTTAGTGAAAGGGCTTAAATGACCACTTATTTTTTTACTCTGCAATGTTTTTATTTTTTACTTGATGTGGCAGTATGAGGCCTTGGTTTATACAGGAGAAACTGCACTTATTTTGGCACTGTTTAGGAGTACAGTACATATAAAATAGTACATAATTATATATTAATGTATATATTTTGCATGCACATATGAAAGGAAGCAATTGTTTCCAATGTGTTAATTTTATACTGTTCATGTTGTGAACTAAATAAGTTAATAAATTAACTATTCAGGTTATATGGATATGTGGATTTTTACATGTATAAAATGTGTTTTTTGCACAATAACTGTTTTTACTTTTTAATCCCAATCCCATTAAAAAACTACTGTTTTATAACATTATTTTATATTTGTAATGCCATTACATTATGTCTTGTGTCTCTATGACATCAGCTGTTGTGCGGACAATACTAGTGTGCCCTAACAGTATGGGGACTGAACAGACCCCTTGAACAGCCTTGGGGTAATTTTTAAGTCTAAGGCGGACTTAAAACAGGTCATTCAGAATTCAAGTCTGGTCATGGGGAAACGAGGTGACCCATTTTAAAGGCTGAGCCGCTTTTGATCACACCATGATCATACCTTCAACTGAGGATGTAGAACATGAGACTGCTCCAAGAACCAGAGCTCTTAGTTACAGCTCATTCTTATAGTAGCAACACTCAATGAAACACTCTTCTCCTTCTACTACAGTGACAACAAAAGACATTGCTGTAGGCAGAGAACATACACCACCCGTTGTCAAAAGAGAGGTCTTTAAGGCAGTAATACTAATAATTATTCAACATGATTATATCTGTACTCAGCATATTAGAGGCTCATGTAATCTAAGATGGCAAACAGAGTATGTATTTACTATACACTTTTACAATAGAATAGCTCTGTAATTTTACCAGTGAAATATGTTATACTTTGTTTTCTCCATGTGTCTACTTCAGCACAACAATGTACAGTGTGTATCTATAACAGGCTATGGGTGCTGTATTATGGATCTGTACCCCATGGATTTGTATAATGACCATGATTAGATTAGATCTGTATATAATCTAACAATATAACTTCAGGCTCATAACTTGCTCTTTGAGTATATGACTGAAATTCACATGATTAAAACACTATAATATCAATAGAATCTGAAAGATAAATTCCATATGTCTTTCAAATCATCATGACTATGCTTAGCCCAGGACTTTATAGAGAATTCCACAAGGTTTTGTAAAGCAGCCATCCATGTCATCATTTCTCATGAGAAACAGAAGCTGGGAATGTCATATAAATGGTTTATGTATGTCAAATATATGGACTTTTTGCATAGGAATATTTATTAGTATTTGCTTGACTTTCTTGGTTTAGATTTTCCATACAAGTGTTAAACTATGCTATTGCCATTTGTGAAACAGAATTTAAGTTGTGACCAAAATAGAGCCTGAACACACTTTGTGATCACATTATAACATATATTTGGTCTGCTTGGAAGTTCACATATGTTTTATAGAGTCTTTTGCTACTTCTTTTAATTTTTCCGGTTCCTAATATAGAAGCTTCTCCTCCTTTTTTTCTCCTCAGTAACCACTATACATGACACATAGCATGCTCACAACACGCTCCCATATATGCAAGTCAATAGGTCATTTTCAGACTTTCTTCTGTTTCCTTATGTACATGTTCTTGTTATAAAGCACATCTCTGGCACTGTTGTTGCATCAGCACACAAAAAGAGGTCTAACTCTATAACCATGCAAAAATATGTAAATAGGAATTGGAAACAGATTAGAAAATCTCTCTCTCTCTTTATATATGTGTATGTATTATCAAGGGTGGATTATAATATGTGTGAAATGTAATTACACATTTGTTCCATTATAATTTGACCTTTTAATCAGCTGTATTGGCATCTGCTGATATAGTTCATTACTGTTCGCAATTTCGTTCGTATCGAACATGTCATTCATGAGGCAAGAAGTGGCATGAAGAGGACATTCCGGAGCCCAGGGGAGGTAACACTGTTTGTCATGTTTGCTCACCTCCCATGGGACTCCCCAGAAGAGACCCTAAAGTATAATAGTAGTTTGTGGGTGGCAAACCCCCAAAATTTTGTGCTTGGCCAAACCGGAAATTTTTAGGAAAATTTGGGAATCCGTTCAATCAACTTTTTCTATGTGCTATTATAACACATTCGCACACTGTGTGGAGGGGCCACTGAGGGACATTATACTATGTGAAGGGGCCACTATGGGACATTATACTGTGTGGAGGGGCCACTATGGGACATTATACTGCATGGAGGAGCAACTAAGGGACAATATATTGCGTGGAAGGCCGCTATGGGACATTATTGTATCACAGGGATCTTTGGCATGAAGGGGGGAGGGCGAGCTTTCGAAATAGCCCAAGGTCCATGATAACTTTAATTCGCCTCTGTATATAATAATAATAATAATTTTTATTTATATATATAGCGTCAACATATTCCGCAGCACTGTACAATTTGTAGGGTTCAAGTAGTGACAAAAAAGATACATTACAAAGAAATATTCAATTCACACAATCTATGAGGTAGAGGGGGTGACACAAGAGGTAGCAGGGGCGGCAACAGACATAGCATTGCTTGTACAATGGTCAGACAATTTTGTGATAGAGGTTACTGTCATTACACATATATAAAGCTGTATGAGCCATCACCAGTCATGTCCTTTAACGTGCAGATGGTGCGTGGACATATAAAGTTAGTCTGATATGGCATCATATCCTGTGAGGTAATGTTGGAGCATCAACAGAGGAGGGTATGTTTTAGGGATTCTAACTACGGAAGGGTTTACATTAGGAGTTGTGATAGGCCTGTCTGAAAAGATATGTTTTTAGTTTATACATGAAGCTGTGGAAATTGGGGGTTAATCTAATAGTCCGGGATAGAGCATTCCAGAGAAGTGGTGCAACTCGGGAGAAGTCTTGTATACGAGCGTGGGAGGTTTTGATAATAGAGGATGTTAGTCTTAGGTCATTGAGTGAATGGAGAGTACGGGTTGGGCGATAGACAGAGATGAGGGAGGAAATGTAGTGAGGTGCAGCATTATGGAGAGCCTTGTGGATGAGGGTGATAAGTTTATATTGTATTCTGTATTGAATAGGCAGCCAATGTAGTGACCGACACTGGACTGGAGGCATCACTGTAGCGTCTAGACTGATAGATGAGCCTGGCCACCGCATTCAGAAATAGATTGTAGAGGGGAGAGTTTAGTAAGGGGAAGACCGATAAGTAAGGCGTTACAGTAGTCAAGGCGAGAGTGAATCAGGGCAACAATAAGTGTCTTTAGTGTATTTGTGGTAAGGAAAGGGCGGATTCTGGAGATGTTTTTGAGGTGGAGATGACATGAGCGTGCGAGTGATTGGATATGGGGGGTGAAGGAAAGGTCTCAGTCAAACAAAACCCCGAGGCAGTGGGCATACTGCCTAGGAGTTATGGTAAGGCCAGAGACTGCAATGGAGATATCAGGGACAGATCTATTAGATGGTGGAAACAGCAGTAGTTCAGTCTTTGAGAGATTCAGTTTCAGATATTTCAGAGCGAAGACATGACATTTGAGACAGCAGAGAGGCAGTCACTGGTGTTCTGTATTAGTGCAGGGTTGATGTCACGGGATGACGTATATAATTGGGTGTCATCAGCATAAAGATGGTACCGGAAGCCAAATCTAGTGATGGTTTGTCCAATGGGGATAGTGTAGAGGGAGAAGAGCAGGGGACCTAGGACCGAGCCCTGAGGAACCCCAACGGCAAGGGGAAGAGGGGAAGAAACAGAACCCGCAAATGATACACAGAAAGTGCGGTCAGAGAGATAAGAGGAGAACCAGGAGAGAGCAGTGTCTGTGAGGCCGACAGAACGGAGCATAGTAAGGAGGAGTTGATGGTCAACAGTGTCAAATGCTGCTGAGAGATCTAGAAGAATAAGAAGAGAATATTCACCTTTGGATGTAGCCATCAGAAGATCATTGGAGATTTTTGTGAGGGCCATTTCAGTAGAGTGCAGAGTGCGGAAGCCAGATTGTAAGGGGTCAAGAAGAGAGTTAGCAGAAAGATAGCGGATTAAATGAGAATAGACTAAGCATTCCAAGATTTTGGAGATAAAAGGAAGGTTAGAGAGAGGTTGATAGTTAGCAGCACAGGACGGGTCAAGGGAGGATTTCTTCAGTAGTGGGGTTATGACAGCATGTTTGAAAGAGGATGGGAAAATTCCAAAAGAGAGAGAGAGGTTAAATATTTTAGTAAGGTAAGTCGTGACGGCAGGCAACAGAGACTGGAGAAGGTGTGAGGGGAAAGGGTCACTACTACAGGTTGTAGGGTGAGAAGAAGAAAGTAGCTGAGATACTTCCTCCTCTGTAACAGGTTCAAAAGATGAGAATGAACAGTCTGAGTCTGTATATGATTGTTTAGTTTGTCAGTATGATATTTTTAATTAAGAATAAACAAATAAATGGATAAATTGGTGCCAAACAATGTAAGATAACATTTCGTGCTAGGCCAAAATTCTCCTCAGCATTCATATCATTTTTACCAGTCAAAAGAAAGAACTGGAAAATGATTTATTCTTTTCAGAGACATAGCATCAGTAGACATTCATTATGCGTGGGGGAAAGACAATTTGGCCATCAATATAAGAAAGAGTTCTTTACAGTTAGAGTATTCAAACTGTGGAATGCCATACTCCAAAAGGTAGTTATGGCAGAGACTATGCCAGCATTGAAAATAACTCTATGTTTTACTGATAATAAATGACATGGAGGGTGACAATAAATATAACAATTAATGTCAGATATATCAAATCTGTTAGATCCTTTTTGTACAAGTTCCAATATTTCAGAAGATGAGATATTGATTCAGGGATTTCCATATATTCAGAAAGGAATGTTTCTCCTAATACGGGATGGCCTCTGTCATTTGCTGACTTTTGGATCAACATGACAGAAGTATAGGTTGGAATTCATGGACTTGTATCTTTTTTTCAACCTGATAAATAATGTGTTGCAGATTCATGTTGTGAATTCTGATTAAAAATCTTCAACAATTCTTCAGCATGTTCCTTATACTCTCTGAATGCTAGGTACCCCTTTCCATTCTGCACCTCTTACCCCCTTTGTTTGTTGTTTTGTTCTTGATACTGAACCCTCCTGGCTTCCTCCTTGCTTTTTCTTCTGATCATTCCTCCCCTTCACTTCTTTTTCTCAGGCCTACATCTGCCGTAAGGCAACCTTAGGCGACAGCCTTAGGTGGAACCTCCTGACATAAACGGATGAGTGTCATTTTTAAATCTGTATCTATTGGTTTATTCCAACAGTTAGCAGACAATATTTTACTCACCAATCCCTGGTCCTGTTCAGTCCGGCCTTCGCTTCTTACTCAAGGTACTACTTACAGAGGGCGTTGCAGCGTCTTTCAGCAACTGTGATATGAAAGGAGCAGGGATCGGTGAGTAAAATTTTGCCCACTACCTCTTGGAATAATCCAAAAGGTAGCGGCCAAGCTTGTGCGGTACCAGGGGAGGATGAGTAAAAACAACAAACATGTTATACTCACCTCTTCTAGGCACCCAGTGGTTCCTTGGTGTCCTCTTCAGGCCTCTTCCAACCTGCGTCTGATGTCACATGCAGCAGGGTCACTGCTGAGGACTGTGATAGTGTCATAACACTTGGCACACCTCAGTGGTGACCCCATGTGTGGGAGTCAAAAATAAGAAGGCAATATTATGTGTTGGGGCCTTTAAACAGAACAATATACTGTGTGTGAGCCAGTAAAGGGGGCAATATATTGTGTAAGGACCAATAAAGGGGGCAATATAATGTGTGGGGTCAATAAAAGGGGCAATATACTGTGTGGGGACCAGTATAGGGGGCAATATATTGTGTGGGGACCAGTATAGGGGGAAATATATTGTGTGGGGACCAGTAAAGGGGGCAATATACTGTGGGGGTCTATAAAGCGGGCAATATACTGTGTGTGCAGACCAGTTAAGGGTGCAATATACTGTGGGGTCAGTAAAGGGGGCAATATACTGTGGACGGACCAGTTCAGGGTGCAATATGGTGTGGGGGTCAGTAAAGGGGTAATATACTGTGTGGGGACCAGTAAAGGAGGTAATACAATGTGGGGGTCAGTAAAGGGGATAATATATTGTGGGGGCCAGTAAAGGGGGCGTTATACCATGTGTCAGCCAAATAAGAGAATTTAAGGTTTTTTTTGGAGGGTGCGCCTTTCTGTAGGTCACCTCAGATGGCAGAGAGGCTAGCAGTTTCTGCTGGTTTCCTTTGACGGTTAACATATTTGCTGTGTATGTTTTGTCCTTCAACTATTTTTGCTATCCATATAAAATAATGGTATCGATGTCTAATTGTGGATTATATTCTTTTCTCCATTTTTCATAACAATAACTTATTGAAACAGCAGAGATTTCCCAATTCCTGACAGGCTCCTCTTACTAAACACCTGGGTGTCCTCTTTATAGGTATCACATAACCCGGTCTACAGCTGTTCTGAGTCAATATACTGAATTTATTACCGTTGTAAAGATTTGTTCATTAGCTTGAACTTGGCATTTACCTTTTAAGAGCAATTCTATATACCATATAAAAAACACTGGACTTACATTTTATCTATATTATATGGGAAAGGTAAAGTCATACTGAACTCTTACATCTGTTTAATGGGTAGAAAACAAGTGAGTCCTCTATATAATCCAGTTTAAAAACAGCCTATAAAGTGTACAATATGTACAGTAAACAGACTCTTAGCCAAGCAGATAACATGAGAGCTGCGTGATTATCAGACTAGTTTTGGCAAGGCTCTGACTGCATGTGTCAAACTCTGTTTCCACGGTATGTAAGAGACACTGGGTTCTTTAGGTTTGTTTACAATATTTTGCATAATACCAGATATTGAGGATTTATTGATAATCCTCCTTAAATTAAATATAATTCCTCTTTTTTTGATCTCCTAAAAATTATTACATGTGTCTCATATAAATGATGCCAGTGGTAAGGCATGAGTGATGTGAGTTACAAGGTAGCTGGAAATGTGACTTTATTAAAGCTCCACGGTCCTGCTCCGTCTTTTTGACTGGCGCTACCGCAGCATGGAAAAGCAATGGGTTTCTATCGAGGCTGATCTGCTATCGGTCCCCCTCCCCTCATTGCCGTGGATTCCGGCTCATTTCTGCCCAAGATCCGTCAGGCACTCGTTCCTCTCTTCACACTTCCTTAAGACCTGGGATTCAGTGTGTTCCAGTGGGAGAGTGGCTAGAGTTCCTGGCCCCCTTAGTCCTCTCTTTTGCAATCCTATGTTCCCAATGGGTTGCTCCGCAGATAGATTTCTTTGCTGGCGAAGCGGTGACAAAGTTAGACTTAGAAAGGTCGCTGGGGATCTGCCCCTTCCTCCGTTGGCCCAGCTGCGTGCTTAACACCTGGACCTTCACTTATCCTGGCTGGAGTATGGTCAACTTACTGGCTTCCTGTGGAAATTCTCTTTGCCCCCTCTTCTTTCCTCTACCATGACTGACCTGGAGTCTGTCCTTTCCCACACTGACTCTTCCCCACGTGCACTCTCGGTTCTTTACAGCATTCTTCTCCGAGACACTACTCCTGGGTTCCCCTCTTACATAGGCCCCTGGAATCGAAATCAGTCGAACAGAGCCTATTGAAGGATGCAAAGAGTTGAAGGAATTGGTGAAAGGTCCTCTTTAAATATACCGGTAGCAGTACAAATCTCTTTCCTGTAGTAGCTATAAAGAAAAAAATCAAAAACCACTTAAACATAACTTTTATTCAATATTTCATTAAAAATAGGATAAAAATCCCTTTGATGTTTAGTTTAAAAGCAAGCGCCGGGATCACCTGCGGGCTAAAGAAAAAACAACTGGCTACTGTTAAATTGTTGCTGGCAGAGCTACATGCCATACCCCCAGTACACTTCATACAAGTTTATTATTTTGCATTCATTTCGCGCCTCTGGACTAGTGGTCAAAAAAATGCTTAGATAAATGGAGATTTATATTTTTGTAATTTCCCACTACTGAGTCTGCCAACCAACAAAAGGGTGGAGATTACAAAAATATAAATCTCTAATTTTTTTGACCATTACTCCAGAGTCGCTGAGTGAATGCAAAATAATACACTTGTATAAAGTGCACTGAGGGTATGGCATGTAGCTCTGCCAGCAACAATTTAATTATTAACAGTAGCCAGTTGTTTTTTCATTAGCCTGCAGGTGATCCTGGGACTTTCTTTAAACTATACATCACAGGGATTTTTAGCCTATTTTTAATGGAATGTTTTGTAAAAGTTATATTATAGTCGTTTTTGACTTCTTTATTGTACTAGGGAATGACATACCATTCCAAGCAGTGTGTTAGTTTTTTCACTGTAGTACCTATGCATCGGTATAAGTAAAATGTATCAGTAGTTCAGGTTGCTTGGGTCACAATGGACTGCTGAATTTTATTTGGGGTTGTCAAAGATCTGACAATACAGGGGCAAAGGCAAGCAATGGTTTAAAATAACAAGCAAAGCATTACTTACCTGTTAAATCCACTTCCGTTCAAGTGGTGTCACTAGTAACTAATGTCCGCATGACTGGATTTTGTTTACTAGGCTGTGGTGCTGATATCAAGTAAATGATATATAGCTGCTGTAGCCAGACACTGGCCCCTTGAGGCACTCGCAAATCAGATTGTTATATATCCTTGTAATATTCCATAACATTCCAAGATTTGGAAAAAAGAAAGAACAAACAAAAGTGCACAGCAATACATGGAGATTTTAAGGAATTCACCCAAACATCAAACCAACCTAGAGATGTCAAAGTGTAAATATAAAACTATTAATTCTATCAGTTTATTATACAAAATTTTTTCCATAACTCAAAATATAATCCATTATTGACAACTGGCCTTCTTATGCTTTATTTGCAATTCTGTGTAAAATAAAAGGATTATGTCATGAAAATCATTGTTCTCTATCCATAGGGTAGGGGATAAATTGCTGATTTATGGGGGTCTGATTGCTGAGACCCTCATAGATCCTGAGAATAAGGGTATTTTACCCTTGTCAGTATTCCATGAAAAACTGTATGAACTGAGTGAACTATGCTATTCCATACAACAGTATACAGGAAAAAAGCAAATATATTAAAAGGGGTTATCCAAGACCCAGATTAATTGTCACTCATATACATCACCAATTCCTCTGCAGTGAGCGCTGAGGCCACTGATCTGGTCTCAGCAGTCGCAAGGGGCACAGGGCTTTTAGGGACCGAAGCAATGTTAGACTGAACAGACTGTGGCAACGGACAGGTGAGTATATTTATATTTTTTATGTTCCACCTGCCCAGAGCCCTTCCATAGTCTCTCCAATTCCTGGACATCCCATTTAAGAGAAAAGAAACAGAAGCTGTAAACAAATAGACCGTGTGAGGGACACAGTGGGATCTGAAAGTCACATTACCTCTGGCCAGCTCTGGTTTTTTCATGGTCTTCCATCTCAGCTAGCTGCAAAAAACAGGACAAGGAGAAACTGCTCACAAAAACCAATCAAGTGCTTGTCTACTCGCAGCCTTTGGCAGACAGCAGCAAGTAACAAGCTTCTCCATAGGATGAAATGCACAAGGAGTCTCAGCTCTGCTTTTTCTGTTCAGTCTCATCCATGGAAATCTGCAGGAGGCTGACTGAAAGAGAAATATGTCTTTAGAAGTATTAATACAAGCTCTGCTGAGCGGCAGTACCACTACACACTGCTGTCTGCTTCCAGTTCCATTCACTGTGCAGATCCAGTGGCAGCCGATTTGGAGGTTGCTTGTTGTTGGACCTCACCAATCTGATATTGATGATCTATCCTAAGGTTAGACCATCAGTATCGGGTTTTGGACAACCTTTCAATACTGATACCAAATACAGCAAGTACCAAACACAGCAATGACAATCAAAATTATAATAATAGTATAACTTGTAAGAGTAAGAATGGCAAAATATAATTTGACCATACAATCTTATGGGTCATACAATATATGGGTCACTTAAATATAGATGTTTTGTACAGAACTTCTTTTTATTCTCCTACTTTGGTTAATCTGGATGCTTAACTTTGATATCTGAGTTCCTAATTCACTTCTGACCTATTCTAGATACTTTGATGTTCGATTTGCTTGCTCCATTACAGTGAAAGACTTGGCGAATGCCCTGGAAAAATTGTCTTGAGCCAGTCCAGAGCGAGGTGAATTGTTAAACAGCACAGAGGCTGCTCAGTGATACATTGCAAAGGCAGACATTACATTACATGTGGTTTATGGAGCTGGACTTGAACCAGCTGCTGCAGCATTCCCAAATAGGAATTTACAAGGCAATCAATTACGTTAACCCAGTGGTCAAAGTGACTTTGAGCTGCAATGATAATGCACAATTTCAACAAACCATAAATCTATTATATTCTGGGGCAAAGATTTGCTCATCCTATTTTAGTCCAACGCTCTAGTAAGTACTTTCATCTTGGAGATATTCAGGTTTTTACTACTCAGTCAGTGTGTTCAGTGCAGGCCACTAAGCTGTATTACTCATGTGCTTTCTCCAGTGATCATGCTAATATTGACTTAATTAAAATATGTCAAGTGCTGCAATGTATTTGCATTTAGGTTATGAGTTTCCAACAGAAATGGACTCAGCACTTCAGTAGTTTTCTTGCACATAATTCAGGTCATGACTTTTTGGTAGAGCATCCTCAAACACTTAGTAGAATACTTGTCTTAAGTATTTTATTGATTTATAGAAACACTGAAGGCCATTTATAAATACTACCTGAGGAGACTGTTTTGTCATATCCCGAGTGTATATTTATGCACTCAATTGTGTAATATTTATAAAGCTCTTGGAGATATTTTTATAATACTTTTTTCTTTTCCGACACTTTCAAGTGAGAAAGGTGCATTCAGTCTTAGGGCCGGTTCACATCTGTGTTCGGTTTCCGTACAGGGGAGTCTGTTTGGGGACCCCCCCGAGGGGAAACCTATAGGCAGATAGAAGCGGTTTACATAAGGAAACCTGCGGACCCCATAGACTATAATGGGGTCCGTGCGGTTTCCGCTCAGTTTCCGCAGGAAACATGCGGAGAGAAAAAGTGCTGCAAGCAGCACTTTCCTCTCCGCATGTTTCCACACGAACCATGAGGAAACCGAGTGGAAACTGCACGGATCCCATTATAGTCTATGGGATCCGCAGGTTTCCTTATGTCAACCGCTTCTCTCTGCCTATAGATTTTCGTTCGGGGGGTCCCCAAGCGGACTCCCCTGTACGGAAACCGAACGCAGATGTGAATCGGCCCTTAGTGCTACAGCTATGAACAACTTTAGCCAAATTTTGTAACCGAAATATGTCATAGCAGCTACCAATGTAACAATGTTTAAGATGAATGTGAAAACTTGTTGCAACATGATAACTCAGAAAAAGCCATTGAAAGACTATTCTTTAACTTGTTAAAGAATATAACTTTAACTTGTTAAAGAATATACCTCTCCTCGATGCTCCGGTGTCCCCCACTGCCCTGGGGCTTGTTCCGGCGGAGGTTCTTGCCACACGTGATTGGCCTGTGAAGTTGAATTGGCTGGGAACCATAATCAATGCTTCAAACAATTAAGCCAAAATGGTCCAGGTGTCAGACCCCTGCTAATGTATCCTTGATGACCTAATTGATAAGGCCTGGAAAACCCCTTCAGGCCGGGGGCCTCGTGTGTCGTAAATGCTGCAATTCGCCCGCACCGTAAAAACCACAGAAAAAAAGCGGCGTTTTACTGTCACAGCAAAGTGGATATGGGATTCTAGGGAATCCCATACCCACTTTGCGGTAAAATACGTGGTGTGGATAAGCAGCGATTTCCAAAACCAGCATGTCAATTATATCTACGGAAATGCCGGTGTTTTCCCTATTGGTATAAGTGATGCGAACTTTCTTTGCAAAGCGCTGAGGGAAGAACCGCAATGCATTGCCGCTGCGGCTTTTCACGCTTTTTTGCTGTGGGACGCCAGGTGAGGCCTTAGCCTAAGGCTGAAGCCCCACGTTGTGAAAACGCAGAGTTTTTGTGGCTGCAGAAACACCGCGTCAAAAAATGCTGCGTTCTACATTACCTGTAAAGTGAATGGAATTCTGGCTAATCCCATCTACACACTGCAGAAAAAAAAATTTGCAGCATAAAAGCTGCATTTTCAAAAACGCCCGCATCTTTGAAAATCGCAGTATGTCAATTATACCTGCGGAAATGCTGGTGTTTTTCATATAGGTATAATAAGGGCAGAAAGTCCGCAGAGGAAAACTCTACGAAAGCTCAATGAAAAACACTGCGGAAAAAAATGGAATGCGCTTCCGCTGCGTTTTTTCCACTGTGTTTTTTGCTGCGTTTTGCTAAGCGGGGCCTTAATGTTAAAAAATTGCTTTTAATAGAGAATACTTTCCAACATCCAGGTCATAAACAACACATAATGTATGACGGTACCACATATGGATGTTTTTAAATGTGGTAATATTGTTCTTAATAACATACATTGATTTTTAGACTGGGAGTATTTTGGACACAAGGTCACTAGCTGGTAAAAGTCAGGAGTAGTTCCCAATCACCAAGTATAGTTTCTAAAATTTGGTAATCTAAAATTTGGTGTAATTTGCAAAAACTTCCTTCCCCCTTTATTAGTTATTTTGACCGCAGCCTTCATGGGCGTTGTGAGGATGTGCTTCTATTCTTAGACCCCTTACATACTGTATATTGTGTAATATTACAGTGATCTTGTGAGTTCTCCCCCCTACCTCTCCCCCCTTTTTTACCTATGTAAGTACTGTTTTAAATTGACACATGGCTTTATATTTTTATGCAAAGACACATTATGGTGTGAATTGTATATTCTTGCTAAAAATTAATAAAAATAAACAATAATAGACTTTTTTGTGATTCATTTTGAGTCTGCTCGATTATGTCCACATCTCTTATTTGATATTTCCTTGCGGTATTTCCAGCTACAAAGGCTGTGCAAATCTGTACCATACATTATGCTAAGTTTCATTTAGTGCATTTTTTTGCACTGTTCAAGCTTCCTGTTCAGAATTTAGTGCATTTTTTTTTTTGCACTATTCAAGCTTCCTGTTCAGAATTTAGTGCATTTTTTGCACTATTTTTTCAACTTTTTTAAGGAAAAAGCTCTGGCCAGATGTTTGCTGGAAGTCCATTATTAATGATAATTATAAAAGCACAACTACTAATAAAATGTATTATATGGTTTATACAAGCATTGATTTGGATTTTGTGATTTCGATTACTTTTTTTGATATGCAGCTTGCAGAAAAAACTTGTTAATTTCTGTACATATATATTTTAAAATGCCAAAAAGCCATGTAAAAAAAGCATATCAAAAACCCTGTCTGAACCAGACTTAATAGTATTATACTTAATATGATGACCATGTCTCTACTATATGCATATATCCTACACATACAATGAAACGACTGAAGCATCCATTTATATTTTTTCAGTTTTCTGTATTTCCTTTCTGTTCTTGTTCACTAAAAACCTTAATCTGCACACTTAATAAATAATTACTGTTCTCTGTTTGGTGGTAAATTTATATTTGGCTTTAAAGGAACTTGGGCTGGGGTGATGTAAATAATTTTCAGTTCGAGGCTTCATACTGTATCAGCCCCTAAGATCATGGTTACCGACAAAGAGTGTTTCCTTATATAAATAAATGTGTTCAGGCAAAGCGCAGCTTACAAAGCCTAGCTTTCTATTTGTACACTTGCCAAAACCGCTCTGACAGAATAACACAAGTATGTTAACCCTCTCCATGCTGTATCTGAACACTGAAACTATTACTAAACACAGACAATAACAAATCATTTCTATATAATTTCACGAATTAGGCTCTTATGTACTACCAGTTTTTAATTGTACGTGTGTATAATGTTACTGCTACAGTATGAGCTCACTGGTCAGATGTAATGTATAGTAATGTGAGGAGCCCATAATGGTTTCCTTAAAAAAAAAGTTTAAAAAACAAAATCCTTTGCCAAATTCAAATATTTCTTTATTATATTGTCTATGGTAGTGAGATTTGCAGAAAGAGGTCCGTACAATACTAATGGTTGTGAATTGGATTTGACTGGCCCACCCATCCACTAAAAGGTCCTCTAGTAGGCCCAGGCTCAAGTGCAAACAAATGGACTGCAAAGTTTCAGTAGAAGACAACCCTAGAATGACATGCATCTTTGAAAATTTTTTTTAACCAACTATAGATGGTGTAGCCTTCCTTCTATTTACTGTACTGTATTTATGATGGCATTGGCAATGCGGTAATAAAACATGTACATACACAATGTGCTTGGATTGAAAAACTAAATCACAGAAATACTATTTATAAATAGATAAAAATCAATGCTTCAGTACATAGTTATTGATACATGACTGAAACCTATTTTTTTAGAAGTGCTGATGTACAAATATAGCAAACTTAATTTTGACACTTAAGCTAAATAAACAGTTGCAGCAATTTTTAACCTGACTTTTTCAATGACTTTCCAATGACCTCCATTGTGAGTTTTTATGCTACAATAAGTTTTTAAATAAAATTTTGTTACATCCAAGAGATGCCATCACTTCCAGTTTGGAACTATTGCCCAGTGCCCAGAATGAATGAGTTACAGAACTGTGGTTCCTTCATAGTTTCTCCCTGTGTAGTAGCATTACATCTACCAACTGTGCAGGACACAGTTATAGTACTTAAGGGGTTGCCCCAGGGAAGGTGAAAACATTTTGAAAAACCCATACTCACCTGTCCCCAGTGCTCTGGAGTTTCTCAGCTTGGTCTGGTCCTGCTGGTTCGGTTTTTTCTTCTGGTGGAAGTCCCCACCATATGTGACCTCTGAGGTCTCATGCGGTGGGGATTTTCGCTGGAAGAACACACGAGACTAGCTGGACCGGACTGCGCTAGGAGACACACCTGAGCACTGAGATGAGTATAGTTTTTTTTTTTTTTTTCACATTTCCCAGTCTCATATTGATAAAAACTGGTTTTCCTGGACAACCCTTTTAACTGAAGTTGTGTTGCAGTGCTCTGCACAAGGAAGCTGCCACTTCTCAGGGCAGAGACTGAAGGAGATTCTGTCCCTTTCTGCCAGTGATTATGGCAGTCCTAGAGATCAAACCCTCACCCATCATGAAATGCTTGCGTCTCCTAGCAGTACCTTTATGAATTAACTGAGACAACTCATGATTCCTGGAAAACTCTGTTAAAATTTATCTTCAGGTTTCCAACCTGCTTTACAGAAAATGCCTCACAGTTACTGTACTACAGCTCTAGCTTTAGAAAGATCTGTCTACAAGAGCATGTTTGTCTACAATTACAGTGACCATTTATTGTGAGCACGTTTGGTGCATTAACAGTTTAATACATATTTACTGTTACAATATCATCCTTGGAAAAAACCCACAGTGGATTTGTGAAGTATTTTTATCCAGTGTCTATTTAGAAATGTTGTTAATAATTACAGCAGTAAACTCTGTCTAGGAATGCTGCGTGCAAACATTTTTGTGCTGAAACTAGTGGAGTCAAAAATTTATTCAGACTAGCAGTCCAGTGCTACGAAGCATACACATAAATACAAAGTACATCTAAACAATACTGTATAATAACATTATTATTGACTGTATAGCAATACAACATGTACCTTTAACTTCATACTGAAAGATAGCCCTACAAATAGTCCAGTTGGTGCTAAATAGACAAGTAGCTTAGTTACAGTGGTAAATTCAATTGGATGTTGAGGTGGTAGTTTTTGGCCTAGTAGAGGTGACAGGCACAATTACAATATTATTATCTTGAAACTAATATGAAGCTTAACATATACAGATGTAGTATTTTTTTTCCTTTGGCACTAAATTGAAATGGACCAATCACAGAAGAGCCGACGGCTGCTGTGCCCAGCAATACATGTGGATTGCTGGGCAGGCCTGCAATGTAAAAATAGGCAGAGACCACCCAAAAAATCAAATGAATTTACTGCAGAGCAAGTTAACATTGCAGGTGAAACACAATCTGCATGTAATGTTAAAGATTACTACTTCTGTAAACTGATATAACGTAAGCTGATATATGAGCTTGACATAAGTCTGATGCAGTGGTATACATATTTATAAATATAGATATATAGTTGTAGATATATTTACAATAATAGCCCAGAATGTGGACAAATCCAATTATAATATATAGAGTAGAAGTGGCATCTAATACTAAACAGCTTTACATATCTTTACATAGCATATGAAACACTACACTTGACTACATTTCCTGCTTTTCTGTCTGTTTGGTAAAATATGTGTATTGCTCATCATGTGTCAATGCTGAAATAGCCTTTCCTAGAACTCTGTATTGTTTGTGACATTGTATAGACACACTACAATGAGCATTGGTAGAATTCATTTGTCTATTTTTACATTTCTAATAACAGAGGTCTGGCTCTATGCAGAGTTTGAAGAAAAGCTCTTCAGGATTGTTATTTTATAGGGAAGTTAAGTTTGTACTATGTCAGACAAGTCAGGAAAGAGGACAAGTCCTCTTTAACCATCCTTTTAAAGTTGATATCTTAATATTAGATTGGTGGAAGTCTGACACCTATCTCCCCCACTATAGCCCAGTGGTGAAGCTGAGTGCTGAGTTGTTTTTTTTTTTAATAGGCTCCAGCAGATAATGGCCCCTGTTTACTTACTGCTCCTGCCCACGGCCTCCTCCATTCCTTCAGCCCTCCAGGGGGCCCCATGCATCCCACATGATGTCATTGAACAGAACTCTTGAAGGCTGAAGGAGAAGCAGAGGCGGCCATGGGCAGGAGCGCATCACACAAGGAAAGTATGAACATGGAGGAACATTTTTATGGCTTCCTATGGATTTATGTGTGGATCACATTACTTCCTTTGCTTTAAAGCTTTCCATGAGAATATTATTAAAACAATGAAAATACTGAAATATGAAATAGTTTGATGTAACCAGTTCCACTTGTCTGGATATCTGTCTTCCAACCTGAAAAGTTGCATTTCGCAAAAAGGAAGGAAGTAACATATATGTATATTTATGGAAAAAACAATAAAGTTGAGATTCTACTGTACAATTTAATGTGTTACATACATTGCTTGAAAGCTTCTTTATGTAAATAGTCATATGTTAATACACTTGGCCAAAAAGTATGTGGACACCTGACCATCGCCAGCTACAGTATATGGGGTGCAGAAGTAACAGTCTGAGCCCTGGTGCCTGAGGGAACCTGTGGGCCCCTCTGCCTCTTTATAGCATCGCAATGCTTTCTTATATATATTGCAGTGTTTATTATCTTTCCATTTTAAGGCCAAATTTAATTTTGGAAAGCCCTTTTATGTCATCAATATCTTCCAGACAAAACCAGTCTCTACTAATGATTTATAGTAATTGGTAAATGTTAAGTAAACATTTATTTCAGGAAAGTAAAAGTTGATATCACTAACTGGAAAACTTTAGGCAACAAAACTAGCAGCCCTTGTAAAAGAAACATAAAACATTACTTTCTCCTAACCCAAATGAATGCCATAGAAAAATGAAGGGAATTAGATTTGTGTATCTCTGTATTTTCAGCGCTTCATTCTTCTCATTGTAGGCATTGTTGTGAGAATATACTAATATTTCATACTTATTTCAGCATTGTACATATTTTTTCATGTGCTACAGAATAATAGCTTCAGTAAGATAAAGATACCACTAAGGGTGGGTTCACACCTGCGCTTGGTGTCCGTCCGTCGCCAATCCAGTGAAAATCTCGGCGAACTGGATTGGCGTCGGATACAGACCGGTCAGCGGCGCATTGGTTAAAAACCCATTCACTTGAATGGGTTTTTAAAGCACTGCGCGGGTGTGCGCTTACACCCTCTGCGCTGCCAATCCTTTTTTTTCGTCGGAAACAAAGTCGGACACGCAGGACTTCGTGTCCGACAAAAAAAAAAGGATTGGCAGCGCAGAGGGTGTAAGCGCACACCCGCGCACTGCTTTAAAAACCCATTCAAATGAATGGGTTTTTAACCAATGCACCGCTGACCGGTCTGTATCCGACGCCAATCCAGTTCGCCGAGATTTTCACTGGATTGGCGACGGGCGGACAGCAAGCGCAGGTGTGAACGAAGCATAAGAATAAAATAGCTGCACCTTTCTTGCTTTTATAGAGCAATGACAATGTATCCATTAAGGAGTATGAGAGAATATTGCTACTTTACTAAAGAGATACAAATACTAATAGCGTCTATTCACTTCTATTTCATCTAGTTCTGCAACACCTTGGCCCATTACAACTTTCAATAAGCACTAACATTAACGTTTTAGGAAAAAACCCTGCAGGGATAATGTTTCTACCTGATAAGGAATATGTCTATATCCTTTAATATTGACATTTCATTCCTGCTGAATGCTGTTTATTGACTAAAGCTGAGGGGCATCAGTACATTTTCCTTGTTCCATGCTGTCTATGTTGTAGATCAGGGCAAATTTTCTTCTTTCCTCTGCATATGTGAGGAATACTAGTGCATTATAGACACCACACTTCATAAAAGAAAAAAAAAAGTAGAAACTTCTGGGGCCACTGAAGAATAAAAATAGATAATAAATACTTTTCTGCGGCACCAGCTGCACCTCTCTGGACTGCTCAGGTTCAGTATTCATTACCCTGCTCACTTCCTGAATAGCAGGTGGCATGTTTAGCTGTCACATGACTGTTGCAAGCAACCACTGACCTCAGTGATGATACCACTGATACCTGTGATTCCTGGCACCGTCTGTGTCATCTAAGCAAAGGACTCCTAGGGAAGGATTTGATGATGTTATTGATGGCGCAAGGCTCAGGAGGCTATGGGGCATGTGACCATGTCCCGTCACTACAGTGCTGCACAAGTCAACTTACCCCAATGATAGACACTGTAGAGGTGTGTTACTGTTGTCTGTGTTACACCTCCATGTAGTACTGTACTGTCATATAATTGTATAGAGCAGTCTTGTCAAAAGGAAACTACCAGATGCTTTTTAATACCGAAACCAAGACATTACTTCTCAATTTCAGATGCAAGAAAGCAACAGGAAGAAGCAGAATATGGCCCTCATAATCAGTATCTCCAGATTCCCGAGACACTCTCACATGAAGTAGGCAGCATCATTCCTATATGCACAGACGGCACTCCCTGCCACACTCATGGATTAATCCTCTGACTCCTTGTGACACAGTATCTGCTTCCCAAGATTACTCAAATCTACTGAATGACTCATGTATCAACAACAGAAGGCTGTTCTTTATACAATGCACCTTTACCCCAGCACAACCCAAGCAGTTACAATGGAGTCATACAATGGACATCGCCAAGAACTTTCCTGTTGTGCAACCCCTAGACACAACCAGTGGTCCGTTCACACACACTCCCGATGCAAACACAAAACACTGCAATTACAACAATTCTCAAATATATATAGTCAGTAAAAAAAAATTGCAACATCAAATAAACACTGTTTCTATGGAGATTCCAACCTGTCTTTGGCAGGGATTCTACATATGGCCATTTATGGATCCCCCCACCTAGACTTGCTTACCCTTGATGTAACTAGTAAGAATATTTGTTTGTTTTCTAAATTTTTCCAAGACTGTTTGTCTCAGGAGTCTTTGAAAACACTTGTTCTCTTTTGTCCTAATTATTTTAGTGTTCGGAGTCCTTAAAATAGTAGTGTTCTTATGCAATCCTTTCTCTGATGCTCCTTTGTTAATGTATCCCATGAATCATAGAGATAATTGGGGTAAACAGATTAATCTATGAACAAAAGATGATAATAACCACTGAGCTATTACCGTATTTGCTTGAGATGTTATCAGCTGTTTAAGCAAACATAATATACAGATATTACTACATTACTTGAGTTTATTTGTACCAAAGCTGAAAGAATTATTGTCTCGTTGGACCATGCTTAATGTGTGGATCCCTTATGGTATTAACAGTTGTCTAAAGACAATCATATATATTAAACAGAGTATTAATAGCTATTTTCCCAAATACAATAGTTTGTACATTACAAAGTACTGAATTAGCAGTATTAAGCCATCAGATACTTAAAGGGACGCTAAAATAAATAAATAAATAAATATAAACAAATAAATACCAACTTTTACTATGACGTCCATGAAACACTGTCAGGTACCACTGCTGCTTTCACTTTTTTTAGGTGAAAACATAATTTCCTGGAAAAAATTATAAAAGACTCTCTCCATAGACTTTTTCTGACTTTGCGATCCAGCCAAAAACAACAGGATCCATAAATATTAATGTAATGTGTATGGATATACATTTAGTGCCCCTGGACCATCTTCCCCTAGGTATAAGATGTCAAGGATGTCAAGCTAGTATGTCAAATTTAATTTACTTTTCACAATTGATTTACATGTGTTTGTGAGCTTTATAGGTCAGATAGGCATCAGAAATGATTGCTTAATAAAGAATTTCTAGAGCTATAGTAGGAACTTGTATACTTAAGACATAATTGCAGAAAAGAAGAGCCTTCTGTGGATCACGCTCCAGCAAAGTTAGCATTACCATATATTACATAAATACATGGTAGCCAATTCATTTTAATCCCTTCCTGCCTCAGTAAATTTTCATTTATTCTTACATGCCTTCTAAAAACCATAACAATTGTATTTTTTGATTCACATAGTCATATTGGGCTAAGAAAAAATTGTAAAGGAGGTGGAAATGAAAAAAAAAAAAACTGAGTTGTGCAATTTTCTTATGGATTTTGTTTTTACAGCATTCACTGCATGATGACAGGTCATTTTTATTCTGCGGATTAGTACAATCATAGCAATACCAAATTTCTATAAGATTTTGTTTTAATACCTTTTAAAAAATTAAAAACATTTTTCAAAACAAAATTTTCTTTGCATCTCCATATTATGACCCCCATAACTTTTGTACATTTGGGACAAGCCGCCATTTTTATTGGTACCATTAATAATAATAATAATAATAATAATAATAATAATAATAATAGTCCTTAATAATAATAATAATAATAATAATAATAATAGTCCTTTAATAGTCCCACAATGGGGAAATTCAGTGTGTTACAGCAGCAAAGATAAGATAAGATAAGCAGATACAAATACAAATACAACATGTACAGGAATGTTCCAAGGTGAGAGGCATTACTTTGATAGCAGACAGACAGATAGGACGTAGCAGAGGAGGGGGGGGGGATTTAACAGGCAGAAAGATATTTCAGTTCTCTGTGTGTATTGATCTCTGCTTAGGTCGGTGTTGGTTGTACAGCCTAATCGCGGTGGGGAGGAAAGACTTCCGATAGCGCTCGTTCTCACACTTAAGGTGGAGCAGTAGGTCACTGACAGTACTGCCCAGCGCGATCACGGTCTCATGCATGGGATGGGACTTCTTCTTCCGCATGGAGCTCACCACGGACAGTATCCTTCTGTCGCCCACCACCTGCACTGGGTCCAGTGGGCTCCCCAGGACAGAGCTGGCCCTTCTAATCAGCTTGTCAAGTTTATTTCTGTCCCTGGTTGATATACTGCTCCCCCAGCAGGTCACTCCAAAGAAGATGGCTGATGCCACTACCGAGTTGAAGAAAGTCCTAAGAAGTGCCCCCTGGATTCCAAAGGCTCTCAGCCTCCTAAGCAGGTAGAGCCTGCTGTGGCCCTTCCTGTACAGGACCTCCATGTGATCTGCCCAGTCCAGCTTATTATTAAGGAGCAGACCCAGGTACTTATAGGTGTTCACAATCTCGATGCCCGTCCCCAGGATATCCACTGGTTTAGGAGGGCATCTGCATTTACGGAAGTCCACCACCATCTCCTTGGTCTTCCCCGCATTAATCTTCAGGTGGTTTCGGTGGCACCAGTCCACAAAATCCCGGTTCAGTTCTCTGTACTCCCTGTCATCATCGTCTGTGATGAGGCCTACTATTGCAGAGTCGTCAGAATACTTCTGTAGGTAGCAGCTAGATGAGTTGCACCTAAAATCTGCAGTGTACAGTGTGAAGAGGAAAGGGGCGAGAACCGTACCCTGAGCTGCCCCCATATTACAGATCACGGTATCTGACACACAGTCCCAGGCTCTCACGTATTGAGGTCGATTTGTGGAGTGGGGAGCACATGGCTTTTTCATCAATTTTTGTTAAATTTTTTGTGGGGACAGTGATCAAAAAACATTATTTTTTTTTTTCCATTACAGCGTTCACCGTATAGGATAAATGCTTTTATATCTTGATAGTTAAAGCAATTTTGGAAGCAGGGATACCTAATGTGTTTATATTTGTTTTGTTTATTCATTTTATGTAATATAGGAAAATGGGAGTGATTTGAATAAATTTAGATTTTTTATTTTTTTAAATTATTTAAATTTTATTTAACGTTTATTTTTAATCTCCCTAGGGGCTTTGATTGTTCATTCAATATTTTGTATATATTGCGAGAAGGTGACAGGTAAAGTTCTGGAAGGCCTATGTCTCCCCCAGAATCCTCACTTATGTATGGTAAGTGAGGTTACAACACAGATATCTGTAACAAAACCTCAGCTGTGAGAAGGCCTTTCTATTAACCACTTCTTGTCCTACTAGGGAGGGGCCTTCAAGCACAGGTGGGAGCTGGGCCTCATTAAAGGCCTATAAAGGTTGTCAAGACCTCAGTCCTGGGCAGTTCCTGGGGAGAGAGGAGATGCTGGGTTCTGTCTAAAATTTGTGAAGACTGGTGAGACTCCAGTGTGAACTGCTGCCACTGTGTTTTTTCCCTGTATATTGACCGTGTGGCTGAAGCAAGCCACATGTACGGTTAGGAGATTATCTGTTTAGTTAGTAGCTCAGATGAGCAGGAGTTTTTGTTACTGTTTTTGCCTGATGTTAAGGCTTATTTCTTTTCTGCCATTTTTCTCAAAATAAATGTACAGGTTAAAAACCTGTTGGAACCTGACTTTTTGTGTCTGTCTCTGTCTGGGTCTGCTGCTGCTGCCACTGAGCCTTTCCTCCCACAATATACCATAGTTACATGCATGAGACTGTGATCGCGCTGAGCAGTACTGTCAGTGACCGACTGCTCCACCCTAGGTGTGAGAAGGAGCGCTATCGGAAGTCTTTCCTCCCCACCGCGGTTAGGCTGTACAACCAACACCGACCTAAGCGGAGATCATTACACACAGAGAAATGAAATATCTCTCTGCCTGTTAAATCCCCCCCCCCCCCCCCCCCCGCTACGCCCTATCTGTCTGTCTGCTATTATTGTAATGCCTCTCACCTTGGAACATTCCTGTACATGTTGTATTTGTATTTGTACTGCTTATCTTTGCTGCTGTAACACACTGAATTTCCCCATTGTGGGACTATTAAAGGACTATTATTATTATTATTATTATTATTACTATTATTAACCCTCTGGCAGTGAGTAATGCAAATTATACAGTGATAAGCCGGGGAGCCTTTGATTGGCCCCAAAAGTGAAAGCAATGTATCTCCACCCCTAATTACCACAATATATATAAAGAGAGAGAGAGAGAGAGAGGTTGGGTGGAGGTGGACACTGCTGCAAAAAACACACAAACTCTGCTGCATTTAGTTCTTAGTTACTCAGCTAACTCGTTTAAGTACACTATATCTTGTAAGGTAATGTTCTGCCACTGTACAGAATGAGATAAAAAATCTATTAACAAGCCAGCAGCCATTTTGTCTTTGCCTTTCCTCTCTCCATAGGCTTCTGTATTTGAGGCTGGATTCAGATAAGTGTACTATTAGAGATGAGAGTCTTAATGAAAGGGACGGAGGAGGAAAACAGAATGAGAAGTGGGAGCAGGAAACAGGTTTCTTCAATACAATATCTAACAAAGTTTCTAATATTTAACTGTACTATTTTATTTATGAAAAGTGGCTTTATAATTGGAGGCAGTCGGGAGCCTTCTGATGTCTCCCAGGCCCGCTCAATAGGAACAGAAGGATTTTACCATAGAATGCTATACTGTAGTAATGCAGTCTATGATATAAGCACTCCAATGATTCAAGTGCCCGAGGGGGCTAAAGAAACAAATGAACATTTTAAAAGTTTGCTTTCGAATATTAAAAAACACATAAAAATTCAAATCACCCACATTTTCCTAGATCACATATAAAATGAAATAAACAAACATAAATATGAATATCCACAGATCTGAAATAGCCCACACAATAAATATATAAAAATATTTATTCCATTAACTGAAAGCAATGGGAAAACAAATCAAAATGGCTGAATCTCATTTTTTGCCTTTTGGCCAGCAAGAAAAGATTTAATAAAAAGTGATCAAAACATCACACATTTTACAAAATTGTACATTTAAAAAATATAACTTGCCTTGCAAAACAGGACACCTTATACAGTTTTCTACATAGAACTATAAAAAAGCTATTGGAGTCACATTATGACAATGCAACATTTTAGATTTTTTTCAAAGTTTTTAATTTGTTTAAAGTTATTAAAACAAAGCACAACCTATATAAATTTGTAGTAGTGACCTGCACAATATATACAATTTGTCATTTTCACTTAACAGCGAACACCATTAAAACAAAATCAGAAATAAAATAGCTCATCTCATAGCGTTTTATTCCCAAATTCTCTACATTGTGATTTTTTTTTTTTGCTTCCTGTGACATCCTACAGAATTAGGAAGTACAATTTTTCCCTCAAAAAATAGGCTAGCATACAACTCTGAAAGGATAAATAAAAACGTTATGGCTCTTGGAATAAAAGAAGTAGAAAGACAAAAAACACAAAAACGAAAAATTAAATTTTTCTGAACCGGTTAAATTATTCAATTATTTTGTAGCTTTTACTTTGAGATTTTGATAGATTTTTTTGGACCAAGATGAAGGGAAAACACTAACTAAATCTACTGTGATTCAGTTGTATCTCCTATACAGTAATAAAAAGTCAATTTGTTATTACTACAGTTCATAGGCACTGCATTTTTATATCCAACACAGTAGTGTATGGCATCACTGTTCTGCATTCCTGTCTGAGGAAATGGTAAAGGAAGTGTTTATTACTGGATTGTCCTTACCTTAACCTCATTTCAAGCAGGTCCCATTGGACACAAATCAAAAGTCAAAGATAGGAAAACTTTACACAAGCTATTGTGTTGTGTTTATATCTAGAATAAAACACAATAAATTTAAAATAGTTTCCGACATGAAACAGAACAAGTATACTCCATAGGATCGAAAGTACAATTATACATACTGATAATAGTAGTACAAATGAACAACGAACTTTAACATGTTGAACCAGTGATTGCTATGCCGACAACTGAAAAGTTCCACAGTGTTATACAGAGTTATACAGTACAGATATATTAAGGCTGGAGCCCTGGCAAAAACCGCAGTGTTTTACAGTACTGCAAAGTGGATGGGATTCTGGCTAATTCCATCCACAAATTACAGAAAAATATTCGCAGCAAATATGCGGCGATGTCAAAAAATGTTGCATGCTTGTAAATCACAGCATGTCATTTATACCTACGGAAACACTGGTGTTTTCCTTGTAGGTATAATTGAAGCAGAAAGTCCGCAGAGGAAAACCCTGTGGACTTTCTGTGAAAAGAGCTCAGAGAAAAACCGTGATCCATTTCCACCGTGGTTTTTCCCGCAGCACTTCTTGGCTGCGTCTCGCTACATGGGGCCTTAGTGTAAAGGTTATTTTTCACAAACGTAACCAAATTTAAATTTATAGATAATTAAAATTTTAATATTTTTGCAAAAATGAATAATTTAAAAATTTGCTCAGTTTCAAAGTTTTTCTCTAATCATCTTAAGGCTACGACCCCATACATTGAATCACGTAGGGCTTTTTTCCGCAGCTTTTTTCACAGAAAACAGACTTTTTCACTTATATTATATGGAAAGGCCCAGCATTTTTGTAGGTATAATTGACATGCTGTGATTTGCAAAAAATTTTCACTGCAGATTTTTTTATGAAATGTGTGGATGGGATTCTGGCTAGTAACTGCAAAGTGGATGGGATTCTGGCTAATACAGATTTTGCTGCAGTTTTGGGACTGGGACTTGAAACCCAGAAAACCAGCCATGATTTTATTATTGTGAACAGGTTTTCAGGCAGGAATACATGCGTGAAAACATGCATGAAAAATAACATGAAATGAAATATAACATGAATATACATGAAAATATAACCAGGCCAACAATTGTGAAATCATGGCTAGGGTTTCTGACAAGAGCCAGACCATAGAAAGTTCCTGCATTCATGGTCGTATCCACTGGCAACCTATCAAGAGAAAAGACTGAACACAAAGGTGGTTAGAGAAAATCTTTAAAATTCTGCATCTGAATTATATTCGCAAAAATGTTTAACTTGTAATTATTCTGAAAATTTAAATATGGTTACAGCACTGAAATAATGGCCCCTGAGCCATTGTGATGACGGCTTTATGGAAATTATGCTTGATTAGGGTATAATTGAGTATTAAAGCAACTTTATAATTTACAGAGAGAAAGACAGCCTAATGGACCTCTGTGTTTTTTGTGGTGACTGTGCTAAAGTTCTAAAATTAGATAATCCTGTTGATACAATTAATAAAACACATACACATGCACCCCCATTATAAACCCCTCCCCAGATTGAGAGAGTACAGAAGGTATGGCTTATCAACAGTGCCATCTGTCATGAGGTGACCTGAGACGACTGCCTCAAGCGGTACCCCTGCCATAAATTAAGCGGCAGCATTTTTTTTTTTTAAATCGGCCACTATATATTGGTTTATTCTAACAGGTAGTGAGTGATATTTTACTCACCGATCCCCACTCCTGTCCAGTCTGGCCTCCATTTCTTCCTCCAGAGGGTGTTTGTAGCTTTCTTCAGCATCTGCGCCCTGGAGGCAGAAGAGGAGCCCAGACACAAATGGAGCGGGAATTGGTGAGTAAAACATTGCTGGCTACCTGTTGGTATAATCGAATAGGTAGCAGCCAAATTTGTGCAGCACCAGGAGACTAAAAAAACAAACAGTTATACTTACCTCTTCTAGTGTCCTTTTCAGGTCTCTTCCGGCCTGCGTCTGACATCACACACCCCAGCATGACATGGGGCACGCAGAGCGTCATAACCTGTGGCATCAGACTGAGGCCTGAAGAAGAACCACCAGACACCGTGAAGTTGCCACGGAAAGGTGAGGGAATGTGAGTATAAGTGTTTGTTGTTTCTCCTCATCCCGAAGTATATTAGTGCTTCATGGGTGATGAAACCCAAAGTTTTGGGTTCGGTTGAGCCCAAAACTTTTGGAAAATCTGGGTTCAATCAAAGACTAATATATCACTGTGTGGGGGCCAAAAAGGGGCATTATACTGTGTGAGGGCCAAAAAAAAGATGGCAATATTATGTGTGGGGACCTAAAAAGGGATAATATTTTGTGTGGGGACCAGTCATGGGGGCAATATACTGTGCAGGGACCGGTAAAAGGGCAATATACTATGGAGATCAGTAAAGGGGGGAATATACTGTATGGGGACCAGTAAAGGAGGCAATATATTGTGTGAGAGGCTGTAAAGGGAGTGTTAAACTGTGTGTGGGCCAATAAAGTGGTAATACACTGTGGGGGCCAGTAAAGGGGGGCATTATACTGTGTGTGGGCCAAAAAGGGGATTTTTTTGTTCTGCAAATGGAGGGGTGTGGTTTGCAATTTTAATTAGGGGGCCCAATCATGGAACCAAAGATCGCCGGCTTGAGTATTTTTTTGGGTATGGATCTTTCTATAGGTTAGCTGAGGTAGCAGAGAGGCTAGGTTCACCTCTGCTCATCTACTATAGCTTGCTTAGAAAGAAAGTCTACAAATTGGCATAGAACTTTTTGTAGATTTTAAGAACATTTTTGCCTGTATAGAACAAATGCACTTTTAACCTACAAATTTTATAGCCCCCATATCACATGAAGATCAACAAAATAGATATTTTTACATGGAAATTGGACAGAAAAGGCAGCACGGGATAATGTTTTGTGAAATTATTTTATTGGATTATGGCCAGAACATCTTCACAACAGTCTTCCTTTAGACGTGGCATGTTAAGTTCAGCCAATTTGCCAGAGTCATTTACTATTCCAGTTTTCATGAGGAAACAGACTTACAGTAACTAGTTAGTGAATTCTGACAGTCATGTTCTCTAATTTGAGTTTCCTCAAACTGCTACTTCTTTAGAACAGAAAGATTTTAGACCTGATAAACCAACCACAAAGGGATTGCCCCTGTGTTTTTCTGATTCTTATGATACCGAATACCAAGAAACTTATTAGGCAACTTGTGATATCTCAGACACAAAGTTCCTTAAACTGTCTGCTGTAAAATGTTGGTAAGTGGTTTGATGCAACAGAATGGCACAGGAAAAACAAAGAAACCACAAGCCAAATATGAGTGTTCATTCTATTCTATCTAAAAACAGAAAAATATAGTCTGGCTGCAGTCAAACCCAATATACCCCTTTACTCGTGTCCTGGAAATAATATGTAAAGATATTTGTTGGGGGTCATCATAGTTGTTGGTAGGCAAGGACCCTGGTCTAGATGGACTACCAGTGGACTACTGTAAAAAATTTTCTTATATTGTACTCCCATGCATGATACATTGGTGTGAGCTCTTGAGTGCTGGGGAGCAGCTCCCTTTCTTAACCTTAAGGATAGAATCACAATATTTCTAAAGGCCAATAAGGATTCAGAAAAGTGGGAGCTATTTCCCCATCTTGCTTTCTAATGTGGATGCGAAGGTTCTGGCCTAGCTTTTCGCTACACAGCTGAGTAAAGTGCTAGCCAAACTGATCAACCCAGAGCAAACAGGATTTGTGTCAGTGCGGTAGGGAAACCAAAATTTCTGTCCTACATGCCACACATTATGTAAGAGTGGAAAGTTCTTCAGTTTGGTCCTTGATGGCACAGAAGACATTTGATCTTTTAAATTTGATGTTTGTGGGAAAAACACTATTGCGCTTACATCCTCCTGACTGACTTCATATGATCAATATATCTTTATAGCTCCCATAGAGCAAGAATAAGAGTGAATGACTCCCTGTCTGGTTCCTTTACTATTTTGAATGGTACAAGTCAGGGAAGCTCCCTCTTATCTATGCTTTTCATCCTTGTGATGGAGATTTCATTGCTGGTGATAACACCTAGGTATGCACAACTTGAGGATAGGAAACAAGGAACTTCAGAAAGCAGCCTTTGCCAAGAACTTGCTGACACTAACCAAAGCAAGCATTTCCACATATTATGACACTGTCTAAATTTAGGATTAATTATAGCAATTCAAAAGCTCTCAGTGTATCTACCCCCCACCCCAAGCTAGTCGCACAATGCCAAAGGGACTTCCCATTTAAATATCCGCCCACTAGCCTCACTTATTAGGGTATACAGTTGTGCTAAAAAGTTTACATACCCCGGCAGATTTTTTGGTTTTTTGGCCTTTTTTCAAAGAATATGAATGATAACACAAAAACTTCTTCTCCACTCATGGTTAGTGGTTGGTTGAAGCCATTTATTGTCAAACTTCTGTGTTTTTGCTTTTTAAATCATAATGACAACCAAAAACATGAAAATTACCCTGTTCAAAAGTTCACATACCCTGGTGATTTTGGCCTGATAACATGCCCAGAAACCAAACCACGGCCAGATAGACCAACCAAAATTTCGGCCACAACTGCCCGGAAAATTGTTCGGGGTGCAAAGAAAAACCCACACATAACATCAGCTGAAATACAGGACTCTCTGAAAACTATCGGTGTGGCTGAAGATGCACAATATGGAGGCACTTGAAGAAAAATGGGCTGCATGGTCGAGTTGCCAGAAGAAAGTCATTACTGCGAAAATGCCACAAAGAATCTCGCCTTCAATACGCCAAACAGCATAGAGACAAGCCTCAAAACTTCTGGAACAAGGTAATTTGGAGTGATGAGACAAAAATCGAACTTTTTGGCCACAACCATAAACGTTACATTTGGAGAGGTGTCAACAAGGCCTATGATGAAAGGAACATCATTCCTACTGTAAAGCACGAAGGTGGATCACTGATGATGTGGGGATGTGTGAGCTTCAAAGGCACAGGAAACTTGGTCAAAGTTGAAGGAAAGATGAATGCAGCACGTTATCAGCAAATACTGGAGGCAAATTTGCACTCATCAGCCAGGAAGTTGCGCATGGGACGTACTTGGACATTCCAACGATCCAAAACAAGTCGACCTGTCATTGGCTACAGCAGAAGAAAGTGAAGGTTCTGGAGTGGCCATCTCAGTCTCCTGACTTCAATATCATTGAGCCACTCTGGGGAGATCTCAAGTGCACAGTACATGCAAGACAGTCCAGGAATTTACAGGAACTGGAGACTTTTTGCCAAGAAGAATGGGCAGTTTTACCATCTGAGAAAATAAAGAGCCTCATCTACAACTACCACAAAAGACTTCAAGCTGTCATTGATGTTAGAGGGGGCAATACACGGTATTAAGAAATGGGGTATGTGAACCTTTGAACAGGGTAATTTTGATGTTTTTGGTTGTCATTATGATTTAAAAAGAGAAAAAACAGAAGTTTGACAATAAATGGCTTCAACCAACCACTAACCATGAGTGGATAAAAAGTTTTTGTGTTATCATACATATTCTCTGAAAAAAGGCCAAAAAAACAAAAAATCTGCCGGGGTATGTAAACTTTACAAAACTTTATGCACAACTGTACAAATAACTCTCAATTCTATCCTGCTCTACCATGCTAAACACACCATTATTCTGTCAATGGTCAAAGCTCAACCACATTCCATGTCTCTTCCCTATGTGTTGTAGATGTATAGGAAAAAAATTGCTGAAATTGCTGGAGGTAGTCATGCTGTTAGGAGCACTAGGGGAAAATCTGCTGGGAATTGTGAGGGTATAGAGGAATCCCATTGCTATGATGAGTTAAAAAAGTGGGGAAGATGATGAAATTATTGAATCTGATGATGACTCTATTGCAGATAAGACCTGGCAGCTGGGTCAGGGGTACAGGGGGACATCAGAGGAAGAGGGTGGCAGAAGCTGCAATGGGAGGAATTCCATGTGATGTGCATCCCCAACATCCAAAAAATCTGCCTGGAGTAGGTCTCAGTCTCAGGTGGTGGTGGCACTGCGAGACACATTTCTACTGCTGTGGTGTCGGTGGCAGCAGCTATGTGTGGTCATCTCCCATTTTTTTTTGTACATTACCAAATGACAAATCCTTGACAAGGTGCAAGATCTGCAAGCAGAAAATTAGCTAAGAGTAGGAACTAAGTCTTTCTGTAGTCACATGAAATGGCATCACCAGCTCATTTGGCAAAATAGAATTGGCAGTGACACTGGCAGGCAAAGTGTGCAAGACTATACTCCTTCTTTCCATGATCTTCTTTGTAGTCAGGCACATTCACACCTAGCACATGGTCATCGTCTTTATAATTATAATCTTTGTCTGCTTCTCCTCCTCCTTCTCCTCCATGCCGTGCCAATGTCAGTCGTCATCCATAAAGGAATGTGTGTCTAGTAAACAGCAATATGCACCCAGTCAACCAGCTAGTCTGCAACTTTAATTTGCACCTGGCCAAGTTACTGGCTCTGCATTGCCACTTAGTGGATTCTGTTGCGTTTCGCCAACTGATGGCATGCGCACATTATTGCGAAGATTACCTAGCCATCATTATTTCTCTAGGAAAGCTGTACCTCCTTGATATCACTATGTGTGCCTCTCCATGATAGGTAACATCCATGTGGGGAAACGTGCATGCCACAGTCAACACTGTTTTTTTACTCCTAAGCCTGTGACAGTAACAAGGGGACATCATCTACGTCTAAAGGAAAGAACCAACAACATAGACAGAGATTCTTTACTGTAAAAGCAGTGAGGCTATGGAACTCACTGCCACAGGAAGTGGTGATGCTGAATTCATTGTGCAAGCTCAAGAAGGGCCTGGATGCGTATTATGGGTTCGGGGATTTAGACTTTGGAAAAGACAAGTTGAGCCATGGTTTTGTACTGATTGCTGGATTTGCAATCAGGAAGCAATTTTTCCCCTGACATGGGGCAATTGGCATCAGCCTCAAGGAGTTTTTTTGTCTTCCTCTGGATCGATACTGTAGGGTTATAGATTAAACTTGATGGATCTGTGTCTTCATCCAACCTCATCTACTATGGAACATGTGGAGCAGCAATTATGAGCAGGGACAATACATAGCTTTCATGGCCACTGGGTCATTGTTTTTGAATGTCAATAGCCACAGTCTAGAAACACAATTAGGCCAGGTGGTTTCTAGTACTGACATCGCCTCGTGGGTGCAGGCCCAGTTTCATCCAGGTGGGACCCACGCGCCTTCTCCGGTTTCTCCACATAGGACCATTTCCCCAACTTTACCAGGGAAAGTCATTGCTTCTACACCCCATTCCTCATTTCATGGCTGTAAGTGCACATTGAATGGCACTGTGGCCCATGCTGGTGCATCAGTTTGAGCAGCAGTTTACAGTGAATGATTACTGCATGAAGCCAACCACAGACATAATGGGGCAGATAACAATGAGAGGAGGAAGAATAATAAATTCTTCCTCATGATCGCTTTTGGAAGACAGTCCAGCTTTTTTAGCTGGCAGGCTAGGAACACTGATTATGTGCCACAATTTTTTCTTGAAATTCTAGAATTTAGCACTACATGCTATTATATGTGCAGTCATAAAGGAATCATTTTTGATGGGGTTTTTTCTGCAGTAAATTCTTTATCACATTTCAACTTGCAGGCACATAAAAGTTTGCCACAATTTTTGTTTCAATTCTGTAAATTATCACTCCTTGGAGATGCATGTGCTACCACAAAGGAAATATTTTGGTGGTTTTATTTTATGCTCAGTTCTTTATCACTTTTCAAATGGCAGGCATACTGAATGTATGCCGCAAATTTTTCTTGAAATTCTGTAAATTGTCACTCTGCCAAGACAATGTTGATGTAGCATTTGCTCCCATACAAGTATACTCATCAGGATAATCCAGGTTTTTTTCTGACTCCTAAGTTCTCTTCTCACAGTCCTTCATATTTCAGAAGATATTCTAGTTTTTGTTATCTGGCAGGCCAGGCATGCTGATAGTGTACCACAAATTTAAGTTCAAATTATATAAATTTTCACTCCGCCAACACTATGATGATGTAGGTTTTTCTCACATACTGGGATAACCAGCAGGATTATCTAGGTTCTTTTCTGGCTCCCAAGTGCTGTTTTCATGGTCATTAGAATACTTTCCATTTCAGAATATATTCTAGTTATTTTTAGCTGGCAGGCCAGGCACGCTGATCGTGTGCCACAAATTTTTCTTGAAATAATGTAAATTGGCAATCCGCCAACACGATGTTGATAAAAGCATTTGGTCTCATTCAGGGATAACTGGCAGGATAATCCAGGTTCTTTTCTAACTCCCAAGTGCTTTTCTCATGGTCATTACAATATTTCCATTTCAGAAGGTATTCTATCTTTTTCAGCGGGCAGGCCAGGCACGCTGATAGTGTGCCACAATTTTTTCATTAAATTCAGTCATTGTTACTCCTTAGTGTTGCATCTGCTACCATAAAGGGATATTTTTGGTGGCTTTTTTTACAAAGTCAATTCTTTATCACTACACTGTGCCACGAGTTTTTCTTCAAATTCTGATATTACTAATGCCACTTGCCCCTGCCACGTTGTTGGCATAATAGCAACAAAATAAAACAAACAACCCCACCATTGCCTCTTCCAATACCCAATGTTGATGTAGCATTCTGCTCCCATAAAGGGATAGTTTTTGTTTTGTTTTGTTTTTTTTGAAAAGCCACTTCTTCTTCATCACTTTTTAATCAGACACAGGGTTACTAATTTCTCTTCAAAATAACAAGCCTGTTGCACTTATAAGTGTGTATCCACTGCTTACTATCCCTTTTCCTGTAGAGATACATGTTACTGTCATTTTTACTTAACTTCAGCAGCATTTGCCTTAGGGAGCTAGAAATTGGATAGAGTCATAGGAGCCCTTATCTTCTCATATGCTATGTTTTAAGCCAATTTAACCTCTGGTTCATATCAAATTTATTCGACCTGAAACAAATCTTTGGACCAAACCACCCAGACCCAAAACGAAAGTTCAGAGGTTCACCCATCTGTAATGGTTATACATATTTATTTATCATTAATCTTACTCAGTATCCCACTTGCTTTCACCTTCCTCTCTACTTTGCCACTCTTTTGAATGTTGCACTTAAGCGTAGCCGGAACATTGATACTACTACTATCTACATGCTATATTGCATTTATTTTGTACTCTACTGTACCTTTACTGTTTCACTATTACATATTTTTAAGTGTTGTATTTATTAATAAAAAGATTTATGATAAAACTAATTTAAAAAGCTGCCAATAGTTATAAAATCTGTGGAATTAGTCAATGATAAAAAGCAAAGTGTATTAAAAATGCATTCATTTATTATTAAAAAAAACACTTCCATTAGTCTGTGTTTATATATAACATAATAGTTCAGCATTCTGCAACTATATTATCTACAAATCGATTATGATAGCAAAGTGCAGATCCAGCAGGCAGCATACAGTACTTACTCTTTGTGACAGTCTCTCTAAAGTACATTGCCTATAAAGGAGCATATTTAACATTGCTGTCTCTTGAGAAAGATCCAGCTTTCCAACTTGTGACAAGTTCAGCACTGACATGCCACCTAGAGGAAAATTTTCCCTTCTAATTCAGGACTGGAATGTATAAAGATCCGTCACGGAAAACAAAGTCATCCAGTGACTTGTAGGCTTTACCCCAGAATTATAGAACAACCACATGTTAATTCATTTCTAGACATGTACGAGAATTTGCCTCTCTGGGTGCTGTTAAAAAGAAGGAAAAGAAGATATGTAAGTCACTCTGCATTGGGTTAACCTACTTCTAGGCTAAAAATAGCAAATAAAATGATTGACTAAAAATAGCACAATAATATATTACCTAAAAAACAGTATAATATTTTATTACCATTTAATGTTACATTATTTCATACACTTAAATATTAACCCCTTAACGACCAATGACGTACCTGCTGAGCTCTCTCCATACAGGGCAGATGCAGGCTGTGTAATACAGCCAGGACCCGCCGCTAACAGCAGCGATCGGTGCCTGCACCAATCGCGGCTGTTAACCCTTTAGACATCGCAGTCAAACGGCGTCTAAACTGCGCAGGCGCCACTGGCGCGGCCATTTTTCACCAATCGCTGCCCTCTTGAACGTCATCGGAGGGCGGCGATACGTTGCCATGACAGCCAGGAGCCTATTGAACGCTCCCAGGCTTTTCATTGCATTACATCTATTGCACGCTGCCAGAAGCAGCGTCTAATAGAAGTGAAGGAATTTTGCTATTCACTGCAATACAGTACTATTGCAATGAATAGTATGAGCAATCAGACCCCCTAGGTTTCAAGGTCCCTAGGAGATCTGATCATAAAAGTAAAAGAAGAAAAAAAAAAGTTTTTAAAATTATAAAAAAACATAAAATTTCAAATCACCCCCCTTTCCCTATATCAGATATAAAAGTAAATAAACAAAAGTAAACATAAACACATTAGGTATCCCACCACTCCAAAATGCCCAAACTATTAAAATATTTAAATATTTATCCCATACGGTGAACGGCGTAGTGGCAAAAAAAAATCAAAATAGCCAAATAGCGTTTTCAACACTTTTTACAACACTTCCTATAAGAAATTGAATAAAAAGTGATCAAACCATCAGATCTTTCCCTAAATGATATCAGTAAAAACATCATCTAGTCCCGCATAAAAAGACGCCTTACCCAGCTCCATACATGTAAATATGAAAAAGTTGCAGATGTCAGAATATGGCGACACAAATTTTATTTGCAATTTTGCAAAGTTTTTCTTTTTTAAAAAGGTTTCAAAACATTGCAAATACTATATAAAATTTGGTATCGCCGTGTTCATACTGACCCGCAGAATACAGGTAACATGTCATATATACCACACAGTGAACGCTGTAAAAATTAAACCCATATGAAATTGGCACAAATGCATTTTTTCTCCAATTGCACCTCATTCTGAATTTTTTTCCAGCTTCCCAGTACATTGCACAGCATATTTAATAGTGACATTACAATGTACAATTTGTTTTGCAAACTGAACTGAACTGAAAAATGAAAAAGTTATGGCTCTTGGAATGTGTCGAGGCAAAAACGAAAATGCAAAAACGAAAAATGACCCGGTCCTTAATGGGTTAAACATCATATCCTGATATGTGTGTATACACTGTGTGTAGCACTGACATCCCACCTGATGAAGATCTTGGAGAGATTGGTTCTCACACATCTCCACCCTCTAGTGAGCCCCGCTATGGACCCCCTCCAGTTTGCTTATCGGCCGGGCATTGGGGTAGATGATGCCATCATCCATCTTCTGCACAGGGCTCTGTCTCACCTGGAGAAACCAGGGAACACAGTGAGAATAATGTTCTTTGACTTCTCCAGTGCTTTTAACACCATACAGCCCAGGTTATTGAGGGACAAGCTGGGCCTTGCTGGAGTGGACCACCACCTCTCCAACTGGATCCTAGACTACCTCACAAATCGACCTCAATACGTGAGAGCCCGAGACTGTGTGTCAGGTACCGTGATCTGTAATACGAGGGCACCTCAGGGTACGGTTCTCGCCCCTTTCCTCTTCACACTGTACACTGCTGATTTTAGGCGCAAATCATCCAGCTGCTACCTACAGAAGTATTCTGACGACTCTGCAATAGTGGGTCTCATCACAGATGATGATGACAGGGAATACAGAGAACTGAACCAGGATTTTGTGGACTGGTGCCACCGGAACCACCTGAAGATTAACGCGGGGAAGACCAAGGAGATGGTGGTGGACTTCCGCAAAGGCAGAAGCCCTCCTAAACCAGTGGACATCCTGGGGACGGGCATCGAGATTGTGAACACCTATAAGTACCTGGGTTTGCTCCTTAATAATAAGCTGGACTGGGCAGATCATATGGAGGCCCTGTACAGGAAGGGCCACAGCAGGCTCTACCTGCTTAGGAAGCTGAGAGCCTTTGGAATCCGGGGGGCACTTCTTAGAACTTTCTTCAACTCGGTAGTGGCATCAGCCATCTTCTTTGGAGTGGCCTGCTGGGGGAGCAGTATATCAACCAGGGACAGAAATAAACTTGACAAGCTGATTAGAAAAGCCAGCTCTGTCCTGGGGAGCCCACTGGACCCAGTGCAGGTGGTGGGTGACAGAAGGATACTGTCCGTGGTGAGCTCCATGCGGAAGAAGAAGTCCCATCCCATGCATGAGACTGTGATCGCGCTGAGCAGTACTGTCAGTGACCGACTGCTCCACCGTAGGTGTGAGAAGGAGCGCTATCGGAAGTCTTTCCTCCCCACCGCGGTTAGGCTGTACAACCAACACCGACCTAAGCGGAGATCATTACACACAGAGAACTGAAATATCTCTCTGCCTGTTAAATCCCCCCCCCCCCTCCCCGCTACTTCCTATCTGTCTGTTGGCTATCAAAGTAATGCCTCTCACCTTGGAACATTCCTGTACATGTTGTATTTGTATTTGTATCTGCTTATCTTATCTTATCTTTGCTGCTGTAACACACTGAATTTCCCCATTGTGGGACTATTAAAGGACTATTATTATTATTATTATTATACCAACGTTTTTAATAAAAAAATAATAATAACTCCCTTTAAGTTAAATTCATATTTTAAAAGATCACTAAAACCTAAATCAAAACAAAGAGAAAAGAACGATTAACTATATAAAACGCGATGTCATCTCCTCATTATCTTCTATCTTAATTACAGAAGATAAAAATAAATTAGAAAAGCAGTGACATTCTTCTAGGGCTGCATCCATGTTTTCTCACCCCCTTTCTCTCCCTCTCTAATACTGGTGCACATGAACCAGGGCGTTTAAAGGAACATTCCAAGCAATGTTGATTCACCTAAGGCATAGCATGACATAGGAATCCACAAAGCCAGCCAGTTCACTTTGCTCTGTACTGATGAGGGACAAAAATCCTGAAACAGCGCTGTATGCAGATAAGTGAAACTGGCTTGGCTAAAATCCCTTTTGCTGTCTCAAGACTCGGTGAGTCAAAAGCAAATTGAGGATCTGTTACATCCAACAGAGGGCGCATGAGCTCCCAGCTCCTTTCCCATAATGCCTTGTGATATGTAGATGCTAAGTAGAGGGCAAAAGGCAATTCAAGCTTCACCTTCACTGGTCCTCTCCTCAATGTGAGAGATTCTTGTCCCTATAGGAATTCAAAGCACACCAAAGAGAGAACACGTGTCATGCTCCGCCCCCCCCCCCCCTTCCAACTCCCAGCTTTGCCTGGAGTGTTCCTTCAAGAAGAGAGGGCTGGATACTTTTTGTCAATACAGCGAGTGTGGACATTTTGTTGAAAGAAATCTCCCAAGTAACCAATAGGTTAAAATAGATGTGGTAACAGTACCAACAGTTGTACCAATAGTGCCAACAGTACACAAAGTGACACCAACCAGCAGAGCCTCACAAACAGTACAATCCATTACAGCTCCACAAGGAAAGTCTGGCAAAGAAGACCCAGGACTGGTGAACATTAGACAAGAATGGAACAACATTCTTCACTTTCCAGACATTTATATACTGTTGTAAAAAAATAGTAGGGTTGCTACACAATGGTAGACATGGCTGTTTCCCAAGTTTTTTAATGCCTTGCATAACAATTATACTAATGTTTTTCCAGTATTTGCCTTTCAGGGTTCTGGGAAAGCTGTATAACATATCGGCTAATGCAGTAATAGAGACTGCCGAATACTAAACATAGTAAATATACTTAAATAGATTGCTCTACTTTCTCCCAAAGTTTTCTACATTTGCATTTTAGGGTTCTATGAAAGCTGTGTAGCATAGCACATGGAGCTATAATAGGAAATGCTGAATACTATATTTATTTTTTTTTTAAAAATCACACTCTCTTTTCCATAATTGTACCATACCTTGCCAGATTTGTCTTCAGATAATGCTGTTGTAGGGACTGCTGAGTACTAAATATTTCCAAATAAGCCTTCCTCCTAGCTCCATAATTGTTCAATAGCTTGCCAGATATGCTCTTCTGGGTTCCAGGTAAGGTGCTATGGTGAGCTGTAATATTATTCACCAGATCAAAATCTACCTACATAAACCTCTCTCCTTTCTCTATAACTGTCATGCCAGATTTGCCTTTCAGGGTCTTAGCATTACTTTGTATATTACTCGGCTTTCCTGTTATAGGGACTGCTGAGTATTATATACTATTAATTAGTATTAATTAATACCTATTAATACCTATATCCCACTTCTTACTATGTAATAATTCCTTAACATGACAGATATGCCTTTTATGGCCCTAGAAAAGCTGGGTAACATAACAGTTAGTACTGTAATAGGGACTGTTGAAGCAAAATCTACGTATATAAACCCCTCTCTGTATTGCCAAGTTATGACATAACTAGGTAGTTTTGCCTTTTGGAAGTTGGAAATGCTGGGTGAATTGCACAAAGTAGGTGAAAACATTCACCTCTCCCTAATGTAATTCATGCCCTGGAGCTGCAATGTTTCTTTTATAGTTAATGAGATTTCCTTACAGAATTATAATCGATGGAAACTTCCTGTGAGGTCATGCATTTGTGCACCAAGCCCTTCTGTAGCTGAAAATGGAGGTCATAGAGAGGCAGGAAACAGTGTCTGACTACGATATGTCTGTTAGATATCCGTTTAGTGCAGAAGTTTAGCAGTTAATACTGCCGACATACCTAGAGATGAACTAAATTACACGGGCCCAGGTGAGGAAGGAGATGAAAAAGATCAAGGCGAGGAAAGCCGCAGGGCCAGATGACATCAGTGCAAGGCTAATTAAGACTTGCGGGGACCAGCTGTGTGGTATAATTACATATATGTATAATATGAGCCTGAGGCAGGAAATAGTCCCTGAATTATGGAAATCTTCTTGTGTGGTACCAGTTCCAAAGAAACCCCACCCTATGGACCTCAACGACTACAGACTTGTAGCACTGACATCCCACCTGATGAAGATCTTGGAGAGATTGGTTCTCACACATCTCCGCCCTCTAGTGAGCCCCGCTATGGACCCCCTCCAGTTTGCTTATCGGCCGGGCATTGGGGTAGATGATGCCATCATCCATCTTCTGCACAGGGCTCTGTCTCACCTGGAGAAACCAGGGAACACAGTGAGAATAATGTTCTTTGACTTCTCAAGTGCTTTTAACACCATACAGCCCAGGTTATTGAGGGACAAGCTGGGCCTTGCTGGAGTGGACCACCACCTCTCCAACTGGATCCTAGACTACCTCACAAATCGATCTCAATACGTGAGAGCCCGAGACTGTGTTTCAGGTACCGTGATCTGTAATACGGGGGCACCTCAGGGTACGGTTCTCGCCCCTTTCCTCTTCATACTGTACACTGCAGATTTTAGGTGCAACTCATCCAGCTGCTACCTACAGAAGTATTCTGACGACTCTGCAATAGTGGGTCTCATCACAGATGATGATGACAGGGAGTACAGAGAACTGAACCAGGATTTTGTGGACTGGTGCCACCGGAACCACCTGAAGATTAACGCGGGGAAGACCAAGGAGATGGTGGTGGACTTCCGCAAAGGCAGATGCCCTCCAAATCCAGTGGACATCCTGGGGACGGGCATCGAGATTGTGAACACCTATAAGTACCTGGGTTTGCTCCTTAATAATAAGCTGGACTGGGCAGATCATATGGAGGCCCTGTACAGGAAGGGCCACAGCAGGCTCTACCTGCTTAGGAAGCTGAGAGCCTTTGGAATCCGGGGGGCACTTCTTAGAACTTTCTTCAACTCGGTAGTGGCATCAGCCATCTTCTTTGGAGTGGCCTGCTGGGGGAGCAGTATATCAACCAGGGACAGAAATAAACTTGACAAGCTGATTAGAAGGGCCAGCTCTGTCCTGGGGAGCCCACTGGACCCAGTGCAGGTGGTGGGTGACAGAAGGATACTGTCTGTGGTGAGCTCCATGCAGAAGAAGAAGTCCCATCCCATGCATGAGACTGTGATCGCGCTGAGCAGTACTGTCAGTGACCGACTGCTCCACCCTAGGTGTGAGAAGGAGCGCTATCGGAAGTCTTTCCTCCCCACCGCGGTTAGGCTGAACAACCAACACCGACCTAAGCGGAGATCATTACACACAGAGAACTGAAATATCTCTCTGCCTGTTAAATCCCCCCCCCCTCCTCTGCTACGTCCTATCTGTCTGTCTGCTATTAATGTAATGCCTCTCACCTTGGAACATTCCTGTACATGTTGTATTTGTATTTGTATCTGCTTATCTTTGCTGCTGTAACACACTGAATTTCCCCATTGTGGGACTATTAAAGGACTATTATTATTATTATTAAATTATACATCTTTATGTTTTTTTTGCTAGTTTTCAGGGTTTTGTGTCTCTTGAAGACGCTTTTATCAAACAGAACTCTGAAGAGCCTTTAAACAAACATTTTTTAAATAAATTGTATATGTGTTAAAGTAGCAAAAAATTCTGTTAATCCCAGCGATATAACCACTATGGCAGTGTAAACAAAGACAGTAAGTGGGAAACATTGCCGCTGTGGTGTGTGTGTGTGTGTGTGTGTGTGTGTGTGGGGGGGGGGGGGGGAAGCTAAGTATACTGTATTATTTTTAGTTTGTGTATTATTGTAGTTTGTTTTTCACAAACTAAACATCAAACCTATACATGAGTTTATTTAATACCACAGGTCATTTAAATATGCTTCAGAATGACAAAGATATAAAAAAATATGACAATATAGAAACAAGGGTTAGACAATTAGGTCAGGAGAATGATATATCTACTCATCTACTCGGTGAAATTTCTATATGAAACACAAAAAGTGTTAGTATATGCATAGTATAAAATATAGTACAATACTTACCACTAATATCTTTTCATGAATGAAGTAATTTAACATTACAGCGACACTACTGGGCTTGCTAAACTAAGTGGATTCTAGCTAAGTGAAGTTAAAAGCAGGAGTGAACATACCTCTAAGTACCTTGCTACTTTAATGTTTATTGTAATTGGGATAGGGGCCAGCAAGATTGGATGTCTGCTTCAGTGTACAGTCTGTTATATGTATGCACTAATGGAGTAAGAGTTCTAGGGTGAATACCGCGCTGGCTGATCTGAGCATGTTGCCCATCTGGAAGTTCAAGTTAGAAATCTGGGAGAGCAAAATGGAAGACTGAAAGCGATCGATAATCTTGAGCAGAGCATGCTACTCTTTGAGCAAGCATTTAGTGACTTAGATATGAAGATGGAGAGCTGGAGGAGCATCAGGAGGATCAGACAAGGACCAGGGTAAATACAGATAGAGGGGGTGGAAGGGGCTTCAAAAAAAAGAAGACAGCTCTTTTTTTATTTTCATTCAAACAAAATTGCCAAGTTGGTGTGAGGCTATCAGTGACAGAAATACAGCCCTGGCAGATATTCCTCTAACAGCTAGGAGGGCAGCCCAGCTAGTAGTTGGGGTAACAGTAGTGCAGGTAGGCAAAGGCAGTTAGTGGTTATAAGGGATTCTATAATCAGGAAGATGGATAGAATAATTTGTGGTCAAGACTGCCTCAACCAAATGGTTTGCTGTCTCCCTGATGCCAGGGTTCATCATGTGGTGGAACGGGTACACAAATAACAGGGAGGGGCTGAGAAAGACAGTGGAGGCTCCTTAAAGGGGTAATCCCACTTAGTGTAGACTGCAGGACTTTTCTCCTACACAAGACTGATAGCTCTCCCATTCACTTCATTGACTTTTCATTGGAGTGCAAGCTGCTTCGACAGATAACCTGAATGGAAGGGGGTCTGCTGTGCTAGGAGAGAGAATTCTAGTAAGGGTGGCAGAGCATTTAATCTATGAATGGGGAAGGGAGAGGGCCAGTTAGACATTCCAGCAATAGATGGGTCAAAAAGGGGATAGGCTATAGTGGTTGGTGGGAAGTGGATTGTGATGGGGGGATTAGAACAGTTGATAGGGAGATCCATATGTTACAACCAATATAGACAAATATGGACATAACATTTCAAGAATTCATATTTCTGGAAATGAATGTGTGAATTAGGATGGCAAGTTAAGGTGTACTTTTACAAATGCCAGAAGGCTAGCAAACAATTGTCAGAGCTTGAGGCCCTGGTCTGACAGGAACACATTGAGGTAGGTGGTGTGCCCCTGAAACATGGCTAGATTCTTCTCGTGTTTGGGCTATTAATATTCAGGGTTTTACACTCTTTCACAAAGACAGGGCAAGGAAGGTAGGTGTTATATGTCAGAAGTGGCATGAAAGTGAGTATGAAAGGCAAATGTGGATGAAGTTTGTGAGGATGTGGAATCATTGTGGGTGGACTTGCATAAGGATGCAAGAACTGATGAAATACTATTTGGCATGATCTATAGACCTCCCCCCCCCCCCCCGCCACCAACATAACTGAGGACTCAGAGGATCAGTTGCATAAGCAAATTGAGAGGGCAGCACAGGTGGGTACAGTGGTCTTGATAAGATATTTTAACTACCCAGATATTGACTGGGGTCATGGTTGTGCAAAGGGGAGGAGAGTCCTCATTTTATTGCTGGAAAATTTTAAGGTCCATTTTGTAGAAGGCAGTGCTCCACTGGATCTGGTCACTACTAATAATGCGGGACTTGTTGCAAATGTTAGGCTTCACAACAGAGTGAGCAGGCCGAGGGGTTTCCGATAGGGGTTCAATGCTCCATTCCATTCTGATGATTATAAAGAATGTCCTATCCTGCTCCGTGACATCAGAAAAGAACAAAATCCCCCACTGAGGTCAATGGTGGACGGAAACCACTCAGATGACACTGGTATGTCATCTGAGTATCATCCATGTGCATTCCACTAGAAAATTGCCCCTTCCTCAGCCTGCACACTCAGTCATGTGAATGTAGCATTACTGTTGGCAAAAACTTTGGTAATAGTGACCATAATCTACTGTAGTAACATGCCAACTAAATTGCAAAAAAACAAACCATTTTAGAAATTTTCCAAGGTTTAAGACTGTACTTCAGAATATAGACTGGGAGAAACTATTGTCAGATAGTGAATGAAATCTATGTTGATTAAGAATATAGCAAAATGTATACCTACAGGGAACAAGTATAAAAGCCTTAAATTAACCCCCTTCCCCCATGACTTACAACTATGGTTAAACGGACAATAAACAATAAAAAATGGGAATTTAAAAATTATAAATCTGAATATCCAGCTGTAGTCTTCGCAAATTAGGCTAAATTCATGCGACTGTGTGTCTTGCTGGATTTACTAGCCTGACCTTCATGTTGGGAGCGGGACTCCTAGAATCATAACTATCCGATTACAGTATGGGACAGTATGTGGCTGGAAGGCAGAGACTCCTAGTGTCATAGTTATCTATGCTCCTGCTCCCAGAATGAAGGTCAAGGCGAAATCAGGCGAACACATTGACCATGTTTCACGGTTGAAACTTGGTCGTGTGAATTTAGCCTTAGAAAGCACTTAAATCTATAAAAAGAAATTAAAATCAGCTAAAATACATAATAAAGGCAAGTGGCTAAGTAAAACGAAATAAACCCGCCAAAAAATTATTTAAATCTATAAATGCAAAAAAAAAGAAAAAGTCAAGGTCAGAACATGTAGATCCTCTAATGGTAATGTAGAGTTGTTCACTGGGGATCAAGAAAAAGCAGAGCTACTAAATGGATTCATAGAACATGTGATGGCACATCATATTTACTAAGGACAGAAGTTGTCAGACAAAGCTGATTTGATTGTAAGAAGAGATGAGTAGAAGCCTAGATGGGGGGGGGGGAACACTGTATCATGCTGGACTTTGCAAAGGTGTTTGACCTTGTTCTTCATAGACGTTTAATGGGTAAAATCAGGTCCATTTTCCAATATAGTTTGTAATTGAATTGAAAACTGGTTAAAGGATGATATTCAGAGAGTTATGGTCAATGACTTCTACTCCATCTGGTCCTTTGTTATGAGTGGTGTACCCCAGAGTTTAGTGTTGAGTTGCTGTTATTTATCTTATTTATTAATGGTATAGAAGATGGGATTAATAGCACTGTCTCTGTTTCTCAGATGACACCAAGAAATCTATGGAGGATGTACATAGGTTATAAGTAGACTTGGACAGACTGAGGGGCATGGAGGATCTCAGTTATGAAGGGAGATTAACGGAGTTAAATTTGTTTAATATTGAGAAGAAACATATGATAAAACTTTATAAATATATAAATGGCCCATACAAGAAATATGGGGAAAAGCTGTCCCATGTAAAACCCCCTCAAAAAACAAGGAGCACACCCTCTGTCTGGAAAAAAAAAAAGGTTTAATCTCAAGAGCCGATAAGGCTTCTTCACTGTAATGACTGAATCTGTGGAATGGCCAACCCCAGAAGCTGGTTACAGAAGCTACAGCTGACAGCTTCAAAAGCGGCTTACATACCTTTTTAGAGCAAAATAGCATTGATGCTTATGGAAATTTATAGAATAATTATTTTCTTCAATTATGCCCTTTCCCATTACCTGTTTGAATTTGATGGACATATGGTTTTGTTCCAACCGTACTGTAACTATGTAACATGGAAAAATGTGCTGACATGAAAAAGTTTCAAGATGTTTCCTGTTGCTTGACCAATATGATCTGGCAACTGTAGGCAATTGTTTCAGCATATCAGAATTGAGGTTGGGGTGGAGAGAAAATTGAATTAGAAATTAAGGGCATATTCAGATGATGTAGTGTGGTTTAAACTCCAGTATCAGTTTTCATAGGTGAAATGTCTAAAAACTGCAAATGCATCAAAAACATAAAATTTGCATTTTTTTTAACCTGCACAAGGGGGTTACACTAAATACTGAAAGCAAAGGTTCACATACTTTTTCCACTCACAGATGTCATACTGAATCATTTTCTTCCATAAATAAATTAATAAGCCTAATATCTTGAATTATTTGTTTGATTTGGTTCTCTTTATTTACTTTTAGTATGTGGTAAAATCTGACGTAGTTTTAGGTCACATTCATGCATATATTTAGAAAATTCTGAAAGGTTCACAAACTTTCAAGCACCACTGTATCTAGTAAAACAGAAGTTTTATCAATCATACTGTCAGGGATGTTACATCTGTAGTTGCAGCTTTAAAGTTGTCAGGTCAACATAAAGAAGGATTGGTGGTTGGTGCTTTAAGGTTGCCGTGACAACATAGGGAAGCTTCCTGAGCAGGCCTATTGAAACCACTCCCTCATCACTCAGCTTTGCTGGCTATCAGTTTCCTAACTCCTGCAAAGTGCCTGAGTTTGATTTGACTGCTCCTATACCTGACTTTTGGCTCTGTACCTGGATTCCTCTTTTGTCTTGCGAATTTGTTCCGGCATTCCTGATCGGTTCTGACTATTGGCTTGTTTTCCCGGCTTTGTCTTCATCTCGTGATTTGGATTTGTGTTGCCCTCCTCAGCTGCTGACCCGTGATTTTCGACCATTCTGTTTTCTCTGTCTCTGTGAGTAGTGTGTGGATTTGGTGTAGGCCTCTGCTGCAGCGCATTTATCTGTAATACACTTTCTGTTTGGTGACAATTCCGGTCTGCAGATTCAGCAAAATTCCATCTCTTCTTGCGAGGAGCTCTGGTGAAGGCATCTGAGGCCGGTCTTGGCTCGCAGTAGTGTTTTGCCTTTAATTACCATTTTCTACTGCTCGCAGTTGTCAGCCCATTTCTGCTGCTGCTCTCCTGTAAGACCAGTACATTCTTTACCTTGCATCTGAATCTTAACACATACCTTAAATATGTCATGCATTATTTACTATAAAAGTATCTGTAAAGTAATGACCTTAAAAATACAGCACTTTCACTAGTCAATTAAAAACCTATCAGGAAGACGTGCCATGTTTCACATGCCTAAGGGATAGATACACAGATGAAAGGAAAGAGTAGCAACAACCCACATTATTCTGTGCCATACTAACAACCATAAAATCTTAAAAGTCATCAGAAAAACCATTGGATCTAGAACAGAACAAAACTGAATAAACAAGATCAAGTTCATAATATCTGGAGACCATTCTTTGCTTTGTGCATTTAACTAGGTGAAGGCAAGCATATAGCTGTGACGCATTGACTGATGTTTTCCATAGTTTGTATTTTTATTAATATTTAATAGAAAACATTGTCAAATAAATGCACTATATGAAACTTCTACAGTGGAAACATACTCACAAAAGAAGCAAAGATAGTTAAGATTAAACACATACATTGTTCCCAATAGGAAAATCTCTGGAGATAATCACTACATTTAGTAGCGAAGCTGTATTCATCATCTGCAAAGAACAATGTTCCAGCATGTTTGATAATTTTTCCAAGCAATGGAAAAGAGTTCAGTCTGATCTTTTTTCCCATACAAAAACAAAGATTATTAAACCAAGCACTTTATGGCCATCTGTGAACGGAGGGTCAGCTTTACTTTGCTATCTATGGCAAACATATCCTGGTTCCCGTTCATTATTTTAGGAAACCATTGGCAGCGCTACTTTGTATCCTATATAATGTTTACAAACACGAAGCTCAATATAAAGTCCTAATTGCATAGGAGACTGATCGATGCAATTTTTTTAATACCTTAGTATCATAAAATCTGCATTAATTTACATTAGGTTACATATTAGGAGGAAATTGTTCAGAAACATATTGTACACCCAGCAAAGTATTACAGCATTGGACTTCTATATGCTGTAGCTGCTGCCTTGATATATTTTGATCAATCCCTCTGCAATTTGGAATAGCCTATAATATCATAATATAACATCCTGTAAATTTCCAGTGTAGATCTATGCCAAACCATAGACTTAATATTTCTTCCCAAGCTTTTATTAAGATTTACCCTCAAGTCCATACAATTTGTGCTGTCCTTTCCAATGACACATAACTATGAACCACTGTTGTTTAAAGGAGTTGTCCGGTAATTGGAGCAACCCATGTGGTGGCCAGAGGAAGGTGGGAAATAGAAAAGTAAAGCATATTTAACTCTCCACAGAACTCTGTTGACTAATACCACTGTCCATTTGGTGCCTAGATGTCAGCGGTCTTAGCCGTAACTGGTAAGGAATCTGTGACATATGTGAGTAACGTCATCAGTCCCTCTCTAGGGACTGTGAGGCCATTGATTGGTCTTATCAGTCACGTGACACTCAGGACTTCCAGCTTCCATGTATGCGAGCCCAAATGAACATCGGTGGCGGACAACGGAGCATTGAGGACAGATGAGTATACTTTTTTTTTTATTTTACACCTACCTCAGCTCCAATTCCTGAACAACCCCTTTAAGAAAGCTTCCTAATACTGAAGACTTGCACTTCTGAATCTTAAGGGTAAAATACTAAAGTTTCAGCACTAAAATATTTCTGAATAGCAATGAATGAAGGCAGGCAATTATGGCTAGCCCAGAAAATTAACTTATTACAATTATCATTGCCATATTATTTATCCATAACATGGACCAGTGCAATACTACATATATTGTATGTACAGTACTGTAGGATGAATTAAAGAGGACCTGGCATCTCTCCTTTCATGCCTGTGTTAGTAAATATGTGTATATCACATGAAATAACAATTCTGGATAATCTTTTCTAATAACTCTGCTATCAGGGATGTTACATCTGTTGTTTCTGCTTTAAAGTTGCTGGGTCTACATAAAGAAGGGTTGGTGGTTTCTGCTTTAAGGTCGCCATGACAACACAGGGAAGCTTCCTGAGCTGGCCTTTTAAACCACTCCCTATCACTCAGCTGTGTTGGCTAATCAGTTTCCTAAACTCCTGCTAAGCACCTGACTGTGATTTGACTTCTCCTATACCTGACCTCTGGCTGTGTACCTGGATTCCTCTTTTGTCTTGTGATTTTGTTCTGGCATTCCTGATCGGTTCTGACTATTGGCTTTGTTTCCCGGATTTGTCTTCGTCTCGTGATTTGGATCTGTGTTGCTCTCCTCAGCTGCTGACCCGTGATTGTCGACCATTCTGTTTTCTCTGTCCCTGTGATTAGTGTGCGGATTTGGTGTAGGCTCCTGCTGCAGTGCATTTATTTGTATTACACTTTCTGTTCTGGTGACAATTCCAGTCTTCAGATTCAGCAAAAGGTCACCTCTTCTTGCGAGGAGCTCTGGTGAAGGCGTCTGAGGCCGGTCTTGGCTCACAGTAGTGTTTTGCCTTTAAGTAGCATTTTCTACTGCTCGCAGTTGTCAGCCCTTTTCTGCTGCTGCACTCCTATAGACTCATACATTTCTTACCTTGCATCTGAATCCTAACATCTGCATTGTGAAGTTCCTCTGTTATTCCTCTAGAAGTTTAATAAAAAAAATAACAATTCTGGATAATCTTTTCTAATAACTCTGCACTGTGAAATTCCTCTGTTATTCCTCTAGAACTTTAAGAAAAAATTGACAATTGGGTATAACCAACTAGGAAGGGGAGTTCACTATACACTCTGACATTGTCAATCACAGCTGCCATTCTCAGACTCTGTGTAACGTCTTTGCCTGTTCGGGTTTCTGCACCACCCTCCGCTCGCACGCTGCGGCGAAAGAAGCATGTTCAGTTTGATTCCTTGCTTAAGATTCTTGTTGCTCAGTCTGAACACTGTCCTAGACTATGTAATTGAATTTCAGCCACACCCGTCTCCTGCACCTTGTTTATTCTGCTCTTCAAATATATAATCTTAGCCTTGTCTGTGTAATTGACAGCCTGTCAACCAATCAAGTCTGGGGCAGATCTTGTACTTGCTATAAACAGGTCATCAGCTCACTCATGGTTGCTGGCTATTGAGACTCTGTCTTGTGACCTTGTCCTTGCTAAGGTGCTCCTTGTTATGGTATTGTATTTCTTACCTTTGACCTTTGGCTTCCCTTGACTACTCTCTTGAAATCTGATTCTGTACTGCATTGCTCGTCTGTTACTGAACCCTTGGCTTGCTGACTCTGCTTCTGTGTTGTTTTTGTCTTGTCCTGTTCTGTGTGACACTTATTTAGAGAAGGGATTGGCTCCAAGTTGTCGGCTGTCACCTAGGACAGTCAGGCAAATAAGCAGGGCCAGTGGGGGGGGTTCAGCTTTTAATGCTCACTATCTTGTCGTGCCCCTCCCCCAGGGTTCATCAGCAGCTACTGGGGAATCGCTCCTCTAGCAATTCCCTTACACTCTGTAGGCCAGGGGTCGGCAACCCCCGGCACGCGTGCCACTCTAGGCTTATTTCTCTGGCACGGCAACCCGAGTCCTCACCCAGCAGCTTCGATCGGACCAAACATGGCCGAAACGAAACTGCTATTATTATACTGTGGAGTCTCTTCAGACCCCCGAGTATAATAAGCGGAGACTTAGGAGAAGTGATGAGTAGCATTGTTTTTTTATGTTTGTCACCTCTCTTGGTCCTGCACTTATTATACTCGGGGGTCTGAAGATAGCTATGGAACATAATACCGTGTGCAGGGACTACTATGGGACATAATTCCGTGTGCAGAGGCTGCTATGAGACCTAATACAGTGTGCAGGGACCGCTATGGGACCTAATATCGTTTGCAGGGACCGCTATGGGACCTAATACCGTGTGTTGAGGTCACTATGTGACATAATACGGTGTACAGGGGCCACTATGTGACATAATACCATGTGCTGGGGCCACTATATGACATAACACCGTGTGCAGGGGCCACTCTGTGACATAATACAGTGTGCAGAGGCTGTTATGGGATATAATACCTTGTGCAGGGGCCGCTATGGGACATAATACCGTGTGCAGGGCCCGCTATGGGACATTATTTTGTATAACGGTGTGCTTTCTGCATTAAGGATGTGTTTTTGCACAGAAAACACAGGCATTTTTTTTTGTGCAAAAATGCACCATGTGAACGCAGTTTTACATTGAAGTAAAAGTTCCAGTGGCCTAAGACTATATCTACATCCATAGTGTGTATTCACCATAAGGATGCCACCATACAGTGGTCCTGGACACATACATTTACCACTAATTGGGGGCTGCACATGGACTTTCATTGCTTCTAATCGGAAAGTACAGGAGCGTCCCAGGAAATAGCAGTAAACGCATGTGTCCTAAAGCATCTTGTGGCAGCACTTCTGTGTTATGGTTTGTGGTATATGACTTTAGTTTAGGGGTTGTCGGATTTACAATTATTGCTTGGCTCTCCGAGTACCTCATCTTTGATTTTTTAATTAAAATCGGCACGCCGAACAAAAAAGGTTGCCTACCCCTGCTGTAGGCAATGGTAAAACCCAGTTATCAATTTATGCAAACAAATTCAGGAGAAATGGTACAATGAAGAGCTCTAAGATCAGATGCTCTAAAATATTTATTTAATGGGAAGTACATGAAATCACTAGAATACAGATGTCATGGATGCTAACTATCTTCTTTAGCCATTTTCCCTGGTTCATGACCCAAATGGGCATTTTAGGTTATTTGGCTATGTGGTTAAATCTATAACATTTTCACTTGAAATTACATGATGGCCAGTCCAGGATGATGCAACAGAATGGCAGCTACAATAGATGTATACGCAGTGTTCACTGAGCGCTGAGTATAAGCATATAAGTATATATCGGAAAGGCAGGTACTGTAATTAGCCATCCCTGTCTTCTCTTGGGGGAGTTTGGTTGTCACTGAAGGTCCTGCTTGCTGACAGTCTTCTGAATCTGAGGGGGATTAGCAGTTTAGTTCCTATTCTGAGAGCTGGGATTAGAAGATCCTTCAATCTCAGCCACTTAACCCTTTGATCGCTGCAGTCAATATTGATAGGTCACTGGGTTTCCCTGGCAAATCTGCACCAAATGAGTGATACATGAACTACAGTATAATCTGTAAGGCATATTCCACATAGATAAACATGAAAATATGTGTATAAAGCTGACAAAGAAATAAGATATATATATATATATATATATATGTTACCGTTAAAGTGCAGAATTCAGTTAATCTGCAGATTAACTAGGTAATGTGCACATTAACTCGGGCGATCCGAGTTAAAGTGCAGAAAACTTATTTCATTTCTGACATTACCTAGGTAATCTGCAGATTACCTAGTTAATATGCACATTACCTACTAGGCACTCGTTAAAGTGCAGATAGCGACATGTTTTGCCGGAACAATAGCAGCAGCGTCGCTGTGTAGGCTTACAGTGAACGTAATGCCGGCAACAAAAAAAAAAAAAAAAAAGGATCGGGGACAGGATAGGGAAAGGTTTAAGACGGTTTGCTTTCAAAACCCATTCCACTTGAATGGGTTTTGAAAGCAAATGGGCGGGTGTGTGTGTGCGCGCTTACACCCTCTGCGCTGCGAAAAGCCGTTTTTTGTTTTTCGTCGTAAAAACACAAAGTCCTTTGTGTCCGAAAAAAAAAAAAGCCGGCTACTTCGCAGTGCAGAGGGTGTAAGCGTGCGCGCACACACACCCATTTGCTTTCAAAACCCATTGAATGGCTTTTGAAAGCAAACCGTCTTAGATTATGCTACGCACTGGGCAGTCGACGGCGATTGTGACACATGAAGAAAAACCACAACCGGCGACGACCGAAGACGCTGCTGGCGAAAGGAGGGAGAAGAGGGTGGACAGAGTAGGGACAGCAGGACTACGAGGTAAACAAACTTCCGAACTTTAATGACCCGCAAGCCGTGAATGTGCACATTACCTAGGTAAAGTGCGGAAAACTCCTGATTCCGCACTTTAACGGAGCAAATCAGTTAATCTGCAGATTACCTAGGTAATGTGCACATTCACTGATTTCGCACTTTAACGGTAACATATATATAAATACACACACACTATATACAGTATAATTCTATACTCTCTATAATTTATAATTAGAAAAGGTTAGAAACTGATCTACACATTGCATCTTGACACTTCAGCACCTATGATATCAGTTTACAATCATACATAAAACTTTCTGTACCACCACAACCCTTTGCAATTTTATGTATGCCAAGATACTAGCAGTGCTACTGACGTCAGTGGAAATTGCCATGAGAATGCTTAGCAGAGTGAAAGGATACTGGTCTGGATCACAGTCCCCATGAATGGACGTGTTCCTCTGTAGCCATATGGAAACTTATTCTGATGACCTTCTATGTCCGTTAAGTGATTTGACAGAGGCACATGAGAATTTCCTACTAATTGTTTATGATAACCAAATGACTTTATGAGCAGAATTTCCTGTTGAAAATTCTTTAACTGCTGTGCAAATATAGATATTGTAAAAAAATCATTACATGTACATTGAGGTCACTAAACACGAATATGAGGGCAATTATTCTTAAAGGGAGTCAAATATTCTTAAAGGAAGAACCTAGCATATCACCACAACCCCAAAGACAGGTAAGTTATGGTCACTTGAATCAAATTGTGTTTCATCTCTGTGGAGCAACAAGGATATTGTCACTGCTCCAAAGAGGTAAACAGGCAAGCCCTCATTGCTCCAAATAATTAATTTGCATATTGACAAAACAGGCTATATCTCTACAATATAGGCACCGATTCACTGTTTGATGCAAGTGATCCTAACCTATCTGCTGGGTTCCAGTGACAGAAGATGTTAAAAATGTTAATATCCCTGCATGTGCCCTATAATTGGAAGTAGAAAAAAAAGGGAGGAGGGCAGCAGGACTCTGAAAAGCCCCAATGTCAGAATAGTTAAAGAACATCTGTCACTAGGTTTTGGAATTCTTATATAGCCCCAACTTATTCAGCAGCATTGTACAGAGACTGTCACAATTCACTTCCAGACCATTTTCAATTTCCCCAATAAGGAATTACAATCTGATTTCACCTATTTTATACATACTGTCTTTAACTTGAATCTGATAACATACTACAGTGTGATATCACACAAAGGTCAAGTTAAAGTTACTTCAACTACACTAAGACTTGACTCACACCAGCGCTCGCTTTCCATTTGGGGATTCCGTCCTCCATTCTACTTGAAAAATGCGGAGAGAAAAGTCCTGCAAGCAGGACTTTTCTCTCCACATTTTTCGGGTGGAAACTGGGCAGAAAACTGGCGGACCCCATTATAGTCTATCCGTGGGTAACCCCTTTTTAGGCGGGTTGGGTTCCTGTTTTTCAGGTTCCCAAGCGGACCCGAAGAACGGAAACCTGAGCGCAGGTGTGAACTTAGTGTAATTGACAAAAAAAAAAAAAAAAATAACACTCCAAGGAGTCATTAAATGAGACCTTCTATGTGTGAATTTAATGATCATATGTCTAAGTAGTTTCAATATTAGAGTGAAATGATCGCTCTATTGTGATAGAAAACAGTACAGTTAAATGGAAGCTCTAGTAACCTGTTGGGCCATCTCTAGACTGGATACAAGTTGAGCATAGAGATCAGCCATATCTCCCCTCCTCCTCATAATCCTGTGTCTGGTTATGAGATAAATGGCTGCAGCATGAGCTTCCCCTCACTGCATTGTCCTCCTTACAGTTGTGTGTATGGGCCCATTAAAATGTATGAGTCTGTACTTTTATTCACAATTGCTGATCTATAATTACAGATAAAATGCACAGTCGTATACATGAGGCCTAACTCTGCCTCTACTGGCTGATCCCCACCCATCAGCTGCCTGCCAGACAAAGACGGAAGTGATCAGCAAGAAATTAACCTTTGTGTTCTGTGCTTGGTTTCAACAAAAATGTTTGTTTCAGAAATAGAAATACACAGAAAATCCTGCACACAAAGTGTAAGCAACTTACTATTCTGTTTGATTTCATAATTCATTTTAATGTTTAGTGTAAACTGTGGGCAGCACGGTGGCTCAGTGGTTAGCACTGCAGCACTGGAGTCCTGGGTTCGAATCCTGCCAGGGACAACATCTGCAAGGAGTTTGTACGTTCTCCCCGTGTTTGTGTGGGTTTCCTCCGGGTACTCCAGTTTCCTCCCACACTCCAAAGACATACTGATAGGGAATGTAGATTGTGAGCCCTATATGGGACAGTGACTGACAATGTCTGTAAAGCGCTGCAGAATATGATGGTGCTATATAAGTAATAATAATAAATAACTATTCCTACTTTGTATAATTGACTTGGCTTTCACTTGCCATTGATCTGTTTACTAGGATCATGAAGAGCCCTTCACTGTCACAATCCATGTTACACCATGCCATGTAATAGTACTGATCATTTGCTGGTACAAATTGGGGGATTATCTAATAGTTAACTGAAATTTCAGAAAATAAAAGGAATTACAAAAATGTACTTAAACCCACTACTGACTAAGCTATGGTGGTTCATGTCATTATGGCTGTGGGCGAAATTGCTGCTAAAACATTTGTGTAGCTTAAAACCTTAAGTTCTAATAAGGCTCCTTGCCATCTGGCACAATACCATTCTGCACAGCTCTGACTATAGTGAAGTTTGGAACAAGTAACCATCTACATCCATCCCTTGCTTTTTGTCCTATGAATTACATTTTACGCATGTCTGGGGTATCACTCGGATTATTGCCAGATCCCACCACCATCTAAGTCCTGTGTACCTTACACACTCACACGTCTGCCTGTCAGAAGCATGGGAACTATGAGTTCTTGGCTTGTTTTCCCTGAAGGGTTTTCATCTGTCCACTTCCCAATAAGAGCAAAGTGATATGCTCTTTGATGGGAGGGGGAGCAGATCTCTGGAACCACATCTTCACAACAGTCCAGAGCAGCTGACACAGACAATCCTTCATGTCCTGCAGATTATTTCAGCAAAAGGGCATTATTTTAGTAGATTTTTCCATTAAATCATCGCAGACTAAATAATATAATATAATACAATTTGACATTAACTCTGTTTAACCAGTTTCTTGATTTGTTTTCTTCTTTGCATAATGCAAACAAGCAGTAGAATGTATACTTTTAATTGTGGAATTTAGTCATCAGCTTTTACTGTAGTCACCAGAACAGACTGCTATAACCTAGGACATACTTCAGATGCTCTGAGAAAATAAATCCAGCAGGTGAACTCCTATTCAGGATACCGCTATAAAGCACACCCTGTACGGTAATTGAGTATCTTACTTAATGGATCAGCCCAGTGAGATTATGTATCCATGGCACTAGTACAGTGCTGGCCAAAAGTATTGGCACCCCTGCAATTCTGTCAGATAATACTCAATTTCTTCCAGAAAATGATTGCAATCACAAATGCTTTGGTAATAATATCTTCATTTATTTTGCTTGCAATGAAAAAACACAAAAGAGAATGAAAAAAAAAGTCAAATCATTGATCATTTTACACAAAACTCCAAAAATGGGCCGGACAAAAGTATTGGCACCCTCAGCCTAATACTTGGTAGCACAACCTTTAGACAAAATAACTGCGAACAACCGCTTCCGGCAACCATCAATGAGTTTCTTACAATGCTCTGCTGGAATTTTAGACCATTCTTCTTTGGCAAATTTCTCCAGGTCCCTGAGATTTGAAGGGTGCCTTCTCCAAACTGCCATTTTGAGATCTCTCCACAGGTGTTCTATGGGATTCAGGTCTGGACTCATTGCTGGCCACTTTAGAAGTCTCCAGTGCTTTCTCTAAAACCATTTTCTAGTGCTTTTTGAAGTGTGTTTTGGGTCATTGTCCTGCTGGAAGACCCATGACCTCTGAGGGAGACCCAGCTTTCTCACACTGGGCCCTACATTATGCTGCAAAATTTGTTGGTAGTCTTCAAACTTCATAATGCCATGCACACGGTCAAGCAGTCCAGTGCCAGATTCAGCAAAGCAACCCCAAAACATCAGGGAACCTCCGCCATGTTTGACTGTAGGGACCGTGTTCTTTTCTTTGAAGGCCTCTTTTTTTTTTCCTGTAAACTCTATGTTGATGCCTTTTCCCAAAAAGCTCTACTTTTGTCTCATCTGACCAGAGAACATTCTTCCAAAAAGTTTTTGGCTTTCTAAGGTAAGTTTTGGCAAACTCCAGCCTGGCTTTTTTATGTCTCTGGGTCAGAAGTGGGGTCTTCCTGGGTATCCTACCATAGAGTCCCTTTTCATTCAGATGCCGACGGATAGTATGGGTTGACACTGTTGTACCCTCAGACTGCAGGGCAGCTAGAACTTGTTTGGATGTTAGTCGAGGTTCTTTAGCCACCATCCGCACAATCTTTCGTTGAAATCTCTCGTCAATTTTTCTTTTCCGTCCACATCTAGGGAGGTTAGCCACAGTGCCATGGGCTTTAAACTTCTTGATGACACTGCGCATGGTAGACACAGGAACATTCAGGTCTTTGGAGATGGACTTGTAGCCTTCAGATTGCTCATGCTTCCTCACAATTTTGCTTCTCAAGTCCTCAGACAGTTCTTTGGTCTTCTTTCTTTTCTCCATGCTCAATGTGGTACACACAAGGACACAGGACAGAGGTTGAGTCAACTTTAATCCATTTCAACTGGCTGCAAGTGTGATTTAGTTATTGCCACCACCTGTTATGTGCCACAGGTAAGTAACAGGTGCTGTTAATTACACAAATTAGAGAAGCATCACATGATTTTTCAAAGGGTGCCAATACTTTTGTCCACCCCCTTTTTTATGTTTGGTGTGGAATTATATCCAATTTGGCTTTTTGACAATTCTTTTTGTGGTTTTCCATTGAAGACAAATTAAATGAAGATATTATTACCAAAGCATTTGTGATTGCAATCATTTTCTGGAAGAAATTGAGTATTATCTGACAGAATTGCAGGGGTGCCAATACTTTTGGCCAGCACTGTAGGTGCCATTGGTTGCCTCAAGCAAGAGCTGAAGGGAGAACCCAGCGGGTATAGAAACACCTATTCGAGTGCTTAAGTGCTATGTCATTAATGCAGAAGCTGGTTCTGTATTTAGGCTACTATTAGGGAACCCCATGATGTCATTTATGAAGTCACGGGGATTTCCTCTATAGAGGGAACATGCACAGAAGGCATGATCTGTTTCTTTTCTCTAGTTATAGATCTCTGCTAGTGTTAACATTAAATCACTGTTATTAGTAACTTGTATACAGAGACAACAGGTGATACAAAGATAATGTGTTCCCTGTAATCTGAGCTCCAATAATACATTAATCCATAAATATATTCAATTACAAAAATAAACAAAGAAAATAAAATGTATTCTGCTGCATGACCCAAACGTAGCTTGCATAGGGATCCTTTATAGGCCCAAGCCCCACAATGCAAAAGTGTGGTGTTTTACATTACCTGCAAAGTTTAAGGGATGCTGGCTAATCCCATCCACACATTGCAGAAAAAAATCTGCAGCGGAAAAGATGCATTTTCAAAAGCGCTTGCGTTTTTGAAAATCACAGAATATCAATTATACCTGCAGAAATACTGGCATTTTCTGTATAGGTATAATAAGGTAAGAAAGTTCACAGAGGAAAACTCTGCAAAAACACAATGAAAAACACTGCAGAAAAAAACGTGATGCGTGTCCGCCGCAGTTTTTCCGCAGTGTTTTTTTTGCTGTGTTTTGCAGCGTGGAGTCGTATTTTAAAAGGATTAATTATTTTAATTCAGAACCTGTGTTATCTGGATGACTATTACCCATGTAGGGGAGATACATGTAAAACTAATGTTGGCCATATACATAAGATAGCTGCCAACTATCTCACCCAGCACTGCTATACACATGCAATCTCAGCTCAGCTGTGTAATGCATGTGTCCTGAGCAAGGAGAGGGGAAAAAGCCAATAAGGGAATTTATTAACATTGGCACCAATCCACTGTCGCACTAATACAATATGCACTAAAATTATTGAGGGGCTTCAGTCTCTTAATTTGGACACATCTAGGATGGTCCTTGTGTCTGAACTGAAATCTACATCAGCCAGGGACTGGCATAGACTTCAGGTTTAACTCATGCTCATTTTCTGGTGTAAATTATAGTAAATGTGATGGACCAAGGCATCCCTGCCCTACCAAATCAGAGGGTACATGAACAGACAGCATTTGACATTACAATGTGACAAAGATTTAATGCATCAAACAATAGGAGTGAGGGTCTATAAAATCCCAAAACACAAAAACTTATCACCTTGAGAATAAAAGGACCACGCAGTTGACATCTAACTTCCCAATCCTTACCACCTCAGAGGGAGAGTAGAGAAGCCCCTGATACACATCAGATGGTCATCCGTTCCGGTTGACAACATGGAGTTCAGCTAACACATACGCACTGTGCATGGACCACTTAAGTTAGCGTCTATACACATATTTGGCATATTAGTGGATTCATATGGGGTAAAACCACGTAAAATACAACTCTAAAAGGTATCCTCTTTAGTTTTAAATAATAAGAAAACCCTATGTGTGCCATAGAATAGAACTTGAAGAATAATTTTAGTACACTTAATGTAATAGAAAAAAAAAAATCATCTTTACAGTGTGGTATACCAAAAGGTGACGATTTCCTTCACGCAACATTTAATCACTCTGAGGTTTCTCTTTTATGCAGCTCTCATAATGGATTTTATGTTGAAAGAAGATGAAACACATTCTATTAAGTAAGATGTATTACTTCCTAAAAAGACCTTGAAGCACAACTGATATTAGCAACAATGGTCCCAGTAAACATTCCTAGGGCAATGTTGTGAAAGGAACAAAAATCCAATTTTCAGTGTTGTACAAGGAGCATGGATTTATATCTTTATTTTTATTCTTATGGTAACATCTTATTACAATTTTGGTTTACCATGTTTTTTTTGCACAAGAGATATCCAAAATTACCATGTTGGCATTTTTGTAGAAATAATTATTATATGGTTATAAGGAATATCAACATAATTGTTACTGTAGAAGTGACAAAATCTCCCACAAAGGTTGAATGTGGAGGAAGTTATCAGTTATGGAGGTATGTTAACCTTAAGTGGCTGCTCACAAGAGGAAAACTGAAGGAATGAGTAGAGAAGGTTATATTTGATATTATTATTTAAGGTCACTAGTGTTGACAATTTAATGTGGCTACACCATTGCTGGAAATGTAATGTCAATGCTCTACAGTTGGCAATGTTATGGGGGTCATTGTGGATGACATTAATAAGAGTTCATTGTGAAGATTTATGGAGAACACTCTCATCATAGAAAAAACTTGTTTGAGGACACCTTCTGCAGCAACACAGAATTGTTTTGTGTCAATGATTTATATGACGTATTATATGTACAGCTGTGGGCATAGGTTTACATAGTTCAGGGCAAGTCTGTGTCATTTAGAGACATGAGTGATCAGATAAATTATGTATCACTATATCACAGAGTGGTCTAAATGCAGCCATGAAGTAGATGAAAGACCACATGAATGTACAAGTCAGTTTGTTGTTTTCAAATTCATTGTTAAATATTCCTTGTTAAGAGATTGCTGATATAATAATGACCACTGTGCGGTTTTTGGCCTCATTGTATTTGCATCTTGATATTTGGTGGCTATACGCCAAAAGACGCACACAATTCTGCAATGATAAATGGTTTTGTCAATAACTGAGCTCACTGGGTCTTGAACCCTTGACTTCCTGGCTGTGTTCTGCAGCCTTGACCATTATGCCATTGAAGAAGCCTCTTTGTTCTTTGCCTTGCTTAGACTGGACCTTTCTATTGGAATGATTATCTTATGGATCTTACCTGCTCTGTGGCCCAACACAGTATAGCAATCCGTATATATACCCACAGCTTACTCCATCCTGTGCCTGATTATTCTGGCTATCTGCTTCCTGTTTGCCCTGATCCTAACCATTACTGTACTGCTCCTGTGTACCGAACTCTGCAAACGTCTGACTACAATTGATCTACTGCTCCTGTGTACTGAACTCTGCAAACGTCTGACTACAATTGATCTACTGCTCCCGTGTACTGAACTCTGCAAACGTCTGACTACGATTGATCTACTGCTCCCGTGTACTGAACTCTGCAAACGTCTGACTACGATTGATCCACTGCTCCCGTGTACTGAACTCTGCAAACGTCTGACTACGATTGATCTACTGCTCCCGTGTACTGAACTCTGCAAACATCTGACTTGCAGTTCAGAATGCCTTGTCACAGCATGCATTCCAGATCTCGAATTATACAACCTTGTGTATAATCTTCAAGGACAATTAAATACAGTGAAAAGTCAAGTCACTGAATTAGAAGGACAAGTACATGAACTGCGTACAAATTCTGCTGTTGTCATAATTAACTCAGAAAGGAATTCCTTTTAAATGGTCTACAAGTGCAGACGAAGCATTTACCCACTTAAAGACAATTTTTACTTCTGTTCCTATCTTAGTTCATCCTAATCCAGACCTCCCATTTATAGTTGAAGTGGATGCTTCAGATTCAGCAGTAGAAGCAGTATTGTCCCAAAGAGTTGGTAACAAACAATTGCTTCATCCTTGTGCTTTTTTCTCCTGCCTGATGTCACCTCCTGAAAGAAACTATGACATTGGAAGTAAAGAACTACTGGCAATTAAGAAAGCATTCACGGAATGGAGGCATCTTCTTGAAGGAGCATCTCATGTGGTGCAGGTTCTTACTGATCACCAGAATCTTGAATTTATTAGATCAGCCAAGAGACTTTTTTTTTATTTTTTGCAAGATTTAATTTCATCATTTCCTACAGACCTGGATCCCGCAATGAAAAAGCAAACGCCTTATCCCGGATGTTTTCCAAAATGACGCAAGATAACACACCCGAAACCACCATCTTACCTGCTAAGAATTTTGTGGGGGCAACAATTTTCAATGGTATACTTCAGAGGATTAAAGAAGGTTATAATGGAGATCCTTTCCTTAATCATCCCCCCACAGATATAGATTTGGTGTTCAAAGACGGGGTTTGGACTCTTGATCAGTGTGTTTATGTTCCTGAGACTACTCGATTAGAAATTCTGTGCCTTGTTCACGACTCTAGACCCACAGGTCACATGGGAGTCAAAAAGACCAAAGAACTTTTGTCCCGCTCATTTTAGTGACCTAAATACCAGATGGATGTCAAGAAGTATGTTTCTTCCTGTCAAACCTGTGTTAGGAATAAGACCCCTCGTTCCTCACCAGTGGGATTACTTCAGCCTCTGCATATTCCATCTCGTCCTGTTTCTATGGACTTTATTGTTGATCTACTATCTTCTAAAAATATGAACACAATTCTAGTAGTGGTAGACCATCTTACCAAAATGGCTCATTTTATACCCACAAAGGGGGTACCCTCTGCGGAAGAGACTGCATAACTGGTTGTTCGAGAAGTTTTCCACCTACATGGTATACCTGACAATGTAGTTTCTGACTGTGGGGTACAGTTTACCTCAAAGTTTGGAAGAGTTTTTGTGCCACTCTAGGAATTGAAGTGAACTTATCTTCTGCTTATCATCCACAGTCGAATGGCCAAACTGAGCGTACTAACCAAACCCTTAAACAGTATTTGCAGTGCTATACAAGTTATCTCCAAGATGATTGGGTTAATTTTCTTCCTACGGCGGAATTTTCTTATAACAACTCCCAGCATTCAATTACGTCTCAGAGTCCATTTTTTGCCAATATGGGTTTCCGTCCTGCATTCATTCCTAAATCCCAATTTCTTCTCCAGTTCCTGTTGTCACTGACAAACTGTGTACCTTGAAGCAAGTTCAAGAGAGCATGAAGCTCAGGATCACTATAAGAAAACTGCTGATAGACATCGCAAGTCTTTCCCTTCCTTTGGTATAGGAGAAAAGGTATGACTCTCTACAAAAAACTTGAAGCTCAAGATACTTTCAACCAAGCTAGGTCAGAAATTTATTGGTCCATTTGAAATTGTGGCTCAAATTAATCCTGTAGCATTTTGTTTAAAACTTCCAGACTCTATGCGGATTCACTCTGTTTTTCATTCCTCCCTCCTCAAGCCTTTTGTGGAAAATCCATTCTCAGGACGTAACTTGAGAAGAGGAATATGTTGTCGAAAATATTTTGGATTCTAGAATTTTTCAAAATCAATTACAGTATTTGATAAAGTGGCAAGGATATGGTCCTGAAGATAACTCATGGTAACCAGTAAACAACATTCATGCTCCATAACTGGTAAGAGAATTCCATCAGCGCTATCCAGGCCAAGTACCGTCCAGAAGATACTCCTAGAGAAGGGGGAGTAATGTCAGGAACTGAGCTCACTGGGTCTTGAATCCTTGCCTTCATGGCTATGCAAACGTCTGACTACAGCTGATCTACTGCTCCTGTGAACCAAACTCTGCAAATGTCTGACCATGGTTACTTCTACTCCTGAGGTACTATTTCTGCATCTCCTACTATTCAAGTACTGTACTGTTAGCCTCACCAATTGGACTCCAGATCTGATAACTAACACCGTTACAGGTTTCCTCTGACCAATAGTCCTAAATTAATGAATGATTTTCATAGAATCATTCACATTTCCCCAAAATTGTGCACATGGTATAAATTCTGGGGTGTGTAAACCTATGAGCATAATATACCCCTAATATACTTAAACTTGATTGATAGCTTCTAAGTTATCTAGTGCTTAGATGGCTTCTAATAGTCATATAAAATACAATAAAGGGAGGAACTCTTTACATTTCTATCCATTGTCCATTTAGGGTTTCATAGATTGCAGTTGCAACTCTCCCAAAATACTGGGCTGCAATATATAAAAACAATAGTATAGACCAGGGGTAGGCAACCTTTTTTGTTCGGCGTGCCGATTTCGATTAAAAAATCAAAGTTGAGGTACTCGGAGTGCTGGTCAATAATTTTAAGTCTGACAACCCCTGCACACGGTATTATGGTGATAATACTAGTGATAATTGCTATTACTATTATTTTAGCGTGTAACGGATATAACTAGAGAGGCAGGCGGCGTATTTTACTCTATAAAGATCAGGTATGGACAGGATAGAGACAGTGAAAAAATGTAAACTTTATTGGTGACTTTGTGCATGTGTTGTGTAAGTGTTTGGTGCGACACTTCTGGCGCTGCGACCTGGAGGATGGTAAATGTCTGGGTCACAGCGCCAATAACTTCCTGGTTATGTGATTAGGCTCAGAGGGGTATTATATTATCCCTCTATGTGATAATCAGAGAGCAAAAGTACAGTATGCTCTCTGACTGATAGGAGAGGGGATAAGGATGGAAGTCCCTGCTACCCCCATCATCTGCAGCTTATACACAGACAATGAGGAGTTAACATTGTCTCTGCAGCTCCTCTTCCCCCCTCCTTCCTTAGCTCTAAGATGCTGCCTGACACAGGAGGGGGGGGGACACTTTTAGAGCCCCATTTCTAAGGATCTATTAGGGCCACAAAGATTCAACTGGATTCATTTTAAAGATGAGAATCTCATCTTTAAAAAGATACCAAGATCTCCATGATTGAACTTACACATTCAGAGCGATTCACTGTTAAAACGATGTCGGGAATTGAGATCTGCATTGGGATTTCAATGCTGAACATTGTTTTCACCAGCGAATCGCTCAGGATGTTTAAGGACCATCATAGAGATCTTGGTATCATTTTAAAGAGGAGATTCTCATATTTAAAATGAATCCAAATTTTTCTTTATAGCTTTAACAAATCCTGAGCAATTCACTCAGGTACAGTAGTGAAGCCGGCAATTACCGGCTTCACTACTGTACATAGACTGTGCAGAAGCTGGGTGATGCCCACATCAGAGGCTAGCTAGCCGGGGGCGGCTGCCCCGGGCCCACTGAATTTTTGGGGGCCCACTCCGGGGGCTGCCATTAATACAGCCTTTATTTCTAACTAGATCGGTGTCTGCAGACACCGATCTAGTTACAATGCGTCCTGGTGCTTAACTGTCTTGTAAACCGCAAGCCAATACAGGCCTGCGGTTTACAAGACGCCGAGACCACAGACCGATGTCTGCTTCTCAGCACGGGCGGCACGATGTTATGACGTCATAACATCACGCCGCACTCTGACACAGACGTCCTGCGGTGGACAGGGAGGAAGCGCGGGCGGCTCCGTTCATCATCATCGCAGGTGAGTATGACTTTTTTTTTGTGGGTATATTAATAGTATAAGGGGTAGATAGGAGGGGGAAATATAACTATAAAGGGAGGATTCATTAGGGGGCATTATGACGATGGGGGGGATCCTTTATATAAGGGTTATTGGGGGATCCTTTATATAAGGGTTATTAGGAGGTATTATTAATACAAGGGGGAGGTTATTTATATAAGGAACCATTAGGGTGCATCATTTATATTAGGAGGCATTATAATCATAAGGGGGTGGTCATCGATATAAGGGGTCATTAGAGGTGCAGTATTTATGTCAGGGGGAATCAGGGACATAATATGAGGGTCAATTAATTTAATGAAAGTGGCACTTGGGCTTTATTAAGACTAAGGCTCCACATAGCGGGCTGCAGGAAAAACCATGGCGGTAACATTGTGGTTTTTCCCGCAGTGCTTTTCACAGAAGGTCTGCAGAGGTTTCCCCTGTGGACTTTCTGTTTTCAATACAGCTATATGGAAACCGCCAGTGTTTCCATACGTATAATTGACATGCTGCAATTTCCAAAACTGCAACGGTTTTGGAAATCGCAGTGCGTCTGCTGCACATATTTTTCTGTAATGTGTGGATGGGATTTGCTAGAATGCCACGGTTTTTTTCTGTGGGTTTTCGCCACAAGGGGTCACATCCCATCCCCACTTTGCAGTAAAATATGCGCAGCGGAAACTCTGCGATTTCCAAAACAGTCGCAGTTTTGGAAATCACAGCATGTCAATTATTCCTACGGAAACGCCGGCGGTTTCCCTATAGATATAATTGAAGTAGAAAGTCCGCAGAGGAAACCTCTGTGAACTTTCTGTGCAAAGTGCTGCAGGAAAAACCGTGATGCGTCGCCGCCGCGGTTTTTCCCACAGCTGTTTTTTGCTGCGGGATGCTACATGGGGCCTTAGCCTTAAGGAGTTTTCCAGCTCATTTTTATTGATGGTCTATCCTCAGAATAAATCATCAATAAGAGATAAGTGATTCCTCACTGATCAGCTGTATGAAGGGGCTATGGCGCCTGTTTATATCACACGCTGTCTGTTTATAGTGACTGTGTGATGTAATTCCAGCCTTGTCACATAGACATGTATAGGATGAGGTTGTAGTTACATTACATGGCCGCTATGAAAAGAATGACACTATGTAAACAGAGAAGGGGTCATGGCACTTACACAGGTACCACGGTTCATTCAAACAGCTGATCCTGGGGGTCCCGGGTATTGGAACCCCAATAATTTTTTTTTCCCTTGTTTTTTTTCCCTTTTCAATTGGGAAATACCTGGGACATTATTAAGGGGCACTATTTAAAGGGGGTGCACAGGGAAGTTATTAATTTAAAGATGCACTTGGGGGTATTACTCATTATGGGGGGTATATCATATATTTTATAATTGGGGTAGCAGCAGGATGGGTGTGCAGGTGAGGACAATGTGGGTCAGGTGCCTGGAAAAGTGAGGAGCCAAAGATGTCTGTGTTGCAAACTTTACAGAGACTGGAAGAAGTGGTCATGGCCGTCCAGATGGAAGAGAAGGGAAATGTGAAGGATTAGCCAGAGACGTCACCGGTAAGTCACAAAATGTTACTGCCCTGTATTCACCTAAATTGTCTGCAGAGCCCTGTGTAGAGCCGCTATATACCACTATACGCTCACCGTATACTCATAGTATCAGTATACGAACATGTCCAAGTTGGGGGCCCACTTGGACATGTTCGCCCCCCTGTGCTGAATCCCTAGCTACGCCTCTGCGCCACATCCATCTTCACCCGGTGCTAATGAAATTTTAAGGAAGCCGGATGGAAAAACGCTGCAGGTAACGTTTTTCCATCCGGCTGAGGCACAGATCCGGCGCCAGAACTGATGCCTCTTGTGCCAGAACCGATCCCATAGAAAACTATGGGATCCATCCTGGCATAAGTTTCCCTCCAGCTTGTGTGCACCACGCCGGAGGGAAACAGATAGCTGTGCCGGACATATGTGAACACATGCTGCCGTGCCAGGGAAATAAGCCTCGCGTGCCACTCTTGGCACGCGTGCCGGGGGTTGCCGACCCCTGGTATAGACACTATGACATACATAGCTAAATGAACATTCGTTATGCACCATTAATGTAGCATACCTTCTAATACTAAGTGTATGAACAGCATGCTATGTAAATAGTATTCTAATACACTTAGTATTAGAATAATGCCCTGGTGCACTCTATTAATAGCGGAGCACACCAAAGTTTCTTTCCAATACAACATCTGAGTTATGCTATTTGTCCAGGGTTAACACTGGGCAATTCTCATTCTACAAATAGATATTTCATTCAGTCCCATACAGCATAGCATGATCTTTGCAATAATTCTTCATCAGTCCTGGTTAACTTTTATAGTGAACCTTAAAGAGGTTGTCCAGGCAAATTGTTACATTTTTATATAAGCCAGAGGAAGGTGAAAAAAAAAAAAAAAAAAATCATACTCACCTGTCCCCGGTGCTCTGGTGTCCTCCCAGCGTGGTCCGGCATCTTCTCAAAGTGAAACTGCTCACCATATGTAACATCACGGATCCCTTCCGCTGAAGCAGCTGATTGGCCTCAGCGGTCACGTGTGGCTGGGACTCCCACCACATGTCAACAGTGGACTGAGAAGACTGGAGCGTGCTGAGAGACACCGGAGCATCAGGGAAAGGTGAGGGGTTTTTTTAGGTTTTTTTCACTGCCCCCAGCCTATTTAAAGAATAAATTTAATGTCCAGTTTTGCCTGGATAACCCCTCTAAGTGCCCAAACATTTTAGCATAATAATAATAATAATAATAATAATAATAGTCCTTTAATAGTCCCACATTGGGGAAATTCAGTGTGTTACAGCAGCAAAGATAAGATAAGCAGATACAAATACAAATACAACATGTACAGGAATGTTCCAAGGTAAGAGACATTATATTGATAGTAGTCAGACAGATAGGAGCAGAGGAGGGGGGGGGGATTTAACAGGCAGAAAGATATTTCAGTTCTCTGTGTGTATTGATCTCCGCTTAGGTTGGTGTTGGTTGTACAGCCTAACTGCGGTGGGGAGGAAAGACTTCCGATAGCGCTCCTTCTCACACTTAGGGTGGAGCAGTCGGTCACTGACAGTACTGTCCAGCGCGATCACAGTCTCATGCATGGGATGGGACTTCTTCTTCTGCATGGAGCTCACCACGGACAGTATCCTTTTGTCACCCACCACCTGCACTGGGTCCAGTGGGCTCCCCAGGACAGAGCTGGCCCTTCTAATCAGCTTGTCAAGTTTATTTCTGTCCCTGGTTGATATACTGCTCCCCCAGCAGGCCACTCCAAAGAAGATGGCTGATGCCACTACCGAGTTGAAGAAAGTCCTAAGAAGTGCCCCCCGGATTCCAAAGGCTCTCAGCTTCCTAAGCAGGTAGAGCCTGCTGTGGCCCTTCCTGTACAGGGCCTCCATATGATCTACCCAGTCCAGCTTATTATTAAGGAGCAAACCCAGGTACTTATAGGTGTTCACAATCTCGATGCCCGTCCCCAGGATGTCCACTGGTTTAGGAGGGCTTCTGCCTTTACGGAAGTCCACCACCATCTCCTTGGTCTTCCCCGCGTTAATCTTTAGGTGGTTCCGGTGGCACCAGTCCACAAAATCCCGGTTCAGTTCTCTGTACTCCCTGTCATCATCGTCTGTGATGAGGCCTACTATTGCAGAGTCGTCAGAATACTTTTGAACATAACATAAGTCAACCCTGATGATTTCTCGAAGGTTCACAATTCTCCAGTTACAGATGCATTCAGGGACTATAAGCATCAGACATATTAATTTTTATATGCCTGATCTTTTTGCCTTAAAGGAGATAAGTTGCTACCCGGGTGTCTAGAAGAGTCTTGCACCTTTCTCATGATTCAGAAAACATGCATGCCTCAGGAAGTGTCTAAGTATATGGAATATGGCCTGAAGGAATAGCTGACACCAGTAAGACTGAACTTCTGAATCACACATGTTATAGTAGTAAACTAAGATGTGCAAAAGGTGATGGTGATGCTTAAAGAGGACCTTTCACTACCTCCGCACATTCAAGTTCTTAGCATCTGTTAATTGGCGCTGCTCCACTGATTCCAGCGCAGTTGAAATTTTTCCACCATTCCTGAGCAATAAGTGTAGTTAGTTTGGGTGCTTGATGCGCTATTTAAACTCTGTAATATCAGAAGGGCAGTGTCAGGCACGGGGCGTGATTCAGATCTCCAATCAGAGGCAGCCAGTGTCAGAGCTCAGAATCATACCCCTTGCCTGCTCCTGCCTGATATCGCCCTCCTGAAAGTACAGAGCCTAAATAGCATATCAGGCACCAAAACTAACAGTATTGATTGCTTGGGAATGGTGGGGGCTAGAGAAAAATTTCCAACAGCTGGACTTGTTAAAGGCCCTCTTTAATGTTAGTGGATGGAACTTCGTTGGATAAGTTGAGCAGACTGTGGAAGGATTTATTGTATTACAATTTTATTTTTGTGGGTTTCGGAATATTTTGTTTTGCAAATGTCGGTTGGACAGTAGGGTGGGCAGATGGACCACAAGTCAGCTCATACTGAACAGTTTTTTTTAATGTAGCAGTGTAAGGGACATGTACAACCTCATAGGTAACACAACAAAAATATTCACTGAATGCTTTATGGAAAAGTAGAGAAACATAAAAGGGAGATCCCACAGCTACTTTATGTGTTTTTCAATGTATGTATGTCGACTACCTTATCATTACTCCTACTCCTGCTCATTTTACCTTTGTAGGATCTTCTTTCAGTCTAATCCATACTCCCACTCCTTAATCACACTATTAGGCTTCTCTGATTTAAAACTTCATGACCCCCAACCAGCAGTAATGTCAGCGAAGAGTTAAAAGGAGGCGTATGTGATGTACAATAGCACTGACATTCAGATAATCAATGCAAGTAATGAGGTAGAGAGAATATCATAGAGCAGAGTGCAAAGCCGACAAATGGAAGAACAGAGGTGGGAAAGAAGAATATAACATCTTAGGGATTAATACGTCAGTCATAATGAAAGGGTAATAAAAGCAGAAGAAAAAAATAAAGGCATTTTTACAATTCAAAAAGGTAAATGGACATGCTGAAATAAAGTGTGGGGGTGTGGAAAGCAAAAATGGGTTATTTGCTAATACACAGCCCTTCAAGCACAGCATCTGTCTAAGGAGCAAAATTTGCTTTATGAAAATATTGCTCCTTTGGTTTAGACAATGAGCTCTTTCTGCTCCACGCAAATGCATTTAGCATATGATATGTGCTATAAAGAAGGCTTACCAAAGGAACAAAGGTGGGCCGAATGATGACATTATCAGAAAGCACTAGAAAACAGCTGCATCTCTTCTTGAAGTAGATTTTCAAGAAGTCTTTCAGATTATTTTGTCCTTTTTAGTAAATAGCTTTGAAGAATAAATGAAATAGGAAATATTCCACTCATCTAATTGACATATATAATGTATACATCATCACAGCTTCAAATACAACCCCAGAAAATATCACATGCAGAGGGGTTAATAGGACATTACTTTGTAATACAAAATTTATTCTAGCTGCATGGTAATGATTCCATAATAGTGCTTCCTACCAGACAGTCAGCTTGGCATCTGTACTTCATTTACTACATTCCCATTAAGCTGTGATGTGTGCGGTACATAGATCTGGGAATGAAGCTCTATATCTGTGCTTTGTGTTCTAATCTGAAAATTCTGTTTATGATATTTAAAACTATATCTATAAACTGCAAGAGTAAATGAGTTACGAGATCAAGCATGCTCCAGTACGACCTACGTAGGGCTTTTCCTGTTATTGTATTCCGCTCGCTGGGAATTCAGATGGTTTGATAGAGACTTTGGCACTGGCATGCTTACTTACTGATGATGAGCAAGAGTCCCTCAGCACCGCTAATCTGTATCTATGGAATGTATTACTGATGTTATTGCTATTGTTGAATAGTATCAGTGAATAGCGGATGTTCCCGGTTCACAATGATCATTCATATGCCACTATTTACCAATGGGAATGTACTGATACATGTACTGTAGATGCAAATTTTGGATAGGCAACATTTACGTTTACTGAGACAGCTTATAATGCATTTCATGTATACACAAGGTTTTTATCAAAGACAAACAAGAGTTTTATCAAATATAATTGATCTTTTGTGCATTTTGAGTAGCCAATAATCATTATAATGGAAATTTCACGCCATATGTTCACCTGAAGAACTAAACAGATAAACTGCTCCTATACATTAGATAGCTGTCAGTCAACAACAATTTCTCCTGACACCACCACTGACATGCATATTCAATTGAGTACATTGAGGAGAATTAAATAAATGTCAGACACATCTGACAGCTGCCTATCTCCTGTGGTAACAATGGATCAGGCTTGCTGAAATCCAACATGTCTGATCTCCTTTCCTCCAAGATTGTGAAACCACCACATATAAATAGTTGTCTGGCCCTGCTGAAATTGGCAGGTTCAGCTATTTGTAATCTTTTGTGCTTGGGCACAGATTTTTAGAGATTTTGTAGCATTTCTGTTTCCTTTGGAGCAGTGCGTCTAAAACACTGAGGCTGTTGATGGGGGAACAACATGCGAAGTGGTTTTATAGGATTCATCATATGCACTGTTGCTATATAACTATATATAGTGAAAGGATTAGCTTGGGGATTATCGTCTCCTGAGATAAATGGTCACTTTTGGCACTGAAATATGAGTCCACTTCAGCCAAATATGGTGCAAGTTGCCGCAACCAGTTTTATTTCTGCCTCCTTGTTCAGGCAGTCAAACAAAGCATAAACAATACAAAACCCTAGCCCTAGCCCGCCCGGCCACTACCTACAACACAGGTTCCTAACTACAGAGAGCTTGGCCTACTGCACAGCTTCCCAAACACAATACACAGCAGTTTTTTACTCACAAATACTTTTCCCAGGAGCAGAGCAATCTTCGGCCGGGGCCCTATGTGGTGTAAACGCCGCAGTTTGCCCGCAGCACAAAAGCAACAGAAAAAACCCTAGCCCACTGGTTTTGGAAATTGCAACACATCAATTATACCTATGGAAATGCTGTAGGCGCAATAAACATCTTCAATCTCCTTTCTGATCCCCTTGACTAGCAATCTGTCCATCATACATTTATGACTCCTGCCCTCTTTTGAGCTGGAGTGAGAAGATTTATGATACACAGCCTTCCACTGTCATAAAGGAGATAATTAACCCTTTCATGGCTAAAAAAAAAAAGCATCATATAGTCAAGAAGGAATTATTTGCCACAACCGTGACACAAAAGGGGCAGGGGGTTGATTACCATGAAGGGGGCACTGAGAGTGGATGGGAATAATGCAAAATGATATAAATATTTCAGTAGACTTTCAATCCACCAACTTACAGCTTTATGTAGCACACCATTTGGTTGCTCACTGTATGTTAAAACACTGATGCAATGAGTTCAATACACAGCTGAGTACAGCCCAGAAAACATGGACTATGTTTCCCAGTCAAGACTTGGTTGTGAGAATATAGCCTATAGGCCATAATGGGAAGACAGGAAGGTATGTTTATGATGATACATAGTAAGTTCCTAAACAAATTAAAAACTAGTATGGGGAATGCTGTCCATAGTGACTATTATCTGCTTCATTCAGATGACTTTTTTTTCTAAAGTAACTAAACAATTATCCTTGGCATTTTCAGAGACTGTGTATAGCATTGGATCTGCAACTAACAAAGCATTGTTTTCATCTGTCTGCATGTCTTGTGAGTGAGTACTGATAAGTTTATCGAGGATGATGCTCTGTATATCTAAGCTTCTCTCTATAAATACCAGGAATCCTTCTAAGGAAAGAAACTAGTTGTGCCAGGAGAAAATGTGAAACAAAAGAGAAATAATAAAGGAAAAGTCAATTTCATGCACTTGCTAGAGATATGGGAGATAACTAAAGACCATTCTAATCCTCAGAATTAGCCAGTGAATAGAAAGTGCTCAGAAACGAAGGACGCTGCGCTTTACAACAGACAGACATATTAATCTTTCCATTAATCTGCAGAACATTGCATAATCAAAGCACCGCAGCCACAGTAAACCATTAGTAAGCCTAAAATAGCACATTTCTATTATCTGCTTTAGTGCTTATCTACATTTTCATGCAGCATTATAACTTCACCCTCAAAATAAATGCAAAGTTGTATCCTTTTACACTGTGCTTCCTCAAAAAGCAATTATTTTATTAATTTGGTTTCCATTTCACTTAAAATCGAACTTCTACGTTCCTGTTTTTCTGGTCATTTTTTCTTCTATTGTGTTTTCTGAGGCTATTTTAATAACTGCTGAATAAAATTATAGACAGATTCATTACAGACTGGGTGAGGCTAAGTTTCTAGATTGAAAAAGACCATAGATATTTCTCATAACACAAAAAGGCGTCCTGACCTGTAAAAATGTGACAAAGATACATGGGAGACCATTATGTCTTTGAGATTAGAAAGTTGTTTTTAGAACTTTGCTTAGGAAATGGCTTTTTATGACTTACATTTGACATTGTGCTTTATGACATTGGAAACTAAAGTGCTGTTGAGTTTTTTCAAAGGCTCTACTTAGGTCTTTGTCATGGTAGGTCACACCCAAAATTTTACATAACCAAGATCAACAAACTCTATGATTCGAAATTGTTCCCAACTTTTCTTCCTAATGTTTTCAACAAGCACATATACTCTTGTTCAACTTGACGCAGTAGATGATTTATAAACTAAACCCAGAAAAAAATATATATATATATCCCAGACTGTCCCCCATTAATCTTCTCCATTCCCTTGGTTCTGTTTGTCTCATGTTACAGTTAAACTGAGAAATATATAAAGAAATCTTCACTGTGTTTCCCAGGAGCTCAACCATATCCCCCTCAGTCATGTGACTGTCTGTAATACAAGTGGACGTTACAGGAACCTCCCTGCTGTGCCCTCTGTGTAGTAGGACAAGTATCATTGCTAAGGTTCGCCCTCTTTGCCTGTACGTGGCTGAAGATGGAGCAGTCCAGCAGGAGAGAACACCTTTGTTCTTTGCAGGATTTCTATATTTGTGTAAGGATCATATGGAACATTCTTCAGACTGTTAGTAGTGAGGGCTACTATTCTTCTGTGCTTTCAGCTCTCTTTTCTGGGTTTGGTGTTACTTTAATCATCAGAGTACCTATTGTTATAAAACATTAAATTACTGTAACGTCTATGCCTGTTCGGGTCTCTGCGTCACCCTCAGCTCGCACACTGCCGCGCAGGAGGCGTGTTCAGTTTGATTCCTTGGTTAAGATTCTTGTTGCTCAGTCTGAACACTGTCCTAGACTATGTAATTGAATTTCTGCTGCATCCGTCTCCTGCACCTTTGTTTCTCTCTGCTCCTCTAATAGTTAATCTGAGCCTTGCCTGTGTGATTGACAGCCTGTCTACCAATCCAGTCTGGGGCAGGTCCTGACCTATAAACAGGTTGTCAGCCCTCACATGGTTGCTGGCCATTGATTCTGTCTTGTGACTTGTCTCTGCTAGCTCCTTTTCTCCTATTACCTGTATTCTTATTCCTGACCTCTAGCTTTGTCTTTGACTTTTCTCTTGGATTGTGATTTTGTACTGCATTGCTCGACTGTTACCGACCCCTTGGCTAGCTGACCTCCCTTTGTTGTTTGTCTTGTCTGCGTTCTGTGTTGTCACCTATATTAGGAAGGGACTGTCGACCAGTTGCTGGCTGTCGCCTAGGACAGATCAGGCAAGTTAGACAGGGACAGTGGGGGGTTCAGCTTTAGGGCTCACTGTCTTGTAGTGCCCCTCCCCTCAGGGTTCTGCAGCAGCACTGGAGAATTGCTCAACTGGCAATTCCCTTACAATCACATTATTAGTCCTTAGGCAAATATTATATTTAGTGCAAACTAAAATATTAGAGAAAGTGCATAAAATTTTTTGACAGCTTTGTGTTGAAAAAAATTGCAGTTTTTGTTTCATGTCATATTGCAACAAAAATTGTAACATGTCCCCATTTTGCAATACGTGGAAGTGGCATGGGCAGGTGGGAGCAGGGTCACCATAGCCTGACAAATTTATTATAATGTATGCTAGATAACTTGTGCAAATTATACCTGAATTCTATGTCAGCTACTAGCTGTGTAGCTATCAGTTCTGGCACATAGACAAGTCCAAGATGTACCACAAGAGTCGGAGAGGAATGTTTCACATTTCCTTAATAAAGATATATTTTTAAACGTTTTAGACATTTACAGATATTGTACAGTACTATTGATTTATGCAATAAATATAGAGGAGCAAAAACTTCAACAGAAAAGTAAAGACAGCGAAAACTTTGCACAACTTTGTAGTGTATTGTACATATTTAAAAGGCTACGTTAGAGAAAAATCTGGATATTTGAGGTGACATATACTAAAGTTCAAGCTAGTAATATTGTTCAGATCAACATATTGGAATCAGACGTGATCCCCTACTGTTACCCAGTGGCTCCAAAATCTAAACTATATCTCCCACACTGAAGAATTGGCAGAATGGGGAAAATGTTTGCTGTTTTGCAATATGTTATAGATTGCTTGACTGAATTTAGCAGGTCATACACATTAGATGTATGTTGGCTGACCCCACCAAATTCAGCAGAACAACCAACGATCCAATGTGTCGAACAGAAAGTTACTCCCCTTCCCCCATGTAGAGCTCATGAATTCTCTGGGATCAGAAGGGATATAGTAGCTTTTGGCCAAAATTCAGGTATCTAATATGGAAGCCTTACTGTTATTGGGACATGAGTTACTTGAGTTATGTTTTGTTGAATCTACTATATTTCCTTCTGTTAACTTATTGTAAAATCTGAAAAACTCTTAATAAAAAGAAATAACAACTATATTTACTCTTTTCAATGTTGCTTCTGCATTTTTATTAGCATCCAATGTAAATTCTTATATATTTTTTTTTCTAACACTTAATAGTTATATCATTTTTCAATACTTTCTATTTTTTGGTATTACGGTAATGTGCAGGACATCATATGCATTGAAAATCCTTTGAGAATTGTGGAAAGTGAATACAATTTACATTTAATGTCTAAGTAGATGGCAATTACTATAGTTTTATGTCAGAGACATGTTCTAGTTCATGTTCTTTGACTTATTGGACAACCATAAGATTGTTAGTCCTCAATAATAATGCTGATACATTACCTATATGTGTTAGTAATACATAGAAAGCTGTTATTGTAAGTCTTTATATCATTAATAATAGCTTGGTTCAGAAATCTATGGCCTACACTGTTTGTATATTAGGCTTCCTTGCACATAACCACAAAGTTATCATCTGAATACCCTGAGCAAGACAATGGAATACTCAATACATTATGACAACCTGGAGACCTTGCCCTTTAATCATAAAACATTTGAAAGCTGGTTGAAAGCTTCACTACCAATGGTTATTTTTCTTGGATTCTGAACAGAACTTGCATCAGTGCACTCAGCTGTTGTCGGAATTTACTATGGGATTTCAGATGTTGGCAGCTGTAAGATCTGAGAAACAGCAGGGACAAAAGAGTTTCTATGTTGATTATCAGAATTTGTAATTTCCACCCAGTGAACCCATTAATTCACATAAAGGAAGGTTAAAGAACATTTCCTCTCAATATGATGCTTTGTAGCATTCAGACTTGTCCTAATCTTGTGGTTCATATTGCACATTTCGGTTGATAACTCTTTAAGGTTAAGAGTTTTAGTAAGTATCAAAACTGATAATGTCATCTTTAATGACAGTGTCATGTCCTACCATAATTATATTCAATATATAACATACAATGCACAGCAGTTAGAAATAGTAAGATAGAAACATCTTATCATAACAGTCCAGATTTCACATACTATATACAAAAGTGACGATCATTAGCTGGAATATTGCTTGTGTTTCCCTTGTGTTATTCTTCAGTCCTGCAGATGGCATGTAAAGCATCTATAGATTAATTTTTATCCCAAAATAATAAAGGGTGGCAAAAGGAATGTGATCATAGCAATTAAATTCAATAATGTGGAAGATTTTTTTCAGGATCAATGTTATAATAATAACAATGCAATTATTTTTGTAGATGTCCTTTGTGAATGATACTCATTGCAAAGGTACATTCTTAAAGGAGGATGCTATTTTAAGATTAGGTTACTATAATTCTTCTGCTAGGTCATGTGGAAATGATGTAATTCAAGGTCAGACAGAGTTGAAGCCGAACCCTTATCTAAAAGATATGGCAGAAGGTGCTATCACCGTTTCCACCAGCTCAGACTACAGCACATTTCTTCTCACTGCTTCTGTGAGCTCTATATAAATCAATGGTATTTGTGTGTTCTTATCAGACACAAATTTTCTAGGTGTTATGTCATGAGCTCTAACAATGTCCTACATACTGTGAATGAAGAGCAGCCTCAGAACATAACATGAACATTAAACAATTATGTACCTAGATGCACATACCTACAATATATATATATATATATATATATATATATATATATATAAGTCATATGAAAAAGTTTGGGCACCCCTATTAATCTTAATCATTTTTAGTTCTAAATATTTGGGTGTTTGCAGCAGCCATTTCAATTTGATATATCTAATAACTGATGGACACAGTAATATTTCAGGATTGAAATGAGGTTTATTGTACTAACAGAAAATGTGCAATATGCATTAAACCAAAATTTGACCGGTGCAAAAGTATGGGCACCTCAACAGAAAAGTGACATTAATATTTAGTAGATCCTCCTTTTGCAAAAATAACAGCCTCTAGTCGCTTCCTGTAGCTTTTAATCAGTCCCTGGATCCTGGATGAAGGTATTTTTGACCATTCCTCTTTACAAAACAATTCCAGTTCAGTTAAGTTTGATGGTCGCCGAGCATGGACAGCCCGCTTCAAATTATCCCACAGATGTTCAATGATATTCAGGTCTGGGGACTGGGATGGCCATTCCAGAACATTGTAATTGTTCCTCTGCATGAATGCCTGAGTAGATTTGGAGCTGTGTTTTGGATCATTGTCTTGCTGAAATATCCATCCCCGGCGTAACTTCAAATTCGTCACTGATTCTTGTACATTATTCTCAAGAATCTGCTGATACTGAGTTGAATCCATGCGACCCTCAACTTTAACAAGATTCCCGGTGCCGGCATTGGCCACACAGCCCCAAAGCATGATGGAACCTCCACCAAATTTTGCAGTGGGTAGCAAGTGTTTTTCTTGGAATGCTGTGTTTTTTTGACGCCATGCATAATGCCTTTTTGTATGACAAAACAACTCAATCTTTGTTTCATCAGTCCACAGGACCTTCTTCCAAAATGAAGCTGGCTTGTCCAAATGTGCTTTTGCATACCTCAGGCGACTCTGTTTGTGGCGTGCTTTCAGAAACGGCTTCTTTCGCATCACTCTCCCATACAACTTCTCCTTGTGCAAAGTGTGCTGTATTGTTGACCGATGCACAGTGACACCATCTGCAGCAAGATGATGCTGCAGCTCTTTGGAGGTGGTCTGTGGATTGTCCTTGACTGTTCTCACCATTCTTCTTCTCTGCCTTTCTGATATTTTTCTTGGCCTGCCACTTCTGGGCTTAACAAGAACTGTCCCTGTGGTCTTCCATTTCCTTACTATGTTCCTCACAGTGGAAACTGACAGGTTAAATCTCTGAGACAACTTTTTGTATCCTTCCCCTGAACAACTATGTTGAACAATCTTTGTTTTCAGATCATTTGAGAGTTGTTTTGAGGAGCCCATGATGCCACTCTTCAGAGGAGATTCAAATAGGAGAACAACTTGCAATTGGCCACCTTAAATACCTTTTCTCATGATTGGATACACCTGGCTATGAAGTTCAAAGCTCAGTGAGGTTACAAAACCAATTTTGTGCTTCAGTAAGTCAGTAAAAAGTAGTTAGGAGTATTCAAATCAATAAAATGATAAGCGTACCCAAATTTTTGCACCGGTCAAATTTTGGTTTAATGCATATTGCACATTTTCTGTTAGTACAATAAACCTCATTTCAATCCTGAAATATTACTGTGTCCATCAGTTATTAGATATATCAAATTGAAATGGCTGTTGCAAACACCCAAATATTTAGAACTAAAAATGATTAAGATTAATAGGGGTGCCCAAACTTTTTCATATGACTGTATATATATATATATATATATATATATATATATATATATATACACAGTACAGACCAAAAGTTTGGACACACCTTCTCATTCCAAGAGTTTTCTGTATTTTCATGACTATAAAAATTGTAGATTCACACTGAAGGCATCAAAACTATGAATTAACACAAGTGGAATTATATACTTAACAAAAAAGTGTGAAACAACTGAAAATATGTCTTATATTCTAGGTTCTTCAAAGTAGCCACCTTTTGCTTTGGATTACTGCTTTGCACACTCTTGGCATTCTCTTGATGAGCTTCAAGAGGTAGTCACCTGAAATGGTTTTTCAACAGTCTTGAAGGAGTTCCCAGAGATGCTTAGCACTTGTTGGCCCTTTTGCCTTCACTCTGCGGTCCAGCTCACCCCAAACCATCTCGATTGGGTTCAGGTCTGGTGACTGTGGAGGCCAGGTCATCTGACGTAGCACCCCATCACTCTCCTTCTTGGTCAAATAGCCCTTACACAGTCTGGAGGTGTGTTTGGGGTCATTGTCCTGTTGAAAAATAAATGATGGTAAAACTAAACGCAAACCGGATGGAATAGCATGCCGCTGCAAGATGCTGTGGTAACCATGCTGGTTCAGTATTCCTTCAATTTTGAATAAATCCCCAACAGTGTTACCAGCAAAGCACCCCTACACCATCACACCTACTCCTCCATGCTTCACGGTGGGAACCAGGCATGTAGAGTCCATTCGTTCACCTTTTCTGCGTCGCACAAAGACACGGTGGTTGGAACCAAAGATCTCAAATTTGGACTCATCAGACCAAAGCACAGATTTCCACAGGTCTAATGTCCATTCCGTGTGTTCTTTAGCTTAAACAAGTCTCTTCTGCTTGTTGCCTGTCCTTAGCAGTGGTTTCCTAGCAGCTATTTTACCATGAAGGCCTGCTGCACACAGTCTCCTCTTAACAGTTGTTGTAGAGATGTGTTTGCTGCTAGAACTCTGTGTGGCATTGACCTGGTCTCTAATCTGAGCTGCTGTTAATCTGCGATTTCTGAGGCTGGTGACTCGGATGAACTCATCCTCTGCAGCAGAGGTGACTCTTGGTCTTCCTTTCCTGGGGCGGTCCTCATGTGAGCCAGTTTCTTTGTAGTGTTTGATGGTTTTGGCCACTGCACTTGGGGACACTTTCAAAGTTTTCCCAATTTTTCGGACTGACTGACCTTCATTTCTTAAAGTAATGATGGCCACTCATTTTTCTTTACTTAGCTGCTTTTTTCTTGCCATAATACAAATTCTAACACTCCATTCAGTAGTAGGACTATCAGCTGTGTATCCACCTGACTTCTGAACAACACAACTGATGGTCCCAACCCCATTTATAAGGCAAGAAATCCCACTTATTAAACCTGACAGGGCACACCTGTGAAGTGAAAACTCTTTCAGGTGACTACCTCTTGAAGCTCATCAAGAGAATGCCAAGAGTGTGCAAAGCAGTAATCAAAGCAAAAGGTGGCTACTTTGAAGAACCTAGAATATAAGACATATTTTCAGTTGTTTCACACTTTTTTGTTAAGTATATAATTCCACATGTGTTAATTCATAGTTTTGATGCCTTCAGTGTGAATCTACAATTTTTATAGTCATGAAAATACAGAAAACTCTTGGAATGAGAAGGTGTGTCCAAACTTTTGGTCTGTACTGTATATATATATATATATATATATATATATATATATCATAAATCTCATTTAAAATGTTATGAACTCACAGAGTGGATAACAAAATCTAAAACTATATATAATTAAAGGGGTTATCTACTTTCTAATATTGACAGCCTATCCTTAGCATAGGTCATCAGTATTACATCTGCAGGGGTCCAACACCTGGAACTCCTGCAAATTAGCTGTTCTGAGACAACACAGCTCCTGGTAATGTTTACATAACAGGAGCCACAATGCTCACTTGCCATACAAAGTGTAGCCACAGCTTAAATTACTGCAGGCCTGCCCCACTGAAGTCTATGGGGCAGCGGTGCAGTACCTAAAGCCGTCACTACACTTTGTACAGTGAGTAAGCAGCAGATCTCTTGGCATGTAAACATTACCAGGATGCATGATGTCCCAGATCTAGGCCATCAATATTACAAAGGGGATAACCCATTTAAGTACTTATTTCAGCTCTCTTGAAATGTCTGTTTTAGAAAAACAAGTCTTATGTCATGAGATATTCAAGTATTTAGTAAAACAGATATGGGAGGACAGAGTGGTGGCAAGTTATCTGGAGTACTAGATTTTATGTAGTGCTCTGACTGATGTTATATTTCCACATACAGTGTTATTACCCAGTTTGAGTTCACAGCATTCAAATAACTAATTTCTATACACATATAGTATAGCTATACATATCTAGATACAAAGTTGCTCAGTGTTAATATTGTGTTCTATGGCTGGTCATCCTTTAGGGTAGTATACCACTAGTATAAAACTGTTATTTTGATGCCTCCCATGTGCTCCCAAATCCAGTTTTATAGTATCCACGCAGAGGCGTAGCTAGGGGTTCAGCACAGGGGGGGTGAACATGTCCAAGTGGGCCCCCAACTTGGACATGTCCGTATACCGATACTATGAGTATACGGTGAGCGTATAGTGGTATATAGCGGCTCTACACAGGGTGAATACAGTGCAGTAACATTTAGTGACTTACCGGTGACGTCTCTGGCTAATCCTTCACATTCCCCGTCTCTTTTATCTGGACGGCCATGACCACTTCTTCCAGTCTCTGTAAAGTTTGCAACACAGACATCTTTGGCTCCTCACTTTTTCAGGCACCTGACCCACATTGTCCTCACCTGCACAAAGCCCCCATCCTGCTGCTACCCCAATTATAAAATATATAAAATATAACCCCCATAATGAATAACACCCCCAAGTGCATCTTTAAATTAATAACTTCCCTGTGCACTCCCTTTAAATAGTGCCCCTTATTAATAATGTCCCAGGTATTTCCCAATTGAAAAGGGAAAAAAAAAGGGAAAAAAAATTATTGGGGTTCCAATACCCGGGACCCCCAGGATCAGCTGTTTGAATGAACCGTGGTACCTGTGTAAGCGCCATGACCCCTTCTCCGTTTACACAGTGTCATTCATCTCATAGCGGCCATGTAATGTAACTACAGCCTCATCCTATACACGTCTGTGACAAGGCTGGAATGACATCACATGGACACTATAAACAGACAGCGTGTGATATAAACAGGCACCATAGCCCCTTCATACAGCTGATCAGTGGGGAATCACTTATCTCTTATTGATGATTTATTCTGAGGATAGACCATCAATAAAAATGAGCTGGAAAACGCCTTAAAGCTAAGGCCCCACGTGGTGTCCTGCAGCAAAAACAGCTGTGTAAAAAACCGCGGCGGCGACGCATCACGGTTTTTCCTGCAGCACTTTGCACAGAAAGTTCACAGAGGTTTCCTCTGCGGACTTTCTACTTCAATTATATCTATAGGGAAACCGCCGGCGTTTCCGTAGGAATAATTGACATGCTGAGATTTCCAAAACTGCGACTGTTTTGGAAATCGCAGCGTTTCCGCTGCGCATATTTTACTTCAAAGTGGGGATGGGATGTGGCCCCTTGTGGCGAAAACCCACAGAAAAAAACCGTGGCATTCTAGCAAATCCCATCCACACATTACAGAAAAATATGTGCAGCAGACACACTGTGATTTCCAAAACCTTTGCGGTTTTGGAAATCGCAGCATGTCAATTATACCTACAGAAACACTGGTGGTTTCCATATAGGTGTATTGAAAACAGAAAGTCCACAAGGAAACCTCTGCGGACCTTCTGTGAAAAGCGCTGCGGGAAAAACCACAATGTTACCGCCATGGTTTTTCCTGCAGCCCGCTATGTGGGGCTTTAGTCTTAATAAAGCCCAAGTGCTGCTTTCATTAAATTAATTGCTCCCTCATATTATACCCCTGATTCCCCCTGACATAAATACTGCACCTCTAATGACTCCTTATATCAATGACCACCCCCTTATGTTCAGAATGCCTCCTAATATAAATAATGCCCCCTAATGGCCCCTTATATAAATAACCTCCCCCTTGTATTAATAATACCCCCTAATAACCCTTATATAGAAGGACCCACCAATAACCCTTATATAAAGCACCCACCAATAACCCTTATATAAAGGATCCCCCAATAACCCTTATATAAAGGACCTCCCCCCCCATTATCATAATGACCCCTAATGAATCCTCCCTTTATAGTTATATTTCTCCCTCCTATCTACCCCTTATACTATTAATATACCCACACAAAAAAAGTCATACTCACCTGCGATGATGATGAACGGAGCCGCCGGCGCTTCCTCCCTGTCCACGCGCAGGACGTCTGTGCCTGAGCGCGGGTGGCGCGATGTTGTGACGTCATCGCGCCCGTGCTGAGAAGCAGACGTCGGTCTGTGGTCTCGGCGTCTTGTAAACCGCAGGCCTGTATTGGCTTGCGGTTTACAAGACAGTTAAGCACCAGGACGCATTGTAACTAGATCGGTGTCTGCAGACACCGATCTAGTTAGAAATAAAGGCTGTATTAATGGCGGCCCCGGGGTGGGCCCCCAAAAATTCAGTGGGCCCGGGGCAGCCGCCCCTCTGCCCTCCCGCTAGCTACGCCTCTGTATCCACGGTAATGGTTTTGAAAACTGACAAGGAATATGAAAGGATTTTGTGTTCACCGAGTGTTACTAAATCATGACCTCCAGAAAATATTTCCTGATTCCGGGTTTGTTGTTCATTACCATTTAGACATGTATAGCTCACTCTTATAAAATTTCTTACATAAATTATCTTTGAATAGTTTATTTTAGTTCCATAGACCAGTATTATGCAATATTTTCACATTATGTACCCTGTCATGTAAAATAAATAATCAGGTTGTATACACTGAGGTGTTTATTTAATTGCTGGCCAGGTAACATCACGCTGCATACCCACGGTCAACCTCAGTAAGTTTCAGTGCGCATGAAGTATGTTTTGGACTCATTTTGCTCACTTTGTCTGACTTCAACAGGATTGCTACACGTGAAGACATTTCGTACTTCCTCCAACATGGATGATTCTGGATAAACTAGAGCCTGAAATCTATATTTTTCTTACTTCCAATGCAGGTTGGCTTTCAATGGTGGAATGTAGTATTAGCCTACAAATGCCAATAAATGATGAGCAGGAGGGTACATATGTTTTAATAAATCAGTAATACAAATGAGTACATTAAACTTTGTAATGTCTTATTACAGGTAGTGATATATTTATTTCCTTGCAGCAGTCTATTTCTTACCTTTATCTATCTATAAGTTCCCTTTAAATATTGAGACGCCTCTATAGACAATCAAAACATCCAACTAAAATTAAACACTAAATAGAGGAGGGTGATGCAGCTGCAGCTTCTTACTCAGTATTAAGGAATAAAGGGGAGAGAGATCAGAAGAGGATTGACATCCATTTGGCTCTGAGCATACAGAAAAGCTCTGTGTAAGAAGTTAGTTTAAAACTCCTAAGAAGAGGTATTCCCTGAAATGTCCAACAATATTAAGGCTATACCAATGTTTTTACCAGAGCCAGCTGCAATGCAAGTTGGACTTGGCTGCTCTGGACTCAGGTCAAAAACAAGTTATATCAGACAACAGGTATGCTAGCAAACTAAAGAACAAAACCAGTTATCTAATAAGAGGACAAAGGGAGTAACAAACTAGCCAAGGTCATACCAGGAGAGTAGATAGCCAAAAATGAGTTTTCGAGCAGTGTCGTAGTCCAAGCCAAAAGTCAATGTCAATCCAAAGTTAGAAGCCAAGTGAGATAAACCAGGAGAAATAGCTAGCAGTCAAAAACAGAAGATCAGAATGAATAGTCCTTCTCTCAGCAGAGTAAGAGCCCACTTGCACTAGACAATCACAGGCAAAGACTGAAGTTCAGCAGGCTTTAAATACTCCACCTATAGTTAATTGAATGGTGTGGCAGATCCCTGACTGGGTCTGTACCTTAGGCTGGTTGCAGATGACCATGTGCAGCGCACGAAGGACATGCGGATGTCACCCGTGTGACGCCCATGCACGAGCTGTGCTTCCGTGGCCTCTTTCATTAGATGAATAGGAGCCACGGAAGCAAGGGCTGCAAAAAAGGACAGGAATAGGACCTGTTCTATATTTCGCAGCGCGGACTGTCGGGCCGCACACGGTCATGTGTACGGGCCCATAGAAACGAATGGGTCAGTGTGCTATCCGTGAAATACACGGATAGCACACTGATCACGGCCACGGTCGTCTACAACAGGCCTTAATATTCTGACAGGCTTTGCAGATCAAACCAGAGTTGTTTGTCTATTAGTCATAGAAACTTTAAGGCGGCCACTGCAGACAGTAGCTAATATACTGAGATTCCTAACACTTTAAGTTTAACAGGCATGAAGAGAGAAAATGTACATTTTTCCAGATGCATTACCTCTAAAGTTATAACTGCCTATAAAGAGATTTTGCTTTTATCATTTTTTTTTTTTTTTTTTTTTTTGTAACATCATATATCCTTTAAATTGGGGGTTGTCTTATTTTTATAGTTTCCAGACATACATTTTTCATTAAACCCTTTGAAAAGATAAAAGTAGTGTGTACATTAAGTATAACACATTTCTATTTTTAGAAAAAGACAAGTTTTTTAGATATTTCTGTCATATTATACAAACAAATATAGCTTAATGGCCAATAGAGAGCAAGAGTTCAGTCCATAAGACAAAGCATATGCAACCTTACGATGAAACAGACTTGTCAAATATTTAGGCTGGATTCAAGAAATATCAGTTGCCTTGAGAATAGTCGGCTGTATAACTGAGAATGCAAAGGAGTACAAAACAGAAGAGAGAAAAATACACAGTAACTTGGCAAATGAGTTATGCAAAGATGTATATTGTACTTTCCTTATATTTGCAGTATACAGTATATAACCTTACTGATCAATGAAAGAGAGAAGCTGGAAAGGAAGATAGTTGAGAGTAATGTTGATAAGACTAATGCATGCTCCTGTAGTAGTTGCCGCATGCAAAACCCTATTGATGGCACTTTTCTAAAGTATTATCACACAATCATTGGCGGCCTCTACTACATCAACATGCAGCCTAATAGTGAAGATTTAAAACATCCAATAGCCCTTGTATGAAGGCAATAGAGTTAATGAATCTGCAAGTTAAAAAGAGAAGTTAGCTAAACACGTGGACAAAATTGTTGGTACCCCTCGTTTAATGAAAGAAAAATCCACAATGGCCACAGAAATAACTTGAATCTGACAAAAGTAATATATAAAAATTCTATGAAAATGAACAAATGAAAGTCAGACATTGCTTTTCAACCATGCTTATGCAGAATTTTTTTTTAAAAAGAAAACTCATGAAACAGGCCTGGACAGAAATGATGGTACCCCTGAAAATAATGTGACCAAAGGGACATGTTAAATCAAGGTGTGTCCGCTAATTAGCATCACAGGTGTCTACAATCTTGTAATCAGTCAGTGGGCCTGTATATAGGGCTACAGATACTCACTGTGCTGTTTGGTGACATGGTGAGTACCACACTCAACATGGACCAGAGGAAGCAAAGGAAAGAGTTGTCTCAGGAGCTTAGAAAGAAAATTATAGACAAGAATGTTAAAGGTAAAGGTTATAAGACCATCTCCAAGCAGCATGATGTTCCTGTGACTACAGTTGCACATATTATTCAGAAATTTAAGATCCATGGGACTGTAGCCAACCACCCTGGACATGGCCGCAGGAGGAAAATTGATGCCAAATCAAAGGGAAGGATAATAGGAATGGTAACAAAAGACTCCAGAAAAACTTCTAAAGCGATTAAAGGTGAACTTCAAGCTCAAGGAACATCAGTGTCAGATCACACCATCCATCGTTGTTTGAGCCAAAGTGGACTTCATGGGAGACAACTAAGGAGGACACCATTGTTGAAAACAAATCATAAAAAAGCCAGACTGGAATTTGCCAAACTACATGTTGACAAGCCACAAAGCTTCTGGGAGAATGTCCTATGGACAGATGAGACAAAAATTGAAATTTTTGGCAAGGCACATCAGCTCTATGTTCAGAGACAGAAAAATGAAGCATATCTTGAAAATAACACTGTCCCTACTGTGAAACATGGAGGAAACTGTTATGTTCTGGGGCTGCTTTGCTGCATCTGGCACAGGGTGTCTTGAATCTGTGCAGGGTACAATGAAATCTCAAGACTATCAAGGGATTCTAGAGAGAAATGTGCCAGAAAGTGTCAGAAAGCTTGGTCTCAGTCGCAGGTCATGGGTCTTGCAACAGGATAATGACCCAAAACACACAGCTAAAAACACCCAAGAATGGCTAAGAGGAAAACAAGGGACTATTCTGAAGTGGCCTTCTATGAGCCCTGACCTAAATCCTATTGAGCATCTTTGGAAGGAGCTGAAACATGCCGTCTGGAAAAGGCACCCTTCAAACCCGAGAAAACTGGAGCAGTTTGCTCATGAGGAGTGGGCCAAAATACCTGTTGAGATGTGCAGAAGTCTCATTGACAGTTACAGGAATTGTTTGATTGCAGTGATTGCCTCAAAAGGTTGTGCAACAAAATATTAAGTTAAGGGTACCATTTCTGTCCAGGCCTGTTTCATGAGTTTTCTTTTTAAAAAAAATTCTGTTGAAGCATAGTTGAAAAGCAATGTCTGAATTTCAATGGTTCATTTTCATAGAATTTTTATATATTACTTTTGTCAGATTCAAGTTATTTCTGTGACCATTGTGTTTTTTTTTTCTTTAAACGAGGGGTACCAACAATTTTGTCCACGTGTGTATATGGTAAGAGAACAGCTATTGAAATGTCCTGTAAGGTCCTGTGAAACACCAGTACCATGGCTTCAATTGTGACAGCTATGGAGAAACCAACAGATCAGAAAAATCAAACAGATCCCACTGATCTATAACTCTGAAATATTTTTGCAATATTATAAATATCTGAGTTTCCATTACAAAAAGAAAATTACTCATGTAAATAAAGCCTAAATATACAAGTTGTTGTTGGAGATGGTTTGTGTCTTCTTAAGCAGTCCATCCATGTTAGATAATAGTTGGCCGATCCCGATAATTTAGCACACACAAACTATAAAGTGGTAAGGACTCTATTAGATTTGGTGGGAGAAAGTTATCAAATTTATTAATAAAAAACAGGTTATAGTATTGTTGACTGTGGGTATTCAGTAAATGCCAAAATGTAGTTTCTTCTCAATTACAAGGAAATTGAAAAAAGAGATATGGTCCTTGTTGAATTCAAGGTAAGGAAAAATGGAATCCTCTCAAGTATTGATGGTCTGATGAAACTCCATTAGACTTCCTTCTGTCCTTGCCAACCACAGAATACATAGTCAATAAATCTGTAGCATTTCTAAACAATCCACGCAAACAGATCATTGGCTCCAGGGGGCTATTAAGATTGTGGATACAAAGGTACTACATGCAATCGAGTGCACCACATTAAGGAAAGTATTCCATACTTGTTTCCCCTTTATAGCAACTTGTTTAACTTTATTGCAAGAAGTTTTAATAGTATATGCTTGGTAAAGCTCTATGATTTACTAATTCTTGCTCTTCCTTTTTGTGCTCTGTGACCTATCATTTAGCCAGGTGCAGTTCTCTCCATGTTCCATAGGCTGGTCCAATATATACAGTAATACACATGGGTATATAGTATGGATCACCCATTACTGGGACAATAACAAAGACATGACCTATGATTCTAGATAACCTGCGTTAGTAACCCCAGCAGGTAACGGGCCCTATTTACTTGCCAGTCCAGGGGGCCCTATCAGGATGCCGCTTACAGCATTGTGATAATGGATACATGAGGCCCCCTGGAGGGCTGAAGGGGAAGCAGAGGCTGCCGTGGGCATGAGCGGAGACCGGTAAGTAGTACCGCAGCAAGAGTATTTGGACATATCTTGTCAGGTTTGCTCAACAAATATGTCTGAACCGAAACAGCTAATGATCAGAGGCCTAGGGGAGATAATAAAACATAAAATATAGTGTTACTCACCTTTCCTGGGCTCTGGAACGGGTCTTCAGCCCTCTTCAATTACGTGTGGGTGGGAAGGAGCCCACGTCAAAAGTTTGCTATGGGGGCCACTCTTTGCTAGTTACACCCCCGACTGGGTAGTAGGCCCAGGATCTCATAGTGAGGGACACTGAATATGTAGTCAGTAGCCAAATGGCTGAGGATTTATTTTGTCCTGTGATGTACATGCTGTTTGGCTGTAGAGCAGAACAACAAAGCTGGCTGAGGTTAGTTTTGAACCAAATTAACTGTGTGTCAACCATCTTTATGAAGAGATGGCAAACTCGTGACCTAATATAACCCCTGAGTTGTCACATATGGTGGAGGTATGCTTTGGGAAAGAAAATGGCAAGAAGCCTGCTCATGAAGTCTCTTTTGTGAGAGATTGCTGTAAGGAAATTTAAAGGGTCAGAAGCCTGAATTTGAGAGACTGTGGTCTCTGCTGTTTTTGAAAATAGTCTGTCTCCAAAGGTAGAGAGGCTCTTTTTCCAGTATCAGTCTATCTGAGTCAGACACCTGGAATCTGTATTTCTTCATTAAAGGTCTGTTGCCTTGGGTCTAATGGAGAGATGTCTTGTTCCCATAAGGTTCTATTGAGGTCCTAAAAAGGTGGATGCGCTGAGGAGCATGGATGCAGTTGCTAGGAGCAACCAACCTCAACAGCATATGGCTGTCATTAATGTTTTGAGTAAGTAGCTTTGTTGGAGGTGCTATCAAGTAGAGAGATGTGCACCTGTTTGTCATTTGGTCAGGAGACCAGAATAATTGCCAAGAAAAAGATGTGTGATGTGGGTAGATAGAATGTCATTAATTGTGTATCTGAACCGTGACCTACATGTGTCCATGGTGCGTTTGGACATGTTGCCATACATTCAGAAGAGCCTGCAGATTGGTAAAACTGAGGGTCCTTTTGAGAGTGATTTTGGAAGTGTCCAGCAAAGACTTATATCTGATGGACTTGGGCAAAGACTTTCCTTACTTCTGGCTAGTTTTGAGAGCGGCCTGCTCAGGTTCCTAAAAGGGGACAGGCCTCTATAGAGACTGCACATGATGATAAAAATGGGTTTTGTGAAATTGTACCTGCTAAAAATGACACACATGTATTTTATACACACCTGCCAAATAAAGTAGGGAATGTTGGGTCTGGCACAAAGTCAGTGCAAGTGACTGCAAAGTGTGAACTGGATAATGAAATAGCAACTGTGTTACAGAGTGTAACTGAAAAAGTATGCAAATACGCCTATAGAGATTGTGGGGGATAACTGCAAAAACGTAAGTAGGTGATGTGAGGGCTGTTACAACAGGTGACATGAAGGCTGTTACTACAGGAGACATGAGTGTTGTTACTACAGGTGATGTGAGGGCTGTTACTACAGGTAACTTAGTGAATAATGTCACCTTGCCTGTTTTGTGTATAAATGAACCTGAGAGCATCAATGTACAGAGCGTGTTACAAACATTTAGGTCTGCTGAAAAGGATACTGAGCAGTTATGTGAAGACACTGATAAGTTGAGTTGGGTGCTAAACACGTAGAGTGTGTGCAGACTGCTAAAGAAACTGTGGCTGAAAAATGAGGAATTGGCTCTAGTGCGTCCCTACTGGTCATGACTGACAACAGTGAGAGTATCTCATGTGAAGTTGATAATAGTAACCCAGAGAATGGTGTAACTGTGCCAATTTCTTGTGAAACTAACATAGTTTCCAGTAGCAACCAAATGTCTACAGCACTTGTGGGTGATGGAAAACTGTATGAGTTGGCTGGTGTCAAAACTGAAAACTTACAGCATGAGGGAGATGGTAAATGGTGACGGTGGTCTGGCTGTTACTATGAGTGACATAAGTGAGGCTGTGGACAGAGACATCTCTCCTTGAGGAGAGCATCAGTGAAGGTGTGTAGAGTTTTAAATTGCCTTTCGCCCTCTACTAAGCATCTACATATCACAAGGCATTATGGGAAAGGAGCTGGGAGCTCATGCGCCCTCTGTTGGATGTAACAAATCCTCAATTTGCTTTTGACCCACCGAGTCTTGAGACAGCAAAAGGGATTTTAGCCAAGCCAATTTCATTTGTCTGCATACAGCGCCGTTTCAGGATTGTTGTCCCTCATCAGTGCAGAGCAAAATGAATTGGCTGGCTTTGTGGGAGGCAATGAGTGGGTTATGGACAGAGACATCTCTCCTTGAGGAGAGCACCAGTGAAGGTGTGTAGAGTTTTAAATTGCCTTTTGCCCTCTACTAAGCTATCTCAAGACTCGGTGGGTCAAAAGCAAATTGAGGATTTGTTACATCCAACATGGGGCGCATGAGCTCCCAGCTCCTTTCCCATAATGCCTTGTGATATGTAGATGCTTAGGTATTGCCCGCGGTGCCCCTACAAGGAGGAAACATCTCTGCACATCTTTTGGGAGTGCCCGTTCGCTCAGGGTCTGTTGGATGAGCTGGAGGAAGAATTCGAGGATTGCGTCCCCAGGAGGGGTCTGACGTACCACGCGGTACTGTATGGACTTTTCCAGGGGACTCACGCAGAGTCCGACATCCAGGCGGCCTGGCGCCTTGTGAACTGCTTCAAGGATGCCATCTGGTTCGCCAGGAAAAGACTGATTTTGCGGAGGGAGAGTGTCTCCTTCCAGGATTGTTGCAGACTCATCCACAGTCTGCAACAGGACTATTCGATCTTGGATAGCCTGGCCGGCGAAGAGGAGGAAGAGGACTGATCCACCACCATCGGCGGCGGCGGCGTTCTCCCCTCCCCTCTCCCCCCCATGTGTGTTGTGTTATTCAATAAAGCTTCGGGCCTTGTGATTACCCCCTACCTTTTCCCCTCTCTCCTCCCCCCCCTCCCATCACATGTACTGTATGCTTTTTGTTTAACCTTGTTTTCAGAAATGTACGCTATGTAGTATAGGGAGTGTATCATTGCCTGTATTGTACCTGTCCTGCCCCCTTGTGTGTTGTGGTCTTAAATAAAGCTTCGGGCCTGTGACCTTCCCCCCCCCCCCTTTCTGTCACAGTTCTATGCTTTATATTTTGACCAATGTTAGAGTAGGTTTGTAGTGCAGCATGTTAGGTAGGAATAAAATGCATTTCCCGCCGCATGTTGCGCCGCATCCCTTAAGGATGACTCTTAGTCATTGATTGTGGTTTTGTAACTCAGTGCGCTGCGTCGCAAACCCCTTGTTATTCCTTGTGGAAATAAGATGTGTTGTAAATAAAGAGTTTTTGTTCAATCAAAAAACGGCGCTGTATGCAGATAAATGAAATTGGCTTGGCTAAAATCTCTTTTGCTGTCTCAAGACTCGGTGGGTCAAAAGCAAATTGAGGATTTGTTACATCCAACAGAGGGCGCATGAGCTCCCAGCTCCTTTCCCATAATGCCTTGTGATAAGTGAGGCTGAACAGTTTGGCCTGTGAATGTGCTGCTGAATGGCATAAGAGACATGACAAACTGCAGATCTGAAAGTGAGTCTCATGTTACTGTCCCTCTGTCTAACTGTGACTGTGCCGAGGAGGTGACTATGAAGGACAATAGGAATTCCCCCGTAGTGGCTGAGACAAGAGATGTGGCAGTAGAAAGTGCCCTGCTATGTTGTACCAGTGAGGTGCGTGCGCTGGTGACAGTGTCCTCGGAAACTAATGAGGTACACAATACTAAGTAAGATAGCGCTGACAATTCTGAGAAGTGTGTGTGGTGCAGATGAGGCTACAGACAATGAAGTTCTTAATGAAATGTAGAAATGAATGTCCCTACCCGTACGAGAGTACACATGGGGAGATTGGGATTATCATTCCTAGTACAGAGAAGTCACCCATGAAGAAGAGTCAGGCTTCTGAGATGACAGATCATTGTATAGCGTACAAGTTGTGCGAGATTGGTCCCTGATGTCGGGATTTTTACCGTGGGTGTGAGGTTGAGTTCAGTGATAAATTTCTATGGCCTTTATCAGGGAAGAGGTTATGTGGCAGTGACTGCTGGAGTAGCATGTTTGTCCCACTATAGGACAGAAAAGTGTGTCTCTCACCCTGGGAAAGTAGGGTGGAAGAGAAAAGTCTCTGGAAAGTTGGGTGTTTCATTTTGTTTGCAGACAAGTGGGTTGTTAATGAGGTTAATATCAGTGTGGGGGGAATTCCCCCGGGTTATGTTGTCTTGGGCCTGATTAATAAGGAACAATTATCGAGCGCTCGGGGAAACAGACAAACAGACAGCAAGGTGTCATGTATAGAATGCTTCAATTTATTAATTGGCAGAGCTAGGTTATATAGGAAGCACAATTATACATCAATCACATGACACGATGCCCAAACTTGGTCTTGTGGTTCCGGTATCACGTACGTCCCAGAACCGGTTTAAACCAGATTGATTCAAAAGCATATTTTAAGACATCACTTTGTCACAAAACATAACACCTAAGGCTAAGAGGTCAGAGATAGCGATCTTTAGACTTTTGCGATATAGCCTTATTTTAACCACATCCTGTACTGGCATACAGCACAGACTTTGTGGTGGGCAAGATGCTTTGAGCAATAACTTCTATTTTTCAAATATATTTTTCTTAAAAACATAAATGTCTGGCAAGCAAAATATTTTTAACCCTTACATCAGCTATGTGGGAGGTGTTAACCCTTCCCATAATGCTCTCTGTCTGGGGAAGAAAGGCTGTGCCAGGGCCTGTGGGAGCCAGAACTATGTGAGTTGGTGAGGACCGCTTTGTTTGTGGAGATACTGGGTAGTAGGCCTAAGGTCTCATAGTGGGGGACACTGAATGTGTAGTCACTATCCAGATGGCTAAGGATATACTGTATTTTGTACTGTGATGTATATGCTGCTTTGCTGGGAAACAGGAGAATAAAGCTGGCTTAGGTCAGTTTTAAACTGAATTCATTGGGGTCCATTTACCAAGCTACTTGTGCTTTTTTTTGTGTGTGTAAATTGAACCTTTTTGAGGTCTTTTCACTTCATTTGCGCCTTTTTTTCAGATCTTGTTCTGCGCACGCCACTTTTGCTTTTTGGCAAGAAAAGGGGGTGTGGTCTAAATGGAGATCATTTTCACGTTGTATTCATGACTTTCACTTTTTTAAAAAGGGGCAAAAAAAAGGTGCAAATGCACTCCAGTCCATGGACAGCGCAAAAGAACCCGTCAGGTTAGAAAGCATTAAAAAGGGGCAATTGTGCCTTTTTGAACAAAAAAGGGGCAAAGTGTACATGGCCTAAAAAGGCGCATCTACACTAACTTGTACACAGAATTTAATAAGGAGGTTCACCAGCTTCATAAATAGACACCACAGTAAAACTAGTCTAAAATGCGCACCTGCGAAAAGTATGGCCAAAAAAGGGGCAGATAATAAATAACCCCCATTGTGTGGAGTGAGAATTTATTGGAGATTTCTGATCATGTGAGCTAAAATAACCCCTCAGTTGTCACAATGTATAATATGTGTTCATTTCACAATAACCGATCTCTCAACATCACATGTATTTTCAGCTTTATAAAGAACAGTCATAATGTTTTTTATTGGTTCATCAGTGTAGCTGAATGAGACCTTGTATTGTGCGGGACAAGTTGTATTTTTATAGGAAGGGTTAATTCCTTTACACAAGGTGAGGAGGCACAGACCAGACTCCACATGCCTACTCAGGACAGAAGAAGCTGCAGGGAGACACATCTACTCCGAATTAGTAGCTCTCCCTGCAATTAAACTGATGAACAAACACCAGACCTCTCAAAATGTAATGGCCTTTGACATCTGAATACCTTGGGGCAATCGGTAAGGGGTTAGATTTTTTTTTCAGTGGCTTTTTTTTTTCGCCAACCATTATACTCTATGGAAGCTGCCTCTCTATGAGCAAATTTTTCAGTGGGAACCCCTTTGAAAAGATCACATATTAGACTTACACTGTGAAACCAATATGGAAGCAGTGTTGTGCTGTGCCACATCACTGGGCTACAGAAAACAAGAGCAAGAGACTTGCCAGGGACATCATGGGAGAAAATTGCCAGCATCACACTAAAGCAGAGAGCCAATGTCAATGCAATCTGCCACTTTGGTACAAAGTATATTGTACATGTCAGGAGTCCCAGTTTGCCAGGACAATCTTGGGAACTGGGCCACAGAAGGGTTGGGTTTTATGTGTACCCAACACCAGAATAGGCATTCATGGGTTGTTTTTAGGCGGGCTTTAAAATTCAAATTTTGGCCTCTGAAATGTCAGCGAGTATTGTCAAGGTTAGCAGTGAGCAGTGTAAATGGAAGCGATGTTGGGATCTAGAAATGAGCCACGTTAGAACCAGGAAATGAGAGAGGTTGCCATGACAAGGTCCAGGAGGGGGATCATGCTGAGGACCAAGCTGTAAAGTGATATTATGTTGAGGACTAGGAATGAGAGGAGGACAGTGCTAAGGACCATGATTTAAAGTGATACCATGTTAGGGACCAGAAATGAGAGGGGGAATAATGCTGGTGACTAGGATTGAGAGGATATCCATGCTGGGGACCAAGATTTAGAAAGATACCATGAATGATGAGGCCATCTTGAACTAGGTCATCAGGCGAGTAAGAAAGAGTTGGGGCCCCCTATGGTTATGGGAGTGGATTGGAGTGACTTGTATGCAGTATCATGGCTGTTTTATTAGTCTCAGTCTAGGCCTGGATCTATATAAAATGCTGATGTGATACCTGATTCTCTGTAATATACTGAAGCATAAAATTCATGATTTTTGACTCGCTCATCATTATTTGGGAGTTTGGGGATTGCATTTGCTTGCTGATTCTATTAGACACTGTAACCTGCATTTTTTTAAATACATTTTTCCTTTGAGAGGACCACCTCTAAAAGACCATTTTGTTGTAAATTTTTTAAGAAAATGCGTTTGAATAATAAATAAGAAAAATAAAAAAAACGATTACTAACCAACGATTACAACAATGGTTCGCTCTGCCACAATTCTTGTATGACTGACAAACTGTTATAAATCTCAATAAACAAAGCAAAGGGGGAGTTTTGCTATTTGGACAGCCAGACATCAAAAAAGATCAAAGCATTGTGAGAGGAACCATGGGTCACATTGTATATTGTATATCTAGAAATAAAATAACTTATGAAGTATCCTTTATAAAAGGTATATAAATATGTAAGCATTTGCCCAAGTACTGATCTTCATTTAACTCTGTGTAATTAACCACTTGTAGCTGGGTTTCAGTTAATGGATGTCTAATATATTATTGAATACTCTACATTGAATACAGTGGGAAAAAATGTATTTAGTCAGCCACCAATTGTGCAAGTTCTCCCACTTAAAAAGATGAGAGAGGCCTGTAATTGTCATCATAGGTAGATCTCAACTATGAGAGACAAAATGAGAAAACATATCTAGAAAATCACATTGTCTGATTTTTTTAAGAATTTATTTGCAAATTATGGTGGAAAATAAGTATTTGGTCACCTACAAACAACAAAGATTTCTGGCTCTTACAGACCTGTAACTTCTTCTTTAAGAGGCTCCTCTGTCCTCCACCTAGTGAATGACCTGCAGAAAGCTGGGACTAACGTAACAAAGGCTACCGTCAGTAACACACTTATGCCGCCAGTGACTCAGATCCTGCAGTGCCTGACGTGTCCCCCTGCTTAAGCGAGTACATATCCGGGCCCATCTGAAGTTTGATAGAGAGCATTTGGATGTTCCAGAAGAGTATTGGGAGAATGTCATACGGTCAGATGAAACCAAAGTAGAACTGTTTGGTAGAAACACAACTCGTCGTGTTTGGAGGAGAGTGAATGCTGAGTTGCATCCAAAGAACACCATACCTACTGTGAATCATGGGGGTGGCAACATCATGCTTTGGGGCTGTTTCTCTGCAAAGGGACCAGGACGACTGATCCGTGTACATGAAAGAATGAATGGGGCCATGTATCGTGAGATTTTGAGTGCAAACCTCCTACCATCTGCAAGGGCATTGAAGATGAAACGTGGCTGGGTCTTTCAGCATGACAATGATCCCAAGCACACCGCCAGGGTGAAAGAGGACCAAGGGCTGGGCCCACAGGTTCAGCAGGTACACGATGCCACACAGACACACACACCGTTTTAATTCCCAGAACAATGTTTACTGAGTAAAGCAATGAAGAGAGATCTGGGAAAATATGCATCAAGATATAAACAGAGAAAAAATACAAAATGCTATGGAACAGATTATTGCAGCAAACTAATACTATACCCCTTAGTTCCCACAATTACTTAAACAGGTAATGGATTCAAGTCCTATAAGCACCCGGTTTTCCGGGATCGGTCCCCTCGTCGGGGTGCACCCTAAGTATTGCGCAATACTATTTGTAATCCAATGGTTAGATTGTAATCCACAGGCAAATGCTGTCTTCCCCTTCAAGTACAGTTATAGGCCTTGCTCCAGCTCCCTGTAGTGCAACACTTAAAAGATAGGCCAGTCTCTCCAATGATAAGGTGTCAGCGTAAGAGTCCCTTATATAACTACCACCACGTGGTCTATGTAGATGCGGCCAAGCCGTACTCACAAGTCCTTGAGGCCTTTACTTTGTGAAGTCGCTTTATCTTCTGTGCTTCAGGGGTGTCTTGACTCCGTCTTCAGCCAGCACCACGGTCACTGTGTCCTAGAACTCAGTCCTCCGCCAGCACCATGACTTCACCTGCAGTCAGCTCAGCTCAGGCCTCCATCCAGCACAAAGCTCTCTCCAGCTTAGGTTTTTAGTTTTAGATCTCTCTCCACACCACCCCTCCCTTCCTGTTTCCTGCTGGGTGATGATGCAGTTCCCTATCTCCAGTGGGAGGCATCAAAACTGCAATCCTAGCGCACTGCCATACTTGTAGAAGTCCAAAACGTTACAGTAATTATCTATAATCAGACTTTGAAACCTAGAACAATAATTACATTAATTACATTAATACTTATAGGCAGTTTCTTACTTTTCTGCCACTTACTGACCAAAGTTAGTTACTGCAGATGTATTGCTTCACAACCTTACAAGGGCAACGAAGGAGTGGCTTTGTAAGAAGCATTTCAAGGTCCTGGAGTGGCCTAGCCAGTCTCCAGATCTCAACCCCATAGAAAACCTTTGGAGGGAGTTGAAAGTCCATGTTGCTCAGCGACAGCCCCAAAACATCACTGCTCTAGAGGAGATCTGCATGGAGGAATGGGCCAACATACCAGCAACAGTGTGTGCCAACCTTGTGAAGACTTACAGAAAACGTTTGACCTTTGTCATTGCCAACAAAGGATATATAACAAAATATTGAGATGAACTTTTGTTATTGACCAAATACTTATTTTCCACCATAATTTGCAAATAAATTCTTAAAAAATCAGACAATGTGATTTTCTAGATATGTTTTCTCATTTTGTCTCTCATAGTTGAGGTCTACCTATGATGACAATTACAGGCCTCTCCTCTTTTTAAGTGGGAGAACTTGCACAATTTGTGGCTGACTAAATACTTTTTTTCCCCACTGTAAATCTGTCTTAAAGGGAATCCGTCAGGGCAATTTGGGACACTAAACCACCCACACGTCCAAAATGACCTGGGGTTTAGTGTCCCAAATCACCCTGTTATAACGCAATCCATGGCTGCATTAAAAATAAAAAAGCTTTATACTCATCTGGACGCTGTACTCCCTGCGCCTGCGCAGTTCTTCAATGAAGCCACAGGAGTATACCTCAGCTTCAGTGCGCATGCTCCACAATTATGCAGTGAAGCTGGGGTGTCCATCTTTGTGTGAGATATATACAGAGAATGATCCACCCCCATAAAATTTTAATGTTAACAAGTGCAGAATAGCAGTACAGTAATACCTCGTACATTCGCGAGGTTAGGGTCCAGAACCGGTCGCGGATCGCGAGGAATCGCGAATGTTTGGTACAAGCGCTTAGAAGCGCTTACAATGCCAGTTTCTACAGTACTGTATATTAATACATTCATTCATTTTTCTTATACACTCACAGTAAAATGAAACTAATTACCGGGTACGTAACGAACAGGACGCTACTACCCAATAGCGAAGGTGTTTTTTTTTTAAATTTCACAGATCTGAGAAAAAAGAGCAAAATCTATATATGTTAGTTGCCAAGAAAATATTGCGAATCTGTGAATTCGCAAATTCGGAAACACGAGTGTACGAGGTATTACTGTATACAGGTCCTGTAATATGACACTAGAGTGGGACCATCTATCTCAGGGGAGTGTTTCTGGTAGGACACTTATTGTAGTGCACCTCAGATAACAAGAAGAAGGGAGGTCCTAATCTCCATTTCTGATGCATGTCCCTTAATGCAGATGAATGTTAAATAAAGAATATAACCCCCCCCCCCCCAAAACCACACTAGTGTCAACTCATTAGGTGTGCAACATTTGGCTCCACTGAAGAACAGCGCAGGCACCGGGAGGCGTGCCAACGAAGGAGGTCATGAATAAGTCAGACTGTTCTCGCCGAACAGCATTGATCAGAACCTTCTCTAGGTAAGTACAAAGGTTTTGTATTTTTAATACGCCTGCGGATTGCATTACAACAGGGTGATTTGGGACACTAAACGCCAGGTCTATAAGGACTTGTGGGTGGTTTAGTGTCCCAGATTGACCTGACAAATTCCCTTTAATGAATGTATGGACTCTTTTTATTACTTATTAGGTGACAGATACACAACAATATACAAAGATAACACGGAAGTTTTTCTCTTAGCACAAAAGAAGTCTGTTTTTGACTGTTCCAGCGGGAAGTTTGCCTGAGTTGAGAAATAAGCATTCAATACATACAGTAGGTTGAATGTGATTTGTTCCAATACCTGGATAGTAGCAACAATGTGAGCTGTATATGTACTAACTAATAGTTTGTCTTTATTATTTGAGATTACAAGCCTTCTTCGTTTTTTAACTCTTATAACTCTTACCTAAATAGGAAGATCTCTGAAGATCTGACATTAAAGAGGACATTTCAGTTCTCCTAATATGTCTTTTTTAGTAAGCACTTGTATTTACCATGATATAGCAATTCTTGAGCTTCTTTATATAGATCTTTGCTTTATATCGTTCCCCTGCTATTCCTCCTTAAAATTTATGAACAAACTTGCTATTACCAGTTGGGTGTATGACTACACTTTTTGACTAGAGATGGGTGAATCAACTCATTACGAGCTGGATTCAACCTGAATATTCCAAATTGTTCATTTGTAACAAAACCTAATACTTTGAGATTTGTCTTGGGTGAACATTTTGTGAGAAAGCTAAGGAACAGACGTGTTATTCATTAGTGCATGATCCAAAGAAATTGCTCCATTTTCTACTAGAAAACAACTGCAATAGAACTACAGAATAATAGGAGGAGGAGAAGTAGAACTAAGTTAAGTTAGATTTAATCAATTACATGCAAATTGATAACTCATAGGAGTGGAGGGAGAGAGAATTTCTGCATAGTGTTGTGAGCCTGTCACTGCACAGAATTCCCAAGACACTGGACTATGAACCCTTTCATTGCCAATGATCTAATTTTAAGTCCTTTTTGCAATGCAGCAGTTTAATCTGTGACAGTCTGGTTACTGTAAAATCTTTTAAGATTTTTTTTTTTTTTGTATCTATGCCCTAAGAGGAAAAGGAACAAAATGTCCAGCTGTTTTTTGTCACTTTGCCTAATAAATATAATTAAATGTGCTCAAAAAGTCACCCATACATCCAAATTGATATCTGTGATGATTCCACTTAAATATGGCTATAACTCAAAGATGTATTTTGATCTCTGGGTATCGTATCTCCATCTTAATTCTATTTAATTTAACTGTTCGTAGCTCTAATCCTAGGTGTATGTTGTCAGTAGTGGCAACAAGGTAACAATAGGGATTACTTCACCAGGAGGGACCAGTAGCCCCAGCCTTGTGGGGGGAATGGCTTCATACTGGCAAATGGCCCTGCAGCAAGTAGGCACCAGTGACCCTAACATATACCTGCAGGTGATGTGCCGCTTTCAGGAAGCTGCAGAACACGAACGGCAGGCCGCAGAACGGCAGGCTGATCGTGAGGCAGCAGAACGGCAGGCTGAGCGGCAGTATCAGCTTGAGCTCAAAAGAATGGAGCTCTCCCAGCAGGCACCGTCTGTCACTGCACACACTCCAGAAGCTCAAGTACCAAGGCTCCGATCCGAGGACTTTCCAATCCTTGAAACAAACGGGGATTTGAACTCGTTCTTGCAGGCCTTTGAGAAAGTGTGTAAGCAGTATCAGCTACCACAGATGGATTGGGTCCATTACCTGGCTCCCCGGTTGAGGGGAAAAGCCCTGGACACTTACGCCAATTTGCCAGTTGACCAGGACTATGAGTCAGTTAAAGCAGCGCTGATCCGGAGATACCAACTCACGCCGGAGCTGTACCGTCGAAGGTTCCGAGGCCTGCAGAAAAAGCCTTCAGAGAGCCATGAGGATACAGCGGCCCAGCTGCGCGTGTGGTTCCGGGAGTGGACGGAGGGCAAGTCTGTCACCTCACAAGAAAGCCTTGCAGACCTCATGCTTCAAGAGCAATTCTTGACCATTTGTACTGAGGAAGTGCAAAAATACCTCCTGGACCGAGAGCCCAAGGACCTTGAAACAGCTGCAGCAATGGCGGATCGTTATGTTGCCAACCAGTTGCCGTGGACACCTGCCAGCGACGGCTGGAGGAGGGGTAAGACACAATCTGTCCCGGGTGGTTTCTATAAGTCCCCTGCCCCTCGAGCTCTGGGCTCCCCGGCGACCTCTCTCATACCCCAGGGAGAGATCAGGTGGTGCCACACCTGTAATCAAACCGGACATTTACAACGAGACTGCCCCAACCGCCCTAGGAACCCCCCTGCTCCCCAACCTACAGCGGCCGGCCCATCTGTGTATCTGGTTGCGAGGGAGGGGCCCCAGCCTAATGCTAACCGTCAACAGGTCACTGTGGGGGACAAAGTGGTGATGGGATTCCGGGACACTGGGGCAGATGTTACGCTGATACAACTGGATTTGATCCCCCCAGACAGTATTATTCCCGGGAAAACTCTGACCCTACGGGGTATTGGATTGGAACGTTTTACTGTACCCATGGCTTGTGTCCATTTAGACTGGGGTGCAGGGAAAGGAATGCGGAATGTGGGAGTGATGTCTGAGTTGCCTGCCAATGTACTGTTGGGGACAGATTTGGGGCCTATGATGTGCCAATATGGGGTGGGGGCCACTTTAACTGTACCTGTGAATGTTGTAGATGAACTTGCCATGTCCAAAGGGAAGGCTAAACCCCTTCCTGAGTTCTTTCCTCCAGGCTGTGAAAATGCTAATTCTACTGTTTCTGGGATTTATGTAGGGGTAAAGGAGCTGAGTGAGGACTGGGCTGTAGACCCGCCCACATCTGCGGGGGCCTCACCCCCCCCAGTCTGTGTCTCTATGTCTGCCAGTCCTCCCTCCAGCTCAGTGTGATAGAACCAATGCTGTTAATGATATTACAAATGTCTTCCATGAAACTGTGGATGTTGTACCAGGTGGTTCGGTGTCTCTCTGGCCTCTCTGTGACGGTCCGGATGTAGGACGGACTGCTGGTATTGCAGTGGTTACCCGCAGTCAAAGTGCCAAAGGGGTGGAAAGCCTTCCAGCCTCTGCACCGGTCCTTCCGTCACTCGGATGCATTACTGAGACCACCTTGAGAAATTCCCCCACCCTAGAGCCGGAAGGGTCCGGCAGCTATGTAACATGCACCTCTCTTTTGTCTCACTCCAGCCAAAAGTTCAGAGATGCTGTCCAAGCTGACCCTAGTCTGGACATATTGAAGGCGCGTGCCGCTCAACCACCCTCGGAGTCTGACAAGGCCCGAGTCTGCTGGGACCCCGGGGGAGGTGGGGGAGCCTTGGGGCCAGAGCCTGAGAAGCTGGAGGCGGAGGTGCTCTCAGAAGAGGGGCACAGGCCCCTACTTCCTACAAGCCCCATCTAAAAGGGGGAGATGTGATGATTCCACTTATATATGGCTATAACTCAAAGATCTATTTTGATCTCTGGGTATCGTATCTCCATCTTAATATTTAATTTAACTGTGCGTATCTCTAGTCCTAGGTGTATGTTGTCAGTAGTGGCAACAAGGTAACAATAGGGCTTTGTACTCATCCCAGAATGACTCCATTGAATTCCTACATAGCCCTGGGTGATCAAATACACATGTATTGTTTGGCCTGGGCTGCTGTTCCGACCTGGTTGATAACATATAGACGGCATTGTGTCATTCCACTTGGTCCCATCTCCTTACAAAGAATCTTGACTTGAGTGCATTAGTCAATCAGACTTGCCGTCGCCGGTGACCTCATCCTGGGTGGTGTAATCAAGGGTATAAAAGATGAGGTAAGAGGTCAGTGAGAGAGACTAAAAAGAACAGACTACAGAGAGACTGTGCAGAGACTACTGAGGATATACTGTGATGAGCATGCAGGCTGGAATGCTGTGATGCTGCTGCTAGGAGCCTCCACTGGTTATCTCCACATGCTATGTGTGAGTGTTGGACTATAGAGCCACATGAAGGATATGTGTGGTAAAGTAATTATTTCACTTTTATTCCCTTTTTATTTTAAGTGCTGTATATTGTAACTAGTAACTGTTAATGCTTGCATACATCTGCATATCTGTTCTGAACTGCATGTGTTAGATGTTAATACCGACCCATTTAGGGGTTAATAAATATATAAAATTTAGAAAGCTTGTCTTGTATTTATCTTGTGGACCCAGCACTCACTGGCAGTGAGTGTGGTTTTTAGTAAAGAAGTCTCAGGTGTAGGCCAAAGCGGTGTTGGCGCACTGAGGATCTTTCACAATATCAATATCAATAACTCCAGCTTGTCCCACAAAAAGAGCCCTTACACAGCTCCACAGACAAATATAAAAAAGTTATGGGTGTCAGAATGTTAACAGAAAAATAAAAAAAATTCTGGATATTGGCAGACGGAGAGGAAGAAACAAAAAAATGCAAAAACTGAAAAGAGCAGTAAAGAATTAAACCTTTAACATGCATTGGTGGTTGTGAGCTTGTATGTTGTACATTCCATTGTTTCTCTCTTGGTTCTCCACAAATTACACAACCTATCACAAGCCTGAAGATGACCATACACATTAGGTGATTGTCCATGAACCAATTGATTTTGGTGGGACCAGCCAACCATCTGAATTCTATGGGGGCCTCCTGACCCTCTCCCAACTGGCCAATCCTTTTGTTCTCAGGGAGATAAACAACTGTTAGTTTTGTCTGGTTGCAGTTTATTAACCTTTATTTCCCCACTGAAAACATAAGGATGTTTGGTTGGGCCAAGTATGGAAGTTAATGGGGGATCAGATGAAATATTGTAGTTGTCAGCTGAACAAGCGTTAAACCAACTATCTTGTGTACGGCTATTATTACTTTTCAACAAAATTGCTACATCTACAAAAGATAAAACTGTTATCCATAGTGAAGATAACTGTAACAGATTTCTTAGCAATGCAGCCTTTAGGATAGTGATAGTAAGTGACACATTCAGATAAGATAGTAACCCAGTACACTGTCACCTCTTTGCTCTCCCTGCACTCTAACATATCTACTACAGATAAAGATTTAGCAAGCTCTAACAAAAAATGTGTGCAAACCACACATGCTGTCATAGGAAGCATTAGTGGCATAGTGAATATACCTTTTTTGTGTCAAAGGCCTATCTGCCAGGGAACCGTTTTTATCTGCAGTTGTCACCCAGCACTGTCCACATATATAAAGAGTGACAGATTCTGATGTGGGTAAACCACAGCCAAAACTGTATGCTCTAGCAGTTGTGGCTATGTCCTGGTACACCCAACAGTTCATTTGCATATGGCTTTAAAGCTGCCTTTCTTGAGATATATTGCACTTTGACACAAAACGGTATGTTCACGATGTCACTAATGTCTCCTACAAAATAATATAACTGGTTTACAAGAGATTCTGGTGGTGGTAGACTCCCTTTAAGTGTCAAGCTAAAGTTTGCAGTATCTGTATTGTCTGGCCAGTTCTATAGCAACAAAGCCAGAAAAAGATGGTAGTTTAGTCCCAATTCTTTTAATCCAGTCTGGAATTGCAGATTGTAGTGAATTTTATATTCTAAACAAGGAATTAGAAAATGTAGGTCTCTGGCACAAGAGCTAAATTCTAGGTAAGATGATAAATCCAGAAGGAGCAGGGCCAGATCTGCCATGAGGTGAGATAAGCATGAGATAAGTCCCTGAAGGGGGGTGGCGCTGGCAAGGGGGTCAGGTGCAGAAAGTGAATGCCAAGCTGCACCAACCACTATCTGCCCACCGAGCTGCGATCAGCACATTTTCCCATAGTGTTAGGAGCACCTTCAGGCAATCCCTCCCGCAGTATTGGGCCTATATTACTGTACTAGTGCCCCCCACAGTTAATAACATTACTTTTGTGGAGGGGGCTTTTATCTGTATGGCGGGCACTATTACAGTAATCATTTTACTGTAATAGTGCCCTAATAGCTTTAATACATTACATTACTTATGTGGGGGGGGGGGGTAATATTACTATAATAGAGCCTCCCCAGATGTAATAGCATTACTTATGTGGGGGGTACTATTAGGACACAATTACTGTCATATTGCCCTCTCCCACAGTTAATAACATTACTTATTTGGGGCCACTTGGGGCTTTAATTTTTGCTTCAGGCAGCAAGTAAATTAGAATTGGCCCTGAGAAGGAGGTAATAATTCAGTATTTATTGCCAGGCACGATGTATTCTCAGAATTTACCTGCATAACCCTATTAGTTAGTTTGGGTCATTAGGTTTGCAGGTGGGTGAAAATTTGCGCATAAAAATACAGGTTCACAAATGTCCTGTACTACAATAGTGTAAAAATCAGTGTAATAACACATTTTATGATGAATTCAACTAAAATAATGTCTGTAATATCATATTTATTTTTCATTCTGGACATGGGAAAGATACAAGTCATGTCCAGTCTCTTTACCTATAAAAGGTAAACGTTGCCTCTGGTAACTATTATAATGTTGCAGATTAGTCTATCGTCTTCAGACTACATAAACTCATGCACTAAAAATGTTTAACTAGGAAGCTTTACGTCTTAAACTGTTGTCATAGTGAAGAACATAAAAACCATAGTTAATTGACCAATAAAGCTACAGTGGCGTAAATCACAGTGGAGCTTACAGTCAGTCTTACATTTGACTTTAAATGAGGACATTTACTAAATCAGAAATATTAAAGGGGTCTTCTGCCATAGCATATTTTTGGGAAAGCAGCTTAGAGTGTATTAAAATAAGTAAGTCAATCCTCTTACCAATCTACCCCCGTCCCATTCCAACACTTCCTGGTCCCCTGCCTCTCTCTGGGTTTCTGGGTTTCCTGCATCCCACAAAAAAATGTTCATGGCTGGGCAAGTATTGTCATGTGCTCTGAATGCCGGAGAAAAACTATCAACTTACTGTATGGAATATTATGTTGGGATAGTGTAGCTTATACTTTTATTACTTTGGCATGGTTTTCAGATTTAGTCATTTTACTTTCTAAGTATATCCTATTGCAATACATATAACATTAAAAGTTAGATCATAAACACTATGGACATTCAGTCACTATAAAAATAATTTAATAACCCTTAAACTATATGAAATGTAATACATTATTATGCATTAGGCAGGGGATAGATGAGGATACACTTAAGTAATGGGCACATCCATAGGAATACATGTGACCCAACCTACTTGCAACATAGGATTACACAGAAGTTGCGATTTGGCGCAGTCTTGATGCATTCACGTCTCATGGCACATTACAAAGCGACCCATAACATAGCTTGGAGTTTATAAATTCAATAACACCCTTAAAAGACATTTTACAACCAAAATATGTACAACTAGAGTTGTACGCAATAACTCTACAACAGTCCAACATGCAGTGCAGAGTGTGCATGACCTTACAAAGAAAGATTACCATCTGTGGTGTTTAATATAATGTGAATACAACTTTTACAACATTGGAAGTTGACTACATAACTCCATGCATTTCAATGCTTATGATATAAATGCATTGGTGCTCATATATCATGCTTTGTATACTGTGTGTTGGTGTTATGTATTTACATCGAGAGTATCTGTTTGCCCCACTTTGTGATTAATGTTATCAAAGTGGGTGTGGTTATGGGTACAGATAATGTTCAATAAATTCAACAAATTAAATTTGCTAAATGTGGCACAAAGTAAAAAAAAAAAAAAAATAAAATAAGCATATCTGTAACTATGCTCTACAATGTTGCAGCACTGAAGAGTTTTTATTACCTAACATAATTCCAGCTATTAGGTAGATGTTTTTTCTGGTTGCCACTGGATAAAATCAACCAAGTGACCTACATATACAGTATTTTTGACAATGCATGTGGCTCAAGGGTGCTGGCAGTGCCCACTCACTGACCCAAAATTACTGAGATTCTACAGGATCAATAGTGGAAATATGATGGTCACAAAGTAAGAATATTTTACAATTTCGTTGGTATTAATATCTATAAATGTGCTTCTTGGTAATTTTGCAATGATTTGCTGAGGAGGTTTTGTGTTTTACATGTAGTAAAAAAATATTCGCAAAACTCTCTTATTAGGGCTCCATACACCTAACCATTATTTTCTATGGCCCCATAGACACACTTGTGTATTATCATAATGAGTCCATGACAAAACTCGGGACAGGTTCTACACTGAAGTAAGTGAATGCAGCCACGGAAGCATCATCCATGTACCACTTGTGCTGTTCTACCACGGATCCAGCACATGAATGTAGCCTTAAAGCATGCATAAACTTTCAGATAACTTTTCAATATAAGCTGCTATGCGAGTACACAAGTAGTAATTATTTTTATGGCTGGTATATGATTTAGATTCAGTATCTATTCAGCAGATTTCTCCTATGCAGATTCTTTACCTTTCAGTTGTCCTTGATTTATTGGGTGGAGACTAGGTGCTCTGATGTCGCCTATAAACAGCGCAAAGAGAAAATAGGACATTCTACACCCTAAGCCTAGTTGCAGACAACCGTGTGTATTTTGCGGTCTGCAAACCAGTAATCAGTGTTCCATTTATTTGGACAGTGTGTCATCAGTGTGTCTTCAGCATCAGTGACGTATGTCCGCATAAACGGACAGTGTATTATCAGTGTATGATCAGTGTTTGATCCATTTTTGCTGCTGCCCGCTACGTGGGGCCTTACACTAAAAGTGTATTGATCTCAGAAGCTCCCTTTGGGAGGACCTTTCACCACCTGCTTCAAATTCAGCTTTTTGCATTATTTAATAAGCACCTCTACACTATTTCCAGTGCAGTTGGAATTTTTTTTTCTCTAGCACTCACTGTTCCTGAGCAGTCATTTCTGTTAGTTTCAGCTCAGGGAGCAGTCCCTGTCTGTTTGCTCCAGCCCAGGTCACATCCACCTGACTGTAGAAAGCATAATTGTGCTGAAACTAACAGAAATATTTGCTTGGGAATGGTCAGGGCTATAGAAAAAAAAAAAAAAAAATCAGTGGAGCTTATTGAAAAATGCAAAGAGCTGGATTTGGTACAGGTGGTGAAAGGTCCTCTTTATGAAATCATAACTTGGCCTGAGAAATAAATATATAATATAGCTAGAAAAATAGAAATTTATGATTGCTAAAATGTCCAGGCGTAAAGTCAAACAATTGTTGCTCTTATATGAGTGTGGGCCTGGAGGGGTTAATTATGCATCCAGAACACCCTCTGCATTGGTTTCCCTTTATTGTTCTCTTTAGCGCACTGCTTGATTTGATTGCTAAGTATAAACTAATCTATAAGACAGCAGGGAGCATAAAACATATTCATGCCTCATCCACTAAGTATATGAGCTGTGAAGACAGAGCAAACAAACATCTCACAACAAAGCTCTATCCCTCCCTCCTACTGGCTCTTAATATTCCACCGAGGATACAAGCAATATCTGTCAGCCACCGGGAAAGTATATGTGTAGGCATTTTATCCCATTGTTTCTATATTATCCAATAGTGTAATCACAGCTTGAGGTAGTATCATGCTAATCTGTATATTTCCTGGAACTTGAAATAGCATGTCGTTTGTCTTTATATATAATCATTCATAACTCTAGAATAAAATTGTACCTATTATTTCATTTTTTTTAATCTAAATAAGTCTGCACTCTCATAATTAAACTTTTAAAAAGGTCTTTAGAAAGGTTTTTGTTTCACATGCAGCCACCAACGTAGGGAGTTTAGGAGGTTACTGAAGACAGATTCAAAAAAGTCTGTGTGGGCTCCCCCTACTGGTGGCCACCTGCAGTGTAAAAGAAACGGGGAAGCTCAAATACAAAGTACAAATTATTGTAAAGTTATTTTAATCAGAATTTTGGACCTATTGATATGTGAAAAAAAGTTAAAGCATAACTAAACTTTGAACAACTTTTGATTTTCTGACAGTATGTGTCATGAATGAATTTTGTAATATACTTAATTTTAATATTATTTTTTACAAACTTACATTTCTTTATTATTTCCCTTCTTACTCTGTTGAGAGCTGTCCCTGTATCTTGCACTTTATAAAACATAGAAACTTGCTTCTGGTGTCGTATGAAAGAGGAGATTACAGTTCTACTTGTATTTTTTTTGCAGCTGCATATAAATATCTCAATACCAACCACTAATATCTCTGGAAATAATACAAACTTGCAACATTAATATCATCTCCTCTTCTATATGACACCAGAAGCACATTTCTATGTTTTATAGTGCCCAAGACATAACTGTTTGAAGTGACCCCTCCTCCCCCTTATTTTCCCTGCATTATACACAGAAGCCCATACACAATGAGAAGCAGGGTACAGCTCTCAATAGAGAAGCAAGTACTAAAAAAAATGCAGGATTTAACAGAAAGGAGTCAAAAGTTGTTAAAGTATATTACAAAATGTATTTTAAACATGCTGAAATACTGCCAGAAGGTTAAAAGATGTTTGAAAGTTTAATCACACTTTAATCCTTTCCCATCATCTGCCATAATAGTATAGCAGATGTTGGGTTTTTAAATATGGCAGCAGCTCAGGAGCTGAGCGGCCACCATAGCTGCCGGGTCTCCGTTGTATTATACGCGGTAGACCTGGCAGCAATGCCCACAATCAATAGCCCCCTGGTGCCTCAGTCAAACCTGACCGAGCTGCCATTTTTCCAGGGGCACATGGGCGCTGCCATTTTGGGGTGGATCACTGGCCTCCAGAACAAGATCTGCGGGCAGTAATCCATTGCCATGACAGCTGGGAGCCTACTGAAGGCTCCCAGGCTTGTCAGGCATACACTTCAGGCTCTATGCAGTCAGTAATACAATTGCTAGTAGTTTACAATGCACTGCAAACTTCTAAAAACTGCCATTTTTTGCTGTTTTGCCTTTCCTAAAAATTTGGATAAAAAGTGATCAAAGCAATAGACATTCCTCAAATTGGTATAAAGTAAAACTACATTTGCCCCTGCAAAAAAAGCTACCTTAAATTTGGTACTGACCCATAGAATACAGGTGACATTTCATTTTGGCTGCACAGGGAGTGGAGTAAAAACAAAGCCCATTAGAAAGTCACACAAACGCAGTTTTTCTACATTTCCACCCCATTCAGCTTCCCAGTACATTGTACGGAAAATTAAATGGTATCACTACAAAACGCAATTTGTCCCGAAAAAATTAAACCCTCAGACGGGGAGTCAAAAATGAAAATCGAAAAATGCGGCGGTCAGGGGTTAAAATATTTACCCGGTAGATTGATGTATAGTTTTGCGGCAAAATATTCAATATCTCTTATATATATAAAAATGAGTTCCTGTCTGTCTGTCTGTTCTTTATGCGCGACCAAACGACTGGACCGATCCTCACCAAATTTGGCAAACATGTACATCAGGTGTCCGGGAATATTATAGACTGAGTCTCAGCTCTCTTGGACGTACCATTCCTGAGATACAGTATTCCCAAAAAATGACCAGCATGAGTCTATACAAGCCTGCAAGTCTTTCACTCATATTCCAACTGCCATACACACGGTCACATGTCCCTTATCAGCCAATAAGAGCTCGCTCTCCTCAGGCACACAGGTTTCCATTGCAACCAAGCTATGTATGACCTGTATTAGTCAATAGCAGTTCACAGGACCTTAAATATTCAGTCATATCTCGTGTATCAGCCAATATAAGTTCACATTTAATTTACCAGGTTTCCATAACAACACAGCCATAAATAGACTGTACCTATACAGGACTCAGTGGCATAACTAGCAATGGCAGGGCCCCAAGGCGAACATTTGACATGGGACTCCCCCACTGGCAACCCCCCCCCCCCCCCCCCCGCACAAACTGCATTCCTGCACACACTATTATGTCCCATAGTGGCCCCTGCATACCTTCCTGAGAAACAGTATTCCCAAAAAATGACCAGCATTAGTCAATACAAGCTTGCAAGTCTTTCACTGATATTCCAATTGCCATACACATGGTCACATGTCCCTTATCAGCTAATAGAAGCTCGCAGGCGCTTACTCTCCTCAGGCACACAGGTTAAGACCAGGTTTCCATAGCAACCAAGCTATGACCTGTATTAGTCAAAAGCAGTTCGCAGGTCCTTAAATATTCAGTCATATCACGTGTATCAGCCAATATAAGTTCACATTTAATTTACCAGATTTCCATAACAACACAGCCATAAATAGACTGTACATATACTAGACTGCCATACTGGATGTCAAGTGCAAAACTGGCCAATTCTTATAGGGCTATTACACAAACAAAAAATGAAATATACCCGTGCGAAGCTGGGTGACCCCCCCCCCCATCACAAACGCATTCCTGCACACACTATTATGCCCCATAGAGGTCCCTACACACACTATTATGACCCATAGTAGCCCCTGCACACACTGTTATGCCCCATAGTGGCCCCTGCACACACTATTATGCCCCATAGTGGCCCCTGCACACACTATTATGCCCCATAGTGGGCCCTGCACACACTGTCATGCCCCATAGTGGGCCCTGCACACACTGTTATGCCCCATAGTGGGCCCTGAACACAGTATTATGCCCCATAGAGGCCCCTGCACACACTCTGTTATGCCCCATAGTGGCCCCTGCACACACTGTTATGTCCCATAGTGGCCCCTGCACACACTGTTATGCCCCATAGTGGCCCCTGCACACACTTTTATACCCATAGTGGCCCCTGCACACACTATTATGCCCCATAGTAGCCCCTGCATACACTGTTATTCCCCATAGTGGCCCCTGCACACACTTTTATGCCCCATAGTGGCCCCTGCACACACTTTTATGCCCCATAGTAGCCCCTGCACATAGTGGACCACCCATGAACAATTATTATACTCTGGGGTCTTTTCAGACCCCAGAGTATAATGATTGGAGACCCAGGCGCACTCCCCGCTACCTCTTCAATGTTGGACCAGATGTTACGTGAGTCAGCCATGTGTTGCCACACATAATGACGTCAGACTGGTCCACCGACATCTTGGATGTCATCAAGGAGGCCCGAAGCCTGCTGGAGCGCAGGAGAGGTAAGTAACATTGTTTTTTATGTTCCCTCACCTCCCCTGGGCCTCAGATCATTATACTCTGGGGTCTGAAAAGACCCCAGAGTATAATGATAGCAGTGTTTGTGGGATTCGCAGGCTGCGGCCTTACTTACCAACCCCCGCTCCTGCACATAGCCACCTCCGCAGAAGGAGAAGCGCAGGCGGCCATGAGCAGGAGCGGAGATCGGTAAGTAAATAGGGCCTGTTACCTGCTGGTGTTACACCAGCGGGTAACGGCCTATTAAAAAAAAACATCAGGGGCCCGCCGGGACCCCTAATGTCCCGGGCCCTGTGGCAGCCGCTACCGCAGCTACCCCGGTATTTACATCACTAACTGGACTGCCATACTGGATGTCAGCATTCAAATAAATTGAAACGTTTTTAAACTACTCATGCCTCCTGCAGCAAAATGCATGGTTGCTGCTCGAGTTAATGAAAACTCTCAGCAGACCCAAGGCTGTCTCCAAATCTGACAAGGCATTTGTCAGCCACATGCACACAGCTGAACTCCAGGTTTCCATAACAACCCAGCCATTTTTCTTCACTCCTGTAGGTCAGCTTTAAAGGGGCAGGGCTCTGTGGATGACACTGTTACACAAGGTCACGTACACACAGCTTTACTCCAGGTTTTCCATAACAACTGATCGCAGGTTTTTCACTGATATCCAAACTGAGATACACATGATCACACGATGCTTAAGGACCAATAGAAAATCGCAGGTTCTTCAGTCTTGACATACATACAGCTTTACACCAGGTTTCGATAGCAACCAAGCTATTTATCACCTGTATGAGACAGTACCAGTTCATAGGTCCTTAAATATTCAGTCATATGACGTGTATCAGCCAATATAAGTTCACATTTCATTTACCAGGTTTCCATAGCAACACAGCCATTAATAGACTGTACCTATACTGGACTGCCATACTGGATGTCAAATGCAAAACTGGCCAATTCTTATGGGGCCACTACACAAACAAAAAATGAAATATACCCGTGCGAAGCCGGGTCCTTCTGCTAGTAACTGATATATTTATTCATTGATATCTTTGCTCTTACTATGCTTAGAAACAGTCATGTAGTTGGGTGCCCCTACTTAAAAGGGGTGATTGCATCTCACATCTGTGTGCTTTATTTAGAATTATGAATATATGTAAATACCTTTCTGTTTTCCTGTTGTGCAGATAGTCTAGTGAGGACCCTGTGTTTATCTATGGTCACCCTTGTATATGGCCACCACTGAGGCAGTTTGCAGAGGTGGCTGCAGTTGTGCAGAGGCTCTTGCTTTCATTTGGACTTTGGCTGGACTTTAAGAGCACACATTTGTAGAGACATTCAAGTCAACAGAATGGCTCTTGGGCATGTGCAGAAGCCTGATAGCCTGTAAGGGTCTTGCCAAACGTAGCAATACCCTGACACTACTGCAGGGGTCTGGGAGGAAGGACAGAGACAAGTGAGCCCTAATCTCACCCCAGCCACTGTCCCTTCCTATTGCCTCAGTTAGCCTAAATGGTAAAAGGACAACCAGAAGACTAGTCCTATACTGGGTAAGTGACACACATAACAGGACAAGACAAAACAAACGACAAAAAGAGAGGTCAGGAAGCCAAGGGGTCGGTAACAAACGAGCAATGCAGTACAAAAACACAATCCAAGAGAATAGTCAAAAGGCAAGCCAGAGGTCAGAGAAATAGTACAGTAGATATCAAGGGCACAAAGAGAGCAGGCAAAGTCAGAGCAATAACCGGCAACTTGCTGAGAAAGTGACATCCAGTATATAGAAAGTCTGGGCCCAGCCCCAGACCTGATAAGTACACAGGCTGTCAATCACACAGGCAAGGAAGAGATTAACTCTATGCAGTCCAGAGAGAAATGCTCAGAACACGGGTGTGGCCGGAAATCCATTACATTGACTAGGACCATGTTCAGACTGAGCAATAAGAAACCTACGCAAGGAATCAAACCGAACACGCCTCCTTCGCCACAGCGTGCGAGCGGAGGGTGGTGCTGAGATCCGAACAGGCAAAGACGTTACACAGCCATTCTATTCAGCTCACTGCCTGGCTGCTCCCTCCCCTCTACAACAGAAGAGTAGAATATTTTGGCACACCACGCTGCTGAGATGTAAAGCAGTTACTATATACCCACTGTCATGCACTGTTATTTCTGTATGCAAATATAGAGATAACAGTATTAGCTGTTTTCAGTGTGGAATGTTTTTAGCTATGAATACGATTTGCTGATGTAAACTACTCTTCCAATGTATCCACACCAGTGTCTCTTTCTAGCTTGTTAGCAATACATACACCATATGTATTTAGTGTCTGTATCTCATCAAGCTGCTATTGATATTATAACATAGCAACTGTTAGTAATAGTAGACAGAGCAGCATCAAGAAAATGCATTACTGGTCATGGCACTTACCCTGTCTCAAAGTGCAGAGAGGCAGAAGAAGGAAAAGTTCAACAGATTAGTGCAGGAGAAATGGGGAGATGGGAATGACACTTTAATGACTGATAGCTCTTAGTTTATGACTGTACATAAAGCAATAACTGTCACTGATAGGACCACCCTCATGACTAGTTGACAACTTCTAAGTTAAAAAGAGCATATATATATAAATGAATACATGGCAAGTTAGACTAAATCTTTTCCTATAAAACAATATTCTGCTCATTTTCCTCTGCTTTATAACATGCTGCCTGTAGATTGGGCTGTATTTTCCAAGTGATGGGCTCATTTTCAGTGGGCTCCTAAATTGTCATTCGGAGGTACTGTATGATGATGAAATCCCAACATCCCGTCCTTAGAAACATGAAGATTCTTGTTTGCATGGAGTTATGGCTGCAGGGAGGTGTCATGTGACTCTTCTTGGTGCACGAAATGTAATTGGTGAATTTGCAGCCAATATTTAGGGTTTGAAAGGGCAGATGTCATATTCTAAAGTAAACTATATTCTGACAGAAGGTTTCAGGAATCGTGGCATGTCAGCAGAAAGAGCTACCTCTCAGTGTGGAAGGAACACTGACATTTCTACAGAATGAACCTAAGAGAGGTCAATGAGAGGCAAAAGTGCACTGTTCTCTAGCCCATGGTAGTCCCTACCAAACTAATGGAAGAGTGAAGAAGTCGGGCGATACCTTTCAGAGGCTAACTGAGTATATTTGATAGTAAGCTTTCGAGAGTGCTAGCTCTCTTCTTCAGACGTTTTTCAGTTTCTAGTATTGCACCATGTCTGAAGAAGAGAGCTAGCACTCTCGAAAGCTTATTATCAAATATACTCAGCCTCTAAAAGGTATCTCCTGATTTCTTCACTCTTTGACTACTTTCTATGACTAACACGGTACAATATTATACTCCTACCAAACTAAGGCATACTGTATAAAAATGAGCACAAAGACTAAATGTTAGGGAACCTGTCAGGTGTTTTTCCACCATAAACAAGCCCCATCATGAGCAGAATGAAGTCATTCTGTAAGGGAATCGCTACAGGAGCGATTCCCCAGTAGCTGCTGGAGAACTCTAGGGGGAGGGGGCACAACAAGACAGTGGACCCTAAGCTGAATCCTCCCCACTGTCCCTGGCTAACTTGCCTGATCTGTCCTAAGTGACAGCCAGCAACCAGTCGACAGTCCCTGCTTACAATAAGTGATACACAGAACGCAGATAGGACGAACACAACAAAGGGAGGGCAGCTAGCCAAGGGGTCGGTAACAAACGAGCAATGCAGTACAAAATCACAATCCAAGAGGAAGGTCAAAGGTAAGCCAGTGGTCAGGAAATCAGAAGAACAGGTAACAAAGAACAAGGAGTATATCCAGTACGCGTAATGCAATAGCAGGCGCCAATGGGAAAGTGAGCAAACAATAAATAGGGAGAAATAACCCACCCCAGACTTGATTGGAGGATAGGCAGTCAATCACACAGGTAAGGCTAAAGTTAACTCTTAGTGGAGCAGGGGGAAAGCAAGGTGAAGGAGAAGGGTGTGGTGGAAAATCAATTAAGGAGGTGAGGGAATAGGACAGTGTTCAGACAATACAAGAAAAACCCAAAGGAAGGAATCATAACCAGACACGCCTCCTGCGCCGCAGCGTGCGCCCGGAGGATGGTGCCAAAGCCCGGACAGGCAAGGATGTTACACATTCCCTTTCTTTTGCCTTCCCTCTGTAATTTTTCTGTTGCAATAAAGTAACATTTTTGAAAGTATAAAAAGTGATATGTAAATTACCCTAGTAGTCATGGTGGGTGGGGAGGAGCTTCAGTCATTCTGCCCCCTTGGTAATCACACCTCCTGAGTATGATTGACATCAGGGAGTGAGGGGGCAGTTAGAGAAATATCAATCATGCCCAGGTGGTGTAATTGGCAAGTGGACAGCGTGACTAGTCTGAAGCTCTTCCCCGCCTACTGTGACTACTTAGGGTAATTTTACTTTTTTTGCTTTTTATGCTTTCAAATACATATAATGTAACTTTGCTGTAACAGAAAGATTACAATGGGGCAGGAGTAAAAATGGAATTACTTGATCCTGCATACAATGGGGCCAGTTTATGGTGGAAAATACCCCTGACAAGTCCCCTTTAAGGACTGATGGCACTGTTGTTAGATTAACAGGTATGTTTAGACATCTTGCACCAGATAACTGAATTTGTCATCAATAGAACAGAAGAGGAAACTGATACCAAGACATTTATAAGGTGCATTTACACGGACACCAGACAGATCCCTTGTTGCTGAGGCATCAATGAGAGAGATTAAATGTATGAGAGTCTACTGAAGTGGATATTGTTGCGCATGAATAGATTTGGCACATCTGACTGTCCAAGACGGAACTGCCAGGGTAATTTTGAATAGGGTGTGCAAAAACAGAAGAACTTCAATGCAGGCTTTTGTTGAGATAGAACATATAATATTTCTGTAGCTTTTTCTCATCAGTAAATTGTTACAGTATATATAGATCAGCTTAGGTTCCTTTGTTTTTAACCAATGCCATATTTTAAATACAATGTCCACACAGGATATAGAGGTAAAATGGAATAGATATAGTTGTCAATACTCTTGTGCAGAAATTATAGAAATATTGAATATTTGTAATAGAAATGATGATCTAAACTTTGTTTTTTGCAGCTATGAGAACTTGAAAGGATTCAACTGTTTTGAAAGAAGAAAATTGATGTGTTAGATGAAGACAGAGCAGCCTGGACAGAGAAAGACCGGAAAAGATAAAGGGGTTGCCTAACAAAAACCACATTACATCCCCAAGTAGATCAAAATCAAATTATCTTTTGACCATCATAAAATGTGGTTAGAAATTGCAGATGACATATTGAAGTCTTGTTATCATAGAGTACCATCTAAAAGGCACAAGCACAAACAGTAATGACAAAGCAAGATAACTGTATGTATAATGATTTGTGAGTTTCGCACTGGGAATTAATGTGCTACTTTTTGCACCAGAAATTCATAGTTCAGATGACCTCATTTACAGGAGACACTACAATAGATCACAGAGTGACCGTGGCCTCCATTTTGTGTAGTGTAATTACAATTGCAATGTCACGGATTGCTTTGGATAGTCTAACATTTTTTACCTCCTAGGCAGATTACCTGAGGGGCAAAGGCCAATGACTACAGACAAGAGAATGTGGTACATTCTACATTGATGTATTTACTTGTTTATAGTCATCGGCTCTATATAATCTAACTTGTCTTTTATTCAGACACAAACTGAACCAATAAAAGATGATAGGTATTAAAAAAAAAGTTGCCTTTTTATAATCTGCAATTCGTTTTTTTTTTTTATTTAAACTGTATTTATTGTGAAAGATAGGGAGCTATTTTTGTACCATTTTTAAATAAGGAGGCGGCCTACTTTGATACTTATGGATGGGGGTGCTTTTTTTTTGTTTTTTTCCATTGTCACATTCAAGCGATAACCTTTTCATTGTAATGTTGACCTAGCCATATAAGTGCTTGTTTTCTTGCACCGAGTTGTACTTTTCTATTGTACCATTTTGGGAAACATTTAGCTTATTGACCAAATTTTACTAATTCATTTTTTAGCTGGATGGCTTTTTATTTACTATATTTTGCATGGTGTATTGGGCATCATAAATAACTTGTTACACTTATACTGCTGTTGATAAATCAAATATAAATTTTGTATGTTGTATTACTTCGCACAATAAAATCACTTATTTGGCAAAAAATCATTTTAGTGGCGCCATGTTCTAAGAGCCATATCCTTTTCATTTTTCAATCACTGGAGATGTGTAAAGGCTTGTTGTTTTGTGGGAACATCTGTCATTTCTATTAATACCATTTTGGGTTATATATTTTTTTTTTTTTTTTGGAGGCAATGTGATCAAAAAACAGTAATTTTGTTTTTTACTTAAAATTTTATGGCGTTTACCATGCAGGATAAATAACATTCTATTTTTATACTATAGGTTGTTACAGATGCATTAATACCACATATAGCTATTTTTTTATTTTTCTGTAAAAAAAAAATTGGGAAAAATGGCTATTTTTTTATTTCATATATTACAAATTTTTACATTTGCACTTAGTTCCATTGAACACTAGCAGGTGAGATTGCTACTATAAGTCATTGCCATGTATTACAGTATTGCAAAGTGAAAGTGAAAGCCTCACTATAAAAACCTTTCTGACCTATCAAGGAATGGCCTTTACGAGAACCATTAACAGCAGATCCTTTAAGTGGTCAACTTTTCAACAACCTAATTATGCATAAATGAATTGTACAGGCAGCTATAAGAAACTTTGCAATATATCTTATCAGAGAGAAATGCCTCTTTCTACGTATTAGGCTGTCTCATTGCTAACTCTGAAAATCTCTGATATATCCATCTTAAGATGGGCTACAGGTCATATTACTCAGATTACAAATGTCTCTAGAAGTCTATGAATAGGGGAGGGGGAAGAGTGAACGAGATCAAGAAATAAAGGTTTACGCTAGGTTCACACCTGCTTTGGGTTTCTGTTCTTCGGGTCCACTTGGGAACCTGAAAAACGGAAACCCAATCCGCTTAAAAAGAGGTTACCCGCGGACCTCATAGACTATAATGAGGTCCGCCCGGTTTCTGCCTGAAAAATGCGGAGAGAATAGTCCCGCTTGCAGGACTTTTTTTCTCCGCATTTTTCAAGCGGAATGGAGGACAGAATCCCCGAATGGAGACTGAGCACTAGTGTGAACCCAGCCTTAATCTGATGCTGCAGCAAAATAGGAGATTTATATGACAACTAAAGCACTTTACTCACAAGAGGCAGTACCATTAGGGAATACTGTTAACATGAAGAAGTGAACTTGACCTGCAACAATGTTTAAGTCTGTGTTATGTGGCAAAGTAATATCCACATAAATGCCAGCATACTGTCTCTGCCTGATTGCCTTCTTCTCATAGTCCATCTTGGTGCCATGCATGCATACACAGTTGGCCACCCACAGAATTTAAAGAAAACGTCATTCCTCAGACCATTGCTCTTAGTCCAGTTCTATTGCTCATTTACCCATTGCAGACCTTTTGTCAGATCAGAGAAGATGGGTTAGCTTTACGCACCATGTGCATAATTGACCCATGTACCTGTTACATTACTGCTTGTCCATCCTTGCACTACGTTTGGTAGGCACTAACTATTGTATAATAGAAATACCTCACAACTCCTCCTGATTCTGTTTTTTAGGCATCACATTTTGTCCCTTGTGTTTCCTGCTTTCATCAAAACTTCAAGAATTGACTGTTCACATACTGCCTAATATATCCTATTCCTTGACATGTGCCATTGTAGGGATATAATTGATATTATTAACTTCACCTTAAGGTAATGACTGAGTGGTGTATATGATTTACTGTTTGCCAAATAAAAACAATTACCATGATAAAAAGTCAATTTTCAATTATTTTTTTTTTTAATCCCAGTTGTGAAGGAACTCGTCCCGCCGAACCCACATTCAGCACACAGGGATATATATCAATTAACAAGCAAGATACAGATAAAAGTAAAATTACGGTCCACAAAATAAAAAGGGAAATAAAAGAGAGAAAAAAAGGCCGGTACAGGCTCAAAATCCGTTTCTCTAGGCCACAGCAGGTTCTTGGGCTTAGGGCACTTCCTTAAGTGAGTTACAGAAAACAAGTCTACTATTTGCAGTCCAGATCAAAGGGAAAGGCTTTAGGCCTCAATGCTATTGTGGCATTCCACAGTAGGGCAAGCTCTCTCATCTTATCCCAGATCAGAGCTGCTCACTGCCTCTTTGCTGAGTGACCAAGAATCCAGGTCTCCCCCCAGCATATGGCTAGTGCCCCACCCACACCTTCTACCCAGGCAGCCCCCCTTCTCTCTCCTCTGCAGAACCTTCAGAGAGATGGTTGTCTTCCTAGGTGCTGCGAGAGATGTGTGTCTGTGGGTGAACTTAAGGTTACTGGCCTTCTCTAATATGTCCAGGGATAATAAAACTGGCCAGCTAGCGCAGGCTATGTCCCATGATACGCGCATAAAACCACTGAAGCGTATCGTCCAGCAGTGTAAACCCAACTTAAGCACAACACTCCTACAAGTAGGGGGAGGACTGATATGAACAAGTAAAAATACATTTCTAAAAGATATACAACTGAGGGTCGGTTCATCACACCGGTGAGGATTTTCTATTTTTGATTTGGAAAAAAAAGGTGTGTGTGTGTGTATTATAATTATATATATAATGTAATTATATATATATATTTTTTTTTTTTTTTCATACATCTAATGTCACATTTAAAAACACCCTGTATACAAGTATGAACCCTGGCTCAGTGAAGTGTCTGAACAAAATAAAATACAGTACATTAAGGTTGGGGCCCCACATTGCGAAACACTGCATTTTACATTACCTGCAAAGTGGATGGGATTCTGGCTCATCCCATCCACACTTTGCAGAAAAAAAAATCCACCGTGGAAAAGCTGTGTTTTTAAAAACGCAGAAATTTTTGAAAAGCGCAGCATGTCAATTATACCTATGGAAATGCTGGCATTTTCTGTATAGATATAATAGGGGCAGAAAGTCCGCCACGTTTTTTTGCTTTTTCTCGCTACATGTGGCCTTAACCTAAATGAGGTATTGAATGGTTGAGATCAAAGGTTTTTCAATCTCATGTTTTAGTATGAAAGTTTGACTGTTAGTCATTATATTGTATATTATATAGGTCAAAATGCAGAAACTGAGTTAAAATTATACTCATGTGTTCTATACAATTGAAGGGATAATTTATTAAAGAGTCTATCACCTCCCCCAGCCACTTTGTACCGCTGCCATAGTGCTGTAAATGCTGTGATGACAATTAAACCATGCCTTTGTAGTGTTACAGAGCCGCTGGATTGGGTCTAAAAAGCTGTTTTTTTCTTTATGCAAATGAGGACCTTGGAGCTCAGGGGGCGTTTCTTCAAACTCCGAGCACAGCTACAGCATCAGTAAAACACGCCCATCCTGAATTTAGTACGCCCCTCTGAGCAGTGGAAGCTGATCTTCCAATTGCTCTGACTTCACTGTAGCGGCTGTGTAAATCCTGAGCATGCGCAGTTAGCTCCAGTCTATCTGAGCATACTGCACATTCGCCGTCTGGAAGTCCCACCTTATACCCATTCTCCCACTGAAGCATCTTCTTCTCTTCCAGGGCTCAGGGCAGAATCTCCGGGTGGCGTATGGTCCTCATTTGCATAAAGAATAAAAGTGCTTTTTAGACCCAGTCCTTGGGCTCTGAAACACTACAAAGGTATGGTTTTAATCATGATCACAGCATTTACAGTGGGGAAAAAAGTATTTATTCAGCCACCAATTGTGCAAGTTCTCCCACTTAAAAAGATGAGAGAGGCCTGTAATTGTCATCATAGGTAGACCTCAACTATGAGAGACAAAATGAGAAAACAAGTCCAGAAAATCACATTGTCTGATTTTTAAAGAATTTATTTGCAAATTATGGTGGAAAATAAGTATTTGGTCAATAACAAAAGTTCATCTCAATACTTTATATATCCTTTGTTGGCAATGACAGAGGTCAAACATTTTCTGTAAGTCTTCACAAGGTGGGCACACACTGTTGCTGGTATGTTGGCCCATTCCTCCATGCAGATCTCCTCTAGAGCAGTGATGTTTTGGGGCTGTCGCTGGGCAACACGGACTTTCAACTCCCTCCAAAGGTTTTCTATGGGGTTGAGATCTGGAGACTGGCTAGGCCATTCCAGGACCTTGAAATGCTTATTACGAAGCCACTCCTTCGTTGCCCTGGCGGTGTGCTTGGGATCACTGTCATGATGAAAGACCCAGCCACGTTTCATCTTCAATGACTTTGCTGATGGAAGGAGGTTTGCACTCAAAATCTCACGATACATGACTCATTCATTCTTTCATGTACACGGATCAGTCGTCCTGGTCCCTTTGCAGAGAAACAGCCCCAAAGTATGATTTTGCCAGCCCCATGCTTCACAGTAGGTATAGTGTTCTTTGGATGCAACTCAGCATTCACTCTCCTCCAAACACGACAAGTTGTGTTTCTGCCAAACAGTTCTACTTTGGTTTCATCTGACCATATGACATTCTCGCAATACTCTTCTGGAACATCCAAATGCTCTCTAGCAAACTTCAGACTGGCCCGGATATGTACTGGCTTAAGCAGGGGGACATGTCTGGCACTGCAGGATCTGAGTCCCTGGCGGCATAGTGTGTCACTGACTAGCCTTTGTTACGTTAGTCCCAGCTTTCTGCAGGTCATTCACTAGGTCCCCCCGTGTGGCTCTGGGATTTTTGCTCACCGTTCTTGTGATCATTTTGACCTCACGGGGTGAGATCTTGCGTGGAGCCCCTGATCGAGGGAAATTATCTTGAGTGGTCTTGTATGTCCTCCATTTTCTAATTATTGCTCCTACAGTTGATTTCTTCACACCAAGCTCCTTGCCTATTGCAGATTCAGTCTTCCCAGCCTGGTGCAGGTCTACAATTTTGTTTCTGGTGTCCTTCCACAGCTCTTTGGTCTTCACCATAGTGGAGTTTGGAGTGTGACTGTTTGAAATTGTTATCGGTATAAAAGACACCTGTCCACAACCTCAAACAGGTGCCATTACTACAGGTAATGAGTGAAGGACAGAGGAGCCTCTTAAAGAAGTTGTTACAGGTCTGTGAGAGCCAGAAATCTTGCTTGTTTGTAGGTGACCAAATACTTATTTTCCACCATAATTTGCAAATAAATTCTTAAAAAAAATCAGACAATGTAATTTTCTAGATATGTTTTCTCACTTTGTCTCTCATAGTTGAGGTCTACCCATGATGACAATTACAGGCCGGCCTCATCTTTTTAAGTGGGAGAACTTGCACAATTGGTGGCTGACTAAATACTTTTTCTCCCTGCTGTATAGCACTATGGCAGCGGTTCAAAGTGTCTGAGGGAGGTGATAGACTCCTTTTAAAACACCCAGACATAACTGAGTGTAGAATAAATCTATCCTCGTGCATGATACTAAAACTGCCATATTTATAAAAGTATTGTACAAAATATTGTACAATATACAGTTAAAAATTGTTGGAGAGACAATGTGATAATACATTAAAATAAAATAGTTAAAACTACAACATTTTATTTATTGTGCAACAGTTTTGCCTGATACCAGGCTTACAAGCATATAATTTGTATCTGACCAATTCTTCATCTGAACATGATAAAGTTATGAAAATGTGCTGCATCTTGTGCACTTGTCTGCTGTCTATAGCTAGACAGAGAACCTTTGCATGCAAGCATCCATCTTTGGGAGGCATGTGGTAAAACAGATACCCAGGTATAAAATGACTCAGTAGGAAAAGGAGACTGAAATGTTAGACATGAGTGCAAAAGCCCTTAGAGAATTTGCAAACTTTGTATCAGCTTAAAAGACAAACTGGCTGCATAAAGACACCTTTATGGGTCTGCCCCATTATATTTCATTATATTTGTCAGATCTAACTCTAAACCCAAATTTCAGATTTGCTTGGTATGTGTGATGTTTGAAATGTATCAAAATCAGAAAAGTGGACATTTCCCTGATTCTGGATTTTTCTACACGTCCGCTATCTCTCATGCTCGACAGGTCTTTTAGAACTTTATTTTGAAGTTGAGACATGCCACAACTTATTTATTTGAAGTTCTGGCATTGTTTCATGACATGGATAATATTCCAAGGTCAAGAGGAACTCATGAATTTCCCGCTCATTTCACACCCTGAGTTCAACACAAGGTTAGCCCATGCTGTCTTTCAGTTACACTAGACATATATGACTTATCTATCCTGGACCAAATATGCGTCAGCAGAATAACCTCAAAAACATTTATGTCGAATGGGTTTACCACAAAATATAATAGACTCCAATCACTGGTCAGGAATTACATTTTTCAGTTTAAGTTTGTGAAGTCTTTGAATTCTTCTAAAGCTTTGAAGAGATGTCTGAAATTGTGAGATCATTATAATTACATAATTAAAGAATTAATACTTCAATCATTAAAGTAATTTCATTGATAAGATCGCTGTAAAAGTATGTGGTCATCTTAAAAAGTATTATAAACTACTAGCTATTTCAGTTAACAATAATTTTAACCCCTGCAAAAGGTGCACCTGATTTATAAGAAGGCATGTGCCTTGTCATAAATGAGGTGCATCCTCCACTGGTGCAGGAAATAAGAAGAAGACAGTCTTTATAAATCTCCCCTATTGTTATGACTAGTCAACTAAGAGTACTCAGAGAATCTCCAAAATGGCAGAGCCTGTGGTGGTGTTCCCAGTATGTAGTAATTAGTATCTACTAAACATGGATCGAGGGAGGACAAACCAGTGAAATAGTAACAAGGTCAAGAATGTTCAAGACTCGCTAAAACATGTAGAGAGCAAAGGCTAGCCCACCTGATCTGATATCACAGAAGAAATACGGTAGCACAAGTTACTGAGTGGGTTAATGCTTGTTGTGATGTAAAGGTATAAGGAAGGGGTTAGCAAATCAGTTAGTCTCAAGCCAGGTTTGTTACAAATTTTCCAGAAATTTTCAGTGTTCACTAACCACAAACCACTATTATACTCTGGGGTCTCTCCAGACCAAAAAGTATAATAAGCAGAGGTGCATAAACATAACAAATAGTCATGCCCACCTCTCCCAGCCTCTTGAATGAATTAAGCATTCGCTGAGGTTTGCAATTGGGCTTCAGCATTCATATGGAGCTCATCAAGGTCATGACATTCAGAAGCGAGCTTCATGACTTTGTCACACCCCATGTGACTGTTGATGTCCAATCACAGGATTCAATGGTCGCCCTGGGCCGCATTCCGGAGGTCAGAAGAGGCCCAAAGTGGTCAGGGACCTGCATCAGTCTTTCCGACAGAGCCCAGGAGAGGTGAGTTTGACTGTTTGTTTACTCACCTTCCCTGGAGCTCCACTTATTATACTCTTGGATCTGGTGACATCCCAGAGTATAATAACAGTTTCAGTTCGGACCAAAACAAAACTGCTGGGCGAAACAAATATTTGCTGAACAAATCTTGTGAGGTCTGCTAAACACTAGTATCAAGACATCTAGAACAGGCACATGATCATCGGAACTAAACCATTAAGCAAAGAAAGAATGTCTGTGATGGCACAAAGAGGTATTTTGAGAAGCCAGTGGAGGTAGCGTGATGCTCTGGCCATGTTTTTGTTTCAAAAGTATTTATTAAATGGTAACAATAGGAAACATGGCAAACAGCATAATGAGATAACATACTGTCACAAGGTAATAAAAGGATGACAGCAAATGTCAAAGATGGCATCATATATCCAAAAATAACATGTACATGACACAAGGGGAAAACAAGGAGAGAATAAAAATATACAGTGGAGAAAAAAACTATTTAGTCAGCCACCAATTGTGCAAGTTCTCCCACTTAAAAAGATGAGAGAGGCCTGTAATTGTCATCATAGGTAGACCTCAACTATGAGAGACAAAATGAGAAAACAAATCCAGAAAATCACATTGTCTAATTTTTAAAGAATTTATTTGCAAATTATGGTGGAAAATAAGTATTTGGTCAATAACAAAAGTTCATCTCAATACTTTATATATCCTTTGTTGGCAATGACAGAGGTCAAACATTTTCTGTAAGTCTTCACAAGGTGGGCACACACTGTTGCTGGTATGTTGGCCCATTCCTCCATGCAGATCTCCTCTAGAGCAGTGATGTTTTGGGGCTGTCGCTGGGCAACACGGACTTTCAACTCCCTCCAAAGGTTTTCTATGGGGTTGAGATCTGGAGACTGGCTAGGCCACTCCAGGACCTTGAAATACTTTTTACGAAGCCACTCCTTCATTGCCCTGGCGGTGTGCTTAGGATCATTGTCATGCTGAAAGACCCATCCATATTTCATCTTCAATGCCCTTGCTGATGGAAGGAGGTTTGAACTCAAAATCTCACGATACATGGCCCCATTCATTCTTTCATGTACAGGGATCAGTTGCCCTGGTCCCTTTGCAGAAAAACAGCCCCAAAGCATGATGTTGCCACCTCCATGCTTCACAGTAGGTATGGTGTTCATTGGATGCAACTCAGCATTCACTCTCCTCGAAACACGACGAGTTGTGTTTCTACCAAACAGTTCTACTTTGGTTTCATCTGACATTCTCCCAATACTCGCCTGGAACATCCAAATGCTCTCTAGCAAACTTCAGACGGGCCCGGATATGTACTGGCTTAAGCAGGGGGACACGTCTGGCACTGCAGGATCTGAGTCCCTGGTGGAGTAGTGTGTTACTGACGGTAGCCTTTGTTATGTTAGTCCCAGCTTTCTGCAGGTCATTCACTAATAATAATAATAATAATAATAATAATAATAATAGTCCTTTAATAGTCCCACAATGGGGAAAGTCAGTGTGTTACAGCAGCAAAGATAAGATAAGATAAGCAGATACAAATACAAATACAACATGTACAGGAATGTTCCAAGGTGAGAGGCATTACATTAATAGCAAACAGACAGATAGGACGTAGCGGGGGGGGGATTTAACAGGCAGGTCCCCTCGTGTGGTTGTGATCATTTTGACCCCACGGGGTGAGATCTTGTGTGGAGCTCCTGATTGAGGGAGATTATCAGTGGTCTTGTATGTCTTCCATTTTCTAATTATTGCTCCCACAGTTGATTTCTTCACACCAAGCTGCTTGCCTATTGCAGATTCAGTCTTCCCACCCTGGTGCAGGTCTACAGTTTTGTTTCTGGTGTCCTTCCACAGCTCTTTGGTCTTCACCATAGTGGAGTTTGGAGTGTGACTGTTTGAGGTTGTGGACAGGTGTCTTTTATAATTCAAACAGGTACCATTACTACAGGTAATGAGTGGAGGACAGAGGAGCCTCTTAAAGAAGAAATTACAGGTCTGTGAGAGCCAGAAATCTTGCTTGTTTGTAGGTGACCAAATACTTATTTTCCACCATAATTTGCAAATAAATTCTTTAAAGAAATCAGACAATGTGATTTTCTGGATTTGTTTTCTCATTTTGTCTCTCATAGTTGAGGTCTACCTATGATGTCAATTACAGGCCTCTCTCATCTTTTTAAGTGGGAGAACTTGCACAATTGGTGGCTGACTAAATACTTTTTTCCCCACTGTATAAACCAACCTGAGTCAGAGGAGAAGAAAGGGAAAAGTAGCACTACAATGTGCATGTGTAACAATAAGCGATGGCTAAGGAGTCACCTGAGGGAAGGAGTAGAGGGAGTGAAAACACAATCCAGTCATATAACTAGAGCTGGAGACAATATGGAAGGCCTGGGATGCGAGACCTATGGACCCAGGGTGCAAAGACTTTATCGAAGATCGGGCAGGTATCAGAGATAACAGAGTTAATTTTCTCATGAAGCATAATGATATCAACCCATCTCATGACCTCAGCCACTGCGAAAGTTTTTCTCCAGTTGGGCTGGGCAATGTTTTACTGGGAGACATTGACTCCAGGCATTCATGTGCATATTACTTTGTCACATACCACAAACCTAAAAGTTATTACAGAGCAAGTGCACTCTTTCATGACAGCGGTATTTCCTAATGGCCTCTTTCAGCAAGATAATGCAGCCTAAGGCACTGCACAGGTTATTCAGGAATGGTTTGAAGAACATGAAAAACAGTTCAAGGTGTTGATTTGACCTCCATATCCCACAGGTTTCAACATTTGCTAAATCATTGACCCATATGTGTTCTCAGGCATACAAGTGAAAACTGAGAAATATTCTAAGTAGATTGAACCTATACTTCAACCATTTTAGTGTGAATGAGCTCATTGATAATCTCATTGGTAATCGCTAACTGCTCAGCCACAAATTGGTAGACCACACAAGGTTTTATGCGTAGAAATAATCTTGTGTTTCATCACTCACTACAGATCAGCACAAGAACTGTGCCTCAGGAGCTTTAGTGGAAGAGTGAAGAAATCAGGTGATACCTTTTAGAGGCTAACTGAGTATATTTGATAAGTAAGCTTTCGAGAGTGCTAGCTCTCTTCTTCAGACATGGTGTCTGAAGAAGAGAGCTAGCACTCTCGAAAGCTTACTTACCTTTTAGAGGCTCAGTATATTTGATAAGTAAGCTTTCGAGAGTGCTAGCTCTCTTCTTCAGACATGGTGTCTGAAGAAGAGAGCTAGCACTCTCGAAAGCTTACTTATCAAATATACTGAGCCTCTAAAAGGTATCGCCTGATTTCTTCACTCTTCCACTACTTACTATGGCTAACACGGTACAACATTATACTATCAGGAGCTTTAGGAAATGATGTCCACAGTTGGGCAGCTGCTCACAAACCTGAGATGATCATGCACAATGCTTTGAAATATTGGCCCTCGCTAAATAGTTGCTTATTTTGCACCAATAAATTTAAAGAAGATATTTAGATGAAGTTAGAGAAAATTTATTTAAAAAGGCATACCCCTCTTAATATTTCTGTTATATTTGGATTTTCCAGTTTCTGTTTACTTCTGTAATATGCTTGCAGCTATAGATTTGCGGCTTTAACAAAACTGTCAGAGGCTGAGGCCCCACGTTGCAGAAAAGCAGCTTTTTTGTGGCACATTTTGCTGCATTTTTTTAATCCAACACCAGGAGTGGATTTAGCAGAAGAGAGAAGTATAAGAGCTTCCTTCATATCTCCCATTCCTATTGTAGTCACTCTTGGGTTTGGCTCAAAAAAACAGCAAAATCTGTAATAAAAAAAAAGCTGCGTTTCTGCAACTTGGTGTCTACAACTATTACTGGCAACTTGATCACACCAACTTGTATGGCCTGTTTTCTTATTTGGAGTGTGAATATTAGTGATCCTCATACAAATTTGCTCCATCATATGACTTAGTAAATGCCAAAAACAAGCTGTGAAATTGAGAGCTGACTCATTCACTGTATTATATGTGCTGGATATGATTTTTGGGGTGGTGAGATGACAATTTTATGATGCACAAATGTTCAAGCGACCATTTAAAATCCAATTTGATAGGTCATTATTTGTGAAAAATAAAAATCTCTGTTCAATTTAATGTAACTAATGTAATCTCCCTGTGGCATTTCTGAGAAAGAGAATTAAACGTAGATGCGGATGTAACCCAATAGATGTGACAATTATTTAGTGTACAAGTGAGCGCTATGATTTATAATGTCTTGTTCACTCATCTGTAATCATCATCCAGCTAATGATGAAATAATGGTCAAGCACAAGAGCAGGATACATCTGCAGTACATGAGAACATCCACTCATCCAGACCATTCAAGGTTTCACTGTACATTTCCTCCACAAGGGCCATGAACTGACCTTGCATGAAAAATTCTAGTAGTCACCCAATGACTTATTTTGAAAGAAATTCACTTTTACTTCGGTAAAATAATGTACTATATGAAAATAAATTACTATACAATTGTATATACTTATTTCTGTTATCATACTGTAGAGTAATATATTGTACCCTTGTAGTCCCTTCCTAAAAATTCTTGTATATTTTGTTGTTGCTGTTTAAGCAGTCAGTTCTTGGATGAGCAATAATAAAGGATGCAAATGTTATAAGTTCAACCTGATCAATATCTCAATGGGCTTCCCAGCAACAAAAGAAGGTGACATTGTAGAGTCACAATGTCATGTCATGGTAATTGTACAGTGATGTCATTGAGGTTCATGTTATACTAAGCATAAGCAATCCTTCTATATTACCTTGTAGGTCATATATCAGAACTCTACTGCCATGTGGAATTCCTGACAATTTATGGTCAAATTGTGGCTTTACAATGCCATGCAATGAACTTCATAGTTTTTCTTTTGGAAAGAGAATCCTTTTTGCATGGTTGCTTTTGACATTCTTTTCTAGGATTGTTTGAAAATATACAATTGAGATCCATTGTCATCTAAGGCAGAGAAAAGAGCTTCAGAGTTAGATGGCAGCCCATTTCCTCTTCTTCCCTCTTCCCTTCATTGTGGGACCAGGAACATGTGGTTTACTAATGGTTAAGTGTGTGGCTGGTACTACCAAGGGCACTATGTAACTGCTACTGTTATAGTGGCATTATTTGCCTTTCAATATTATGGGGACATTGTGTTATAAGATCTTTGTGTGGCTGGCACTGTTATGGGAGCACTGCATGTTTGGCACAGTTCTGGGGAAGTCTGGGATTGTGTAGGTTCCATTTTAAGCAAGTCAAATAAGCAATCTGTTATTGTGTTATGCATAGTGTGGAACATACAGTGACTGGTAATCCCTATTTATTGCTCCTTGAATCCCTTTGTCATGCAATACCAGCTCAGGCCTTGCTTTATGCAACATACCATAAATGCCTGAAAGATTTGGCACTTCACAAATGAGAGAAGATGCAGGCCATGTATTCGTCTCTCTCCATTATAGTTTATAGGAGATCAGATAAGCTGTTTCTGTAACTACAATGGAATGGCTGTATGTTTTTGTACAGCCACCTTGTCTCCTCTTCTTTGGATTGTTAAACAGGTGACCCACATTGTGAGTGAACCCCCATCCCAACCTGCCTGTTTTTGAATGTGCCATTATTGTCTACAGTCATGGCCAAAAGTTTTGAGAATGATACAAATGTTAATTTTTACAAAGTCTACTGCTTCAGTTTTTCTAATGGCAAATTGCATATACTCCAGAATGTTATAAAGAGTGATCAGCTTAACAGCAATTACTTGCAAAGTCAATATTTGCCTAGAAAATGAACTTTATCCCCCAAAACACATTTCAACATCATTGCAGCCCTGCCTTAAAAGGACTACCTAACATCGTTTCAGTGATTGCTCCATTAACACAGGTGTGGGTGTTGATGAGGACAGGGCTGGAGATCAATCTGTCATGATTAAGTAAGAATGACACCACTGGACACTTTAAAAGGAGGCTGGTGCTTGCCATCATTGTTTCTCTTCTGTTAACCATGGTTATCTCTAAAGAAACACGTGCAGTCATCATTGCACTGCACAAAAATGGCCTAACTGGGAAGAGTATTGCAGCTAGAAAGATTGCACCTCAGTCAACAATCTATCACATCATCAAGAACTTCAAGGAGAGAGGTTCCATTGGTGCCAAAAAGGCTCCAGGGCACCCAAGAAAGACCAGCAAGCGGCAGGACCGTCTCTTAAAAGTGTTTCAGCTGCGGGATCGGGCTACCAGCAGTGCAGAGCTTGCTGAGGAATGGCAGCAGGCAGGTGTGAGTGCATCTGCACGCACTGTGAGGCGGAGACTCTTGGAGCAAGGCCTGGTCTCAAGGAGGGCAGCAAAGAAGCCACTTCTCTCCAGAAAAAACATCAGGGACGGACTGATATTCTGCAAAAGGTACAGGGAGTGGACTGCTGAGGACTGGGGTAAAGTCATTTTCTCTGATGAATCCCCTTTTCGATTGTTTGGAACATCTGGAAAACAGCTTATTCGGAGAAGAAGAGGTGAGCGCTACCACCAGTCTTGTCTCATGCCAACTGTAAAGCATCCTGAAACCATTCATGTGTGGGGTTGCTTCTCAGCCAAGGGAATCGGCTCTCTCACAGTCTTGCCTAAAAACACAGCCATGAATAAAGAATGGTACCAGAATGTCCTCCAAGAGCAACTTCTCCCAACCGTCCAAGAGCAGTTTGGCGCTCAACAATGCCTTTTCCAGCATGATGGAGCACCTTGCCATAAAGCAAAGGTGATAACTAAATGGCTCAGGGAACAAAACATAGAGATTTTGGGTCCATGGCCTGGAAACTCCCCAGATCTTAATCCCATTGAGAACTTGTGGTCAATCATCAAGAGACCGGTGGACAAACAAAAACCAACAAATTCAGACAAAATTAAAGCATTGATTCTGCAAGAATGGACTGCTATCAGTCAGGATTTGGTCCAGAAGTTGATTGAGAGCATGCCAGGGAGAATTGCAGAGGTCCTGAAGAAGAAGGGTCAACACTGCAAATATTGACTTGCTGCATTAACTCATTCTAACTGTCAATATAAGCTTCTGTTACTCATAATATGAATGCAATTATATTTCTGTATGTGATAAAAACATCTGACAAACACACATAAAAACCAGAGGGCAGCAGATCATGTGAAAATATAATATTTGTGTCATTCTCAAAACTTTTGGCCATGACTGTAGAGCAGGGATCAGCAACCTTCAGCACTCCAGCTGCTGTGAAACTGCAGGGTGGGCCATAAGTATGGATACACCCGGGTGGGCCATAAGTATGGATATACCCAGATACCATTGTTTTTCTTGTGCAATTCTCCATGAGTTTGATGTGTCACATGTTTCCCCCCTCCCATGTACTAATATGCCACAAATGGTAAGGTGATATCAGCAACCACTTCCATTTTATCTGGGGGTATCCATACTTATGGCCACACTGTACAACTCCCAACATGCTCCATTCACTTCCATGGGTGGTCCAAGAACAGCAGAGCAAGTATGCATGGTGGGAGTTGGAGTTTTTCAACAGCTGGAGTGCCAAAGGTTTCCTACCCTTGGTCTAGAGTATCCAGACCAGAGCATCTGAATGCTGACAAACCAAAACTCTGCTTGTATATTGCCATGCTTATCTTTATCAATTATTAAGGAGGGAGAAAATCAATTCAGGCAGACTAGGATACAAGTGTACTGGTTTATTCACCAATATATCAAATAATATACTAAAAAAGACGTCCATTATGGTGGCTGCCACAACCTTCTTCCTAAAAATAGTTGCGCCGAGTTCACAACTCTGGAAAGACCATTTTCCCTTCAAAATATCTCCAAGAGTAAAACCTATTTGAATTCTGGTGAGTGGTCTGAGGAATGGCGTTCAGAAAAAGAAAATATATTATCCATCCAATTTTTTTTTACATGTTTTATCTGGTTAACTATTTATATTGATGTTACTGCCCATTGTGACTGCAGTCCTTATCTGATTTTCATTATTTTTCTTTGCTTTTACTGTCTATATTTTGGATGATAAAGGGAACTATGATTATTCATCAAAAACATGAAGTCAGTTTGACCTGTGAGGATATGGTAAGAGCAGACAGTGACATGATGGAGAATGTGAGCCTAAGGAGCTAAAAATATTATTAGACACCATAGTCATTAATCTTATTGCAAAAGTGACAAAATATTACCGCTGCCATAAAACAGTAAATTCAATCAGCACGCTTCTGTGAAATGTGATATGTGCAGAGCAGTGCAGTCAGCTAGTAATGCTCTGCAAATCAATGGCAATCACAGAGAGCAGAGCGGCTGCATACAGGATCTAGACACAGTATTGATGGGGCTACTGGTGTGGAGAGCCAAGCAAGGGCTCGGAGATGACTTTCGTACCTTTGTGACGGTTGCATAAATGATTTATGGTGGAAAACATATGCAGTAATCTATCCGCAGCAGCTCAGATGTGGTGAAAATGCGACATTGCTAAAAAGTTAGCTGTTTATAAATGACTGAACACTGTTCAACATGAAATACTGATGTAAACCATCTTACAATACTTCCACATGAAGAGAGACAAGGAACCTTGTCAGAGTTTAATTAACCCTTTGTTTCTTGTCTTTGATTTTCATTTGTATTTTTTTACTCTTGTATTGTTTTTTAATGATGCTTGTGACTGATCCTGAAATGTCATATAATTTGATATGCCAGATAAAATGATAAATCTTGCAACAATATGATGGCATGGCGGGAAAAAAATGCATTTGAGAATGCTCTGATGGTTGAGGCCTTGAGTCCCTAACTAAAAGAAACAAGATATCGGCTAGTTCTTGGTTTTAAGGCATTTTCCCATGAACATAACCATATTTAAATGTGTAATTTGTTTGCAAATATAAATGTTTAAACATTATGCAAAGTTTTAAAGATTTTTCTATCCATCTTAGTGGTGACAGTCTGTTGTCCTGACCAAGGTGATTGGGTGGGATGGGTGTATTAGAGTACAAAGCAGGTTAACCAACTTGGGGTTGTTTGAAATGGAAAATAGACAGCGTAGGGGGCGACCTAATTGCAATGTACAAATATATGCATGGAAAGTACAGAGATCTTTCCAACAATAACTTTAAAGCTGAAGCCCCACGTTGTGGAAATGCCACAGAAAAAAACACGTTTTACAGTACCTGCAAAGTGAATGAGATTCTGGCTAATCCCATCCACACGTTGCAGAAAAAAATGCTGCGGCATGTCAGTTATACCTGTGGAAATGTTTGTGTTTTCCCTATAGGTTTAATAAAGGAAGAAAATCCACAGAGAAAAACAGCAGACAAGCAATGAAAAACACTGTGGAAAAAAAACGCGATTCAGCTTCATTTTTTTCCGCAGAGTTTTTCAGCATGCATTTCGCTGCATGAGGCCTTAGCCTAAACCTAGGCCTGTAACACTGACAATGGGGTATCCTCTACATCTAGAGGCGCAGGCTGGGCTTCATTACAGTAAGAGTGATGAGGCTATGGAACTCTCTGTCACAGGATGTGGTAATGGCTTATAACTTGTACAAGTTCGAGAGGCCTGGATGTATTTCTCAAAAGCAAAACTTGTATTCCAATCTCGTTATCACTTTATGATGCTGAAAATGAAGGGGGGAGTGTGTCCCCACCACTGTTTTGTTTCTTGCACAATGATTCTCTGGCCTCCCGGCTGGTCCCACTCACTTTGATGGGATCGAAATGCACTTACCTGCACAACGGGAGGCTGTGGCACCTCTGTGTATAAAAGAAATACTGGAAATGACAAATCACTAAGTTAGCACTGTCTTGTTGTTCTTAGGATTGGTTGAGGCATGAAAATATATAGTAACATAATAGATGAGGTTGGATGCAGATGCAGGCACAAGTCCAGGTCCAGGTCCGTATATTTATTAGGATCAATCAATCAATGAACCCCTGAATTTATAGGGTGCTGTTACACAAGTTGTTTTTGCACATTGCAAGTTAAAGCATGCTGTGTTCTTTCTACAACAATGAAAATCAAAAATGCAAACCATACATATGATGAAAAAAACGTATGTGTAAAACGCAGATGTGCAGTAGTACCCGTGAAACAAAGTGACAGCACTTGTGGTATAACCCCCATGACTATTGTGTTTAATTTCCACTTGTTGCATAGAAGTTTCTTCAGATATTGTCAGCACATGTTATCACAGCTGCAGAGATATTGCGGTCACATGGAAGGGGTCATATTCATTACAATCAGGAGATCGAGCTCGGCTCCTGTTGTTTCTACTGATTGCTGGCTTGTCATTTGTGTGGTTAAACAGGGCACTCACTATGACATGTGGCTGCACGCTGCATGCCTCATACACTAGCAGCAGATTTCTGTTAATATGAATGAAAAGTTAGAAATGCTGTGAATATCATACATAGTGGTTGTGAAATGTTTTCTATATTACATATAAAAGCAGTCAGCATTGGTCTGGGGGACTATGGGCCCACTACAGGAAATGAACTAGAGGGACCAGAGTTATTGTCACATTGATATAGGCATTTTGCCCACATAATTTTCATGCCCCATTTTGAACCACAGCCTCCCTCCTTGTCTCTATGCTGGCCAGCTGCTACGATGAGGGATAATGCTTGAAATCAGAAATTCCTTGCATATATATTTACCCCCCAACCTTTACCAAAATAATTCCAACACAACTACTAGATTAGATTTAAATGTTGGTTTTAAAAATTTGAAAAAAAAAGTGATCAAATCAATAGACATTCCCCAAAGTGGTATAACTAAAAAATACACTTGGCTCCTCAAAAAAGACACCCTAGGCATCCCCATACACGGAAGTATAAAAAAGTTATGGGCGACAGATTTTTATTTTTTTTTTTGCAAAGTTTTCAATTTTTGCTAAAGGGTTCAAATGTAAATAAGACTATATAAATTTGGCATCCCTGGAATTGTATCGAAACATAGAATATAGGTGACATGTCACTTTGGCTGCAGAGTGAACGCCATAAAAACGAAGCCCAATCAACCAGCAGCCAATCAACCAGCTTTAAGCCCACAGACATCAGACATGCCCAGTATAGTCATGGCTGTGATCGGTCAGGAGGGACATGTGACCCCTCTGTATAAGGGTGGGTTCACACCTGCACTTGGTGTCCGTCCGTCGCCAATCCAGTGAAAATCTCGGCGAACTGGATTGGCGTCGGATACAGACCGGTCAGCGGCGCATTGGTTAAAAACCCATTCATTTGAATGGGTTTTTAAAGCAGTGCGTGGGTGTGCGCTTACACCCTCTGCGCTGCCAATCCTTTTTTTTTCGTCGGAAACAAAGTCGGACATGCAGGACTTCGTGTCCGACGAAAAAAAAAAGGATTCGCAGCGCAGAGGGTGTAAGCGCACACCCAGCGCACTGCTTTAAAAACCCATTCAAATGAATGGGTTTTTAACCAATGCGCCGCTGACCGGTCTGTATCCGACGCCAATCCAGTTCGCCGAGATTTTCACTGGATTGGCGACGGACGGACAGCAAGCGCAGGTGTGAACGAAGCATAAGAGGCAGGGTCACAGGTTCCGTCGCCATTCCAGCTAGTTAGGCTATGTAGGGAGAGGCTGCAGCTGGAGATAGGAACAGTCAGGGCATTAGCTGAATTTAATAATTGTAAAGGGCAGTGACAGTGAACTGTATGTGTATACTGTCTCCTAGCACAGTAACAATAACTGCATGTGTACCCATACCATCTCCTGGCACAGTAACAATAACTGCGTGTGTACCCATACCGTCTCCTGGCGCAGTAACAATAACTGTGTGTGTACCCATACCGTCTCCTGGCGCAGTAACAATAACTGCGTGTGCACCCATACCGTCTCCTGGCGCAGTAACAATAATTGCATATATACCCATACCGTCTCCTGGCGCAGTAACAATAACTGTGTGTGTACCCATACAGTCTCCTGGCGCAGTAACAATAACTGTGTGTACCCATACTGTCTCCTAGCGCAGTAACAATAACTGCGTGTGTACCCATACAGTCTCCTGGCACAGTAACAATAACTGCGTGTGTACCCATACCATCTCCTGGTGCAGTAACAATAACTGCGTGTGTACCCATACTGTCTCTTAGTGCAGACTTTGACTCTCATGGTGGATGAGTATCTGTCGACACATCTCCCGGTACTGAGCAATGGGTCCTCCCCGTTCAATTTCTGGGTTGGTAAATTGGACACATGGCCAGAGCTTGCCCTCTATGCCTTTGAGGTGCTGGCCTGCCCTGCAGCAAGTATCCTATCAGAACATGTGTTCACCGCAGGGGTCTTAATCGACAAGAGGCTCCGCCTATCCACAGCCAACGTGGACATACTTACGTTTATTAAGATGAATCAGACATTGATCCCACAGGACTTGGCTGTGCCAGCGCCTGAGTGAGTGGTTAAAGTGTTGGCTACCTCCGCCTCTTCCACTTACACCGCCACATCCACCTCCTCCTCCTCCCCCTGGACTTCTACCACGTTTCAAAATTATTTTATTTTATTTGTTTTTAATTTTTTTTTTTTTTTTATTTATTTTATTTAATTATTTTAAGTACTTTCCCTACCCCATTTTTTGCAGGGAACACACATGCCCTGTTATTACCCCCATTTTCCAGCCCTCTACCCCTTACTATCCCCATTTTACAGCCATTTTTAGGTCTCCAAGTTCGGGTCCCCATTGATTTCAATGGGGTTCAAGTTTGGGTCAAGTTCAGGTAACCGAACCGAACTTTTGGGCAAACTTTGGCCAAACTTGTCAAACCTGAACTTTGACGGGTTCGCTGAACTCTACTAATAACTGCCAAAAAAATCTCTTGCCCATTCTAATCACCTGCCACAAAAAGAACACTGAAAACAAAATAAAGGGCGGGCGGGAGGGATCCTGCTCCCCATAACAACTTGGAAAGTGACGCCTCCGCTCACTGCCTCTTCTTTTAAGACCTCTGACTCCTCCCCACTTTTTCCCGCTTACACACTCCCTGACCTTACCCCTATGTCTCCCTACCTACCTCCTTGTCATGTCAGCCCTCTTTCTTATTTTCTAGGGCCTTCTCTTTAAAAGAACAATTTTCTCCTTTATGACAGGGAAAGACTGTGTACCATAAATATTTTCAGCTGTTTCCTATACAAAAGCATCTCAATACACCAGAATGGAAGGGTAGAAAAATTAGAAATTTGCAAAGCACAGACTTTCAACTATCAAAGCAGATCAGAAAAGAAATCAGCCTTCGTTTGGTGAGCTTTGGATTTTTTGTAAAGGTATTAAAACGTAACAAAAAGTATATATATAAATTTAGTATCGCCCTGATCATGCGACCTGCAGAATATAGGTAACATCATTTTAGCTGCACATTGAACTTCATAAAAATAAAACTGATAGGAAAATGGTGCAAATTCAGTTGTTTTCTTATTTCCACCCCTTATTTCATTTTTTTTTTTCAGTCAGTACATCTTACAGAATAGTAAAGGCACTATTATGAAGTTCAATTTATCCAGCAAAAAAGAGGTCCTCATAGAGCACTGTGAATAGAAAACTTATATAGTCATGGCTTTTGGAATGAAGGGAATAAAAAGCTGCAGTGGGAAGGGGTTAACCTGCACACTGGGAAAAGTCTCACTATATACACTAAACATATCCATAGAACGTGATGAGGGCCAAAACATTATATATGTCAGTGTATTAGCTTACCACTATGCTGGCATTATATACAGTAATACCTCGTACATTCGCGAGGTTAGGTGACAGAGCGGGTCGCGGATCGCGAGGAATCGCGAATGTTTGGTACAAGCGCTTAGAAGCGCTTACAATGCCGATTTCTAATGTTTAACCCCTAAATATCAATAAACTTTACCCTACAGTACTGTACAGTATACTAAAGTATACTGTACAGTACTGTATATTAATACATTCATTCATTTTTCTTATACACTCACAGTAAAATGAAAGTAATTACCGGGTACGTAACAAACAGGACGCTACTACCCAATAGCGAAGATGTTTTTTTTAATTAAATTTCACAGATCTGAAAAAAAAAGAGCAAAATCTATATATGTTAGTTGCCAAAAAAATATCGCGAATCTGTGAATTCGCAAATTCGGAAACGCGAGTGTACGAGGTATTACTGTACAGCCTCTCCCATACAGAGCTGACAGAGCTCAGAGGATGAGGTTGAACATCTAATGTGGGGAAGGTTTTGCACTTCATAACCAGGTAATGGACTGCATTTACATCAGTATCAACAGTAAATGGTTACATACACTGTTAATAGACCTCCTGGGTTCACAGGTAGCATCAGATATGAGAAAACAATGAAAACAAATCAGCGTGGTATTATAAGCGAAGGGAGCATTGTGCTCTAGTTGGCCTTTAGTATAAGGAGGCTTTATCCAACCTTTTGTTGTTGACCTTTAGAACCACATCTGTATCCTATATGTCCTATATAGTATAGGAACCAATAGCATATACAAATACTATACTAGATGCATAAAAATAGCCATCCTACTTGCAATGGGAGTTCTTGTATACGACTGTGAGTTGAGAATGTGTTAATATTAAATATATTCCTCTTACAATTTGCTAAGAAAATCCGCTGAATGTTTCTCATCCCATTTGTTTGACTTATTTCTTGTATACAACCAGGAAACATTTTCCAGCTTAGCTCTTAATAAGGGATGTGCCACTACAATAATGTCTTGCTTATCAAACCTGTATGTTCTGCTTCCATTGTGACAAAATGAAAGGTTTCTTAGCATTCAGTCAATAGCCCTGAAACACAAGACAAAAGCCAGTAGAGGCAAGCAAGACAGTGAAAGAAAAAAATGAGTGGAAAGCAGACAAGTAGTATAAAGGCAAAATATGTAAGTATACAGTAGAGAATCTCCAATCTCTGAGGTCAACAATGCCATCTCTGGACGCTTCCAGAGAAATCTATGTAAGAACAATGCTGTCCTTTTTGTTAAAATATTGATTCCTACTCTGTTCTTCTTCGTCCATAGCAAATTTACTGTACTAGTCAAGCTATTAGAAAATTATTCTCCTTTGGACAATCCAATATTTTTTGTGCGATATGTCCCATTATTTGTAAGCGAAAGATATAGATTACTGCAGAGAAAAAGGTCCAGAAGGTTCTATTGTAACTTTGTAATTGGTGTCAGCTAATCCATTAAATTAATGATATACTGATACATTGTGATATACCTAGTACAGGGCCTGACAGGATGGTGGCACAGGTATGGCCATGGTCCTGTTGTTCAAATCCAGCCCCTTTAGGCTCTGCAGAAAACCCAGATGAAACACTGAGGGGGCTGAGGCCCCATGTTCCGGAAACGCAGCTTTTTTTGTTGCAGATTTTGTTGCGTTTTTTTTTAGCCGAAGCCAAGAATGGCTACAAAAGGAATGGGAAATATATAGGAAGTTCTTATACTTCTACCCTTTTATCAATCTACTCCTGGCTTTGGCTCAAAAAATTGCAGCAAAATTATGCACTGCTTGATCTTTTTGGTTTTAGAAGCCACAGTTGCAGCACCATGGGTTGCAATGTGACTCCATTCACTTATCTTAGTGAAGGAGATGCAGGGCAACATGGCAATCTTTGGTCACATAACATGAGTTGCTGCCAAAGTTGTTTATAGCCCTAGCCTAACTTTCAGCTGCATTCATGGGTCTCATAAGTGACCGATTTATTAGCAAAATAATAGTGCCCCTCTTGTGTCCCCCAGAGGTAACAGTGCTCTTATAGAGCCCCCCTACAGATAATAGTCCCTAATACTGCCTGGCAACCCACAGCTAATAGTCCCCCTACATAGGTGACAGGCTAGACTGGATGACATTAAAAGAGGTGCACAGCCAGGCACTGCATTAGTGCTTTGCAGGAAGAAGAGGTGAGTATCCAGTTCACTACAGGAGGAGGCAGTAGTGTGGCAAGGGAGTCTGAGGCACCCTGACTTAGGGGTCTGGTTGCAAATGTGGCTTCTGTGACCTCTTTAGCTGTTTGTTCTGTCTTTGGCCAGAAAGTCCCCAGGACTGTGAATCTGTGGTATAGCCTACCCCAGGAGCTGGTCACAGTAGCAACAGCTGACAACTTCAAAAAAGACTTAGATGCCTTTTAACACCAAAATAGCATTGATGTTTATAGAAATGTATAGAATACTTTTCTTCTTCAGCCATGCCCTTTCCCATCCCCTGGTTGAACTAGATGGACATATGTCTTTTTTCAACCGTACTATGTTACTCCTCACCACATGATCCATAGCAGTGTACAGCTATAGGGGATGTGTGATGGGGAGTGCTGGGGACATTCCAGCCAAGGACAGAACAAACTGAGTGTTGTCACATCACAATCGTGATGCCGCTCAAGGGAGCCCGGATATACAGTGCCTTGCGAAAGTATTCGGCCCCCTTGAACTTTTCAACCTTTTGCCACATTTCAGGTTTCAAACATAAGGACATAAAATTTTAATTTTTTGGTGAAGAATCAACAACAAGTGGGACACAATTGTGAAGTGGAATGAAATTTATTGGTTATTTTAAACTTTTGTAAAAAATTTAAAACTGAAAAGTGGGGCGTGCAATATTATTCGGCCCCTTTACTTTCAGTGCAGCAAACTCACTTCAAAAGTTCAGTGAGGATCTCTGAATGATCCAATGTTGTCCTAAATGACTGATGATGATAAATATAATCCACCTTTGTGTAATCAAGTCTCAGTATAAATGCACCTACTCTGTGATAGTCTCAGGGTTCTGTTTAAAGCGCAGAGAGCATCATGAAGACCAAGGAACACACCAGGCAGGTCCGTGATACTGTTTTGGAGAAGTTTAAAGCCGGATTTGGATACAAAAAGATTTCCCAAACTTTAAACATCCCAAGGAGCACTGTGCAAGCGATCATATTGAAATGGAAGGAGTATCAGCCCACTGCAAATCTACCAAGACCCGGCCGTCCCTCTAAACTTTCATCTCAAACAAGGAGAAGACTGATCAGAGATGCAGCCAAGAGGCCCATGATCACTCTGGATGAACTGCAGAGATCTACAGCTGAGGTGGGAGAGTCTGTCCATAGGACAACAATCAGTCGTACACTGCACAAATCTGGCCTTTATGGAAGAGTGGCAAGAAGAAAGCCATTTCTCAAAGATATCCATAAAAAGTCTCCTTTAAAGTTTGCCACAAGCCACCTGGGAGACACACCAAACATGTGGAAGAAGGTGCTCTGGTCAGATGAAACCAAAATCGAACTTTTTGGCCACAATGCAAGACGATATGTTTGACGTAAAAGCAACACAGCTCATCACCCTGAACACACCATCCCCACTGTCAAACATGGTGGTGGCAGCATCATGGTTTGGGCCTGCTTTTCTTCAGCAGGGACAGGGAAGATGGTTAAAATTGATGGGAAGATGGATGGAGCCAAATACAGGACCATTCTGGAAGAAAACCTGTTGGAGTCTGCAAAAGAACTGAGACTGGGACGGAGATTTATCTTCCAACAAGACAATGATCCCAAACATAAAGCAAAATCTACAATGGAATGGTTCACAAATAAACGTATCCAGGTGTTAGAATGGCCAAGTCAAAGTCCAGACCTGAATCCAATCGAGCATCTGTGGAAAGAGCTGAAAACTGCTGTTCACAAACGCTCTCCATCCAACCTCACTGAGCTCGAGCTGTTTTCCAAGGAAGAATGGCCAAGAATTTCAGTCTCTCGATGTGCAAAACTGATAGAGACATACCCCAAGCGACTTGCAGCTGTAATCGCAGCAAAAGGTGGCGCTACAAAGTATTAACTTAAGGGGGGCCGAATAATTTGGCATGCCCCACTTTTCAGTTTTTTATTTTTTACAAAAGTTTAAAATATCCAATAAATTTCGTTCCACTTCACGATTGTGTCCCACTTGTTGTTGATTCTTCACCAAAAAATTTAAATTTTATATCCTTATGTTTGAAGCCTGAAATGTGGCAAAAGGTTGAAAAGTTCAAGGGGGCCGAATACTTTCGCAAGGCACTGTACTTGCAGTATATTCTGAAACCCCTAGTTGTAACACCAGCACTGATAATATAACAAATTATTTGTGATGAGTGTAGAACAGAGTAATGGTAGAAGAAAAAAATCTATTCTTATTTGTATTTGTCCTATACTATAGTTAAAGGGAGTCTACTACCACAATACGGCATACAAGGGCATTGCAGTTGTTCCAAAGAGGTAAGCGGCAACCCCCTTGTTGCACCAAAAAGCTCATTTGCAAATTGGTAAAAATGACAATATCTTGTCAAGGTTGACACCAGTTCATAAGGGGAACACACCATTTTGATTCATCTGACCCTAACCTATCTATCTGGGTTGATATGCTGGGTTCTGGTGACAGACTCCTTTTAAGCACTTTTTTATATCCAAGAGTATGACATCTAAAAAAATAAAACTTTAGTGACTTAAAAACTATGGGGCAAAAGTTATGTAAGCAATACATATTAATAACAACATTACTAAACGTCATCATATATATAGTACATAGAAGTATTGCTGTCATACATGTGATAGCTTATTTAACTCTTTAAGACACTGCAGTTTTGAGATTCTTCTCTCTTTGAAGCTACTTAGCTATAATATATATTATCAATGTAGTCTTATGTATTTCTAATGTTATAGGGTCTTCCACTTTATAGAATTGATGGTATAACCTTAGGATAGGCCATTAACTTTAGTTTAGCAGGGTCTGACTGTTGGACCCCTGCAGATCTAAAAGTTAAGGGCTATCTTAAAGATAAGCCATTAATTTTCTAAAGTGGATAACACCTTTGAGAATAGTAGCACATCGAATTATATGAAGGAGAATTGCCTGTAATGTATGTAAAGAGTAGGGTCATGTTTAACGAGTACTGAAATGATATATGTGTTGTACAAAGTATCCTAATACATATCACATAAAAGCAAAATCCCTGGATTAGTCCACTTGAGTCACCCGGTGCCAGGCATATCCCAGGATCCTCAGTAAACAGTTTCTACGCTCTGCTTACTTGACATATTCTTGAGGCATATAGTGAAGAATTACTACTTAGAAAGTCACAGCAGAAATTGAAATGGAAATTATTAGTTGTTCTATTACTTTGTATAAGGTTATATATGGCCATAACATTAGCTCAGGTTCTACCTGTTGTAACAGTTGTCAGATTGATTTATTTTATAGCTGTGTTGTAGACAGCTAGTTCAGAGAACTCCATTCATAAACATATTTAAGGGTTTTGTGGTCTCCACAATCTGCTGTCTTTTCTGATAAAATGAGATTTCAAGGGTGCTGTTCTATGGACATAGTGTGCTAGATCACAGACACGTATTCAGTTATCAATTAGATCAATTTACTGCTGTAAAGACATGTATACATGTATATAAATCAACATACCATCCAGAATCAATCTCTTCATCAAGTAACTTTCATCAGACAGGATCATGGAGTTTTTTGTTTTTTTTTACTGACAGCATGTAGAGATATTCATCATTTTATTTATATAAGTATTTATTATTGTTATTATTAATGTTATTATTTTATTATTTATTTTATATAAAAAGTAAAGTGTTATTATTCATTTAGGTCTGTTATTTTTGCTTACTGAGTATTACATATATCCCAGTGTTTTACAAGACAAGATGTACAGTATGAATGGACATTATGTAACTCTCACAGCTCGTGACACAAGGCAAAGTAAACAAAGAACTTCAGGATCAGATAAAACAGTCAGCAATTTACTCCATTACATGTGATGAGGTGTCATTGTGCATATTTACAAATATTCATGTGACATAATATTTTAGCTTTTTGTTCCCTAACTTCTTTGTTACCACGTGTATACATTTGCATGCAATATATTCCAGTTTAGTGTCTTTACAATGGTGTCATTGTCATGTCTTGGCAGACTATTTGTGATCATGGGAATATAACAGCATTGTACCTTCAAAAAAGGAAATGTACTACACGGACCATGGATTTTTACGCCTACATTACAGACTGTTATGTTCTCATTTTTACATTCGGAAGTGTTTACACAGCACTGATGAAGCACGTGTTGTAGGTACAGATACTGTACAGTATTACACTTGTTAAACAATGGATTTTATAGCACAATGTACTTCCTTATATAAGCTGAAAACATGCAATAATAAAGTTTTGGAAATTTAAATTTCCAGTAAGCCAGAAAGTGACCTGAAGAACAGGGACATGGGGGAAGAGGAAGGGAAATGTGAAAGTTCATGTACCAGGATGCCATGGGGATCCTTAACATAGCAATTGACATGAGACTCACTGGAAGTAATGTGGACCCATGGGGTTGTTACCGATTTGGCATTCTCCTAAACCTCAGAGAAGGATCTAAGGGGTTAGTGAGGGTCATCTGCAAATCCCTTACTCTATAGTGGTAGGTAGGTTTTGCTGCAGGTTTTTGCAGGGGCAGACACAGACAGCTGAGGTCCCCTGTCCAAAAACAGTTATGGTATGCTTATTTTCCAATACCTCAGCGCAGAGCACCCTTCTTATATCTCTAACAATCTGACATTAATCATTAGCCATGGATTTTATTAGCTCAGGGTTTTACCTGCAATTTTATAGATAGAAAAAAAAGCTGCTGGTAAGGCGATAGGGCCTGCTGACCTACTGGGCTCCTTACAATGGTAAGTTCCCCTCTGTGTTTTTGGCTGGACAGAATATACCACCCTCACTACATGAAAACCCAGCCTTACTTACGCTAGGTTCACACCTGTGTTGGGGTTACTATAATGGGGTCCGCCGGGTTTCTGCCCAAAAATGTGGAGAGAAAAGTCCTGCTTACAGGTCTTTTCTCTCCGCATTTTTCAAACAGAATGGGGGACGGAATCCCCGAACGGTCACTGAACACAGGTGTCACCGTAGCCTTAAAGGGAATGTGTCACCAGAAAATGGCCTACAAAGTTTTAACATTAAAAATATTTTTTTAAGAATTTTGATATATTATATTTTAATTTTCCACCTACACTTTTAGAAAATCATTGAATCCGCAACTGACACAAAGTAATGTCACAGCTTGTCTGCTCTCCTCACTGCATGGAGCATGTCTAGAAAATTCTCCAATAGACATCAAACAGTCTATTGTTCCCTATGGCCATGACTCTGCTGTTAAGCATATCATTAAATGCTGTCAACAAAAGAAAAGCTCAGGCAACATAACAAAATACAGAAAATAAAATAAAAGAAAATCTACAACCTGAAAATAAAAACTGATTTGAAAAAGTGATGTACTGTATCTGGTTTTGATAAATAAGTTTAAAATTTGCAACATATTCAGTTTAATCTTGAACTGCAAACACATGAGGTATTATTAATAAGGGACACTATTTAAGGGGGCAAACATATTAATTTAAAGATGCCCTTGGGAGTGTTACTCATTCTGGGAGGTTATCATATATTTTATAATTGGGATAGCAGCATGATGAGGACTTTGTATAGGTGAGGACAATGTGGGTCAGGTGTCTGGAAAAGTGAGGAGCCAAAGATGCCTGTGTTCCAAACTTTACAGAGTCAAGTTACAGAAGGAAGAAGTGGTCATGGCGGTCCAGATGAAAGAGATGAGAAATATAAAAGATTATAGTCAGAGACGTCACTAAATGTAACTACCCATGTGTAGAGCTGGCATATACCACTATATGATCATCATATAGTAATAATATTGGTATGCCTGAGGTGGGGGGCCACTTGGACTTGTTTGACCCACCTGTGCAGAACCCCTAAGTGCGCATCTGGGTGACACTTAGCATTCCTGATAAAAAGCTGGGGTATGAAGCTCACCTTGCATGCATTACCACATTCACAATGCCACATTTGTTTCACAAACTTGGTGACCCTACAATATTATCTGTGGGCCCTGGCCACTCACCATAAAGAAAGTCATTTTCATTATATACACCAAGCCAATGCCTGTTACAAAATAATACATTTCCTAATGATTCTCCATGGGAGACATAACCTACAAGATAGTATGTTATTAAATGAACTCACTTAATAATTTGTCAAATTACCCAATAAATAAATAACAATGCAGGAGTGTGCGAGCGCTTGCTATTATCCACTTATGGAAGAAGAAGAAATGCTGATGGTGGCTAAAGTTAACCAAGGTCAAATGGTTAGGAAACACTAAGGATATTTAAGAAAGGAAACACCAGCATCAAATGGGTCCACCCTATTATTTTTAGTTGTGACACTCACCTTAGGAATCAAAGGTTGTAACTTATAATTTGCTGGGATTGGGTGAAACTCAGATAAAAATGTTTTAGTTTTATTTTTGACTGCCCTTCAGAAGGAAAGAAGTTGTTAGTTTGACATCCATTGTACTGTAATACTCCGGATACAAAGTTTTACGCTGTAAACGTGCTGAATAATACTTTGCATTAATATTTTATTTCGATTAGATATAATAATTCTATCTACTTCCAGAGCTCCAGATAGACAATGTATACCCAAGTGGTAAATAACTACATGCCAATACATATAAACAAAGTAATAAGTTATCACTACAAATATAATAATATAATAGTCCTTTAATAGTCCCACAATGGGGAAATTCAGTGAAATATACTGCTTCTGCGGGTGCCTGTCATACAATGAAAGTCTATTCCTGTGTGCGAAGACCTGTTCCTTCATCAGTGTACTAAATGAAGCAATATAATACACCAATGACCATCTCCACATGCAGTCCTTGACTCCCGCAATGGACATCGATCACTCAGAGGTCAATAATGGTTGATGGATGGAGGATAGAGGAAATTCCAAGAAGATTGTTGCGTCATTAACCCTAAAAGTCCCAAGCCCTATCCCAAGCACAATTAAATCATGTAAGTGTAGATCAATTTGCATGGCTGTGACACAGTAAATGTACAAAAAAAATCTACATTAAAAAAGGATCTTTTATCCATTTTTTGCCTTTCCCATTAACCTGAAATGATCACTGCACCCTATTATCAGTAGCTTGGGGCAAAGCATGCGGTCAGGGCCAGCGTTGGCGGGGGGGGGGGGAACTGGGCAATTGCTGAGGTCCCCCACACCCATAGGGGCCCCATACTTTGCCTACTATTAGGACTAATACTCGGGATTAGATGAAAGCATTGGCAGATGCAGGGTCTGCAGATCACTGCTTCTAAAGTTTGCTGGCACTTAGAAACAGCTTGGGCTCTAACTTCCCACCTCCACCTCCCCCTCCTCCTCACAAGCAGTGACTCATCCCACAGATGTAGTGTGAAGGAGGAAGTCTGCCCAATGTAAGAGCTTTCATTATTGCCAGAGAGCTGCACATGAGTTTCCTCCATGTCCAGTGCACCCAGTAATTCAGCCAAATGTGAGTGTATTTTTGGGTAAAATATATATATTTAATAGGTATATTTGTTTACAGTATGTGTCTTATATACTGTGTGAGTACTGTATGTTTGTAGACAGGTATGTATGTGTATATATTGTATATGAATGTATGTGTGCAAATATATGGTATATGTGTAAGTATATACAGCATATGAATGTCTATCTGTGTTTTCTTCTGTACATGTGTACCATTATGCATACTAGAATTGTATTTTATAGTGTGATGCTTCATTAAGATATAGAAGGGGTTGTCCAGGAATTATTGTTTTCTGCACGAAGGTCGGAGAAGGTGAAAAATAAGAAAAAGAAAACCCATACTCACCTGTCCCAAATGCTCCACTGTCTCCCACAGCTGTCCGGTCTAGCAGCATCCAGGGCTTGTTCTGGCAGAAGTCCTCACCGCACGTCACTGCTGTGGTCAATCAGCGGCCTAAAGAAAAGAATCGGGACATCATAGGTGACTTATGTGAGTGACATCCCGGTTCCTTTCCTTAGGGCACAGGTGTCAAACACAAGGCCCGCGGGCCGAATCCGGCCCGCTGCCTTCTGTTATCCGGCCGCGGCATTTTTTATTGTCTATATAATGTAAACCAGCCCAGGACAGGCCGCTTAAAAAAAAAAAAAATAACAAAGCTGCGCGATACCTGTCCTGGGCTGGTTTACAAGACCTCTGCATGTCAGCACAGGCGGCGATACAATGACGTCATCGCGCCTCCTACGCTGACACGCAGACGTCGCGGACAAGAAGAGGAGGCGGCGGCTGCATCAAGGCATCGCAGGTAGGAGAAGATAAGTTTTTTATATATATATATATAAATAGGCCGTTGCCTGCTGGAGTATCCCCGGCACATAACGGCCTATTTACTTACCGATCCCCGCTGCTGGTCGTGGCCGCCTCCGCTTCCCCTTCTGCTATGGGACGCAGAAGCGGCTGTGTGCAGGAGCGGGGATGGTAAGTGAGGCCATGGCCGGTGAACCCCATCAAATACTACTATTATTATACTCCGGGGTCTTTTCAGACCCCGGAGTATAATAATCGGAGACCCAGGGGAGGTGATAAACATAAAAACCTGTGTTACTCACCTCTCCGGCGATCCGATGTTGCTCCCAGCCGGGCTTCGGCCTTCTTTGGTGACGTCCCAGGCGTCACGTGAGCCAGGCCGACGTCATTCTTATGTCGCGACGCTGGTCTGTGCGACATTGAAGAAGGCTGAACGCAGGGAGCGCACTGGAGCCCAGGTAAGTAACACTGGTTTTATGTTTGTCACCACCTGGGTTTCCGATCATTATACTCTGGGGTCTGAAAAGACCCCAGAGTATAATAATAGTTCATGGGTGGGGGGGGTCACTATGGGGCATAATACCATGTGCAGGGGTGTAATGCAAAATAGCTGCCCTTGATAAAATGGCTGCTCATGATAGAAGCCAGCTCATGTAACCTTAATTTCAACTCTGTATGAGATAATGTCTAGATAAACACCAAGACAGATCAGAGTTCAACTCTGTTCAATGTGATGTTTACATGCACATCAAGCAAGCTTAAAGTTTAACTCGATAATGTCTAGATAGACATGAAACCAGTTCAAAGGTTCAACTCTGGTTGAGGTAATGTTTACATAGACTTAAACGCCAGCTTAAAGATTAACGCTGTATGAAGCATACGTGTCACAAGACATATTCTGGTGAAAATTGGCCTCTTTCACAAGAATGTGAGCTTGGAGATGAGTAAAGCCTTATAGAGGTGTATACACTTCTGTAACAGCCCACTCTATGACCACACAAAGGGTATATAAAGACGGATGATATCCCCTAGCCGTATGTTGCAATCTTGATAGCAGATCATTGGGGATGCCTGCTGATGCTGCATGCTGAGACCTGTTACATGGCTGTGTGATACTTCCTGCAGATACCCTGATTGGAATTCATCCATGAGGCTTGGCAGTGTTGTAAGTTTTTGATTTGATTACCTTTTGATTATATCATAGTTTGATTAACTTGCTATACCTGCTGTATTGCAAGTTTTGATTATATCTCACTGGGATTACCTTGCTATACCTGCCGTATTGCAAGTGTTAATTTTATCCCATTTTGATTAAGTTTGATTGCCTTGCTATACCTGCTGTATTACAAGTTTTGAGTATATCTTACTGTGATTACCCTTGCTATACCTGCTGTATTGCAAGTGTTGATTTTATCACAGTTTGATTAAGTTTGATTGCCTTGCTATACCTGCTGTATTGCAAGTTTTGAGTATATCTTACAGTGATTACCCTTGCTATACCTGCTGTATTGCAAGTGTTGATTTTATCACAGTTTGATTAAGTTTGATTGCCTTGCTATACCTGCTGTATTGCAAGTTTTGATTATATCTCCCTGTGATTACCCTTGCTATACCTGCTGTATTGCAAGTGTTGATTCTATCACAGTTTGATATCTGATTATACCTTGCTTTATTGCAAGTGTTGATTTGATTACATTCTAACATCTTCTATACTTTTCCTTGCTGTAAAACCTTTTGCTATCTTCTTATACTCTTCTTAATAAAATGTTAAGCTATTGTTGATAGTCTAGTGTTTTATTCTATTACACGGACTCCAAAGAATCTGTTTCCCTTGGCATAACAAGGGGCCACTATGAAGCATAATACCGTGTGCAGGGGCCACTATGGACCATAATACCGTTTGCAGGGGCCACTAAGGAGCATAATAACGATTGCAGGGGCCACTATGGAGCATAATACCGTGTACAGGGGCAACTATTGAGCATAATACCGTGTGCAGGGGCAACTATGGAGCATAATACCGTGTGCAGGGGCCACTGTGGGGCGTAATACCGTGTGCAGAGGTAACTATAGTGCATAATACCGTTTGCAGGGGTAAATGGTATTTGTATAGTGCTTAATTTTTGATATATTCAGAAAAGGATGAGGATAGTATGTAACATGCCAATGTCTTAGGTTTTAACAATACATTATGTTCTTCCTGGTTGCCCTCAAAGGGCTGATTGTAACAGTAGTAATGTACAAATGTAACTACTCCTTAATAGCTCGCTTAACTGTTAAGGAGAAGTTACTTTTATACATGTGTAAAATAATCTTGGCCCTTCAAGGTACCTCGTGAGGCTGAAGTGGCCCCCGGAGAAAATGAGTTTGACACCCCTGCCTTAGGGTGCTGAGTCCACTGACTGGCCTTAGCAGTTATGTGTGGTGAGGACTGCCGCTGAAACAAGCCCCGGGGCGCCGCTGGACCGGACAGGGGTGGGAGGTCCAGCGACAGGTGATTGTAGGTTTTATTTTTCACCTTCCCCAGCCTCCTTGCAGAAACCTGTAATTCCTGGACAAACACTTTAAGGATTAGGTCCAACACAGTGAAACGCAGCTAAAAAACAGTGGAGAAAAAAAAGCAGCGAAAACAAATTGTTTTTTTCCACAGGGTTTTTCATTGAGTTTTTGATGCATTTTTTCTGCACTTTCTTCCCCTATTAAATATATGTGGAAATGCTCGCGATTCCGCATCTAAAATGAACATGCTGTGGATGAGATTAAATGATTACATTTTATTCACTTTTCTCGCTCATTTCTGCAGCCGCCATAAACACTGTGTCTCACATTACAGAAAAGCAGCTTTTTTTGTTGCAGATTTTGTTGCTGTTTTTGAGCTAAAGTCAGGAGTGGATTGAGCAGAAGGGAGAAATATAAGAAATTCCTAGATATTTCCCATTCATTTTGTAGCCATTTTTGGCTTTGGCTCAAGAAACTGAAGCTAAATCTGCAACAAAAAATCTGCTTTTCCACAAAGTGGGGCCTTAGCCTTATGGCCGGGGCCCCACATGTCATTTCCAAAGCAGTTTTGGAAATCACAGCATTTCAATTATACCTACGGAAATGCCAATGGTTTTCCTAGTGGTATAATTGAAGCAGAAAGTTTTTTTCTGCGAAAAGCGCTATGGAGAAAAAACTTGATGCATTGCTGCCATGGTTTTTCCCGCAGCGCTTTTTTGCTGCGACCCACTACATGAGGCTTTAGTCTAAAGGGGTTTTTTGATAATCAAAATATATAACCTAAAATAGGTGATAAGTGCCAGACTGCTGTGTCACAAGGTCAGGTGTCTTGTGTTCTCCCATGTCAATAGTTTGGTGGGTGAGTGAGCGCACTGCCGCTCTGTACAAAGTGTATGGGACTGATGGAGGTAGCGGAGGTCATAGGTCATCTGTTGTCATCTGTCCGTAGACTTTGAATGGACGGGCAATGCACATGAACATCAGTCCATTGAAACAGGAGAACATGGGAACTTGTGTGTGTGATTGATGGCAATCCGTCATAGGACCCACTGATCAGACCCGTCATCAATTCTGTGGACCGATGACAAGCTATGATTATAGGAAAGCCCCTTTCAGAGTAAGTCTACACGGGCGTACATGCAGAGGATTAGACACTGCAGACTTGTTGGCAGTTTATTTGCCGCATTGTACAGTTGCAGCAAAGTGGATGAGATCTAAATAAATCCTTCAGCATAATCTGACCTGAGGTTTAGAATGTCTCGCAGAAGCCTCATGTCCGCAGGTCATTCTGAGCATTGTTTGTTGGGGAGTAGATCAGGAAAATCCTCTGCTGGTTTCCTGCAATGGGATATCAGCATCGGACACATCCTATGTGGAAGTATCTGCAATCTGTACAGAAGACTAGATACAGGCATGTTGGCAGTTCACTATTATATTCTCTCTACAAGTTGTCTTGTGGAATCTCAGTGGGAAACGCCAACCCTTGGTAGCCTGAAAATGGCCACTAACAAAGGGTCTTGTGATACTGCAGCGCCCATCGCCACATCCTATATAATGCACTTCGCCTGCATCAGTTTCCTGGTATTCCAGGACCATTGTCCAGCCAGGAACCTGTAGAGGTGCAGTGTATGTCTATGGAAGGCGCCGGCAGTCACAAGTGAGTACATGGCTCCTAGGAACCACCTGCTTACTGCAATGTATTATTACAGTGCAGTGCAGGAAGAGGTTAATTGCAGGCTGGCATTATGAGGGGAGCATCTGCAAATAAAAGGGGGTAGTTGTGTTCTCAATATGGGGAATGGAGTAATTCTGATAGTAGTGAAGTGGTTGGAGCTATGAGGGGAACATTATACAGTACAAACAGCTATTTATGGATTATACTGTGAGGACAGAGGGGAATCAGGCAGTAAGTGGCAGACGTGACAGTATTTAGTTCTGGTATAGTGGTCAGTGGCTGACGTGACCATATTTAGTCCTGCTATAGCCATCAGCGGGTGACGTGACAGTATCTTTTCCTGGTATAGCGTTCTGCGGGTGACGTGACAGTATTTAGTCCTGATATAACAGTAAGTGGCTGACGTGACAGTATTTAGTCGTGGTATAGCGGTCAGCGGGTGACGTGACAGTATTTAGTCCTGGTATAGCAGTCAGTGGGTGGCCTTACAGTATTTAATCCTGGTATAGCGGTAAGTGGCTGACGTAACAGTATTTAATCCTGGTATAGCGGTCCTGTTTGATGATTCTGTATGTATATAAATATTTTATTGTGTGTAGGGATAGACATATGTCTTGTTGCTTGTGCACCTGGTTTATAAAGGGTCACAAGCAACTAGTTTGGTTATGCAAAACTATGCAGCGTTTTCCATTGCGATCTCAGAGTTTTCCTCAGCGGACTTGCTGCAGCTATTATACCTTTACATAAAACACCAGCATTTCTGAAGGTATAATTGACATGCTGTGAAAACGCAGCTTTTCCGTTGCAGATTTTTTTCTACAATGTGTGTATGGGATTAGCCAGAATCCCCTCCACTTTGCAGGTGCAGTAAAATGCTGCGTTCTTTTGCTGCGGCGTTTCTGCTGTGGCCAAAACGCTGCTTTTCCACAATGTGGGGGGCCCTGGCCTTAAAAACCTTAGGAACACCTCTGTAAGCACTGCAGCACATCAAATTAACAGAATGTGACTATGTAGTAGGTACAATATTACAAAATTTGGGGCCCCACTTTTAATTTTGTCCAGGGCCCCACTTTGTCTAAAACTGGCCCTGTAGCCTAGACAAGTGTGACCTACAAATGGTCTGTCTTACAAACTGAAGTCACAGATCAGAAATGCAGGGTCTTATAGCTGCACGGTCTCACACAGGAGCGTAACTAGCAAAGACTGGGCCCCATAGCAAACTTTTGACTTGGGCCCATCCCCAATGGCAGAGCGCCCTCTTTCCTGGCCCCCACACAGTATAATGCCCCATTTACACACACAATATTGACCCAAAGTGGCCTCCACACAGTATAATCTCTCATAGCGACCCTCCACACAGTATTATGTCCCATAGTGGCCTCTGCACACAATATAATGTCACATAGTGGCCCCTCAACACAGTATAATGTCATATAGCAGATCCTCCATACAGTATAATGTTCCACAGTGGCCCCTCCACACAGTGCTGTAGCCCCTCCACACACTAATATGTCCCATAGTGGCCCCTGCACACAGTATAATATTCCATAGCAGCCTCCATGCAGTATCATGTCCCACAATGGCCTCTCCACACAGTATTATGTCCCATAGTGGCCCCTGCACACAATATAATGTCACATAGTGTCCCCTCAACATAGTATAATGTCATATAGCAGATCCTCCATACAATATAATGTTCCACAGTGGCCCCTCCACACAGTGCTGTAGCCCCTCCACACACTAATATGTCCCATAGTGGCCCCTGCACACAGTATAATATTCCATAGCAGCCTCCATGCAGTATCATGCCCCACAGTGGCCCCTCCACACAGTATTATGACCCATAGTGGCCCCTGCACACAGTATGATGTCCCATTTTAGCCCCTCCACACAGTATGATGTCCCATTGTGGCCCCAACATCGTTACAAATATTGCAAACATTTTGGGTTCAGATAAATCCAGAATTTTGGGGGAATACCACTGACAAACTATTATTATACTCTGGGATCTGAGTATAATGATCGGAGGCCCAGGGGAGGTGACAAACACAAAAATCAGTGGTACTTACCTCTCCTGAGCTCTGCTGCGACTCCTTACTGTTTTCGGCCCTCTACAATGACGTCACAGACGTGGATCATGCAGGCGTCATCATGCGTTGCAACCCTGGCCTGACCCACATGACATCTGTAACGTCACTACAGAGACCGAAGACAGAATGGAGTCATACCGGAGAAGTGAGTACTACTGGTTTTTATGTTCGCTGACATTCCCTGGGCCTCCGATCTTTATAGTCAGGGTTCTGAAGAGACCCCAGAGTATTATAATAGCAGAATTTGTTGGGGTTCACTCAACAAATACTCTTGGCATGGACCCACAGCCTTTTCGATCCCAGTTTCTGCTCACGGCCTCCTCCCTTCTTTCCTCCAGAGAGCTCCGGCAACATGATATGAGATGCACCCTGGAGGGCAGAAGGGGAAGCGGAGGTGGCCGTGAGCAGGAACTGGGATCGGAATACTCCAGCAGGTAACGACCTATAAAAAAAAAAAAAAAAAAAAAAAAGCAGCAGGGGCTCAACAGGCCTCCTAAAGTCGTGGACCCTGTGGTAGCTGCTGCAGCTGCTACAGTGGTACTTCCACCACTGTCTGGAGAGTTGTTGCTTGTGCTTGATAAGAGTTGTTCCTTGATAAGAGTCACAGGTATTATGGTAGAAGGGAGGTGGTCCCTGCAGTCCATAGCAGGTTAATAATTGTCCTTTGTTTACTACAGGTCATTTAATTATGCGAAGCATATACAGGATGAGCCATGACTGCAGGAGTTATATGCCCAGATGCAAAATCTGACATGTGTGAACTTAGTCTTAAAGGTATTGTACCAATATTTGATGTTATCCTGTATCAATAAAGCTATTTCCAGTGCTCCGGTACAGAAGTAATGGAGTGGCAGTGCTGCTCCCTGAGGAGGATGGGAGAATGGGACATCTGTTCTCAGGATTGGTGGGGGTCTCAGTAATCAGACCCCCATGAATCAGGAAGTTTTCTGATATCTAATTGATCGGGGATAATATCATCTTGGTACCACCCCTTTAAGATTTTAGATAAATATCCACTAGGACCGGCTGACCATCTAATGTGTATGGGGTTGGATTTTAACATACTTTATCCTTTGCTTTCAGAGAAGATAAACCCCTGGCAGAAGTGGTAGAAGGCTTTGGAGGGGAGTGGAGGGGTCCTGTAGCGGCTTATACCATTCTCCCATTTTTATGGAGTGACAGTTCACATCTGCAGTTAACATATCTCCCAACCATCCCGGATTCTGCTGGACAGTCCCAGATTCTGGGTGCTGTCCTACTGTCCCGCTTGGATGCAGGTGAATTGAATACAAGAATGGTGAAGCAGAGAGCGTCTGCTTTCTGCTTCACCATTCGGCCCCCCATTTACATCACACTTGCAGCTCCCTGATGCCTCGAGAAGAGAGACACAAGAGAAGAACAGCAGGGGAGCAAGGAAAGGCGAGTATTAGTGTTTTTTATGTTTGGTACCTGGAGAGGGACATTATATTGTGGGGTCAACTGTAGTGGGACATTAAACTGTGGGAGCAGCTGGAGGGGGACATTAAACTGTGGGGTAGCTGGAGAGTGATATTGAACTGTCGGGGAAGATGAAAGGGAACATTGTACTGTTGGGGAACCACAGTCATAGAACAAATTGTCCAGCAAGACTCTGCACATATTTCAACTTTTCATGAAAACTCAGGTACCCTTTAAGTTTTTGTACACAGGTAATGAATATGATCATCTTAAGATGTAGTCTTCATTTTTTTTGGTGCATTTTTGAAGTCTGTGATGTATTTTTTGTAACTTTTTCTTGTCTTTAAAAAGTAAAACACATGAAAAAATGTATTTAAAAAAAAAAAAGTCGCCCAAAAACATATCTAAAAAATGTGATATTCTTGACGTTTTATACAAGCCTATGAAAAAAGAGAAAACATGCACAAAATGTGTGAGAGAAAGAAGCCTTAAAGGGGCAGTGCCATAATAAATTATCCCTTATCTACAGGATAGAGTTTACATGAAGTGGCAGCGAGCATGTTTTGCTGCCTCCTTTTGCTAACTCCAGTGCTATTCCTGTCTGTTTTCCAGTTAGAGCTCACTGGGGCTCACATGCAGGTCCATGGAGCACAAGCAACATACAGATATCATGTATGCGCCATCTGTGCTGTTTTCCTCTGAACCCCATATATGCACATGTTTGTATACATGTAGCCTTACCAATAATAATTTTCTGAGTATACTATGATTAATGAGCAATGTATGGTAGATGTATGTGGACATATTATTATCGTGACAGTATGAGGTGTGAAGAGTGGATGGTCTTGTATTTTGAGGATAAATATGTCCTTGGAGAATATTCCTGAAGATGGATCTTTTCTCCAGACTAGTCAGTGAAAGGGAGAAGCTTGTTTCTATAACAAAAATATATACAGTATTAGTTATTGAAGACCTGCAGAAATGTGGAGGTACTGAAGGTCGGTCTGGACCCAAGCTAAACTTTTGGACTAAACAAGTCTGTATAGCAGGGATAGGCAAGTGACTGACTTTTGTGGAGGATGAATGTGCAAACATGGGCACTGTGACTGGCATCAATGAGCCATGGGCATTCATGATCTTGTCCTTCCTTGGACCTCATTTGTATGCCATAACCAGTGAATACCAGGAACACACCAGATTTTCTAACCCTGCTTTTCAAGCACTGGGCCTTGCCATAAGAGGGTGTATAAATGATTCTCCTGCTGCCCTGTAAGAAGTATCTCAGAAGCTACTCTTGGTTAGTGTACATCTTGGTAAGAGTTTGTTGGCTGCTAGACATGCAGGTGACAGACTTTGAAAAGGGATGCAATGTGAGATGGAAAAATGATAAAGTTTCTGGAGTCTTAATGCCTATTCCTGACTGTGTCCTTAAGGGGTTAATAAATAGACCATAGTCAAAGGGACTTATTTATCTTAATGGTCTAACAGACAAACAGGCCTTGTTGCCCACATCAAACAATCACGGTGCATCTTTAATTTTGATACAGGTTCTAGGTTCTGTTATCTGGAACAGGATTTTTGTATTCATGTCTTTCAGCTCTGTGATGATGAGACCCTCAATTTATGTATCTTTCTTGGACATGTATCATTCTTTATTCGCATCAGTCTCACATATCTGTAGGAATGTAGAGCTGTGTTTACATTGGTGGTCAATTCGCTCCAGTGGTTTTATGTGCATACCGTGGAGAGAGGGCTTTTCTGACCCGTCAGTGTGATATCCCAGATGTCCAAAGGGGGGAGAGTGGGCTGGTGACCTGAAACTAACCCAGGCACCCACCTTTCCTTCTAACCGGCATAGATTCCTCTTTTCGTGAGGAGAGGGCTGGCTGGGGGGGGGGGTGAAGGGTGGGGCTGGACAGGGTCTTCACACTGAGGTGGGGTGAGGTCTTGTGTCTTTGTGTGAAGCCTGAAAGAGAGGCAGCTAAGGGAGAGCTGTGCTCAGGACCCTTCCTTAGGTCTGGTATTACTCTATACTTTATTCCCATTTTTGTTTTATGTGCTGTATCATCGCACTTTTGCTCGTATATTTAAGCTTGATCATATTAATATTGTATATTTCTGTATATGCTATTAATTAGTACCGACCCACTTGGGTTATTAAATATATAAAATTTATACAGCTCGTTTCATTCTATCCTACGAACTCGGTCCGCTCACGGGTTGTGAGTGGAAGGTTAAGAAGGGTGATCGCAGGTAGGCCAAGGGGCTTGGCAAGGCGATATTCTTCACAAGCTCCTCATTCATTGTGCTCCTCTCCCCTCCCTTCTCCATAGACTTCTATGATCTTCAGCCAGTCTTCACTGGTCTGAGCAGTAAATTGAGCAGTTTAGGAGAGGCTAGCAAAGGAGCCTGATAAGTGGAGAAAGATGCATTTTTTTTGTCCTGATAAGTTACATTATTACAAAGTTTCTTATTTTCATCTGTACTATTCATTCATGAAAAAAATTTGAAACAACGGTTTAAGACACAATCCTAGATAGAAACTGAAAGAACTAGAACTATTACTGTTTTTCAGGACGTAGTAGTGATGGTCTGTCCCTAGTGTTACAAAATTTTCTCTAAACTTATATACAGTAGGTGTAGAATGAGTATAGTTTTATTTCAGGCTACATTAAGTGTTCACATACAACTTAGACACCAAAAAATATGATTTAAACAGTTTTATTTGAAAATGCATAAACTTTTCTATAACAATTACATTGTAAGTCAATCACAATCAAGGTCCAACTCTTGTTGACTCACATACAGACCAACCATTATTTATTTTGCCAACACATTCTGTAGTACTGTACAGTACAGATTGTCATTATTCACATCACTCCCTGTCCTCATTAGGACTCACAATCTAAATTTCTAAATACAGTTTGCCCATGTGGTACTAATGCACAGAGTCCACACCAGGTCTAGGATCAAGGAAATCACCATCACTCTAAACTTTCAAGTCGTGGCAGAGTCCAAACTGCATCAGCACCTCATGGGGGCCGCACAGTTCCAAAACATTAAGGGGCCGCTAAAAGAAAGGAGCAGTTGAGCCAAAGCTACAGACAGTTTTCTACATCCTGTATTTTTAATTATTCACATAACAATTAATGTGAATTTGTTTAACCTGTAAAAAAAAACCTACATGCAACACACTTCTATTGTCACCTGCATTTTAAATTGTAAACCCCCATTGGCCTTCTAGTGTGCTTTTTAATAGCTTCTTAGTCATGCTATTGGCAAGACCAATAAATATATGATAATGATAAAGGATTAGAGGGCTAGAGATGAGCGAATCTCATGATATTAGTTTTGTGAAGATTCACTCGATTCAAGTGTAAAATTAGTTTTGGACCAAATAAATTCAATCTAAATCTAATGTGTCCTGAAAAGTTTATAACACTCTGAGGTCACTTCAGGCCCCAAGTTATAATAAATTGAAGGTGGAAAAGAGTATTTAAAAAAACATCACTCACCTGTACTAGGTTCCACCAATCATTTGATTCTCTTGGTTTTGTCCACCATATTGATGACATCACTGCTGAGGTCTGTATTTGGCCTCAGTGGTCACATGGGGGGAAATGCACATTATCGTGCTGTGAAACTCCAGCATTATCACATTAACCTTAACATAAGGATGCTGGAGTGTCTGACTGCAATGATGCCTATCATTTTACAGAATCCAAAATTTGGGGTAGATTAATAACAAATTAGGTCCATTAGGAACAGATGTGTTCACCTCTACTTAGAGCTTTAACTACACCAGTTGTTGCTTGTTTGGCATGGTGACAAAGATCTCACTTCAGAAGAACAGTGTCTGAAATCTTGCACATGCACACTCCTTCCTCCTTCTAAGACCATACACTGTGAAACCAGGTGTGAGATTTCAGATGTTGTTCCTCTGAAGTGAGACCTTCTGTGCCATGTCAGTCATGCAACAATGCATATGATTAATTCTCTTACGCATATTTGAGGCTGCAGACCCGCCCTAGTGATTAAATGGGTAATTAGCATATTTAATGAAAGGAAGCTGTTATAGAAAGTGTCACCAAAATAATTTTATTAATGCAAATCACAGTTTATAAATTTTTTTATTTTTATTTCCCATATTTTAGAAAATTAATATTAAAAAATATTATTGAAAATCATAAAATACATTTTAATATTTCCCATTGTTGGCCAGTTGAGGAAGCATCATGGGTGTACTGTGTCAATGCTCCATACAGCACATGGATGGTTTCTAATTGGTAAATGACCTTAATGATGGCAAGCATCTTTGTCTAGCAGGCACAGCTCAACTACAGTGCTGGCCAAAAATATTGGCACCCCTGCAATTCTGTCAGATAATACTCAATTTCTTCCTGAAAATGATTGCAATCACAAATGCTTTGGTAATAATATCTTCATTTAATTTGTCTTCAATGGAAAACCACAAAAAGAATTGTCAAAAAGCCAAATTGGATATAATTCCACACCAAACATAAAAAGGGGGTGGACAAAAGTATTGGCACCCTTTGAAAAATCAGGTGATGCTTCTCTAATTTGTGTAATTAACAGCACCTGTTACTTACCTGTGGCACATAACAGGTGGTGGCAATAACTAAATCACACTTGCAGATAGTTGAAATGGATTAAAGTTGACTCAACCTCTGTCCTGTGTCCTTGTGTGTACCACATTGAGCATGGAGAAAAGAAAGAAGACCAAAGAACTGTCTGAGGATTTGAGAAGAAAAATTGTGAGGAAGCATGAGCAATCTCAAGGCTACAAGTCCATCTCCAAAGACCTGAATGTTCCCGTGTCTACCGTGCGCAGTGTCATCAAGAAGTTTAAAGCCCATGGCACTGTGGCTAACCTCCCTAGATGTGGACGGAAAAGAAAAATTGACGAGAGATTTCAACGAAAGATTGTGCGGATGGTGGCTAAAGAACCTCGACTAACATCCAAACAAGTTCTAGCTGCCCTGCAGTCCGAGGGTACAACAGTGTCAACCCGTACTATCCGTCGGCGTCTGAATGAAAAGGGACTCTATGGTAGGATACCCAGGAAGACCCCACTTCTGACCCAGAGACATAAAAAAGCCAGGCTGGAGTTTGCCAAAACTTACCTGAGAAAGCCAAAAACTTTGTGGAAGAATGTTCTCTGGTCAGATGAGACAAAAGTAGAGCTTTTTGGGAAAAGGCATCAACATAGAGTTTACAGGAAAAAAAAAGGAGTCCTTCAAAGAAAAGAACACGGTCCCTACAGTCAAACATGGCGGAGGTTCCCTGATGTTTTGGGGTTGCTTTGCTGCCTCTGGCACTGGACTGCTTGACCGTGTGCATGGCATTATGAAGTCTGAAGACTACCAACAAATTTTGCAGCATAATGTAGGGCCCAGTGTGAGAAAGCTGGGTCTCCCTCAGAGGTCATGGGTCTTCCAGCAGGACAATGACCCAAAACACACTTCAAAAAGCACTAGAAAATGGTTTGAGAGGAAGCACTGGAGACTTCTAAAGTGGCCAGCAATGAGTCCAGACCTGAATCCCATAGAACACCTGTGGAGAGATCTCAAAATGGCAGTTTAGAGAAGGCACCCTTCAAATCTCAGGGACCTGGAGAAATTTGCCAAAGAAGAATGGTCTAAAATTCCAGCAGAGCATTGTAAGAAACTCATTGATGGTTACCGGAAGCGGTTGTTCGCAGTTATTTTGTCTAAAGGTTGTGCTACCAAGTATTAGGCTGAGGGTGCCAATACTTTTGTCCTGCCCATTTTTGGAGTTTTGTGTAAAATGATCAATGATTTGACTTTTTTTTTTCATTCTCTTTTGTGTTTTTTCATTGCAAGCAAAAGAAATGAAGATATTATTACCAAAGCATTTGTGATTGAAATCATTTTCTGGAAGAAATTGAGTATTATCTGACAGAATTGCAGGGGTGCCAATACTTTTGGCCAGCACTGTACATGTATATTACACACAGCTCAATTACACGCAGTTCATGCATACAGACAGCTACATACATATCACACATTCAACTCAACTACATGCATATCACACACACAGTTCAACTACATGTACATCACACAGCTCACCTACATGCACATCTGAGCACGTAGCTGTGGCACTGGGGGACTGCAGCTCTGCTCCCATTCAACTGAATACTCGCAGAGATACATCCAGTTGTATACCATGTGTACAACCTCTGGCATGCAGAGGCTTCCAGGGCAGCTGATTGATGTGGGGTCCAGGTGTCATACCCTCACGATCAGATACTGATGACCTATACCAGGGGTAGGCAACCTTTTTTGTCCGGCGTGCCGATTTTAATTAAAAAATCAAAGATGAGGTACTCGGAGTGCTGGACAATAATTGTAAGTCTGACGACCCCTAAACTAAAGTCATATACCACAAACCATAACACAGAAGTGCTGCCACAAGATGCTTTAGGACACATGCGCTTACTGCTATTTCCTGGGACGCTTCTGTACTTTCCCATTAAAAGCAATGAAAGTCCATGTGCAGCCCTCAATTAGTGGTAAATGTAAGTGTCCGGGAGCACCGTATGGTGGCATCCTTATGGGGAAAACACACTATGTATCTGGATGCAGCTATAGTCTTAGGCCACTGGAACTTTTACTTCAATGTAAAACTGCATTCACATGGTGCATTTTTGCACAAAAAAAAATGCTTGTGTTTTCTGTGCAAAAACACATCCTTAATGCAGAAAACACACCATTATACAGAATAATGTAGCGGCACCTGCACAAGGTATTATATCCCATAACAGCCTCTGCACACCGTATTATGTCACATAATGGCCCCTACACACTGTATTATGTCATATAGTGGCCCCAGCACATGGTATTATGTCATATAGTGACCACTGCACATCGTATTATGTCACATAGTGACCCCTGCACACCGTATTATGTCACATAGTGACCCTAGCACACGGTATTATGTCACATAGTGACCCTAGCACACGGTATTATGTCACATAGTGACCCCAGCACACGGTATTAGGTCATATAGTGGCCCCAGCACACGGTATTAGGTCCCATAGTGGCCCCAGCACACGGTATTAGGTCCCATGGCGGTCCCTGCACACGGTATTAGGTCCCATAGCAGTCCCTGCACACGGTATTAGGTCCCATAGCGGTCCCTGCACACGGTATTATGTTCCATAGCTCTCTTCAGACCCCCGAGTATAATAAGTGCAGGACCAAGAGAGGTGACAAACATAAAAAAACAATGTACTCACCATTCCACGCTCCGCAGCCGCTCTGTTCTCTTCAGCGCTTCTGCCTGTAGTCAGCGACCGCTGATTGGGTCTCTGGGGTCACGTCGCGTCATTATGCGTAATGACCTCGGACGTGACCCCTGAGGCCTGTCAGCTGTCAGAAGCGCCTGCAGATCGCACAGCCGCCGCGTAGCGCATGGAGCAAGGTGAGTATCATTGTTTTTTATGTTTCATCACTTCTCCTAAGTCTCTGCTTATTATACTCGGGGGTCTGAAGAGACCCCACAGTATAATAATAGCAGTTTCGTTTCGGCCATGTTTGGTCCGATCGAAGCTGCTGGGTGAGGACTCCACTGCCGTGCCAGGAAAATAAGCCTCGTGTGCCACTCTTGGCAAGCGAGCCGGGGGTTGCCAACCCCTGACTTATACTGTGGATAAGTCATTAGCATCCTATACACATGGGATCTTAGATCATTCCTTCAATACAGTACACAGGTGATGCTCCCTCTTGCGGCAAACAATGAAAAATATTAAAAATCATTTTAACTTTTTGGCAAACATTAATAAAAGTGATGTGGATTTACAACATAAAATACAGATGACAGGTATTACCAACCACTAGTAAAGAGCTAGAAATGATGAAGTGTCTTCTTCTGGTCCTTTGTCTGGTTGAGGCTGAAGTAGATAGAAGTAGTACAGTCATGGCCAAAAGTTTTGAGAATGACACAAATATTATATTTTCATATGATCTGCTGCCCTCTGGTTTTTATGTGTGATGTCAGATGTTTTTATCACATACAGAAATATAATTGCATTCATATTATGAGTAACAGAAGCTTATATTGACAGTTAGAATGAGTTAATGCAGCAAGTCAATATTTGCAGTGTTGACCCTTCTTCTTCAGGACCTCTGCAATTCTCCCTGGCATGCTCTCAATCAACTTCTGGACCAAATCCTGACTGATAGCAGTCCATTCTTGCAGAATCAATGCTTTAATTTTGTCTGAATTTGTTGGTTTTTGTTTGTCCACCGGTCTCTTGATGATTGACCACAAGTTCTCAATGGGATTAAGATCTGGGGAGTTTCCAGGCCATGGACCCAAAATCTCTATGTTTTGTTCCCTGAGCCATTTATTGCTTTATGGCAAGGTGCTCCATCATGCTGGAAAAGGCATTGTTGAGCGCCAAACTGCTCTTGGACGGTTGGGAGAAGTTGCTCTTGGAGGACATTCTGGTACCATTCTTTATTCATGGCTGTGTTTTTAGGCAAGACTGTGAGAGAGCCGATTCCCTTGCCTGAGAAGCAACCCCACACATGAATGGTTTCAGGATGCTTTACAGTTGGCATGAGACAAGACTGCTGGTAGCGCTCACCTCTTCTTCTCCGAATAAGCTGTTTTCCAGATGTTCCAAACAATCGAAAAGGGGATTCATCAGAGAAAATGACTTTACCCCAGTCCTCAGCAGTCCACTCCCTGTACCTTTTGTACCTTTAGCCCGAACACTTTTAAGAGACGGTCCTGCCGCTTGCTGGTCTTTCTTGGGCGCCCTGGAGCCTTTTTGGCACCAATGGAACCTCTCTCCTTGAAGTTCTTGATGATGCGATAGATTGTTGACTGAGGTGCAATCTTTCTAGCTGCAATACTCTTCCCAGTTAGGCCATTTTTGTGCAGTGCAATGATGACTGCACGTGTTTCTTTAGAGATAACCATGGTTAACAGAAGAGAAACAATGATGGCAAGCACCAGCCTCCTTTTAAAGTGTCCAGTGGTGTCATTCTTACTTAATCATGACAGATTGATCTCCAGCCCTGTCCTCATCAACACCCACACCTGTATTAATGGAGCAATCACTGAAACGATGTTAGGTGGTCCTTTTAAGGCAGGGCTGCAATGATGTTGAAATGTGTTTTGGGGGATAAAGTTCATTTTCTAGGCAAATATTGACTTTGCAAGTAATTGCTGTTAAGCTGATCACTCTTTATAACATTCTGGAGTATATGCAAATTGCCATTAGAAAAACTGAAGCAGTAGACTTTGTAAAAATTAATATTTGTATCATTCTCAAAACTTTTGGCCATGACTGTAGTAGTTCACCACTGAAGATCAGGGCTCTGAATTTGGTGAAATAGAGATCTTCTCAGTCAAATAGCATCAGGTTCAAGTCTGCAAGTGTCTATGAGCAGCTCTCAATAATATGTGCGAGTCTCTATAGTATATGCAGCTTTCTTCACGACGATCCAGGTATTGTTTCTTTCACACTATTATCTGTAAATGAATCAGAAAGAAAAAAACAACTACAATTTATTGACATTAATACATTTCGCCCTGGTCTAGAATCAGGGGACAAAAAGTATTATATTTAGAAACTATCATGACCAAATTCCCTTTGCGGGCATTTCATTTACAGGATCCTTTTTGCTGTAACTTCAGATCTAGATGTTGTTTTTTCTAATGATGTTACCTGCAGAAACCTTAGACATAAATAATAAATCTAATGACTACCCCCACCCATAAAAAGACATGTAAATCTGAAAAAATCTAGTCTGTGCTGAAACATGACGTGAATAGGACCCAATTTGGACAATCTGTGTATTGTCTGCTGGATCAATGTAGACACTGCATGTGCAGTAAATTTTACATTCTGAAAAGACTCAAATCGTATAGCGAAAGGACTGGGGGACTGCAGGACCTATGGGAGTAAAGATCATTATTTGAATAAAGTTACTCTCCGTGAGGGGTGGATTTATGGGAGGAGCAAAAGTGACTTGTCTATATCAGGGGCACCTAGCCATTTGTATGGTGTGAAGAACAGCAGGAGACCCATAGACATGTCTGATTCCCTGTAGCACCTTTTTCTGGACCGTTTGTCCCAGCAGGGTTACTCTTGTCTTGAGGAGATGTTGGACATAGCAAAAGATATTGCAGCTAGGGTTGGACGGGCTGCCACCGGTCTCCTAAGGGAGAGAAGCAGACTGCAGCATCGTGCCCTCCCCCCGATCAGGCTCAGTCCCAGCCCACCTGGGGAAGATGGTGAAGAGGACGACACAATAAGGGACAGTTCACCCTCTGTCAGGACAGCATGGTCCGAGTGCTCACGGGCTGCAGAGGCAGGCACTGGGCCTAGGACAATGGCGGGATCAGGACTTGGCACACAGATGTATTCGCCAGTAGACTGCAAGACTGGGGGCTGGAGCTGCTTCCTTCTGGAGGAAAACATGTGCAGCACAGGGGTAAACTTGCAGTGTGCGCATGTGCCGGCCGTGGGGAATGGAACTCTCACCCGGGGGCTGGTATGTGCCTTCAGCTAAAGCCTCTTGTGTTGGGTGTATAGGCGTCGGGTGCTTCAACCAGTGCCAACTGCCAGACAATTCTGTGGCCTGACCAAGGGGATGTAGAGTTTTGGGGTGGGGGTCTTCTGCAGGGGTCATCTTCGTTCTCCTGGTGGGGCTTTCAAGGCCATAGTAGTACGCTGCTGACTCAACCTTCAAGCAGGAGGGCTTCACCAGGCAGGAGCAGCTGCGAGGGTATAGTGGGAAGCCTGGCCAGGGGCATTTCATGGCTAAGGGATCGCCCAAGATCACCTGTAAGCGGTAGTGATACTGATTCCCTGTCTGAGCTTTCATCCACAGATTACCCGTGGCCACAAGGCCGGCATTAGGGGGAGGCAAACTTGGCAATTGCCCAGGGCCCCTGTCCCCAAGGGGGCCCTTGGGATTCGGAGCATCAGGCTTTTAGCCTGATGGCCTGAATCCCAGGAGCTCCACAAGTGTATAAGCGTGCTGTGCACGCCAATACTGCTTAATCCTATGACAGAGCAGGGAGCTTAAAAGTCCCTACTCTGCCTACAATGCACAGGACATTGCGGCGCAGGTGGCGTGATGACTTCACTGCATCACGCCACCTGTGCCACTACTACATGGAGAATCTTTGGCTGATCCTCTTATCGTGGGAGCGCGCTAAGGTGAGTAAAAGATTTATTGTTTTCTGGTAAGGGAAAGGGATTACCTGCTAAGGGGGCAAACTATTATTTATAGGGGGCTAAAATTTATAGTGGGGGAATTATTAAATATAAGGGGGCTAGTATTTATAATGGAGAAACTATTATAAGAGAGGAATTATTATATATAAGGGAGGCTATTTTAAGGGGGAGACTGTTATATATAGGGGGCTGTTAAATATAAGTGGGCTATTATAAGGGGGGACCGTTTTATATAAGGGGGGTTACTATAGGAGAGGAACTATTATATATAAGGAGAGCTATTATAAGAGAGGAACTATATATAGGGGGCTATTATAAGGGGGGCTATTATAGGAGAGGAACTATTATATATAAGTGTCTGTTATAAGGGGAGACATATATAAGGGGCTATTATGTATAAAGGAGGAACTATTATATATAAGGAGGAGTCTGTTTATATATAAATGGGGAACTGTTATTTATAAGGTGGAAACTATTATATATAAGTGGGTTATTATAGGAGAGGAACTATTATGAATTGTTATAAAGGGGAGACTGTTATATATAAGAGGGCTATTATGTATAAGGGAGGAACTATTTATAAAGTGGCTATTATTTATAAAGGAGGAAACCATTAAATATAAGGGGGCTATTATAAGGAAATGATATATAAGGAGGAAACATATAAGGTGGATTATTATTTATAAGGGAAAAACTATTTATAATAGGCCTATCTTAAGGGGGGACAGGATATATATATATATATATATATATATATATATATATATATATAAAAATTTGGAGGTCACTTTTATTTATAAGTGGGAAACTTTATAAGGAGGGTACTGTTAAAGGGGCTATTATTTAGACTGAGTCCAAGTAGTTGGATATAAATAACAAACTACACAAATAGTAGGAAATATAAAGATATCTACTAGAAATGATGGCACATAGCAGGACAAAACATTCATACCCACAGCCATAATGGAATACCTGGCGTCGACTCCAACTCGGGACCCTCCGGAGGAGAAGCTCACATTATGGGCGCAGCGGAGAACGCTGTCAGCGCCGTCGCTTTAACAGCTGATGGAGGGCGGGGGTTCCGGAGGCGTCGGGGCCGCCTCCCCGGCGGGCCGGGGAGAACGCGGCTCCGGGGCCTTCTCGGGCCGACGCACCGAGGCCTATAGGCCTAAATAATGCGGAGACACCCACCTCGCCTTCTGCTAGCCCAGCCAAACAGAGGCCCAGGATCCAGACCGAGGAGCCCCAAGAAGAGGAGGTGAGCAATACTACTACTACTACACAATATGTACCGCCATCCACCGATTTTTTTGCAGATATCCCAGCAACAGAGAGTTTACTCACTGAGGCCTCCATGAAAAACATGCTTATGGCCTTCTGTAAATCATTGACAACTGACATGTCCTTAATGGTTAAACCGCTAGATAGAGACCTTCAGGAATTGCAGAAACGCACTGTTCATGTGGAATCTAAAATGGCGGAATTTGCCGCTTCACACAATCTTTTCATAAATGCTCATAATGCAGTGGAAAAAGATGTGTCGTTTCTTAAATCTAAAATAGCAGACCTGGAGGATCGCTCCCGGCGCAATAATCTGAAATTTAGAGGGATTCCAGAGTCCGTACCTGCTAGTAATCTCACAGTTTTCCTTCAAGATCCGATGCGCACGCTAATACCAAATCTCACGGCAATGGAATTAACCATTGATAGAGCGCATAGAGTCCCAAAACCTTCACATCTGGATGAAACCGTACCCAGAGATGTCCTAGCAAAGATCCATTTTTACCGCACTAAAGAGATGGTGCTGCTGACCTCGCGGAAAATTGGCCGTTTATCTGATCCATATCAGAAAATATCTATCTACTCTGATCTTTCGGCTGCAACACTACAACTAAGAAGGCAATTTATCCCTATTACTACAGCGTTACGTCAACATAGCATCCTATACAAATGGGGATTCCCGGTCCGAGTGATCATATCCCGGGATAACCTTACTTATGTTATCAAATCTCCGAAAGGCGGCAAAAAGTTGCTAAATAAATGGAACATTACAACCAGTGATCCAACATCCAAACCACCACCTGGCCCTGTGTCGGATGGATGGCACCAACCGAAAACCCCAAGGCGTCCACCAAAAGGGCTGCACAGTTAGAGACTCACTCTACAAAGGATTTCGTATGTCCACTATTGCTGAACTTATCCCCCCGAGATTACAACAGCCGCTGGTCCGCTGTACCACATTTCTTATCTTTGTTTTATTTAGGTGGTTTACCCACTGGTTTCTATGTCTCTACAGTTTGTTTGTTCTTCGGCTCTGGCACATGGGGAGTCGTGACTACACAAGGCGGAGACGATTCTGTTCCCTACCGCTACTGGTAACTTCTGAAGTGGGTGGTTGTGGTAAGATCTGTGAAGCATTACTAAATGTGAATTATGGTACTTAAAATTATGTCTATGAATGTCAGAGGCTTGAACTCCCCTCAAAAGAGAGCCAATTTGTGGCGAGAGGCCCGAGCTCAAGGCTGTGACATTCTTGCAGTTCAGGAAACACATCTTTTGGAGGTGGACGCCACTCGCATCAAACATGCCTCCTACCCACATATATTTCACGCTCATTGCTCCTCCAAGCGCAGGGGTACACTAATTGGGATCAAAAACTCAGTAGCATTTCAGATGGTGTCCCACTATGCTGACCCTAGAGGGCGATTTGTCATATTAGTTTGTATCCTTAATAATGTCACGTACACGTTGGTCTCGGTCTATGCCCCAAACAAAAGACAAGTATCATTCCTGGGGAAACTCATGAAAGCAGTGGAGCGAAGAAAACAAGGATGCTTAATATTAATGGGAGATTTTAACATGGCTCCAGATCCAGAGGTAGACACTACCTCTAACGTAGCGACAAGTCATCCTTCCTTTTCGCAGGCTATATGGCGCCACGACTTATTTGATATTTGGCGTATCCTTCATAATACTGAAAAAGATTATACTTACTATTCAACTGTACACAATAGCTATTCAAGAATAGATTTATTCTTAATAGAACAAGCTAGTATTCCCCTTGCCGTGCAGTCGGAAATCTCACAAATAACATGGTCAGACCATGCAGCAATAACCCTGACCCTAATGGAAAAATATGATAGTCCTAGAGCGTATATATGGAGGTGCAATGACTTCTTAATGTCGCAGCCAAAATATAAAGCAATTTTGGAAAATGACCTGAAGGAATTCTTTCAGATCAATGCTCCCTCGGTATCTAGCCCTGATATGGTGTGGAATTCCCATAAAGCCTTTATCAGAAGAACATTTATTCGATTGGGACACATAGAAAAGAAAACTAGGTTAGCAGAAATTGACCGACTACTGCACCAGATAAAATCTATAGATAGTGAAAACAAAAAATCTCCTTCCCCCTCCAATGCTGAAAAATTGGTGACACTACGTCACCAATTGACAGCCTGTCTACTGCATAAATATGAGAAGAACCTGAAAAGGGTGAAAGCTACTTATTACTCTCAATCTAACAAAGCAGGCAAACTGTTAGTGTCCAAACTTAAACAAAAACACGCCAGGTCTAAAATCCCATTTCTCCAGAGTAAGGAAGGTGCACACAAAATCTATGACCCTAGTGGCATCACCAGCGCCTTTAAAGATTTCTATGAAGGCTTATATAACATTAGAGAGGACTCTTCTGTGATACCTCCGGTGAGACAAGACATTGCAAAGTTTCTTGCAGGCGCCCAACTGCCCACACTCACAGAAACACAACTGGATTCTTTGAACGAGCCCATCACATCATCAGAGTTGCTGTCAGTAATTAAGTCGCTACCACCCGAAAAGTCCCCAGGCCCAGATGGCCTCACTGGTGAATATTACAAAAAATTTTCTTCAATTCTGCTTAGCCCACTGTTGTCCTTCTTGACGGCGGTGGTGGATTCTGGGGGAAAATCAGGAAGCCCTGGTGGTGACGTTGCCTAAACCAGGCAAGCCTGCCACCAGCCCCCAAAACTTTCGACCAATATCCCTATTAAACTCAGATTTAAAAATTTACGCCAAAATGATAGCAAATAGAGTAGCAGCTTGTCTTCCGAGCCTAATAAACTACGACCAAGTGGGAATCGTGAAGGGGAGGCAATCATATGACAATACCAGACGCATTTTGAATATTATACATCACATTAACTCTAAAAGAATGGAAGCAGTGGTTCTCGCATTGGATGCCGAGAAGGCATTTGACCGCATTTGCTGGTCGTATGCCTTCTTGGTGATTAGGAGTATGGGGTTTACCGGAGCTATTCTGAGGGCAATTGAGGCGTTGTATTCTGCGCCATCTGCAAGAGTATTCACTAAAGGGGTAGTGTCAGATCCCTTTTTAATAACGAATGGGACTAGACAGGGGTGCCCCCTCTCGCCGCTGATATTTGTTCTCTCGATGGAACCGCTGGCCCAAGCACTTAGATTGGATCCAGAGATGGGTGGCATTGATATACGGGGCAAAACTCATCTTATATCATTATATGCAGATGACATCATTCTTACTTTGTCCAAGCCACTAGAGTCTGTTCCCCGACTTATGGAGATTATAGCTAATTTCGGTCACTTATCATATTATAAATTAAATATGGCCAAGTCACAAGCTTTACCTTTGCATATCCCTCCCTCTTTGTTACAGCCCCTACAGTCGAAATATGACTTTGATTGGAGGAAGGAGGGTGTTCAATACTTGGGGATACAGGTGACACCCAATACGGGGGCCTTATATAGAAATAATTACACACCCATGTTGAAAATACTGCAAGAGGAGATGGAGAGAATGTCCCCGATGGATGTGTCCTGGATGGGACGTGTCGCAGCTTTTAAGATGTTGTTATTGCCCAGACTCCTATATCTGTTTCGCACACTCCCGATAGCAGTCCCAGTTTCGTTTTTCGAAACTATGCAAAGGATGATCTCAAAATACATATGGAATGGAAGGAGACCCAGAGTTAACAAAAGCTTCCTATTTAAACAAAAAGAAGCCGGAGGACTGGGAGTACCAGTGGTAAGGAATTATTACTTAGCATCCCTAGTCACACAATGCGCTAGATGGAGATTGGCTGATACCTCGGTACCATGGATCCACATAGAGCAAGCGTTTATATATCCTTTGAAACTGAGGGATACTTTATGGGCGCCCTTCTGGAACATTCCTATGCCTGAGTCCATGTCCCCGATTATGCAAGCAGCAGTGACCGCATGGAAGCTGCTTCACAAGAAAGCAAATTCTACGAGTCACTTTTATGCCTCAGAAATGCCTCTGTCACTTATGGCCTGGGCGATAGAAGACCTAGTAATTTCAGAGTGGGAAGTGAAAGGGATTACACAAGTCTCCCACTTACAATCAGATACCAAGCAATTTTTATCATTTACAGATCTAACACAGAAATTTGGAGTTCATAGAGGTGACTTCCTTAAATACTCCCAAATAAGGCATTTTATATCAAAGAACCCGATATCGACAGTGCCCCATACCAATATGGTATTCACCTGGATGTCGACTAAGATGAGGGGTTTAAGGTTTCTATACGATAGAATGGATGGAGTAGCAACCTTTACTAGATCTACACCATTCCGGTGTTGGGAGAGGGATTTGGGAAGAAACATTACCTCGGATGAGTGGGAACAAGCTATCAAACTTAGTCATACATCTTTGAAATGCAGCACTCACATAGAAACGGCTATGAAAGTGACCTTAAGGTGGTACAGAACCCCATCCACTTTACATAGGGCATACCCTTCAGTTTCTGAGGAGTGCTGGAGAGGATGTGGAGGGAAAGGAACCCTTCTCCATATTTTGGGACACTGCCCCATAATTTGTGGATATTGGAATAGGGTCTTTGACATGTTATCAGAAATATTTAACTTCCGCCTCCCCTACACTTCACCTTTGGCCATCCTATCCATTGGAATTCCCGAAGAATTGAACAAAAATACAAAACTCCTTTGTAAAATCTTAACAATAGCTAAATTAATGCTGGTGCAAAGATGGAGATCAGTAACCCCTCCGTCAGACTCCGCATTATTGTTGGCTATTAATACATATACCTACGAGAGGGTAATTGCACTGGGAAATGACTCCTATCATAGATTTGCAAACGTATGGGACGCATTGGTTAATTCTCGATTCGCTGCATAACGGGAGTCAGGAAACAGGGAGGTTTAAGAAGCGGAAGTGGAATGGAACATATAAGAGGTTCGTCTTTGAGATATATTACGATACCCCTGAGAATGTGCCCAAATGTTAGTGTTATTGTTACTGTTATCGCTTACTCAATTTCTTTTTTTTTTCTGTCTATTGATGTACAATTCAAAAAAATATGCCTTGAACAAAGTATGTAAGAATGTATATCACACTGTATGTCAATAATGTCTCTCACATTTATTTTGAAAACCAATAAAAATTATTGAAACTAATTTTTTTTTTTTTTTTTTTTTATTTAACTGTAATTTTTATTGAAAAAATTTTTCATTAACAAGGTATAAAAGAGAAAAAAGATCAAACAAGCAGAAAACAATGAGGTAGGTAGAGGCTATCCGCCTCTTCTCCCTTAAGCAATATGCATTCAAATTAGACAGTAAACAAGGGAGGGGAGGGATGAAGGGATTAAGAAGACAAGGGTAGAAGCAGAGGAAAGGAGGGGAGGGGAGAAGAGGACTAGAGATCAGAGACCCTGTGATGTACAATACATATCCCAGGGCGCCCAGATAGCCCCAAAGGCCTCCTGTGAGTGGTTTAGGCCCGCGGTAAGGCATTCAAGACTCCTCACATCCTTCACTCTAGCCACAAGTTCAAGACCAGATGGGGGACTCACTTTCTTCCAGTTTCTAGCTATGAGAATTTTAGCTGCAGTACAAAGGTGCAATAAAAGCCTGGATGACTTATTGCTCAGGTGCCTAGGGGGAAGGTTCAGGAGATAGACCAAAGGGTCAAGAGGGACCTCTTGCAAAAAGAGAGCAGTCGCCTAAGTCCTGACCTCCCTCCAGAAGCCCAGGATGAGAGGGCACGTCCAAAAGATGTGGTGCAAGGTACCCACCGCAGCTCCACAACACCAGCACCATGGGGGAACCAATGGGTTTAAAGCATGGAGGAGAGCCGGGGTATGATACCAATGCATCAACAACTTATACTGCGCTTCCCGAAATGTAATGCACTGAGATGATTTCTGGGCCTGAGACCATACAATCCGCCACTGTTCCTGGGAGATGGGTCTACCCACCGCCTCCTCCCATTTAAGCATATAGCGATGGGTAACTGGGGAGCCTGTAGTTTGTGAGGTAAGAAGTTGGTAAATAGAGGATATAAGGCCCCTAGTGGACGTACCTGCACGGCAAATCTTTTCAAAAGCGGTGGGCAGTGACACTTTAAGGGACCCGTGGAGGGAGCGGACAAAGTGAACCACCTTTAAATAATGGAACCATTCAGAACCTGGCAGGTTTTGGTTAGCTATAAGGTAGGCAAAGGACCTGAGTTCCAAGGTTCCAGGATCAACCATGTCCGCAATCCGGTAAAGACCAGCTTTAGACCACACTTTAGTCATGGCAGAGGTCAGGCTTTCCGGGAGAAGGGGGTTGTATAATATGGAGACCATAGATGAGTGCTGGGACATCAGGGAGAATCTAGTACGACAGGCAGACCAAATAGATCTAGTAAACCAAATAGTTCCCAGCAGGTACGAGGCAGGGGGAGCGGGGGGAGAGCCAACCCACAGAAGCGCGTTAGGGTGCATGGGAGCCAGCCAGAGCTTCTCTATCTGCACCCATCTAGTATATGCTGGCATAGCCGCCCAAAGTGGGATATGGCGCAAGTGGGACACCCAATAGTAATGTAGCAGATGTGGGACGGCCATACCCCCATACCCCCAGACCCCCTATCCGCCAGCATAACAGATCTGGGTATTCGGTGTCGTTTTGCCTGCCAGATAAACTGAAAAATAGCTTTCTGCAGGTTCCGTAATTCTCCCCGAGGAATCGCAACCGGGAGTGTCTCGAAAAAAATACAGTAGCTTCGGAAGGAGAGTCATCTTGACCGCGGCAATTCTCCCTAAAAGGGAGATGGGTAAGGGTTGCCATTTGTCCAATAGGGCTCTTAACTCACGAAACAACCGCGGGTAGTTTGCCGAATAGAGGGTCGCGTAGGAGGTGGAAATATGGACTCCCAGGTAGCGGATAGAGGACTCCCGCCACTGGAAATCGTAATTACTGCGGAGGAGAAGGAGAAGGTCCTGTGGAATGTTGAGTGGGAGTGCCTCAGTCTTTGCAGGGTTCACCTTGTATCCTGAGAGATCGCTATAGGTCTCCAGCAAGCGCAACAAGTTTGGAAGGGTAGTATGAGGGGAGGTGAGAGTGAGGAGTACATCATCTGCAAAAAGAGAGACCTTAAATTCCTTATCCTGGACCATGATCCCCTTGATATTAGGGTCTCGCCTAATCTTGGCTGCCAGCGGTTCAATGCAGAGGGCAAATATGATGGGAGGCAGGGGGCAACCCTGCCTAGTGCCATTTCGAATAGGGAAGAAGGGCGAGGATGCATGGGGAAGCTTGATTGCTGCTGTTGGTAGGGAGTAGAGGGCCTGGATAGCTGTGAGGAAAGGTCCCGTGAGCCCGAACGCCTTAAGCGTAGCATGCATAAACGACCAATCTATGCGGTCGAAAGCCTTTTCAGCGTCCAGACTCAAGAGAAGGGCCGGGGTAGAATAATGATTGGCCACCTCCACCAAATCCACAGTCCTCCTGGTGTTGTCACCACCCTGACGACAGGGGATGAATCCCACCTGGTCCTTATGGACAAGCAGAGGGAGCCAAGCATTTAACCTATTGGCTAGGAGTTTGGTAAAGAGTTTCAGGTCCACGTTCAGCAAAGCAATCGGTCGATAATTAGCACAGTCCTGCAAGTCCTTACACGGTTTAGGGACCAATGTGAGCAGTGAGGAGAGCATAGTCGGGGGTATGGGGGAGCCTAAGAGGAAGGAATTGAAGAGGGACAATAGATGAGCAGAAAGTTCACCCTGGAAAACCTTATAATAATTGTAAGTGAACCCATCTGGGCCTGGGGCTTTCCCATTTGGGAGGTCCCTCAGGACCCCCTCTAGTTCCTCCCTGGTGATGGGAGTGTTTAGGGAAGTCAAGGCCTCAGGAGGCAGGCGTGGGAGACAACAATCCTTTAAATAGTCTTCTAGCAGTGTTGAGTCATCCCCAGGGTTAGTGCTCGCGGGGGGGGGGGTAAGTTATACAGCTTAGAATAGTAAGAGTGGAACGCCAGCGCCAGAGCGTCAGGGTGGTGTTGAAGGGTACCCGTGGAGTCACGGACAGAGTGTGGTGTGGAGGAGGCCTGATGATCCCTGAGGGTTCTTGCCAGGAGGGTGTGAGACTTATTACCTCGTTCAAAGAACCTCTGGCGAGTATAAAGGAGAAGTCGTTCCACATGGCGGGTCTCCAAATCACGGAGGTCAGCCCGTGCCAAAACCAAACGGCGAAGAACCCCCAGGGATGGATGTGCTGCCAAAGTTGTCATAAGGGACCGAATACGAGCTTGGAGAAGCTGTTCCTGGGCCTGTCTGTCCCTTTTAAGCCTAGAAGCCAATGCGATACAATGTCCTCTCATGACCGCCTTATGGGCTTCCCAGAGAATGGCAAGAGAGTTTACCGAACCTAAGTTGTCCCTGAAATAATCCATCAAGTGTGTGCGCAGGATCTCGAGGGAGGTCGGTGATTTGAGCAATGTTTCGTTAAGACGCCAATGACATTGGCGAGTAGGCACTGGGGTCGTAGATAGAGTAACCACAACTGGGGCATGGTCAGACCAGGTGAGAGAGCCAATGTTCGTGTCCCTGAGCAAACGAAGGGCGGGAGCATTACCAAAGAAATAATCAATGCGGGTGTGAGTGTTATGAGGGTGAGAGAAGAAGGTGTAAGAGCGTGCAGTAGGGTTGTCCACTCGCCAAAGGTCGTACAAAGAATGGGCGCGGATCAGCTTACGGAACTCCCGTGCAAGCTGAGCCATACTATGGGGGGTTGGACCCTGGGGTAACGCCAATCGGTCCGCCCGTTCAGAGAAGACCATGTTAAAGTCTCCCCCCACAAGCCAAGCTGATGCCGGGAGAGTGCGCAGGCGAGAGAATACCCGACGCAAGAATGGGATCTGCGCTGAGTTAGGGGCATAGACATTGCATAAAACAATCGGGGCACCATGAAGGAGCCCTTCCAGAATAACAAATCGGCCCCCTGGGTCTATGTGGGAGGTCGTCACTGTAATTGGGCAGGAACGGGAAAGAAGGATAGCCACCCCAGCTCTGCGTCGATCGTGGAAGGCCGAAAAGGCTATGGGAAAGTAGTGCTTAGCGAAGGCAAAGGTACCGGAGCGGTCAAAATGAGTCTCCTGAAGAAACGCCACATCCGCTCGTAAGGAGCGGAGTTCTCTAAGGACATGGCGCCTTTTAGTGTTGGAACCCAGGCCCTTGACATTAATTGTCACGCACCTAACCATTGGGACTCAGGATTGGAGGACAGTGGCGGATTGTAATAAGCTCACCCATCTCACATGACGCTGGCAGGTTTTCCTCAAAGAGGCAGAAGGGCGATCCACAAACCGGAACCCAAAGTCGAGGCAAGGTCTCTAGATCAGGGAGGGAGGGTGGAAAAGGGGGGGAGGCAAAAGACAACATAAATGACAAAGTAAGAAGTATAACAATTAAACAATACTTTGTGGGCGAGGCTAAGTCACTCGCCTGGGGACCAGTGAGGACAGCCAGAGGTCCAACCAGGATCAATGGCCGTACAGTCCAAGTATCCCCTTAGGGGGGAGAGCGTGGACAAGAGGTCGGAGGGGGGGGCGGCAGATCCCCAACCACCAGTAAAAAGAAGGATGGAAGGAGAGTCACCGGAACCCCATCCCGCCCCACTCCGCTAAAACAATCCAATAATAAGCATAATAGATGAGACCCGTAGACCTAGAAAAGGAAAAAGAGAAGCAAACATAACGCTAAGGCTTGCAGTTTTCAAAGCACTACCGGAAAAAAAAAAAAAAAAAAAAAAAACGTCTCAAGGAGGAGCATCCTCCTCAGGAACCAGTCTCCAGTCGGGGCCTCCGAGCGGTCGCCGCCGCGGAGGGTGCATGACGTCGTCTGGGCTCCAGTCGATGCCAAACCGGTGGTGGGGGAGGGGGTGGAGGGATTAGCTCCTAGTCTGTTAAATCCGGCAAGGGGACATCCAGCAGGTCGCAGAAGAGAGGTAAATCCGAGAAGGAGCGAAGCGTAGCGGAGCGACCATCCCTACGTGCAATGAGAGCAAACGGATAACCCCCACCGGTAAGGAATTTGGTGTTCCTGAAGGATCTGGAGGAGGGGTCGGAGATGGCGGTGTTTCTGGAGGGTGATTAGCGAAAGGTCCTGATAAAGTTGTAGTTGAGCTCCCTCAAATTCAAAGTCTTTGAGTTTGCGCACCTTGCTCATTATAGCCTCTTTAAGTGTGAAGTCGTGGAGGCAGCAGATGACATCACGGGGTGCAGCGGAGGATCCTCTGGGTCGAAGGGCTCGATGTGCCCTGTCAAACTTAATTTTGTGGGACGGGGGGCTCCTGCAGTATAGTGTTGAAGACAGCCTCCAGCAGAGCAGGCAGATCCTCAGATTGGTCAGCTTCCGGGAATCCCTTGACTCGTATAGTGTTGCGCCGACCCCTGTTGTCAAGATCCTCCAAGTGACGTTGCATGTCCCGTATAGCTGATCCCTGGTTAGCGGTAGTATCATGCAGCGAGGCAACATAGTCCCTGGTAGTGTCATGGTCATTCTCCAGCGTAACCATTCGATTAGCAATAGAGTGTAAATCAGTGCGGAGGGTAGCAATTTCAGATCGGAAGGATGCTGTGATTTCCGCAACCATACTTTTAAGGTCTTGTTTAGTAGGTAGCTGAGGAAGGAGGTCCACCAAAGGTGGCGGTGCTGAAGATGGACCTGGGAGGCAGCTCTGGGGGTACAGGACTGGAGGGGGGGGAGCCATAATCCTTGGGAGTGTGGGGCGGAGGAGCCCCTACGCCAGCGCCTTCCACCGCGCCATCCCCCCCTGAGCTATGGAGGGGAGGGGCGATGGGGGAAGATAGTAGGTGGGGGGCCACAGAGACCAGCTCTGTGGCCACAGGCTGTAACTCATCAGCGGTGTGGGAGGGAGCAGAGCCACTGACCTCAGAGCCCCTTGGAGAGCTGGAGACATCCGGGGTCCTCTCCTGCCGCTCTGCCAGAAGTGCTGGTGAAGCAAAGTGTAGTTGCTGGGACATTCCAGGGTGAGGAGACTGTGGGAGCACTCGTGCTGGAGAAGCTCTGGGCTGCCCAGGCGCCGACAGGGATCTCTGCTGGAGCGGTGCTCCGCTGGCTGACAGGGGGAGCGCGGGAGGAGAAAGGCTGCGCTGCGACCCCTGTGCCTGAAGAGCGGAGGGAATCCAAGATGGCCGCCCCGCAGCAGCCTGGCCCGGCAGAGAAGGCCGCTGAGTGAGGAAGCCGTCCAGGGTGGCTCTCCCAGACCTCTCCACAGGCGCTGGAGTGCCTGGGGCCACCCTCCTCGGTAAGCGCTTGCCCATTGAGTGCAATTCTGAAGGGTCCACGGGTCTCAGCTGCAAGCGGTGGAGCAGAGAAGGTCCTGCACGCGACCTACTCCATGCGCGTCCAGGCCACGCCCCCGAAACTAAATTTATCTAATGTATAAATACACCATACGTTTGCATAGGAATACATAACATACATAAACCAGTTGGGGTTGCCACTTAATGTAACCCATAGCCATGATAGCATCCCATATATCACCCATAGCAAGGAAGCAGCTTATGTTCAGTGAAGCAATGTTTTTCTATTTACACGATTCTCAACCCTATTACTTACAACTCTGTAATCTCTGACCTTATATAAACCATTTATGTAGATACAGACTGGAGAATTCCGCTCAACAACCTACCCTAGAGTTCACCTCACATTCTATGGCCAATGACAATATTACTGCTAGTAGTATAATGTTGTACCGTGTTAGCCATTGAAAGTAGTGGAAGAGTGAAGAAATCAGGCGATACCTTTTAGAGCCTAAAAGGTATCGCCTGATTTCTTCACTCTTCCAATATTACTGCTATTCATCTGAAAAAGAAAGCCAGTAATAGCGAAGTTAACATTATCTATTTACGGTGTGTCCTTTCAATGATATTCAGCACGTCAGATCTGCACGGAGATCTTTAGAATAAAGAAGTGATGTAATGATCTGGGGTCCACTTCTGCATGTAATGCAATCCTTAACTGAAGAGAATTTGTCAGCATGTCATTAGTTACCACTAGTAAATGTTCCTACATTTGGCTCTTACAATTCTATACATGACCTCGATATATATATTTACAGACCCAGTCTATATATTATCTTACAAATTAACCACTAATATCTGAATGAATCATCTCTCCCCATTTCCCATTCTCTAGCATAGGCTTGGATTTAATTCAATCATGAATTTAATCACCATATTTGTAGCTGAATTGGCTTCTTTAATCATCTCTACATGCAAGAACAGATGGCGATTTTCTAATTCCTTATTACCCTTAAATGATACAGCACATTCACAGAATTCAACAGAAATGCTCATGGGTAATTCCAGACAGCAATTCTTATGCAGATCATGCCGAATCTCTTGTGAGGTGTCTGCCTCAGGAAGTCCTATATTTCCAAAGTGGCCATTTGACGTCAGATGACTTGCTGTGTTGGCAAGTGAGAGCCTCAGAATCTCAAATCAATATGTATAAAGTGACTGGAAATTAATTCACTAAATATTCATGCAGATATTTTTATACAATTATAAATATCATGACTCCAGCGATTATATCTCATTTATCATCCACAGATTTTGTATGCTAGATGACACATATCCCTACTGGGGTTACCTGCCCTTGAACAGTCCATATTGTGCTATACCTGCTATTTCTCAAGGTGTTTTACTTTACTTGTACCGCTATTTCTCCCAGTCGTCTCTCCATATACACATACACACTTGGCTCAGCAGAATGTCACTTTCAAACATCTCAGGCAGTGCCTTAATATTCCTAAGGATAAAGAGATTCAACATGTTAAAGAGAATCTGTCAGTTTGATTTGGGACACTAAACCACCCACAGGTCCTTATAGAACAGGGGTTTAGTGTCCCAAATCGATCAGTTTTAAAACCATTGGTGCCCATAATCACTGAAAAAAAAAAAAGGTTCAGCATCTGGTGTGTTCATTTGTTTCTATGATGACTCCCATAAAACTGTGGCTTTCAATAATGTTCAGAGAAAACCATGGTTCTTATAGGAGTAATTACACCCCTTTTGTGATGTGGGCATGAAATTTGCTGGCCAAGTCCCCTTCAGGATGAAACTGACAAATAAAGTGCCCACATAAAATATAAAATTACTGGTAGCCAATGGCTAACAAGGAATGGCTGGGCCCCAAGGCGAACATTTGACATGGCCCCCTGCCCCGAACCGCCGCCCCCAAACCCCCCCCCCCGCACAAACCGCATTGCTGCGCACACTATTATGCGCCGTAGTGGCCCCTACACACACTATTATGCCCCATAGTGGCCCCTGCACACAGTATTATGCCCCATAGTGGCCCCTGCACACAGTATTATACTCCATAGTGGCCCATGCACACAGTATTATGCCCCATAGTGGCCACTGCACACAGTATTATGCCCCATAGTGGCCCCTGCACAAAGTATTATGCCCTATAGTGGCCCCTGCACACAGTATTATACCCCATAGTGGCCCCTGCACACAGTATTATGCCCCATAGTGGCCCCTGCACACAGTATTATGCTCCATAGTGGCCTCTGCACACAGTATTAAGCCCCATAGTGGTTTCTGCACACAGTATTATGCTCCATAGTGGCTCCTGCACACAGTATTATGCCCCATAGTGGCCCCTGCACACAGTATTGTGCCCCATTGTGGACCACCCATGAACAATTATTATACTCTGGGGTCTTTTCCGACCCCAGAGTATAATGATCGGAGACCCAGGGGAGGTTATAAACAAAAAAAAACAATGTTACTTACCTCTTCCTGGCTCCGATGCACTCCCTGCTACTGCGGCCATCTTCAATGTTGGACTAGATCTCGCGTGAGCCAGGTCTGCGTCGCGACACATAATGATGCAGGACCGGCCCACGTGACATCACCAAACAGGCCCGAAGCCTGTGGAGCATAGGAGAGATAAGTAACATTGTTTTTTATGTTCCCTCACCTCCTCTGGCCCTCCTCCGATCATTGTACTCCGGGGTCTCACTTACCGATACCTGCTCCTGCTCACAGCCACCTCCGCCTCTGCAAAATGGGAAGAGCAGGCAGCCGTGAGCAGCAGCAGGGATTGGTAAATAAATAGGGCCCTTTACCATTACATTTCAGGATGGTTGGCAAGCTGTTAAGGGATGTTGGAAGCCCTTATAATATCTCCTTAATAAAGCACCAAACTGCACTGATGAGCAAAAGGGTAACAATGTTTTGACTTGTGACTTTCATGCTCCATATCTCACCATCAACTACAGCTTCGAACTTGAGACTACCATCATTTCATAGACAATCATCTTGGCTATCACACACATAATTTTTTTTGCATATATTTAGTTATGCAGATTCTTATGTCACTGCATTGTTACTGTTTTGCTCCTGGTGGTGGAAAAGTCTTTTTCTTCTTGTATACTACAAATTGCAACTTGTTGTCACATTACCTTATAGCTCAGTGTGTTATTAGGTTGAATCCCAAGTGAAAGATCACTGGCTCAAATAGAGGACCAGCCATGAAGAAGATTGCCCAAGAAAAGAGAAACTGCATCATCCAGTTCATTGATAAAGGTCTCTCAGCCAAGAAAATTGACAAACTGTATCAGGCGAGTGCCATGACAGTTGGAAAAATACGAAATGACATCGGTCCATCTATATAAAAGCCAAGATGTGGACGTCCAGGAAAAATATCTGAGTCAACAAGTTGGCTCATTACAAGGCCTATCAGTTCTGACACGACAAACACAGCAGTGGAGGTGGCTCATATACTTCGTAATAGTGATATGACAGACATCCATGCAAGAACCGTGTGACACGCCTTACACAAGTCTGGACTGGTGGCCCATAAAAAGTTGAGGAAGCCTCGACTTCAATATCATCATAAAATGCATTGGCTCAAGTTTGCAAAAAAAGTACAAAAAGTGGACAGTAGAAGATTGGAAACAGGTGATTTGGAGTGATGAGATGAAAGTCAATAGACTGGGCTTTGATGGGCGCAAATGGGTATGGAAGAAAGAAGAGAAAAGGGGGCTAACAGATTGAGAAATTGAAGGAGCTGTCAAGTTTGGTGAAGTAAGCCTGATATGGGGTTGTTTCTCAACCATACTGTAGGTGTTGGATACTTAACCAGGATCGATGGTGGTCTCAATCCTGAGCTATATGTGAGTATCTTACAAGACGAGTTACTTCGTACACTCAAGTACTATGGGCATGAAAAGGACAACATAGTATTCCAGTAGGACAACAACCTGAAGCATATGTCGAGATTAGCGAATAACTGGCTCAATGACAATGAAGTAGAGGTGCTGGATTGGCCCCAGACTTCAACCCTATCGAACACTTGTGAGTAGAGTTGAAGAAAAAGCTGTATTTGTACCCAAGTGAGTTGACCCGTATGCACCAACATTGAGAATGTGTAGAAGAGACCTAGGATCAGATTTCAGTTGAGACATGCTTGAATCTGATCGAGAACATGCCCAAAAAGATTTAGGCACAGGTGGATTTACAAAAAAATAAAAATTTTGATTTTTAGGAGCAAAAGAATAACAGTGCAATTACATGGCAATAATCTGCATAACTAATCATATGCTAAATAGTTGCAGGTCAAATTTATGTATGAGATAGCCAAGATGTTTGTCTATAAAATGATGGTTGCTCACTTTCAAAGCTGTAGTGGATGGTGAGATATGGAGCATGAAAGTCAAAAGTTCAAAACATTGTTACCCTTTTTCTCGCCAGTGCATTTGTGAAGTACAGGAAATACGCAATTTTTGCCTGGAGATCTTTTAAACATGTTAAGGGGTTTCCACTTAGATAAACATGTTTGATAGAGCAGCTGGATAAAATAATTAAGTAAGTGATACTCGCCTCACAGATCTTCCACCACTGCTGTTCCAAAGCTTATAGGGTCCCTATTAGTTTCTATTTCCTGGTCCCATGTCAACAAGCAGGAAATGGCTAGAAATGCCCACTTAGCCAGCTACTAGTGATTGGTTTTCAATACTTTTTCTGTGTGACAGAACCAATACCAATGCAAAACAGTGCCAATTACTGGCATGCTGTAATAAAAGCATATAATAACAAAGAAGTCATATACAGTGGGTACGAAAAGTATTCAGACCCTTTTAAATTTTTCACTCTGTTTCAATGCAGTCATTTTCTAAAAGCGAAAAAGTTCATTTTATTTCTCATTAATGTACACTCAGCACCCCATCTTGACAGAAAAAAACAGAAATGTAGTTATTTTTGCAAATTTATTAAAAAAGAAAAACTGAAATATCACATGGTCATAAGTATTCAGACCCTTTGCTCAGTATTGAGTAGATGCACCCTTTTGAGCAAGTACAGCCATGAGTCTTCTTGGGAATGATGCAACAAGTTTTTCACATCTGGATTTGGGGATCCTCTGCCAATCTTCCTTGTAGATCCTCTCCAGTTCCGTCAGGTTGCATGGTGAACGTTGGTGAACAGCCATTTTCAGGTCTCTCCAGAGATGCTCAGTTGGGATTGTATTGGGCAGGTGATGAGCAGTGCCTGGTTTTCTCCACACATACCGTTTAGAATTAACGCCAAAAAGTTCAATCTTCGTCTCATCAGACCAGAGGATCTTATTTCTCATAGTCTGAGAGTCCTTCATGTGTTTTTTGGCAAACTCTATGTGGGCTTTCATATGTCTTGCACTGAGGAGAGACTTCCTTCGGGCCACTCTGCCATAAAGCCCTGACTGGTGGAGGGCTGCAGTGATACTTGACTTTGTGGAACTTTCTCCCATCTCCCTACTGCATCTCTGGAGCTCAGCCACAGTGATCTTTGGGTTCTTCTTTACCTCTCTCACCAAGGCTCTTCTCCCATGATTGCTCAGTTTGGCTGGACGGCCAGGTCTAGGAAGAGTTCTGGTCATCCCAAACTTCTTCCATTTAAGGATTATGGAGGCCACTGTGCTCTTAGGAACCTTGAGTGCTGCAGAAATTCTTTTGTAATCTTGGCTAGATCTGTGCCTTGCCACAATTCTGTCTCTGAGCTCCTTGGGCAGTTCCTTTGACCTCATGATTCTCATTGGCTCTGACATGCACTTTGAGCTGTGAGGTCTTATATAGACAGGTGTGTGCCTTTCCTAATCAAGTCCAATCAGTTTAATTAAACACAGCTGGACTCCAATGAAGAAGTAGAACCATCTCAAGGAGGATCAGAAGGAAATGGACAGCATGTGAGTTAAATATGAGTGTCACAGCAAAGGGTCTGAATACTTATGACCATGTGATATTTCAGTTTTTTTCTTTTTTAATAAATTTGCAAAAATATCTACATTTCTGTTTTTTTTCTGTCAAGATGGGGTGCTGAGTGTACATTAATGGGAAATAAAATGAACTTTTTTGCTTTTAGCAAATGGCTGCAATGAAACAAAGAGTGAAAAATTTAAAGGGGTCCAAATACTTTCCGTACCCACTGTATATATATTGACAGGACCAGGGGCAAAGTAGTAGAAGGAGTATACATTTCTCCCAGGTTCCTGTCATATAAGTTTTAAAAACACCTGGGAAAGCTTGCACCAAGAAAGCTATGTTCCTTGCTGGAGGGTTTTACCAAAACCCTGGTAAAAGGTCTGGCTGCTGGAGTAGGTAGAGTTGGGTGTGGCTCTACTCCATTCAGCCACTTTAGGTTTTAGGATGAATGGGGTTAATTCCTTGTTTCCTGAAGTGTGTGTATATAAGGGCAGACAGCACACAGGTATTTGGCTCTCTCTGCTCCTAGGAAACTCTTGTGAGTAAAACTGCTGAATATTGTATTTTGGGAGCTGTGCAGTAGGCCCAGCTCTCAGTAGTCAGTTACCTGTGTTATAGGTAGTAGCCGGATGGCTAGGATTTTCTTGACTTTTGGATATGGGATGGACCCTCACTCCTTCCTAAAACCATCCAAACTACAGTAAACATTGACTTTGGAATAAGAACACAAAACACTTTATTTTGGGTGTCAAAATGGCCACAGCTTTATTTAAATCACAGAACTAAAATAATCACAGAAGGAGTCAGGTGAAGTGTTAGACCATTGGGATTCACGAATACTGTGAGATCCCCAGCTGTCTGACAAACAGCAGCCGACCAGACAGCAATAAAGGGGGCGGCACGCTCCAGCTTGCAATTCTAGCAGAGCCAGTACACTTTAAGGGCACCAACAGCCCTGTGCTTAACCCCTGTGCCCGCCCCTGGATGACGTTACTATTACGACATCCTTCAGGCTGGCCATTTCCAAAGCTCAGCCTGTTCACCACCATGAGGTTTAACCTCCTCTATTAGTTAAAATAAGTCCACAATAACTTGCCTGCAACTTCCACCTGACTCCTCAACCGCCACAGAGAGGCCATTTGACACCTTAAATGGACTCGACCACCACCAAACTGATTAGTAATGCAAAAGCCCTCTAGAAACTTTTTATACTAGTCCCATACCATCTTCTCTACAGTACTAAGCTATGAATGTTTCTGAAAATGCAACTAAAGTGAATGACTGTAGTTAGAAACCAGTAAGGAGAAATAGACTATAATACTGAAATTACCATAAACCAGTATACTGTACGTGGGGGATTCCGCCATACCACACACATGTAATTGCCAACCATTTATGCATATAAGTATATACTTTCCACTTATGTTATGTGGGGTCCCACTCATGGTGGTAAATGTAAACAAATTATATAGATGTATACAGTATATATGAGATAACACCTCTTCAAAGAATACCTCTGCCCCTAAAAAAAAAAAAAAAAACTAGGACTGTCCATTTATATTCATTGGTAACCCTATACCCAATTATATTGCCAGGAAAGACATAGAGAGTATAAAGAAGGGAAGAGAAAAGTACTTGCTGTGCTTCAGCTTCTCCAGGTACACAGCAACCACCGAGCACTTACTGTAGTGAAAAAAACCTCACCATTGTTGTTTGATGGGTCCCAACCACATCAACAATAAAACAAGCTATTAAATGATGCTTATAATGATGAGAATAAGCCCATGATCTGCTTGATTCACAGGAGTCTTTGAAGGCAGTGAGAGATCCTCTCCTGTCATATCTCAATCATTTTCAGAGCACTTGATGACCTTTACCCTTAGCCACAAGCACCGACCCAAGGGCACCGAGACTGAAATTTGAAGCTAAAATTCTCTCTTTTGCTGGACCTGGGCCAGCACCATCCTGATGCTGCCCGTTCCGCTATAGGAGCTACAGGACTATATAGCTCCTGCATGCAGAGCATGGGGTTATCTTGATAAGCAGTGCTGGGCTCCATTCGCTAGCTGGCTACGATAGACACTCTACTGCATCTGCTGTATCACACTGTCGGCAAACTAAAGAGAAATATGAATTGGGCAATATAAATGGTAATATATCTTCATTAAGAAAAATTACAAGTCAACAGAAATGGTCCTTGAAGCTATAGATTTTTATCAAAAACATGCCTGCTTTATTTTAATTTTTTATTTTTTTTTCTTCCCTCCAGCCGCAACCACCACTGGCTCGGAGGGCTCAATTTATTGCACAGACATGTGAAAACTGATAGCCATGACCCTAGGGACTTATCCTAACAGGGTCTTTTTTTTTTTTTTTTTATGAATAATTGGTTTTGCAGAAACCAGGTCCGGCCCCCCCGGTCCATACCTCCGATGGTTACCCCTCCACACCTGGGGTCCATACCTCCGATGGTTACCCCTCCACACCTGGGGTCCATACCTCCGATGGTTACCCCTCCACACCTGGGGTCCATACCTCCGATGGTTACCCCTCCACACCTGGGGTCCATACCTCCGATGGTTACCCCTCCACACCTGGGGTCCATACCTCCGATGGTTACCCCTCCACACCTGGGGTCCATACCTCCGATGGTTACCCCTCCACACCTGGGGTCCATACCTCCGATGGTTACCCCTCCACACCTGGGGTCCATACCTCCGATGGTTACCCCTCCACACCAGGAGGCAATACCTCCAATGGTTACACCTGAGGTACCTGCACTGGGCTACACCTGAGGTGGTTACCCATTACTGGCCAAATTATAAGTAACTTCAAGGACCCATAAAATAAATAAATAAAAATATATATTTATTGTCCCTAGTGCGAATTATAATGCTAAAGTATAAAAATCAAAAAACACAACAGTAAATAACTGAATTACTTTCGGTTAAGCACATACAGTCAAGAAATGGCAAAATTAGTTTGTTAGTGTATCCCAAACCACCAGCTACAAAAGTTACACACTGGCTTGGAGGCACTTGTACACATCCCAATCCTAAGCAACCTTGCCCTATGGGGTTACATACTAAGGCAAGGCCACTGACAATAACAGTGTAAAACACTAGCCTAAAGATTGGAGGCCCAGGCAGAAAGGGTCCTCTCTTCCAATTGTACTAGATCACTCAGCTAGTTAGCTATCACAGTATATGTCATAGTCAGGGATGGGAGCTGCTGCAGTATATGATGCCATAGTTACATATAATAATAGTAATCCATATACTTATCCGGATACAGACTGTAAGTCACCGGCTACACATGGAGAGTAAGAAATACAATAATCCGGTGCAGTATTTGTCCGATATCCATTATCTACATGTGTTGGAGACTCAGAGGTCAGCCTACAATATGATGGTCACTATATCACTGTATATACATGGCTATAAAACTATACAATTCTGTGCATCCTACAGAGCAAGGTGCACCTGAGCCACCCATATCCCCACCATGTGCTGAGCCCTCCATGAACACCTTTCAGAGCTATAAATATGATCTATAATATATTCTGCTAGAAGACTGTGAAAAAACATCTAGATAAGGCCCAACGTAATCTACACAGTCTTATAACATCCACCATTTTAGGTAATGGATCAATTTCCACATGGAAGATGAAATAGCTACATGAGGTAAGGGCAGAGATTTTATAGGCAGCAGCATCAGCAGGACAGCATGTATACAGTGACAGAAGGCTGCCATATAACCACACAGGACTCAGTATACAGTCCTGATATGGAGGTCACATATAGATCATTAGATGACATATATAGAAAGGGGAAATAATAATACCAGCATGTAACTTTTAGTGGATACAAACACCACCTTCTTGAGGGGGAAGTCCTTGAAGCTAAAAAAGTCTGGCCGCCAATCTGTTCCACCACACCAAGTTACCCCCAGCCGCAACCACAGGCTCAGGGGCACCATAACACACAGAATGGCAGTTTACCACATATAATAAACCACTCCCCGGGACACCACCCAGCAGGAGCCCAAAGACCAGCCAGACCAAAACAGCAATTAATCTTAGGGGAAACTAACCACCATGTTTCCCCACCACCAAAAATTTCAACCAACTCCAAGGACTCCCCACCCCGCCAATTAAAAATAACCTGTATATGGTATAGCCAGTATACACAGTATGACTTGTATACAGCCCTGAAAAGGAGGTCACATGTAGATCATTAGATGCCATATATAGGAAGGGGAAATAATAACACCAGCATGTAAATTTTCCGTATACAAACGTCTTCCTCTTGAGGGGGAGGTCCTTGGAGCTACATAAATCTGGCCGCCAATCTGTTCCACCACACCAAATTACCCCCAGCCGCAACCACAGGCTCAGGGGCACCATAACACACAGAATGGCAGTATACCACATATAATAAACCACTCCCCGGGACACCACCCAGCAGGAGCCCAAAGACCAGCCAGACCAAACAGCAGTTAATCCTAGGGGAAACTAACCACCATGTTTCCCCACTGCCAAAAATTTCAACCAACTCCAAGGATCCCCCACCCCACCAATTAAAAATAACCTGTATACAGTATGGCCAGTATACACAGTATGGCCAGTATACAGCCCTGAGAAGGAGGTCATATAGAAATTATTAGCTTTAACCTATCCCCAGCATGATCAGTATTAGCACAGAGATGGAGGACATATACAGGGATTATCAGTGCAGTCTCCATTAATATCACCACACTGTATATCAGATCATGCTGTCCCTCTCTCACCACAGTGTCTCCATTACATGTGACCTCCCAGCTCCACCATAGAGAGCCCCTCAGTCCCCAGGACTCATGAACAATCTGCATTATACAGCAGTAAACTCAGTAAACTATGATATATCAGCCATGTCTGCAGTGTGTGAGGTAAATACATGATGGGACTCTGTGACAGAATAAATCCTGTGGTAATACTGCAGCATATACAGTATGATGTAGAATGGTGATACTAATCTAGTAGCGATGTGTAATGTGAATGTGGTGACACCAGTGTGGTGTGAGGCGATAAACCCCAATATTATGCTCCCTGATTCAGCAGACACATGTTTCCTCCAGTCCTTGTGGTGAGAGAAATAGAAATTGATGAATGAGACAGGAAGTGACATCTATTCCTAAACTCCTCCCTCCCTACAGGGTTGAGTCTAAATCCTAGTGGGCTAAAGGACCTGGTCCTTCTATCCACTAGCATTTAGCCTGTTCTATATAGAGAGTGCTAAATCCTAGTGAGCTAAAGGACCAGGTCCCTCTGGCCACTAAAATTTAGCCTGTTTTATGTAAAAAAAAATTAATCTCATTTGGCTAAAGGACATGTAATGTATCTAGAAGTAAAAAAATTTTTTTATTATTTTAAAAATATCAAAATGGTTTGTTTCCATTTATTTTTATTTTTTGATAGCACAACGTATTCCAAAGCACTTTTCAGGTTTTTGGTCCTTTTTATTGATGACTTATCGGATCATTTTAAAGGGAGTCTATCATTAGAAAAACACATTTCTGATAAAAATCCGTTTCTTGCATTATTCAAATTATTCTGAATAATGCAAGAAACTGATTTTTATCAAACGGCGGGGAGAACAAAAGAATGCAAGGTAGGAGTATAATAACTTTTTAAAGGCTATTGCAACATGCCATTAGTTCAAAATGTATTTTTCTAATGATAGACTCCCTTTAAGATCTGTGAGGCTTTGATCAGCTGTTTGAAGCTGCAGTTGCGCTCTATGGGAACCGCTTCCATTTTACAGGCCCTATGACGTAAGTCACGTGACCTGATCGCAGCTCAGTCCCATTCAAATAAATGAGCTGGGCTGTGAAATCAAACAGAGCTCACATGAACGCTGATCATCTGTGGACTCCTAGCAATCTGTAATTGCACACTACATATAGCTAGTTTTCAGCAGAAGGACCAGGTCCTTTTGCCCATAAGAATTTAGCCTGCTCTGTATGAGAATGGTAAATCCTAGTGGGCTAAAGGACCAGGTCCCTTTGCCCACTAGAGATAGCTAGTTTTCAGCAAAATGACCAGGTCCTTTTGCCCACTAGAATTTAGCCTGCTCTGTATGAGAATGCTAAATCCTAGTGGGCTAAAGGACCAGGTCCCTTTGCCCACTAGAATTTAGCCTGCTCTATATGAGAATGCTAAATCCTAGTGGGCTAAAGGACGAGGTCCCTTTGCCCACTACAGATAGCTAGTTTTCAGCAGAAGGACCAGGTCCCTTTGCCCACTAGAGATAGCTAGTTTTCAGCAAAATGACCAGGTCCTTTTGCCCACTAGAATTTAGCCTGCTCTATATGAGAATGCTAAATCCTAGTGGGCTAAAGGACCAGGTCCCTTTACACACTACAGATAGCTAGTTTTCAGCAGAAGGACCAGGTCCCTTTGCCCACTAGAATTTAGCCTGCTCTGTATGAGAATGCTAAATCCTAGTGGGCTAAAGGACCAGGTCCCTTTGCCCACTAGAAATAGCTAGTTTTCAGCAGAAGGACCAGGTCCCTTTGCCCACTAGAATTTAGCCTGCCCTATATGAGAATGATAAATCCTAGTGGGCTAAAGGACCAGGTCCCTTTGCCCACTAGAGATAGCTAGTTTTCAGCAGAAGGACCAGGTCCTTTTGCCCACTAGAATTTAGCCTGCCGGGCTAAACGTGGGCGACCGGCCGCCCACAGAGAAGTAGTTCAGCAGGCCAGGCCTTCCCCGGCCTGCTCGGGCGGGGCTGGGGGGCCCCCGGGGTGTTTGGGGGGGCCGGGGCCCTTGCCCACTAGAATTTAGCCTGCTTTATATGAGAATGCTAAATCCTAGTGGGCTAAAGGACATGTAATGTATATAGAAGTGTAATGGGGTTTTGTTATTTTTTGATTTTTGAAGAACCTTACAACCCAAGCTAGCATTTTAAGAGGCCACAGAATGGATCCATTCGAAGTTGGTCAAAGTGTGGACTGATGCTCAGGTGGCAGCCAATAATAATAACAACAATATTAATAACAACAACTTTATTTATATAGCACCAACATATTCCGTAGCACATTACAAACCAGAGGACACATGGACAATATGAGACATTACAATATGACAAAGAAATAAACATATCACACAATAGGAGTGAGGGCCCTGCTCACAAGAGCTTACATTCTATGAGGAGATAGGGGGACATAAGAGGTCAGAGGGCTTGTTTGCTACAATGGTCCAGCCATCTTTTATTAGAAAAGGTTGGGTGACTGAAGCTGTATGAATCCATCAGCAGCCGGTATCTGTGAATGAACATATACTAAATACGAGGAGTGCAGTGTTATTAAGGTGTTATTCAGGGGCGTAAATATCGGGGTAGCAGCACAGGGCCCGGGACATTAGGGGCCCCGGAGCCCTGTGACAGCCGCTACCGTGAACCCCACAAACCAGTAACGATCGCAGCGGTCGCAGGGGGTGTGACCGCGAATGGACCCGGCAGGGTACGGAGCCCCCCGGACCATTATGATAGCGGTCGGGGAAAGCCTGGTTCCCCGACCACGATACATACTGTTATTGGAAAGGAGTCCTGGCATATTGCAGGTCCCTTTCCAATAGATGGCAGCCCAGGGGAGGGGACTGAAAATAATAAATATATATTCTCACCTCTCCTGGGCACAGCCTTCTCCCCGGCGCTCTTCCGTCATGTGACTGAGGCCTGTGATTAGGCCCCAGCGGTCACATGGGGCGCGGCCGCGTAATGACCTCACAGTCCTCGGCAGCGACGTCGGAAGAGGGCCTGAAGAAGCTAAAGACGGCAGGATGGAGCGATGATGCCAAGGAAAGGTAAGGCAAGGTGAGTATGAATGTTTGTTATTTTTAATCACCTTCCCTGGGTCTCCGATTATTATACTCTGGGGTCTGAGGAGACCCCAAAGTATAGTAATAGCACCGAAGTGGAGGGGAGCAGTTGGGAGCTTATACTACTGTGTGGGGGCTACTGTAGAGCATATAATACTGGGTGGGGGCCACTGTAGAGCATATAATACTGTGTGGGGGCCACTGTAGAGCATATAATACTGGTTGGGGGCTACTGTAGAGCATATAATACTGGGTGGGGGCCACTGTGGGGGGAATATAATACTGGGTGGGGGCCACTGTGGGGAGCATATAATACTGGGTCGGGCCCACTGTGGGGAGCATATAATACTAGGTGGGGCCACTGTAGGGAGCATATAATACTGGGTGGGGGCATATAATACTGGGTGGGGGCCACTGTGGGGAGCATATAATACTAGGTGGGGCCACTGTAGGGAGCATATAATACTGGGTGGGGCCCACTGTAGAGAATATAATACTGGGTGGGGACCACTGTGGGGAGCATATAATACTGTGTGGGGGCCACTGTAGGGAGCATATAATACTGGGTGGGGCCCTCTATGGGGGGCATATAATACTGGGTGGGTACCACTGTGGGAAGCATATAATATAATACCGGGTGGGGACCACTGTGGGAAACATATAATATAATACTGGGTGGGGACCACTGTGTGGAGCATATTATACTGTGTGTTGGGGTTGCAATGTAGAGCATATAATGCTGTATGGGGGCCACTGTGGAGCATATAATGCTGTGTGGGGGCCACTGTTGAGCATATAATACTATCTGGGGCCACTGTTGAGCATATTTTACTGTTTGGGGACCCGTAACCGGTTCGGGGGGGGGGGAGCATGTCAAATGTTCGCCTTGGGGCCCAGCCATTCCTAGTTAGCCACTGGTGTTATTTTTCTCCACTTCCGCAGCCTACAGCCTAGCTGACCTGCATGCATGTCGTGTCTACCTCCTACAGACAGTAGGCTAAAACTGACTAGCACATTTTCTGTGGAGTGGTTATAGTCAAGAGGCGTAGCCAACATCTGTTGTTATTCCTAGTGTCAGCCTCTAGTGTCCAGGTCTATACCCATGTTGCAGTGTGCTCCAATAAGAGAAAAATACTCATTTTCCTTTGATTAAACGAGTGTTCCAGGATAACACTATTTTTTATATGAGGCCAGGGAAGTTGAAAAAAATAAAAAATAAATAAACAAACATACCTGTCTCTGGTGCTCAAGTGTTTTCTTCCAGCTGACATCCCCACGGAGACTTCTGCCAAAACAAGACATCAGAGCACCAGGGACAGTAGCGCAAGTTTCTTTTTTATTTCATTTTTTTTTCACCTTCCCGAGCCTCATGTTAAAAATGTGATTATCCTGGACAACCCCTTTAACAAAGATATATTTTTAAAGTTTAGAAACAGCCCTAAAAGGTTCTGTCATTCGTTTCCTACTGGTTTTCCTGCTGATACATTCCCTTTAATTAGTATTGGCAATTGTCTGTGTCCTTAAGAGGTTTATTAACCTTTTCAGGACCACCCACTGTATATAAACGTCGGCGCTTGCTGGGCTTTGTGCAGAGCCGACGTTTATAAACTGACCCTGCTAAATTGGGGATCGGGTCTCCCCAAGGGTCAGGAACTCCGTGAACACAGCAATAATAGCTGCTGGTGTTCACGGAGACATGATCAGGACCTGATAGGTTCAGGTCCCGATCATGTAGCCGCCATATAAGGGAAAGTTTGTTGCAGTAACAAACTTTGCCTGATATTAGCTGCCGCCCGTTTGCGGGCGGCATCGGGAGTGGGTGTTAGCTGTATCTGTATCGGAGGTTTTAACCCCTTGGATGCCGCGGTCAAACAAGACTTTGGCATCGAAGGGGTTCCGTGATGCCAAATGAACCCCCCCCCCCCTCACCCCCCGAGGCGAGATCAGGGGGTGCCCATATGTGTCTGCTGCAGCCCGGGATCTGGCCAGTGACCCCAGGCTGCTCGGTGCCCCCAGTACCTGGTTGATCTGCCCAGATGCAGGGAAGTCAGCCGCATATGCTGACTTATCTATAGACTGCAATACACGTGTATTGCAGTCTATAATACTGAACCAGCGATCCCTGGTTCAGGTGTCCTTATAGGACAAATAAAGAAATGTAAAAAAAAAAAAAAAAAAAAAAAAGTGCAAAAGAAATGTAATAGTTTGTGAAATAAATAAATGAATAAAGCCCTAAAATTCCCTTTTCCTATATCAAATGAGTTATATAAAACAAAAACCTAAAAATTAATAAAAAACAATACAGATTTGGTATTGCCACGTCTGTAACAATCTGTACAATAAACCTGAAACATTATTTAATCTACATGGTGAACGTCGGAAAAAAAAACCGGAAAAAATCCGCCGTAAGTAATGATTTTTCGCCATCTCACCCTACAAAATATGCTATAAAAAGTGATCGAAAAGTCACATATACCCCAAAACACCAAAACAGCACCAATAAAAAGCACAGGTTGTCCCGCAAAAAATAAGCCCTCAACTATCTCTGTCAACCGAAAAATAAAAATGTTACGCATCTCAGAAGATGGCGATGCAAAGATAATTAATTTCCTTCCCCAAATGGATTTTTGTTCTGCAAAACTAGTAACGCATAAAAAAACAATATAAATGAGGTATCGCTGTAATCGTACCGACCCAAAGAATAAAGGTCACAGGTTACTTATGTTGTACACTGTGTGGAAAAAAATTAATAGGTAAAACACAATGCCTGAATTGATGAGGATTTTTTTTAATCCACCAAGAAAGCGTTAATAAACGTTAATCAATAAGTCATAGGCACCCAAAAATGTTATTAAAAAAATATATCTCATACCACAAACAACAAGCCCTCATATGGCTACAGCACCAGAAAAAAAAAAAATATATATATAGCTTGTTCAATGTGAAGACAAAAACCCCAAAAATCGCCAAATCATTAGAACACAACTGGCTGCGGCAGGAAGGAAATGTATAAGCTGTGCGAGCGTATATCAGGGGACAAACCAGATTTAGACCTTACAAGGGAAAATAAACCAGAACTGACCCCCAGAGTGACCCTTACCCCAATCATACAAGCTACTGGGGATATAGTAGTAGTAAATTTCGTGTTCCCCATGTACTCCGCACAGCTTACATATTCACTCTTCATCTGCTGTGCAGTCACGTCTGGGATACTAATGCTCACTCCATCCCTTGATAAGTTCTTTGAGGAGTGCAGTTTTTAAAATGGGGTCACTCCTTAGGACACAGGTGTCAAACACAAGGCCCGCGAGCTGAATCCGGCCCGCTGCCTTCTGTTATCCGGCCCGGCACTTATCTGGCCCGCAGGGCCGCGGCATTTTTTATTGTCTATGTACATTATGTAATGTAAATCAGTCCAGGACAGGCCGCTTAAAAAAAAAAAAAAAAAAAAAAGCTGCGCGATACCTGTCCTGGGCTGGTTTACAAGGCCTCTGCATGTCAGCGCAGGCGGCGATACAATGACGTCATCGTGCCTCCTACGCTGACACGCAGACAAGAAGAGGAGGAGGCCGCGGCTGCATCAAGGCATCGGAGGTAGGTGAAGATAAGTTTTTTATATATATATATATATATATATATATATATATATATATATATATATAAATAGGCCGTTGCCTGCTGGAGTATCCCCGGCACGTAACGGCCTATTTACTTACCGATCCCCGCTGCTGGTCGTGGCCGCCCCCGCTTCCCCTTCTGCTATGGGACGCAGAAGCGGCTGTGTGCAGGAGCGGGGATGGTAAGTGAGGCCGCGGCCGGTGAACCCCATCAAATACTACTATTATTATACTCCGGGGGCTTTTCAGACCCCGGAGTATAATAATCGGAGACCCCGGGGAGGTGATAAACATAAAAACCTGTGTTACTCACCTCTCCGGCGATCCAATGCTGCTCCCAGCCGGCTTCGGCCTTCTTTGGTGACGTCCCAGGCGTCACGTGAGCCAGGCTGACGTCATTATCTTGCGACGCCGGTCTGAACGACATTAAAGAAGGCCGAACGCAGGGAGCGCACCGGGGCCCAGGTAAGTAACACTGTTTTTTATGTTTGTCACCACCTGGGTCTCCGATCATTATACTCTGGGGTCTGAAAAGACCCCAGAGTATAATAATAGTTCATGGGTGGGGGGGGCACTATGGGGCATAATACCATGTGCAGGGGCCACTATGGACTATAATACCGTTTGCTGGGGCCACTATGGGGCATAATACCAATGCAGGGGCCACTAAGGAGCATAATACCGATTGCAGGGGCCACTATGGAGCATAATAACATGTGCAGGGGCCACTATGGAGCATAATAACGTGTGCAGTGGCCACTATGGAGCATAATACCGTGTGCAGGGGCAACTATTGAGCATAATACTGTGTGCAGGGGCAACTATGGAGCATAATACCGTGTGCAGGGGCAACTATTGAGCATAATACTGTGTGCAGGGGCAACTATGGAGCATAATACCGTGGGCAGGGGCAACTATGGAGCATAATACCGTGTGCAGGGGCCGCTGTGGGGCATAATACCGTGTGCAGAGGCAACTATAGAGCATAATACTGTTTGCAGGGGTAAACAGTATTTGTATAGTGCTTAATTTTTGATATATTCAGAAAAGGATGAGGATAGTATGTAACATGCCAATGTCTTAGGTTTTAACAATACATTATGTTCTTCCTGGTTGCCCTCAAAGGGCTGATTGTAACAGTAGTAATGTACAAATGTAACTACTGCTTAATAGCTCGCTTATCTGATCTGTTAAGGAGAAGTTACTTTTATACATGTGTAAAATAATCTTGGCCCTTCAAGGTACCCCGTGAGGCTGAAGTGGCCCCCGGAGAAAATGAGTTTGACACCCCTGCCTTAGGGGATTCCACTTTACTGGTACCTTAGAGGCTATGCAAACATGACATGGCGTCCAGATACCAAACATCTAAATGTGCGCTCCAAAAGCCACATAGCGCTCCTTCATATCTGTTCCCTGCTGTGTGCCCAAACTGCAGATTATACCCACATGTATGACACTGGTGTACCCAGGGTAACGTACTTAATGTCATATGTGGGTATAAATGGCTGTTTGGGCACAGCCGGGCACAGAAGGGAAGGAGTGCTATTTTGGTTTTTGGAGCACAGACGGTTTGGTTTTTGGACACTATGACACTTTTTCAGAGCTCCTGAAATGCCAGTAAAGTGGAATCCCCTGATATGTCACCCCATTTTGGAAACTACACCCCTGAAGGAATTTATCCAGGGGTACAGTGAGAATTTTTAACCCCCAAGTGTTGCCTTAATTAATTTTCCAGAAATGAATACGCAGCTGATGGTGGAAGATGAAAATGACACTTTTTCCAGGAATACGTCATTTCAGTGCGTAATATGTTGTGCCCGGCTTGTATCAGAGACAAATGCTCCAAAAGCTGTTGTGCCCAGGATACCCGCTTAACAGTTTTTGGAGGAAGTGTCTCTGGGGACACAAGTTGGGTACAACATATCGGCACTGAAATGGCGTGTCTATGGAAAAATTGCAATTTTCACTTTTCATTATCAGCTGCGCATTCATTTCTGGAAATGAAATTAATGCAACACTCAAAGTTTAAAAATGCTCGCTACACCACTTGATAAATCCCTTCCGGGGTGTAGTTTCCAAAGTGGGGTCACATTTCAGCGGGTTCTACTTTACTGCCAATTCAGGGGCTCTGCAAAAGTGGCATGACATCGAAAAACCAAACTGTGCTCCGAAAACCAAAATAGCGCTCCTTCCCTTCTGTGCCCAAACATCAATTTATACCCACATATGACATTAAGTACATTATCCTGCGTACACCAGTGTCATACATGTGGGCATAAACTGCCGCTTGGGCACACAGGAGGGTGCAGATAAGAAGGAGCACTATGTGCTTTTGGACCGCTGATTTAGTTTGTTGATTTTTGGACGCCATGTCACATTTATAGAGACTCTAAAATTGCCCCTACAAAATGGGGTCACTTCTTGGGGAATTCCAATTTACTGGCACCACCAGGGCTCTGCAAAAACAACATGGCATCGAGAAAATCCCTCCAAATCTGTACACCAAAAGCTAAAAAGCGCACAGCTCCATCACTTCTGAGCCCTGCTGTGTAACCAAGCAACAGTTTACACCCACATATACAACTTCTTTCTACTTGGGATAACCCAGTTAATAGTTTTAGGTGTGTGTGTCTCTGATGACACAAAGTGGGTGCAATGTATTGGGCACTGACATGGCATATTTCTTTAAAAATTAAAATTTTCACTTTGTACATTAATTTTCAGGACTCTTAGTGTCAAAATTATAATACCCCTTGATAAATTCCTTGAGGGGTGTAGTTTCTAAAATTGAGTCACTTTTTGGGGGTTTCCATTGTATTGGTACTTCAGGGGCTCTGGAAATGCAACATGGCATCTGAAAACTATTCCAGCAAAATCTGCCCTCCAAAACCAAATAGCGCTCTTTCAATTCCGAGACCCACCATGTACCCATACAGCACATTATAACCACATATGGGGTATTCCCATGTTCAGGAGAAATTGTGTAACAAACCTTGGGGAGCTTTTTCTCCTTTACCCTCTTGTAAAAATAAAAAAAATTTGGACTAAATTGACGGTTTATTGAAAAAAAAACTAATTTTTCATTTTCACGTCCCGATGTTAATAAAATCTGTTAAAAAGCTGTAGAGTCAAACTGTTCATTATATCCCTTGATATGTTCTGTGAGGGGTGTAGTTTCCAAAATGGGGTCACTTTTGAAGGTTTCCATTGTATTGGTACTTTAGGGGCTCTGCTAATGCGAACATGGCACCTGAAAACTATTTTAGTGAAAAATCCATTTTATTTTTATATTTTAAGCACAAAAGAAAAAGAGCAAAACATTATACTGGAGAAATCTTTATAAAAATATATTATTCAGAGAAGGCCTCATATATAAAAAAAAAAAAACACAGAGCAGAAAGCTGAATAAACCCTGCACTGGGATTGGTTGTTAATAGCAATAAAGCCAGTTCTGCTAAACTAGAACATCATTTACTGTACAATGTATGTCCCGCTATCACCAGGGAAATGTGCAGCAGTAAGAGGCAAATAATAGTAGTTGATGGGGTTCACCACCCACACACTTTTTCTATAGTATGGAGTCTCTTTAGACCCTCAGAAAATAATTAGCAAAGACAACGGGGATATAAGTATAACACACAGGCCTCAGCTGTCCCAGATGTCACTCAGGAGACCAGAAGAGGTCCAAAGAGCATACCTCCCAACTTTAAAAAAACCGAAAGAGGGACACCCACTTCTACTTTGACTCTGCCCATTCACATCCGTTTCTTTTGTACCCCCACACAGTATAATGCCCCTACGGTCACCTCCACATTATAATGTCATCCTCCTGGTGCTCCCACAGTTTACTGTCCACCTCATCAGACCCCACAGTCTAATGTCCCCTTCATCTCTCCCCCCCCCACACACACACAGTTTAATGGCCCCTCATCTGGCCACCCAGTTTAAGGTCTTCCTGCTGGTAACAAACCAGCAAAAGCACTCAAAAATAAAAAAAAAAACACTGCTCCTCCCCTCTCCTCTACCGCTCTGTCTGATGTCTCGTCTCTCGGCGTCTTGAGAGAGGCAGGCGCAATGCGAGTAAAGAAATCACATCGCACCTACAGCTCCCAGGTGGCAGAGTGATAAGGCAGGGGCTGTCCGCTGATGGCTCCTGCTTCAACGATGCATTCAACTCATCTGTGTCCAGAGAGGACGCAGATGAATTGAAGACGGGACATACCTCCAGCCGACTGGGACAGTCTCGCTGAATCCGAGTTGTTGGGAGGTATGCCAAAGAGGACTTGATCCGTGCCAGAGCCCAAGTTAAAGTGATTAATTCTATTCTTATATTTACTCACTTCAGGTCTGAATAGCCCCAAGAGTATAAAAGTAGTGGTGAACCCTCAAATTTTGGGTGCAAGGGACGCTATGTGACATACTGTCACAGGGATCTTTGGCATGAATAGGGGGACCTCGGTTTCTGAACAGCCAAAGGTACCCTAAATCCACCTGAATGGTAAGTAATGAATGCAGCTTACCACTTGCTCCTTAAAAATAACTTAGCCTGGGGCCATTTTATTATAAGTGGTCGCACTGTGAGTCATTTTATACAGGGTGGGCCATAAGTATGGATACACCCAGATAAAATGGAAGTGATTGCTGATATCACCTTACCGTTTGTGGCATATTAGTACATGGGAGGGGGGAAACATTTGAGGCCGGGTGACGCCCATGGCGGCCAGCTGCAAAGCCACCATTTTGGATTCAACTTTACGTTTTTCAGTGGGAAGGGGGTCATGTGAAACCTCAAACACATGTAGAATTGCACAAGAAAAACAATGGTGTTTTTAACGTAGCTTTATTCATTATTGAGTTATTGACACATTTATGACATGGAGCAACAATAGTAACCCACTAAAGGATGTGCTCAAAGTGCTGCCCATTGTGTTGAATTGTCAACGCGATTCTCTTTTCACACTCTTGACACACCAAGAGCAAGGCTATGGTATACTCCGTGAAGATCCGGGATGTGGGGCACCTGAAACAACGGATACAGGAGGCCTGTGGTAGCATTTCTTCTGCGGTATTGCTTTCGGTGTGTCAAGAATGGGAGAAGAGAATGCTAAATCCTAGTGGGCTTTTTGCCGTCTACAGTATATGACGCCTTTTTATGGCACCACCCACTTTTATGGCACCCACACAATATCTGACCCCTTTTTATGGCCCCCACGCAATATCTAACCCCCTTTTTTCGCCCCACACAGCATATGAACCGTTTTTATGGCAGCCACCACAATGTGACCCCTTTTTATGGACTCCACACCATATCTGACCCTTTTTTTATGGCCCCCACACAGTATATGACCCCCTTTTTAAAGCCGTGAATGACCTTCCCCCCCCCCTTTTTGTTTCTTTTCACACACAACTTCCCCCCCAGCAACTAAAATTAGGAAGCCCCCGTCCTTCACCACAGAGTAGTGGCCAATAGGATCGTGGACAGGTGAGGAAACACTGTCTTGGCCGCCCTTCAGTGTGCACCGTAGCCGACTTGTACGTAGCATCCCGGCATTCTTCAGCGTTGTGATGTAACTGTAGTGCGTCGAGAGGTGAGTAAAAATTATCAGCAGCTGCTTATTACAGTAAAACATGCAATAAGGTCATCATGGAAGGTGGGCCCCTGGGTAGAAGCCATGGACTTAAACTACAGCACCAGCACCTAGGGATCTTGCAGTGAGGTCTACACATCATATACTATACAGGACACATGAGGTAGAAGCTCTGGACACCATCAGTCTACAGCACCAGCACTTAGGGATCTAGTAGTGGAGTTTTCACACCATTGAGATCACTTTCTTCTACCCACATAAACCTAGAAATAAAAAAACCTAGAAAAAAAAAAAGTATCAGAACCAGAGGAGCTTCCAGATTTCCACATGACAGCAAAAGCATAGGCCCCATGAAAAACAAAACAGTGAACACAGCCCCTCATATTTTGTATAAATGTTAGCTTCAATGAAACTGCACCATTCGTCAAAGCTTGTACCCCCATTCCTCCCCATCTTCCTCACACACAGCCTGCACCCCCACATCCCCCTTTTTGATCACACAAAGTCTGCACTCCCCACGTCCTTCCTCTTGCTCAACCTGCATCCCCATGTCCCCCATCTTGCTCACGCGCAGCCTGCACCCCCAGCTTGCTCACGTGCAGCCTGCACCCCTATCTTGCTCACACGCAGCCTGCACCCCCATGTCCCCCCAGCTTGCTCACACACAGCCTGCACCCCTATCTTGCTCACGCACAGCCTGCACCCCTATCTTGCTCACGCACAGCCTGCACCCCTATCTTGCTCACGCACAGCCTGCACCCCTATCTTGCTCACGCACAGCCTGCACCCCTATCTTGCTCACGCACAGCCGGCACCCCTATCTTGCTCACGCACAGCCGGCACCCCTATCTTGCTCACCCACAGCCTGCACCCCTATCTTGCTCACGCACAGCCTGCACCCCTATCTTGCTCACGCACAGCCTGCACCCCCATGTCCCCCCAGCTTGCTCACGCACAGCCTGCACCCCTTCTTCCTCCGCACCCTCACCCCTATCTTGCTCACGCACAGCCTGCACCCCTATCTTGCTCACGCACAGCCTGCACCTCTATCTTGCTCACGCACAGCCTGCACCCCATGTCCCCCCAGCTTGCTCACGCACAGCCTGCACCCCTATCTTGCTCACGCACAGCCTGCACCCCTATCTTGCTCACGCACAGCCTGCACCCCTATCTTGCTCACGCACAGCCTGCACCACTATCTTGCTCACGCACAGCCTTCACCCCCATCTTGCTCACGCACAGCCTGCACCCCCATCTTGCTCACACACAGCCTGCACTCCCATCTTGCTCACACACAGCCTGCACCCCCATGTCCCCCCAGCTTGCTCACGCACAGCCTGCACCCCTATCTTGCTCACACACAGCCTGCACCCCCAGCCCCCCCAGCTTGCTCACACGCAGCCTGCCCCCCATCTTGCTCACACACAGCCTGCACCCCCATGTCCCCCCAGCTTGCTCACGCACAGCCTGCACCCCCATCTTGCTCACACACAGCCTGCACCCCCATGTCCCCCCAGCTTGCTCACGCACAGCCTGCACCCCTATCTTGCTCACACACAGCCTGCATCCCCATGTCCCCCCAGCTTGCTCACGCACAGCCTGCACCCCTATCTTGCTCACACACAGCCTGCACCCCCAGCTTGCTCACACACAGCCTACCCCCAGCTTGCTCACACACAGCCTGCACCCCCAGCTTGCTCACACACAGCCTGCACCCCCACCAGCCTGCTCCCCATTTGCTCACACACAGCCTGCACCCCCAGCTTGCTCACACACAGCCTGCACCCCCAGCTTGCTCACACACAGCCTGCACCCCCAGCTTGCTCACACACAGCCTGCACCCCCAGCTTGCTCACACACAGCCTGCACCCCCATCTTGCTCACACACAGCCTGCACCCCCATGCCCCCGCTTGCTCACACACAGCCTGCACCCCCATCTTGCTCACACACAGCCTGCACCCCCATGCCCCCCTTGTCTCACAAAGCCTGCACCCCCATGCCCCCCAGCTTGCTCACACACAGCCTGCACCCCCATCTTGCTCACACACAGCCTGCACCCCCAGCTTGCTCACACAAAGCCTGCACGCCCATGTCCCCCATCTTGCTAACGCACAGCCTGCACCCCCAGCTTGCTCACACACAGCCTGCACCCCCATCTTGCTCACACACAGCCTGCACCCCCATGTCCCCCCAGCTTGCTCACACACAGCCTGCACCCCCATCTTGCTCACACACAGCCTGCACCCCCATCTTGCTCACACACAGCCTACCCCCAGCTCGGTACACACAGCCTGCACGCCCATGTCCCCCCAGCTTGCTCACACACAGCCTGCACCCCCATCTTGCTCACACACAGCCTGCACCCCCACACCCCTCTTGCTCACACAAAGCCTGCACCCCCATGTCCCCCAGCTTGCTCACACACAGCCTGCACCCCCATGCCCCCATCTTGCTCACACACAGCCTGCACCCCCATCTTGCTCACACACAGCCTGCACGACCATGTCCCCCCAGCTTGCTCACACACAGCCTGCACCCCCATCTTGCTCACACACAGCTTGCACCCCCATCTTGCTCACACACAGCCTGCACCCCCAGCTTGGTCACACACAGCCTGCATGCCCATGTCCCCCCAGCTTGCTCACACACAGCTTGAACCCCCATCTTGCTCACACACAGCCTTCACCCCCACATCCCCTCTCTTGGTCACGCACAGCCTGCACCCCCACGTCCCCCAGCTTGCTCACAGACAGCCTGCGCCCCCACGTCCCCCAGCTTGCTCACACACAGCCTGCGCCCCCACGTCCCCCATCTTGCTCACACACAGCCTGCGCCCCCCACGTCCCCCAGCTTGCTCACACACAGCCTGCGCCCCCACGTCCCCCCAGCTTGCTCACACACAGCCTGCGCCCCCACGTCCCCCCCATCTTGCTTACACACAGCTTGCACCCCCATCTTGCTCACACACAGCCTGCACCCCCACGTCCCCCCATCTTGCTCACACACAGCCTGCACCCCCAGCTTGCTCACACACAGCCTGCACCCCCAGTTTGTCCCCACACAGCCTGCACCCCCCAGCTTGCTCACACACAGCCTGCACCCCCAGTGCTCCCCCACAGCTTGCACCCCCAGCTTGCTCACACACAGCCTGCACCCCCAGCTTGCTCACACACAGCCTGCACCCCCAGTTTGCTCACACACAGCCTGCACCCCCAGCTTGCTCACACACAGCCTGCACCCCCAGCTGCTCCCCCACAGCCTGCACCCCCAGCCCCCCACTTGCTCACACACAGCCTGCACCCCCAGCTTGCTCACACACAGCCTGCACCCCCAGCTTGCTCACACACAGCCTGCACCCCCAGCTTGCTCACACACAGCCTGCACCCCCATGTCCCCCCAGCTTGCTCACACACAGCCTGCACCCCCATCTTGATCACACACAGCCTGCACCCCCATCTTGCTCACACACAGCCTGCACCCCCAGCTGTCCCCCCAGCTTGCTCACACACAGCCTGCACCCCCATGTCCCCCACTTGCTCACACACAGCCTGCACCCCCAGCATGCACCCCCACTTGCTCACGCACAGCCTGCACCCCCATGCCCCCCAGCTTGCTCACACACAGCCTGCAACCCCATGTCCCCCCATCTTGCTCACACACAGCCTGCACCCCCATGTCCCCCCATCATGCTCACACACAGCTTGCACCCCCATCTTGCTCACACACAGCCTGCACCCCCACATCCCCTCTCTTGGTCACACACAGCCTGCACCCCCATGCCCCCCAGCTTGCTCACACACAGCCTGCACCCCCATGTCCCCCATCTTGCTCACACACAGCTTGCACCCCCATCTTGCTCACACACAGCCTGCACCCCCACGTCCCCCCATCTTGCTCACACACAGCCTGCACCCCCATCTTGCTCACACACAGCCTGCACCCCCACGTCCCCCCCATCTTGCTCACACACAGCCTGCACCCCCAGCTTGCTCACACACAGCCTGCACCCCCATGTCCCCCCAGCTTGCTCACACACAGCCTGCACCCCCAGCTTGCTCACACACAGCCTGCACCCCCACATCCCCCCTCTTGCTCACGCACAGCCTGCACCCCCACTGTCCCCCCAGCTTGCTCACACACAGCCTACACCCCCACCTTGCTCACCAGCCTGCACCCCCAGCTTGCTCACACACAGCCTGCACCCCCATGTCCCCCCATCTTGCTCACACACAGCCTGCACCCCCATGTCCCCCCATCTTGCTCACACACAGCTTGCACCCCCAGCCTGCACCCCCAGCTTGCTCACACACAGCCTGCACCCCCATGTCCCCCCATCTTGCTCACACACAGCCTGCACCCCCATGTCCCCCCATCTTGCTCACACACAGCTTGCACCCCCATGTCCCCCCATCTTGCTCACACACAGCCTGCACCCCCATCTTGCTCACACACAGCCTGCACCCCCATGTCCCCCCATCTTGGTCACGCACAGCCTGCACCCCCATGTCCCCCACAGCTTGCCCCCCATCTTGACACACAGCCTGCACCCCCACATCCCCCCTTGGTCACACACAGCCTGCACCCCCATGCCCCCCATCTCGCTCACACACAGCCTGCACCCCCAGCTTGCTCACACACAGCTTGCTCACCCCCAGCCTGTCACCCCCATCTTGCTCACACACAGCCTGCACCCCCATGTCCCCCATCTTGCTCACACACAGCCTGCACCCCCAGCTTGCTCACACACAGCTTGCACCCCCATGTCCCCCCATCTTGCTCACACACAGCTTGCACCCCCATCTTGCTCACACACAGCCTGCACCCCCACATCCCCTCTCTTGGTCACGCACAGCCTGCACCCCCATGTCCCCCCAGCTTGCTCACACACAGCCTGCACCCCCATCTTGCTCACACACAGCCTGCACCCCCATGTCCCCCTCTTGTCACACACAGCCTGCACCCCCTGTCCCCCATCTTCTCACACACAGCCAGCACCCCCAGCTTCCTGGCACACCAGGCTTGCACCACCAGAATGCTCCGCCCACAGAAGAGTCTGATCCGTGCTCATGACATCAGCAGAGGTCCTTTAGCCCCCTAGGATTTAGCATCTACCCTCACTACAGTAACACACTTGCCACTATATACTCCCAAAGCTGAATATACCCACATATAGCTCACACATCTACCAGCCTGCATAAACCCCAAAATTACTGCACAAACATGAAACTGCAGGAGTTATTGGTCCCCCACCCCAAAGCATGTCCCCCCATCTGATGCTCACACGCGGGGCTTTGTATTTGTAGGGAACCCCCATCTCTACTCAGTACACAATGTATCTGGCTTCTTTGCCCCTGCAGTTTGGCTTCAGAGACCCCAGGCATTTCGTGCAAGTCTTGTTTTGTAAACACAGTGAGTCAGCCCCATGTCCCCCAGAGCTGCTGGGGGGACAGACGTGAGCAGAGCTGCTGAGACAGCATGTTATGTCTGGGGGCTAAGAGCCACTTGTCCCCCATCTTTACTCACACTATAAGCTAGGTATGTGTTACCCCCATATACTCACAGGACCTAGCTAGCACCCGTAGTTAGGGATCCATATATATATACAGTTCAGGGCAGTGATAGGTTACGCACCGAAGCCGCACCTAGCTAGTTAGAGGCCCGGTGGCACTAGTAGTCTAGCTCGCAGGTTAAGGACCCAGTGTTAGGTGTCAGCCCCCAGCTCTGCCGACACCGCAGCCTGCTCGCTGCCTGTGAATCTCACACATCATCCTCACCACCCATGATCCCCTCTCTGTCATCTCCTGGAGCCTGGATCCACAGTCATCCACAGGGGCCCCTGCATCTCTTCTGTTGCCTGGAGGTATTGTGCACTGGACGCTTGCGGTACAATCCATATATATCTCCGCCCACATAACCAAGACGTCTGAGCACTTGTGGTCATTGTAGTATTGCAGGCTGAGTTCTTTTACCTGTATGTATTATCTACCCTGTTATCTTAGCTACAGTTACACACCTTAGCCATCTATATACTCCTACAGCTGAGATATAAGCACAGTGATCCTCGTTAAGGCTACTAACCGGCCTGTATAGGTAAGTCCACAGGAAGAGATCCTCCCTGCACAAACATGAGGCTCTAACCTGGTGCAGGCAGTGATATATTGCATATATGTTCCCACTCTTCCCTTCAGCGAAGGCTTCAGGTCCCCTTATACACACAGGTCGAGCTCCGGTGTGCGGGAGGGATAATCTCTCCCCCCCCAAATTGGGCTACATATTATTATTATTGTTGTTGTTATTGCCTGGAAGAACTAATAAAACTGATTGCGGCCAGTTGCACCATATTTGACTGGACTGGACGTTATAACTGTGCCAAAAGTGCTCGTCTATCTGAGGAGATGACGATTCCTGAGCTAATCCCATTACAAAATATATGTATATTCATATATATACATTTATATATTAACAAAGGAACCAATGCATCAATATTCTACTGCTTCAGTTACTATAGACCTTTCTGAGGTACTGACTGAGGTATCAAGTGGGAGCCAGCTATTGTAAAAATAGCTTGGATAAGTAAATGTCTGTGAACAGCATGAGACTCGTGTCATTTTAGATTAGCATTAAATTTAATGAACTATTGAAGCTTATGCCTTGTTCACAATGGCACTGTGTTCTGTTTGATCATGGGTTCCAGTATTTTTTTTTTTTTTTTTTAACATCATATCTTTATCGAAGATTTTACATATCATAAGTAAAATGACAAAAGAAAAACAAAATAGAATAATATCAACAAGGAGCTACAAAAATAAGTAGAAACAGTCCTGACGCAGCAGGAACAGCTGATTCTAAGGAAAATATGATTATAACAGAACTGCATAGACATTAAAGCAGACTGCAGTTAAACATAGTGTGGGGGGTGTACAATGGGATGGGAGTAGGTGGATGGGATCGGAACCAGGAGGTTTGTTAACCTGCTAAGGATTAGTCCCACCTGGGGGGGGCGAAGTCAGGGAGGTTACGGAGGGGTTGCGGGGCCTTAGAGAAAGGTGTTTAAGGTTGGGGACTATTGGAATATATCCCATAGCTGCCAGATCTGCTGTGAGCGTGTGGAGTCTGGTCTAAGCTCAGACATCATGAGTTCCATAAGTTGGATGCTGAGGATCTCTTGGATCCAGTTGCGTATCATGGGGGTGGAAGTGGTCTCCCACATTCTAGGAACAACCATAAGGGCTGCAATTAGGAAAAAGCCAATGAGGGATCATTGAAAATAGTAAGGTGGCAGGGGTCTCATCCAATAGGTAGACAGTGATTTGTGAATGGACTCTATGACCCTAGACCAGAAGGGAAGGAGAACTGAACATCCCCACCAAATATGGGACATTGTGTCCCTAAGAAGGCCACAGTGCCAGCATAGGTCAGAGGTACTCGGAAACATAGCATGGAGGATCTCTGGGACTCTGTACCCTCTAGAAAGGAGTTCAGAATTTGTTTCCTGAGCTCGATAGGAGATAGAGAACCTGTGGCATGACTTAAAGACAGAATGCCACTGATCCATGGGGAAAGATACTCCCAGCTCCTCCTCCCATCTCCTGGTAAAAGGTGGATGTGGAGGCGATTGTGGGCTGGAGAGAAGCGCGTATATGAGGGTTATTACCCTTGTGGGAAGGCTGCAGAGTGCAGAGTGGCTGCAGGTGCAGAGTGTTTCAAAGGGAAACAATGGTTGGTGTAAGTGACACTCATTGCCATATTGCCACTTAGTGGGTGCTGAGTGACTTGGTGGTGGGACCAGTTCATTGTGGGTTCCAGTATTTTATGCTATAGCTTATTCTGAATTCCTATTGATGGCATCAAAAATATCAAAAACCAAAAGAGACCTAGTGGACCACATTATTCCTTTGAATTGATCAAAAACTGTTTTTTTTTATTTGCAGTACCAGAGAAATTAAACAGATCTTGTTGAAATCTATGGACTATCAAGGCTTAGGCCCCTTTCACATCATGTTCTTCAAGTCAGTTTAACTGATCAGTTTAACAGATCCATTATTTTAATCAAAAAACTGATGCAAACTGATGTCAATTCATGCATCAAAAAAATGGATCCGTTAACGGATGTGCATCTGTTTGCATCAGTTTGCATTAGTTTTTTGCTAAAAAAAACTAATCAGTTTTTTATGATTACCTCTCCCACCCCCAACATGTGCTTCACCTAATACCATCAGGGCAGCCATTAGGGATTGATTGCTCCCCCCCACACACATATGCTACCCCTGCTAAACCCACACGTACGATTCCCCTAATGGTATTAGGTAAAGCACATGTGAGGGGTGGCAGAGGAGCTTAAAAATAAGCTGTCTGGTCACACAGCTGACAAACTGTTGTCTGTTTCCATGGGAAACCACTTACGCAAATGGTTTCTCAGAAGTGATAGAAAACTAGTTATATATTTTTGTAAATTTAAACTGCAAAATTGTATTTTAAGTTGTCAGGTACAGACCATCCTTGCATGTGACGTGGGTGCGGGTGTCAGATGTTAATTTACTCCAGTCACTCGAATCTTGCACTCACCCTTCACTCAGGCTGAAAATTGAGTGTAAATCACAACCCAACACAATCCACGCACGTCAGGTACACACTGTCACTAGTACTAATTTTGATGGGCTTAGTAGGAACCCCATACACATATGCACACATCTCTCTGCCAGACGCAAATAAACTTTAAAAAGGTGATGGGTTCATTGAGCATATAAAAATCACCATTAAATTGAATGATTTCATGCTAAACTGTTCAGTGATATATATATATCCTTGTGAGTTAGAGTCCTTTTGTTTATATGGAGCTTGGAGAATATCAGATGGGATGGCAAACACTCAGCTTGTTGCTGACTCCAGTTATCTTAAAATCCACAGGTTTTGTAATACCCTCCTTCATGAAGTGGGGAATGAACTGCTTCATCCTTACCTGGAAAAGCTGGTGAATGAACTGCCCAATCTCCACCTGGAAAAATTGGGTACCTACAGACCTCTGAGCTCAGGAAGAAATTCCTGTTATAACCCCCCTCTCTTGTGCCTTAGTGATTCCTGCTAGTGACAGAGATTCATTAAAGCCATAAACCTGGTTTGTTCCAAGTTACTGCTATGCCCAGACTTTAGCAATAAATTAGCAGGGGATTATCACAAAAGGATAATAGTCTCATTCTTGGCTAGCCCCAAACACTACATACATATACATACAAAAACAATAAAATAAAATAATGATACATATAAGCAATTTTCGTTCATCACATAAGTAGAGATGTCCTCAGGTTCCTGAGATATTCTCTACATTAATTATACATATCAGGAATACATAAAAAATGACCACATTAAAAATAATATTAGTAATATGATATGTATCTTGTTTACAGCTTTACAAATTTATTTAGAATACTTTGGAAAATGTTGGCTTAGCCATTTGATGTATCCATTTGCATGTAAATATGTGCAAACTGGTAATATATCTGCATTACTCAAATCATCTTTGCTCGCTATTCTCTGACATGAGTTGTAAAATGAGACATTTCGAATGCAGGATGTGTAGCTGGAGCCCATAAATAAAGATTAGAGAGAACAATATACAGAAGGAAAATCTCACAGAAAAATATATGAACTCAATCTTGCTCATGAGCTATTCTTTTCTTTGTGTTTTACAGCATTTAGCAATTACTGGCATGAGAGTAGAATATGCCTGGCCAGCTGTTCTATGCAATCACTCTCACATATAATCCCATTCATGACAGCTTTGTAACTCTAAATGCTTAAATATAACATCATTTAACTACAATTACAAGGCATAAAAGTAGATTTAAAAGGCAAGAGAGACAATTCAGCCCTACAGCTGAGTTAACAATGATACTGTATGAATAAGGAATTCCCCTCGAGTTTGCTTACTCTGAATACATATCCATGCCATAGGTATATGATGCATATCTTTATTTAAAATGTAACATGTAACAAACTAAAAGGGAGAATGGGGGACTGCAAGAGACATAAAAAAGAAAGATCATGACCTGATACTGTCATTTCTCATCCTGTACAGCCTCCAGTGATCCTCAAGCGACTACAGGAACTTTTTTTATGTTACCATCCCTTACCGTTCAGGAGAAACAAGTTTATTGCCACTTACTTCTTTGAAACAACAGCAATGCTGTTATTGCTCCACATAGCTCATTTGCATATTGATAAGAAAGCAATATCTAAAGTGACAGCCAGATATTGGGGTGGTGACAGGCTGGCACTATTAGGATGGGAAGGATCAAAACTGTGGCCCTTCCCATCTTGGTAATGCCAGGCTGCTGCTGCTTGCTGAATCTGGCTGGTTGTGGAAAATTGGGTGAGAACCTATGTAATTTTTTTTTTAATCATTTATTTATAAAAAAAAAAAAAAAAAAGTGGGGTCCCCCCCAATTTGGACACATTTTTTGGCCCTTCCCATCCTAATAGTATCAGCCCCCATAGTTGACCGTCACCTTATGCAGCCGTGTATTGAACAATAACTGTCTCTTCTCGGCATCATCGTCTAACACATAGGTAATAAAGGATTTAAAAAAACAAAAACATATATCTGTAATAAAACAAACTTCACATTTATTATGGACACTGCTCTACATAGTACATATTTGAGATAGGAGAGCTAGGCTATCTTTTTATCTTTGTAGGAGCATTTAAAGAGAACCTTTCATCACCTCCATCAATTCCAGTTCTTATCATCTGTTAATAGACACTGCTCCACTGATTCCAGCACAGTTGGAAGTTTCTCTCTAGCCTCCACCGTCCCCAAGCAACAAGCGCATTTAGTTTTATTACCTGATGTGCTATTTAGGCTCTGTACTGTCATGTGGGCAGTGTCAGGTGGGGCAGATAAAAGGATGTGATTCCGATCTCCAATCAGAGGCAGCCAGTGTCAGAGCTCAGAGTCACACCCCTTGTCTGCTCCTGCCTGACACCGCCGTCCTGACAGTACAGAGTCTAAGTAGCATATCAGGCACCAAAACTAACAGAATTGATTGCTCGGCCATGGTGTGAGCTACAGAAAAAATCCAGTTGTGCCAGAATCAGTGGAGCAGCCCCTATTAAATAAGAGCTGGACTTACTATAATAGAGCTGGTGAAACGTAAACATCCTCATGTATATGCGCAGTGGCGTAACTAGGAATGGCTGGGCCCCAAGACGAACATTTGACATGGGGCCCCCCCCCAAACCGGTTACGGGTCCCCAAACAGTAAAATATGCTCAGCAGAGGCCCCAGATAGTATTATATGCTCAACAGTGGCCCCCACACAACATTATATGCTCCACAGTGGCCCCCATACAGCATTATATGCTCTACATTTCTCTCCCCACACACAGTATAATATGCTACCCACAGTGGTCCCCACCCAGTACTATATGCTTCCCACAGTGGTACCCACCCAGTATTATATGCCCCCCCATAGTGGGCCCCACCTAGTATTATATCCTCCCTACAGTGGCCCCCACACAGTATTATATGCTCCCCACAGTGGTCCCCACCCAGTATTATATGCCCCCCACAGTGGCCCCCACCTAGTATTATATGGTCTACAGTGGCCTCCACACAGTGTTATATGCTCTACAGTGGCCCCCACCCAGTAGTATATGCTCTACAGTGGCCCCCACACAGTATTATATGCTCTACAGTGGCTCCCACCCAGTGTTATATGCTCTACAGTGGCCCCCACCCAGTAGTATATGCTCTACAATGGCCCCCACCCAGTAGTATAAGCTCCCAACAGCCCCCTCCGCTTCGGTGCTATTATTATACTCTGGGGTCTCCTCAGACCCCAGAGTATAATAATCGGAGGCCCAGGGACAGTGATTAAAAATAACAAACACTCATACTCACCTTGCCTTACCTTTCCTTGGCATCCTCGCTCCATCCTGCCGTCTTCAGCGTCTTCGGCCCTCTTCCGACGTCGCTGCCGAGGCCTGTGATTTAGCCTCAGCGGTCACATGGGGGCACACTGATGTCATTACGCGACTGCGCCCCATGTGACCGCTGGGGCCTAATCACAGCCCTCAGTCATGACGGAGGAGCTCCGGAGAGAACGCTGTGCCCAGGAGAGGTGAGATTATGTGTTTATTATTTTCAGTCATCTCCCCTGGGTTGCCATCTATTGGAAAGAGGCCTGCAATATGCCAGGGCCCCTTTCCAATAACAGTATGTATAGCGGTCGGGGAACCAGGCTTTCACCGACCGCTATCATAATGGTCCGGGGCCCCAGCCATCTCCAGCTGGCCGCGGGCTCCGTAACCTGCTGGGTCCATTCGCGGTCGCAGGCCCTGCGACCGCGATCATTACTGGTTTGTGGGGTTCGCGGTAGCATCTGCCACAGGGCTCCGGGGCCCCTAATGTCCCGGGCCCTGTGGCAGCCACTACCACTGCTACCCCGATAGTTACACCCCTGTATATGCTGTTTTACATACCGCTGAATTCAGCGCACTAGTTTCACCGTTCACCGTTAGAAGGGCGTTCCTGACAGTCTAGCTACGCCCTCCCTGACAGTACTCGTCCATAGCCCTGTACTGGGGGAGGCGTTCCTCACAGCTCAGCGTCATCACTGGGCTGTAAGGAAGGCCCCCCCTCTCTCTGTACTCGTCCATAGCGCTGTACTGTCCAGCTCCGGGGCATATAATGGGAAAGCCGGCAGTGTGTTGAATTCAGCGCGCTGTCGGCTTTCTAGCGGTATGTAAAACAGCATATACATGAGGACGTGAAAGGTCCTCTTTAAGCAGCAGAAAGTCTACAATCTACCCTGCCATCTTTCCCTCATTTCCTTCTAATGTACATTAGGTAGGTTAGCAAGAAAAAGAGTACGGATGAAAGAGTTTATAACTGCAGAATGTTTATAAGCACAAAATAGTACAAACATTGTAAGTGAGAATACTTGAAACTTTGCCTATTTATTTCTGTTGCATTGTAGCAATATAAATTGGTTGTGTCCATAGCCTTTAAAGAGTCTACAGAAGTTTTGTCAGAAATTCCACAATGCACAATTCCCTTATTTAGACTGATTAACAATAAGGAAAATGTACAAGAGCAGCAGCTTTGGTTTAATCGTTTTGCTCTTCATGATACTCTGCTCTTATCTTTAAACTACATTACAGGAAAGTTTTATTTGTAAGATATAGCTGCCATCAATGACCAGTACAAATCTCATGTGGCTGAGACCCATTTGGCTAGTCCCCCTGCCTGAACAGAACAAAAGAGGACGGCTTGGCAGCACTGTAATTCTTTTAAACACCCGCTAATATGTTATCTTGTTTTGCTGACATAGCAGCAGAGAGTTCCAGCTATTAATTGTTAGGAAGTTTGCTGTTAACAGCGAACATTGTGGATTGTTCAGTATATTCACCTCCACTATAGTCTACCTAGATAAGGATTTTAATAGCAAAACAAAATCTATGTTGCGATACGTCTCTTAAATATACATAATTAATGAGTTATTTTGGATAGCCATAACTGGACTAATACATTAGGTATCTGTAGTAACAGCAGGTGTAGCTGGGGCAGGTGGTGGAGCTATTCCCCCAGGTGCTTGGTCACATTAGAAAGTTGAATTTGATAATTTTAGTGTACATCAGAACAACCGGCTAACTATGCCCACTTTTTCACATACTTTTCAAAATTGCAGTCAGTGATATAAAACTAACTTGCACAAAATTTTTAAGCAAAAGCGCGGAACCTTTTTTTTTCTAGCTTTTAGGATAATTTCCCTGTCCTATATTTTTCTTGTAAAATACTTCTGTCCCTTACAAGAAACAGAGGTCTTTGAGGTGTGAGGATAAGGCTTTGGTGCGACTGTAACTTCTCCACAGCCTATGGTTTTGCATTATTGTGCTACTAGCACATCACATCTCTCCTGTACTGTATGTGACACAATGCCATGACAAACTGTGATATTATTGTGTAATAATGTGACATCCCTTATCACTACCTGTTTCCGGCCATGCTCAGATCTCCAGACTAGAAAGAAGTTGCAGATTTTTACAGGCATAAAGACCTTCTGACTAAGCTACATTATGTCATTAGCAAATATATTAAATCAATATTTTATTTCAACTCCGCCAAGTATTAAAATCTAACAATGTGGTCATCAGATGTAAAAAGGTTGTGAACCTCTGTAAATGATGCCTCAGTGTGTGATAGCATTACAGCAGAGGTTCCAGCAGTAAAGATATTACAGACGTCATAAAATAAGGTTAGCTCCAGGCCATGACGCTGTTAATTGTTTTTGTTTTTGTTGCCTTTTTATAGTTTATGACCTAGTTTAACCCACAAGACCGACAGGAGTAGATTAATTAATAGCCGGAAGTGTATAATTAATTTATTTTGTGGCTTAATTCAGCACAGATCCAGTGTAGACCATGAAACGATATGAATGTGCTATGTGCGGATGTTGCATTGTTTAGTGAGTGAGGGCAACAGGAAATAGATATAATGTACTCCATGGATAATACATTGTGATGAAGATATGCTCTGTGTGCACTGCCTTATGTAAAGGGATCTGGAAAAGATAGCCGTGTACATAGCTGCCAACTTTTAACACAGGAAAGGGAGAGGGGAGAAATGGACATTTCTGTAGAAATGCACTTTACATAACAAATTCCACCCACTTTGTGCCAGATGTGTGTTTTATTAAAGTCTGCGTGTGGGACATAGGTGTCACGTATAGGCTGTCCTAGCTAGTCACTCAATCTTGCACTCACGCTTAATTCAGGCTGAAAACTGAGAGTAAATTGCACCCCAACACAGTGCACGCACCCAAAATACATGCCACCACCAACACTGATTCCTCGACTCAGCGGAAACCACACTAACATATACAGGCATCTCTCCAACAGTCAGGCACAAACACACCTCAAAAATGTAATGGGTTCATAGACCAACACAAAGTAACCTTACATTTAACAATTTAATACCCATAGGGTTCAGTGCAAGTAAACTTGACAAAAATAACACAACATTGCAAGCAGCCTTAAAATAAATGGGATAAAAACAGAATAATACTTGTCTTTGTCCCAGGGGCTTGGCAATCATCTGTAGTAAAACGTACACACCCAGCTCTCTCAGCTGGCTCCACAGATGTGATATCAGTTCTAAGTTTGTAGACTCTTAAGGAGAATTTTTAGCCACACCTCCCTGTCAGGGTGCCCCTCTCCTCTTACTCCCTGAGATGTGGGATGAACAACTCATCTTTATCTGGGAAAGAAGAATCATTTTCCTTACTTTGGAGAGCTGTGTGTCTCTGCTGGTTCTGGAGGTCATCCCATGGGCACCCCATTCCTCTCTATAACCAACCAAAACATCATAAAACAATAAAACCATAAAACAAAATCTTGTTGTGCACAGCCAGAGAAAGCAATTTCCCCTCTGACTCCCTCCCCTTTTATAAACACAAACCACTGAGGTGGATTGATAACACAAACATAAACAAAACATTCACTAAGGAGATATATATGACTAATACGATTAGGTAATAATACAGAACTTCATCACAATAGGTGTAACCATTGTGCGTCTTTTCCAGTGAAGTATACTGACTTAGGCTAGATTCACACAAAATGGTTGAGAAAAAGGTCCATTTCTTGCACCCAAGGGGCACTCGTTTTCACGGATCCCCGATACATTTCATTGTATAGAGAGATCAGTGAAAATGGCCAAAAATAGGCATAGGTGATAACGGACCGTCAATGTCTTCATTAATGGAGATAGGCTATAAGTTAAAACTTCTGCGAGGCCTACATGTAAAAACGCTGCGGAATATCATGCTGCTAAATAATAAATAACAAAATGATGGTTAGCCATTTAAAATATTTGCTTCTTCTTCCTTTAACAATGAAAACAATGCTGAAACTACAGTAATGAAGGGTCACATGTAGATATTTGTGGCCACATCATCAAAGGTTGGTGCTGTCAGGGCTGCTGACAAGTTCTATTTTACTTCTTCTAGACTTGCAGGTTGTATCTTTTAATATCTGAAGGATGACATAACTAATCGTTAGGAAATAAAAATGAAGAAGAAAGAGAAGCAGCAACATCTGAAAACATGTGTTTTTTTGTGTTTGGACATAGTTGATATCCCAGCGCACAAATAAAGTACACGAACAGTTAGTAGATCTGATGTGTGTCTGGTAGCAGACACGCAAAACAGCTAAACTTTTATTTGACCTTCCTGAATCATCTAGAAATTCAGAACGTTCTCAAGATTATAAATTCACTGTGAGGTTTCAGCAAGACTCTTAAGGACACAAGTTATATTATGTAATGAATGTTTCTCTTCTTATATTAGCACATTAAACATCTATATCAGCAGAGGTGTTGCAAAGTTTGTGAACCCTTTATAGTTTCCTTAGTTTTTTCCTAAATTTGAACTAAAATTCCAAAGTAATCCAGTGATCTCTTAGCTTATTTTATATTTTGACTTAAGTGATTCTTATTGGGCCACTCATAGCTAGAACAAGGGTTTAGTCACACGTCTATTTATGGAGCTGCTACGGAGATCACATGACTTCATTTGGAGACATTTTTGCTGATACATTCTCCTCTGTAAGCAATGGTTCGTATACATTATGAAACATGCCACCTTTTTATGGTTATATCAAGCAGAAAACAGATCTTATTAATAATATAGCAGCATATTTTTTATTCCTTATTTGAATATGATCATGGATAGATCTGGGATTTTGTCAGATGACATGCTACAATAATACTTCTTATTCTAATACGCTATAATTTAGCTATTGAAGGAATGTATCTGCAGGCTATAGTAAGTAAAGGGTTTTACCACAAAATAAAGTTAGTTAGTTATGCATGGCACCTCATATAGGATACAGTTAAATACAAAAGAACACCTATCTTTATTTTCACAAGTTTCATTGTCTCCATGGCTCATCTGTACATCCTGGAACAAAACTGAAAATGTGGGCAGGCAGTGGGTCTGTCCCCTGTTTTAGTGTGTGCAGTCTGACCTCCTTATCAAGAATGCCTAGGCATCTGGAATGTGTTTTTAGGGCTCTTCACAGAGGTCCATCAGAAATCCTCAGTAACACCCCAACAGTAACACATTCTCTTCCTACTAAAGGCACATGAAAGCAGGATCAAAACTAAATACAAGGATAAAAATTGACATGATAAGGCAAACATGAATCAGAAACATTTATAAGTCTACAATGGTGTATTAATTTTAGTCAAAGTATATTAGAAAGATGTTTATCTATTTATATGCAAATTAACTGAAAGCAGCTGGATTCATGGGAATACCCCTTTAGGCTACAGCCAGAAATTGCTGTGGAAAAAACTGCAGTGAAAACGCATTGCGTTTTTTCCCGCAATGCTTTTCACAGAAAGTCTACAAAGATGGCTTCAATTATACCTATACGGAAACCACCAGCGTTTCCGTAGGTATAATTCACATGCTGCAATTTCCAAAAATGCAACTGTTTTGGAACTCACAGTGGATATATTTCTGCAATTTCTAGCGAATCCACTTTGCATAGATCTGTAAAACTCTGTGGTTTTTGCCACGTGGGGCCCGGCCTTATTAATATAAAAGAAAGCAAACTGACATTTATTTTACGGCCCTATAGCTGTAGAGAAAAAACATGAATAAACATTGATACAAAGTTATTATCTACTCACAATTTTACGACTGTGTAGTACCAGTGTGAGCTTCAAATGTCAGCAGTGGCCAAAAATGTAAAAAATCTGGAAAGTATGGCAGTTTGTCAACCTTAGATAATAAAATTTGGTGTTGGGGTTTTTATGGATTATGGACTGTAGACGGAATGTAACAGACATTTAGAAATGTCAGTATAATATAGTAAATGACGTAATATTTTGCTCACTTGGCTCTACGTGTTGAGACAAAAAGGAGGAGAAAGAAAAAAAAAAACTACAGACAAAAATGGTTTATACAATTCTGACAGGTGAATAATTCATTTTTGAGATCAGAGGAATATGGAGAGTAATAAAGCTGTGATCTAGTGTAAATAATCAGATTAGGGAATTCTCCACAAGATATTAAAGAAACTAACAGTTTAGAAATTTATTGGAATTTCTCAAAAATTCTTTCTGAATGGACAGCTGGAGGTAAGACATCATCATTTTCTTGGAATTTCTTCTTAACTCAATAAATGACATTAATCAGAGAAAAAACTAAATGTAAAAGATGTATCTGGTGGCTGGTGCTTAGCATTGATTAAGTAAGTTATAGAGCGTCTTAAAGAGTACTTCTTATCACCTTCGCCAACTCCAAATCTTTGTATTTTTCAGTGGACTCCATTCAATTGACAGGTGCAAATGGAATTTTTCCTCTAGCCCTCATTGTTCCCAAGCAACCATTTTTGTTAGTTTCAGCACCCAATAACGTTATTATGCTCTCTACTGTCAGGTGGGTTGGCCCAGGTTTTTGCTCTAGCATAGGACAGCCCATCTGACAATAGAGAACCTAATTAGCATATTGGATGCTGAAGCTAAGCGTATGTTCACATGTTGGAAATGGAAGAGGAATTTGAGGCGGACTTCTGCCTCAAATTCCTCTCCCATTTCGACAACTCTGGAATCAACCAAGTCTGTGGGTTGAATCCACCTCAAAAACAATGTGAAATTCTGCTATCTATGTGAACAGGCCCTAAGAGCACCAATTTGCTTAGAAATGGTAGAGAAAAATATTCCAGAATAAATAGAATGAAGGATGCAAGAATTAGAGTTAGTGGAGGTGGTAAAAAGTTCTCTTTAGGCTAAGGCTCCATGTAGTGAGACATAGCCAAAAAGCGCTGCAAGAGAAACCGGGGAGGAAACGCATCATTGTTTTTCCCGCAGCGCTTTTATCAGAAAGTCCGCAGAGTTTTCCTTTGCATACTTTCTTCTTCAATTATACCTATTTGGAAAACGCCAGTGTTTCCACAGGTATAATTCACATGCTGGGATTTACAAAAACACAACGGTTTTTGAAATCGCAGCATGTCAGTTGAGGATATTTTTGTGCAAAGTGTGGATGGGACTAACCAGAATTCCATCCACATTGCAGATACTGTAAAATGAAGCAATTTTTGCCGCAGCGTTCCACCACGGCAAAATTGTGGCGTTTATGCTACTTGGGGCCCCAGCCTTAAAGGGAATACTAGTTGAAAAGTTAAATAAAGATTGACTAATGACTACCACTTTTCTGAGGAAGAAATTGTTACTTACATTGCAAAGATGGACAGATAATGATAGATAATGTTCATATCAGTTTATAGGAGTTTTTCAGTTCATGTACCCTATGATACCTATATACCTGATAGATGTGGAGAGAGTATGATGCTTGGCAAGTATGCAGTACATCAGATGTTTAAAGGAACACGAAACCTAAATGAGAAAGGTAAGCAAAAAATATAGCTGCCGTCACAGGTTAGCATTTCAGCATTTTCTATACGATTCCAACAAAACAGTGTTATAGAACGACTACAGAAAACACAGGGGTTAACCTCCTGCTTCATCTTTAGATGGTGGTTGGATAGAGGGATGGGTCTTTTTCTCCTAACGTAGACAGGATACAGCAATGAAGTTGCTGCTGCAGCCTGTTGTCTTGCAGTCTGTCACACTGCAGTGAGGAGGAGAGACATGGCTAAGCTATAAGGACACAGATACACTTGAAACCAGAAGTTTACATACACTATATAAAGAGACACATATGCTTGTTTTTCTCACTATCTGACATGAAATCAGAATAAACCTTTCCCGTTTTAGGTCATTTAGTATTACCAAAGTTATTTATATTTGCCAAATGCCAGAATAATGAGAAAGAGATAATTTTTTTAAGGCATTTTTATTACTTTCTCCAAAGTCAAAAGTTTACATACATTTCATTTGTACTTGGTACCACTGCCCTTAAACTGTATGACTTGGGTCACTTGTTTTTGATCTTCTTCCACAAGCTTCTCACAATAGTTGGTAGGAATTTGGGCCCATTCCTCCTGACAGAACTGGTGTGACTGAACCATGTTTGTAGGCCTCCTTGCTTGCGCGTGCCTTTTCGGCTTTGCCCATAAACATTCAATAGAATTGAGATCAGGGCTTTGTGATCGTCACTCCAAAATATTGACTTTGTTATCCTTAAGCCAGTTTGTAACCAGTTTGGCAGTATGTTTTGGGTCATTGTCCATTTAGAAGACCCATTTGCGCCGAAGCTTTAACTTCCTGGCTGATGTCTTGAGATGTTGCTTCAGTATTGCCACATAATGTTCTTTCCTCATGATGCCATCTATTTTGTGAAGTGCACCAGTCCCACAACATGAGGCTGCCACCCCCGTGTTTCACAGTTGCGATGGTGTTCTTAGGCTTGCAAGCTTCCTCTTTTTTCCTCCAAATGTAACGACGGTCATTATGACCAAACAGTTCAATTATAGTTTCGTCAGACCACAGGACATGTGTCCTAAAATAAAGGTCTTTGTTCCTGTGTGCATTTGCAAACATTAATCTGGGTTTTTTATGTTTCTTTTGGAGTAATGGCTTTCAGCCCATGTTGATACAGTACTCGTTTCAGTGTAGATAATAACACACTATTACCAGCTTCAGCCAGCATCTTCACAAGGTCTTTTGCTTTTGTTCTTGAGTTGATATGCACATTTCATACTAAAGCACTTTTCCATCTCTGGAAATTGCACCCAAGAATGAACCAGACTTGCACAAGTTCACAATTCTCTTCCTGATATCTTGGCTGATTTCTTTAGACTTTCCCATGATGTTACACAAAGAAGCAGTGTGTTTCAGATGTGCCTAAACATACATCCACCGGTGTGTCTCTAATTAACTCAAATGTTGCCAATAAACCAGAAACTTCCAAAGACATTTCATCATCATATGGGCTGTCCCAAATTGTTTAAAGGTATAGTAATCGTAAACTTTTGACTTTGCAGAAAGTAATAAAAATGCTTTAAAAAATTCTCTCTCTCTCATTATTCTGGCATTTGGCAAATATAAATAATTTTAGTAATCCTAATTGACCTAAAACGGGAAAGTTTTATTCTGATTTCATGTCAGAAAAACATGCATAGGTGTCTTTTATATAGTGTATGTAAACTTCTGGTTTTAACTGTATGAGATTTCTTCATATATTTTTCAGAGCTGGGGCTCTTATGCATTTTATCTGTTTAGTGTTCCAAATGTAATTTCTATTCAAAAGTTTAAGACTTGGGAATAATACATATTCTACTTACAGGTTTTTTAATGTATTGCTACAGTAAAATAGTAAGAAATCTATTGTGAAAAGTGTACACAATGCTTAGATTGACTGTTAGTCATATGAAGCTCCAGGTAGAATTAGGTTTCCTAATAAAGATATGCAAGTCATATCAATTTGGCATGTTTTGAAAGCAGTCTGGCATTTTCATTCCAATTCTATATTTATTTTGCTGTCTCTTATGCTAGTTTTCAGTATGACAGGGGTGTTTATAGAAATGAGCAGTTTATCTGTTTCTCTAGTCAAGTCTTGGTGAACACATTAGTGACAGCCTGGGAAAGCAAAGGCACCATTCAGTATTACCCACAAAAGGTGCTAGCGTCCAGGACACAGTAAATTTAGAAAATGTATTAGAAAACAAATTATGTCTCCATCACTGACTCATCATTACCTACAGGTATTACACAAATTCGCTATTGGAGTGTGTGTATATATATATATATATATATATATATATATATATACCTTTCAAATGCATTCATCTATAAGTCTTTCTTATTCAGAGATGGTTCCCCCCATAGGTGTAAAATGTTCTGCCTAAGGTTTATCATAACATTCATACAACTCTTGCATCCACAGGATGTATTTGTTTTGTGTCATCATAGGTGTGCACAGGCCATTAGGTTAGGGAATACCTTATGGGAGGTGAGGGGATAGAGTGTAGTGCATATAATACATCACATTTTATCACTAAATGCTAAGACTCTCTGTTAAATAAAGCCAAGAGCTGCATTCAACTCCAAGTTTTAGAATACTGCAGGGAAATCCATTAACATAGTTTCAGCCAAGGGCCCTCACTGACTTTAGTAAACTCCTTTTCTAGTATTCACTATTTTGCAGTGCCGTAACTCGGTGACAGACTTTCAACCATCAGTTTTTGGCAGGATGACTTTCAATATAAGGATTGATGAAATAGTATTAATAGTAGTGGATCTTAAAAGGAATGTCAGCAAAAATTGTCTATTCCTTAAGCAAAGTTTTTATGTAAAACATATTTTTTACGAATTTTTGATGATTTTATTTTTAATTTTTTTTGTCACTATCCATATTTAAAAAAAGTACTATATACTACAATTTGCACTCTGGCCAATAAGCCTAATAATAGTCTGACAAGTGCCAACTCAGGCAACATGGTAGTCCTCATAATCATGTGCATAAAATAGAATAAAAAAATCTGCAATTTGAAAATAAAAACAGATTATAAAAAATGTAAAATATTTCTGCTTTTAATGATATGTATATATATATATATATATATATATATATATATATAATTTATTTATTTTTAATTAGTGATACATTCCTTTTGAGATCTGCCTTTTTTTCTACATGTACAGGATGTTCTTCCCAAAGTTAGTAAACTTTGTAAAACACAATAAAAAGTGTACTGATACAAAACACTCTGCTTTTCAGTGGATTGATATGCTAGGGAAGCGGAGTGAGACTTATAATAATAACTTAATAAAGCAAAAGAAGACCACTTACTATATATAAATATATAAATTCTCTTTATTTACATTAGGCTCATATCCATTACATGAACACCATCATACATCATACATGCTACTTACATATGTTCTTACACACTGGAATTTCATGTACAGAAAAAGAAAAACCTTTCCAGTCAGTTCCATTTCATCAATTTTTTTAATGTTTTTCTATTCTCTTCTATGTTATTAGTAGTCAACATATGGCTTTGGGAACTCTGTGTGCCAACACACTTCTCAATATTGCCACAAATGTGAAGGAATGAGGCTGATTTACTGATCAAAAGGTGCCAGAATTCTGTCTGAAAGTGAGCCAGGATTTAGTGCACATGCCGGGAAGCACATTAATTAAATGTTTTTGACACTTTTTTCACCACAGTCAATGGGGGCATGGCTTAGCAGTGAGGAGGCTTGACTTTGTGAAAAGTAGGAAAGGCTTAAAATGCAATAGTATGCTCCAAAATTGTACAAAGTAAACCAAGCAGTAGGTAATGTAAAGTTACAGACATAAGTTTCTAAAGATGTTCCAGATTTATCTTCCATCATGAGCCACTGTGAGTGCATTTTACGCTGTCTAGTCCAGGTTTATGCAAGACGAAATTGGTAAATCTACCTCAATATTGAAGGGTCCATCACAATTTCTGTGTGTCAGAAATCTTGTTAATTAAGACTTAGGGGATGTTCACACTACTGTTATTAACGTTCGTTGTTCTCTGCAAGCAACAGACATTAACAGTAGTAGAGTGATGGATGCATATGGTGCCCCCTCTGTCTGCATCCGTTCTCATTGACTCTAATGGAAAAAAAACATGACAGAAGCTTTCTTCCTTCATGTTTTTTACTTATGTAATGGAGGAAAAAGTACTGCATGCACATTTTTCTTCTGAAAGAAAAGTAAAAAACATGTCATAAGAAAGCTTCTCTCATGTTTCCTTACATGAAATTGAATGCAGACCAGACACCAGATAGAGGGTGTGCCATCTGCATCAGTCAATCTACTACCGTTAATGTCTGTTGCCATCATCCTATGACGGATGAGAGCAATGGACATTAATAACGGTAATGTGAACCTACTCTAATACAGTAAGAGTTCGGCCAAGCTACTTCTGTGGCCTCTCATTGGGGGATATTTATGAAGACTGACATATTCAATGCCTGTTTTCAAATCCCAGGCAGAACAGGCCGCTTCATTTATGAAATGGCTCACACCTCTTCATTTATGTGACAGTTCTTCCGCAGGGCTGTACAACTGTGCTGTAATCTACGCCATCTTCTAGCTGGCATTGATTTCAGTGATCATTTGTGCCAGTAAACTGGTGAATATGATATAAAATGAAGCACAACTCCCATGCCACTTATGCTTTAACCTGAGGTCTGTGACTTTTTTAACGTCATATATTTGGTATAAATGAATAGTAGATCTCCCCCATTGTGTCTGTCTCCGCTTCAGACCAATCTGTTGATATCTGATCAGTTCTTCATCCCTTGCTGCTTGTCAAGTCAATGACAACAGAAATTCTAATAATGTAATGTAAGACCCCCCCCTAAAGCATTCTATCTGCGGCTTCAACAGGTGAATGTGGGCTGTACATTTATTTGTCATAAGGCTTCTATGCTTCTTGTCTTTACCACCTAGTTGTCTTTATATTCATTGCTTTACTGTACCTTTATGCAAGCTGTAACATATGCAGACTATCTGTCATTCTCAGTTCTTAAGCTTTTCAATTTTTTTTCCATAAATTGAGTATTTATTAAAGAAAAAAATTAACACTAAAACCATGCAATATTTGTATCTGTAAAGGAAGGACATGGGGTTTACTGCATTCAGCATCACTTGATCTACACTTCCATTCCCAGCCAATTGCATATTCTATATACACTGTGCAGGATAAGCAATACTCAGTCACACCAAACCAAAAAACAACCAGTTATGTCCTTTTCCAGGGAACCATGTGCGATTTACATGAGAGGCTATTTCTCATCAGCTGCCAAGTGATCTGCACATATTCAGTTCATAAAGTGACAGAATTAAGATTAAAATAAAAATGACACATATGCCACCAGAGTTGGCATACTCTAACATATACATCAAGTAAGCTATTTACATGTGCATACTTACAGTAGGTAGACTGGCCTAATGTAATTGGACGTAGCAGCATAGTGCCAGTGTCATGACACCCTTATAGATATCCCTTTATACCAGGTGTCTATTTCACACTATAGATATATACATATATCTATGTAGTACAATTGTGCCTCTAGTTTGAGCTATTGTTATTGTATCAGAGGTTGGCAAATTCATCCAGTTCCTGGGTAACCCTCACAAAACACAGTTTATTAGTGGCTTTATTCCTACAAAAATTCCAAACAATATATTTTCTGTGACAATTTTACATTTTACACTGCTTGCCACTTCTTTAAAAATTGGCAGTCGGGCAGAGAACAAGGCAGGGCAAGATGGGGACACAACAGGCCAACAAATTTACTATAAATCATATTAGAAAACTGGTTTTCTAAGCCATAACATTGATGATATATCCAAACTGATCACAGATTATTTTTATGGTTACGTTACTGGCCTTCTTCAGGCTCTGGTGCTGGTACTGGGCAAGCCCCGGTAACTTGATTTGTGGGAATTTCAGTAGTGGAACCCATTAATTGGACATTGATGGTATATCTAGGAAATCCCCTATAAAGGTAACATTTCAAAAACTTTTAAATCAATGATGTAAAAACAAGATTATCAGGTATTCTCAAGTGATGACGAATGAGCCAGTCCCATTTTTTTGCAGTCAACCTCCATCAATCTTATCTGGCATAAAAGTGTTTGATGAGAAAATACCCTAAAATAAAAGTATAATTTTCCAACGTGCGCATTCATTCTCAATTGCTATTTCTATTATCTTGTATTTCCCTGGTGTTTAATAATATAAAATGGACATAATACCAAAGAGTGCTAAAAATGTATGTGCCGTAAATCACAGAGCAGTTGGTATAAATCGCATATTTGAGTTGTGTAAGAAAATAGCAGAGCCGCAGCACACACCAAATATTTCCGAATAATTTACTCAATCCATAAATGACATCTGCGCTGGACAGATCATTCTAGACAGTAGTCATCATGCATGTAGTGTGATGTTTTGTCAGGGCATTGCCTTGACATGGCTTTGACATAGCATCACTTAAGATGAGAGGCGGCCATTGGCCCTAATTGAACTATTCTTCCTTGTATATTGTCCATCCAAACTGCTTAATGTATTCATAATGGTGACAGTCACCAGTACTGGCTATATAAGTGAAAGAAAGGCTGGAAAATAAATCGTCTTCTGAATATAATCTCGGCAGATAAATCCAATGATATCTATTAAAGGGATGCTTTGATTTGGCTGGCCAAAAACATAAACCTCATTAAGAAAGTATTGAAAATTGCATAAATAGCAATAAATAATTTTTAGTATAAATGTCAATATTTTCACTTTGCATCTATTTGTTTCATTGCATATTCTTCCTATGAATTTTTATTGGAATTAGGTTTAGGTACATCTTTATTGTATGACAATTTTTAGTGATCAGTTCCTATATCACTAGTACAGTATAACATCAGCATTTATAAAACTGTATACAGAATCATGTACAGTATTTAAGAATATAGAAGAGATTCAATATTGGTCAGTGTCTTACTGTAACACTGTACCTCTGTTGAATATAGTATTGGATAATTCATACAGTATATGGGATCTCAAAGTTCATAGCTGAGTAAAACCACTGCCACTCATTCTTCACAAATCTATATCACTGTGAAGCATGAAATGACAATCTCCTTTATACCTGAGATGCTATGAAGAGCTTTGTACAATAACTCTGGTCCTATGTCATCCAGTTTAGATTACTGGGATATAATGTTTAGTAACGGCAGCTCCAGTCACTTGTCAGTGACTTTTACTACACCTGGGCTCTCTTGACCCCATCTGTTATGTACAATGGAAGGGATTTATGTGTTCCTTTATAAGGGTGTACATGACACAGTTTCACGTACAAGCCTGGTTATTGCCAAGTTGCAGGATTTGTTTAATGAAAATATCTGCCTGTTCTTCATCACATAGGAATTTCCCATACACATCAGATAGTTTCCCCATTAACAGCAGCTGAAACTCTTCATTGCCCACTTCAATAGCAGCTGCAAGGGCCAAGGAGAGGTAAGTGACGGCATCTTCAGCATCCTGTAAACAGGTAAAATAGTTACATCAGTACAGCTGTACCGTGACTTTGTCCAAGAGGAAGTATCATCATTACCTTTCAGTCATGGGAAATAATGCACATGGCACAAGCAGACGTGTTCACGTGATGTTATGTACTCACATTTAATTTCTGTGTTTACCAAGTTATTACATTGTCCCAGCATGTTATTTCCTTCACATCTACTGTAAGTAATGACGAATTTCTGTATCATTTCTCCATACTATTGTAACATGTTACACTAAACAGTACTGATCAAACAGGCCATATTCAGTTTGAAGGGGGTCCACCATTATCAAAATTGCTTCTATACCACTTATAGTAGGGACTGTTAATGACATTTTAGTGTCAAAGTGAAATCTTGTTACCCAAAAAATCTACTTTTAATTTGTATGCAAATGAGGTCTATCCAGGACATGGCCATGTCTGCAGAGCACCCATTTTCATCTGCTGTACAATACTGTTTAGGGATTCCATAAAACAATATCTTAATTTTTGGGTGACTTTTTATTGTTCCATTTTGTATAATTTACCAAAAAAGTGAATTAATTTTACGTTCGAGGGTAGACATTTAGTATTATAGAGCATATAGAGTATAGAGTATTATTACACATGTTGAAATCTCTAACATTGCAAATAATCTGGCAAAGTAGTCAATAAATCTTGACCAAAATAGCAAAAAAAAACTGTAAGAAAAAAAGAATGCCACCTATAACCCACACTGCGTCTTTACAGGTCACAGTCAGGTCAAGGTCCCAACAGATCTCTCTCACAACCCGCTTTAATTTCCTTAGATGTCTGGCAGTCTAGGTGTCATAAAATATCTCCCATGCGCTCTTCACTGAGATTCATGATACACAGGCTGCCTCTCTTGGCTGTCTTTTTAGTGTAGGTTCCCTTCAGATGGGCTTTCACAGTTTGATCAAAATGTGCGCCAAGAACCTTAAATTTATATACAAAAATAATGAGTGAACTTTAGCACCATGGCCCATGAATCTTTAGCTACATCACTGATTCCTGCAGTTTGACTCCCTCCAATCTGACGCTTATCACCTGCCCCATGGAGAGATGATAAGTTTAAATCTAGGGAAAATCTGTTAAGGTAGTCATGGGAGTAAATAATGGAAAAAAATTTAGGGTTCCCCTCATGGTAATAAGGCTGGGACCTTTTGTGATCACAAATTTGTTTCCTTTCAGTTTTGTCATACAATAATACAACTTTTAGATGATATTTTACCTTTCGTCTATGCAATGCAATATCTGCCAACCGCCAATATACTTTCACATAATATCCAGCCTCAGCAGTGTAATGTATTGGTGAAGAACATACAGACAGTGCCTTAAGATAACAATACTCAGCAATCTCATAAATCTGCAAGGCATAGTAGACTCCTGCCAGTCGATGAAACGCAACCAGTTCATGTACAGGGTCCCCTGGATGAAGACAAATAAGAATTACACAGTATACTGGGGTGGAAGAATTCCTATACTGTGGTCAATTATAGAATTAAGGGTGAATACAGTATTAAAGATGGTACTCTAGTCATTCCAGACATAGACTCCTTCCATTCCATTGCTAAAGACATATGCACTACTTCCGACAATGTAAAACCACTCATGCTGTATGTAATTCAAATTTTAATCATTAAAAGGGTTGACCAATGAAAACAAATCCCTTTTCTGTTAGCTCACACAAAACATGGTGCCCTATTTGATTCCATCTCAGAATGCCCAACTAATGTCTCTAGTGTTAGTGGTCACACATGCTCAGTACTGTTTGAATTCTCTTGTGCTGTACATGAGTGATAGAGTGATTCCTGCTACTGTGCAAGCAAACCTATAACAGTCAAGGCCCTTGTGAAGAATATCGCCTCGCCCAGCCGCCTGGCACGCCTGCGATCAAACTTCTTTCTTAACCTCCCACTCACACACCGTGAGTAGACCGGGTCATAGGATAAAACGAAATGAGCGATATAAATTTTATATGTTTAATAACCCAAGTGGGTCGGTATGAATTAATAGCATATACAGAAATATACAATATTAATACGATCAAGCATAAACATACAAGCAAAGGAGCGATGATACAATACACAAAAATAAACAGGGGAATTAAAAGATAGAGAAAATACCGGCATAGGCTCGTAGTCCGTTTCTCTAGGCCACAGCAGAGTTTTGGGCCTAGGGCGCAAGCTTAAGCAAGTTGCATAAAACAATCCTTCTACATGCTGTCCAGAACTAGGCCCTCAAAGCATTCCTCAGTAGGGCAAGCCCTCTCATCTTCTCCCAGATCAGAGCTCCTTACTGCCTCTTTGCTGAATGACCCCAGAATCCAGGTCTGCCCACAGCATATGGCTAGTGCTCCACCCACCCCTTGCACCCAGGCAGCCCCCCTTCTCCCACCTTTGCAGAACCCTCGGAGAGAAGGGTGAAGTTAAGGCTTGCTATCCCCCATCCCATCTGGCCAGGGATAATAAAAGTGCCTGGCTATAGCAAGCCATCTCCAATGAACACACATAAAACCAGTGAAGCGTATCGTCCAGCAATGTGGACTCAACTAAAGCACCGCATTCCAAGTGGGGGAAGGACTGACCTAAGCGAGTAAAACACACTTCCAAGAAAGATATAAAACTGAGGGTCGGTTCATCACAGCCCTAGAAGAAGCTTTTTCACTAAACACATTAGGTGGACATTTTTTTTAGCAGAAAACAAAATTACCCCAAGGGGCATAATAAAATGTATGTAACATTAATATCTAGAAGCTGGAATGTTTTTGTTAATGATTCCAAATGGTCGTGTTTTGCCTGATTTAAGAGACTAAAATAATATTTTGACAAGAAAAACCTTTAAAGAACCTCCTACAAAAATGATTGTTCTCTAGCCGGTTGCAAAGTTACATAATGTGAATTGTAATGAAGGTAATCTACTTTCTGGTGACTGTATTTGTAAGTTATCCACTCCTCCATTCCCTTTTAGTCCTCAGCTGTGTCATGTGACAGACACTCTGACTCTCCAACTGACACAGCATTTTATGTGTCAAGAGAGTCACATTTTGAGGTTCTCTAAGGAATCAAAACATAAACTACTGAAGAGTTGAAGAGTCTGATTGTTTGTCACATGACATAAGTGAAAAACAGAAGGGGGTGGATAACTCACAAATACTCCCATCGCTAAGAAGAATACCTGAACTACAATTTATATAATGTACCTTTTGAGGGTAGAGAATTTCTGTAATATTTTAAATATTTGTGCCTTGAAATTAAAACTTGCCTGCCTTGCCCCTGCCTGCAGCCATGACATGTACCCTCTCTCTACACCTCAGCTTTATTTGAGGCATATCCCACTCTTATATCTTCCTGCCTGGGTCTTCTTTCTTGGCACATACTGCATCCTTGTGTATATACTCAGCAATTGCATCTACTTGATTTGGCACTTGAATACTCCCACCAAAGAAGGTTTGACAACCGAAACGTCTGGGAAACTCTGCCAAGCATTTTTAAGTCTACATGCTAACCTTTCTATTATAACCCTGTACTGCCGCATGGACAAGGATAATAACCAATTGTGAAACACAAATAAATTTTTTCACTTTTTGCATAACCAATGGAGTGCTTGGATTTGCATTTATATGAGTACGGCTTTGACAAGCCATCCAAGTAGCACCCTATTTGATTATACGGAGTGCAGAACAATATTTAAATACTACTTTCAAAATTAATACTTGTCTGGAACATACAAATACTGTCACACTCCAGGCTACTTTCACTGCACTCATATGTCTGACATTCAGCTTCTCTTCTGCTTTGGGCCAGACACTATCTAGGCTTTTATATTACTCTTTGCACTGCTATCAATCCCATAATGCATGTGCACAGCATTACTTGGGCTGCTAAAATGTACTATATCTATTTGTGGGCAGTGCAATTATCCTACTTTCTATATTCTCCTAAATAATCTAAGAGATTATAAATTATATAGATAGGCTCAGCTTCTTCATTATATCTGACAAGACCTGTCTGCTCATCAGTAGATATGCTAGGTTCACACTAGCGTCCGGGTTTCTGTTCTTCGGGTCCACTTGGGAGCCCAAAAAACAGAAACCCTATCTGCTTAAAAAGCAGTTTCCTGGGACCCCATAGGCCATAATGGGATCCACCAGGTTTCCACACAAAATCGGCAAAGAGAAAAGTTCTACTTGCAGGACTTTTCTCTCCACATACTTTAAGTGGAAAGGGGGATGGAGTGACCGAACGGTCACCGATCGCAAGTGTGACCGTAGCCTTAGTGACAGACATTTCTGTTTCTCTCTGTGGGGCAGAACCTGTGTGCAACAGTTCCTCATACAGAGAGACTAAGCATTTCAAACCATGTATAGTCGTTACAAGTGACTATTATTATTACCCTTTATAAACCTTTAACAAAGACACTGAAACCCAATTAAGAATCTATACTGTGAGTAATCTAAAATATAAGATGTTAAAAATATGCCAATAATATTGCTCAATGAGACGTTTTATTCTTTAGTGGCCAATGATTTCAGGAAGTTACATAAACATCAAGACGTGAAAACTAGATCCAATCTTCGTCCATCTGAGAAATCGGCTATTAAATCTCTGATTGAAAATAAATCTATTGTCATCAGAAATGCTGATAAAGGCGGAGGTGTGGTCATACAAGATAGAGTTGATTACATCAAGGAAGCCCACCAGATTTTATCAGACCCCAATTATTATCAGATCTTGCATAGTGATCCCTCCGATGCACACTACATTAAATACTGAGAACTCATCATCAATGCCCATACTAATGGGGTCCTGAATGATAAGGAGAAAGGATTTCTACTTATCAATGAATTCTCGACCTCCCAATTTTATCATTTACCCAAGATTCACAAAAATCTAAAGAATCCACCTGGAAGACATATTATCTCTGGAGTCAAAGCACTAACTAGAAATCTTTCCCAATATATAAATTTACAATTACAAAAATATGTTATCAGGTTTCCATCTTATTTGAAAGATTCTACACATCTTATTACTGAACTTTTAACTATACAATGGAAACCTAACTACATTTGGGCAACCCTAGATGTGTCCGCACTCTATAGTAACATACCACATTCTAAAGGCCTTGACATGATATCTAGAACATTATCTCTGGATCCCACAATGCCAACCGAACAAAAAACTTTTATCATAGATAGTATTCAGTTCATTCTTGAACATAATGTGTTCACCTTTGAGTCAAAACTCTATTTGCAGAAACGTGGTACTGCTATGGGGACCCGTTTCGCTCCGAGCTACGCCAACATTTTTATGGGACGATTTGAGGAAACCTACATTCAGAATAAACACCCTTGGTCCGCTAGCATTGTGTTCTATAAAAGATACATTGACGACCTCCTTTTCATATGGGAAGGTTCAGAACATTCCTTCTGCGAGTTCACAAACTATCTCAATAATAACAACTGGGGAATCACCCTTAGTGGCCAACCTAAAAAGAACACAATTGATTTCCTGGATTTAGAACTCCATGGTAGTCTGGAGGGCATCAGTACAAAAACTTTCTTCAAAAAGGTAGACTGCAACAGTCTACTTGATTACCGTAGCTCCCATTACAGAAAATGGAAGGATAATGTACCATTCGGGCAATTCAAACGTATCCGTCGAAACTGTACGAAGGACTCAGACTTTAAAATCCAGAGTAAAATTCTAACCCAACGTTTCCAGGAAAAAAACTATCCTAAATGGATTATTCAAGCAGCAGAATCTAAAGCACAGTTTCTCACTCAATCTGAATGCCTTGTCCCCTTTCGGAAAAATACTAGTAAAGAATTCGGACATAATTTCATAACCACTTACAGTAATGCACATAACAGGATCAGGATGATCCTGGACAAACACTGGACGATACTCCTGAATGATCCTCTACTTAATAAGAATATCCCCCATAAGCCAGCAATCACTTTTAGAAGAGCAAAAATCCTGAAAAATCTATTGGCCCCTAGCAAACTGAGGTCTCTTACTAAACCTGTAGACCGGAATATGTCATATCCACAACCAAATGGTGTTTATAAATGTGAACACAAAAAATGTAAATGTTGTCACACAATTAACCATTCAGCCAAAACCATTACGAGCTTTTCAACAGGCGATATTTTCCAGATCAATCATTTCCTGAACTGTTCATCCTCCTTTGTCATCTATGTCCTGGAGTGCCCTTGTGGCCTCCAGTATGTAGGAAGGACCATCAGACCATTAAGGGAGAGGCTAAATAAGCACAGATCTAATGTAACTAATGGCTACCTCAAACACAGTGTATCAAAACATGCCTTGGTGTCGCATAAATCTTGTTTCGATGCATTCAAAATCACACCAATAGACCACATTCCTGCCCATACCAACAACAGATTTGAAAAGCTCAAGAGAAAGGAAATGTATTGGATTTTTAAATTTAACTCTCTAACACCAGCTGGGCTTAATGAAGCACTTGAGTCTGTATATGACTAGGTATTCTAAGGCGTGTGTATATATTTGCATATGCACACATCGCCGGCATTATCTTCTCCCCTCCAGTACATTCGTTTCAACCCATATGCATATGTATTGTCATCATTTTTGTTCTATGCCTATCACTTATAATTATTATGTATATATTTGCTTATAGTGAAATATATTTCTTAGCCATAATCATATGTTTATTACCCATTTTCATTTTTCATTTATCCATGTATTATGATACATTCTCTAGCCCCAGTCATATGAGCATGATGTCCGCCCTCTCATTACTCATTAACATTATTTCTTCTTTTTAGTGCTATATTTCATAACAATCATAGTTCAGATCAGTCCTGCGCCCTACACAGAAACATATGACTCAGAGCGGGAGATCGCTACACACATGCACAGTAGCGATCTCCGAACGCGAATGAAACATTTAGCATTACCAATTCATAATTTTTTTGTTTTCTTTCTTTTTTTTTTTTTTTTTCTCAATTTAAACTTTTTTTTTTTTTTTTCTCAATTTAAACTTTATCTTTCAATCAAATTTTATTTTTTTTTTTTTTTTTCTTTCCCTTCTCAATTAAAACTTTATCTCTCAATCGAATCTTTACCCACAAGTTTGAACCCCTCCCCCTAGGGGTGGTCCCATTTCACCATACCTTTATAAGCCTTTCTGAAAGTGGTCTCCACATTTGCCTCTCACTCACTTCAGATCTCACAGCCTACCTCCTCAGGCTGGTAAGTACCAAAAAACATTGGTTTAAACCTTTTTATGTATAGTTTTTACTCTTATGTGCATTTTGATTTTATATTGCATTTATTAGCCTTTTAGCTTTACTTATTTATTATTTATTTTTTTGAGTACATTCATTACCACTATTTATTCATTTATTTATTTATTTATCTATCCATGACAATACTATCTGGTGGGATACTTTTCTTTTATCCCATAGAATGGTATCATTAATTTCACTGGTTCTAAATTCCAATTACTGACTCTTTACATGTGTATTCTTTTATTGTTTTTATGTTTAGTCTCTTGTACACTTGATAAAGGGGATCTGATTTCCCAGAAACGCGTTGTGTTATTTGAGTATAATAAAGCATCTTTGGTGAAGCGCAGTCCCCACACCTCATTTTTTGGGAGATTCTCCTACCAATCCATTACCTGTATACCATCTGGATCCAGGAGATTCTGACGCCTAGAGGTTCCGCAGCTCACATATACCGAAACATACTCTGGATCCATCCACTGTGTTAGTTGTGGGCCAGCACAACTTGAAAAGGTGAGAACCCACCTATATTTACATCCATAATATCTAACTATCCTGGTTGTGAGATCACCAATTGAAGGGGTACTGTTCACCATCTGACCCAGCCAGTTGAACACTCACTATAATATAGACCAGTGCGTTTGTGCTACTTAGTGGCTTTCTACCATACTTTCAGTGGATGATCTTTGTTGTTTCTCCAATCATTTGACTACCTCCTGTTCTCAACACAATTATCTATGTACAACCTATTTTTTAAGCAATATCACGCTATGTGCCGCTCGGCGTTGTTGTTTTTATTTTTGTTTTGTTCTATACATAGTAGGAAGGGGTTAATGAAAAATTGATAAGCTCTGCCTCTAAAGTTTACATACCCAAGCAGAGTTTTTGTTTTTTTGGCCTTTTTTTCAGAGAATATGAATGATAACACAAAAACTTTTTCTCCACTCATGGTTAGTGGTTGGTTGAAGCCATTTATTGTCAAACTTCTGTGTTTTCTCTTTTTAAATCATAATGACAACCAAAAACATCAAAATGATCCTGTTCAAAAGTTCACGTACCCTGGTGATTTTGTCCTGATAACATGCCCAGAAACCAAACCACGGTCAGGTAGACCGACCAAAATTTCAGCCACAACTGCCCGGAAAATTGTTCGGGATGCAAAGAAAAACCCACACATAACATCAGCTGAGATACAGGACTCTCTGAAAACTATCGGTGTGGCTGTTTCAAGATGCACAATAAGGAGACACTTGAAGAAAAATGGGCTGCATGGTCGAATTGCCAGAAGAAACCCATTACTGCGCAAATGCCACAAAGAATCTCGTCAAATAGCACAGAGACAAGCTTCAAAACTTCTGGAACAAGGTAATTTGGAGTGATGAGACAAAAATCAAACTTTTTGGTCACAACCATAAACGTTACATTTGGAGAGGTGTCAACAAGGCCTATGATGAAAGGAACACCATTCCTACTGTAAAGCATGGAATGGAGGTGGATCACTGATGATGTGGGGATGTGTGAGCTTCAAAGGCACAAGAAACTTGGTCAAAGTTGAAGGAAAGATGAATGCAGGACGTTAACAGCAAATACTGGAGGCAAATTTGCACTCATCAGCCAGGAAGCTGCACATGAGATGTATTTGGATGTTCCAACATGACAATGATCCAAAACACAAGGCCAAGTCGACCTGTCATTGGCTACAGCAGAAGAAAGTGAAGGGTCTGTAGTGGCCATCTCAGTCTCCTGACCTGAATATCATTGAGCCACTCTGGGGAGATCTCAAGCGCGCAGTACATGCAAGACAGCCCGGGAATTTACAGGAACTGGAGACTTTTTGCCAACAAGAACACGCAGTTTTACCATCTGAGAAAATAAAGAGCCTCATCCACAACTACCACAAAATACTTCAAGCTGTCATTGATGTCAGAGGGGGCAATACACGGAATTAAGAACTGGGGTATGTGAACTTTTGAACAGGGTGATTTTGATGTTTTTGATTGTCATTATGATTTAAAAAGAGAAAAAACAGAAGTTTGACAATAAATGGCTTCAACCAACCACTAACCAGGAGTGGAGAAAAAGTTTTTGTGTTATCATTCATATTCTTTGAAAAAAGGCCAAAAAAAACAAAAAAATCTGCCGGGATATGTAAACTTTTTAGCACAGCTGTATCTGTCTTTTTTCATTCCAAAATGTAACATTTCTGTTATCATAAACTCGCACATAAGTTTTTATAATATCCACCAGGACATTTTTAAAAAGAACCTTGTAGTCCACCTTTGCTAACTTTATGCCATTTTCACTATTTTGACCATTTGCCGCTACTTCAGCTCCTTACACAAATTTTTACTCATGTATTAACATTCTCTCCTAGGTCTAGTAGATTTTACACTACTTTTTTATTGCAAGCAATTATTATACTTATATCATCCTAAAATGTTTATTCACATGTAGACAGGTTAGACTACTGTACCTACCGACAAGTGTGCTGAGTCTGACTGCCATAGTAGCAAATTCCAGAGAAGATTTATAATCTCCTTGATTTATTAGCAGCTGAGTGAGTTTGTGAAAAATTCGCAGCTGGGATCGAGTGTCTTCAAGTTTCTTTGCTAGTGGTAGGGCACCCTCCTAAAAAGGAAGAAAAAAATGTATAAATACTGAAAGTTACTTGATAAATTGAACCCATCTATCTATACTTTTTACCAAATATTATGAATCAAGTACATTTAGCTTGCTATATTAAAAGGATTTTCTGGGCTAGAAATACTGATGAACTATCCTAAAGATTGGACACTAATATCAAATCGGTGAGAGTCTATCACCAGGAACCCCCACTGATCAGCTGTTGTCATTAGCTGATACACAGAAAATGGAGCAGGAAGCAGACAGCTCTGGTTTTTTTTGTACTGTTGGAACTGAGTCATTGCAGATTAAGTCCCATTCAGATGATGGTGTGTTGGAGCCATATAAGGCCTAATTGCTGTGGAGGCAGATCAAGACTGAGAGCAGTACAATAGTGGGCCGTGGAGGGCCACGCAGGGGGATAGTCTGGATTACTGAGGAAAAACTGCCCCACTATGTTTTACTTGTACACTCAAAAGCCAAACACTACAAGACAAGAACAAATAATTGTACAACACACCAAGTTTGTAACTGTACTTTGTATACAAAGGAGGTCTAAATGTGCATCACACAACAAACAAATGTATCTCACTTAATATTTGCTAAGCCTTAAGTTATAAAAACCCAACATGAGTGAAATTATTATAGGCAGAGAAGTAGAGATTTTCAGTTCCCAGGGGGTCATTGTTTTAAAATTCTACTTATAAGCAGCCATTACCTTATAAAAAGGTAGAGCCTTCTCTCTTGTTTGTAGCCCATGGAAGAACACATCTCCAGCAGCTTCATACAAGTGCAATGTGGCAGTAAAGTGCTCTGCTTTCAAGGAAGCCTGGATGCCAGCCTGTAATAAATCCACATTATAGTCATTATTCAAAAAAGTGCCTCAGTCAAATGTAAAGCTAGAATTTAACATAAGTGCATAGGTATAATCGGGGGGGGGGGGGGGGGGTTGTAGTTAGGGAAAAGGGCATGTGTCCTGTTTGCTAGGTTCAAGATGGGCATCAACAATTCACTCTGCCTTACCTCCAGTACCTAGATGCCATAGGAGTGCAGCTACTGTATGTTAACTTTTGCCTTGGCTGAAGGAAAGTACAAGCAGGATTCTGGGTATAATCTGCACAAGAAGTTAACATTGCTAATACATTACTTTCCTTGTATAGTACGTATTGTAGTTGATCTCATCCAGTTGTTTTCATGAGGAACTGAATTCAGAAATCTTTCACTCTAAAATCACCCAGAATTCTCTGTCAGTTCCATGTCTGCATAAAGCCAGATGCGTAGCTGAGGGGTGCTGGTGTGTGTGTGTGGGGGGGGGGGGGGCAACCTAGGTATGTGTTTTGGGTGGTGGTTGTCAGGGGGTGACAACAAGTCACTTTATATTTAGATACAGAATTAGGGCATTGAGCTGAATCTTTGCTCCAGTTGAGGAACATTTAGATATAGCTCTGATTCAAGGATGCATCTCTACATCAAGCACTGACTCAGATAGAATATAAGGTGCCTTAGATGTAGAACAGCAGGATATTTTGCATTATAGGAAATCAGAAAAAATATCTGGACTATAATACAGGCTCTGACTAGTTTAAGTAATGTCTTTACAAAGTTACTGAAGCTTTCATGTGACTATATCTGCATACAATTATAAGGCAAAGTGAATGTACAATTAACCTTTAGCTTCTTACTAATGTATCAGCCACCTAAATTACATTAAGAAGCCCTACAGACTAATGGACCATAGCTATTTTGTAGTTATTCCAGTAATAACCTGTAACTAGGCTGAATTCTGCATGAACCAGAAAATATCTGGATTCCATTTTGCTGTATACCCAAGGTTAAATTCTGTTCACAATATATATTCAGTTTACAGCAGGTTTTCACTGCAAGTCCTCATTGAGACCATATAATGGAGTCAGTCAAGTCTCCATCAGTGTAATGCTGTTTGGACAGCATCGAAAAGCTCTACAGATTGTGTTACTGTTGCTTTCAAAAATACCAAAACTCCGGTGTGAACAAAGCCTTACAATATATATTTTAATATGTTAGATTGCACATTTATGGCATTTACTTACATGCAGGTAAATCTCCACAAGTTCATTTTCTTGCAGCAGATAATAGAGTTTTCCAGCTTGAATCCACCGTTCAGCAGATTTCTCATGTTGTCCTAGATCTATGGAAATTCTTAGACTTTGCTTTGTATAGTCCAGAGCTTTCCTTAGGGATCTACGAAATTAATACAATATTGCTAATAGGACAGTAGTGAGTATTGGAATAAAGAAAGTCACTGTATATATTGAAGCTATTCTTCCTAACCACTAATGCATGCTTATGTTCCTTATGATACAGTGTAATAGTGAACTATTTATTAGAATAGTAAGATGACTGTGTAACTAGTAGAATTACTAGACAATGCACAATACTGCGCGGAAAACATTCATGAGACATCAATGTGGGTTGTGCGTTCCTCTGTAACATCATAGAAAACAGAGCCATTTAAAAGTGTATGAATTTAAAATGTATTGTTCATTATATTAAAGTAAAATACAGAGATATTAATTTATTTTATTCATTTATATAAGAATTTACTAACTTAATTCCAAATTAGTTGAGCTTTATTGAACTATAAATTCATTTGGAGGTTCAGGTACAGAGATATGAGACTTTGTAGTGTAGGGTCCCCTCTAAAGAAGTCGCCTTGTCGCTGTCAGATGGGCTCTCACAATTTGATCAAACTCAAATAACATCATTTTTGTAACTATATATACTTATCAATATTGAGATAGCAACACCAAGAGCAAAAAGTCTTACAATTATGGAATTCACAGGATTGATAGACATGTTAATATGTAATTCAGTATCGGGTATGGGCACACTTACATGCCTTGGCATGGTTGTCTGTGGAATGTTATGCCAGGCTGAGCGCACTTGGATACACAAATCATCAAGAGCCCTTTGCAATTGCTGACCAATGACGTACCAGATATGCTTGATGAGACAAGTCCGGAGACACTGCAAGGCATGGTAGCACGTTTAGGCCACACAGGCTGCTTACAGTAGCACAAGCAACATCTAGCCTGCTGTTGCCCTGTTGAAAAATGTCTCCTGGGACACTTTGAAGATGTGGCTGTACCACTGGTTACTGGTGTACCTGTCATGAAGATAACAGGGGTCTGGCTACCATAAAATATGCCACCCACCCCATAATTACAGGAGTAGGACCTGTGTGATATTTCCTTTTAAAGGTCTCTTCACGGTTTTTCCCACGTGGTTTCCAGACCGATGTCCGGCTATCACTGCATCCAAAACAGACTTGGGACTGGTTGCTGAAAAGGATAGACCTCCATTTCAGGCTCCGTTGCCCATTTTGCTGTGCACTATGATAGCCTTTGAGAACGGTGGTGTGAGGTCAATGAAACTCCTGTAGCTGGATGTCTGTCTCCTACCCCAATGTCATGAAAACACCTTCTGATGGTTTGTGTCTACACTGGTTGTAACCCTAAGCTTTAGATGTGACGTACAATTTCACCTGCAGTACAGAATGGATCACTACATGCTATTCCTCCAACCAGATAAGTCCATGCAGAGGATTCGCCTCCAAACATCTCACCTCCAGGATATGCAATGTGGAACAGTGATGAGATCTTGGCCTAGGCACATAGTGATCTGCCAGATTGATAAACCAAGGTCTCTAAGTTCAAGAATTCTGTCCCTCTCAGTGGCGATAACTGACACATTTATGAACAAGAGGCATCCCACACCACTTGATATGATTTTTGAGGTTTCATGTCACTAAAAAACTTTGCTTTCAATCTAGCTATTATGACTCACCCACATGCCACAGATTGGAGCTAGGGGCTTGAAAATTTGATCATTTGCAGATCTTAGCAACACTTGCTACTTCCTTAATTTGCATAACTTTATGACTTGTCATTGGTGTTGCAATTTCAATGTTGAGGAGTGCCTTATGTAGTAAACATAGCATTATTATTCTTAGTGCTTTAGCAGAGTGTTACGGCATTTTTTATTTTGCTTTTTTGCCATGTGCAGAGTGCACCTACACACATATTTCATCTTGTTCGGCAGTACTGACTGAGTTTGTTATGAAATATATTTGATTTTAAACCTATATATATATTTTCATGCAACAGTAGTTAAAATTACTTATTACAAGAAATAGAGATTCATTTGAGCAACAAACACTTTCCCAGCACTAATAGGTTATTATAACCATATGTATCCTCCGGGCTAGGAAATTATAAAAGAAAAAAATAAATAGTTTTAAAACAAAACATTTGTTATTTTTCAGATACAGCTGCAGAAAAAAAGGATGTTATAAATGAAAATAATTTTAACAGCCTGGAGAGTGATCTACTCAAATTAAATTTTATAATCTAAATATTATTTTTACAAATTCAAAAGAAACAATTATCCAGATTTTATTCTATTTTAATGAATCTTTTGTAGCTGTGCGATTTGGGATGAATAGTAAGTTATCATATCTATAACTCCAGGTTTTGTAATATAATCTGCTATCTGAATACATGAGGATGAAGAGTGATTCATCAAGGAGCCAATCAATTACTAGGGACAAAACCAATAGGTTTCTTCTGAGAGTTCAATCTTTAAATACAGTTGAATAAGAGTAAAAAAAAATAGAGTAGATTTATTATATAGTTACCCTCACTTAAAGATATTATCTTATAAAGATGCACCCTAATCCATATAGTCTGAGGTCATATGGACATCATAGAGGTGGGTCCCCTGCTCGGGACCCTCAGCTATGAGACAGAATAAAGAGCTGCTCCCGTTCTGATAGATTTGAGCCATCCTTATTTTACATTTAGGGCCATCCATCTAAATGGCTACATTGTAATACTACATGCCTGACTCACTGAACCTTTTCAGAATCAGCTTATGGCTCCAGCTACTGCATTCTGAATGGGGTCTGATGAGAAAATCCTTGTAAACTGGCAGCCATAGTTGATTAAATTATTTTTCCTCAAGATTGTGGAAACAGTATATATAATTAATAATGTAGCTTATATCATTGTAGTAGAAGTACTAATAGTGTTGTCAAATTGGTCTGTATATCAGAAAAGCTATTAACTATGAAGATGGGAGAGGTGAGAGCAGGAATATAAACATACTATTCAAACATAAGATAAAGAACTGGACTGTCATCTTTTCTGCATGATCATTATTCACACTTGCTCTAGTCAGCTCACTTCACATAATACATCAAAAAGTTCATTACACTTACTTGGCAGTGTTTAGAGTCTGATAGAGCCTACTCAGGGTGCTTAGAATATCTCCTTCCTTGTGTCTGTCTTTCAAAAGTTGCAGTAAGTGGACCCAGTGTTCACAGTATGTTATATGAGCACCAATGGCAGGACACAATTCACTGTAGAAACTGGACAGTTCTTCAATAACACTGAGCTGACCTGCAAAATTAATGTATATCACAATCACTTCTGGAATTATATCAAATTACAATAAACGACTGAAAATCTAAAATATCAGAAATTAAAGCTCTCAAGTGATTTCTGGAGTTCTATCTAAGAAAAGTTTATAATATAGGGATAGACGGTAAGCTCTGCAATATATAACTTTATATCATTTGGAGTAAGATTTATGAATAAGGAAAAAAGTATATCCTGATAGGACTCATAGTAGAAACGGTCTGAGTCCTGCTTACCTCAACCACCAATTGACAGACTTATCTATACATACACATATATGTCAGTTACTGTATGTGGCTGACGTAAGCAGAACTTTAACTGTCTCATCTTGGAGTCCTGTCAGGCTTTAGGCTAAGGTTCCACATTGCAAGCCACAGCAAAAAAGCGCTGCGCAAAAAACTACAGCATCGCGGTTTTTCCCGCAGCACTTTTCCCAGAAAGCCTACAGAGGTTTCCTCTGCGGACTTTCTGCTTCCATTATACCTATAAGGGTTTCCATAGGTATAACTGACATGCCGCAATTTCCAAAACCGCAATTGTTTTGAAAATTGCAGCGTGTCCACTGCGCATACTCGGCCTCAGTTTGCTTTTTCACACAGAAATTCTGCTTCTCATCATATAAACCTATATATCACACGGCACAACCTCTTTACCTCGATTATACTCCGCTCTTTTGACATGTTTATTACAAAATAAATCTGTAATTTTTTTTACTAAAATCTGTCGAATCAGTAGTATTAGAAATTATACTGATAAAATCTTTTTCAATCTGATAGGTAAAAACTGCATAAATATTCTTTTTCCTCTCATAACCTGCATATTTGGCGTGCTCAGCAGGAGTCTAGTACTGTTTTGAATAAAATAGGTAAAATATGAATCAAATTTATTCAAAGAGATATTAATATTTTATGAGCAGATATTCACTGTGCATCTGTGTTGCATATGAGACACACTTTATTACACAAAATAATAAAATTATAATGTTACTAGAGCCACAAGAGATTGCTTATCAGTAAATCAGAAAGTCAAAGCTAATTTTTACTTGAACATTTGTGTTTTCATGGATCTAGTGATTTATTGTGCAGATTGATATATGAAAGGAATACGTGTAATTTCATGGAAAGTTTTCCCAACTGTGACATTTGTGTACATCAGGGAGGGACACATTGAGACCAGGAAGGCCAAAAGTACTTTAGATATCAAACTGATGGATAATAGGATAATTCAGATTCAAATACCCAAAGTTTCCAAAAGTCAGTTTGTAAATTGACAAAGTAGGGTGCCACTTTATAGTGTATGTACAGTAAGGCACACAAAAGTGCTCATAGATCCACCCTTGAGTGTACCAAATAACAAAAATACACCCTTCCATGTCTTGCATAGACTTGTATTACCAACTGCTCTTTGCATTAGCACTGCAATGCATTATATTAGTGAACAAACCCCATGGGATTAAAATAATATATAAAAAAAAGGAAATAAAAATAGCAAATTTCCTAGAACACACATAAAAGTACATAAATTAAGTGAAACAAATACACATTAGGTTTCCCTGTGTCCAAAAATGTCTGGTCTACAAACTTATAAATATATTTTTCCCGTATTGTGAACGCCATAGCTGGAAAAAAAATTAAACAGAGCCAAACTACCAAAGCAATCAATGCAAAAGACAGTCCCCAAATTGGTACAAATAAAAGGTACATCTGGCCCTGTAAAAAAAGACACCTTATGCATCCCTGTACATGAAAATATATAAAAGTTAATGGTGTCAGAATATGGTGACGCCAAGAAATGTGTTTTTGCAAAGTTTTGGATTTTTTTAAGGGGTTAAAACGTAAAAACAAACTATATGAATTTGGTTTCTCCGTAATCGTACCGACCCATAGAATACGGGTGACGTTTTGACTGCACTGTAAATGCCGTAAAAACGAAGCCCGTAAAAAAGTCGCACAAATGCAGTTTTTCACCAAATCCGGAATATTAAATGGTACCACTGCAAAGTACAATTTGTCCCTGCAAAACATAAGCCCTCATACGGCTCTGTGAATAAAAAAATAAAAAGTTATGGCTTTTGGAAAGTGGGGAATCTAACTCTAAAAATCCTTGCGACATGAAGGGGCTAAATGAGTTACTCACTTTTTAAGTTATTGGACTTCATAGAAAACAGTAATGCAAGTTCCAAGCAAACTCTGCCATCTTCAAGCTTCTGTTGTTCTATCAGAAGTTTCCCCAACCAGTGCAGGACTTGGGCTAGCTCTCTCTCTGCATCATCACTGTCCTGTACATCTATAAAAAGCTGGACAGACTTTAGAAAGTATCTTTCTGCCATAATAAATGCCTGGCAGGATACAGCTAATGTACCAAAGTTTGCAAGGGCTATGGCCTGGTTTCTCCTATTGCCTGTTTCAGTAGCCATTTTAAGGGCATATGAGTACCCTCTTGAAGATTCAAGTACCTTTTTATTTCTCTTCTGTGCATTTGCAAGGAGGTTATGCACAACACCACATTGAGTGGTACTGTCCGTTTCCTGCATTGAGTCTAAAAGAGGCATTAAAATATGGCAAGCTTGTTCAAAATGGCCTTTCAATATATATAACCACCCTAAAAACAGAGCAGATTCAAAAGCTTCTTCCTCACTGGTCCATCTTCCCAATTCAACAGCCCTTTTAGCATAACTAATGGCACCAGACAGAAGACTTCGCTGGAGGTAGAGTTTGGCTAAAAGAATGCACAGCGTTCTCTGAGCTTTCACATCTCCACTTTCATATGAAGAGGACAATGCATGTTTTAAGTAAGGGGCAGCTTGAGCTGAAATATGATTGCCTTTAAGTGGACAACCCATAATTTTGGATATATTTTGCATAACTACACCAACTCTCCACAATGGAGATGGCATTGTTTTCATGCCAACGGATTTGCAGAGTCTGGCTGATGCCAAAGCAACATGAGGCAGGTATTTTCTATCATACAAGTAACTTAAAATGGGCATGACACTTGTATTGGAATTTAAAGTTTGAGAGCATGAAGTAATAAGAAGAAATTGCAAGCGTTCCAGAAATGGTAGGGCTTCTTCATGCCTTCCTAGCTGATATAGCAACCGAAATATAAGGAAGCAAGTACGAGATTCTAGGGAGGCATTGTTAACAATTACAGCTTTCCTAAAAACATATTTTAGCACCTCAAGCTCATTTTCTGAGCTAAAATTATGCTGAGATAGACAAGTTAGAAGACTGGCAGCTTTCTCCAGCAATAGTTCTTGCTTAGATTTCAAATTTTGCTTCAAGTAGATAGCTGACAAATTTCCATACAAGGCAGCCAAAAGTTGCAAATCTAGAAATCCATGGCTAATGGCACTTAAGGCTTCTTCATAGTAAACTCTTGCTTGCGATAGTTTCATCCTCTTGGCACAAATCCGTCCTAGAAGGAAACAACATCGTATGTGGGCCCAAGACATGTTATTCCTTTTTGCCCAGTTTCGGGAAGTTTCCAGGTACATTACCAAGTCTTCCTCTTCTGAAAAGCCATAAAATGTGGAGTTGAGAAAAGACATAGAAAGATCATATAAGGGCTGGAAATGAGAATCATAACCTTCTTTATTGAGAAATGTCAAGACGGGATCAAAGACTTCAGAGTCTTCCAGGTCTCCAGCATTTAAGTCAACAAAAAACTTTGGATCATCAATATCCTCTTGTCCATGGACATGGAAGCCTTCTACCTCATATCTCCATTCTGAATCTGGACTTGACTTCTCAGACATACTGCATTTAGAAGATTCACTTAAAGCTTCAATTTCCTCCCAACTATCTGATATCTGCGTTTCACCAAACTCTTCTCGTGCACCTAAAAAGTATAATGTAGGGTTATTATAGATGTCATTACATAGTTCACATTAAATACAATGTCAGTAAATAATATGTTATAGACATAAAATATGTTGTAACATCTTTTTAATGTTACTCCAAAATGTTGCTATAAAATATCTCAATTTTAGAAATATATATATAATTGTGTCAACACAATTGACTTTATAATTAGTTTTAGGACAGAAAAACTTTAAACATAAAGTTCTTGTATAAGATTCCTGAATTTTCCATCTGTCATTCAAAGCAGGTTAGGGGTTAATTTGAAGATTGATGGGGGTCTTACCACCAGGACCCTCAGGATCAGGAATTCATCTGAAAGGAGGGAAGGTCAAACATCTCTGTACTTGGCTATCTCTGGCAATCTGACAGCAATGAACAGAGTTGGAAGGACCCCCATTTTCATGATCAGTGGGGGTCCTGGTGGTCAGACAAGTAGTATGGTCTAGCGGTATATAAAACCGCACTTTTATGAGGACATGAAAGGTCCTCTTTAACCTGTTTACTGCCGTGGCTATATAGTGGTGTGAGCAATTAGGGGGGCTCAATACTATACTAAATAAATACTATATATTACTTATTTTGTACATTAGCTAAATTACCTTTTTTCCATTCACAGTCAAACTTAAATTCAGAATCTGGGTCACCATTTGCAATCTATAGATACTTATTTATCAAAACTTTCTTTGGTTGCTATGAGCAACAAAGCCAGTTTACATTTTTGTTAAATGAGGGCTATGTCTGTATATTCCACAGACATGTAATCTATCAGTTTAGCTGTATTGTATGATTTATGCAACTCCCATAATGCACTGCTTTCTGCTAAACAGGAGAATGTTAAACTGCTCTAAAGGGCAGTCAGAATAAGGCCTCATGCACACGACAGCAGTCTTTATCTGCAATTGTGGATAAAGTATGGCCCCATTAACTTCTACGGGCCCAAACACGGCTGCAAAAATTGTCCATGCCGTATTCAAGGACCATAAATTATGAAGTGTGCCCTATTTTTGCCCATATTTGCGGCACAGACCAGTGTAGGGAATCCTACAGGATCTGTGATTGTGAATGCCATACTGATGCAATGGGAACATGTTTTTGTACAGATTGTGGATCAGTATTTGCGGATCGTAAATCCACTACGTTCAAGTGAAGGAGGCCTAAGGCATATTATAAATTTAAAGAGGACATTTCATGTTCTCTAGCATCATGAGTACGGTATTGTATACTGCTGCAAAACTGACTTCGCTGAATTCATTGCACTGTTTTGTCATTGTCAGTTTTGCCACTATTTGCCCCGGTTGCAGAGATATCGGTGCTGAGAACTATTGTAATAAATAACGGTGTACATGCAAATTTTTATTCTAAAATATATACAGTATAATATCAAATGCAGAAAATTACATTTATATGTAATGATTCAGAACTTGTTTTACCTCGTAGAGATTTCAGATATATTTCAACTGGATCCAGACCATCTGCAAAAACAGCAAACATCTCATTGCAGTACACATTGGTGCCAATATTACATATGTTTGTAATTATTATATGATACCATGTATATCAACGTAATATATGTTTTATATAGAATGTGTATAGCCAGTCATCATGTTACATTCTGTACAGAGGCGTAACTTGAAGCTCCTGGGCCCCAGTGCAAAATTTCTAATGGGGCCCCATTCCTACATTGTTTCTTTTAGAATAGTGATATATTTTTTTATGGCAGAGGGATCTTTGGGTCCCCCAGAATTCAGGGCCGGTAGAGACTACTCTTCCTGCATCCCCTATAGCTACGACCCTGGAAATCAATACAAGACAAATGAAGTTTAATCAACCTTAGTGTGGTTAGGGTAATCTGTGGGTCTTCTTGGCTTATGGGCCAGATGGAAGCTGCAACCTCCATACTGATAACAGTGCTTATGGGCCCCCTAAGGCTCCTGGGCCTGGGTGCGACTGCACCCTCTGCACCCCCTCAAGTAACACCCCTGATACTGTATAATGTAACCAATAGTTAGGGAATAAAATCCAAATACATCAAGTACATTGTATCACACGCTATAATGTAACCAATAAACTTTACTACACTAAGTTGTGGGGCACTAACTCTTTACTGCACTCTCAGGCTAGGTTCATACCTGCGCCTGCTCTACATTCGGGGTTTTCGTCCTCGAACCTGCTTAAAAAATGCGGAGAGAAAAGTCCTGCAAGCAGGACTTTTCTTTCTGTATTTTTTGGTCGGAAACCCAGCGGATCACATTATAGTCTGTGGGGTTCGGCGGGTAACCGCTTTTTAAGTGAAGTGGGTTTCCGTTCTTTGGGTCCCCAAGCGGACCCTTAAAACGGAAACCCGAACGCAGGTGTGAACCTAGCGTCACTCTACTTACAGGCACAGTCAGGACAGGGGTGTAACCCTTCCACCTCACAGCTTGCTAACTAAGAACATCTATGAAGGTCTAAAACTGTAGCCCAACAAACACTATGCACTACCGCAAGCAACACCTTAAAATGAATTGTTAAACAAGTAAAACATGGTGCTATTGCGTCTACTACAGTGGGAGCTTTGCAATGGCTGTGTACTTTGGACCATAGTTGGGCATCTCATAGAGGTCACCTCTTTTCCTAATATCCATATGCCCTGATAGACATTATTTTAAGAAATGTTGCCACATATGCATCGCTATATTCAGCAGTCTGAAATCTGTAATGTATGGCTTGCTTTAATGTGGGCTTCCTGTGATTACAGCAATGTGCTTATGTGAGAGGTGAATGAAAGGAAATGAAGAGTAACAGACTGAGAATTAGATAATGAAAGAATCAGGGTCCCCTGACAGTACAAGACATTGTTATCCTTTTGTCAATATACTGTCAAATATTACCGTGTCAGTCACACAAATATCCGCTTTATTCCTCCCAGCAGCTGTGAACTGCAGCTCACCAATGCATCTAGAATCAATAGTAATATATCAGGGAACTCACCCAGCCTGTACACCGAGCTGATGTCAGTCTGAGCCAAGCTGCTCAGTAGCTCCACTGGGCCTTTCTGAGCCTCTTCATCAAATGAATTAAGGAAAACCTTCTCATCCTCACTTAAGAATAATAAATCCTTACCCCTGTAGGAATTTAAGAAAGATATGATAATGGTGGTTTTCAAGTATGCAGTCACACGATATGCCGAAGAAATGCCGTCCTGAGTATTACACTCTAATAGGAAAATCTGTCGAAATACATGATACAAATATTCCTGTGCACAGCTATTCCTCAGATCAGCATATTGTCCATGTTATTACCTTAAATGCAAATATGTGTATTCCCCATAAGATAAAAATTCTGGAGCAGCTTTTCTTATAACTCTACATTGTGCCATTCCTCTGTTATTCCTGTTAAAAGTAAATGAACAAATTGACAACTGGGTGTTACCGTTTCCATTGTCAAAAGTGCTGTGTCCATATATAGTCAAACTGGTAGCTCTCATTGCACAGTGAGAGAATATACAGGGACACTGGTATCTATTTATTCAGACATTTCTAGGTGGAATAACAAAGGAACAGCACGGCATAGAGTTATAAGAGAGCTTGGGAGCAGGTATAGTATGGGGAAATTCACCTTTAAATACTGTATATAGACTTCATCTATTTTAGGCAGTGTGGCTGGTTCTGCCTTCTTTCTGGGTTTTATGCAACTAGGGAATTTCTGATAACGTTTTATAAAGCTGCCCCCTTCCTACCAAAATGGGTGATCGATGTTAATGCATTCTCTATAGCGCTGCCCTAAAATCTATTAGATTTTATCAATGGATTTACAATTATTCTGCAGAATAATTATTCATGTCCATGGCAGAGCTCTGTGCATCATGCTAATGCTGGCAAGCGGAGTTCCTATGGTATCCCAGTATATATATGTCTAGCAATTGTGCGGTACATTATTATGCAGCTATTCTTTCCAACCAGCATTACTTCTAGGGGAGAGTTCATCCATAATACGGTATCTCATGGAACATATGATATGAATATGAATATGATATATGATATGAATGCAACAGAAGAAAACCTCAGTGGTATTCTAGTGGGCCCATAGTCTGGTATATTACAGTTATAACAGCACTGTATGACTCAGAGTTTGCATAAGACATTACACATCCAGGTGCCACAGTGTCTTCATATGTGGGAGCCCTTACCATACAACGGGTTATTCTTTATTTTTTCCACTGATGCTGATGCATCACGGATGCACCTTACCAATGAAAGTCTATAGGTCTATGAAAAAAGGATGACATCTATGTGTCATCTGTTTTCACGGACTCAGAGACATAAAAGGTATAGAAAATGAAACAACGAAAAAAAGTTGGCAGACATGAAAAGCGGATCAATCTCACGCAACACATCACCCACAAATGAGCAGGGTGGGGTGCTGTCCGTGAATAACCCAGACCTCATTTGTCCATATGCCGTGTGAATGAAGCTGTAAATATGGAAATGTAAATCTACAAAATAATCATTCATGTGCTTGTACACGAGCAGGACTAATGTAGGTTCTGTTCACACTAGCATCACAAAAGCCATGGCACTGTCACATGTCCGTCCTATGATGAATGGTGACTGACAACCCACTGACTTATATCAGGTTCTGATAAGGTTTCCATTAGACAAGCATAACTCTGCAAGCTGCACTATACAGTACTTGCTGCTAAAGGATGGTAGCCCCAACAAACATCCAACAGATGGTCTGGACAACAATGTGAACAGAGCCTTACTTTATATGCTTGGTGTGCTTTGTGTCCATTAACCTTGTTTAGTTCTAATCTTTTTATGGTGTTTTTGGTTCTGGTATCACTCTGTAGTGACTAATTTCATGCATATGCTATAAAATAACATTTCACAAATTTCATTAAGACAATTCCTTTAACTTTACCATATTCCCAAATGTCCATGATGAGTCCCACATGCAGTAACTATGTCCTGGCATGTTACATATGTGATCTTTTAGACCATTTGATGATACAATTAACTTGATACTTTGAAGGGATAATCTCATTTGCCATCTAGGATTACAGTCAAGCAAATCATCTTTATTTTATGAGGCTTTTTATGATGTCAGTTACATTTAATGGCTCTGGCAGTTTTAGGTACCGAAAGTCTGGATGAAAACAAAAGCATTCTGCTAGAAAAAGATCTGATTTCTATCTGTGATAGTCCATTGCGCCTGTCAAAGTACTAATTCTAACAGTCTGTGGGTCTAACAGAAACCGATGTTAATGGCAGTACTATGAAGAATTCTATTTTAGGGATTCATCTTGCTCCAGCTATTAAGTATACAAAGTCAGCCAAAATCTAAAATTGGAAAAGATGCCATTTTTAAAAAATATTTCTATTATCCAGAAATAAATGTTAGTACATGCTCATTAATATTTGGACAGGTATGGTTTTTATGACAACAAATATTAAGTCAATAACTTGTAGACATAAGTGAAAAACATAGACATGTTTTTATAACAGTGTAAGGCAGTGAGCTTGAAGCAACAGTGCCACCATGTGGACAATATTGGCACTGCATGTTTAAATGATTTTTTAAAAGCATGTTCTTTTGAAATAGTGGGCAAATATAAAGGATACAAAGGAACATGAAAAATATTCCATATTTTACATCTGCAGAAAATAAGAACTATATCCAGTGGATTAAAGTATTAAATTAAAATAAACATGTATTTTTTCATATTGTATGTAAATAATTTGTGGATCAAATACAAAAGTTATAGAACAGAGTTATTAATACTGTCTAAGATTGTGACACTACAAATTTAGATGAAAGTATATATAAATGTGCCAGATTTATTGCAGTGACTATAGTTGGATGATAATTCGGATGCATTTTGAGACTATTTAGCCTGTGTTTATATCACCTACTAGTTGCACCAGAATGTTGTTGCAGTTTTTGCACACATTTCCTACATCACTCATAATAAAACTCCCGACTAGTGTGCAGCGTGCATGAATTATTAAGAGGCTTAATAAATCAGGTATATGCCTGTGTTCCAGAATGGAGATCTATACCTGTCAGGAACTGGAATAGATTTCCTGCATAACTCACACCAGTTTTCACTGCCCAGCTCCGCCCACATTGTCAAAAATTGGCGAGCAAGCCACAGAACAAGGGATGTGGTGCATTCTTGGCGTAATAAAGGGCAAATACTCCAAAATGTGCCCACAATTACACCCCTTAGTGCCAGAAAGCGGATAAATTGCTCCATGCAAACATGACCCTAGGTAGGTTTTGAGTGTACACTACATTTTTTTAATACTTGCTCATTTCAGTAGTAAAGGAACAGTGGCATAAACAATGTGCAGTAGTACTTACAAAGGTTTTAAGCAGTTGGGATCAACATGTTTTGTTTGGACAAAACCAGTAGCTCCAGTAGAAGGACATTTTCCTACAAACCACTTAAGCCCAGGTACGAAGAATCCAACAACCTCAATGGCATCGCCCCTGCAGTAGCTGAGCTCGTCCCATTCTGTGGATGAGTGGTTCTCTCTAGCAGTACATTGACCCAACCCTAAAGAAAAGGAGAAAATTAGCTTTAACATACAGAGAATAACCTTTACACTGAACACTTGACAACACTGTGCACAGAGTGATAACTTTTTTTGTCTTCTGTGACAAGACTTCACACTACAATAAGTGACCATGCAGAAAGTCAAGTTAAACACTGCTTCATCTGTACATTGCTATTTCAGGAGCAGTGTCAACCACTTGCTTCATAAGTGCGCTAAATTGAGAATATTAACACTTATTACCAAATTAAACTTAAGGACAGCCTTGGTGGCTTCTTTGAGTTATGTTAAGAGACAAACCCAGCTCAGACTAGCCCCGTTATCCCATTTCACTTTGGGGCATCCTGCAGCACATCTATACAGTTTCTATGTTACATATAATAGAGACATGGGATTCAACAAAAAAAAGGGGGCAAGGATGGAGAAGAAACTATAGAATAGGACTTTAGGATTTTAGTAAGCACATCAGATCCAGATATCCAGCACCACATACGTACATGCATGTGACTTCCTATTCATAACCTCGATTCATAGAGGAATTACAACCAGATGAGGTTATGATAGCACAAGCGGCTTTTATATTTTTTTTTTTATCAGATTTGCATCCTTAGCAACGTAAACAAAGAGACTGTTATTTAGATCACATTTCATGGTATTGTATACACTATTGTCTTTTATCCATGTGTTTTCTTTAAAAGTCAATGTTTGTATGAGTAAGTCCTTATATGCTGTAATTCTATGTACTATGCAGGGGGTGCATGCATTTTATATTATTTATAAACATAAGGAATAAGTAGTTTCTCATTACAAACATAAGACTTAACATGCAGACAAATGTTCGTGTTCAGGAGGGCTAAGAATCAAGTTGTCTCTGTGGCTACCAGTGGCAATGAAGTCACCTGGGTCAGTAGTACACTGAGCACATCACCAATGTGCACATATAAAGTAAGATCCTTATGCTAGTCACGTTGGTGACCATAACTTGAAACAGAAATTATGTACACTTGAACTATGACCTTATAGAAGCTTTAGTACTCATTTCCCCATATTTTGTCACTATATATCCCTGTAATGGGTTACTGAACCTGACAAAGAATTGCTTTCAAGCTCAAAACACATAGGAACACATTGAATATAAGTGTCTACTTTTACGACATCTAATTTCCTATTTATTTTGGAGGCCATTTTAAAAAGGTGTTGTACATTTCTACATCAAAACAGCGTTTTTTCTTTGATACCTCAATTAAAATATCAATACTTGTACATTTTTGCAACAAACTAACTTATGAGCATTGTCAAATTTGCATTAAAGGTAACATATCTATAAACCTTCTAAATTGCTAAAAGTTTGTGGTGCATGGCACATTTTTTGGTATGGCATCATGTATTATATGCATTATGAAGTACATATTAGAAAGAAATACAGTAAAACTTCTCCAAAAGATGACTTTTTTGAGATGACCACCTTCTTCACTAGACCACATTTTCTGTGAAAGATTTTCAGTTTTCCATACTAGCCATCTTCTTGAGAAGACCGCCTCTCTAGAAGACTACTTTTTCATGCAATTTTCTATGATTGTCTCAAATAAGTTTCACTGTACTTGATTCTATGCACCTCTTTCAGAACAGGAAAGGGTTAAAATGTGTCACTAAATAATACACATACACAATCCTGAATTAATCATCATGAAATTTTATTCAATATAATTATTTTTCATATTATTTATATAAGACATAAAAATAAATATACTATTACAATTCATAAAAATGTATTTACATGTACTGTATATAGATAACATTAAAGTTTGTTTTTTACACTTTTGTGCATTTTACATCACTTTCACATTGGTCTAAATTGTGTCATGAAAATGTGCCAGATTTGCAATTAGAAAGCCTCATAAATCTGTCTATGGCGAAAATGCCGTTTTTTTGGCCGCTGTGAAAACACAGTAGAAAAAATGCTGTGTTTACAGTACCAGCAAAATGAATGAGATTTTCGTTAATCTCATCTACACTGTGAGGCAAAAAAAGGCTACAGAACGCGTTTTTGAAAAATGTCGCCGGGCTCCTTTCCAATAGATGCCAGCCCAGGGGAAGCGACTAAAATTAATAACTCATTAAAACTAAATTAAATTAAAACTCATCTCTCCTAGGCTTCTGACAGTCCTCAGCATCCTGAGGTCACGCGCCCAGATGTCAGCACGCCCCACATGACCGGTAAGGCCCAATCACAGGCCCCAGCAGTGACGTCTGGGGCAAGTTACCTCAGTTGTTGGACAGAAAAAGATTCTGAAGACAGCCAGACAGAGCGAGGATGCCGAGGAGAGGTAAGGTAAGGTGAGTATAAGTGTTTGTTATTTTTAATCAATCTCCCTGGGCCTCTATTTATTATAATCTGGGGTCTGAGGAGCATGTAATACTGTGTGGGGCCACTATGGGGCATATTATACTGTGTGGGGTCACTGTGGAGCATATAATACTATGTGGGGTCACTGTGGAGCATATAATACTGTGTGGGGTCACTGTGGAGCATATTATACAGAGTGGGGGCCACTGTGGAGTATATAATACTGTGTGGGCCACCGTAGAGCATATTATACTGTGTGAGGGCCATTCTGGAGCATATTATACTGTATGGGGGCCACTGTGGAGCATATATTACTGTGTGAGGGCCACTGTGGAGCATCTAATACTGCGTGGGGCCACTGTGGAGCATATTATATTGTGTGGGGCCAATGTGGAGCATATTATATTGTGTGTGGGTCACTGAGGAGCATATTATAGAGTGTGGGGGCCACTGTGGAGTATATAATACTGTGTGGGGGCCACTATGGAGCATATTATACTGTATGGAGCCCCTCATATCAGACGCCATATGTTTTATAGCAGTCGTGCACTATCATCACAGGCTGTAATAAGATTGCATGGTGATTATAAAACAAATACTTTGCAATGTAAATAGTGAAGGAATCATGGTGCTCACAAAAGCAGTATCTTCAAACAGTTGATCAGCAGGGACCTTGGGTGCTGGACCCCCACTGATCTCTTACATCACTTAGACTGTTAGGATCCCGTAGATCTGCTTTTTCCCCACAACACGCAGCTCCCAGAATTGTTTACATGCTGGGTGCTGCGCTGCTCACTCAACGTATTCTTGATAACCGCAGTTGTGGGTACTATATGGTTGTATCCCTTTCAAGTATCTGTGAAACCGCTGCAGCAACCATAACCATCACTATCAAGACGGGAGGGGGCCCCAGCAAAAGTTTGCACTGGGGCCCACAAGACTTTAGTTACACCACTGTGCATGTGTGTATGTACCCCCTGTATTTCCAGGGATATCTATCCACAAATTAACTTACTATTGGTTTAGCCCTTAATCTTCTACCACCTTCATTGTGCATCATATCACAGTGTTGCAGTCTATGTATAAAATCCTATCCTATAAAAGCATAATTTAAGGAACTTTAGAGCTTCAGGAGTTTCTTGAGGACACGCCCCTGTCTATATTGTATGTCAGGCACTTCAAGAAGACCAAATGGATCCAATGTCATCCAAAGCATTTGTAAAAATGATCTCAGGATAAAGTGATTTGCATATCTTTCTTTCAATGTACATGTCTATTCATCATATTTTATTATACAAACATTCTTGGTACAATTCACTGCTAGAACATGATGATACTGAGCAGTACAAAGAGAGATTGTGCTGCTAGTAATAGATATACACAGGTGTAACAATAGCATGTCTGTGTGTGGTACGGTAAGGAACTATACCTATTGGCTGAGATGTAATGTTCCGGCAGTTCTGTTCTGTCACGTTACAGGAGGTCGGGTACATTTTCAGAAACCATCTAATGGAAATACATAAAATCTAGTAAGCTGCTTTGACTGCACATTTTACTATTTGTCCTCAGACAGGAAAAGCGACAAATTTAGAAAAAAAGGAACCTATTAGAAGAATATACATTATATTATATTATCCCTATTACAGAGCTGTATTTCCACAATATAAGACAATAGAGGTTGAAATATAGATCTGTAATAGAAAATTCACCCATAAGGGAAAAGCCAACAACATTTATCTCTACTGGAGTCCACGCAAACCAAATACTTCGCACAGCTGGAAGTTTGTTCCAATCTTATACAGTCCTGTCAACTGAATATATCAGCAAAGGGGGACATTTTACCCACAATGATAAGTTGTAGGAAACCATCAGGGAAGCAGAGAGATTTGTGCTGCAGGTTTCTTTAGCTCACAGAGAATTGACTACATTGGCAGGAAGAATAAAAGAAGTTTCCCAGCTGAGAGTACCCAGATACAGAGCAATAAGTCACTTTAGGGGAGTAAAATAAAGTGAAGTGGGATTAATATTCTCATTATCAACCTTTTCCACACATTCCCCAGAGGAACCCTATTATTACTCCAAATGAGTTTTCCTCTGCAGACTTTCTGCTTCAATTATAGCTATATGGAAAACGCCAACATTTCCGTAGGTATAATTGATATGCTGCAATTTATAAAAACGCAACAGTTTTTGAAATTGCAGCATGTCCGCTGCAGATATTTTTCTGCAATGTGTGGATGGGATTAGTCAGAATCTGCAGCTACTGTAAAATGCTGTGTTTTTTGCTGTGGCGTTTACGCAACATGGGGTCCTGTCCTAAAAGTGTTTTCTGGTTAATTGATGACTTTTCCTTAAGATAGGCAGGGGTTGGCATCTGGGCTCTTTGTGGATCAGCTTTACAAAGCAGAAGCAGCAGAACTGTGACATCCATGTGACATCATGTTCATTGGTCACACGATCTGTTCATAGTTTAATCTTATTGAAGTCAATGCCCTGAGCAGCGATACCCAGCACAGCCACTATACACTTGTATTATGCTGTGCTTGGTTTTGTATGAATAAGATGCAGCGCTCACCCCAGCGCTGCAGTCCGCAGCTGATTGTATGCTACATTCACACAACCCAGGTGTAAAAAAGCCATGAAAACACCCATTTTTCACCCAAGAAGTGCCTATTTTCATGGATCCCACATACATGTGAGTATATTGAGGTATTTGTGAAAACAGAGAAAAATAAGACATATTCCAATTTTCGACAGTCCATGGTTATATAACTCCTATTCACATGCATTGAATTTAATGCAGCTGTGTGACGGCCATGAAAAAAACAGTCCCGCATGTTTAATATAGGGTAAGAATAGGTCATCACTTAAAGTGGAAATCCCATTTTAATGTTTTAGGGACTTAAGTATGTGCTCTATAAGGGGGTCTCACTATGGCAGCTATGCCTGAATTTTGGCCTAAAATAGGCACATTTTACACACAGTGTAGGTGCAGTTTGGAAGCACAATGTTACATCTTGTTTTAGGCCACTTTTTCCAAATAGTTCACGCTGTATGATAAAATTGGTGTAATTTGCTAGACATGACACTTTTATAACTCCTCTTTGCTTCTTTCTTTATGTTTCTAGATACTTCTCAAGGGTAAAGGTGTATAAAACACATGAATTTGTGCTAGTATTCTGGAGCATTTTTCCCACCAATACTTACTGGTAGAAAGGATGTGGAAGCGGCTCCACTGCTATAATGGGCAGTAAGCCTCGCTCTCCTGTGCTTAGTGACTGTCCTTCCCATGACGACTCGTCACCTACGTCCTTCACATACACCACGTCATTGACAGACACTGCTAGGAATTCTTTTTCTGCCTCCACTTGTGCACTAGCATCGTGTACCACAGCTCTTGCATAGAAGCATCCTACAATGCACAAGATTAAGAACACTGACTACAGAGAGATATGACAAAGCAATAAACATTATATGACTGTTCTGATTCAGAGAGAACTACGTGTGGGGGTATGACATACAATCTATGGAGACTTGTGCTAGCTACCCATATGTTTGTAAGGTGGTAGAAACCACCCTCTTCCACAAAATGAGGCCTTAGTTGGGTGAATTTACTTTTTCCTTACCAAAGATTGACCTGTATATCTGTTAGATATATCTGCCTGTGCCTTGTGCATTTTATCGTGCGCTGTATGACATTTAATACAATGTTTTGCTGTGCATATGTCGATGACTTAATGCACTGGTTGATGTAACAAAATGTCACTATAACTGTGTTTGCAGCTGAGTCATTGCACCCCCGTCTTCAGTCTAGGCTGTCAGGGTGACATGAGATTTGACTGTCGGTGGACAGAAATCCTATTGGCCTGATAGTCTAAACAATTTTGTGAGTCTGTAAGGGAGGTGAAATGGTTAATCTGCTTAGCAACCCTACTTGGGGGTCCGTAGTGACCATAAGTAAAGCAGGTAGAGCCCAAGACCACCAGCCAGCTCACTAGAAATTATGTTTGTTCTGACTATTACACTTTTAGGTTTCTGGATGTACTGTGAAGTGTCGATTATGTAAAGTGTTGCAGTGTTGCACTTTCTTTACAGGTACCACATGTGATGGTGGAACGTTGGTTGCACCTAGGACTTGTACCACAGGAGGAGTTCTTTGGGGATGTACTGTGGTATGACCCCAGTGCTGGCTGTGATGTGTTACACAGAGGTGTAAAAAGAGAGCTTATGCATGGAGTCCATTGCTATTGGTCAGCCCTGCGTTGTCCTGAGAAGCAGCTACTGCGGCATAGGAATTGGTGGCCTAATCCATGAGTGTAGCTGGTAGTGTTGTCTGTGAGAACAGTTGGGATACCCCCTAGCTCATATGAGTGAGTCTTGTGTGTTTCCTGTAACTGTTTTGTGTGCCGCACCTCTGCTCAATCTAGCTAAGTAAATTCTTAGATCTAGTAAACCCGACCGCACCACACACCACGAAAATGCCAGAAGTGCGTGATTGGTCTGTACTAGTTGTTGTGTCTGCCGCACTATGTAAGGAGGTCACATGTCAACTATTGTTCATGGGTAGTGTCAAAAAGTGTACCATGTAATTGGCGCTTAAAGGGGTGCTCCCATCTCAGAGATATGAATATCTCTAGGATATGCCACCCCTTTATTATCGTGAGACTGAAAGGAGCGCAACACTGATTCATACTGCAGCCTCTTCACTTTCCAACAAATCATAGCGCTATGGGACTGCATGTAACACTAATCCATAATGTATGTGCAGAGAAGTTCAAGGCTTCAGCTACTTGAATAGAACTGTGCTGCCATTCCCTTCACTGCCAGATGAGTCGGAGTGCCTCTGTACAGGGAAATATGTAGGAAAACGTGCTCAGTGCTAAATCAACACTGTGCCCCTTCATTCACAGGATTAATGGTGGTCCCACAAGACAGACCCCCACTGATCATAAAGTGATGGCATATGCTAGAAAAATGCCATCACTTCATTAGACAGAAATACATATTCTGAATGTCTTCACCTACCTTCTTGAAGAAGCAAACCAAGATATAATGTTGCCAATTCATCTTGATTTACAGATACTTGTATTTCCGTGTCTTCTACCAAGGCGGCATTTAACCAATACCTCTCATCAAAGAGCAGATGTTCCAGAGTGCAAGCAACAATACCTAGGGCAGCCAAAGAACATATTTTGTATTAGTTTTACAAATGGGCAGAAGTAAGAATTATGTAGAATAATAATACAGAGAAATTCTCTTAGGCCTTATTCACATGATAAGTGTCATTTGTAAAGGATCTAATGTCCATTTTGCATTCATCCCGTTTTTTCCATTTTTGATGGCTGAGTGATATGTTTTTCATGTTTTTAATGGGCCGTTAAAAAACAGATGACTTTCATTGGTCTTTCATCTTTTTTGACCCAACCCACTGATCCGTTTTAACACATGTAATTTGTACGCCAATTCCTTTTACATCCATTAAAAACTGATCCATTGATTTCTATTGTGTCTGTGTGTCCGTCAAAATGGACGATAAAGGTTTTTTTTTTTTAAATAATTGTTTTTTCTGTCTGTCAAATTACACTTATTCACTCTCACCTTCACAAAACAAATACAGACTAATAAAAAAAGTCTCATTAAGAGCGATATGGAAATCTATAGATATGTACACTGAGATGAGATGAATGGAATTATTGTGCCATCTAGTGGCATAACAGAGAATCTACTGGCATTTTCATGAAACTACCTGCAGTGATTGCACTTCATGAGAAATGTCATATATACATAGAACACTAAATATACATACTAAAACACTATGTATGTACCCAATGATAATTCCTAATGACAGTGGGGGCAAACTTTTGTAAACGCTGCTTGGTATCAGATCTTGCATTTTTCCTGCTAATACAGTAGTATCACAGCAGCTTCACATTCCATACTGGATCAAGGTTTTTGGAAGCTCCCTAAAAATTTCTTTGAAAGGAAGGAAAAATTACACTAGCTAAGAAACTCAGAAACTGAAACCAGGCCACCAATGAAATATACAGTATATGTCATTATATAGCTTATGTCATAAAAGAGAATAACATGCATTGTCAAAATAAAACTGCCATATGGTACTCAAATAACACCACTAAGCAGAGCTAAAAAAAAACCACAATACAGAACACAAATATTATCACCATACAGTGTATAAATAAAAGCAATGTTTATATACAGTGTAAAAATAAAAGCAGCATCCATACAGTTTATAAATAAAAGTACCATACAGTATATACATAAAACTCCCCATCCATGCAGTATAGAAATAAAAGCACCATACGTTGTATAAATAAAATCACCATACTGTGTAAAAAAAACTACCATTCTTATAGTATATAAATAAATCCACCAGTCATACAGTGTTTAAAAAAAGCATAATACAGTTTATAAATAAAGTCCCCATAAAGTGCTTAAGTAATACCATACCCCAGATAATAGAGGCTCAAGGTATTTGCATTTATTGCCTTCCCTATAATTTAGCCTTGTTCAGACAACAGACATGTTTTTTTCTTCAAATAACTAAAAATAGCGGTATAGTATAGCGTGAAACCACTATTCTGAAATGATGTGCTTGAAGAGATCACGGTTTAATGCTGAAGCCTCTTGCAAGTCAGTTAAGTCATTTTATTCCATGTTCATGGCATTACCGAGTGAGAGATAAGTAGTAAATTTCCAGATTTCCTCTATAGTCTTGAAGGTGACAATAAAAACATCATTTTGTGCTTGGATAGACACTAGCCGGGCAGACAGTTCCTAAAATAACAAGTAAAAAAATATATGAGAATGAAAACTACACTGAAAAGTCACATTAAGAATATGTTTATGGTGTGGAATTTCTGTCCGGATTTGTGAGTATAAATTTTGCCTCTTATTACAATAGTAACAAAGTCCATCCAGATGCTGCATCTCTTAAATGTGGCAACAAATTTTGTCGCAGATTTGCTATAGAATTTGCCTCAAATTTGCTACAAAAATTTTCCAGTATACGTGGACATGCCTTTAAATTGCATTATAGTGACTTTCTCAATGCAGTTTTAAGCATCTGTCGAAATAGAAAACAGTATCTACATCAGAACACAAAGGAAAACCTGTAGTACTGTATTTTTCGTGGAATTTTAAGTTCAGTTCAGTATAGAGAAGATTGTCAAATAAATGAGTAAAATAGTACTAGTAATAAAGTACATCTCTCAGCAATACAGCCAAGACAGCTCAATCTAATGCAGATTCTCCCAGCGTATAAAGGCAGGTATGACCACTGGTGTATCTGGTAGACAGAGCCAATATACACCCCGGAACGTGATTTTAGGTGCTGAAAGCTGACAACCATGTTATTTTAACCATTTGCCGTTTCTCTTAATAGTTTCACTCATGATAGGTGAATATGGCTTATGGCTCAGATCCCACGTTACGGAAATGCAGATTCTTTAATTGCAGATTTTGTTGCGTTTTTTTGAGCCAAACACAGGAGTGGCTACAAAAGGAATGAGAAATACAAAGGGAACACTTCTACTTCTGCCGTCTGCTCAAGCCACACCTGGCTTTGGCCGAAAAAAACCACAGCAAAGTCTGCAACAAAAAAAGTAGCTTTTCTGCAACATGGGGCCTCAGTCTTAAGGGGTATTCTGGTTTCATCATATAAATGTTATTTTTTATGTAATACCAATTGATTAACATAAATTGCAATATAAAGTGATTTCCAATTTTACTTATTTTTTTTAAATGAATAAATTGATGTACTTTGATTTAGATTTATGTACTTGTTGCATTAATTGCTTATGGGTTTCAAGATCTCTGCTTGCTGTCCTGGTCATATGACGGTTACACATAGGTTTACAAGACACAGCTCTGGTGACTGTACTGTTTACACTGTGCGTTTTTTTCTTTAAAAAAAAAAATAATATACGCTTTTATATAAATACTGTATGCGTATTTAGAAACCAAATGTGTTTTTCAAAAATGATTGTGGTTTTCATATAAAAAAGTATGCATTTTTTCAACAAAAAATACATCATATAAACACATCCTAATATGTTGTGCAGCGTCGCTTTCATCACATAGCCAGGACAGATTTTCATCCACTGGAAGTGCACAGTGAAGGTTCCCACTGGATGACAACAAGCAGATAAAAGCTGAAAAAATATACACCTTTTTATTATACATTTATTTGCTGAACTTTAATACCCATATAACAATATGTGCAGTACATAAACCAGGTACACAAGTCAATACGCTAAATAACTTTTTGGTTATTGGTCTTTCATATGAAAGGAGCCATGTTCTACATCTTGCTACTTTCCTTGTATCCATTGTCCCAAAAATCTCTCAGCAGAATATAGACTGCCATTACAGAACCATATATAGAAGGTTGTTCTATTTTACTTGTACACAGAAACTTAGACGTTATGATTGTAGAATATGACAATATTTAAAAGGAAACATTACAGGGATTCTTTAGAAAATAACTGGTGATGTGTAACTGTAGCTATCTATAGTAAACAAATATACTACATAATATAATAACACTTAATAAGGAAGGAGTAGTAAGCATACAACCTGATTATGAATGGTAACCATAGGTCCACAAAGCCTGTTTTGGTTACAGGTTCATTTCCAGGCTGACTCTATGGACTCTGGCCAGTGTTGTTTGGCGAGATGCCCAGATTTGTTGACCTTTTTGTGACACAGTATGGTATGAAAAGCCTGTACCGCTGCCCGGCTCTAGTATTACTGAGCAGAGAAGCTGCAGGGAGGAACGGACATTCCTTTACAGCTTTGGCTGTTTCACCTTTGTTAGAATATTTGGAACAGTAAGATATAATATTTTTCAATTCTAGAAACATTTATAGCTAGACAGTAATAAGCAGTAACAATTTTGTTAATTTTTATGAAAATTTACAGAGAGTTTATGCACTGTGTTTGTTTTTATAGGATACATATGATTCCTATGTAAAATTCCTATCCTTAAACTGAATTTTTCAGGAGAAAAAAAACCTGTTGTGTAAATTAAGTTTTTAAGTTAAAATATTTAAAATTAGTGATTTTTAAAAAAAAATATTTAGCAACTTATTATCTAGATTAAAAAATAAATAAATAAATCTTAAAATCCAGTAATTATATCTCTTGCCACCACACCTAAAAGAGTCTGTCAATTCATGTTTTTTGGAGATGGACCATGGGCCACAGACACAATGGTCTGGAGCAGACCCTATTGACTTGTATGGAATGCTCTGTGACACCTGCAGAGGTCATTGTGTAGAGAGGGGAATAGATAAGCTGTGAAATCACATATTATGGTGAATTCTGGGTCTTATCTTCATATATATAATAACTGTGATCACCAATGTGCTGATAAGTCACATGACTGCTGCAAGGAAATCTACAGAAAACAAGACGCCTCAGCATATTATTTGACTTTGTGACCAGTCACAATTGCACAAATCTTGTGATTTTTTTTTTTTTTTTAAATAGAGATAATGGAACATTTAAAAAAAAAAAAAAACTTACCAAAAAACTCTTTAAAATATGTTTAATATAAAACTTGATTTAAAGAATAGGTCATTTTCCAGTGACACATTCCCTTTAATTCTAGTATTTCCATTGGTTATTTTGTTTGTTAAAATGTTTATGTTAAAGCTCTGAGACACATCAGTAGTTAGTCCTTAGGTACATGCACAACAGTTCCATAGGACTGCTATTAAATCTACAGGATGACATATTTGGCAAATGCTTGGTTTCTTGACTAATATCTAATTGTTTACTGACATTACCCAGAAGCAAGAGTGACACATATTATGTGAGTGCTATGGCCGGACACCAGAGATCTCACAATATGACAGATACCATGAAGGCACCATTGATGTTGCCATGTTACATATCCTTCGTGTTACATATCCATCACTTTTGATGTTTTGCCAAATACACTAATTGGCCACTTTATTAGATACAACCATCTAGTACATGCAGGACCTCCTTTGGCCTTCAGAATTACAGCAATTCATCATGACATATACAGGTATCTTTCACATATATTAGAGAACCAGGACATGCCAAGGACACATTGCACCAAACACCAGCAGGGCAACAAGCCAATCTTTGGTCATGTGAAAGGAGCAATAAACAAGATCACCATGTAAGCCTAATCTTAAAATGGCAAACTAAAAATCTCACTAGTGAATGTCATTTACCCTGATGGTTGCTTTCCCTAGAGACAATCTTGGCTCCATGTACTATACTGTAATGTAAATGGAGAAGGCCAGCAATTCAGATTCCTTAATTGATATGACATGCAGTCAGAACTTTGCTATATTTCCAAGTAACACTAGAAATAGAGCCAAGATGACGTTGATGATGTTTTTCTGTGTTTGTTTTATCACATGCAGACTTCATTTGGATCTGAAGGGAACCTGTCCCTTAAGTGACAACATATCTGCTCTCTAGTGACAATGCAATTGTCTGTCTCAGCTGAATTCCTAAAACTTATAGGGGAAATTTTCTAAGCTAAATGCATCAGAATTATAATTTATTTAAAAAAAAAAAAACTGGGCTACAGTACATGCTGTGCACTGTGTTTATGATGTGTTTCAGACTTGTGCAGTTTAGCGGGAAAGCGTAGTGGCTTGCCAGAAAATGGGCTTGGCATAAGATATAATAAAATTTTACCAAAATTCTGCTGCAAAATTCACATGCAACGTAAGCTAATAGATAGGTGAAATAAGTTTAGACTAGACAGTCTATTTAAAGATGGGTTAAATTTATAATCCCGAATCAACCACTGTGATAAATCTGGTGCATTGTTAGTCTTAGTTTACATTGTCCAAATATTAGACAGGATTAGTAAATCTGCCCCATAGTGGTTTCTTAGAGCTGCAGTACCTATTATGCCCAGGCTTGGACTGGTCCACAGGGGAGCGGGTGAATCCCCTGGTGGACCCCTTACACAGGAGAACTAGTGGACCCCTAGCCCCCCCGACCTCTACAAGAGTGGTGCTTGGCACGGTACACATACTGATCATGCAGCATGTCAACCAGTCTATGTGCCCATATAATGAACTTGGTAGAACTACTCAATTTATTATATATAAATATATATAAATGCATAGGGTGTCAGAGATGACATCTAGACACAGAGGCAGGCTTACCACTATCCTCCTGGGATCTGCTTACTGTCACTGTGGGCCCCCATCACCAACCATCTTGGTCACAGAGCTAAAGGGGCCCTATTCTAAGACAAGAGCTAGCTAGCAGGGTAATAGTAAAAAAAATGGGAGGGAGGTAATATTTCCATTTATCTACAGTGCTGGCCAAAAGTATTGGCACCCCTGCAATTCTGTCAGATAATACTCAATTTCTTCCAGAAAATGATTGCAATCACAAATGCTTTGGTAATAATATTTTCATTTAATTTGTCTTCAATGGAAAACCACAAAAAGAATTGTCAAAAAGCCAAATTGGATATAATTCCACACCAAACATAAAAAAGGGGGTGGACAAAAGTATTGGCACCCTTTGAAAAATCAGGTGATGCTTCTCTAATTTGTGTAATTAACAGCACCTGTTACTTACCTGTGGCACATAACAGGTGGTGGCAATAACTAAATCACACTTGCAGCCAGTTGAAATGGATTAAAGTTGACTCAACCTCTGTCCTGTGTCCTTGTGTGTACCACATTGAGCATGGAGAAAAGAAAGAAGACCAAAGAACTGTCTGAGGACTTGAGAAGCAAAATTGTGAGGAAGCATGAGCAATCTCAAGGCTACAAGTCCATCTCCAAAGACCTGAATGTTCCTGTGTCTACCGTGCGCAGTGTCATCAAGAAGTTTAAAGCCCATGGCACTGTGGCTAACCTCCCTAGATGTGGATGGAAAAGAAAAATTGACGAGAGATTTCAACGAAAGATTGTGCGGATGGTGGCTAAAGAACCTCGACTAACATCCAAACAAGTTCTAGCTGCCCTGCAGTCCGAGGGTACAACAGTGTCAACCCGTACTATCCGTCGGCGTCTGAATGAAAAGGGACTCTATGGTAGGATACCCAGGAAGACCCCACTTCTGACCCAGAGACATAAAAAAGCCAGGCTGGAGTTTGCCAAAACTTACCTGAGAAAGCCAAAAACTTTTTGGAAGAATGTTCTCTGGTCAGATGAGACAAAAGTAGAGCTTTTTGGGAAAAGGCATCAACATAGAGTTTACAGGAAAAAAAAAAAAAGAGGCCTTCAAAGAAAAGAACACGGTCCCTACAGTCAAACATGGCGGAGGTTACCTGATGTTTTGGGGTTGCTTTGCTGCCTCTGGCACTGGACTGCTTGACCGTGTGCATGGCATTATGAAGTCTGAAGACTGCCCACAAATTTTGCAGCATAATGTAGGGCCCAGTGTGAGAAAGCTGGGTCTCCCTCAGAGGTCATGGGTCTTCCAGCAGGACAATGACCCAAAACACACTTCAAAAAGCACTAGAAAATGGTTTGAGAGAAAGCACTGGAGACTTCTAAAGTGGCCAGCAATGAGTCCAGACCTGAATCCCATAGAACACCTGTGGAGAGATCTCAAAATGGCAGTTTGGAGAAGGCACCCTTCAAATCTCAGGGACCTGGAGAAATTTGCCAAAGAAGAATGGTCTAAAATTCCAGCAGAGCATTGTAAGAAACTCATTGATGGTTACCGTAAGCGGTCGTTCGCAGTTATTTTGTCTAAAGGTTGTGCTACCAAGTATTAGGCTGAGGGTGCCAATACTTTTGTCCGGCCCATTTTTGGAGTTTTGTGTAAATGATCAATGAGTTGACTTTTTTTTTCATTCTCTTTTGTGTTTTTTCATTGCAAGCAAAATAAATGAAGATATTATTACCAAAGCATTTGTGATTGCAATCATTTTCTGGAAGAAATTGAGTATTATCTGACAGAATTGCAGGGGTGCCAATACTTTTGGCCAGCACTGTATATAGTGGGCCCCCAGAATGAATTCCACTGTTGGCCCTAGGCACCCCAGTCCGACAGTTGTATGTGATACAGATCTGCACCATGTTATATAATAGTTAGACATACCACAACTTTTCTGAAGTTCAAGTCAATAGTTAATCCATATGATATAAATCTACCTTAAATAGCAGCAACATTTCCTTGTTATCATTTTCAAGAGCCCAGAGAGTCTTTCTAGCTGCCTCCTGCAGAGTGACATTAGGGACCAGGGTGGAGCGTTGCAGGATGGAAAAGGACAAGGAGATTTCTGTAGAAAACAGGAAGGGCAGAAACAGGAGAGGAAACAAGCAGTGTTTACTTGGTAACTATGCTGTGACGGACAAAATACCTGGAGAGCTAATAAATACCGTTACTTCCTGCACCACAATTATCACAATGCCATGCTTTCTGCCCACAATAGTCTATTTACAGAGTTATTAAAGGGGGAGAGTAAGCTACAAAAAAAACCAAAGGACATTTGCACATCTGAAGCAAAAATAGTCACTTACTCGGTAGTGTCCACATGTGAAGATTATGATTGTAGGCTCAGTGATGTGAACTCCTAGTTTTGCAGTACATGAAACATACATAGTACATTCTATATACAGTCATATGAAAAAGTTTGGGCACCCCTATTAATCTTAATCATTTTTAGTTCTAAATATTTGGGTGTTTGCAACAGCCATTTCAATTTGATATATCTAATAACTGATGGACACAGTAATATTTCAGGATTGAAATGAGGTTTATTGTACTAACAGAAAATGTGCAATATGCATTAAACCAAAATTTGACCGGTGCAAAAGTATGGGCACCTCAACAGAAAAGTGACATTAATATTTAGTAGATCCTCCTTTTGCAAAAATAACAGCCTCTAGTCGCTTCCTGTAGCTTTTAATCAGTTCCTGGATCCTGGATGAAGGTATTTTTGACCATTCCTCTTTACAAAACAATTCCAGTTCAGTTAAGTTTGATGGTCGCCGAGCATGGACAGCCCGCTTCAAATTATCCCACAGATGTTCAATGATATTCAGGTCTGGGGACTGGGATGGCCATTCCAGAACATTGTAATTGTTCCTCTGCATGAATGCCTGAGTAGATTTGGAGCTGTGTTTTGGATCATTGTCTTGCTGAAATATCCATCCCCGGCGTAACTTCAAATTCGTCACTGATTCTTGTACATTATTCTCAAGAATCTGCTGATACTGAGTTGAATCCATGCGACCCTCAACTTTAACAAGATTCCCGGTGCCGGCATTGGCCACACAGCCCCAAAGCATGATGGAACCTCCACCAAATTTTACAGTGGGTAGCAAGTGTTTTTCTTGGAATGCTGTGTTTTTTTGACACCATGCATAACGCCTTTTTGTATGACCAAACAACTCAATCTTTGTTTCATCAGTCCGCAGGACCTTCTTCCAAAATGAAGCTGGCTTGTCCAAATGTGCTTTTGCATACCTCAGGCGACTCTGTTTGTGGCGTGCTTTCAGAAACGGCTTCTTTTGCATCACTCTCCCATACAGCTTCTCCTTGTGCAAAGTGTGCTGTATTGTTGACCGATGCACAGTGACACCATCTGCAGCAAGATGATGCTGCAGCTCTTTGGAGGTGGTCTGTGGATTGTCCTTGACTGTTCTCACCATTCTTCTTCTCTGCCTTTCTGATATTTTTCTTGGCCTGCCACTTCTGGGCTTAACAAGAACTGTCCCTGTGGTCTTCCATTTCCTTACTATGTTCCTCACAGTGGAAACTGACAGGTTAAATCTCTGAGACAACTTTTTGTATCCTTCCCCTGAACAACTATGTTGAACAATCTTTGTTTTCAGATCATTTGAGAGTTGTTTTGAGGAGCCCATGATGCCACTCTTCAGAGGAGATTCAAATAGGAGAACAACTTGCAATTGGCCACCTTAAATACCTTTTCTCATGATTGGATACACCTGGCTATGAAGTTCAAAGCTCAGTGAGGTTACAAAACCAATTTTGTGCTTCAGTAAGTCAGTAAAAAGTAGTTGGGAGTATTCAAATCAATAAAATGATAAGGGTACCCAAATTTTTGCACCGGTCAAATTTTGGTTTAATGCATATTGCACATTTTCTGTTAGTACAATAAACCTCATTTCAATCCTGAAATATTACTGTGTCCATCAGTTATTAGATATATCAAATTGAAACGGCTGTTGCAAACACCCAAATATTTAGAACTAAAAATGATTAAGATTAATAGGGGTGCCCAAACTTTTTCATATGACTGTATTACACCCATTGACAAAAAAAATAGCGAATGCAGATAAAAATGATTGTTGAGAAACGCTGCGTGCATATGTCTCCAGCAGATATGTAAATGAATACAAATGTGGTCTGACTTGAGGGCATAAAAGTGATTTCTTCGCTGCAACATAAAAAGGCTCTCAGAGTCCAGCCACACTCGCCTTCGTTTTCAGTGGTGTTGTGAAGGAGAAACCTGGACTGCTACAGACTCCAACTGTATCGCCTTTAAGGACAAATCCAGGTTCTGTTTGGGTTCAATGGTCAGGTTCACGTATGTAGATCTAGTGGTGATCTCTTCAATCCTGCCTTAGCTGTGGGGCTAAACACTGCCCCAACTGCTGGTGTGATGATCTGGGAAGTCATTGCATACAGCAGCAAGGGCTTTCTGAGATGTGTACTCCAGATTGCTATACTTTCATGGCCTCCTTGGTTGCCAGATTTATCACCAATCAAGCATATTTGCCACCGACATTGGGAAAAGCTGGGTTGTCGGTTTTGGTAACCCATGAGTGTGCAGGATCTTCAGGCCCAGCTGCTCCATCTGTGGGTAAATGTGCCACAGGATACCATAGGGAACCTGTATACCTTCATGCTCAACCGTACCTTGAATCCAGGTTAGAGTTGTCCTTGCAGGATACTAGAGCCTCCTTTCAATTGTATAATTTTACATTCACTCCTAATATTGTAATTACTTACATATATCATCATTACATTTGATACCAACTCCTTCTTGGTGCATTATTTTTTGTCAATTACTGTATTTGCCTATGAGGATCATTTTATGGTATGTTGTACATACAATCCTAAATTTTGAGTTTTGATTAAAACTCTTATAGGGGTATTTTCACCTTAGAGATGTACAGTAGATCCTTGGTCAGGGACCTGCCATAAATGTCTGATGTCTAGAGTAGGAACCTGCATCTATCTCCAGAAAGGGGGCTCCCTCCATCCTTACATGCAGTGTCCATTAGTAACGAAAACAGGATTTTGGGAATGTGATGGTTTATGCATACTTGCCAACTCTCCCAGAATGTACGGGAAGCTCCCAAAAGAGAGAGCTCCCGAGATATCTGGCAAGTCTTCTGGGCCCGGGCAGTTCTCTATTCTTTAAGTGATGTGGACACTGCATGTGCCATTCATGCCACTAAAAGGAGCATGGCACACCCCTAAAATGGATTTGGTCTCAATGAAAGGGGGCATGGCCGTCCAGAACTGCTGATGTTGACAGGTATAGATATGGTTGGTATGGATTATGAGATGTTATGTATGGGATGTATGTCAGTACAGGAATGTGACCTTGTAAGTTGTGACAGTCTTTGTTGTAAAGTGATGTTGTCTGGACTTTTATGCACATTTGAGAGTACACTAGGTGATCTGCCTCTGCTTGATATATCTGAGTAGTATATATAAATATCTTGGTTAAGGATATCAATTTAGCATGCACTATGTGTTTGGACAAAGTATGGCATTAACTTAACTGGGATGTTCTAAATATGTGCTTTCTGCTAACTGTATGCACAAGTACCTGGGTAATGCCTCACATTTACTGAGCATTGTGAGCACCTATTTGAGTTGTATGGTGCAGTATGAGAACTGTTTATATGGAGAATAATTGCAATGGTTGCATGCAGACTGTAAGACACTAGTTATTAATACACTTAGTTCACATGCCGGAAATATTGTGGGGGAATCCTCTACAAATATTCCACCTCCCATTCATTTCAATGGGACGCAGATGCTTCATTTTCTTCTAGCTGAAAAATCAGCGGAAAAAGGAAGTGTCCTGCTCGATCCCATTGAAGTGAATCGGAGTTGGGAATCTTTGTGTCAACGGCAGGAAGATTTCTGCAGCAGATTTGGCTTGGCAGGTTCCGACACCAAATCCAGCATGTGAACTTCACTATGCAGTGGAAAAGTGGCATAGTACTCTGTATAGTGATATTTGCAGCATTATGCAGCATATTCAGTATCTAAATATGGGCCGACTTGCCATAGGTTTCTTAGCAACAGGAAGAGATAGGAATCCAATTAGATAATGTCTGCCTCCTCTGCCCATAGACAGACATGGACATTTCCCTTGAAAAATCAGAAAACATAAAAATGTTCGTTAACCGTTCCTGAGGCAGAGAGAAGATGCGCTGCAGGTCTACAGCAAGAAGTTCTTTTTATCTTTTAGACTGTAGACTATCAAACTTTATTTAGTAGAGCCCATGTAGCCCCTTTACTTCAAATATAGGTTTGCAAGCTGTATACATTCAGAGATCATTTACAATATCGTATAAGCTATGTACTGTCATTGTTGCTAGGGAAACAGAAATATTGTAAAAGAAGTGCTTCTTTTGTATCTCATATTTTAATCTAAAGGGATATATATTTTTGTACAATGCAGGATTTTAAAGCGACAAAAATGTATATTTTGCTTCACTGATCTTGAACAATTACATAATGCATTATATTCAATTTATGTCTGAATTTCATTTTACAATACTGCTGGTTTTAGGTGCCACAGAGAAGTACATTACATGAGAACAGCACATTATGAGAAGTACATGGCTGTAGCTGAGCTATTAGGTTACACATCTGACAGGAGAGAGAAACTGCCGTCTGTTTCCAAGAGCCACCGCAGAATTGTGAATCAATTATTGTATGAATGGAGGAAACAATGATAGTCAGCTTTTTATGCTCCTCTGCATAGTAAATTATTACATTTTGCTTTAAGTGCCATGAATTAAAGGGATAAAAGATAATCATCTTTTTCTGGATATGCAAATCAGGCCCAAGTGCACCAGAGGCGGGGCCTGATTTACCAGATTTGCCTTTGGACAACTGAGATGCAGGCAGAAAATGTCAATCATGGCTAAAAGTTGGACACAGAGCATGGATTCCAGAAAAGAGCTCATTTGCAAGTGTCTATAAGAAAATCTGACAAATTGGGCCTGTCCATGATGCACTTGCAGGTTGATTTGCATATCTATAAAATATCATTAACCCTATATCGGTTTGCAGCCACTAAGGTATGTTTCTGTTTCTATTAAAGGCCCTTACATGGAACACTTTTTGGTATGGGTGGCATTTTGGACCTGACAGACTCCCTTTTAAATGTATCTATGACTGGCTGCCCTAACCCATGGTTATTAGGTGATATCACCAAAGGAAGTTACAGGCAACCACTGCAAGGGAAATATGGTATTACACAGTGCCAATTCAAATAAATAGGCAACCGTGTAATAGGTAGTCTTAGAGGATCTATTATATGGGAGAAGCTTTTTGCAATGGGATGTCCAGTGTAGACATCCACATTCTATAATGTGCAAATATAACATACGGAAAGACGTAGCCCCCAATATAACCTAATTGTATGTAAATGACTGCGTGTAGCTGTGACAAAAATATTTTCCTAGGTAGGAATTGAGACATATTGTATACATGGTCAATTAAGTCAAAAAGGCTCAAATTCCTATAATGTCATTTACCTTCCAATCACAATTTATAGTCAGATTTCTATGCAGGTCAGATATTATTTTATCACTGTCTCCACTCATACAGAGTGATATCTACTGTGATCTTTTATTCTTGGTCTCATTGTATCAACAATCATGTATACAAAGCCTTAAATATATAAAACTATTAACATTTGCTATCATTTTACTTTCATCTACAGAAAATATTCAGAATAAGCAACTTGAAAACTGTCATAAAATGGTGCAATAACACTATATCCTGTGTAAATTAGCAGATAGCTAATATATATATATATATATATATATATATATATATATATATATAAATACATATTATACATACTGTATTAACCACATTTATTACTAGTTAAAGGGGGTTCAGTAATTTGTAGTTCTTATGAGAAACTATTTGGCATAAGTAAGAATTCTGGCTTCTTTTGAGAATAATTTATGCACTGAATAACTTTGTTTTGATCATTTTCTTATTGGTACCAGTCACTTACCTGTAGTCCACGTATTGTAGAGTTCTTACTAGAGTACTAGACCTACATTCATTGAATATATTTCCTTACACTTTCATTAAAATTAGTTTACTCTAATTTTATAAAGTTTATACCAATGTTGCTTACATCTTACAATGTTTAAGCAACACAGAGCCTTCAAAGACTCTTTCAAAGACATGTCTGGTTTTACACCAGATATTACCAGATATATATGACTCTCCCAATCCCAGGGAGATTGTTTCCTTCCCCAGTGGGGTTTCCTCAGCCACAGAGACTATCTCTGAATCCTCCAGGTCATCTATGGAAACAGAAAGGATGGATATTCTTCATACAAACTGAAATATATAGCCATTTTTACAAAATATATGTTTTTGGAATTAAGGGGGTCCTCCAGTTCTTTAAAATTGGTGGCCTATCCTTAGAAAAGGCTATCAATTTTACTGTGGTGGGGTCCAAGTTTTGGCATCCTCATCAACCAGCTGTTTTAAGGGGCCACAGTCCATGCACTAGTAGATAATTGGGCGTCTGACTGTTGGCCCAGTGGCTTATAAGCTGTTTGAAGGGCATTCTAGTGAGCACCACATCCCTTTTGTTGTTTACCAGGCATAGATTGGTACTTTTAATAGTGTCTATGCCTGATATTATAGCTTTGCCCCATTCAAATTTTTGGAATTGAGCTGCAATACTAGGCATGACCACCAATAAAAGTATGGGGCTGTGCTGTACAGAGCAGTGTAAAATATGAAGAGGATGCTGTACTTGCTGGAACACCGTGGACCCTTTAAACAGTTTATCATCAGGGTGCCAGGTGTAGGGCTCCCATAATCTTCTACTAAAGGAAAATACATCAATTTTAAAGAACCAGAAAACTCTTTTAAAGGAAACTTGTCACATCCATCATGTTATACTGAGCAGAGCAGACTCACATATACTTTTGTGGGAAAAGATTCTGTATGACTTGTAACTTGACCATTGAAATCTCTGTTCTTTCTATGCTGAGAAGTCAAGGAGGTGGTCCTATCAGTGATTGACAACCTCGCCTCTGTGACTGTGTATACAGAGATAGCTGTCAATCACTGATAGGACCGCCTCCTTGACTTCTCAGCATAGAAAGAACAGAGATTTCAATGGATAAATGACAAGAATACTGAATCTTTTCTCATAAACAGGAGGTGACCTATAGGGGCTGCAGCAGTAGCAGTTACAACAGGCCCATGGACCGTGAATGGGCTCCACACATCCCTCTGCCTCTTAAAATATACACTTATTTTAAATGGCGTAAGGTTAGAAGAGGCCCTATTACAGATTTTGTAGGCCCAGAAGCTTCAAGTTATGCCTCTGTCCATTAACTTGAATCTGTTCGGCTCCCTATAACATGCCGCCTGCAGACTGCACTGCATTTTCCATGTGACAGGTTCACTTTAATTATGGCATCAGATGAACTATTAAAGAAGTTCATCATATACATTATATATTTTTTTACTTGTATGTTAAGTTACATTTGCATATTATTTGCTTTATTTATCTAACCTTTACCCTAGAAGTTTATATCTTGTGGTGTTCCTTAATGAGAAATTTAGTCAAAGAACAGTTAAAAGTATAGTAGCCTTTGCCAAGGTTCAGTCTTGCTGCTCCAGTGTTTTCTTATGGCAGAAGTCCCCACTGTACTGTGTCGTCCTTTGTCCCTTTCCTTAGGCCGCTGATTCGCCTCAGTGGTCACGTGACCGATGAGGCCAATCAGCAGCCTCAGTGGCCTAAGGAAAAGACACGGAATGTCAAAGGTAGTGACGTCCCATGTCCTTTGCTGAGGCCGCTGATTGGCCTCAGTGGTCACGTGCGGAAGGTGCTTCTGCCAAAAGAAAACAGGACCAGACCGTGCTGGGAGACACCGGAGCACCAGGGACAGGTGAGTATTACTTTTTTTAAAAATTGTTCACCTTCCCCGGCCTAATATAAAAAAATAAATGATCCTGGACAACCACTTTATGCAGGGACTAGGAAGTTGTTTTCTCTTGGAGCTCTGCATAGGTGACCAAGGATAGGAGCAAGATCTAGCCCACTCATGAGTCTAACTGAGGTGACAAATTTTCTTAAGTATACTATATTAAAGGGGTTTCTGGGATTGAACTATTGATGGTAGGACACCAGGGACCCCAATAGATCAGCTGTTTAAAGAGGCTGCAGATGATATCACGTTTATCTATTACATAATACAACTGCACCTATGTCCCATTTAAGTGAATTGGGCTGAGCTGCAATGACAAGCAAAGCCCCAATACAATGTACAATGCTGTGCTTAATATTCAGTGAAAAGGCCACAGTGCCCTTGAACAGATGATGGATGGGGTTTCTGCGATAGGTTATCAGTAGTTCAGTCCCTGAAAACACCTTTAATTGTGTAATAATGACTGGTCCAATAAATGAGTCAAAGTTGCCTCTATCAGCAACAGTGAGGAAACCAGAAGCCATTGGAGTTATTAATAAAAACTAGTTTTGGTGTAATTCTTTATTCAGATGTGTATTCACATTGTCTTTAACAATAGCCCAAGGAATTCTGCTGAATGTAGACAAACAGGAAGTACAGAACCTAACCAGGCCTCAAAGATCTCCATACATGTACTCATAACAGATGTCATAAATGCTCAGATGTATCTTTCAAGCAGAAATTATTTGCACTTCATGTATAGTTTGTTTTCTCGTTTATATATATGAAAGGTTCCTGGAAATAACCTGTTCTGTCCCTTGTTCTTAACCACTTTCACGGTGCAAGTTCTTCACTGTCTACACGTCATCTCCAGAAAAATAAACGGAAACTATTTTCGTGCTGTGACCTTGAATGATCATGGCCTGTCATGCTCAAGCTAACAAACAAAAATCGCTATGAAGGTCTACCTGGAAGGTGACATCTTGGTTAACCTGGTGATTATTAGAAAATGTTTCTGCCCTACCAGCAGATACCTCATGTATAGTAAATATGTGTGTCAGAAATTGACTAAGCTTTATTAGAATCCTTTATGCACTGCTTAGTGGTGGTTAGGAGGGGGCTATCAAATGTAATATAATTGCACATCTCTATATAGAGGGCCAGGTGACAAGGTAAGAACTTAAGTTAAGACCAGTTGGCTATTAGAAGTAGAATCAGACATGTAGAAATAGACATTTGGAGCTACCAAAAACTAAAAAAATTAGCAGATGATCTTTAAATAACTGTACAGGTCCCTGGGTATCTAAGTCTGAACTAACAGCTATTACTTGCAGTTTCCTGTCCGTTCAGAATGGAGCTGACTACCAGGGGCTGTTGAGTGTCACTCTGTCGTCTGGGATTAGTCTTAGATTACAATTTACCCCATATTGCCACTGGAGCAAAGCAATAGTTTGAAAGTCATGGTGGCATCAGAGTACCTGCCTAGATTTGTGGGACTTGTAAACCATAGGCTTTCTCTGATAATATTTAAAGAGATTTTCCAATAAACATAACAATATTTAAATTTGTACACAATAAAACGTTAAACATTTTTGCAAATTTGCAGAGTTTTAAAGATATCTCTAACCATCTTAGTGATGACAGTCTATGTGGTGATGACCATGAATACAGGAATGACTACTAGTGACCATATGTTTTGTGATATAGACAATGTGTTCAATAATTCATGAAGCGTTTGACAGATATGTAGAAAGAGGCATCAGACTAAGGCCTCATGCACACAATGTGTGCACAGTCAGTGTGCTAGGTGTGTTTTTCATAGCTAACACTGACCCATTCATTTCTATGTCCCCATACACACGACCGTGTCTTTTCATGGTCCAGTGTATGGGGTCATGAGCAAAACTCAGGACAGGTCTTATTCCTGTCCGTTTTGCAGCCCATGGTCACTGGCCTTAATGAATGGGGCCACAGATGCAGGGGTGGCACAAAGGTGTCATCCATGTGCCGCCCGTTCAATCATGGCCCGGCAACATGCACATGGTCGAGTGCATGTCACCTTAGTAGAAGGGAATTAGGAGCAGAAAATGTGCAGCAGCATTAGATGATGTGTTTTGTTTTTTTTTCTCCATGTCCTGTTACTTGTGTTATAGTAAAGACATGGGCCAAATGCTGACAGCTGCCACCAATCTCAACCATACTATACTGTAGCTTCCCTTTTACAACTTTAGGGTAAACAGACACTTTCAGGCTAAGGCCCCATGTAGCAAACCACAGCTAAAAAATTCTGTGGAAAAAAATGCTGTGAAAACTCATTACTTTTTTTTTCTGCAATATATGGATGGGATTAGCCAGAATCCATTTTGATGCTACTGTAAAATGCAGCATTTGTTTTTTTATACGTTTCTGCAAGAGGCAAAAAAGGCTGTGTTTCCGCAACGTGGAGCCTTGGCTTCTAAAAGTCCTATTATGGTCAGAACCCTGAAAATGTTTACAGACATATTTGTACTGTGTATAAGATACAACACATGCTTACCTGGTAACTACATCATGCATGCTTGAAAGGAGAATAAAGCACTGCATATTAATAACCATTCTGTGATATTTCACTACAGCTATAACACAATAACATAACCAGAGTTTCAGAGGTTCACATTTCACTTCACAAAGTTTGCATATTTTTTATTAAATGGATGCAGTCAAACAGAAGATGTCTTCCTAGATGCATATCACAAGTGATTTCATGGGGCAACACAGGAGGCAGGGCCGTTTTAATGCATTAAGAGGCCCTGTGCAAACTTTTTGAAAGTGGGCCCCCCCAATGCCCCCCCATAACTTAATTTCCCCTGACCCCCTCAACCACCATTGTTACATAAAAAAAATATATATATTAATACTCACCGATCCACGTACCCACGGACCTGCAGGCTCCGACTGTAATGTCTGCAGCTCAGTGCTCACTGCGCTTCCCTGCCGAAGGCTGAATAATGTAGCACGGAGCTATCAGCACTATTGCATTCAACCTCTATCTATGTCCTAAGGACACAGATAGAGATGAAATAACTGCCTGCCGCCCGGAACAGCGAGACAACACCCGAAATGTGGGACTGTCCTGCTTGATCCGGGGCGGCTGAGGGGGCCCCCACAACCACAGGGCCCGGTGCAGCTGCACGTTGCATCTATGGTTAAAGCGGATATGGGACAAGGGATATGTTCATCTGAATGGGGCTTGTAGAAATCTATGCACATGCTGCAGAAACAACCTCGTATACAGATGTAGCAGTGCTAATCTGAACTTCTGCAATTGGTTAAACTGCTGCAGGTCGACATATTATCATAGAAGACAACAAAAACTAATGAAAAGTCATTTACTTTTTATTGTTTTTTGCTATTGTTTGTGAAAAGATATCACATTTCAGCAGTTTAACCAATTACACAATTTTGGGTTAATTCTGCTACATCTTTATGTATGGTATTTTCAATTGCAAAAGATTTTTCACTCAGTGTGAACATACACTAAGAGCAACACAGCGTGAAAGTGCTTCATGCTGCTGACTGGTCTACTAGCACCTTGGAAATACCACATTTTTGAGGATACAGACACCATTCCTAAATAAGGAGTCATGTGGCTGGAGCTCGAAAATTTGTCACATCATGCACCATCATGCTTTACCGTACCCTGCCAGCAATGCCGATGATATATAATCTTATATATACAGTCATATCAAAAGGCTTTGCAGTCACCCCGAATAATCTTAATCATTTTTAGTTCTAAATATTTGGGTGTTTGCAACAGCCATTTCAATTTGATATATCTAATAACTGATGGACACAGTAATATTTCAGGATTGAAATGAGGTTTATTGTACTAACAGAAAATGTGCAATATGCATTAAACCAAATTTGGTAAATTTCTCCCTTTCATTTTATTTCCCCCGGCCCAAAATTTGGCTACCCTTATCATTTTATTGATTTGAATACTCCTAACTACTTTTTACTGACTTACTGAAGCACAAAATAGGTTTTGTAACCTCACTGAGCTTTGAACTTCATAGCCAGGTGTATCCAATCATGAGAAAAGGTATTTAAGGTGGCCAATTGCAAGTCGTTCTCCTATTTGAATCTCCTCTGAAGAGTGGCATCATGGGCTCCTCAAAACAACTCTCAAATGATCTGAAAACAAAGATTGTTCAGCATAGTTGTTCAGGGGAAGGATACAAAAAGTTGTCTCAGAGATTTAACCTGTCAGTTTCCACTGTGAGGAACATAGTAAGGAAATGGAAGACCACAGGGACAGTTTTTGTTAAGCCCAGAAGTGGCAGGCCAAGAAAAATATCAGAAAGGCAGAGAAGAAGAATGGTGAGAACAGTCAAGGACAATCCACAGACCACCTCCAAAGAGCTGCAGCATCATCTTGCTGCAGATGGTGTCACTGTGCATCGGTCAACAATACAGCACACTTTGCACAAGGAGAAGCTGTATGGGAGAGTGATGCGAAAGAAGCCGTTTCTGAAAGCACGCCGCAAACAGAGTCGCCTGAGGTATGCAAAAGCACATTTGGACAAGCCAGCTTCATTTTGGAAGAAGGTCCTGTGGACTGATGAAACAAAGATTGAGTTGTTTGGTCATACAAAAAGGCGTTATGCATGGCGTCAAAAAAACACAGCATTCCAAGAAAAACACTTGCTACCCACTGTAAAATTTGGTGGAGGTTCCATCATGCTTTGGGGCTGTGTGGCCAATGCCGGCACCGGGAATCTTGTTAAAGTTGAGGGTCGCATGGATTCAACTCAGTATCAGCAGATTCTTGAGAATAATGTACAAGAATCAGTGACGAATTTGAAGTTACGCTGGGGATGGATATTTCAGCAAGACAATGATCCAAAACACAGCTCCAAATCTACTCAGGCATTCATGCAGAGGAACAATTACAATGTTCTGGAATGGCCATCCCAGTCCCCAGACCTGAATATCATTGAACATCTGTGGGATAATTTGAAGCGGGCTGTCCATGCTCGGCGACCATCAAACTTAACTGAACTGGAATTGTTTTGTAAAGAGGAATGGTCAAAAATACCTTCATCCAGGATCCAGGAACTGATTAAAAGCTACAGGAAGCGACTAGAGGCTGTTATTTTTGCAAAAGGAGGATCTACTAAATATTAATGTCACTTTTCTGTTGAGGTGCCCATACTTTTGCACCGGTCAAATTTTGGTTTAATGCATATTGCACATTTTCTGTTAGTACAATAAACCTCATTTCAATCCTGAAATATTACTGTGTCCATCAGTTATTAGATATATCACATTGAAATGGCTGTTGCAAACACCCATATAGTTATAAGTCAAAATGATTAAGATTCATTGGGATCCATTTTTCCCATATGAATGGATGCCATCAAGTATGTCTTTTTTCCTGGCAGAAAAACTGAGCCTATGACACCCATAGCATCAAGGGGGCCACCAATCCCCTAGCCTTCCCTTTTTATGATTCTGTTGCCAAGAGTACAAAAATATTTAGAGACTCTGTTTGAAACTTGTGTTTGGTTCCTTATTGCCTGATGTGTTTTGTAACTTATTGCCTGGTGTGTTTTAGCTCTTACGCTAGGATCACACTAGCGTCCGGGTCTCCGCCGTTTGAGTCTACAATGGAGAACCAAAAGACAGAGACCTGTCCGCTTAGTCTCTATTAATTCCTTTCTGCCTGGTGTCACATTTAGTTCCTTACTGCCTGAAATGGTTTAATGCCTTACACTAGGTTCACACCTGCATCGGGGTTTCTCGTTGGGCCTTGCAGGTCCGCTTGGGGACCCAAAAAATGGAAGCCCAATACGCCCTAAAGAGCGGTTACCCATGGAAACCCGTGGACCCCAGTGGCTATAATGTTTCATGTTTCCGCCTGAAATATGTCTGCATGTGTGTGCAGGCATTTTCTCTCCATATTTTTCAAGCGGAATGGGATATGGAATCCCCAGATGGTGATTGAGCACAGGTGTAAACCTAGCGTTATTGTCTGGTATGTTTTAGTACCTTACTGTCTGTTGTATTTTAGTGCCTTACTGCCTGACATTTTTCTTTTCCATGACCCTGTCTGGTATAATTCAGTGCCTTACTGCTTAGTATGTTTTATTTCTTTACTGCCCGTTGTATTTTAGTTCATTAGTGTCTGGTGTTTATACGGTTCCTTACTGCTTTTCCTGGTTCCTTACTGCCTGGTATATTTCAGTTCCTTACTGCTTAGGCTAGCCATCACACTTGTGCTGGGCTCTGCCGTGGTTCGGGTCCACCATTGTTCAGGTCCACCTATCGTTAGAACAGCGGTTACGCATGCTCACCTATGGACCCCATAAACTATAATGGGTCCGCCGGTTGTCCATCAGGTTTCCACTATTTTTATATTGGAACTGGTGGAGAGAAATGTCCTCTATACAGGGTTTTTCTCTCCAGCGATTTTCGCCAGATTTTGAACCTAGCCTGAAATTTTTTTTATTTCTTTACTGCCCGAGGTGTTTTAGTTCCTTACTGCCTGGTTAAATACCACAGTTTAAAAGAGACATAAGTCCAACAAGGTCAAGCAATGTTATTTTGTTCTAAGAAGGCACTGTAAAGCTTTTTTGGAGCCAACAACCGCTTTGCCCTTCTGATGGAATTTAACATGGAACTGCTTTTCACTATATTTTTTTATACTGGTCATTCATCTTTCCTCATAACTTAGATTCTCCAAGCCCTTATCCTTTGTATGGCTCTTTTTTGAGTTATCCAACTCCATGGCGTCTTTCCTATTAACTATTGCCCAGAACTGCATATTCATCAACTGACCTGGTCCGAATTTTGATGGGTTCAGCTGAGTTTTTGCACCCAAAATCTGTACCAAAGTCCATTACAAACCTGCATCTGGATTCTATCTTGGTTTTGTCATGTATTTTTTATGCTAATTTCATCTCTATCATTGAAATAGATGAAATCCACACTGAAAATCTGCATAGAATTGAAGATATCATTGAAGTAAATGCTACTGTATTATGCTGTGGATTTTCCACTTGAAAATCAATGCAGAAACTTTTCATAATACACAATGTGTGCATGCAGCCATATAGTATAAGTCAATGAAATTCAATTGTTATCCATTACAAAATGGATCCATCAAGTATGTCTAGTTGCTGGTAAAAACTGAGCCTATGACATCCATACATGAAGACAATTAAATTAGTATTCTCATCCCACAGAGTACAATTTACTAGAACTATAAATGGCGGAGAATTGTTGCAGATTTTGCATTGGTGTCCAAGTACTAAGGTTTGCTTCTGCTTACAACTATACAAAAGGTATAGATGTCACTGTGCAAAGTGTACAATGTGAATCCCAGAGTATGAGGTGAAAGAATATCCTGTCACCATTGGAAGAATTAGGGTGTGTTCACACATTCAGGTTTTCAGATGCAGTTTTTTAATCCAAAGGTCCAGGAGCATTTTACTGCAGTTTCTCTTTGATATGGGCCATTGGACAGGAGGAAGATACAGCAGCAGGGGCAGCAACGGAAGAGCTGGAGGCTCCATCCGCAGCTCCTGCTAGAGACCCCTCAACCTGGACAACTTTGGGAGCAAGTGGCAAACTAGGGTAAGCCATATTTCAGCATATATGTCTGCATGTGTGTGCATGCATTTGCCTATATGAATGTAAAAAAGAAAACTTATCCAATATAGCTTTTACATATACATTGACATACCCTTGTATACACCCAATATAGTAGAGGTGTGTAGTTCAGCTCCTTATGTAGTCACATGAATATTGTAACCTGTGATATTTAACAATGTGTGCATTTGCATGTACCTCTATCTGTGTAAATGCAAGTGCCCCTAATGTATGTGTGTGCATGCATGTACATTTATGTATGTGAGTGCATGTGTCTGTATATTTATATATACAGTATATATATTTACTAGATGTATAAATGCAGTTAGGTAACAATTAAACTCATTACAAAGGCCATTTCATTTCCCAAACCTGATATATAATTGACCTTTGTTGTCAAGTTGAATGTTTGCCACATCTCTCTTTATACAGTATATAAACAATGACAGTAAATGTATTGTAGATATGGGTCAATTTTCAAGGCAAAGGTCCCTTCATCCAGAAATGCAGCATTTTATGACTAGCTGCGGAAATGTGGCGTGGGGGAAAAACACTGAGTTCTGCAAAGTGGCCAGCAAAGTTAATGAGATTTTGGTTACTGTTGAGGTCCCATACATTGCAGAAAAAATGTGTTCATTTTAGCTGCAGAATCACAAGCATTATCACTATAGATTTAATTGGGAAAGCGAAAAAATACAGTGTCCATCAGTTACTAAATACATCAATGAAAAACACTGTGGGAAAAGACACACAGGGGGGTTTTTTAGCTATGTTTAAGATTAACATGGGTCCTTAGCCTAATAGTCAAAAGAATGAACAGTTATATCCCTGTGTGTATCACAATTAAAGTTTTTTGACATTGTCCACACTGATCAGACACCATTACAGCTCATTCACACGTGAAACTCAGTGAGTCGTATTTACTGGCTTGAACACTATGCCGGAAGACTAGTGTTGAGCGAACCCAAACTGCAAAGTTCAGGTCCGTGCCGAACTTCATGGGTTTGGGTACCCGAACTTCAGCTCTAAAGTTCGGGTTCGGGTTTGGCTCATCTCTAAAGCTGGTTGATTGACTGCTGAGCAGCCAATCAACCAGCTTTAAACCCACAGACATCACAGACATGCCCAGTATGGTCATGGCTGTGATTGGCCAGGCGAGACATGTGACCCCTCTGTATAAGAGGCAGGGTCACAGGTCCCATCACCATTCCAGCTAGTTAGGCTAGGTAGGGAGGGGCTGCGGCTGCAAATAGGGACAGTCAAGGCCTTAGCTAAATGTAATAAGTGTCCTTTTCAGGGCAGTGCAGCTAGGTAGGGAGAGGAGCCGGATACTGTGAGGGACAGTTAGCCTAGAAATAAGAATTGCCCTTTTCAGGGCAGTGACGTAAATGCATGTGTACCCATACTGACTCCTAGCGCAATAACAATAACTGCATGTGTACCCATACCGTCTCCTGCATAGTAACAATAACTGCGTGTGTACCCATACCGTCTCTTAGCACAGTAACAATAACTGTGTGTGTACCCATACCGTCTCCTAGCATAGTAACAATAACTGCGTGTGTACCCATACCGTCTCCTAGCGCAGTAACATAACTGTGTGTGTACCCATACTGTCTCCTAGCCCAGTAACAATAACTGCGTGTGTGCCCATACCGTCTCCTAGCGCAGTAACTGTGTGTGTACCCATACCGTCTCCTAGCACAGTAACAATAACTGTGTGTGTACCCATACTGTCTCCTAGTGCAGTAACAATAACTGTTTGTTTGCCCATACCGTCTCCTAGCACAGTAACTAACTGTGTGTGTACCTATACCTTCTCCTACTGCAGTAACAATAACTGCGTGTGTGCCCATACTGTCTCCTAGCGAAGTAACAATAACTGTGTGTGTACCCATACCGTCTCCTAGCGCAGTAACAAAAACTGTGTGTGCCCACACCGCCCCTGCCCGTGCAATAACTGCCTGTGCCGCCCCCCCGCCCGCCCGTAACAATAACTGCATGTGTACCCATACCTGTCTCCTAGAACAGTAACAACTGCGTGTGTGCCCCCCTCTCCTGCCCAGTAACAATAACTGCGTGTGTGCCCACACCGTCTCCTAGCGCAGTAACTGTGTGTGTACCCATAGCGTCTCCTAGCACAGTAACAATAACTGTGTGTGTACCGGGTGTTCCCATTCTCTCCCTCGGGCGGAGCCACAATCGCTGGGTGTCCCCCCCCACCGCCTCCTAGCGCAGTACCAACTCTGTGTGTACCCATACCGTCTCCTAGCACAGTAACAATAACTGCATGTGTACCCATACTGTCTCCTAGCACAGTAACAATAACTGGTTGCCGTGTGTGCCTATACCCATACTGTCTCCTAGCACAGTAACAATAACTGCGTGTGTGCCCATACCATCTCCTAGCGCAGTAATAATAACTGTGTGTGTACCCATACCGTCTCCTAGCGCAGTAATAATAACTGTGTGTGTACCCATACCGTCTCCTAGCGCAGTAACAATAACTGTATGTGCCCATACTGTCTCCTAGCACAGTAGCAATAACTGCGTGTGTGCCCATACTGTCTCCTAGCCCAGTAACAATAACTGCGTGTGTGCCCATACCGTCTCCTAGCGCAGTAACTAACTGTGTGTGTACCTTAATGCTGTCTCCTAGCCCAGTAACAATAACTGCGTGTGTACCCATACCGTCTCCTAGCACAGTAACAATAACTGTGTGTGTACCCATACTGTCTCCTAGCGACAGTAACAATAACTGTTTGTTTGCCCATACCGTCTCCTAGCACAGTAACTAACTGTGTGTGTACCCATACCTTCTCCTACTGCAGTAACAATAACTGCGTGTGTACCCATACCGTCTCCTAGCACAGTAACTAACTGTGTGTGTACCTATACCTTCTCCTACTGCAGTAACAATAACTGCGTGTGTACCCATACTGTCTCCTAGCGAAGTAACAATAACTGTGTGTGTACCCATACCGTCTCCTAGCGCAGTAACAAAAACTGTGTGTGCCCACACCGTCTCCTAGCACAGTAGCAATAACTGCATGTGCACCCATACCGTCTCCTAGCACAGTAACAATAACTGCATGTGTACCCATACTGTCTCCTAGAACAGTAACAATAACTGCGTGTGTGCCTATACCGTCTCCTAGCGCAGTAATAATAACTGTGTGTGTACCCATACCGTCTCCTAGCGCAGTAATAATAACTGTGTGTGTACCCATACCGTCTCCTAGCGCAGTAACAATAACTGTGTGTGCCCATACTGTCTCCTAGCACAGTAGCAATAACTGCGTGTGTGCCCATACTGTCTCCTAGCACAGTAGCAATAACTGCGTGTGTGCCCATACTGTCTCCTAGCACAGTAACAATAACTGTGTGTGTAACCATACTGTCAACTAGCGAAGTAACAATAACTGTGTGTGTACCCATACCATCTCTTAGCACAGTAACAATAGCTGCGTGTGTACCCATACCGTCTCCTAGCATAGTAACAATAACTGCGTGTGTGCCCATACCGTCTCCTAGCACAGTAACAATAGCTGCATGTGTACCCAGGGCCGGCGTTGGGGGGGGGGGGGGGGGCAAACTGGGCAATTGCTCAGGGCCCCGTCCTCAAAGGGGCCCCTGAGATCCGGAGCCTAATGACTCCGGATCCCAGAGTCAGGCCCGGCCAAATCAATAACAGAAAGGGACCATAGGGCCCCTTTCCGAGGTGAGTAAAAATAACAAACATATTTACTCACCTGTCCTGGTGTCCGACGTCATCTCTTGGCGTTCCGGACATCACCGCTGAGGCCTGGCCTCAGCCTTAGCAATCATGTGAGGCATGCTGACAGCCCAATCACGTCAGCCGCAGAGAAGAAGAAGCCAGCGCCGGCGGGAATAACGGAGCAGAGTGAGGAGGCCCAGGGGAGGTAAGACAAGGTGAGTATAACTGTTATTTTCCCTTACCTCCCCCGGGCCTTCGATTATTATACTCTGGGGTCTGAAGAGACCCCAGAATATAATATAATAATAGCACTGTAGGGCCCCTGTGGAGCATTATACTGGGGGGCCCCTCTGGATAGCATATTATACTGTGTGGGGCCACTGAGGAGCATTATACTGGGGAAGGGGCCCTCTGGATAGCATGTTATATTCTGTGGGGCCTCTGTGGAAAATTATAATGTGGGGGGGGGGGGCTCTGGAGATAATGTTATATTATGTGGGGCCACTTTGGAGCATTATGCTCTCCAAAGGGGCCCCCCAGTATAATGCTCCACAGTGGCCCCACACAGTATAATATGCTCTCCAGAGGGGCCCCCCAGTATAATGCTCCAAAGTGGCCCTACAGAATATAACATGCTCTCCAGAGCCCCCCCACTTTAAAATACTCCATAGAGGCCCCATAGAATATAACATGTTCTCCAGAGGGCCCCCTCGCCAGTATAATGCTCCACAGTGGCCCCACATAGTATAATATGCTCTCCAGAGCCCCCCGTCAGTATAATGCTCCACGTTTTCCCCACACAGTATAATATGCTCTCCAGAGGGGCCCCCCCCCAGTATATTATACTGTGCGGGGCCACTGTGGAGCATTATACTGGGGGGGGGCTCTGCAGAGCATGTTATACTGTTTTGGGCCACTGTGGAGCATTATACTGGGAGGGGGCTCTGGAGAGCATATTATACTGTTTTGGGCCGCTGTGGAGTATTATACTGGGGAAACCTCTTTGGGCAGTATATTATACTGTGTGGAGGCCATTTCTGGAGCATGTTACACTGAGTGGGGTCACTGTGGAGCATTATTCTGGGGGGGCCATCAGCAGAGCATATTATATTGCGTGGCGCCACTGTGGGGCATTATTCGGGGGGAATAATGAGCATTATACTAGGGGGCCCTCTGGGGAGCATATTATACTGCTTGGGGCCTACTGTGGCACATTATACTGGGGGGGATGCTCTGGGGAGCATAATATATTGCGTGGGGCCACTGTGGAGCAAAATACTGGAGGGGGCACTGTGGAGCATTATACTAGCGGGGGCCCTCTGGGGAGCATATTATACTATGGGCCACTGTGGAGCTTTATACTGGGGGAAGGGAAAGTGTTGGGAGCCTGTTATACTGTGTGGGGCCACTGTGGAGTGTATTATATTGTGTGGGGCTTTTCGGGAGCATATGATACTCTGTGGGGCCATCGTAGTGCATTATACTGGGGGGGACTGTGGGGAACATATTATACTGTGGGGGACCACTGTGGAGCATTATACTGGGGGAACCCCTCTGGGGAGTATATTATACTGTGTGGAGGTCATTATGGAGCATGTTATACTGTGTTAGGCCACTGGGGAGCATTATACTGGGGGGGCATTGTGGGGTGCATATTATACTGTATGGAGCATATTATATTGTGTGGGGCTGCTGGGGAGCATATTGCAGTGTCTGGGGCCACTAAGGGGTAGTATACTGTGTGGGCCACTGTGGAGTATTATACTGTGTGGAGCCTTACATACTATGTGGGGCCACTGTGGGGGGCACAGGGGAGCATTTTATTCTGTGGGGGGTTACTGTGGAGCATTATATACAATGTGGGGAAACTGGAAGGCTCAGGAGAGCATTTTATACTGTGGAGCATTATATACCATGTGGAGCATTATACTGTGGGGGAGGGGGGCTCACAATTCCTGCTGGCAGCCCTGTGTGCTATGTCTGCATCACAGCTCCCTCACTATAATCTTGCACATACGTGTAGTGCCCCATGGCCATGTCATTCCCCATACAGTACTGTGCATGAACTGGCCATGGAGTTATTGGGGCCTGCACAGTACTATAGGGGCTGACTATACGGGGAACATACTCAGTAACACAGGATAGTCAGCACATATGTAAGACTTCAGTGAAGGAGCCGTGGTGTAGGCTATTAACAGGAAGCTGCTGGGTGGGGCCCCAGAACAAGTTCCTCTGGTGGGCCTAAGGCCTTTCAGTCCGACTCTGTAGAACGGAGAACTATTATATATAAGGGTGGGTTACTATATATAATTGGGAAACTTAAGTATGAGGGGGCTATTATAAGGGGGAACTATTATTTATAAGATGGGCTATTATTTATAAGGGGGAAACTATTATATATAAGGCATCCATTATAAGGGGGAGCTATTATTTATAAGAGGGGAACTTTTTATAAGGGGGGTATAATTAAGTGGGCTTATTTATAAAGGGGGCTATTAGTGATAATGGGGACTATTATTTATAAGGGTAACTATTATTTATGAGGGGGCTATTATTTATAAGGGAGCAGTATTAGTTTTTCGGGGTGACTGTTACTGATAAGGGGGAATATTACTGATACAGGGCACTATTTATCATTTATAAGGGAGCTATTACTGATAATGTGTAATATTATTTATAAGCAGAGACTATTATTTATAAGGAGGCGCTATAATAACTGATGACTGGGTGCAAATATCTATTAGGTGGTACAAAGGTGCTCATTTGAATTGTGTGTGGTAAAATGGGGCTTGTTATTACTTTTTGTTGGCAGAAAGGAGACGTTATTATAGGGGTTGTCACTGGAAGACAATAGTGTTGTTTGCATTTGGGGCCCCGCTTTTAATTTTGCCCAGGGCCCCACTTTGTCTAAAACCGGCCCTGTATGTACCCATACCGTCTCCTAGCACAGTAACAATAGCTGCATGTGTACCCATACCGTCTCCTAGCGCAGTAACAATAACTGCATGTGTACCCATACCGTCTCCTAATGCATACTTTGGCTCACATGGTGGATGAGTATCTGTCGACACGTCTCCTGGTACTGAGTGATGGGTCCTCCCAGTTCAATTTATACCTCTATGCCTTGGAGCGGCAAGTGTCCTATCAGAACATGTGTTCAGCACCACAGGGGGTGTCATCACCAACAAGAGGATCCACCTATCCACAGCCAACGTGGACATACTTACGTTCATTAAGATGAACCAGGCATGGGTCCCACAGGACTTGGCTGTGCCAGCGCCCAAGTGAGTGGTTAAAGTGTTGGCTACCTCCTCCACATCATCCACTTACACCGCCACATCCACCTCCTCCCCCTGGACCTCTACCACCTGTTTGAAAATTATTTTATTTGTTTTTAATTTTTTTTTTTAATTAATTTTATTTCTTTATATAATTTTTTTTATTTTATGTTATTATTATAAGTACTTTCCCTACACCATTTTTTGCAGGGCACTGGCCCTTTAAATTATCTCCATTATGCAGACCTCTACCCCTTACTATTCCCATTTTACAGACATTTTTGGGTCACCAAGTTCGGGTCCATGTTTCGAGTTCGGGTCAAGTTCAGGTACCTGAACCGAACTTTTTGGCAAAGTTTGGCCGAACTTGTCGAACCCGAACTTTGACGGGTTTGCTCAACACTACGGAAGACCAGCTCTATAGTTATCTGTGATACTAGGAGAATACTGTTCCATAGTGATTACATTGCTGGGATGCAGGGTCATAGATTACTATCATAGATAACTATAATGCTAGGAGTTCATCTCCCAGCAGTGTTCAGGCTGGGAAACATGGCTCACACACTGAATAAGTTTCACAGATGAAACTGGGTTGTGTGAATCATTAAAAAGGATGAAATTATCAGTTTTCTGGGGGGTGTCAGTTTTTAACATCCATTTTGCATCAGTTTTTATTCTGTGAAAATACACAGATGAACTTCATTGTTTTTAACATCAGTGGAACTGTCCCAGAGACTATATTGGGTCTGTCAAGACAGAAAAATGGACAAAAACAGGACATGTCTTATTTTTTAACTGACATTATTCACTGTTATAAAATCAGACATGTGTATGTGCCCATTGACTCCCATTGTTCTAAATGTGAACTCCCTAGATGTGTATGGCCTAGTGGTGCTGTTTTTCATGGACGTTTTTTCGGATTTTTTGTGTCGGTCCACTTATTCACATGTGTATGTGTTTATGGGTCTATTCACATGTTTATTTCTATGTCTGCAAAAACGAACAAAAATAGAGCATGTCAGGTTTTTTGGTTTTTTTTACGTCTGTGTAAAATGGTCTATCAAGAAAATGAACATGTGAATAGGTGCTTAGACATTCATGGATTTTAAAAATTGCTGTCACATGAATATTAGGCTAGATTCACATGAAAGAGGTGCTCGAGAGCCACCCCTTTTCACAGATCCCCTATACATTTCAATGTATGGATATGGAGGGATTCGTGAAAATGGCCAAAAATAGGACGAATGAGCGTTTGCTTCTTCGTCATGTGATTGATTGATTGATTGATTTTAGTGGCCACAGAATCATCACTCGTCTGCAGCATATTGCTTGGTGTAATCAGGGTTGCGCTGCCACCAAACAATGAAAGTACACAGAAGATAAAGATTGTTTTGGCGATTAATCCCTTCTGCATGTGCTTTCGCTTCTGCATCGACCTACACAATCAGGACAGTGTGAACAAGTGCTGATTGGAATTTTGTCTACTAAGATTCTTAGTGCGTAGACCTCTTTGATCATTTTTACCTATACTTCATGTAATGTCTCTGACTGTTCGGGTCTCTGCGCCACCCTCCGCTAGCATGCTGCGGAGCAGGAGGCATATTCAGTTTGATTCCTTGCTTAAGGTTCTTGATGCTTAGTCTGAACACTGTCCTATGTAATTGAATTTCAGCCACACCCGTCTCTTGCACCTTGTTTCTCTCTGCTGTTCTAACAGTTAATCTTAGCCTTGCCTGTGTGATTGACAGCCTGTCTTCCAATAAGGGCTGGGGCAGGTCCTGACTTGCTATAAACAGGTCGTCAGTTCACACATGGTCGCTGGCTATTGAGATTTTTCCTTGTGACTTGTCCCTGCTAGCTCCTTTTCTCCTATTACTTGTATTCTTATTCCTGACCTCTAGCTTTGACTTTGACTATTCTCTTGGATTGTGATTCTGTACTGCATTGCTCAACAGTTACTGACCCCTTGGCTTGCTGACCTCCCTTTTGTTGTTGTTTGTCCTGTCTGTATTCTGTGTTGTCACTTATTCAGAGTAGGGACCGGCTCCAAGTTGTTCCTGTCATTAGGACAGTGAGACAAGTAGGCAGGGACAGGGTCTGAGTTTACTCTAGGGTTCACTGTCTCTGTATTCCCTTCCTCTCAGGTTTCTGCAGCAGCAGTGGGAATTTGCTCAACTGGCAATTCCCTTACACTTCATTCCCCCTTTAGGCTAAAGCTCCATGTAGCGCAACAAAGCTTAAAAAAAAAAAAAATGCTAGTTTTTGCTGCATTTTCCTTTGCATATTTTCTTCCCCTACTAAATCTACAGGAAAGATGCTTGCAATTCTGCAGCTAAAATTAACATACTGCATTTTTCAAAAATTGACAAGTTTTTGAAAATTACTTTTCTGCAGCTTTTCTTCTCCACAATTGGTGTATGAAAATTACCAAAATCTCATTCACTTTGCTGGTATTGTGAAACGCTGTGTTTTCTTCCAGTGTGTTCCCACAACATGGGACCTTAACCTTATAGTCCTACCTGCAGGACCTTTCCTTCTGTTAGAAAAGTAAACAAGCAAGATGGAAGAAAGCGTCCATATTGTTTTTTACATTACAGTGAATAGTGATGGATGCATTCATTCTGTCAGAGTTTAAAGTCTATTGTTCTGATCCTATGACAAATGAAAGTAATGGACTTCAATGATGACAGTGTGAAAGTAGTCTAATATTAGTCTTTGTACAATACATATTTTGGAAATAATATGTAATATGTAAAGGTTGTAAAGCGGTAATATTTGTTTTCGGCGTAGGTACTTTATTTCATAACAAAATAGGTATATATATATATATATATATATATATATATATATATTTTTGTGGGGGTGGGGCATATGTCTTGGGACTGTGTCCCTGACCTTTTATGGCTCTAGCAATGCCCCTGGGAGTGGTAGAAATCAGGCTCCTTACATACAGCCTTCACATTCTACTGTATGTGGTTACGTTGCCAGCAGTATATTTCAGTATTTGGGATCCCACTTTAAATTTTGCCCAGGCCACACTTTGTCTGAAAGTGACACTGATATTTACACTGTCTGCTTTCACTTTCTAAATATTAGACAGGATTAGTAAATCTGCCCCATGTGTTACAATATACCGACACTTAAAGCCTAAATCCACTCAAACACTGAAAATGTACATCTAATGTACAATGTATAACTGCAGTTAACTCAGACATCCCACTTCCTGCCCCAGTCTCTCCCTGACTCACACAATATAGGCTTTCTAGTTCTTGCTTCCTGGACCTACGAGAATGGGGATATTGAGGCTAAACTACAGCCATAGCCGAATACTTTCAGGATTTTATGGAATTAGGCTTTGAACTATTAACCGTAATTTGTTATAGATTGTAAACTCATGTGACTTTCATTCCTATATGTATTCACTTAGTCTAATACACGTATCCTCCACGTATGCATATTTGATGCCAGCTAAAACATTATTTAATGCAGAATGCAACAGGCTACAGAGAGGTATTAATAATGATAATAAATGTCATACAATGCATACAATGCTATTAATGTATTATAAATCTAGTCTACTTTACATCAAAGAGGAACACAGAACACAGTGCAAGCTTCGACATTGACACTGCACACAATCTCAAACCCGTTAAATATACAAAATCCAAGATATTTACTTGCCTGATGCCATTGTTTCCACACCGGGACATCCTTCTTGTCTGTGAGGACTGCAGCTTTGCCAGTGTGTCCAGCCGGCCAGGAATCCTGAGTCAGTGCTGTCCACAGATCCTCTACCTGCAGAGGATACTGGAGATTGTAGCAAAAATGATAAGAAATCCTTCAATCAGCTGATACATAGTAACAGAGATGAAATATCCCATCCCCAAGTCATTACAGACATACCCAACAATAAACAGCTCAATGTCTTTGTTAGATATATGGAATGTGTCAAGAGAAGGGTTAAGCTTTGCTGCAGAAAGTGTATTCTTGAGAATTATTGTCATTTTCTTATCAGCTTGCACTTCTATATCTGTCCCAATTCTCATCTATTTAAGGCTGGTATTTCAAGTACATGGGGTGGGGGGGTTGTCAGTATCCATGGAGATATCTATGTTGAGAAAAGGTGAGCCGTGTTTACTGTAGGAACACGTCAGTAGAAAAAGCGTGGCTGAAAAAATAGAATTACACAAGAGAAATAAAAAGCATAATGAGCCGAGGGAGAATCTGGAGAATAAGAAAGAGATGCACAAAAATTCCAGAACACACCACAAGAGCAAATGCAACTGCACATGGAATCGACGCAGTTCAGAGACTCTTAGCAGCCTCTTCTGAGAGACAAGGACTCAACAGATTGTGGGAGGAAAATTAGCTAATGGCTTTATTTATGCAAGAGAACAATTGTACAGGAAACTGACATCCATGAAGCAAAGACTCATGAGATTCATGTCTTTATTGTAGGATTGTCCCTGAGGTTCCTGTTCCTGGGGAAGATGCAGGAAAGTCAGGATGGATTGTATGAAGTTGTAACCTAAACATACAATGCATATGTTCCCTCATGTGTAGGATACAGCTATACGAGAATAGGATTGAATATATAATAAATGTAGCTATGATGTAACTGCCTCTAGTAGAGGTATACATATAGCAGAATGGGCACCATACTACAAATCAAAATAGGTCACTCCTGATAGTGCTGGTTCACATCACTATGCTCTCCTACCCCAAGACAAGACTGGTTTGATACCTGTCTACCCACCTTTTCATCCATTCCAGTTCTGCATCCCCATAAAAACTCAAATCATTACTAGGAATGTGGTCAATCTCATCTCCCTAAAACAGTCTATTCTGCAGACACCTGTGCTAGTTACAATGATATGTACAGTGCTGGCCAAAAGTATTGGCACCCCTGCAATTCTGTCAGATAATACTCAATTTCTTCCAGAAAATGATTGCAATCACAAATGCTTTGGTAATAATATCTTCATTTAATTTGTCTTCAATGGAAAACCACAAAAAGATTTGTCAAAAAGCCAAATTGGATATAATTCCACACCAAACATAAAAAGGGGGTGGACAAAAGTATTGGCACCCTTTGAAAAATCAGGTGATGCTTCTCTAATTTGTGTAATTTACAGCACCTGTTACTTACCTGTGGCACATAACAGGTGGTGGCAATAACTAAATCACACTTGCAGCCAGTTGAAATGGATTAAAGTTGACTCAATCTCTGTCCTGTGTCCTTGTGTGTACCACATTGAGCATGGAGAAAAGAAAGAAGACCAAAGAACTGTCTGAGGACTTGAGAAGCAAAATTGTGAGGAAGCATGAGCAATCTCAAGGCTACAAGTCCATCTCCAAAGACCTGAATGTTCCTGTGTCTACTGTGCGCAGTGTCATCAAGAAGTTTAAAGCCCATGGCACTGTGGCTAACCTCCCTAGATGTGGACGGAAAAGAAAAACTGACGAGAGATTTCAACGAAAGATTGTGCGGATGGTGGCTAAAGAACCTCGACTAACATCCAAACAAGTTCTAGCTGCCCTGCAGTCCGAGGGTACAACAGTGTCAACCCGTACTATCCGTCGGCGTCTGAATGAAAAGGGACTCTATGGTAGGATACCCAGGAAGACCCCACTTCTGACCCAGAGACATAAAAAAGCCAGGCTGGAGTTTGCCGAAACTTACCTGAGAAAGCCAAAAACTTTTTGGAAGAATGTTTTCTGGTCAGATGAGACAAAAGTAGAGCTTTTTGGGAAAAGGCATCAACATAGAGTTTATAGGAAAAAAAAAAAGAGGCCTTCAAAGAAAAGAACACGGTCCCTACAGTCAAACATGGCGGAGGTTCCCTGATGTTTTGGGGTTGCTTTGCTGCCTCTGGCACTGGACTGCTTGATCGTGTGCATGGCATTATGAAGTCTGAAGACTACCAACAAATTTTGCAGCATAATGTAGGGTCCAGTGTGAGAAAGCTGGGTCTCCCTCAGAGGTCAAAATGGCAGTTTGGAGAAGGCACCCTTCAAATCTCAGGGACCTGGAGAAATTTGCCAAAGAAGAATGGTCTAAAATTCCAGCAGAGCATTGTAAGAAACTCATTGATGGTTACCGGAAGCGGTTGTTTGCAGTTATTTTGTCTAAAGGTTGTGCTACCAAGTATTAGGCTGAGGGTGCCAATACTTTTGTCCGGCCCATTTTTTTCATTCTCTTTTGTGTTTTTTCATTGCAAGCAAAATAAATGAAGATATTATTACCAAAGCATTTGTGATTGCAATCATTTTCTGGAAGAAATTGAGTATTATCTGACAGTATTGCAGGGGTGCCAATACTTTTGGCCAGCACTGTATGTCTCTGGCTGCTATAGGTTGTATAACAGCACACATGAACCATCTGCAGCACTAAACTGGTTTGGCTTAGGACTACTCCTGAGGGCGTTGTCTAAGTGGTCATTTAGTTTTCAATCTTTAACCCCTATACAGGGATCTGGAGTTTGCTGCAGGGAACCACCATGTTGCTACAGTACCTCTAGGAGTAGTCCCGGTTTAGTGGTGGTTAAGAGGTGCAAAAAACATGCAAAAGGTCAGGGAAGATGGCACAAGTATGAATTCAGGTAACCAGACCGAGGTCACACACAGGAAGTCAGAATACACAGCAAGCTGAAACACCTTCACCAGAACTAGACAAGGTAGGAACCTTTTTGCTCAGCCATCTTCCAATAGGGCAGGGTGTCTTAAATAGCCCACAGATGTAGGAGAAAGGCTAGAAGCAAATTTCAAGTTAAAACAACTTTTTAAAGGGCCAACACACATTCTGTGGGCAGGGACTACAGTGCATAGGGCATAGAGAGGACGCTGGCAGTCACAGCCAGATGGTACTGTATTATGCGTGTTGTGTTTATTAGCTTATTCTTTCTTTATCATTACAATGCTTTTAAATTCCCAGGTATTCTACATAAGTTCACCATGCTAATAAAGCATCTTCATTGGGTGGCTGGCATAATCTTTTTCTATTACTAGAATCAGAGAGCAGCAATATGAGCATGTTTAAAGTAAATTTACATAATATGTAAAACCCTAGGAGGGGGTCCAGGTCAAGGTCACGTGTCTAGAAAAAGGGCCCAAACCAAACAGTTGCCTGCTCCCTACTTCTGAAAAGTGAGGGCACGTGCCACTGATGGTTGCTGAATTGGCTCCATTGAATATTGTATAAACATAAGTAATTAATTTCACAGACCTTAGTTAATCTTTTGCCCCCTCCCCTTTAGGGATCCATGAAATATATGGGAAGGGCCTATAAGGATGCATAAAGTTCATCCTTAGAACCATCTTATATTTCTATCAGAGGCATTGTGATTGAAAAGGGCACAGATCACCTAAGCACCAATATATTGTAACAAATGAAAAATGAGACTAACAAGTATGGTCCTAAAGGAGAGGATCTCATATCTCTAACACAATCATGGGAAAAAGTTGGCATATGGAACAGATTCTTCAAGCATTAGACAGTGATAGGCCATGAAATGCACAGGAGGCCTTGTACTGTCAATCCTGCACTTCATAGTTTGCAGAATCATGGTAGTATAATAGTTGAGAAGACTCCTTCTTCATGGAAATCGGGGCTGGCACCAGCAGATTGGGGACCCGGGCAGGTGTTGGGTGCCCACGGTGTCTGGAGGGCCCCCTCTGTTTCTGCAATGAGCTCTTCTATCAATACAGATGTAAGCGCTCATTGCACAGAGAGTGATAAGTGCAGATTTTATTCTCACTTACTGCACATAGTTCCTTGGACCTCTGTCCCTTCCCTGCTCTGGTGCTGACAGTGTTAAATGCGCTAACAGGGAAAGGGCAGACTGTATGCATACTGGTGCCAATTCACATTCTAGCAGCTTTCCCACCCATTCTCCTCTAAAGAGAAGCTGTGAAGTGAGTAAGGGGACAAGGCTGCATGGTGAGCACAGATTGCTTGATGGATTGAGAGATGCTGTGGGACATCGTGTGATGGCAACTGAGGAGAGAAGGGGGGACTGACACTGATGGATGGGGGGTAACAAAGGGAGGACAGTGACAGTGAGGGATAACTGAGAGGTGATGGGGCATTGATTCTGACTGGTAACTGAGGGGTGACGAGTCACTGGCAAGTCAGGATTCATATGTGCACTGATACTGACTGGTGGGAAGGTACTAGAGGGGTGGTGGGGTCCCAATTCTGACACGGGTATGATAACTTAGAGAATGATGGTGCTGACAATGACAGATGGGGGTAACAAGGGGTGAGAGGTGCACTAAAAGGTGGAGGGTAACAGAAGAGTCACGGGGGTCTGACAGTGACAAGGGAGTGAGGTGGACACTGACAGGTTCTCTTCAATATTGGGGGTATATTATATGGGGGCATAAGCAAGCCATTATACTGTATGGGGGCACTAAGGGCCATTGAACTGTGTGAGGACATGGGGGACACACTACTGTCATACTGTTGGTTTGCACCACAGAAATCTAGAAGTCTATGGATACTGTAAAGTATAGGTTAGGAAATGTCTCAGCAAAAATATGGTATAAATTGAGCATTAAAGTAGCTCTGTCAGCTTTCCAATGCAACCCTATCTGAGGGAAGAAGCAAAAGATGGAGACACCGAGCTTGGGATATATCTTACTCACTATTTTATCATAAAAAGTTGTTGAACTACTGCCAGGAATTAAATAGAAAGCTTGTAAATCCTTCCCTATCCCCACCCCTACCACAAAGATTGACAACTTCTCCTGCATGAGTTTGAATACAAAGACAGTTGTCAATGACTCTCAGTGGGGTTGGGTCAGGTACTGTATGTGGAATTCAGTCAATCTTAAAAATGACTGCAAAAATAATAGATACCGGGCAACTTGCCACCTTCTATACAATTGTTCATATTTAACTTCTGTTCATGACATTATTTATGAGTCCATCTGGTTTATGTGTCAATATCCTTTATCTACATATCAGCTGTGGTTCTTAGAAAACCACTAAACACATGTAATGATCTATGCAGCTTATCAGATGTAGATAGAATGTTAGTGTTAATAGGTGTCAGGTTTAGTTACATAACAATTCTTTTACCTCCACTAGATAGCAATGCTCAGTGTCCTATAAGAAGCACTTTACGATTTAACTTCATAAAAAAGTAAACCTCATTGGGATAATAACAATCAGTTCTAGTCAATAGGATGTGTATCAGTGAACAGAATCCGACAGCATTTTAGCCCTGGCAAAGTGGCCGAGTATCTAATATCCTGTGTTAATGCTATAGGAGAAGATACAGTGAGGTCAGCAGATCGGAAGAATCCAGTTCTCTCCAAGAAACGCCACTTAACAATCACTTAAAAACTCAAAAGCGAAGCTGAAAGGCTCTAAAGTGATTAACTCTTCAAGATCAAGTTTGTGAAGGATATGCAAACATAGAACTAGAAATGGAGTTGTCATAATATACAGATGTAGCAGTGCTACGTTAGGAATTTCACTATCATTAACTTTTTGCCTACATCATAATGGTTTCACATAGGACTGCAGATACATAACCTCACTACAGGCTGCAATGCTAATCCAGCCCCAAGGAGTTAAACGCCAAGTCAACTCAGTTACATCCGTTTAATGTTAATTTATTAATACTTCATATATTATTTTTCAGAGATTTTTCTTGCTGAACTAACCTGGACACCTGAAGAGTTTCTTCCCCACGAGAATTCCCAAACAGCAGCCCATTGGTATGAGGGTCTGTTACAGCAGAGCAATGACAGTACCCTGAGAGCAGAGCAGTGACATGACTTTGCTGTGACAAGGTCCCAGTCCTTTGCACAATGCATCTTTTGACAGCGCTGCACATCTGTAGGCTGGAGGAGGAGATAGAATGGCGGAGGCCTTGTGAAAGGAGGGTAAATGGCCTGGTTTATGCAGCATGAGTTCCCTGGCAACATAACACATTTTGCTTTTTGCTCCCACTCCTGCTTTTAGATTCTTTGCATTCTCTTGTTATTTTTGCACATTTTAAACATTCAACAAAGAATATAGTTCTCTAAAATATATAATTGACATGGGTCAATAGAAGTAATATTATATGTCATAAAACTACAAGTCCCATCATGCCCTGCAGACTGACATGGTATAGTAGTTTCACAACAGTTTAAGAGTTGAAAGTTGCTAACCACAGGTTTAAAGGAATGTTAACATGGAGACTTATTTACTTACACAATTCTCCTGTAATTTCTCCTGTAAGTCAGACTTAACCCTAATGAGGAGAGTTCCACACAAGGAAAATGTTGAACCTATATATTGTTTTATGTGTAATAACTTGAATACAAGATCCTTGTAGGGCCCATTATGAAGTACTTAAAGGGGTTGCCAAGTTTTAAAAATCTTAAAGGCAGTCTACCACCTTCCCCAAGCATATTCAACTGTCACCGCCATGTTACAGAGCACATTACAGTGAAAACCAACATACCTTTGTTATATAGGTCACTTTTAAAGATTTGGAGGAAACAACACTACCATCTTACCACCCCGTTTAGTAAGAGTTAACTTTCACACTGCTATGACATCACCCATCCTACTTAAGCAGGAGGAGCAGTGCTCCCAGGGCTAAAGGCCCGCCCCCAGTGCACCAACTGCCTCATTTGCATAAGACTTTAAACTTGTTTTTCTCCAAATCTACAAATTTGACATACAAAGGTATATAGTTGATCAATGTAATGTTTTCTAAAATGCAGTGGTAGCAATTGCCTCTGCTTGGGGGAGGTGGTAGACATCCTTTATTTTTTATTTTTTTTAAATCTCAAGTGACACAACCTGCTAATATATTTTTATTATCCACGTTGACACAATTTTCAGATACCCTGTCCAGTTCCAGGTCTCAGCCCCTCAACTTTCTGCCTGTCTTTAACACAGAAGAGCATTTCCTGTGTTGAAATGCTCCCTCTGTGGCCTTGCAGCACTGGTGTCCTGGGTTTGAATCCAGCCAACATCTGCATGGAGTTTGTATGCTCTCCTCTTTCTGATGTGGGTTTCCTCTGGGTACTCCGGTTTCTTCCCACATGCCAAAACAGGCATAGGTAAAATTTGCTTCCCCTAAAAAACGGGATGAGCGCATGTAGGTTGGGGATGAACACCTGTATGGCAGAACTAACTCCCTTGCTCCACAACGCTCCCTGCGTTTGGGTCCCTTGTGTGAGAAAAGGGTCATGGTCATAATAGCTAAGCCAGCCCATCTCATCATGGTCCATGCATAGATTGAGAAGGGGACTGGCTTGGCTATTACATTGAGCCAGTCAGACAGACCCCTTCACACAGAATGGATGACATATTGACACGGTGTAAAGCAGAAGGAGGAAATGCAGGTCCCAGGACATGAGAGTGGAGAAAATAGCTGAAGCTCAGGACACCATGGATAATAGAAATATATTAGTAAGTTCTACAGCTTGTTCACTGGGAGGTGTTTGGAACATTTTAGTAGATTTTTTTTAACTGGACAATGCCTTTAAAACATCCTCTGTCTTGAGCAATTTTTACAGTGGTTTTCATTATAATTGTTCAACAAGATCTTTTTGCAGCCTTTTGACTACTGAGATGTCTGTTGTACTGTCTACTCTTTGAGCAAGCTTTTTGCATTATTTAAATAGTATAAAGATCTGTGCACAATGCCAAGCTATACATTGGGACCATGTACATATTTATATTACAGAAATATAGATACTCCATGTGCAGCTGTAGGGTGCCTTCATGAAGCATCACTTCTTGCTATAAAAGCAATGCTTTTAAAATACAAGATCACTTTAAGGCTAAGGTCTCATGTTGCAGAAACACAGTTTTTTTGTTGCAGATTTTGCTGAGGATTTTTTAGCCAACGGCAGGAGTGGTTAGAGCAGAAGGTAGAAATATAAGTACTTCCTATATATTTCCCATTCCTTTTGTGGCCATTCTTGGGTTTGGCTCAAAAAAATGTAGCAAAATCTGCAACAAAAAAGCTGCATTTCTACAACATGGGCCCTCAGCCTTAGGCTAAGGCCTCATGTTGCGGAAATGCTGCTTTTTTGTAGCAGATTTTGCTGCGTTTTTTGAGCCAAGCTCAGTAGTGGCTACAGAGGGAACTGGAAAACTCTTATAGTTCCCACTTCTGCTCAATCCACTCCTGGTTTGGCTCAAAAAACGCAGCAAAATCTGCAACAACAAAAAGGCAGCTTTTCCGTTATGTGGGGCCTCAGCCTAATACATCATACATATTTTTCACATGGAGTTCATTTGGATCTAAGATAAATAACACTGGAGATCCAGGATGTACAGTAGGGGCCATAGTTGTTTCTAGACCTTGTGTTCTGGATTCATTCACCCGGCCAAGACCTGAGGAAGGTTTTATACAATGATTATACTAAGGTAGTATAGTCAAAACCTCCATTCAATGATGAACTTGCTTGATACTTACAATATTTTAATTTCAGGTATAACAGTTGGTAACATTCAGACTAGAGATGGCCGAAACTCCCAAGATTTGTTTTGTTTCCGGTGTCTCGGGTCCCTGATTTATTTTGGGTCAAACAAGTTCAGTGCAAACTGGAAGTGATTATTATACTCTGTGCTCTGTATAATAGGTGGAAGCCAAGGGGAGGTGCAAAAAAACTCAAAACATTTATACTCACCTTCTTTCACTGCTTTTGGGGATACTCGCAGCATCCTTCGCTCTTCCTCATTGTCACCACTGAGACCTGCGAATGGGCCTCAACAGTGACATGAGCACGCCAGGCATCATGATGACCTCAGCGGTGACCCCAGGAGCATAATGTCACCAGGAGAGCACCAGACGCCGCAAGGAGGCCCAAATGAGGTGAGGGAAGGTGAGTATAAGTGTTTATCTTTTTTCACATCCCCTGGGCCTCCACCTATTATGCTCTGAAGACCCCACAGTACAATAATTTACTGCAATACATGTTGTGGTGATCATTGTAGTTTACCTGAGACAACTCTCAAATTGATCGGTTTCATTAAAAAGCAAAAAATTTGGGATATTCAGGTCAAACCCGGCTAGTGCCAAAGCGGGTAACCCAGCTCTAATTCAGACCCTTGTCCTTTCACTTGTGTCATATACTTTATCATAATACAGTACCATGTTCACGGTGGAATCATTGGCCAGCAAAGTAAGAAATTACTAGAATGTATTAGTCCTGAATATATATTGTGGTCAGAGCAAACTTCTCCATATTTATAGAACTGTGGCCAACCTCTACTTATCATAACTTAATGGAATTGTCTCTTTATTGATCTATGATTTGTTTAAGAATTTTTATTGCAGATATCCCCATTACAATGTACTCTAGCAGCATGTGAAATACAACACCTAATCCACTGCTGAATGAGATAGTCATATGACTCCCGCTTGTTTAGCACTATTATAGTTGATGTGGTCATGTGATCTACATAATCTCTTTAGAGCTAATGTACATCTTAGAGCCTTGTACCCAAAGCCTATATAGCAGCTTCCCTAGTGATCAGCTGGGACTCTGGCAGTAAGTATTTGCCCATAGAAATCAATGAGATGTCTATGTAATACAGAACAGGGCAGATACTCCAGAGACTGGCCATTGTGGCCTAGGCATCATGGTCCAGGACAAACGACCCCTTTCTATTAACTCAGAAGTCTCTAATAGGTATCTAAAAATGTTTTTTTTTCTATTTAGGACATCCTACTTAACTATATAGAAACCAATAATGCCAAATTCAAAAACCTCCACCTGCTGGTAAGGCATGTTGTCTCCATCCCCTTTGTATTTACATAATGGTCCTAAAATATCAGAGCAAACACTGTAAAAGGATCAGTAGGCAATAATATAGACTTTAGAAAAGATGTACCCTCCACTACTATGTAGTGTTTACAAGCTTAACAGCTGAATGTCGGCAGGACTTTGGTAGCTGACAGCTCAGAGCAATGCACATGTTGAACTGTCATCATCTATCACCTTAATAAACATACTGTGTATATTATATCTTCTTATTACATGTAATATAATATTATTAATAGTGTGACTAGAGCTGTTACAGACTGTTCCTTTCAACAGTATTTTTCTACCAGGTGAACTTTTGCATAGGATGGGTAAGGTACAGGGAAGAGGAAGACAATACCATGGCAGGGTAAAAGCATGAATTGTATTTGAGAAAATAGTGGCTGCCTATGGTGGACACATGGCTTGGTGGTCATTATCTCTGCCAAAGGGTTGACCCTAGGGACACCATTATTACTGGATTTTGAGGGAACAGTGTAGTTAAAGAAGTCTTGTGGTTAGTTTATGGTGCACTGTGGTTGGTGCAGAGGGGAATTATGGCTCTATGGTTTGCACTTTATTCGGTATACTATAGCTGGAAGTGGCAATTAGATTGTGAGCTTCAGTGGTGACCAGTTCTGGGAAAAGTTAAACAATTATATAAAAATAACAGCAATATAAAATGAATAAATACATTATAAGTATAGAAATGTAGTAATTGTACATTTAAATGCTAATTTAGAAAAATGTTATTAATTCTAAACAAAAGAAGTCAAGTTAAAAATAAATATATACAAATTTAGAATACTGACAGAAATCCATTAGTTACAGCATTTTTAATCCAATGGGTTCTGTTATTCCAGACTGCTGGTAACACATTGTTTTGTAATAGAACACTGAATTAAAATGTAACCAGAAAAAAAAAAAACAGGCCACAAAGGGCTGATAAAGCAAGTGCCCCATAGGTTACTACATGTTACAATTTGTATTACATATTCAATTCATATCCAATAATATACTGATTAACTTTCTAGCAAATTGATCCTAATGTGAGTCAATTACAGAGATTAGATTATAAACCTCCCTGGGGACTCTGTGTGAATGAGTGAAATCTGTGTATAGCACTACAGAATATGCAAGGACTATAAGCAAATAGAACCAGATAATAATTACAAAAAGGGCAACTTTTGTACAATACAATACATATTCAATGTATTCATATTCAAATGTATTTATTGTATTCAATACAATAAATGCATATTTGAAACCATACTGTTTGGGCATTACAATTTTAACACATGAACTATGTACCAAAAAGGACAGCTTGTATAATGTTAAATGCATAAGCAACAAGAACATGGTTGAGAGTGCATTTCCTGAAAAAGAAACAAGCAGTTTAACCTTGATACTAAAAATATGATCCAGCTAACAATCTGAAACATACAGCTCCCCGACTGTCAAAAGCAACAAAGTGATTTTTTTTTTTCTAGTTCTGTGACTGCAGTGAGCACAGTCCTCCCATTGACAAGTAAAGATAAAATAAGGTGTGTGCACTTGTCAAACAGTGAGCAACAAACCCTGGCTCCACACTATAAATAAAGGCTGAAACGAGAGGTGAGCCAACTCATTCCTGTCCAGACACAAGTACCATACTAGTGTCCCCTTACCAGGCCGGCCCGCTGTCTCTGATCACGGCTTCCCCTGTAGTGCTGTGCATGGCAGAAGTCTTGAGAGGATTTAGGTGTATGACTCTGTAGTGTCCAAGTGTAGAATGCACTGATTGTGAGCCAAGTGTATGCAGACTCAACCCCTCCCTCCTACACTGGAGAAGGAATGTCTCACTAGTTCCTTATCAAGCATGTACCAGGGACTTCTCCTTTTCCCAGAATCTCATTCTCTCATAATGCATCACCCCCTGCTGTCAACAGCACCATCCTCAAGACTGTAGTGAATGTCCCTCTTTAGTATTAGTATTGCTGAGAGTGGGTTACACTTACTTGTTTTAACGCAAATCCACGGATAAATAAATATAAAACTTAATAATAAAATGATTAATATGCTATTCATTTTCAGAAAAGAAATGTCATCCAGCAAGTGGAGTGACAAATCACAACTATCCAACACATGAATCAAAAACAGTAGCATCATCGCAATATTTGATGACATCACTTATCCTAGCCGACTATGTGGTGAACATAGTGGGACCATAGTGTGACAAGTAATTATTAAGAGATTGTCCTTTTTGCAACATAGCAGAACAGTTTCCCCCCCTTTAAACTTCTGTCCAAGGTGAAAAAAAATCTTAAAATTGTATATACGGTTATTTAGTGCAGTCAGGTCAAAAGTGGAGCTTTTAAGACGGGGCCTACCTCAACCAGAGCATTCTAGTCAGGAGAGGGGACGAGACAGTTCCCTTACTACATACCTATGGAGAAGAAGGAAGCTGGAGTGATTTTAGCTAGGTTACAAGTTAGCTGTTAGATGGTCTGCTCAAATTTTAGAGGTAGTGTGCTGGAACAAATCTGTGAGGGGACTTTTTGGACCTTGGGTAACTATTACCCAAGACTATGAGCACACTTTTGGGAGACTTCCAGAACCAGAGAATACTGATTGACCTCACTAAGAACCATCAAAAGCATCAACTCCAGCCCAAATGGTGTCCCCAAGATTGTGCTTCCGATGCTATGGAAGATTGTTATTTTACTGTTCAAGTATCTTGCTGAATATATGGTAAACTGTGAGTTGTTTTCACTGTTCATTGTCTCTTGAGTTTTCACTCACAACATCAAGGGCACCCTAACCACCATCAGGCTCAGGAATATTTTACTACAAGGAGTGCCCTGGGTGAACCTACTACCACCATCAACATCCACAATGCAGGTGCCCACCTTCACTTCACCATCCCTGAGGTGTGTCAGAGGATGTGGTAGAGACTACAGCCATTGTGAACCAAATCATGACAGACTTATACTCCCACCCTTTCCACGCTCCTCTTCTTGGTTGGTGGCAGGGCCCTTAGACACCTGAAAGTAGTAGTATAGTCAGTGCTACTATTTACAAATACAGTCAGTTTTAATAACCAGGACAAAGATATTTTACATACGTATTATGACACATGAAAATAGCAGCAAATGTTTATAGATTTGTGACTGCTATGATTAGGCAGTTGTCACTCTGTACTCTGTCCTAAGCCACCTGCCGCTCCCTATAGCGGAGTTTATTCGTACAGCCAAGACATTGGCCCTGGTCCTCTGCAGCCACCCTTGAAGTATGAACTTTACAATGTAGTTAAATATAAACTTGACAAACACATCAAGAAAAGCACAAGGTGCAGTGTTTACTAGGTATATTTTTATGCAAATAGGTAACAACAAATGCAAAGTCTGCTTGGGTTAATCTATAGTATACTGTACCATAAAATACATTAAATGACCCCATTAATATGTTCAACATTGTGTTTAATATAACATTTAATGTATTTTATATGTATGGATAACTTTAACTTCATATGTCCCTATTTGTAACAAACATTAGCTCTACTGCTTTTAATCAGCATGGTCTAAAGATGTTATATATAATACATATTACACAGTTGAAACCAGAAGTTTACATACACTATATAAAAAGACACATATGCATGCTGTCTATTTTGTGAAGTGCACCAGTCCCTCCTGCAGCAAAACAACCCCACAACATGATGCTGCCACAGTTGGGATCGTGTTCTCAGACTCGGCCATAATGACCTTTGTTACATTTGGAGGAAAAAGGGAGAAGCTTGCAAGCCTGAGAACACCATCCCAACTGTGAAATACGAGGGTGGCAGCATCATGTTGTGGGGTTGTTTTGCTGCAGGAGGGACTGGTGCACTTCACAAAATAGATTGCATCATGAGGAAAGAACATTATGTGGCAATACTGAAGCAACATCTCAAGACGTCAGCCAGGAAGTTAAAGCTTGGGCCCAAATGGGTCTTCCAAATGGATAATGACTTGAAACATACGGCGAAACTGGTTACAAAGTGGCTTAAGGATAACAAAGTCAATGTTTTGGAGTGACCATCACAAAGCCCTGATTTTAATCCTATTGAAAATTTATGGGCAGAGCTGAAAAGGCAGGTGCAAGCAAGGCGGCCTACAAACATGGCTCAGTTACACCAGTTCTGTCAGGGTAAATAGGCCCTAATTCCTACCAACTTTTGTGAGAAGCTTGTGGAAGGATATCCAAAACATTTTTTTTTTTTTATAAACTGAACTGTGATTTTTATCAACATTTTGATAAAAGGACAGGAGGTAGCAAGACTTCAGTTGAAAGATAAACAAGAGAGAGATAATTGCTAACACCCCCCCCCCCCCCCCGTCAATTAACAAGGAACAATAATCAGGCAAATACAATAAAATGCAACAAGGAAAAAAAGAAAAAAAAAGGGGGAAAAAAAAGGGGGGAGACAGACAAGTAGGGAAATACAAGAGGGAATAAAACCGAAAAGGAGAGGAGTAGATGACCTGTCAGCAACCTAAAGACCCCGAAGAGTGCAATACGTATCCCATTGCGACCAGATATACTAGAACACCTCCACAGTGTTATTAATGTTCGCCGTCAGGTGTTCAAGGGTGCGAATGTCCTTCATTCTGCCAAGTAAATCCGGCCTGGAGGGCGGGGACACCGACCTCCAATTACGTGCTATAAGAGTCTTCACAGCCGCACAGAGATAGAGGAAAAGGCGGGACGGCGCCTTGCCAAAGTGTTTAGGAGGGAGGCCAAGGAGATAAATCAGCGGGTCTAACGGGACCCTCTGGAGAAAGAGAGCCTCTGTCACTGCCCTGACCTCCCTCCAAAAACCCAATATGAGTGGGCAAGTCCAAAATATATGATACAAAGAGCCATGACCTGAAAGGCACCGCCAGCACACCGGTGGTATAGTAGGGTTGAGGGAGTGGAGAAGAGCGGGGGTATGATACCAGTGCATAAGTAGTTTGTATTGGGTCTCCCTATGAGTTATGCACATAGAGGACTTCACCGCTCGGGACCAAATCACCTGTCATTGACCTAAAGTAATCGTATGACCCAAAGCCTCCTCCCATTTGGTCATGTATCATTTGGTCATGAGAGAAAAAAAAAAACAATCATTAGGACAACAAAATACTTAATCAACAAATAAGACATGGGCCGAACTAAACTCCTACCAAGGGGCTGTCGGAGGCCGCCCATCCAATAGGAGAAAAACAAGGGGCAGCGTCCACAGCCCCAAAATATGGAGGGCAATGGCTCTCACAGAGAGCATGGGGAGTCCAATGAGCTCCACTCCCCCCGCGCACACCGCAAATGGACTAGGAACAAATTTTATCCGTGGACCTAAAGGGAGGAAAAAGAATAAAGACTGCAAAAATACAATATTAACATAAAGAGCATAACTCAAGAGGGTGGGCAAGTCCATTAAGGTGATGAAAGTCAGTCAGCAGCACCTCCTAGCCGGCGCCTCTGGGCAGGTGATCGAGGAGAGCGGAGGGCACATCTGCTAGGGTGCTGGTGTTGCCACACAGGTGGGGGTGGTGGTGGGTCTCCGCCAGTTCCCAGTCAGGCAGCTCCAGTACAGAGATCTCCAGCAGGTCGCAGAAGGAGGGCAAATCCGAGTGGAAGCGTAACGTAGCTGAACGGCCATCTTTACGGGCTATGAGAGCAAATGGAAAGCCCCACCGATATGGAATCTGGTGATCTCTCAAAATCTGTAGGAGGGGGCGTAGGTGACGCCGCTTCTGAAGTGTAAGGAGAGAGAGGTCTTGAAAAAGCCGTATCTTGGCGCCTCCAAAGTCTATATCCGTCATGGAGCGGCCCTTGCCATGATAGCCTCCTTGGTAGAGAAGTCATGGACACAGCAGGTCACATCTCGTGGGGTAGAGGAGAGGTTCTTAGGTCGGAGGGCACGGTGTGCTCTGTCCAGCTTAATCTTGTGAGACAGAGGCTCCTGAAGGACATTGTTAAATATTGCCTCAAGCGTAGCGTGGAGATCTTCATTGTGGGTAGCCTCGGTTAGGCCCTTAATCCTAATATTCTTGCGCCTGCCTCTATTATCAATGTCCTCTAAGTGGCGCTGTACCTCACGCAGCATTGCAGCCTGTCCAGGAGTATAGTCATGAAGCTGCCCAACATATACCCTAGTAGTGTCATGGTCCTCCTCTAGGGTCTCAACTCTAGTAGCAATAGAGTGGAGGTCGGTATGCAAAACAGATATTTCAGAGTGGAAAGTCTTAGTCACTTCAGCAATCAACGATTTGAAATCTTGCTTATTGGGGATCTGAGAGAGAAAAGACTGCCACTGCGGAGGAGCTTGTGAGAAATCCAAAGCTGAGGCCTGAGATGCTAGCAGGGGTGGGGTAGGAGGCATGCTGTCACCGTCCTGCGCGGCCAAAGGAAGCAGGGTCTCTGGGATGCCCGGGTCTGAGTCCTCAGCCCCACGGGCCAGCATGAGGTGCTGAGGAGAAGCAGGGGACAGCTGTGGGGGGCCCAAGGGAAAGGCAGGATCTGGAGCAGGAGGGGTTGTGGAGGGCCTGCCAGGGGGAGCACCTGAGTGCCCTGTACTCACAGCCGGTGGATCAGGAGAGGCCGAGGGGGTGCTGGGCTCCGTTTCAGGTCCCCCCAGCTCCATGGTGTCTGGTTCTGAAGCTGGGGAGCCAGTTGCTGGGGCTTTAATCCTCTTCCCTGAGCGCCCGGCGCCCGAGGGAGCAGATGAGGGAGGCTCCGTTGTGACTGCTGTCGGCGCATGCGGAGAGGAAGAGAGCCACGAGGAAAGCCAAGATGGTCCGGACCGGGCAGTCAGCGGGACCGGTGGTGCTGGAGATCCCCCCTCTTTGCTGTCCTCCTAGGCAGGGGCATACTAACTGGAGCCAGGGTCCACAGAAAGCAGCACTGGAGTGGAGCAGGAGCAACACACGTCCTACTCCATGTACGCGTAGGCCACACCCCCATATCCAAAACATTTGACCCAAGCAATGTTACCAAATACTAATGAAATGTACTTAAACTTTTGACTTTGCAGAAAGTAATAAAAATGCTTTAAAAAAATTCTCTCTCTCTCATTATTCTGGCATTTGCCAAATATAAATAATTTTGGTAATCCTAATTGACCTAAAACGGGAAAGGTTTATTCTGATTTCATGTCAGATAGTGAGAAAAACATGTATATGTGTCTTTTTATATAGTGTATGTAAACTTCTGGTTTCAACTGTATATTATATAGATATATAGATATATAGATATATCTATATATCTTATATATAAAAATTAGTTTCTGTCTGTTCTTTATGCGCGACCAAACGACTGGACCGATCCTCACCAAATTTGGCACACAGGTACATCAGGTGTTCGGGAAGGTTTTAGACCCGGTCTCAGCTCTCTAGGAAGTACCGTTCCTGAGATACAGTATTCCCAAAAAATGACCTGCATATTAGCCAATACAAACCTCCAAGTCTTTCACTCATATTACAACTGCCATACACACCGTCACATGTCCCTTATCAGCCAATAGAAGCTTGCAGGTGCTTAGTCTCCACTTGCACACAGCTTTACTCCAGGTTTCCATAACAACCCAGCCATTTTTCTTCACTGCTGTAGGTCAACTTTAAAGGGGCAGGGTGCTGTGGATGACACTGTTACACAAGGTCACATACACACAGCTTTACTCCAGGTTTCCATAACAACCGATCGCTGGTTTTTCACTGATATCCAAACTGAGATGCACATGATCACATGATGCTTATGAACCAATGGAAACTCACAGGTTCTTCAGTCTTCGCATACACACAGCTTTACACCAGGTTTCCATTAGCAACCAACCTATTTTTATGGGGTCACTACACAAACGAAAAATGAAATATACCCGTGCGAAGCCGGGTCCTTCTGCTAGTATTTATATAATTGCTGATAATGGCCCTATATCAATCTATAAAAAAAAAAAAAACATAACAAATGTTTTAGTCCAAATGGCTTTTAACTGGAATGATCTATCAAAAGTGAATCTATGATAAGTAGAGTGTAAGAATCGAATAGGAAGGTTTTTTTTAAAGCAAATTTGCACATAGTGCTCATTTTATTAATACATTATTAATACAACTGCACTCCATTATCACTGTAGGGGAAACATGCAAGATAGTTGCCTTTCATAGATGTGGCCCATGTGAGAGTCACTGGGAAGAATGTGATTTTTTAAAATTCAGAGCAGATGAAATTAGGAGATTTAGAGGTCTACGTATAAAAAATAATTGTCTCCCATAGACTTTTATTATGAGTTTGACCTCCTGTTCATACACCAAATAGAGTGTGCATCAGAAGAGCAGAGAGAACAGGTCAGTGCTCTGGAGGGGGACATATAAATCTGTCAGTAAGCTATTTTAATAACACTATACTACACATAGGTTCATTTTCAAATTGGGAGACAAATTTTACTGGAGTGCTTTTTTTTTTAACTTTTAAGCGTACCTAAACTTTCAAACAACGTTTGACTTTCTGGCAGCATTTGTATCATTTGTATATTTTGTAATATATTTTATTAGCAAATGTTGGTTCCTTTCTTTGAAATCCCACACTGAAATCCAATGTCTGATCTTTCTTTATGTTCTGTGGCTGTGTCTATGAGTGGGTGGGTGGATATCAGCATGTGGCCTTAGCCTTGCACAGGTACTGTGGCTCTGCTGGAGACTGGCATTGTTAACCACCAGTCTACATGAGAAATGTCAGACATCTGCTGCCTGAATGACTTGTAGTTCACAGTTGTAAAGGTTGTTGTCTTGAACAACAATGCCAGAAGTGAAAAGGTCAAGTTTCCAATTAATCTCTACCATAAACTGTGGCCTAACCTTGTCTTCCATTGATGGGATGCTGATCTATCGTTCAGTATAAACAACTTTTCAACTACAGCACCCAACAATGACCACAAAAAAAAATCCAACACAGTAAATGAACTTTTTAGCAGATATTAGAAAGTGGCTAAAATTGGCCTTTTCAGCCATGTAAAATCACTAGTGTACAACCAGTATAACAGTGTAACTGTTAACTAATTTTGACAGCATTATTTAGTCACAATGTATTATATAAACAGAAATTAATCTACCAAATTAAAATGAAGTTAATGAACAAGTACTTAGAAGTAATTCCACCCAGCTTAGATCATCCGCCTGCTATTACTTTATCCAGTTCACTCTTTTTAAAGGCTTCCAGAAGATCCATAAATCTTATGGCAGTAACTTCATTGATTGTGAAAAGAAGGAAGCGTCTATGTTTTCCCTTATTCTGGATCCAAACCAGTTTTAGCTTAATAAATGTTGGCGCTATACAAGTAAACAAAATAAAATAATATAATATCTAGACCATAAGTGTCAAGAGGTACACTTATTAATCCTCTATAAGATATCTAGGCAAACAAGATTAGACAGTTTTATTAGGCAGATTTATCACAGTGACTGGTGCAGGTTGATAAACCTAGTACATCTTTATACTGTCTAGTCTATGTTTATGCCACCTAGTAGTTGGCTTACTTTTTCACACTTTGTTGCAACTTAATCCTACCTACTTTGCCAAAAACACTGCCCTTTTCCCTATATGCCCCAAATAATATGTATTTGCATTTTACAATGTTCGCATGACAACAGATCATGTGAAAACATGGTGACTACCATATCTGTGTTTAGCATTCATTGCCATGTACTATGTACTCTCTACAAATTTTATAGGTACACAGATAATATTGCACCCCTGCCTGTGTGGTAAGCCATACTGCAACCTGAGTATTTCTGAAAGTGTTAGGAATTTCACTGCAGCTCTGATCGCTGCTTCAGCTTTTTTAAAGTTGTTATGCCAACACATGCATGCAGCATCCCAGTTTTCTGTAGCTCTGCTATGCTGAACCTATCAGCAGTGAAGGAAGGATATTTAAGCCTGTTTGCTATGTCCTACATGCCTGCTATTAGTTAATTATTACTAAGTTTGGTTCCAGAACTCTGTTTATATCTGTTGGATGCTGTCTTACTCACCTTGACTTGTTTCATGAATATTCTTTTGTCTTCTGATTTTGGCAATGACTTTGACCTCTTGGATTGACCCCAGCCTGGATACGTTTACTTTTTTGATTCAACTCTCTTTTTTTTAATCTGCCTAGTAAGTAGTACTGTAGGTGTTGGTTTGTAGACAGGTTGCAGAGCATCTATTTCTTGCTCTAAGCTACTGCAACAATAACCTGGGCCCAAATTCAGCATGAGCCCAAAAGGCTTTGCGGCGGGCTTCGGTGAAGAATGTTTGGGGTGACTTAGATCTATCTCCCAGCGCAGTGTGAGATTTAGGTTGCTTGTTCTACTGGTATCTGTCATTCCTTGCATTTCTTGGGTATATGCTTCAGTGGCAATTCCACATCATCACAGTAAGTGTGATGAAGTATTGTGTTAGAAAACAGTGAAACCTCACTGTCAGAACATCAAAAACTTTTACTGTCACACTGATACATTCTCACCTTGACTATTACAATTTTCTAATACTCTGTGTTCCACTTACTAAACTCCCCCCTGTAAAATCTGTCCTGAATTTAGCAGCTAGACTCAACTTTCTGTCTAACCGTTACACGGATGCATCTACCTTGTTCCAGTCACTGCACTGGTTGTCCATCCACTACAGAATACAATTTAAACTTCACCCACAAATCCCTTCATAGTGCTGCATTTCCCTACATCTCATCCCTTGTCATTTTCTACCACCCTGACCATCCTCTTCATTCTGCCAATGACTTTAGACTAGTATTCTCTGTTAACCGAACATCCCACTCCCTTCTCCAAGACTTTTCTCAAGCTGCACTGATTCTCTGGAATGCTCTAACTAGGACAATCTGATTAATACCCAACATATGCTGTTTCAAACATGCTCTAAGAACACATCTTTTTAGGCAGCTTTATCACACTACACAATCACACTGCTTTGCATTTCCTTATACTAAGCTAACATTTCTCACCCTAACTATCCTTTCTACTTTATTCTGCAGAATCTGAACCCTTCATCCAAAAGTTATCCTCCACTCCATGTACATTCACAGATACTGGTGACTGGCTTATACAACACCATTGTTTAAAAAAAAGCAATATTACCTCGTTTTACCCCTTTTTTTCCTCTTGTGAGCAGAACCCTCATTTCTATTGTTTGATATATTAATCATTTTGTTACATTGTAATGCCTGTTATTGTCTGCACCTTATTTTTAAAGTGCTGAAGAATATGTCCGCCATATGTCATTAAAATTATTATTTATTATTATTGTTATTATTATTATTTTATTTTCTTGGCTGCAGCAAGGAGTGCTTATATTTTATTTTACTGACAGAAATAAATCCATTACTTAGAATTTCATTCTGGAGGTCTCCCATAACAAAGCAATGCATATTGATTCTAGAAAATCAGCAAGTCATCTGGCTTCTAAAATCTTTTTACAATCAATATCAGCAATGCTATATATATATATACATATATATATATAAAACCTTCATGAGAAATGAGAAATATTAGCTTATTTAAAAAAGATTTTCTGAGTATTACATTACCTTAAAAAGTTTTCCAGTGGTAAAAGCACAAGATGAAAACTGAACGTTAGACTCTTTATACATTTCTTTAGGTCAGAAATAAACTCTGGTATCCTGGGGCTTCCTATCCTAGACAATTCAAAGGTTTGCACTTACCGAACTCGGAGGCATGTCTTTGTAGAGCTTTCCAAAGGGAGTATGTTCGTCCTTTTGGACGGTAATTATTATACCAAGATGCTCTGATGTTGGCATTCCTGGCGAACTGGTACAACATACTCATTCGTCTCTGATCTTCCATTTCCACTAGGTATGTTTCTAAAATTCCATTAACTAGCTATAATTCAAAGTTTCGTCATGGTTTCACGCAATAGACTGAAAGCTTCTCAATGCCTAAGAGTTTTTCCCGTATGCAGAGTACATGAATTATTAAATCAAATCAATAACACCACTCCCAGGCAGGTACAAGTCAGCAGTGGATGTTATGACTGGGCATAGCCTACATTTACTGTGCAATGGTCCTAATAGACAAGCAAGATCTTTGCTAAACAGTGAACTAAAAAATGCAAACTAACCAGACCAAAAAGACAAGAACTTTGACGGAGAGAATGAGCACAATGGAAACAACAAAACAAACAGACGGGTTTAACACTTGTTCTGCTGTCTGGAAGACGTTCTCTATTCCACCTGGTGTTCACAAACTGCTGCGGACTGACCTAAGGCATGAGGTTAGAGTGTAGACAGTGAAACAAGTGTGTTTTGTATACAAGAAAAGCAGATGAATATTGTTTAGCCTTGGAATCAGGGAGTAGAGTGACATCAGACTTAAACAAATCCTCCTGTTTCCCCCATGCAGCCATTATTTATTCTGGTCTATAAGGCAGCAAAAGGTGTTTAAGTTCAGACAGAGCTCACAAGGCCAGTCTGACCAGTTCATTGCTCTACACATTCAGCTGTAAGCGATAAGGTGCCAGTTTGTAGCAAATGACCGAAAGGTGGAGAAAGCTTGCCAAGATATTTTGCTAGTAAGCCTAAAGAAATTCTACACAGGAACCTGTTCTGAGATGTCATATAACCTCACAAATGTGAAACGGAAGGGAAGAGGAAAGAACAAGTTATTTTTAGATGGCATATAATACTGGTAGCTTTTGAGTGTTTGTAATAACAAAAAGTAAGGTAAAACAGGATTTTTTTCAGCTCCACCACCATAAACTGTAATGTATAATTATAAAGACAAGAGATTAGGTTACAAAATTTACTAGAAAGTACCAAAGATCACATACGATATACTATACACATTTCATATAACACCTTATATTATGTAAGTAATATGCCCATTATTATATACTCCATATCACTGTACATAAAAGCACTTCCACTGAACTCATTGTACTCATCCTATCTAAAGTACAGACTCATCAACATTGCTTAAAGGGAATCTGTCAGCATGAAGGAAAACTTATCGAACTAATGACAGTATCTTGTAGATCTGCTTCTACACTTTTCTAGAATGCCTTTCTTATTATGCATTGCAGCTCCATTTTCATGAAAATTATTGTTTTATTTATATGCGAATTAGCTGAAAAGGGCTTTAGGGGCGTGTCTTCACCTGCTAGGGCCCCACTCTCTGCTCAAGCCCCTCCCCCAATACTTGAGTGACATCACCCACTTTGTCACACTATGTCTGCAGTTAGGGGTGGTTATCTAGAGTAGAGAGTGAAGCTCTGGCAGGAGAAGACACATAGTGTGACAAAATGGGTGATTTAGAAGCAGCTACTTAGGATAATTTACATATGACTTTTTATGTTTTCAGACATTTGTAACTTCTCCTTACTGCAACAGAAAGATTACAGAGGGGCACCAAAGGAAAGGGAATGACGTCATCCTGCACATGATGAGACCAGTTTATGGTGGAAAAACCACCTGACAGGTTCCCTACAAACACTGTAATTCATAATCTAATAACATTCCACCTAAACAGTAAAGCACAAAGATTGAGATGATAGCTATGGTAAAATGGACTATGAACAACAAAAAACGGCATTTATAAAATATAGATATGAAGGATCATCTGTAGCCTTACATAATAAAATCACCAGAATATACTTAATGAAAGGTAAGTGGCTAAGGAAATCAAAACATACACATAATTTTTTTCATATATAAATGCAAAAAATCCAAGTTTAGAACAGGTAGGATTCCTAAATAATGATAATGGGGAGTTGGTCACCAAGGAACCTGTTAGTATACTGAACACACCGTTTTGCGTTACAGTTCAGCTTTCCTGCTAATCAACTTTTGGGGCATGGACATGTCTACTGGAGCACTTGTTTTTGCCCCTGGTCACTGCACATTAGGACCTATTGATCTTTTTGTTAGGGAGTATCACTGGGTGGTGACCACAAATGAAAATGGTTGATCTTTTAGACGTAACCTGGTGCACCAAACAGCTCATTTGCATATTGATTAACAGTTGATTTTCTCAGCAGCAAGACTGCACTTTAACAAAGGTTAAGAAAGGTATATATACGCTACATCGCTAATATCCCCCACAACAGCATATAAGGAGTTTACAAGAGATTTTGGTGGTTGTAGACTCCACTTAATAGTTTTGTTTAAAAAGATATTGTTTTACTACTGCTATCTATCTGTTTTACTTCCTGTGAAGACTTGCCAGCAAATAAGCATGCACAGAAAAAATAATAATCAAATGTAAGTAGATGTTATAGGTTACCCACATTCTGTCTATTAGGCTTGTAAGATGATACACAGGACAAAGAACAAAGAAATGAAGAGGAAATGTTCTGCATAATTGTACTGTAGGAAGAATGCATGTCAGCGAGCTGTCCTAGTCCCTCTGGCTGCTAATATACACAGTAATTAAGTAACGGCATGTTTACCTTACACATCTGCTGAACTAGCATCTTCCCCTAAAGGCGTCTTCTGACATGTCCTCAATGGGGGGCCATTAGCTGTGGCCTTCACTGACCACTAGAGTAAACATGCCAATAGTGTCTTTTAGCATTACATTTCATTTATTTCTAATTGAGACTATTTATCTCAGTTTATCAAAGCTAAGAGGCGTAATTTACATTTGTAGAGAGAAAGATCAGATCTTCTACACAGCAATAAAACATATAAGAGCAGGTGCATAGCTATGAGGGGGAGGGGGCAGCAAGGTGGGTAAGGGTCCTATCACAGATTTACATTGGGGTTCAGGAGCTTCAGGTTACACGTCTGTAGTGTTTCTCAATATTCCTAAACCAAGTATCCCATACTCAAATAAATTACATCCAAGAAGCCCTAATTCAGTGATCATTCATATACTGTGTCGCACAGCATGAGCGCAGCACATGAGTGGACTCTGTACATGTACCTTTTAAAACCATTTTTCACCTTGAAAAAACTTTTCCTTGCATTTGTACACCTATCTCTTTAAAAACAGAAAGAAAGCAGGCACTATAACCGTCAGACCCAGGACTAATGCAAACAATCAGAGCCCTCTTTGATCATGGGCATTTAGTACATATGAGACCACTGATCCCCCCCTAGTGCAAGTCCCCACCTCTTACAATATATTGCCATTGTTTATGATAGCCGGGAGCCTTGTGACACTAAGTTCACATTAGCATCAGTTATCCATTGTTCTGGTTCATTGGAGGACCAGAACAACAGATAGGTGGACCGCTAAAATAATGGTTATATATGGAGCCCGATGGAACCCATTGATTATTGGGTGTTCGTCATTTGAAAGCTGCGGACGAAAAAGCTGTGTGTGCAGGACTTTTTTGTCCAACTATTTCAGGCAGACATTGTGACAGAGTCTCGAACAAAGCCTGAAGGTTCTCAGTGTTCCCTTTCCCTGGCCTCAATAGTTATATACTGATTCTCCCATAGACTGTAATACAATTGTATTGCATTCTATGGAGCAAGTGATTTAATGATTGCAGGTTCAATTTCCCTGGTGAGGGCTAAAAAAAGTTTTTTGTTTTTTTTTTAAAATTCAAATTATCTGCCCTTTTTCTTAAGTCACAAATAGAAATAAACATAAACAAATGCCTAAACTCTAAAAATATTTATCCCATAGAGTGAACATCATAGCAGTAAAAATAGTTGAATTTTGCCTTTAAAAAAAAAATGAATAAAACCTGATCAAAACGTCAGACATTCCCCAAGATGATGTAAATAAAAATCACATCTTGTGTTGCCAAAAAGAAGCCTTACACATCTCTTCACACAGAAACATAAAAAGGTTCCTGGCGTCAGAATAATAATTTTGGGCATTTTTCAAAGCCCAAACAACATGTTATTTTTACCTCACAGTGAATACCATAAAACAGAACCCTAAATTTGCTGTTTATACATGGAAGACAGTTATAGTCATGGATTATATGCTTAAATAGCAACCTCTTAGCATTATTATGTCTACATATCATTTCTTTGCATTACGATGAACTTTGTACTCCTCCGTGGCTAAAAATACTCCTCAATGATAAGAAGAGTATTTTTCCTCCTCTGGAAAAAATGTAGTGCAACCTCTGATGGCTTTCCAGCTGTTGACAGCAACAGATACTATAGAGTCATCAGGGACGTCCTAGCAGGACTAGAACTTTATACTAGGGTCAAAACATATATATACAGTACAGACCAAAAGTTTGGACACACCTTCTCATTCCAAGAGTTTTCTGTATTTTCATGACTATAAAAATTGTAGATTCACACTGAAGGCATCAAAACTATGAATTAACACATGTGGAATTATAAACTTAACAAAAAAGTGTGAAACAACTGAAAATATGTCTTATATTCTAGGTTCTTCAAAGTAGCCACCTTTTGCTTTGATTACTGCTTTGCACACTCTTGGCATTCTCTTGATGAGCTTCAAGAGGTAGTCACCTGAAATGGTTTTCATTTCACATGTGTGCCCTGTCAGGTTTAATAAGTGGGATTTCTTGCCTTATAAATGGGGTTGGGACCATCTGTTGTGTTGTTCAGAAGTCAGGTGGATACACAGCTGATAGTCCTACTGAATTGAGTGTTAGAATTTGTATTATGGCAAGAAAAAAGCAGCTAAGTAAAGAAAAACGAGTGGCCATCATTACTTTAAGAAATGAAGGTCAGTCAGTCTGAAAAATTGGGAAAACTTTGAAAGTGTCCCCAAGTCCAGTGGCCAAAACCATCAAGCGCTACAAAGAAACTGTCTCACATGAGGACCGCCCCAGGAAAAGAAGACCAAGAGTCACCTCTGCTGTGGAGGATAAGTTCATCCGAGTCACCAGCCTCAGAAATCGCAGGTTAACAGCAGCTCAGATTAGAGACCAGGTCAATGCCACACAGAGTTCTAGCAGCAGACACATCTCTACAACAACTGTTAAGAGGAGACTGTGTGCAGCAGGCCTTCATGGTAAAATAGCTGCTAGGAAACCACTGCTAAGGACAGGCAACAAGCAGAAGAGACTTGTTTGGGCTAAAGAACACAAGGAATGGACATTAGACCTGTGGAAATCTGTGCTTTGGTCTGATGAGTCCAAATTTGAGATCTTTGGTTCCAACCACCGTGTCTTTGTGCGACGCAGAAAAGGTGAACGAATGGACTCTACATGCCTGGTTCCCACCGTGAAGCATGGAGGAGGAGGTGTGATGGTGTGGGGGTGCTTTGCTGGTGACACTGTTGGGGATTTATTCAAAATTGAAGGAATACTGAACCAGCATGGTTACCACAGCATCTTGCAGCGGCATGCTATTCCATCCGGTTTGCGTTTAGTTGGACCATCATTTATTTTTCAACAGGACAATGACCCCAAACACACCTCCAGACTGTGTAAGGGCTATCTGACCAAGAAGGAGAGTGATGGGGTGCTACTCCAGATGACCTGGCCTCCACAGTCACCAGACCTGAACCCAATCGAGATGGTTTGGGGTGAGCTGGACCGCAGAGTGAAGGCAAAAGGGCCAACAAGTGCTAAGCATCTCTGGGAACTCCTTCAACACTGTTGGAAGACCATTTCAGGTGACTACCTCTTGAAGCTCATCAAGAGAATGCCAAGAGTGTGCAAAGCAGTAATCAAAGCAAAAGGTGGCTACTTTGAAAAAACCTAGAATATAAGACATATTTTCAGTTGTTTCACACTTTTTTGTTAAGTTTATAATTCCACATGTGTTAATTCATAGTTTTGATGCCTTCAGTGTGAATCTACAATTTTTATAGTCATGAAAATACAGAAAACTCTTGGAATGAGAAGGTGTGTCCAAACTTTTGGTCTGTACTGTATATATATATATATATATATATATATATATATATATATCACTGGCAGTTAATACTAGATGAAAAGCAATATCCCTTGATCATGTAGAATATAACCTTTTGATATTCAGCATGGCTGTACATCATCTGCAGTACTCAAACAGTGTCTCATAACCTGCAAAAGACATTTATGAAGACTGGTGTTATTAACGCCTGCCTTTATAACCCCCGGAGTCAGTAGAGGGTGCACCTAAATTAGGAGGTGCGTACCTCCTTATAAATGATACGCACCCTCCGCCTTTCATTGCACCTGGAGGGGAAATGTAAGCCAGCTATGAGCTGGTGTAAATGATGATAAATCTGGCAGGGCCTGTCCTTGCCATGACCCCGTTTAAGGGAAGTGGCGAAGGTGGCACAGGAGTAAAAAAAAAAAATCAAGGCATAATAAATCTACCCCACGTTGTTCCCCCTATGACGAACAAGTATCACACATTGAGAACCTAGGATATAGAGGAGGTGTACACCCTACACTGCTTATTTCATTGGAGAAGGTGTTGTGCAAGCTCCTCTTTAATTTTGCAATAGAACTAAAGTATAAGGCAGCAACTTACAAAAGCATCAACCTGTACCATTCACATATGTGTACTGTGTTAGTAAAATGTGGTTACATAGTGACAGCAGCAATGTGTGCAGCATCTATTCCAAAGCTCAGAAGAAAACAAGATGAATCCATGTTATTTTTTTCTTGAGATTATTCATAACTCGGTGTGTTAATTGTGGACATTAGTCACAGGGAATGAAGGCGAGCTGTGCCTCCGCGCTGTTACTCAGTGCAGTCTGGATACTTTGTAATGCCCAGAATGTATCATGAATCCACACATGTGCACTCCTACAAATCCTCCCACCACAAAATCATATGCATCATATTCTTTTATTTCAAAGCACTTCATTCTCATGCCGTACGCATTCCCATTAGTGTATGGCATCATAAGAGATAGCCAAGATGTGCTAACCTTTGTTAAAGGGATACTTCACTCATTCACTGAGTACATTTTGCATAATATGAGCAAAAAATAAGATTGGTATTTTATTTAATAAATTTTCCACATTATCTGAATCCTCTCTTCTCATTGCCCTGTAGAGAGCTAGGCATAACGTTGCAAGGGCAATTCCTCATCTCCCTGACTACTCATCTAACTAAATAAACCACACATAATACATTTTTATTGGATGGTGAATGGTCACAGTCTTTATTATAATTTCTTCATTACTTCACAAAACCTGAAAAACACAACTGTTAATAACAGTGGACATAACTAAAACTAAATCGAAGATTGAGCATCAGCCACACCAATAGCCCTAAAGCGACCAGCCTCAAAACTAGAATGCTACAGTGGCATAACCAGGGTATAATAATAAATTTGCTTCCCCGGCTCCATCCCATAGAGATGACCAACTATATCAGCATACATCATCTGACTGAATGTGCTACATTCCATCATTAAAAACCTCCTTACCACTGAGAACCTTTCTCCAAAACTGATTGCCAAGGACCCCCCACTGTATGCAGACTTGACCCCTTAAGTCTGAATACCCCACCACACATGCAAACCACTCTCAAAGACCTCCACCAACCCACATTTAAAAATGTCCAAAAGCATTTCTGTAAGATGAACTCCATGTAGATTCCCCCTTTTCCAAATGATGCCTAACTGCCATAACTCCATTCAACCGCACAAACGTTGAGATTACTTTGTTAATTTTCACCTAGGTTCGATTTAAGGCAGTGAGAGACACTGCACCCTGCCAATGTATTTTCTGAATAATCTCTGACCAGATAACTAACAGACCTGGGAATGCATCCCAAAAACATAAGAGATCCCTATTCATGTTCATTATCAAATTACATGTGGGGTAACTACCAATATCATTGCCCTCAGCATCAAAACATGTGGGGCCCCACATCTCAATATCCAATCTTGAAACCATGGGCAAATCCTGTCCCAAGTCAGGCCGTTAAAGCTCAAGCAATACACCTCCATTTCCTCCCTACAAAATCTCAGATACCTGCCAACAGGACGGACGTCTGCTTTCTGTTCCACCCAGAAAATATAGGAATTCCCCAGGAACTATATGATACACCATCATCATGCAAATGAGTAAAATGATAAAGATGTGTACACCTGGCAAAACACAAGATCCCCTTCCCCAAAAAAGATAAAACCACTTAAAGGGGTTGTGCTGCAATGGACACTTATCCCCTATTCACAGGATCACTAGGGGCTGATTGCCAAAAGTCCGTCTAAGGCCTCCATGTGAATGTTACCAGTGCTTGCGTGACCAGTGCACTGTAATGTTCCCTCAGTTCCATAGGGGCTTTTTGGGTATGACCCCCAAGAGAAGAAACCCACGGATCCAGCAACAGAGGATCAAGAAACTAACTAGTCATTCTCCCCAGGCTCACCTCCTTCCCCAGCTTCTCACACACCACCTCTGGATAGTCCTGCGCTGACCGTAAATTCCTTAAACCTTAAACCTATCTTCCTTTCTATGATCATTTCCCTTTTCCCATCTCTCAAGGTAAGGGAGTAGAGATAGTTTGCCTCCACTGATGGGGGAGCCTAGGAACTGGATGGACTCAGCTAAACAGGTAGGCAGAATTGCCGAGTCCTAGGTGTCCTCACTGGGGGGAAAGTCCTGACGTTGCAGAAAGTTTCTGCTCTACCAAGGCTGATCCTCTCTGTTCTGCCTGCTCTCTAATCTGTTCTAATAATTATTCTAAATGATGCAGCTAACTGTATACTGACCTGACTATGCCACACCCAAACAGAGGCAACCAGAGGATGGGAGTAGTAGTAGGCCAGGGACTCAAATGAACTGCATCAGCCCTCCTTATAGGTGGAAATAGCACTGAACGGGGGCCTGAAATGGAGGTGGTAGTCTTCAGTTTGAGAGGGGTCTTCTTTTACTCTCTTTTAATGAGAACCATAATGGTAAGTGGAGGAAGGTATCGGTAGACAGTAATGCACTTGAACTAAGATGTAACTTACCAGAAGTAACTGGTAACACATGCAGCTTCCCTATAGGAGTAGTAGTAATTGCATTTCACTGCGGTGGCTGGAACCAGACTTGGGATGCCCAGAATATGAGATGGTATATGGTGCCATTTCTTCACTTGAATAATAGTCTCTACTTCTCCCACTATGGCTATGGGGGTTGAATTAAATGAAGCCCCAGTATCCCAGATACCTAGAGATGAATCTGTCCTGGCTGCAAAATTCTGCAAACCACAACTTCTCCACATGGCACTCTACTTTTCCTCTATAGCGCTGACAGCTTTTCTTACCTGTCTCAGAGCTGTATGTGGCTGCTGTGCTGATGGATTCTCTTCCCTTAGGGAACTGCAATGGGCTCTCAGCATTTGATCTAGATTGCATCACTGCCATGGCTAAACTGACGGTTGCAGGAGACTTGGCCAGGGATTGGCCAAGTGATTGGTCAAGGATAAACAAAGTCCCTTCAAACTGAAGTAGAACCAGACCACAGTGGAAGGGTCCTCCAAAAAGGAACATAACATATAGGGAAAGCTGCAAAACACATGTAAACACATATAAAACAATACAAAAACAATATATACAACAAAGTGGCACATGAACGCAATAAAATATTACAAAACATATACGCAGTGTCCACTGGTATGCTGCAACTTCAACCTCAGTACTCTGTTTTCTCTGGCCATAAAATGGCTCCTTGCCTGACCCCCATATATAGCCTGTTACTCCAACCCCCCACATTAAATTCCCCTATCAAATTCCTATTCTGCACTCCACCTCCCAACTACACTCCTCCTTCGACAGTTAACCTCCAATTGCTGCACTAGATCTAGGACCTTGTGCCAGTCTTTATGTTTATACTTAGTTTGGCAGTTAAATTAAAGTGCTTCTTAAAGTGCCACTAATTTTAAATCTCGGACTACCCATAGCATACAATTGAAAACACCCAAAAATTTTAAAAAATCTTAAAATTTTAATGTTGTCCTTTCTATTGCTTCTCCAGCTACAAATGGTAGCATTTTGTTGGCCCTTTACGTTACACAGCCAGTAGTGGAGTTTGGAGTGTGACTGTTTGAGGTTGTGGACAGGTGTCTTTTATACTGATAACAATGTCAAACAGGAGCCATTACTACAGGTAATGAGTGGAGGACAGAGGAACCTCCTAAAGAAGAAGTTACAGGTCTGTGAGAGCCAGAAATCTTGCTTGTTTGTAGGTGACCAAATACTTATTTTCCACCATAATTTGCAAATAAATTCTTTCAAAATCAGACAATGTGATTTTCTGGATTTGTTTTCTCATTTTGTCTCTCATAGTTGAGGTCTACCTATGATGACAATTACAGGCCTCTCTCATGTTTTTAAGTGGGAGAACTTGCACAATTGGTGGCTGGCTAAATACTTTTATTCCCCACTGTATACTGTACATTGCCCCTGTTCCCTGTTCATAGGGTCTTCCAGTATAAATTGTTTGCCGAGACTTCATCTACAAACACCATCTTCATGCCACAAAAATGTGATTGTCTCAGTTTTATAGTTAAACAGTTACTACTACAGCTGCAGAAAACCTTCAACAAAAAAATAATTTATTATGGGATGATTGTAATACAGAGTGGGACTGGATGAAGATGTCATAGGAAATGTGGTAGGTTCCAGACTTGAAAAACAATGATGCTTTATTTAAAGAGGTTATCCAGGAAAATTGATAAATTTTATATAGGCCGGTGGGAGGTGAAAAACACAGTCCAGTCCTGCTGATTCAGCATCTTCTCAAAGTGAAACTGCTCGCTGTCTTTGACGTCACAGATCCTGTTCGCTGAAGCCGCTGATTGTCCTCAGCAGTCACTTGACTGCTGAGGCCAATCAGCATCCTCAGCAGGCCTCAGGAAGACATCTCATGCCCTTTGCTGAGGCTGTTGATTGGCCTCAGTGGTGATGTGTGGCTGGGACTTCCGCCATACGTCAGTGCTGCACCAAGAAGACCTGACGGCGCTGGGAGCCACCAGAGCATCAGGGAAAGGTGAGTATATATTTTTTTTTTTTTTTTTTCACTGCCTCCGATCTATTTAAAAATAAAATTTTTGCCTGGACAACCCCTTTAACACTGCACAACTCTATAACAGGGTATACTTGTTAACTTTAGTAACACTGCAAGCAACGGTAGAAGAACTGATCTGGAACATGTCTAAACACAGGTCTCTCTTAGGTATGTACCAGGGTGCTCTGGTACATAACCAGGGGCATATCAGATTGGTACTGGGCAAGCGGCCAACTGGAGATGGAAAGTCTGGTTCCCCGACCACTATACATATTGTTAATGCATGCTGCCGGGCTCCTTTCCTATGGTAGCCTTCCCAGGGGAGGTGATTAAAAATAACAAATACTTATAGCCACCTCTCCTAGGCTTCTGATGATCCCCAGCATCCTCTTCAGGGCTCTTCTGGCCTTTGACTGAGGTCACGCACCCCAGGCATCACTGCTGGGGCCTGTGATTGGGCCCCAGTGTTCACATCGTGTGTGTCGTAGTAATGACATCATCACACGTGACCCCTGAGACGCAATCACAGGCCCCAGCAGTGACGTCTGGACCGTGTGACCTCAGTCTCAGGCATAAGAGAACCAAAGAAGATGCTGAAGAGAGCGAGGATGCCCAGGAGATGTGATTTAAGGTGAGTATAAGTGTTTTTTATTTTTAATCACCTCCCCTGGGCCTCTACTTATTAGTATAATTATAGCAACGACGCGAAGGGCCAAAACTCATGAATATTCATCGAATTTCATGGGGTTCATCTGAAACAACTCTAGGGAGCATTTTATACTGTGTGGGGCCAATGTGGGGAGCATATTATACTGTATGGGGGCCACTGTGGAACATATTATACTGTGTGTGGGCCACTGTGGAGCATATTATACTGTGGGGGGTCACTGTGGAGCATATTATACTGTGTGGGGACCAATGTGGAGCAAATAATACTGTGTGGGGCCCCTTCACTATTCACATCACATGCCATCTGTTTTTTTAATAGCCATGTACTATTATTACAGGCTGCAATAACATCACATGATGATTACAAAACAGATACTGTGCAATTTAAATAGCAAAGGAGTCACAACACACGAAAAAACACCACAGTATCTTGAAAAAGTTGATCAGCAGGGTCCCTAGGTTTTGGACCCCCACTGATCTAATAGATCTTTTAGACTGTTAGGGCCATGCAGATCAACCGTTTCCCACAGCATGTAGCTCCCAGTATTGTTTACATGCTGGGCGATGCGCTGTTCACTCACCGTATTCTTGATAACTGCAGTTCTGGGTACTATAGGGTTGTATCCCTTTCAAGTACATGAAATACTGCTGCAGCACCCATAACCGTCACTATCAAGAATATTTAGTTACGCCACTGTACTTAACTACTTTAACAGTTCCTGGAGTTCTTTGCACAATACTGTCTCTGCACTCAATTATTCCAATGCAGCTTTTGATACTTTAGTTAATCATACAATTGGTATACCACGTGACTTCTGCTATATGAGCATGTGGAAGCTGTTGTTCTTCTAAGTGTATTTCCTGTAATATAAATATTAAAGGGATGATGCTGCAGTTGTCTCAAAATTTGGTGTTGCTGTGGCATTAGGCCAGTAACCTCACTGCCTGAATCTCTATGCGAATTGGTTTAGCCTGGAAGCCACTATGCATCATACACATTTGGCAAATAGTGATCCTCTCATATTTGTATGAGGGAGATTAGTTTGTATGAGGGATAGTCCATGTGTAGACTCTCTCCCCATTAGTATGCCAGCTGCTGCTATATTGCACAGGAGCTTAGTGTGGGCTGGGATATCTGGTATCTCCCTCAAGTTGAGAGATATCATCATTGTCACTGATTGGATACACTATGTGTTTTATTTATTAGTTTGTTAAAAGTTATGCTTTAACTTACCATTTTGATTTGTTTAGTGGCCTATTTTACTATATACTTTGTGAGTGCTGGAAATATGTCTCAGAGTCACAATCGCAACATCGCGTAGTAATATCCTCCTGTGACTGAGATGAGTGAGCTAAGTAATCAAAAACGTCATCTTCATTCTCAAGAAGTACAACAATCTTGTGGCAACTGGCAGTGCCACCTAGACCAGAAGTAATATAGCTGTTGCCACCCACATTCTTATTGTTAGTATATGCATTCATGTCCCCTGGCCTTGTTGTCCGACATTGTGTGCATTTTTTTTCAAGAAAATTAGCAAAGAAATCATATTTGGTATATGAGTCAGCTAGGATATTTGCAATGATAATGGTAGTTTTTGTGTATTTGTTAACAAGAACACTATTTCAAAAATATACTTAGAGGAAGAGTGAAGAAATCAGGCGATACCTTTTAGAGGCTAACTGAGTACTGTATATTTGATAAGTAAGCTTTCGAGAGTGCTAGCTCTCTTCTTCAGACATGGTGTAATACTAGAAACTGAAAAGTATTACACCATGTCTGAAGAAGAGCTAGCACTCTCAGAAGCTTACTTATCAAATATACTCAGCCTCTAAAAGGTATCGCCTGATTTCTTTACTCTTCCTCTACTTTCTATGGCTAACACGGTACAACATTATACTACTAAAAAAATACTTAAGAAGATGAGATTTAGCACTGAAATGGCAACCTGGTCACAGTGAGTATTATAGGAGAATACATAGCATGAATCAGTTTGGATTTTTTCTAGTGATAATTGCAGTTTTTGTATATTGTTTAATGAAAAAGACTATTGCAAAAAGAGCCCTTAATAAAATGAGATTTTGTACTGAAAGTACTGACTATCAAAACAAAGTAAGACACTTTGTGGACAGTCACAGATCACAGTGCAACAACATTGTATTAAAAATTTCTCTATTGCAAAAAAGACTAAACATAATGATATTTTATGCAATGAAAGGGTGACCTGGCCAGTGTATGTGTAACACAGTGAACACTGAAGTCACTGCACAGTGCAGAGCTTCCCCTGCTCCTATGATTTTTCTGCCTGTCTAAAATGTATTAAATCTAACTAAACTAGTCATCCTCTCCTATAATTCTGTAGTGCTATTGCAATGTTGGTATCATCAATAAAGTTTATATTTTTTCACTGTCCCTGTCCTGTCCATACCTGATCTTTATAGGGTAAAATACACCGACTGCCTCTCTAGCGATATTCGTTACACGCTAAAGTAATAGCAATAATGATCATCACTAGAGATGAACGTATAAAACACTTCTGACAGGCGGAAAAGTTCCATTAGTCAGAACTCATTTTCACCCATTTAATGTCACAATATAAAATCCCAGCTTTTGGCAGCTTTCAGATGAGTATAATAGCGGGTGTTTTTTTTTAACCCAAAGTACAAACGAAACACCTGGACTTGCAGAAGTCAACATTTTAATGGGAAAAATTCTGTGAAACATCTGTAGTGTCGAAATGCTCACTAAACCCCTTGATAAATTTCTTAAGAGGTCTAGTTTCCAAAATGGGGTCACATTTACGGGGTTTCCACTGTTCTGGTAGCTCAGGGGCTCTGCGAATGCAACATGGTACCTGAAAATAATTCCATCAAAATCTGCCCTCCAACAGCCAAATAGCGCTCTCTCTGTTCCACGCTCTGCCATGTACCCATACAGCAGTTTACAACCACATATGGGGTACTGCTATGTTCAGGAGAAATTTATGTAACGAACTGTCGGATGCTTTTTCTCTCTTAAACCCTTAGGAAAATGAGAAATTTGGGGCTAAAGAGACATTTTACTGGAAAGAGAGTAATTTTTCCTTTTTATGTACCAATGGTAGTAAATACTGTGAAACAGCTGTGGCATCAAAGTGCTCATTATATCCCTTGATAAATTCCTAGAGGGGTGTGTTTTCTTAAATGGGGTAGTTTAATGGGGGTTTTATTGTTCTGGCACCTTATGTGCTCTGCAAATGCAACATGGAACCTGAAAACGACTCAAGTAAAATCTGCCCTCCGAAAGCTCAATATTGCTCCTTCCCTTTATGTGTTCCGTTGTGTGCCCAAAGAGCAGGTTACATCAACACGTGGTATTTTTGTGCTTGAGAGAAATTGCATAACAAACTATGGGATGTATTTTCTCCTTTAACTCTTTGTGAATTTGCAAATTTTAGGGTTAAATGAACAAAGTAGTAAAAAAAATTGAAATTTATATTTTTCACCTTTGTTTTGTTTTAATTCCTGTGAAGCACTTAAAGGGTTAACAAACTTCTCAAATACTGTCTTGAATTGCTTTGGTGGTGAAGTTTTGAAAACGGGGTGATTTATGATTCTAATATGAAGGCCTTTCAAAGCCCCTTTGGAACTGAATTAGTACCTTAAAAAATGTGTTTTGTAAATTCTCTTGAAAATTCCTGTTAGACTGTAAGCCTTATAACGTCCAAAAAAATTAAAGGAACGTTTAAAATTTGATGTCAACATAAAGCAGAGATATGGTAAATTATGTGTATTAACTAATTTGAATGGTATGACTCTCTATAAACACGAAGAAAAGGAGAACAAAATAACTAGCTCCGCATGGATCAGTTAATTAATTGCCAGAAGCATAGATCCATAACATAAAAAAAAAAAAAAAAACTTAGCATTTAATATAATAGTTAAAAATTCAACAAGGTCCTAATTTGCATGTACATAGACAGATAATCGGGACAATCTTACCGATTTCAACGGTGGACTGTAGTGGGTCCAAATGTGCCAGGGATTGTACCAAAGGATGGGTATAGGGAACTGATAGAATCATAGGAGGAACATCTAGCTCAGGGGTAGACAACCTTTTTTGTTCGGCGTGCCAATTTTAATAAAAAAATCAAAGATGAGGTACTCGGAGTGCCGGTCAATAATTGTAAGTCTGACGACCCCTAAACTAAAGTCATATACCACAAACCATAACACAGAAGTGCTGCCACCAGATGCTTTAGGACACATGCGCTTACTGCTATTTCCTGGGACGCTCCTGTACTTTCCGATTAGAAGCAATGAAAGTCCATGTGCAGCTCCCAATTAGTAGTAAATGTGTCCAGGAGCACCGTATGGCGGCATCCTTATGGTGAATACACACTATGTATCTGGATGCAGATATATTTGGAACTTTTTCATTCGATGTAAAACTGGTGCATTTTTGCACAAAAAAAAACAAAGCCTGAGTTTTCTGTGCAAAAACACATCCTTAATATAGAAAACACACCGTTATACAGAATAATGTCCCATAGTGGTCCCTGCACACGGTATTATGTCCCATAGCGGTCTCTGCAAACGGTATTATGTCCCATAGCGGCCTCTGCACAAAGTATTTGTCCCATAGCTGCCTCTGCACACAGTATTTGTCCCATCGCAGTCCCTGTACACGGTATTATGTCCCATAGCGGTCTCTGCACACGGTATTATGTCCCATAGCGGCCTCTGCACACGGTATTATGTCCCATAGCTGCCTCTGCACACAGTATTTGTCCCATAGCGGTCCCTGCACAGGGTATTGTCCCATAGCGGTCCCTGCACATGGTATTATGTCCTATAACGGCCCCTGCACATGGTATTATGTCCCATAGCAGTCCCTGCACACGGTATTATGTCCCATAGCGGCATCTGCACACAGTATTTGTCCCATAGCTGCCTCTGCACACAGTATTTGTCCCATAGTGGCCCCTGCACACGGTATTATGTCCCATAGCTGCCTCTGCACACAGTATTTGTCCCATAGCGGCCTCTGCACACGGTATTTGTCCCATAGCAGTCCCTGCACACAGTATTTGTCCCATAGCGGCCCCTGCACACAGCAATATGTCCCATAACGGCCCCTACACACGGTATATGTCCCATAGCAGCCCCTGCACACGGTATATGTCCCATAGCGGCCCCTGCACATGGTATTATGCTCCATAGTGGCCCCTGCACACGGTATATGTCCCATAGTGGTCCCTGCACACGGTATATATCCCATAGTGGTCCCTGCACACGGTATTATGCTCTATAGTGGCCCCTGCACACTCACTAGCTATTATTATACTGTGGGGTCTCTTCAGACCACAGAGTATAATAAGTGGAGGGCAAAGAGAGGTGATGAAACATAAAAAACAATGTTACTCACCATTCCACGCTCCGCAGCCGCTCTGTATGTTCGGGCGCTTCTACCTGTAGTCAGCGACCGCTCATTGAGTCTCAGGGGTCACGTCGCGTCATTATGCGTAATGACGTCAGACGCAGACGTGACACCTGAGGTCCTGTCAGCTGACTTCAGGCAGAAGCACCTGAAGAGTACAGAGCGGCTGCAGAGCATGGAATAGTGAGTAACATTGTTTTTTATGTTTGATCATCTCCCTGGGGGGCTCCGCTTATTATACTCGGGGGGTCTGAAGAGACCCCACAGTATAATAATACCAGTTTCGTTTTGGCCGTGTTTTATCCGATCGAAACTACTGGGTGAGGAGTCCGCTGCCGTGCCAGGGAAATAAGCCATAGGTTGCCGACCCCTGGCTGTACTGTCAGAGGGGACGTTCCTTACTGCCCGGCGATGACGCTAAGCTGTGAGGAACGCCCCCCCAGTACAAGTCTATGGACTAGTACTGTCAGGGAGGGCGTTCCTCACAGCGCAGCTAGACTGTCAGGAACGCCCTTCTGACGGTGAACCATTTAACTAAGACCGCCGATATCTCCAGCCCCGGGGCACATACAGGGAAAGCAGACAGTGCGCTGAATTCAGCGCACTGTCGCCTTTCTAGTGGTATGTAAAACCACATATACATGAGAACTTGTAAGGTCCTCTTTAATATGTATTGAATATACATATTAAAGAAGACCCCATCAACTTATTAATAGCAGTACAGGAAAGGTTAATATTACAATATAAAATTCATATGTACACTGAAATATATTTTATTATGGGTTCTAAAACTCACTGTGATGTATTTCTAATGGACACTGAAGCTGGAGTAGTTTTTCTGGAGGAAAACTCAGCCGTTCAGCCTGTGAGGAATCCTCTCAGCGTCTGTGGATTGTGGCTGGCCGGCTATGGAGGTGATGTCATTAGTTAGCAGCCGCGCGATCCTCATTGGACAAGGCTTCGCGCGGCTGCCAGGTCCTACACAAGAAGATCGCTGCAAGTAGCGTTACACTCTATGGGAGCGGGGGGAGGGGGTGCGATTTGGGCGGCGGTGGTACAGGTGGTAGCGTCTGGAGGGCTGGTGGCCAGGGGAATGAGTGGGTCTTGACAGGGCGGGATTTACCAGGGGAATGAGTGGTTCTTGACGAGGGGGGATAGCGGATGCTATTTGCGTGCCATCCCGATGTCTCCCGCGTGCCAAAGTTGGCACGCGTGCCAGGGGTTGCCGACCCCTGATCTAGCTCATTCCCTAATACCCAAAGGTATAAAGCTCCCACCCTGACAAGGGCTGTCCCGAAGCTTGCCCTAAAAAGCCCAATAAGCACCTACTTCCGACGCGATTCACCACTCTGTAACGGGTGCTCCTCAGGGAAATCTAAGAGAGATGCATAAGAAAAAGGAGGAGAGGGTGTCACAATACAAAAAAAAGGGACATAATTATACTTAAAGTACTTAGACTCAATTTAGAGTTTTTTGCTGATTGCCGGATAAGGGTAGGTTCACACTTGCGCTTGAGTCCATCCGCTGCCAATCCGAGTGAAAATCTCGGGAAACTGGATAGGCACCGGATAGAGACAGGTTAGCGCCGCATTGCTTAAAAACCCATTCATTTGAATGGGTTTTTAAAGCAATACGCGGGTGTCCGATTGCACCCTCTGCGCCGCGAAGCCGTTTTTTCGTTAGACACAAAGTCCTGCATGTCCGACTATGTTTCCGACGAAAAAAACTGGATTCACAGCGCAGAGGGTGCAATCGGACACCCACGCATTGCTTTAAAAACCCATTCAAATGAATAGGTTTTTAAGCAATGCGGCACTAACCTGTCGCTATCCGGTGCCTATCCAGTTTCCCAGGATTTTCACTCGGATTGGCAGCAGACGGACTCAAGCGCAAGTGTGAACACACCCTAACAGTACGCATCAAGACAGCACTAGAGAGGAAAAAAATAAAATAAATAATAATAATAAAAAAAAAAAAAATTCGACACCCATATACAGTACAGACCAAAAGTTTGGACACACCTTCTCATTCCAAGAGTTTTCTGTATTTTCATGACTATAAAAATTGTAGATTCACACTGAAGGCATCAAAACTATGAATTAACACATGTGGAATTATATACTTAACAAAAAAGTGTGAAACAACTGAAAATGTGTCTTATATTCTAGGTTCTTCAAAGTAGCCACCTTTTGCTTTGATTACTGCTTTGCACACTCTTGGCATTCTCTTGATGAGCTTCAAGAGGTAGTCACCTGAAATGGTCTTCCAACAGTGTTGAAGGAGTTCCCAGAGATGCTTAGCACTTGTTGGTCCTTTTGCCTTCACTCTGCGGTCCAGCTCACCCCAAACCATCTCGATTGGGTTCAGGTCTGGTGACTGTGGAGGCCAGGTCATCTGGCGTAGCACCCCATCACTCTCCTTATTGGTCAAATAGCCCTTACACAGTCTGGAGGTGTGTTTGGGGTCATTGTCCTGTTGAAAAATAAATGATGGTCCAACTAAACGCAAACCAGATGGAATAGCATGCCGCTGCAAGATGCTGTGGTAGCCATGCTGGTTCAGTATTCCTTCAATTTTGAATAAATCCCCAACAGTGTCACCAGCAAAGCACCCCCACACCATCACACCCCCTCCTCCATGCTTCATGGTGGGAACCAGGCATGTAGAGTCCATTCGTTCACCTTTTCTGCGTCGCACAAAGACACGGTGGTTGGAACCAAAGATCTCAAATTTGGACTCATCAGACCAAAGCACAGATTTCCACAGATCTAATGTCCATTCCTTGTGTTCTTTAGCCCAAACAAGTCTCTTCTGCTTGTTTCCTGTCCTTAGCAGTGGTTTCCTAGCAGCTATTTTACCATGAAGGCCTGCTGCACACAGTCTCCTCTTAACAGTTGTTGTAGAGATGTGTCTGCTGCTATAACTCTGTGTGGCATTGACCTGGTCTCTAATCTGAGCTGCTGTTAACCTGTGATTTCTGAGGCTGGTGACTTTGATGAACTTATCCTCCGCAAAGGTAACTCTTGGTCTTCCTTTCCTGGGGCGGTCCTCATGTGAGCCAGTTTCTTTGTCGCTCTTGATGGTTTTGGCCACTGCACTTGGGGACACTTTCAAAGTTTTCCCAATTTTTCGGACTGACTGACCTTCATTTCTTAAAGTAATGATGGCCACTCGTTTTTTCTTTACTTAGCTGCTTTTTTCTTGCCATAATAGAGATTCTAACACTCCATTCAGTAGGACTATCAGCTGTGTATCCACCTGACTTCTGAACAGCACAACTGATGGTTCCAACCCATTTATAAGGCAAGAAATCCCACTTATTAAACCTGACAGGGCACACTAGTGAAGTGAAACCCATTTCAGGTGACTAGCTCTTGAAGCTCATCAAGAGAATGCCAAGAGTGTGCAAAGCAGTAATGAAAGCAAAAGGTGGCTACTTTGAAGAACCTAGAATATAAGACATATTTTCAGTTGTTTCACACTTTTTTGTTAAGTATATACTTCCACATGTGTTAATTCATAGTTTTGATGCCTTCAGTGTGAATCTACAATTTTTATAGTCATGAAAATACAGAAAACTCTTGGAATGAGAAGGTGTGTCCAAACTTTTGGTCTGTACTGTATATCAATAAAAAAGCATTGCCATCACCTGGTAAAACGATTAGCCAAATAACATCATATGCCAAATATAACTTGCGCAAAAAAACTGCGCTCACTAACTATCCACCTGCTAAAACAAACACCCCCACAGAGAAGACTTACGTGGAGGAAGAACCCGGTGGTTCAAAGTAAAGGTTGCGCTACAAACCATTGTGCGGGGGAGCTTACAGCAGTCCCTCAGTGGGACTTACTAAATGACGTGGTGAAACCCTCTGATGAGGTGATGGCAATGCTTTTTTATTGATATATACTGTATATGGGTGTCGAATTTTTATTTTTATTTATTTATTTTCCTATCTAGTGCTGTCCTGATGCGTACTGTTATCTGGCAATCAGCAAAAAAACTCTAAATTGGGTCTAAGTACTTTAAGTATAATTATGTCCCTTTTTTTTGTATTGTGACACCCTCTCCTCCTTTTTCTTATGATAGATTACCCTGAGGAGTACCCATTACAGGGTGGTGAAACGCATCTGCAGGAGGTGCATATTGGGCTTTTTTAGGGCAAGCTTCGGACTGCCCTTGTCAGGGCGGGAGCTTTATACCTTTGGGTATTGGGGAAAGAGCTAGCTGTTCCTCCTATGATTCTATCAGTTCCCTATACCCATCCTTTGGTACAATCCCTGGCACATTTGGACCCACTACAGTCCACCGTTGAAATTGGTAAGATTGTTCCAATTATTTGTCTATTTACATGCAAATTAGGACCTGGTGTGACTCTCTATATGAAAAGAGGATAATTTCAACCTTTGAAAATTGAACATTTCTTCTAAATTTTCACCAAATTTCCTATTTTTTCATAAATAAACACAAAACATATTGACCCAAATTTACAACAAACATGAAGTACAATGTGTCATGAAAAAACATTCTTAAAATCACCTAAAAAAGTTAAAGCGTTCCAAAGTTATCACCACATAAAGTGACACATGTCATATTTGAAAAATGGGGCTGTGTCATAAAGTCCAAAACTGGCTGTGACACCAAGGGGTTAATGGTTTATTGTGCAAATCTTAGTGACTTTCAGCCAGGCAAAACCCAGTTCATCAAATTTATGTCTTGTTTCCTTAGTCAGGATTTGACCAGTCAGCTGTTAGAGCTGTTAATGTGAAGTGAAAATGTTTACGGTCAACAACAGTTTACGTATTAAAAGTTGTAATTCTCAGAATGGGACAATTAGGTACAAAGTGGGTAGTATATAAAAATATTCACTAGCTAGTGCCAAGCTGCCTCTGGAGGCAATATTGCCATATAATCTGTCAGGAGTTTCACAGATCTAATTCCCATGGCCAAGTAGCTTTAAAGAGGTTGTATTTTCAGAGACAACTCCTCATAGATGGAGCCAGGAGAAGGAGACATCCTTAAGTCCAAACATATGATTTAGACAGAAGCCTATACAGTGGGGAAAAAAGTATTTAGTCAGCCACCAATTGTGCAAGTTCTCCCACTTAAAAAAATGAGAGAGGCCTGTAATTGACATCATAGGTAGACCTCAACTATGAGAGACAACATGAGAAAACATATATAGAAAATTACATTGTCTGATTTTTAAAGAATTTATTTGCAAATTATGGTGGAAAATAATTATTTGTTCACCTACAAACAAGCAAGATTTCTGGCTCTCACAGACCTGTAACTTCTTCTTTAAGAGGCTCCTCTGTCCTCCACTCATTACCTGTAGTAACGGCACCAGTTTGACATTGTCATCAGTATAAAAGACACCTGTCCACAACCTCAAACAGTCACACTCCAAACTCAACTATGGTGAAGACCAAAGAGCTGTGGAAGGACACCAGAAACAAAATTGTAGACCTGCGCCAGGCTGGGAGGACTGAATCTGCAATAGGCAAGCAGCTTGGTGTGAAGAAATCAACTGTGGGAGCAATAATTAGAAAATAGAAGACATACAAGACCACTGATAATCTCCCTCAATCAGGGGCTCCACGTAAGATCTCACCCCGTGGGGTCAAAATGATCACAAGAACGGTGAGCAAAAATCCCAGAACCACACGGGGGGGACCTAGTGAATGACCTGCAGAAAGCTTGGACTAACGTAACAAAGGCTACCATCAGTAACACACTATGCCGCCAGGGGCTCAGATCCTGCAGTGCCAGACGTGTCCCCCTGCTTAAGACAGTACATATCCGGGCCTGTCTGAAGTTTGCTAGAGAGCATTTGGATGTTCCAGAAGAGTATTGGGAGAATGTCATATGGTCAGATGAAACCAAAGTAGAACTGTTTGGTAGAAACACAACTAGTCGTGTTTGGAGGAGAGTGAATGCTGAGTTGCATCCAAAGGACACCATACCTACTGTGAAGCATGGGGCTGGCAACATCATGCTTTGGGGCTGTTTCTCTGCAAAGGGAACAGGACGACTGATCCGTGTACAGTACAGACCAAAAGTTTGGACACACCTTCTCATTCCAAGATTTTTCTGTATTATCATGACTATAAAAATTGTAGATTCACACTGAAGGCATCAAAACTATGAATTAACACATGTGGAATTATATACTTAACAAAAAAGTGTGAAACAACTGAAAATATGTCTTATATTCTAGGTTCTTCAAAGTAGCCACCTTTTGCTTTGATTACTGCTTTGCACACTCTTGGCATTCTCTTGATGAGCTTCAAGAGGTAGTCACCTGAAATGGTTTTCACTTCACAGGTGTGCCCTGTCAGGTTTAATAAGTGGGATTTCTTGCCTTATAAATGGGATTGGGACCATCAGTTGTGTTGTTCAGAAGTCAGGTGGATACACAGCTGATAGTCCTACTGAATGGAGTGTTAGAATTTGTATCATGGCAAATTCTAGGTTCTTCAAAGTAGCCACCTTTTGCTTTGATTACTGCTTTGCACACTCTTGGCATTCTCTTGATGAGCTTCAAGAAGTAGTCACCTTAAATGGTCTTCCAACAGTCTTGAAGAAGTTCCCAGAGATGCTTAGCACTTGTTGGCCCTTTTGTCTTCACTCTGCGGTCCAGCTCACCCCAAACCATCTCGATTGGGTTCAGGTCTGGTAACTGTGGAGGCCAGGTCATCTGGCGTAGCACCCCATCACTCTCCTTCTTGGTCAAATAGCCCTTACACAGTCTGGAGGTGTGTTTGGGGTCATTGTCCTGTTGAAAAATAAATGATGGTCCAACTAAACGCAAACCGGATGGAATAGCATGCCGCTGCAAGATGCTGTGGTAACCATGCTGGTTCAGTATTCCTTCAATTTTGAATAAATCCCCAACAGTGTCACCAGCAAAGCACCCCCACACCATCACACCTCCTCCTCCATGCTTCACGGTGGGAACCAGGCATGTAGAGTCCATTCGTTCACCTTTTCTGCGTCGCACAAAGACACGGTGGTTGGAACCAAAGATCTCAAATTTGGACTCATCAGACCAAAGCACAGATTTCCACAGGTCTAATGTCCATTCCTTGTGTTCTTTAGCCCAAACAAGTCTCTTCTGCTTGTTGCCTGTCCTTAGCAGTGGTTTCCTAGCAGCTATTTTACCATGAAGGCCTGCTGCACACAGTCTCCTCTTAGTTGTTGTAGAGATGTGTCTGCTGCTAGAACTCTGTGTGGCATTGACCTGGTCTCTAATCTGAGCTGCTGTTAACCTGCGATTTCTGAGGCTGGTGACTCGGATGAACTTATCCTCTGCAGCAGAGGTAACTCTTGGTCTTCCTTTCCTGGGGCGGTCCTCATGTGAGCCAGTTTCTTTGTAGCGCTTGATGGTTTTGGTCACTGCACTTGGGGAAACTTTCAAAGTTTTCCCAATTTTTCGGACTGACTGACCTTCATTTCTTAAAGTAATGATGACCATTCGTTTTTCTTTACTTAGCTTCTTTTTTCTTGCCATGATACAAATTCTAACACTCCATTCAGTAGGACTATCAGCTGTGTATCCACCTGACTTCTGAACAACACAACTGATGGTCCCAATCCCATTTATAAGGCAAGAAATCCCACTTATTAAACCTGACAGGGCACACCTGTGAAGTGAAAACCATTTCAGGTGACTACCTCTTGAAGCTCATCAAGAGAATGCCAAGAGTGTGCAAAGCAGTAATCAAAGCAAAAGGTGGCTACTTTGAAGACCCTAGAATATAAGACATATTTTCAGTTGTTTCACACTTTTTTGTTAAGTATATAATTCCACATGTGTTAATTCATAGTTTTGATGCCTTCAGTGTGAATCTAAAATTTTTATAGTCATGAAAAAAACAAAACTCTTGGAATGAGAAGATGTGTCCAAACTTTTGGTCTGTACTGTACATGAAAGAATGAATGAGGCCATGTATAGTGAGTGTGATGATTCTGCCTAAATATGGCCATAACTCAGCTGTATTTTGGTCTCTGGGTATAGGATATCCCTTCTTGCTTGCTTGCATACTGTGCGCAGCTACAAGCCTAGGTGCATATTGGCAGTAGCAGCCAGGCTGGAACAATAGGGCTCCATTGTATTCCTATACAGCCCTGGCTGATCAAACAATAGTGCATTGTTCAAGCCTGGGCTGTTGATCAGATATGACTGATAACAGGGTATCAATTCACTTTGTCTCATCTACATACAAAGGGTCTGAACGTGATTGAATTAACTCATCAGACTTACTGTCGCCAGTGACCTCATTCTGGGAGGTGGCATAAAGGGTATAAAAGATGAGGTAAGAGGTCTGTGGGAAGGGATTATGCAGGAGACTATCACTAAGAGATCATGCTATGAAGACTGTGCTGGGATCATGCTACAGAGTTGTTACAGACAGACCATGAGGAGTTTTTTGTGATTGACTACTGGACTAATGCTGAGAGACTGTGAAGAGCATGCAGGCTGGAATACTGTGATGCCACATCCTAGGAGTTAATGCCACATGCCAAGAAGCCTCCACTGGTGACTCACACATTCCATGTGTGAGTGTTGGACTATAGAACCACATTACATGTGTGGTAAAGTAATCATTTCACCTTTAATCCCTTTTATTTTATTTGTACTGTATCTTGCAACTAGTAACTGTTAATGCTTGCATATATCTGCATATCTGTTCTGATCTGTATATGTTAGATTTTAATACCGACCCATTTAGGGGTTAATAAATATATAAAATTTAGAAGGCTTGTCTTGTATTTATCTGGTGAACCCGGCACTCACTGGCGGTGAGTGTGGTTTTTATATGAAAGAGGACTCAGGGTGTGGCCAAAGTGGTTTGGCGCACGGAGGATCTTTCACATTGGTGGTAGCGGTGGGATTAACTCCTAGCATGTGGCATCATAGTACAATAATCCCGCCTGCATGCTCTTCACAGACTCTCAGCATTAGTCCAATAGTCAATCACAAAAAACTCCTCATGGTCTGTCTGTAACAACTCTGTAGCATGATCCCAGCACAGTCTTCATAGCATGATCTCTTAGTGATAGTCTCCTGCATAATCCCCTCCCACAGACCTCTTACCTCATCTTTTATACCCTTTATGCCACCTCCCAGAATGAGGTCACTGGCGACAGTACGTCTGATGAGTTAATTCAATCACATTCAGACCCTTTGTATGTAGATGAGACAAAGTGAATTGATACCCTGTTATCAGTCATATCTGATCAACAGCCCAGGCTTGAACAATGCACTATTGTTTGATCAGCCAGGGCTGTATAGGAATACAATGGAGCCCTATTGTTCCAGCCTGGCTGCTACTGCCAATATGCACCTAGGCTTGTAGCTGCGCACAGTATGCAAGCAAGCAAGAAGGGATATCCTATACCCAGAGACCAAAATACAGCTGAATTATGGCCATATTTAGGCAGAATCATCACAGTGAGATTTTGACTGCAAATCTCCTTCCATCAGCAAGGGCATTGAAGATGAAACGTGGCTGGGTCTTTCAGCATGACAATGATTCCAAGCACACCGCCAGGGCAACAAAGGAGTGGCTTCGTAAGAAGCAATTTAAGGTCCTGGAGTGGCCTAGCCAGTCTCCAGATCTCAACCCCATAGAAAACCTTTGGAGGGAGTTGAAAGTCCATGTTGCCCAGCGACAGCCCCAAAACATCACTGCTCTAGAGGAGATCTGCATGGAGGAATGGGCCAACATACCAGCAACAGTGTGTGCCAACCTTGTGAAGACTTACAGAAAACGTTTGACCTCTGTCATTGCCAACAAAGGATATATAACAATGTATTGAGATAAACTTTTGTTATTGACCAAATACTTATTTTCCACCATAATTTACAAATAAATTCTTTAAAAATCAGTTCAATGTGATTTTCTGGATTTGTTTTCTCATTTTGTCTCATAGTTGAGGTCTACCTATGATGTCAATTACAGGTCTCTCTCATCTTTTTAAGTGGGAGAACTTGCACAATTGGTGGCTGACTAAATACTTTTTTCCCCACTGTATGGTTTAACAAATAAAACTTTACTCTACTTTGAGGTTTACAGGTGTGACAGGACAATATCTCTTAGTGTTGACAAAGCTTAGCAGTTTGAACACTGCACCACTTTGTTATAACAGGTACAGTGCCTTCCGAAAGTATTCGGCCCCCTTGAACTTTTCAACCTTTTGCCACATTTCAGGCTTCAAACATAAAGATATAAAATTTTAATTTTTTGGTGAAGAATCAACAACAAGTGGGACACAATTGTGAAGTGGAACGAAATTTATTGGTTATTTTAAACTTTTGTAAAAAATAAAAAACTAAAAAGTGGGGCGTGCAATATTATTCCTGGGCCCCCTTGTTGTATTCTGTTTTAGCACAGTTGAGAGTTTGTTTTAGTGTATCAGCCCAGCCAGTACTCTGTTCCCTCTCTTTCGCGAAGAGTTAACGTTAGTAGCTCTATGACTGACATCTTACCTCCCAATCACGTCTGGGGCAGATTCCGGGCTTCCCACATACAGCCCATTAGTCCACACATGGGTGCTTGCTCTTAGTCTCTTACAGCATGCTAGTGTATTACTGTTTATATCCTGACCTTCGCTTTACCCTCTTGACTATTCTTCTGGATTCCGATTTTGTACCTAGTTGCCCGTCTGGTTCCGACCCCTTGGCTAGTTGACCTCCCGTTCTCGTAGTTTGTCTTGTCTGCATTCAGTATTTCACTTATTATAGGAAGGGACCGTCGCCCAGTTGTCCTCTACCGCTTAGGGTATTTGAGACAAGTAGGTAGGGACTTCGGGGGAGTTTTAGCATTAGGACTCACTGTCTCCATCTTTCCCCTTCTTCTCAGGTTCCAGCAGCAGCTACTGGGGAATTTCTTAAATGGCACTTCCCTAACACAGTCTCTACTACCTTGAGAGCTTTATTGCCTTGAAGACCTACACAGCAGTAGTCATGTGACCTCTGGTCCTGCACAGACAATACAACAGCAGCAACATATTCATGTAACAGCTAAAACAGTGGATTCAAGTTACACACAACACTTAAGATCATCATCCTTACAAGATGCATTACAGTGCAACGACCAAAATATATAGTTCTCTTAAAGAGGCATCAGTACACTCACAGTACATATACACTGAAGCAAATATTTAAAGGTGGACTCCCTTTACATAAGGGGTCAACAAACTGCCTAAGGCTGCCTACCCCTGCTCTACATCATATAACCATGAGTACACTCTGCAGCAGTGTCGTAACTAAAGTCTTGTGGGCCCCAGTGAAATCTTTTGTCTGGGTGCCCCTACCTCATCCCTACAGCGAATTCTTGATGCGATGGTTATGGGTGCTAAGGAGTTTAATCAACCTTAGTGTGGTTAGAGTAATCTGTCGGTCTCCTTGGCTTATGGGCCAGATGGAAGCTGCAATCTCAATACTGATACCAGTGCTTATGGGCCCCCTAAGGCTCCTGAGCCCAGGTGTGACTGCACCCCTTCAAGTTACGCCCATGCTCTGCAGAAAATATTTAATGATAGACTCCTGCTACATCCTATAACTGTACCCTGATATGGTAACTGAATTGGTAGTGACATAGCTCCCAACCATCCCGCATCTGGCGGGACAGTCCCGATTCCACACTGCTGTCCCGCGGTCCCACATAGCTTACAGTTTGTCACGCTATGCCCCTGAAGTGTTTTGCTGTTAACAAACTTTATTAGGGGAGAGCAAAGGCTAAATGGTAGATGCTAAATCCTAGTGGGCTAAAGGACCTTTGATGATGTCATGACCATGTGATCAGACCCGTGTGGGCGGAGCTATTCTGGATACTGCGGGACAGACTGTGATGTTACACAGAAAGCTGCTGGGAACGAGAGCGATTGAAGAGATAGCATGTGTGAGCAAGAGGGAGGAACTGGGGGCAGATGTAGTGGGCAGTTAAACTGAAGGCAGATGTAGGTGGCAATTAAACTGGGGGCAGATGAACGGGCAGTTAAACTGAAGGCAGATTAAGGGGGCAATTAAACTGGGGCAGATGTACAGGCAATTAAATTGAAAGCAGATTAAGGGGGCAATTAAAACTGGTGGCAGATAAAGGGGGGCATTAAGCTAGTGGCAGATAAAGGTGGACATTAAATTGGTGGCAGATAAAGAGGGACATTAAACTGGGGTCAGATGAAGGGGGCATTAAGCTGGTGGCAGATGAAGGGGGGACATTAAGATGGTGGCAGATGAAGGGGGGCATTAAGCTGGTGGCAGATGAAGGGGAACCTTTAATGTCCCCCTCCAACTACCCCCACTGTTGAATGTCACCTTCCAGCTGCCCCATAGTTTAATGTCACCCTCTAGTTTCCACCAGTTTAAACTGGGATACGAGGAGAGGGACTTAATACTGTGGGGCAATTGGAGGGGAACATTATAATGTAGGGGAATATAATGTTAGGGTTACTGTAGGAGCATTATATTGTATGGGGGAACATGGAAAAATAGATGAGAATGGGCGGAGTCAACGTAGAAGTGGGCGGAGCTAAATTTGCTACAACGTGCATAGCGCTCCGCATATTTTGTCCCTTTTTCTGTCCTTTGAAAGTTGGGAGGTATGGTAGTGATCAAGCGTTCCCATCATCATAAAGAACTTTCTTACTTCGCTTGTTTGTTATGTGCATGAGAATTTTATTTCCCAAGTGATAAACTCACACATGGTTGATACTTACATAGGTAAAGTATACAGGAGAAGCAGTCTTGACTATGATATGCAAACAGAATCAGGTGACTTGCATGGCTTTTATAACCTTTAGCACCAATTAGTATATTTTACATATTGGAAACTAATTATCTTTGAAAGATTGTTTCTCAGGAATCAACATAACTGTTTAGCTGCCCAGATCAGGCATTTAAGCCTTTCGTTATAGCCTTGCACAGACTAACAGGACATACAGTGGTAGCACTAGACAAGAGACATTCCCCGAAGATTCTGGCCCATGTTGACATGATAGGGTCACACATATTAAATACAGATTTCTTGGCAGCATATTCATGCTCCAAATCATTACACTACATTAGTAAAGGGCAAGAATACATTGCGATCTAGAGCTCATAGGATATTATTTGTGCTGCGCACCATTCCAAATACACAACATAACAATTAAGACATTGCAGTACCCGAACAACATGTTCATGCGGGAATTTATGTCTCATTAGTAATATTGGCAATTAGAAGACACGGTAATTTTATCACTGAACAGACTGTGCCTTTGAGTCATGCTGGCACATTCAGAAAAGTAAAGGCTATACTAAAGGACTAATCCAAGCGGGCATCTTCATCACAACAGGGTCATATTTTGCTAATATCTCTTATTAATTTGGGACTGGAATGTAATGAAGGGGAATCATTTTATTAACTAAAAGGGAAATGTCAGGTCTATATATGAAAACATTTATTTAATCACCTAAATCAATGCACATTCAACTCCATCTGGCCCATATCTAGAGCAATCATAATATTAATCATACTACATGTGTCATGTTAACAGCCTATCAGATACATTGTTGTCTAGCTTTATGGATTTTGTTGCAGTGGTTGCGCTCTGGTTTTATGATCCAGAGCTTCACCTACACAGATAAAAATGGCTAAATTCTAACTCCCTCCAGACATCACTAGGGGGAGTTTAGGAACTTAGTATCATTTTATTATTTAGCTAAGTGCATTAGTAAGCAGTAAATTCCTAAGACTCTCCTATATGCTCAAATTTTCTCATTCAATTCTATGTAAATTTAAAAAAATGTCGTTCAAGGCTGGACATTTGAATGTTACCTCAGCGGTCACGTGCAGCACAAAGACACAGCACACAGTGGACCAGACAACCGCCGCACTGGATTGCCGGGGACAGTAAGTATGATTTTTTTTTATGTTTCACCTTCCTCAGTCTCCTCTCTGACTTCTGAAATTTCTGGACAACCCCTTTAACTCTCTCAGGACAGGATCTGACTGCAGGTCCCTGGCTAAAACTCAAGCCTCACCCCATACAGCAGCTTAGTACATATATGGGCTGTCTTGCCTGTTATTTCTAAAAATCCTCACAAGGAGGGTCAGTGTCCTGTCACTCTGCTGTAGCCATCTAGTGCCTTTAATCCTTGACCTGCAGCTCTAGTGCCAACCAGCTGCATTGGCCTGAAGTGCAGCTCAAGTGCCACATGCACGCTTCCATTAGTTGCATCCCCACATCAGTGCAGAAGTCAGCAAACTCCATCTCTGTAGTTGACACAGTGTCCAGCACCCCTGCATCCTCCTTGGTCTCCTTTCGCTTGTTACCATTCACTAGTTGTTAAAATCCAGCACCACTCCAAAAATTTACCTTTATTCTAGGAATTTTTGGAGCGGTGCTGGATTTTAACTACTAGTGGATGGTGACATATAGAGCCTTTGAGTCCGAGGCTTTCCGGTCCGTTGCCCCCTTAATATGCCTGGTTTGATGATATATATAATTGGTGAGTTGTGTATCGCTGTGTGGATCTCGTGTTCTTTCCTTTGTACATATCTCCAAGATGGGCAGGAGCCCATATAACCTATGTTACAATATGTGTTAAACTGTGGACACTTCCCCAGTTTTTTCACTGTTATCAGGACCAAACTTTTGGACACTGCCCCAGTTTAATCCCTTGTGGTTGTCACCCCTGTTCCCTTTTCCAGTGGCACCAAGACTGGACACTAGCGCACCTGTGCCTTGGAGTCCCCTTTGTGTGTCTACGTTCTTGTTTCCTGACTTCTGATGATATGATATGACTACTTACAGATCACCAAATACCCATTTATTAATTGTGTTGTCATTGTATTGTATATACAGATGTAACCATTGCCAGTAGCACCAGTCATTTCTCGGCAGTGGCCCTGCTATGATTTTTTTTGTTTTTTAACAACTGCTTAACCATTCTTTTTTTTTTTTTACTTACTATCCCTGTACTGTGACATCATCCCTGTGACATCATAGTCTCACAACACAGGGAGACTGGGGGTTACATGCAGACGGTAAGTACTGTAATACAGGGGTAATAGCAGCATGGGGGGGGTTTAATACAGGGGTTGGGCTGAATGTATTACATAGGTCACTTGCGGTTATCAGATGATGACCGCAAGTAACCCTTCTTAGCAAGGGGACTTCAGCGTCCCAATGCTAGACAACCAAGGCCATGCGATTTATAAAGCTTATTTTAGCCAAAGGTTAACATAAGCCCTCACATCTGCCTCCCCCACCTGCTTCTTATTAAAGAGTCGGAGAGGAGGGAGAAGAAACTAGTTGGTGAGGTGCATTGCTAGCACAGGAGTTCTGTTTATTACCTTCAAATTAACCTCATGGTTTACAAAAGAGTTATTACAAAGAAGGAACGCAATCTCACTAAGTAAAGGTCTTTTTACATATTCCAATGACTGGTGGAATGAGCATTCATTCCTAGTGTAAAAATGTCTGCCAACAAGCAAGAAAATGTATGTGAATGAACTGCTGCACCTTAGCAGCTAAAGATTGTTGGGTCTCAGAAAGTCATGATTGCTCCATGTAACTAGCAATGATAAGCAACAATTGACTTGCTAATGTTTGCATCTGCATTGAAGGCTTCATTATAAGCCTCCATATTATATAAGAACAGTCATCTTGGTGATAACCTGAAGACCCCACTGTAAGGCAATGGTGTTTGTCTGGTAACACTGGGGTACATTGTGCAATCGATCCTGATTTTATTTAATGTCATGTCCGTATGTGTTGGCACCCATTAAAGTTTTCCAGAAAATTAAGCATCTCTCCCAGAAAATTATTGCAATTACACATGTATGTTATACACATGTTTATTTCCTTTGTGTGTATTGGAACAACACAAAAAAATGCAAATAAAGTCAAATTGGACATAATTTCACACAAAACTCCAAAATTTTTCAAAATTGTGTCTAAATAACTTTGTTTCAATTATGTGATGCTTGTTCAAACTCACCTGTGGCAAGTAACAGGTGTGGGCAATATAAAAATCATACCTGAAACCAGATAAAAAGCAGAGAACGTGACTCAATCTTTGTATTGCGTGTCTGTGTGTGCCACACTAAACATGGAGAAAACAGAGGACTTCAGAACCAAAATTGTGGAAAAATATCAACAATCTCAAAGTTACAAGTCAACCTCCAGAGATCTTGATATTCCTTCCATTGTCCAGGGGGTGCAATTTAATCAAGAAGTTTACAACCCATGGCATTGTAGCTAATCTCTTTGGACGTGGACGCAGGATAGTGCAGATCGTGGATAAGCAGCCCCAATCCAAGTTTCAAAGAAATTCAAGCTGGGTGCATCAGTGTCATCGAAAACTATCCATTGACATTTTAATTAAATGAAACGCTATGGCAAGAAACCCAGGAGGACCCCACTGCTGACACTGAGGCATAAAAAAGCTAGATTGCAGTTTAACAAAATGTATGTGAGTAAGCCAAAATCCTTCTGGGAATACGTCTTGTGGACAGATGAGACCAAGGTAGAGCTTTCTGGTAAAGCACAGCATTCTACTCTTTAACGAAAACGGAATGAGGCCTACAAAGATATGAACACAGTACCAACAGTCAATTACGGTGGAGGTTCAAAAATGTGTTAGGGTTATTTTGCTGCCTCTGGCACTTGTTGCCTTGACTGTGTGCAAGGTATCATGAAATCTGAAGATTACCAAAGGTAGATTTTGGGTCTCAATGTAGGACCCAGTGTCAGAAAACTGGGTTTGCACCCAAGGTCATGGGTCTTCCAGCAAGACAATGACCCCAAACATACTTGAAAAAGCACCTAGAAATGGATGGAAACAAAGCGCTGGGGAGTTCTGAAGTGGCCAGCAATGAGTCCGGATCTAAATCCCATTGAACACCTGTGGAGAGATCTTGCTGTTCGCGGAAGGCACCCTTCAAATTCTTTTCCAGTTCGCAAAAGAAGAGTGGTCCAAAATTCCAGTTGAGAGATGTAAGGAGCTAGTTGATAGTTAGAGGAAGCGAGTGATTTCATTTATTTTTTTCAAAGGGTGTGCAACCAGATATTAATTTGAGGGTGCCAATAATTTTCTCTGGCACATTAATTAAAATAAAAAGGAGGTATTTACACATTTCAATTTCACCTTTTACTAATACATTCACTTAGCCCTAGAATTTACACATTCACAAGGAGTTAAAGGAGAAAATGCATCCTGCAATTTGTTATGCAAGTTCTTCCGACTGATGAAATACCCTAAATGTGGATGTAAACTGATGTAGAAGGTAAAGAGCGCCAATGAGGTTTTGGAGGGCAGATTTTACTGTGATCAGTTTTAGGCACCATGTTGCATTTGCAGAGCCCCTGAGGTGCCAAAAAAAAGTAGAAACCCCCAGAAAGTGACCCTATTTTTGAAAAAAGACCATTCAAGGAATTTATCAAGGGGTATAGCGAATATTTGACCCTACAGCTTTTTCACAGAATTTATTACCATTGGGATGTGAAAATGTAAAAGTACTTTTTTTCCAATAAAAAGTTGCTTTAGCCCCAAATGTTTCATCTTCACAAAAAGTGAAAGGAGAAAAATCAGCCCATGGTTTATTACACAATTTCTCCTGAATACAGCAATACCCCATATGTGGTAGTAAACTGCTGTATGGGCACATGGAAGGGCTCGGAACAGAAAGAGCTCTATTTGGCTTTCGGAGGACAGATTTTACTGGAATATTTTTCAGGTACCATGTCCCATTTGCAGGGCCCCTGAAGTGCCAAAACACTGGAAACCCTCCAAAAGTGACCCCATTTTGAAAACTAGATCCCTCAATGAAATTATCAAGGGGTATAGTGAGTATTTTAACCTTATTACATTCTTATCTGTAAAATGATGCTTTAACCTCAATTTTGTTTTTCATTTTTACAAGAGGTTAAGGGAGAAAATGCACCCCACAATATGTTAAGCAATTTCTCCTCACTATGGAAATGCCCCTTATGTGGATGTAAATTTCTTTACTGGTGCACAGCAGGGTAGGAGCACCATTGAGCTTTTTGGAGGGCAGAATTTTATGCAGGTGCCATGGTCACATTTGCAGAGCCCCCCGAGTGTTGCATTATTTAAATTTTCTAGAAATTAATATGCATCTGCAATATTTCCAAACACATACCATTTCAGTGCCCAATATGCTGTGCCCACATTATGTCAGCACAGACACACACTCCAAAAACTTTTAAGCAGTTATCCTGGGTACAACAGCATTTGGAACGTTCATCTCTGACACAAGCGGGACACAACATATTGCACACTGAAATTTCATGTTTCTGGAAAAATTGCAATTTTCACTTTCCGCACCTGATGGTGCATTCATTTCTGGAAAATAAATTAATTCAACACATGAGGGTAGAAATACTGACTGCAAACCTGGATCAATTCCTTCAGGGATATAGTTTCCAAAATAGAGTTACATGTCAGGGATTCTGCTTTGCTGCCATTTCAGGAACTCTGCAAAAGTGGCATGGTGTCCAAAAACCAAACTGTTTAAATCTGTGCTCCAAAAACCAAACAGTGCTCCTTCCCTTCTGTGCTGAAACAGCAGTTTATACCCACATATAACATTTTTGTACCATTTACCCAATTTAATTTCATACACGCTTCGCTTTCAGAGCGCAGATTTAGATGATCTGGTTTTTGGACGCCATGTCACATCTGCAGAGCTCCTGAAGTACTTGTAAAGTGGTACCCCACAAAAAGAGACCTCATTCTTAAAATTATACTCCTTAAGTAATTTCTGAAGAGGTGTAGTGAGCATTAGTTTCCCAGAAGTGAATATGTAAGCTGTGCGGAGTACATTGGGTACAACAAATCAAATCCCAAACTCTAAACACAGGGTGTACCCTGATGTATGTCCGCACTGCTAATTCATTTCCCTTCCTGCTGCAGCCAGTTTTGTCCTCAATATACAGTAATTTTTATTTGTTTTGTGATCACATTTTACAAGCTATATATATTTTTCATTTTCTAGTGATATAGCTATATGAGGGCTTGTTTTTTGTGTGATGAGGTGTACTTTCTAATGACACCATGGGGTGCCTATAACTTATTAATAGAGATGAGCGAATCGATTCTGCAGAAGTGGAATTCGATCCGAATTTCAGGAAATCTTCGATTTACCACGATTCCAGATTTCCTGATTCTTCGCAGTAACAAATATTTAGTAAGGACCTTTGTGACATCAGACGGTCACATGATGTTCTCTAGTGATGTGATTGGGTAGGCGTGTCTTTGCTTGTTAGCAGATCCTTCCACATGAATAAAAGTTGTCCATGCTGGAGAGAGAGAGACATGACCGAGCAATCCAAGGGCTTCTGCCATTTTGCTTATTTTTTGGGACATGATGTGCTTTTTCTGGTACCATTTTTGGATTCATATAAGTTTTTGATCACTTTTTATTGCATATTTTTTGAAGCAAGATGACAAAAATCATTATTTCTGAGGTGTTTTTCACCGTGCGGGTTAAATAATATTTTAGTTTTATTGTACGGGTTGTTAAACCACATGAGCATTTTATATGGGAAAAAAAACATTTTGGGGGGCTTTATTTATTAATTTTTTAACACTTTTGTATAATTTTTTTCACTGCTTTTACTTTTTTTTTTGTCCCAATAGGAGATATGGTTCAGTTTGTATCCACTGCAATACATATGCATTGCACCTTCCTAGTGCACACCAGGCTTCCACCATTATAGTAAATTAGTATGCAGGAAATCCTTCCCCCGCTCTGCGCCATACAATTATGGTGCATGTCGGAAAGGGGTTAAGATTGACTAGTCTAACTTTCCAATGCCTAAGAGCTAGACAGTATTAGTTTATCTACCCCAATGTGCTCAGAGGGATGGGGGATATGTAAAGGAGTCTCTTATCTTATACAACTATGGAGAGAAGAGAAAATAACATATACATTTAAATGTACTATGTACCATTTATACTAGTGGTATCTTTTTACATGGTAGAGGGATCTTTGGGCCCCCTCAAGTACCAGGATTTGCATATTGCTGCTACCACTGCACCCCCACCTCCAAAAGTGGCAGACTATAAATTCCTCTAGGACAAGTTTATGGCAGAATCAGGTAGAATCTATGCTTTATGATTTCAATGTCAATCCTGCCAACCTGAACACTTAGGATAGGTGATCAATATTAGATAGGTTGTGGTCTGACAACCTCACCGATCAGCTGCTCACAGCAGCCACGGGCACTACACAGTGGATGAATCCAAGTTTCTCCTGCTGCTGATACAGCACAAATACCAGTATCACACCCCTTACCACTTGGTCACTGTCCCCACCCTGGGGTGGTGCAAGAGGAACTGGAAGAGGAAAAAGAACTGGGTCGTGGTGGAGGTCCTGGGACTCCTAGACTTGAGGAGGCGGGCCCTAATTCACAGTTGGGGAGGAGGCTAATCCTTATTTGTTTTTCTTGAAATTCTTCATCATTCCTCCAACACTTGTCACTGTTGCATCTGCTCCCATAAAGGGATAATTTTTGGCAGTGCTTCTTTTTTCAACCAGGCACACTGCCACACATTTTCTTCAAAACAAAAAACCTGTTGTACTTACAAAGTGTTGTTTTCATCAGAGAATCCTTTGCATTTCAGATGATATTCCAGTTTTTTAACTGGCCAGTTTTCAGTAGGCCAGGCATACTGACAGTGTGCTACAATCTTTTCTTGAAATTCTGTAATTGTCACTCCTCCACCTCTTACACTATGTTGCTGTGGCATTTGCTCCCATAAACGGATTTCAGGTTCTCTTCTGTCCCCAAATGCTGTTCTCATCAGGGAATTCTTTCCATTTCAGAAGATATTACATATTTTTTAACTGGCAGACAAAGCGCCCTCATGGTGTGCCAGAATTTTTTTGTGAAATAATCTGTAATTGTCATTCACCTCCAATGCTATGTTGCGGTGACATTTTCAACTGGAAAGCCAGGCAAACAGACAGATAGTCTGTCACAAATTTTTCTTCAAATTCTGTAGTTGCTACTGCCACAGTGTTGGCTTATTAACAACAAAGGGAAACAAAAAAAATCACTATTGCTTATTCCAATACCAGCGCTATGTTGGTTCAGCATTCTGCTCCCATAAAGGGATAACCTGTGACGGCTATTTTCTTTTGGAAAACCACTTCATCTATATCACTTTTCAACAAGGCACAATTTTTTCTTCAAAATAAAAAGCCTGTTGCACTTACAATCCCCAAAATGGACTAATATTTGTATATTAGCTTTTTCCAATAACTGCCATGTGTGTATGAAAAAAACAAGGGCAATCGTATTCCTCAGAACAGTCTAATTTTGGAGTGTTTTAAATATTAAAAAGCATAAAAAAGTGGCAGCACATTGTATACAGTAGTTAAACTAGCAGTTTCTATCCTACCATCAATTTTCCCATAGAGATACATGTTACTGTTGCTTTGACATTACTTTGGCTATGCTTGTCTTAAAAAGCTACAAATGAGCTAGATAGATTCCTTGGAGCCCTGACTGTATCATGCACTAACTTTTAAGATAATTTAAACTCTGATTTGTGACAAACTTGTTTGACTCAAAACGATTCTTTGGAGCTAACCACCCGAACCCGAAACAAATCTTTAGAGGTTCACCAATCTCTTATCTGCACTATAAACCCTCATGTTCATGATCACTGCCACAGATCCGTACCAGTAACAGCTCCAGGAAATTCTTCCCAGGATTGCACCAATATAAAACTGCATCAGCATTTTATACACAGGATAATGTTAGAGAATGCTTTTCATTACACATTAAGGGAAAAACTACCTAATAAAAGAGCCATATTTAAAGAGGCTGTGCAAACTCTCCAAATGTCTTAGTAGGCCATATGGACATAATAGAGAGGAGGACCTAATCTGTGACACACCTCTATAAGCCTGAGCAGAGAACTGGATCCGTACTGGGACCATTATACTGTATGTGGGGGTACTGAGGGGGGCATTATACTATGTGGGGACACTACGGAGTATAACACTCCATTGTGACGTCCCCACACATTAAAATAAACCCATAATGTTCCCCACATAGTATAATGCTCAATTGTGGCCCCCACACAGTATAATTCTCATTTGTGACCACCACACAATATAATTCCCCATAGTGCCCACTACACAGTAAAATAAACTTATATTGGCCCCTACACAGTATAATGTCCCATTATGGCCTCCACACAGTATAATGCCCTATTGTGTCCCCCAGACACAGATGGGTGAAAAATGATCTGTCCTTTAGATGTAATGACCTACGTAATCCACAGAGATCTTGGGGTTTTTAGATCCACAGAACAGAGCAGCTCTCAGTCTCATGATTTCTGCTCTCTCTTCTAATGCTGGGAGTAGTAGTCTGGGCAGTGATGGAGATGTCCAGTGATGTGTCCTGACATATGCTGCAGGCAACACAGTATTAATTCCTCTCCAACAAAGGCAAGAGCCCAAGACTTAAGGAGGGTTCTGGCCACTCAGGAGATTCTCCAGGTCTTCCCTCTTTTTGGGAGCGTCCAAGACATTCCGGTAGAGTTGGGAAGTACTGTGTATGTGATTTACTGTATGCTCAGCTCAGCATTTCTAAGCTCTTTCAATTGGAGATAGGGGCTGTTCATGAGTAAAATCAATGGATATAAACTCCGTATGGTCAGCATTTATATGTTAACATCAATACCTTGAAATCTATTAAGAGCAATCAAAAAAGATGCATTTACATAAAAACAATCATTGTGACTAAAATCATCTATGACCTTAAACTGCATTACCGCACAAAGAATAATGCTGCACATATGCTGAATGTGTGGATCTGATCAGTAAGAGTAACATGAAGCTTCAAGGCCACGCTGCAAAAATGTGTACCAGGCCCCCCCAACTATAATGTAGCATTTTCAATACTGGTCTCTTCATATTGGGCCCCCTAAGACTCCCCCTCAAGTTAGGCCCCTAGATCTGATAGCTTGATTAGCATGTCACTTGGTAAAGCAGTAGTTTGGACTCCAGAGCTGCACTTCTTAAGGCAAGGCAAGTGAGGTTGGACAAAGAAGTATTCTTACAGAGACCTTTCAGGGATTATAAGGAAACAAGCCATTAAATTCCAAAGAAAAAACTATGGAACTTGAGACCACTGCTCTAGTCTATGTGTCTATGTCTCTCCCTCCTACCTCTTTCACAGCAACATAGCTGTAAAGGTGATCTCATTGGAAAAATGCATCTCAGAAGTTTACGTTATGGCTGAGTTGCTGTGCTTCCTGAACTCTTCTTCTTTTCAAAAACTCCACTCACAGTTGATCATGGAATATCTAGGAGGGAAGAAATGTCATGAATTGACTTGTAGCAATCACATCCTATTACTGTACCATGCTGGTGTTCACTGATCTTTTTAGGATAAGCAATTCTTTCAAAAATGTCTGTAAAGGCAGATTACACCTGTGGCAATGGGACTAAATGAAATACCTTCAATACAAAGATCAGAGAGTAGGTCCCAATAATTTTCATCCATATCACTTATGTTTGATCAGGGTTGCCATGTTCAGTTGATCATGGACAATTGAGCCGAAATTAATGGACAGCCCAGAAATTTTATGGACCATGCCAGACCCATTTATATGGGCTATACCCTCAATCTAGGCTTGGGGCCCTGGTCGATCCCCCCCCACTACTTTTTTAATAGGCTATTACCGTCCGGATTACTCTATCCTGTAACGGCCACCTCCTCTGCTTCCTCTTCATTCATCAGCCTCTTTTAGGCTCTCTGCATCGCACATGATGTCATTGTGTCAGAACCTCATGTGTGGTGGATAGGACCTGCTGGAGGCTAAAGAGTGAAGTGGAGGCTGCTTTGAGCAGGAGAGGGGACAGGTAAGTTAATAGCGACTGTTACTCCAGCAGATAGTGGCCTTGTCACTGTATGGGTGGCACTTACTGTATGGGGGGGGCTTGAAAAGGGGTTCTTACTATATTGGGACCTGCAAGGAGACAATATAGTGTGGGAACCCAGTAAAGTGGTAATTACTGTATGGGGGCCTATAAAGGGAGCATTAACCCTTGTAGGGGGTCAGTAAGGGGGCATTATACCATGTGGGGGGCTAGGAAAGGGGGAATTATGCTGTGTAGGAGCCAGGAAAGGGTGCGTTATACTGTGTGGGACCTGGAAAAGGTGAGTTATGAGAAGTCTTCCTTAATTTCTCTTCATTTTGGGATGTCTGAACAGGCCATTACTCTTCCCTGACCCTCAAAGAACTACTACTTCCAGCAGGTCCAGATCATCAGGACCTGCTTAGAGTAGTAGTTTCTTGCTAACTACTTGCTGCAGTCACAATTCCTGCTTTAAGGGCTGAGACAACAATGTCAGCTATTTAGCCCCTCAGATGCCACTGTCAATACAGAAAATAGAAATAATAATATTTTATGTATAATAAAATCCTAATAGACGTATCCTGCTGGTGTAGAATTCTGTCATCATTTATGACAGAAAACTGGCATGAATGATTATAAATCTAAGAGGAGCAGGAAGTGGCATGACACCACTAGTGGTAGGATGGGCCCCTAGAATCAATTCCAATGGAGGGGCCCTAGACATTCCGATCTGACACTGCTTCATCCTAATTCTCTTGAATCACAAGTACTGCAGTGCACAAGACTCCTTTATCATTCACCCCTGTTACAGTAACAAACCTTTGACCCTAAAATTAGTATAGACCACAGAATGTACTAAGCATTACATTATGGCTCACTCATTCCAATAGGCGCTGAGCTCCTATATAGCAGGGCTGGGTGAGTTTGGATCAAGTTTATCCTGGGGGTATATGGAGCAGAGGGTTGTCCTGTCCAACTGTTGTTACCTGCTGGCTGTTGTAGAATTTAGAATAGCTGTGCAGGTATACAGTTTACACCATAAATGTAGGCAGCCAATCACTGACCACAGCGATCAGTGACAAACCGCTGATACATCACCTTCCCCATCAAGTGACTGTTAATGCCAATGATTGGCCACAGTGGTCACCTGAGCCTCTGCACTTCTGGTCCAGTCAGTGCCCACACTGGATGGAATGGCGGACGTAACCCCCCAAACAAATGACCAGGGATAGATGAGTAGCACTTTATTTTTCATTTTACCCCACCACTGGCCCCTCCTGGATTTCCTGTGACCCTGGTAAACCTCTTTAAGTACTGTACATGGTGCATTCTAAGGTAGGTTCACACTACCATTATTTAAAGTCCATTGCTCTCAGCATCACAGAATGAGAGCAACGGACATTAAATGGCAGATGCAGATGAATCCCCCTCCATGAGGGGTCTGCATTCACCTCAATGTAAAAAACTTGAATGAAGCTTTATTCTGTTATAGTTTTTTGACATTTGTCATTACTTTTCTGACAGAAGAAGAAGTTCTGCATGCAGGGCTTTTTCTTCCATTATAAATGTAAACATATATGATGGAAGAAAGTGTCTGCCATGTTGCCTACATTAGAGTCAATGGGAAGAAACACAGACGGAGGGGGCTCCATCTGTGTCCATGACTCTGCTACAATTAATGTCCATTGCTGTCATCTTATGACAGATGACAGCAACAGACATTAAAGGTGTTATCCAGTTTCTAAGACTGATTGCCTACACCAGGACCCCCACAGAACACCGGTACCATGCCAGTGCAGGAGAGCTGCACTGCTCATTTACCGTGCTAACCCCTTTAACAATGGTAGTGTGAACGTAGCCTAACATCTTCTTCAGCTCTCCAGTTTAGGAGTTGTATTGCCAAGGCACCTAGAGAAAATGCCATTCTAAGCAGTACATATATATTTTATCTAAAGAAGCATGAAGAGATACATTTGTCAAAATGATGCAGTATTAGCTGACAAGTAGGCACTACTCTTAGGCATTGTTATCCATAAAAAGTGGAACCAAGGCACAATAGTTTTTTTTTTCTAGATACCGACTACATTCACAGTGTACGATAGAAAGACAAACTGCTTCAAAAGCATCTCCACATAAATACAATACTTTTCAAATCTCACAGTGCCACATCATACTTAAGCATATGTGGTGCATCAATAATAACTCGGTGATGCATGATGTATATATCAGTATGAGTAATTCACTATTATGCAGAGAGTGGGAGAGAGATATTCAGGCGTTGTCACCGTGATGCGGGGAAAAAAAATCAATGCATTATATCATTGATGACGATAAGATTATGAATAATGTAGTTGTTATTTCCTAAAATGGCCATTAGATGGCAGTATCTCTATTCCAGAGTACTATAGCCTAGGATTAACCCAAAAAGGGTATGCATACAAAAAGAAAAAAAAACTATTCAATATACTTAATTACTTATAGGCCCAAGGTGTGGCTTTTCAATCTATAAATTCATGTGCCGATACAGCAAAGCTAATACAGATGTAAAACATTTTCACTAATAGCTGCTGTAAATTAACTACAAGTTCGTTTTTCTAAAGCACATGTTGTTCAGTGCCTTCTTTTAAGAAGAAATGCATTTGCTCTATACATAAGTATTTGCATGGAAATGGTGACTAATGAGAATGCTTATTTGCTTTAGCAATAGATATATGTCACCACCTTGTGGCGAGAAAAGCTAATTGCAGATTTCTAAATTTGGTATGAACTTCTCAAGAGAATAGACCTTGAAGCATCATTCCACCCACAGAGTGATTCAGAATGTGAGTCTGAATATCACCCACATGTTCTCAAAGTGGTTATCTGCCACAGGCAACCCCTTATTATCTTATGTTATGGAATACAGAGCTATTAGAATGAGGTCACCCATCTGCTGTGTTATCTAAAGCCAAGAGTCACTTCCAGCTTGCCAGAGGCAACATCACAATTTTCTGGATACCATTAAGCAAGACATGTCAGCAAACTATGCAGCCCTGTTTAAGTGAACAAGTATAAGTGCAGTATGGGGACAGGTACGCTCTCCTATTAGCTCAAAAGTGACAAAAATTATATAGCCTGTGTAATCTATAGTTAGGGTTGCCTTCTGGTTATTTACTTTCCGGCACAGCCATTATTTTCATAAGAAGGCCAATGCTCTTAAAAACTTTTTACTGTAGCACACATACAGACATATGGACCAGAAGCTCCATACAGAGTATAGAGCTCTGTACATTGTAGTGGTGGTGCCTTGGATTGCAGTCCCACTCCCATTCACTTGAATAGGAGCAGGGCTGCTTCAGATAAGGACAGGGTCCAGGTGTCAGACACCAGACAGTCTGATACTGATAAGCTATTCTGTGGATAGGTCATCAGTATCAAATACCTTCAAGTCCTGGACAACCCCTTTAAAGAGTTTGTACACCTTGTCAAAACTGGCGTATCATTCAGAAAAAAAGCTGATCCACGGGGTCCCAAAACTCAGACATCCACCGATCTTAAATTGATGCACTATTTTAAAGCCATCATAGCATACTATATATGAAGATCCGTCAATGCTCTCACGAAAAGGTTAAATGATATTCTTTCACTTCATTATTACACAGAATAGGTTTAGTAATCACAGCTATGGTCATCATTATACAGAATAGTCACCTTTGGGAGATTAAATCTATGCAGTATAGTGCTGACCTGTGTTACTATAACTATTATATAACTTATTATATAAGAGAAATGAAAGGTGATTGATAAAGCGGTTTCCCAGAATTGACAGTTTTCATCTATCCATATGATAGGTAATAACTTATCAGTGATACTGGTGCAGTATCCCATCCGACTTCTGTAAAAATTAGGATGTGCCTAATTTATGACGAGGCATGCACTTCATTATAAATTGGCTGTAAACTCTGCAGGTGAAAATCGTTCTTGATAAATCAGTTCTTATATTTTCTATATAACTCAGAGGTGTCACGGTTTATATTGACGGCGGCATCTGAGGGGTTAAATGGCTGAAATTGTCACTGCAGCATAATGTAACAGTGATTACCAAAAATAAAACTACAACTTTCAGCAGGTCCTGAAAGCTGCTGCTGCTGCGGGTTGTAGTTCTCAATGGGTCAGAGAAGAACAAGGGCCATGTTCCGTTGGTGGAAAATGAAGAGGAATTGAGGGTAACTGCTGCCTTAGATTCCTCTTAATTTTCCAGCCCTTCAGCTCCCCTCAAATCAGCCCTTTACTGGCTCCCAAACTGTATAAAGCCCCCTCCCACACAGTATAACACCACTTTATTGAGCCCCAAACTCATAGTAGTAAAGAACTACAAGTATTATACCTCCAGCAGGGGAAGATGTTCATTACATTAATACCTCAGGTAAAGTTATGTTTTACCCTGTTATCTGCAACCTCAAGTCTCCTAAGTATTATACCTGCATTACCTTCATGGGCACTCCAACTCTCATCAGATTTAGGAGGGCTGAAGACTACTAGATGCCCCAAGGTAAGAATCAGGTACACAGCAGGCAATGTGAACTCTGCACCAGCCCAGGAGGAGAGCTGAAGGGAATTTGGTTGTGCTTTAATAGCCACCATGACAAGCTACATATACAGGGCCTTGCGAAAGTATTTGGCCCCCTTGAACTTTTCAACCTTTTGCCACATTTCAGGCTTCAAACATAAGGATATAAAATTTTAATTTTTTTGGTGAAGAATCAACAACAAGTGGGACACAATCATGAAGTGGAACGAAATTTATTGGTTATTTTAAACTTTTGTAAAAAATAAAAAACTGAAAAGTGGGGCGTGCAATATTATTCGGCCCCTTTACTTTCAGTGCAGTAAACTCACTCCAGAAGTTCCGTATAAATGCACCTTCTCTGTGATAGTCTCAGGGTTCTGTTTAAAGCGCAGAGAGCATCATGAAGACCAAGGAACACACCAGGCAGGTCCCTGATACTGTTGTGGAAAAGTTTAAAGCTGGATTTGGATACAAAAAGATTTCCCAAACTTTAAACATCCCAAGGAGCACTGTGCAAGCAATCATATTGAAATGGAAGGAGTATCAGACCACTGCAAATCTACCAAGACCCGGCCGTCCCTCTAAACTTTCATCTCAAACAAGGAGAAGACTGATCAGAGATGCAACCAAGAGGCCCATGATCACTCTGGATGAACTGCAGAGATCTACAGCTGAGGTGGAAGAGTCTGTCCATAGGACAACAATCAGTCGTACACTGCACAAATCTGGCCTTTATGGAAGAGTGGCAAGAAGAAAGCCATTTCTCAAAGATATCCATAAAAAGTCTCGTTTAAAGTTTGTCACAAGCCACCTGGGAGACACACCAAACATGTGGAAGAAGGTGCAGATGAAACCAAAATCGAACTTTTTGGCCACAATGCAAAACGATATGTTTGGCGTAAAAGCAACACAGCTCATCACCCTGAACACACCATCCCCACTGTCAAACATGGTGGTGGCAGCATCATGGTTTGGGCCTGCTTTTCTTCAGCAGGGACAGGGAAGATGGTTAAAATTGATGGGAAGATGGATGGAGCCAAATACAGGACCGTTCTGGAAGAAAACCTGTTGGAGTCTGCAAAAGACTGAGACTGGGACGGAGATTTATTTTCCAACAAGACAATGATCCCAAACATAAAGCAAAATCTACAATGGAATGGTTCACAAATAAACGTATCCAGGTGTTAGAATGGCCAAGTCAAAGTCCAGACCTGAATCTCAGAAAATGTATTTGTCATTCACTCTCAATAATTTTCAAATTTCTACAAAATGTTTTTGCCATTTTGCTAATAGGCATATTCAAAAACAGGAAATGTGGCAACCTGGGCATAATCTAAACTAAAATTCTTTCACTAACATTAGTCAAGGAATCGCAGGGCTACACTGCAATCTTTGGTCACACAACATGAGTCACGGTCAAAGTCGCTATGTAGCCCTAGCCTTAAGGCAGCTTGCCCCACAGGAAGAGCCTTGATCAAAAACGTCCAAGCTTGCTAGACCCAGAGTGTTTTCTATATTTTCTGTTTACCTGTGTTTGACTTCTTGTTACCCTACTTTTAACCTGCTCTGCTTGCTCTGACTGCAGATTGTCCTGTCACCATGTCCCAGTCTGTCCCCTCAGTGCTATGCATTGACGTCTCTTGACTCAATTGAGTCAGCAGTCTGTCAGAAGACCTGCTGGTTCCCTGCAGCAACGTCCAGATCCCTAGAGGTTAAAGGGTGAATAAAGGGGAAAACTGCCTCAGGCATAACCCCAAATCAAACTGGTTTACTGACACAGTTGTTCCACACCCAATGTGTTACACCATGCTACAAGTTGTAGTTGGCACTCTGCGTGTCTGGTTAAATAGCCCTGAGGACTGTAAATGGCCATAGCCAGAGTGTTAGCCACATAAATCCGCAAAGGTGACTATTTTTTAGGAAGTATTAATATTGTGCTCCTGTGCAGCTTTCATCTCCCTGGCAATTATACCGGGGCATTAATTAAGAAGACGAGCCGACAGTTTATAAGTAGTGCCTGCAATCTGCACTGCCAGTGTAATACAATGTCAGTAGACTGCATTAGGGCCCATTAAAAGGAATTGTTGCTGCAGAACATACATTAAATTAAAGTAATTAAGCCTAACTTATTTCTTGGCTATAAGAACTGCCAAAGTAAGGAAATTTGTAAAATTAATTCTATATTTATGAATGCTGCAAACCGTTCTCTCCCTGTAGGAGCAGATTGTATCATAGCGATAAATTAATAAAGCTATAAAGGAGCATTACTGAAATGGGTCTTAGTCAACATTTACATTTCAGACAGTAACAGCATACTTTAATTGTTGTAGAGAGGACTAATAAACATAAACTACAAAGTTACAAAATCTAAAATGTGATCTTTTCTTCAACAGCTTAAAGATGCTTTCAGTGGCGGAACTACTGCCAGTTGCTATGGGGCTCACAACCCTAAGGGGCCCGGTGGCCTCCTGCTGTTTTTTTTAATAGGCCGTTACCTGCTGGTTACTTCAGCAGGTAACGGGCCCTATTTACTTACCAATCCCTGCTGCTGGCCTACAGCCGCCTATGCTTCCCTTTCAGCCCTCCAGGAAGCCTCATGCATGCCATATGACATTGCAAACCCTGAACAGCATCAGGACGTTGCTGACATGGATGTAAAATGAGATGCGCGAGCTAGAGTTAGGACCCCAGTCTCATGACAGGGGTATTCCAAAGTTAATCTAGTCCCTTGCCGATTGATATACACTATATGGAGAAAAGTATTGGTGCATACATGTCATGGTCATTTAATTCAGTTGTTTTATTCAGTTCGATTGCGACAGGTATATAAAACCCAGCACCTAGCCATGCAGTCTGTCTTTACAGACATTTGTGAAAGAATGGATCATTCTAAACAGTTTACTCAATTCCAGTGTGGTATTGTAACAGGATGACCCAATTGCAACAAGTCAGTTTGCTAAATGTCTTCCCTCCTAGATATTCTATGACCACCTGTGAATGATATTATTGAAAAGTGGAAGAGTTTATGAAATACAGCAACTCAATCAAAAAGCGGCAGATCAAAAGTTTCCAAGTCTCTGTTGACTCAATAACTGCAGAGCTTCAAACCTCCTGTGATGATGAGACCCCCAATTTATGTATCTTTCTTGGACATGTATCATTCTTTATTCGTATCAGTCTCACATATCTGTAGGAATGTAGAGCTGTGTTTACATTGGTGGTCAATTCGCTCCAGTGGTTTTATGTGCATACCATGGAGAGAGGGCTTTCCTGACCCGTCAGTGTGATATCCCAGATGTCCAAAGGGGGAAGAGTGGGCGAATGACCTGAAACTAACCCAGGCACCCACCTTTCCTTCTAACCGGCATAGATTCCTCTTTTCGTGAGGAGAGCGCTGGCTGGTGGGGGGTGAAGGGTGGAGCTGGACAGGGTCTTCACACTGAGGTGGGGTGAGGTCTTTGGTCTTTGTGTGCAGCCTGGAAGAGAGACAGCTAAGGGAGAGCTGTGCTCAGGACTCTTCCTTAGGTCTGGTATTACTCTATACTTTATTCCTATTTTTGTTTTATGTGCTGTATTATCGCATTTTTGCTCGTATATTTATGCTTGATCATATTAATATTGTATATTTCTGTATATGCTATTAATTAGTACCGACCCACTTGGGTTATTAAATGTATAAAATTTATAAAGCTCGTTTCATTCTATCCTACGAATTCGGTCCGCTCACGGGTTGTGAGTCGAAGGTTAAGAAGGGTGATCGCAGGTAGGCCAAGGGGCTTGGCAAGGCGATATTCTTCACAGTGGTGGCAGCGGTGGGTTCAGTTTGATTCCTTGTTTAAGGTTCTTGTTGCTCAGTCTGAATACTGTCCAAGTACTTCTACTCTGTAATTGAATTTCAGCCACACTTGTCTCCTGCACTTTGTTTCTTTCTGCTCCTCTAACAGTTAATCTTAGCCTTGCCTGTGTGATTGACAGCCTGTCTATCAAGTCTGGGGCAGGCCCTGGATTTCCTATATACAGGTCATCAGCCCACACAGGTCTGCTGGCTATCGTACTCTGTCCTGTGACTTTGTCCTTGCTAGCTTCCTACTTGCGCTTACTGTATTTCTTCTGACCTCTGACCTTTGGCTTCCCTTGTGACCACTCTCCTTGGATTTCAATTTGGTACTGCTTTGTCTCTCTGGTTTTGACCCTTGGCTTGCTGACTCTTCTGTGTTGTTAGTCTTGTCTTGTTCTGTGTTACACTTATTTCTAGGAAGGTTTTTGCCGCCCAGTTTCTCCTGTCATTTGGACAGTGTGGCAAGTAGGTAGGGACAGGGGCTAGGTTGAGTTTAGGGCAGACTGTATCTGTCATTCCCTTCCTCCCAGGTTTCTGCAGCAGCACTGGGGAATTTCTCAACTGGAAATTCCCTTACAAATATGCACAGTAAATGTATATTACATTACACAGGTTTGTATAGAACACTTACCATGTTTATATAGAGTACTGACTCAGTGTTTTCTTTGTGTTTACATAGAGAAATAAAAGACATGGCTCCCAGGGCCTTTATCAGCAAACTGCAATTGGCTGAACTTATTGTCCTGCAGGCAGAGCTGTAGCAGCTCCATGGAAATGTTGTATAAACAATGGGAGGAATAATTTCACATAGCAGGCAAACAAAGCAGCATTGTTAAAGCAATGTTTTTTGGAAAACTCTTTAATTTACAGAATAGGATCCTTGACATGAGAATACCCCTTTAACAGCAGCATTAAAAAACCTGCATCATGAGCTTCATGGCATGGGTTTTCATGGTCCAGTATGTAATCATTACATCATCAAGTACAATGTCATCAAATGGAGTGGTGAAAAGCACACTGCCACTGGACTCTGGAGCCATATGAATAACTATGAATTTAGAATGGGATGTTATAAAAGCTCCTTTAGGTGTAATGTGTAGGTGTTCTAATACTTTAGTCCATATAGTGTATACAGTTTTGTGAAAAAAGATTTAGTATAACTTTCAATTTATGGATTAATATCCCTTTCTGTGCTTAGGAGTCTAGTGGGGGTCTTACTCAATAATTTGAAGCCTTAGGTGGATTAGGGTGGACCAAGACAGCAGTACAGAGGAGGCATGTGGAGCAATCTGTGATAAAGCGGGAGTAGCAAGTAATCTGAAAGGGAGGGAACATGGTAAGCAATCTGTGTAACAGAAGGGTATATGGAGAACTATCAGGGGCGTAGTTAAAGGCTCTTTGCTCTAGTGTGACAGTTCAGCCTGAGCACCCATGACCCTTCAAAGTTATTGTCTATAACGTTCAGCTGCATCACTGGGTCTCTTAATGATGCACCAACAATAACCAGAGGCCCATTTTAAGTCCCACAAAAGTTAACTGCGCAAGGTAACAGCACCCCCTTTGTTTCCCAACATAGGTAATAGTGTCTTCTCCATATGGGTAATAGTGTCTCCCATAAGTTACAGTGCCCTCAACATTTAAATGTTGCCACATGTAATAGTTACCCCCCAGAGGTAGTAGTTTCAACCATATAGTTAATAGTGTTCTCTGCTGCTAATAGTTTCCCACAGGTAATAGATACCCCTCACATAGCTAATAGTTACAACATAGATATTAGTGTCCCCCAAAGGTTATCCCCTTCCCCCATACCACCTAGTCCCCTCCCACATAGGTATCCATCCCCCTCATACAATTTAGGCTCTCCCTACGTAGGTAATACTCCCCCCATGATTAAAAAGATGAGGTCGGCCTGTAATTGTCATCATAGGTAGACCTCAACTATGAGACAAAATGAGAAAACAAATCCAGAAAATCACATTGAACTGATTTTTAAAGAATTTATTTGCAAATTATGGTGGAAAATAAGTATTTGGTCAATAACAAAAGTTCATCTCAATACATTGTTATATATCCTTTGTTGGCAATGACAGAGGTCAAACGTTTTCTGTAAGTTTTCACAAGATTGGCACACACTGTTGCTGGTATGTTGGCCCATTCCTCCATGCAGATCTCCTCTAGAGCAGTGATGTTTTGGGGCTGTCGCTGGGCAACATGGACTTTCAACTCCCTCCAAAGGTTTTCTATGGGGTTGAGATCTGGAGACTGGCTAGGCCACTCCAGGACCTTGAAATGCTTTTTATGAAGCCACTCCTTCATTGCCCTGGCGGTGTGCTTGGGATCATTGTCATACTAAAAGACCCAGCCATGTTTCATCTTCAATGCCCTTGCTGATGGAAAGAGGTTTGCACTCAAAATGTCACGATACATGGCCCCATTCATTCTTTCATGTACATGGATCAGTTGTCCTGGTCCCTTTGCAGAGAAACAGCCCCAAAGCATGATGTTGCCACCCCCATGCTTCATAGTAGGTATGGTGCTCTTTGGATGCAACTCAGCATTCACTCTCCTTCAAACACGACGAGTTGTGTTTCTACCAAATAGTTCTACTTTGGTTTCATCTGACCATATGACATTCTCCCAATACTCTTCTGGAACATCCAATTGCTCTCTAGCAAACTTCAGACAGTCCGGATATGTACTGGCTTAAGCAGGGGGACACGTCTGGCACTGCAGGATCTGAGTCCCTGGCGGCGTAGTGTGTTACTGATGGTAGCCTTTGTTACGTTAGTCCCAGCTTTCTGCAGGTTATTCACTAGGTCCCCCTGTATGGTTCTGGCATTTTTGCTCACCGTTCTTGTGATCATTTTGACCCCACGGGGTGAGATCTTGTGTGGAGCCCCTGATCGAGCTAAGCCACTGGGATCAATCTGTTTAATAGGAGAAACCCTGCAAGCAGTCTGTATATAATATAGTGGAATTAATTGATAATATTTTTTGTTTGGGGACATATGCCTTGGAGCTTGTAAAACTCTAGCAATACCTTAGGATAGAAAGACTAGTGATGAATGTTGTAGCGTTCTGCGCAGTCTTGCAGAGAAAGATATCTGGAAACCAAGGTAAGCAAGCTTTAGATACTGGAGATTAACCCATTTTCATATTTGCCCAAGGACTATGTTTCATGTGTTAGACCAGGATAAACACAGTTTAGGAGTCATACCCTCCATTATTGTGCATTACAATCTTGTTGAGGTGTTCTCTTTTATGGCTAACCTTGCCCCAGTCATCATCCGTCTATGAGTATTCTCCTTGTAGGAGCACATTGAAGTCTGTGAATTACCAACCGCTGATATGCTGAGCCATTTTTAAGTAAACACCAGCACAGAAATTCATTATATGTTCATTTGATATTGTTCTCTGTTTGCAAATGTATCATTGAAGCTGTAGCTGTAAGCAACCGAAAGTTGGACTTGTGATGCAGAGAGAAAAATACACATAGTGTGAATAGATGGAAGCTGACTGGGAAAATGCCTAACTGTCTGAGGAGGTAATTTCCATTAGATGTTCTAATATAATGTAGAGTGTAGGCATGGGGTCTAGCTTGGTATTTTATCTAGGAATAAGAGGGAGGCTTTATAGATGGAGCTTTTGTGAAGCGGTAAATTTAATGTTTTCAAATGAGTACTGCACTTAAGACTAAATTGCCTTTCAATGTGATTTGTGATCTTACGATAGAGAAGAGCATCTGTTTCACACTCTGTGCTTCTGGTATGTACTGCTAATGAACTTTCCTCTCACATTGTCCTTTGTTGTTTTTTTTTCTTCAGTTTTTGTTTTCATATATAAACCGCTGGGAAGTTGTTATTTGCATCTTAAAAGTGCTACAATGTTAATATTTGTGTTTGTGTTATTCTCCAGTACATCAAACACTATGACTGAGAGATAATCACTTTAGATATGATGTCAAGGCTAAAAACATATAGTGAAGTCTAGGGCTACGTTCACATCTGCACTGGAGTCTCCGTTGCAACATATCGAGAAAGCATATTATGCTCCATTGGAGAATCCATCACAGTATCCGCTGAAAATTGGTGGACCCCATTATAATCAATGCGGTCGGTAGACTTATATTACCGACGTTTTAGCGGACCGCCTCTCTGTTGTTCAGGTTCCCTGATGGACCCGAACAATGTAGAGGCAGCACTAGTGTGAACCTAGCATAACTTGCTTTCTCAGTATGTTCACATGTCAAGTTTTAGAAGCAATTGCAGTCCTGGAAGAAAACATGGCACCCACAATTTTAGACTACCACTGCTTCACAATATGACCGGAAGCTGTAGTCTGGGATGTTCACTACACTGTGATAACACCTATTATTAGACACAGTACATAGGTACAGCTAATGATATCACTCACCATCATGTGCCTACTCAATTCTTAAGAGGAGCCTTGGGGAATTGGAAAAGGGGAAAAATTGTCCAGTTCATAGACAGCAAGTTGTCTAATATTTAAAAAACATTTTAAGGTTTTCTTCACCCTGTGATATGCAGTGTCTATCTGAGGTTTCCAGCAATATGATTTTCCAGAGGAAACCTTAAATGTATAACTTTGACTGATGCCACTGATGAGTGATCCATAGGTGGTACAATGGAAAACTTCGGGTACATTTAACATATATGCTGGGAGAATTCCAGTAGCGCATAGAGGTTTATTATTGTTTGCATGATGAGGTAAGTGTATTCCAATGTAATTCTGTATATGTTGTGCATATTAATATCACATAAGGCTTTTGTTAGCTCTTACATAGAAATGGTAGACACGATTGCGCAGAGATCTTTGGTATTCATATTGACAATGTGTTCAGGCCAAAATGACTGCAAAATATTATGTCCTTGAGAAAGGAATACCTGAACTAACTTCCTCTGTAAACAAAAGTATATACTTTACCTTTGATCTTACTCTGTAATTCAGTTGGGTTAATCTTTTACCTGTTTTAGTAAACAGTTTTGTTGCAGTAGAAAAAGTTCACTGATAATGCATTTCCTAAGTCCTATTACATACAGAAACCTCATTCATAACTTCATAAGGGGTCTGAAGGGAATTGAGTGATTCATGAAATGGGAACCGTGATACAGATGGAGAAGACCAGACATTGAACACCTCCTTTACAGTAGTGCATTTCCATAACTATTCAATATATAAAAAGGCCATTAAATTTATATGTAGCCGTATATACAGTAAATGCAGGTAGCAAAACAAAGGTAATAAAGATATCACAATTAGACTAAGGCTGGATTGACACTTGCGTTGGAGTCTCCAATCCTTGCAGGACTTTACTCTCTGCTGGGTTCCGTATAAAACCGGTGGAAACTGGGGTCCGCAGGTTTCTGCTGGTAACCGCTTTTTAAATGGATATGGTCTCCGTCTTTTGGGTCCCCATGCAAATTCGAACAACCGAGACCCGAACGCTAGTGTGAACCTAGTGTAAATCTTTAAGCCACATGACAGCTGCAATAAATTTGCAGGTTACCATGGCAATTGTGTAACCTACTATACACTGTGTTCCAAATTATTATGCAAAAAGTGTTTAGGAGTGATAAGGTAAGACTTTTTTTGTTTGTCAGTTAAACTCATTGATGGTGATGTGTGTCAGGGCTCTTTATATCACTGAAAGCAATTGCAGACACCTGTGCTAATTAGTTTGGCAGGTGTGTCCAATTAAAGACAAGACTACTTAAGAAGGCTGTCCCACATTATTAAGCAGCCTACATTTTCAGCCAAAATGGGAAAGAAAAAGGATGTGTGGGCTGCTGAGAAGCAACAAATTGTGGAGTGTTTAGGTCAAGGCATGACTACAATCAACATTGCCAAGACACTTCATCGTGATCATCGCACAATCAAGAAGTATGTAGCTGATTCACAGCACACACCTGTGCGTGTTGATAAGGGAAAATTGAGGACTCTTTCCAACAGGCAATTACGTCAGGTTAAAAGAGCAGCTTCAAAAATGCCTTGTCATAGCAGCAAACAAGTTTTTGAAGCTGCTGGTGCCTCCAACGTCCCCCCGAACAACAAGATGCAGGGTCCTTCAGAGTTTTGCAGCTGTGCGAAAGCCATCCTGTCGACCTCCTCTATCCACTGCACAGAAGCAGAAACGGCTACAGTGGGCCAAACAATACATGAAGACTGACTTCAAAACTGTTTTTTTCACCGATGAGTGCCATGCAACGCTCGATGGTCCAGATGGATGGAGTGGAGGATGGCTTGTTGATGGACACCCCATGCAAACACGGCTACGGCACCAACAAGGAGGAGGTGGAGTAATGTTTTGGGCTGGAATCATGGGGAGAGAGATTGTCGGCCCCTTTAGGATCCCTGAAGGGGTAAAGATGAACTCCATAATGTATGTGGAGTTTCTCAAACAGCACTTCCTGCCATGGTTCAAGAAGAAGGACCATGCATTCCGCAGAAAGATCATTTTCATGCATGATAATGCACCGTCTCATGCTGCAAATAACACATCTGCGTCTCTGGCTGCTATGGGCATAAAAGGGGACAAAGTTATGGTGTGGCCCCCATGCTCCCCTGACCTCAACCCCATTGAGAACCTCTGGAGCATCATCAAAAGGAGTGTCTATGATGGCGGGAGGCAGTTCACATCTAAGCAACAGCTCTGGGAGGGTATTCTGTCCTCATGCAAAACAATTGAAGCAGAAACCATCCAAAAACTGACAAATTCAATGGACGAGAGAGTTCAGAAGCTTCTTTCGAACAAGGGGTCCTATATGCAAATGTAACATCACCTTGAATAAAGTTTTGGCTTGAAAACTGTTTGATTTCAGTTTGTAATAACCTGCTAATGCTTATAATTTCACAATGACCATTTTTTTGTTCTTAATAAAAATGAAAAGGTTGCAAATTCTGCTGTGCATAATAATTTAAAACATGCATTTTGAGTGTTTATTTTTTTTTTTTTTAAATATACTGTTATCATAGGCAGTTTGTTCAAAAACCTTTCAATTATACTCAAATAGTTGATGACTGGAAAATTACAATGACTGCAATTCATATAGGTAATTTTGGAAAATATGAGAAAATATTATTTGCTTAATAATTTGAAACACAGTGTAAGTGTTGCACACATGATGCAATATTTGCTATCTGCAACTTTTTCCTTCAAACCAATAGTTAACGTAAAGCTCTATAACCAACTTAGCTCTATTATCTTGCAGTTCTACTGTATCTGTATTTATCTTTGTAAACTGTGGCAAATCCATATACATATAGTTATTTATACATCAAGGCAATCGGATGCCTTGGGCATGGGGATAGTTTTGCTGCTCTTTACTGAAAGTAACATTTCATATAGTTAGGTGGAATTGTTCTTTAGTAATATTCAATTTATCTTAGACTTATAAAGCTCAGTCCAGACTGGATGTTTTGGTCTGTATGTTGTTTTGAACACTGTAACATAACACTATACTTATACTTACACTCAGTAGAGCATATCTTGTTTAGTCTGCAGGCTTTCCTCAGACTACTGTAAAGACAGCAGTATCTTCAATAAATGTCAGTGACATATGTTCCACAGAAGCAAACACACATGGAGAGAGGTGATATATATGTATATTTGTTAACTTCGTTTCACAGGTGTTTGTGTTTCTGTGCCTTAAAATAGGATGGTTTACAGGCGCTCCAATGTTTAGTCTTTTAACCAGGATCTCTGCAACTGTTCATCGGTTCAGAAAATTTCTGCTTCATGCCACTGTCACACGGTCAATATTTGATCAGTATTTTGCATCAGAATTTCTAAGGGTGGGTTCACACTAGTACTTGGTTTCCATTCAGGGATTCAAGCAGGACCTTTCTCTCCACATTTTTCAGGAGGAAACCTGACGGACCCCATTATAGTCTGAAGTATGAATTCTTAACAGAGGTTATTCGGTTTCTAACATTGATGGCTTATCCTTAGGATAGGCCATTAATGTTAGATCTGTGAGGGTTCTGGGTGTAGTTGTGCAGGCAATTTTTTTGAAGAGGTCATCCAGTTTCTAACATTGATAGCCATCCTTAGGATAAGCCATCAATATAAGATCTGTGGGGTTCCGACACCTGGGACCTCCACAGATCACTGGTACCCGTGGCTCTTAGTATTGTTTACATACCGCGAGCTGCACTGCTCACTCACTGTAACGGTAGCAGTGAGTGTAGGTATTGCAGCTCTGTCCCATTAAAATGTATGGGGCAGTGCTGCAGTACCTACACTCGTTGCTGACGTTTGTACGGTGAGTGAGCAGTGTAGCTCACTGTTTGTACTGAGACCTCCCATAGATCTAATATTGATGGCCTATCCTAAGGATAAGCACACAGCCCAACTCACGAAATAGTGTATGAATGTAGACACCATCCTCCTGGGATTCCTGATGCACGGACAGAAGCCTCCTCGGCAAACTCCTCTGTTTGAATGGAGAGACATACCCGTGTATGGCTATTTCTACCTTCACTGCAGCTGTAAAACAGGGGTCAAGGGAAACTGTTCTCAAAATAGGTGCTGGTGCCAGAGGTGGGACCCACATCTATCAGACATTTATGGCAAAACCTGTGGATAAAGCCATACGTGTCAAAATGGGAATATACCTTTAATGACATAGCGTTTTTATTTTTTTTTTCATAAATACATTTCAAAGCCATAACATTTGTATTTTTTTCTAGATAGTAATATGGGAGCTTGTTTCTTGCAGGATTTGTTGTATTTCTAAATGGCATGGGATACATATGATGTATTATTTAAAGTGATTATGCTAGAGAAAGTAAAGTATACCAATGGATTCCCTGAACTGGATAAGAGTTATTACTAATATGGAGCCCCTATGATTACATTTGCAGGGCACACATGGGAGAGCCAGAAGTCTCATTCCTCTGCCTCTCCTTCTGATGTTCTAACTCTCGGTGACATGACCAATTCCACTCTAGTCTATGGACATACAGCAGAAGAAGAGTGGAGTTGGTGACATCAGAGCCAACACAGCAGTGGGTCAGTCAGCATCCAGAGACTTCTTGCACCCCACTGCTGTTAGGAATCTCAGTATGCTAAATGAGATAGCTGCTATTGCCTTATGATTACCATGCCAACATATGAAGCTTCTGAAGTTTTCAGAGCTCTGCTATGCTGATCCAATCCATAACTGAGGAGGAATAGTTAAACTCTGTACCTGCCCACCTAGGTGCCTGCTATTAGTATGCACTTTAGCGAGGCTCTGAACTCAGATTCTTTGTGCTGGATTGCTGTATTACTGACCATTGGCCTGTTATAAGAAATTTGCTTTTCTTCTGATTTTGGCTCTGACAATACCTCTAGGATTGACCTTTTGACTTGGACAAGTGCACTCTTCTGATTCATCCCTCTGGCTTATGCTAGGTTCACACTAGCATTCGGGTTTCCATTCTTTAAGAGGAAACCCAATCTGCTTAAAAAGCAATTACCCGCAGACCCCATAGACCAGGGGTGTCAAACTCATTTTAACCGGGGGCCACTTCAGCCTCACGGGGTACCTTGAAGGGCCAAGATTATTTTACACATGTATAAAAGTAACTTCTCCTTAACAGTTAAGCGAGCTATTAAGGAGTAGTTACATTTGTACATTACTACTGTTACAATCAGCCCTTTAAGGGCAACCAGGAAGAACATAATGTATTGTTAAAACCTAAGACACTGGCATGTTACATACTATCCTCATCCTTTTTTGAATATATCAAAAATTAAGCAATATACAAATACCGTTTAACCCTGCAAATGGTATTATGCTCTATAGTTGCCTCTGCACACGGTATTATGCTCCACAGCGGCCCCTGCACACGGTATTAATAATAATAGTCCTTTAATAGTCCCACAGTGGGGAAATTCAGTGTGTTACAGCAGCAAAGATAAGATAAGCAGATACAAATACAAATACAACATGTACAGGAATGTTCCAAGGTGAGAGGCATTACATTAATAGCAGACAGACAGATAGGACGTAGCAGAGGGGGGGGGGATATAACAGGCAGAGAGATATTTCAGTTCTCTGTGTGTAATGATCTCCGCTTAGGTCGGTGTTGGTTGTACAGCCTAACCACGGTGGGGAGGAAAGACTTCCGATAGCGCTCCTTCTCACACCTAGGGTGGAGCAGTCGGTCACTGACAGTACTGCTCAGCGCGATCACAGTCTCATGCATGGGATGGGACTTCTTCTTCTGCATGGAGCTCACCACGGACAGTATCCTTCTGTCACCCACCACCTGCACTGGGTCCAGTGGGCTCCCCAGGACAGAGCTGGCCCTTCTAATCAGCTTGTCAAGTTTATTTCTGTCCCTGGTTGATATACTGCTCCCCCAGCAGGCCACTCCAAAGAAGATGGCTGATGCCACTACCGAGTTGAAGAAAGTCCTAAGAAGTGCCCCCCGGATTCCAAAGGCTCTCAGCTTCATAAGCAGGTAGAGCCTGCTGTGGCCCTTCCTGTACAGGGCCTCCATGTGATCTGCCCAGTCCAGCTTATTATTAAGGAGCAAACCCAGGTACTTATAGGTGTTCACAATCTCGATGCCCGTCCCCAGGATGTCCACTGGTTTTGGAGGGCATCTGCCTTTACGGAAGTCCACCACCATCTCCTTGGTCTTCCCCGCGTTAATCTTCAGGTGGTTCCGGTGGCACCAGTCCACAAAAAACCGGTTCAGTTCTCTGTACTCCCTATCATCATCATCTGTGATGAGGCCTACTATTGCAGAGTCGTCAGAATACTTCTGTAGGTAGCAGCTGGATGAGTTGCACCTAAAATCAGCAGTGTACAGTGTGAAGAGGAAAGGGGCGAGAACCGTACCCTGAGGTGCCCCCGTATTACAGATCACGGTACCTGACACACAGTCTTGGGCTCTCACGTATTGAGGTCGATTTGTGAGGTAGTCTAGGATCCAGTTGGAGAGGTGGTGGTCCACTCCAGCAAGGCCCAGCTTGTCTCTCAGTAACCTGGGCTGTATGGTGTTAAAAGCACTGGAGAAATCAAAGAACATTATTCTCACTGTGTTCCCTGGTTTCTCCAGGTGAGACAGAGCCCTGTGCAGAAGGTGGATGATGGCATCATCTACCCCAATGCCCGGTCGATAAGCAAACTGGAGAGGGTCCATAGCGGGGCTCACTAGAGGGCGAAGATGTGTGAGAACCAATCTCTCTAAGATCTTCATCAAGTGGGATGTCAATGCTACAGGTCTGTAGTCGTTGAGGTCCATAGGGTGAGGTTTCTTTGGAACTGGTACCACACAAGAAGATTTCCATAATTCAGGGACTATTTCCTGCCTCAGGCTCATATTATACATATATGTAATTATACCACACAGCTGGTCCCCACAAGTCTTAATTAGCCTTGCACTGATGTCATCTGGCCCTGCGGCTTTCCTCGCCTTGATCTTTTTCATCTCCTTCCTCACCTGGGCCCGTGTGAAGGTCAGACTGTGGTCAGATAAAGACGGATTTCTGGATTTACTGGTCTGTTGGGAAGTGGCCGCATGGGGAGAAGTCATTGTGGTGAGGGGAGCTGAAGGACATTCTGGGGTGGGAGGAGCTGGTGTGTGATCAAATCTGTTGAAGAATAGGTTTAGTTCATTAAATTATGCTCCATAGTTGCCTTTGCACATGGTATTATGCTCCATAGTTGCCTCTGCACACGGTATTATGCTCCATAGTTGCCCCTGCACACGGTATTATGCTCCATAGTGGCCCCTGCAAATGGTATTATGCTCCATAGTGGCCCCTGCACACATTATTATGCTCCATAGTGGCCCATGCAATCGGTATTATGCTCCTTAGTGGCCCCTGCCCTGGTATTATGCTCCAGAGTGGCCCCTGCAAACGGTATTATGCTCTATAGTGGCCCCTGCACACTGTATTATGCTCCATAGTGGCCCCTGCACATGGTATTATGTCTCATAGTGACCCCCCCACCCATGAACTATTATTATACTCTGGGATCTTTTCAGACTCCAGAGTATAATGATCGGAGACCCAGGTGGTGACAAACATAAAACCAGTGTTACTTACCTGGGCTCCAGTGCGCTCCCTGCGTTCGGCCTTCTTCAATGTCGCACAGACCGGCGTCGCGACATAATGACGTCGGCCTGGCTCACGTGACGCCTGGGACGTCACCAAAAAAGGCCGAAGCCTGCAGGGAGTAAAATCGGATCGCCGGAGAGGTGAGTAACAATGGTTTTTATGTTTATCACCTCCCCTGGGTCTCCGTTTATTATACTCCGGGGTCTGAAAAGCCCCTGGAGTATAATAATAGTAGTATTTGATGGGGTTCGCTGGCCGCGGCCTCACTTACCATCCCCGCTCCTGCACACAGCCACTTCTGCGTCCCATAGCAGAAGGGGAAGCGGGAGCGGCCACAACCAGCAGCGGGGATCGATAAGTAAATAGGCCGTTACGTGCCGGGGATACTCCAGCAGGCAACGGCCTATTTATATATATAAAAAAAAACTTATCCTCCTACCTGCAATGCCTTGATGCAGCCGCCGCCTCCTCCTCTTATTGTCTGTGTGTCAGCGTAGGAGGCGCGATGACGTCATTGTATCGCCGCCTGCGCTGACATGCAGAGGTCTTGTAAACCAGCCCAGGACAGGTATCGCGCAGCTTTGTTTTTTTGTTTTTTTTTTTTAAGCGGCCAGTCCTGGGCTAGTTTACATTAAATAGATGTGACAACTTGGGGGAATTAGACTCAAAATGGCGGCTTTTCCTGGTCCGGACAGCGGTGGTTCGTGGTACTGGGCGCCGGAAAGATAGCGTTCAGACGGTCCAAGTGTAAATAAAACTGGCTTTATTCAGCTTAACTGCAACATAACAAAACAACAAAAAAACCTAGGCCACAGTTAGGGCTCTAACTCACTCATAGAGCCCCTCGCTAGCCTGACTCTTGCTCAACTCTAGCAAAAGTCCCCGGTGGACCTCAGCCCTCCTGGCACAGACCGTCTATCTGTCCAGCTGGGTCCACCATCTCCTGCTCCCTGCAGGATACTCCACACTTCTGGAGTTACACGCCACCCCTAAGGCGTGGCTGAGAGCCTTTTCTGGCCTGGGCCTGGGTCGCTCAACAGCGCCCTCTGGTTCACATCCTTACATACCCTCCCCCTCAGCTCACTACCCATGGGGTGAGCTACAATGGGACGAGGCATCCTATGTCGAAGTCCCTCTTCAACCGTGTATGCCTGTCCAGTGTCTATCCAGAAGTCACCATCTGGCGGTCTTCTCTTCCAAATTCCGCTCCGTCGAGCCTTCTGTCTTCTCATCACTTTTGATGCTACGCCAAGATCCTGGCCCCTCTGCGCAAAGGCAAGCTCTACTCCATCACCTCCACAATTCGCCACACAGGGGATCACATCATTTTCATCACATTTTTCACCATAGTCTTCAGCCATCCCATTGCATGACTTTGATCCCCTTAGTGAATAGCTGTAAGAATCTTTTTCTGCACCAGGGCCATACAGTGTCAAAACTGACATGTGTCACTTTATATGGCAATACCTTTGAGATGCTATAACTTACACAAGTGATTTTGAGGTTGTTTTTTCATGACACATTGTACTTCATGTTAGTGGTAAACATTGATCAATATTTTTGTATTTATTTATAAAAAATTAGGAAATTTGAGGGAAATTTGGAAAAAAATTGCAATTTTCAAAATGTAAAATTCTCTGCTTTTCAGACAGTCATACCACCCAAATACATGAATAAATATTATCTACCATATCTCTGCTTTATATCGGCATCATCTTTTAATCATCCTTTAATTTATTTTGGATGTTAGAAGGTTTACAAGTGTAACAGCGATTTTCCAGATTTACAAGAAAATTTCCCAAACTCATTTCTTAGGGACCACTTCAGTTCTGAAGGGGATTATAAAGGCCTATATATTAGAAACCCCCATAAATCACCCCATTTTAAAAACTATACCCCTCAAATAATTCAAAACAGCATTTGGGAAGTTTGTTAACCCTTTAAGCATTTCACAAGAATTAAGACAATATGGAGGTGAAATTTAGACGTTTCATTTTTATCCAATAATACATTAATTTATCCCTAAAATTAACACATTCACAAAGGGTTAAAGGAGAAAATGCATCTCACAATTTGTTGTGCAATTTCTCCCGAGCACAGAAATATCCCACATGTGGGTGTAAAATGATTTTTGGGCACACGGCAGTGCACGGAAAAGAAAGAGCGACACTTGGCATTTGAAAAGCAGATTTTGCTGGAATAGTTTTCAGGTGTCATGTCTCATTTGCAGAGCCCCTAGAGTACCAAAACAATGGAAACCCCCTAAAAGTGACTCCATTTTGGAAACTACACCCCTGACAGAATTTATCAAGGGGTATACTGAGCATTTTGACCCCACAGCTGTTTCACAGATTTTATTAACATTGGGATGTGTAAATGAAAAATTACTAAAACATCACTTTATCCCCAAAGTTTTCATTTTCTCAAGGGGTTAAAGGAGAAAAAGCCGCCCACAGTTTGTTACACAATTGCTCCTGAACACAGCAATACCCCATATGCGATCGTAATTTGCTTCATGGGTACATGGCGGGGCTCGAAATGGAAAGAGCGCTATTTGGCTTTTGAAGGGCAGATTTTGCTGGAATAGTTTTCAGGTGCCATGTCCCATTTGCAGAGCCCCTAGAGTACCAATACAATGGAAACCCCCAAAAGTGACCCCATTTTGGAAACTACACCCCTCACAGAACATATCAAGGGGTATAGTGAGCATTTTGACCCCACAGCCGTTTCACAGATTTTATTAACATTGGGACATGAAAATGAAAAATTACTTTCTTTCCAATAAACCATCAATTTAGCCCCAAATTTTTCATTTTCACAAGAGGATAAAGGAGAAAAAGCCGCCCACAGTTTGTTACACAATTTCTCCTGAATACAGGAATACTCCCCATGTGGTTGTAATCTGCTGTATGGGTACATGGTGGGGCTCAGAATAGAAAGAGCGCTATTTAGCTTTTGGAGGGCAGATTTTGCTGGAATAGTTTTCAGGTGCCATGTCGCATTTGCAGAGCCCCTAAAGTACCAATACAATGGAAACCCCTGAAAAGTCACCCCATTTTGGAAACTACACCCCTCAAGGAATTTCTCAAGGGGTATGGTGAGCATTTTGACCCTACAGTTGTTTCACAGATTCTATTAACATTGGAATGTAAAAATTTAAAATTACTTTTTTTTTCCAATAAACTGTCCATTTAGCGACATATTTTTAATTTTTACAAGGGGATAAAGAAGAAAAAAACCCCACAGTTTGTTACACAATTTCTCCTGAACACAGAAATGCCCCATATGTGGTCGTAAACTGCTGTATGGGTACATGGTGGGGCTCAGAATGGAAAGAGCGCTATTTGGCTTTTGGAGGGCAGATTTTGCTGGAATAGTTTTCGGATGCCATGTCGCATTTGCAGAGCCCCTAAAGTACCAATACAATGTAAACCCCTCAAAAGTGACACCATTTTAGAAACTACACCCCTCAAGGAATGTATCAAGGGGTATTATCATTTTGAGCCTAAAAATGCTTCCCAAAAATTAATATAAAAAGTGAAAATTGACAATTTTAAATAAATATGCCATTTTGGTGCCCAATACGTTGTACCCACTTTGTGGCATCAGACACATGCACTCCTAAAACTATTACGTGGGCTATCCCGGGGGAAAAAAAAATTATATATGTGGGTGTAACCTGCTACTTGGGCAAACAGCAGGGCTCAGACAGGAAGGAGCACTGCGCTTTTTAGCTTTTGGAGTACAGATCTAGAGGGACTTTCTGGACGCTATGTTGTTTTTGCAGAGGTGCCAGTAAATTGGAATTCCCCAAGAAGTGACCCCATTTTGTAGGGGCAATTTTAGGGTTTTTGCCAATTTGACATGGTGACTAAAATCCAACAATCTAAATCTATGCTCCAAAAGCCACATAGCGTTCCTTCACCTCTGCCCCCTGCTGTGTACCCAAACTACAGTTTACGCCCACATGTATGACACTGGTGTGCCCAGGATAACGTACTTGGTATAAACTGCTGCTTGGGCACAGCCGGGCACAGAAGGGAAGGAGCGCTATTTTGGTTTTTGAAGCACAGTTTGGTTTTTGGACACCATGCCACTTTTGCAGAGCCCCTGGATTGCCAGTAAAATGGAATCCGCAGACTTGTGACCCCATTTTGGGAACTACACCCCTGAAGGGATTTATCAAGTGGGGTAGCGAGTATTCTTAACCCTTAAGTGTTGCATTCATTTAATTTCAATAAATGAATGCGCAGCTGATAATGAAAAGGGAAAATTGCAATTTTTCCAGAGATACGCCATTTCAGTGCCCAATATTTTGTGCCCAGGTTATGTCAGCAGGCACAAACACTCTAAAAACTGTTAAGTAGGTATCCCGGGCACAACATCTTTTGGAGCGTTTACATCTGATACAAGCCGGGCACAACGTATTATGCATTGAAATAAAATATTCCTGGAAAAATTGTCATTTTCACCTTTCACAATCATCTGCGTATTCATTTCTGGAAAATAAATTATAGCAACACTTGGAGGTAAAAAATGCTCACTGTACCTCTGGATAAATTCCTTCAGGGGTGCAGTTTCCAAAATAGGGTCACGTATCAGGGGATTCCACTGTACTGGCATTTCAGGAGCTCTGCAAAAGCGTCATGGTGTCCAAAAGCTAAACTGTCTAAATCTATGCTCCAAAAACCTAATAGCGCTCCTTCCCTTCTGTGCCCGGCTGTGCCCAAACAGCAGTTTATACCCACATATGACATTATGTACGTTATTCTGGGTACACCAGTGTCATACATGTGGGTATAATCTGCAGTTTGGGTACATAGCAGGGCACAAAAGGGAAAGAGCGCTATGTGGCTTTTGGAGTGCAGATTCAGATGTTTGGTATCTGGACACCATGTCATGTTTGCAGAGCCTCTAATGTACCAGAAAAGTGGAATCTCCTAGGGAGTGACCCCATTTTGAAAACTGCACCCCTCAAAGAATTTATTAGAGGGTGTAATAAGCATTAGTATACCAGACGTGAATGCACAGCGGATGGTGAAGAGTGAATAGGTAAGCTGTGCGGAGTACATGGGGAACACGAAATTCCCTACTATATCCCCAGTAGCTCCTATGATTGGGGGAGGGGGTCACTCTGGGGGTCACTTCTGGTTTATTATCCCTTGTAAGCTCTAAATCTGGTTTGTCCCCTGATATACGCTCGCACAGCTTATACATTCCCTTCCTGCCGCAGCCAGTTGTGTTCTAATGATTTGGTGATTTTTGGGGTTTTTGTCTTCACATTGTACAAGCTATATTCTTTATTTTTCGGATGATGTAGCCATATGAGGGCTGATTTTTTGCGGTATGATATGCATTTTTTAATGATAAAATTTTTTGGAGTGTCTATAGCTTATTGAATAAATTATATTAACTCTTTCTGGGTGGATTAAAAAAAAAATATCAATTCTGGAATTGGTTTTTACCTTTTCATTTTTTTGCCGTGTGGCGTACAGCATAATTCACATGTTACCTTTATTCTGCAGGTCGGTACGATTACGGCGATGCCTCATTTATATTGTTTTTTTATGCGTTACTAATTCTGCAGAACAGAAACCCATTTGTGGACATAAATCAATTGTTTTTGCATCACCATCTCCTGAGAGGCGTTACATTTTTATTTTTCGGTTGACAGACTTGGTTTAGGGCTTATTTTTTGCGGGAGGACATGCGCTTTTTATTGGTATTGTTTTGAGGTACATATGAGTTTTTGATCACTTTTTATAGTATTTTTTTTGTAAGTAAATCATTATTTCCAGTGTTTTTTTTCCGTTTTTTTTTTTTTTTCGACGTTCACCGTGTATGTTAAATATTGTTTCAGCTTTATTGTACAGGTTGTTACGGACGCGGCGATACCAAATGTGTTGTTTTTATTAATTTTTATTTTATTTTTTTATATAATTCATTTTATATAGGAAAAGGGGTTTTTGGGGGCTTTATAACCTTATTAATTTTTTTTTTTTTTTAACTTAATTTTTTTTTTTTAACTTTTTTTTACATTTTTAACTTGTCCTATAAGGACACCTGAGTCAGCGATGCTCTGATCCTGGCTCAGTATTATAGACTGCAATACACGAGCATACTCTTGTATTGCAGTCTATACAAGTGTGTCAGCCGATGTAGACGCATCGGCTGACTTCTTCACATCCCAGCAGGATCAGCCAGGTAGTGGGGGCTTCAGGTAGCCTGGGGTCACTGGCCAGACCCCGGGCTACAGAAAATAGACATCGGCAACCCCCGATCTCGCCGCGGCATCCAAGGGGTTAAAACCTCCGCTCGGAACTCAGTTCCGACCGGGGGTTATGGAGCAGGGTGTTAGCTGTCAGTTACAGCTAACACCCGCTCCCGATCCTGGTCACAGGGTCTCTGAAGTGCAGGCCGTAAATTTACTATTGGCCGGACTTCAGAGACCACGTCCGCAGGCCGTAAATTTACGGCCGGTGGTCGTCAACCGGTTAAATCCTGCAATTGCTTCTCAAGCCCTTGCTTTTGCTCTACACTCTGTACAACTTTATTAGATAGAGCACATTTCATATCAGCAAACTACTTCTTAGTGACACAGTCCATTCCAGGCAAACCCAGTACCACCTTTTCATAATGACTAGGATATGAACTCTTTATAGTCTCAAGCTCTTTCTTTAACTTAAGGTTCTCTTTTTCTGATACCTCAAGTTGCCATTTCCAATCAGATATTTCATCCTCATAAATGAACCTGATGGTTTTAATCTCATCTTGAAGCTGCTGCACCATAACATTTTCATCTTTGGTGCTTTGATGCACTCCAATATGAGACATACCATCAGTAGGGACATATTCCATCATAGAACAGAGGTGCTTTAGAAAGACTGAGTCACTCTCATGCAACCCTTTATCTTTACTTGCATTCCACATGATCTGTTCTGGGTTTTGTATCTCTCTGCATTCAGACTGCTGCACTAATAAACCTGTGCATAACTTCTCTGCTTTTTTACAAGCTGAAATTCTCTTTTTCTTGCCCATGGTTTACTAACAAGATTACACAATATTCCACAGCAACCTTGGGTTCAACCGGCAGCAACTTTTTGCTATCTTCTGCAGTCACATGTATTCAAACAGTTAACTTATGTGGCACTACAGCAACCAGCATTTTCTTCTGTCTTCCACAGAAAACACCAACATGGCACCATAGCCTTTCACATAGACGTGTTTGCAATATTCAGCTTCTACACACATTGCATACTTTCTTGCCATCAGCAAACACTTTACAGACTTCTGTGCCACAGTATACACAAAGTCCATTCCCTGGATTCCTCTTCCAGAGTTTTACTTTCACCAGTTTTTGCACACACTTTGCTATGTTGCAATTCACTCACCCCTTCCTGGGCTTCTCAGTTGAAATCACCGATTTCTTCCAGCTGTAGGCCACAATGTACACTTAGCAGTACTGCAGTCACCAGCCACTTGTCTTCCAGGACTTGCGTGGATCTCTTTATGCCCGCGTTCTCCACCATATGTGACAACTTGGGGGAATTAGACTCAAAATGGCGGCTTTTCCTGGTCCGGACAGCGGTGGTTCGTGGTACTGGGCGCCGGAAAGATAGCGTTCAGACGGTCCAAGTGTAAATAAAACTGGCTTTATTCAGCTAAACTGCAACATAACAAAACAACAAAAAAACCTAGGCCACAGTTAGGGCTCTAACTCACTCATAGAGCCCCTCGCTAGCCTGACTCTTGCTCAACTCTAGCAAAAGTCCCCGGTGGACCTCAGCCCTCCTGGCACAGACCGTCTATCTGTCCAGCTGGGTCCACCATCTCCTGCTCCCTGCAGGATACTCCACACTTCTGGAGTTACACGCCACCCCTAAGGCGTGGCTGAGAGCCTTTTCTGGCCTGGGCCTGGGTCGCTCAACAGCGCCCTCTGGTTCACATCCTTACATAGACAATAAAAAATGCCGCCCAGGGCCAGATAAGTGCCGGATAACAGAAGGCAGCGGGCCGGATTCGGCCCACGGGCCTTGTGTTTGACACCTGTTCCATAGACTATAATGTGGTCCGCTGAATTTCCCCCCGAAAAATGCAGAGAGAAAAGTCCTGCTCTCTCTGCATTTTTTAAGCAGAATGGGGGACGGAATCCTTGGAGACCGAGCTCTAGTGTGAACCTAGCCTTAGATCTGCCCTGTGAGTTTGTTGTGGCTTCTGGTTTGACTTCAGTTTGTAGAGCGCTTATTTCTTATACTAGCTTCTGTTCTGATAACTTTGGTCCAAAATCAGTACAAGTCCATCTGGCTTCACTGCTGGCACTGGAGAAGACTTTTAGATGCCCAGGGTGTATCTCTCAGTGCTGTGTGAGATTTAGATAGCTTTTTCTACTACTCTCCCTTGTCAGACAGATCCTGCAATTTTTGATATTTGCTCCAGTGATAATATCATAACAGCTGCACTCTGTAAATGTAATCATCGGGCTACTTATATATTAGTAATAAAAGCTCAGCCAAGGCAACATTGTTTTTTTGTTTGTTTTTTTTACTTGGATTTGTTTTTTTTTTCAGAGTATTATGATCATCCATATATGGCAGGCATGGAGGCCATTGTTATATACTTCCCACTTTCATAGGGCTGAAAGAGGGTGGGGCTTAACACTGTGTGCCAAAATGTTCGCATTTTTTTTGTTGGAAATTACGCCAACTTATAAGTGCGTTTGTTAAAGTTTGCCTAGATGATAAATTTGGTGCAGTTTAGGAATGTCTATAAGTTTAAACGCTCTAAAACTTAAATGGCTTGTGCTGGATAGTGGATAAGTTTCCGATTGCTGGGGGGTCGGACTGCCTGTCCCCGAGTGATAAGGAGAACTAGGGACCATTCACAGCTATGGGGCTGCCAGGACTGTATTCTTCAACAGCACCCGCAGCCCCATAAAAGTAAGTGGAGTGCAGTTCACGCAAGCACACTGGCATTCCATTCACCTGGAGGCTCTAGCACTAGAAGTTCCAGAGAGGGGTCATTTAACATTTCTACCTTTGGAACCCAGAGACGGGTCGAATGACCTGAAGGATCTAAGCAAACAACCTATAATCACCGTCTTTTGTTCTTAAGTAATTAAGGCCATTACTGTCACACCACAGGAGGTTGTTGTTATCCATTGAGTTTAGCCATTTAGTTTCTAGTTAGTTCTATTCAGTTTATTGTATTTGATAATATAAAGACTATACATATTGTATTTAGTTTAGTTTTATTTGAGCAAAAAAGCACTGAAACAATGAATCATTTTTTAAATAGAATTAGAAATTTTAGAGCAAGGTACAGCTGTGAGTAATGACCAGAAGCATTTGTCTACGGCCTCAAGCACACTAGCGAAAAAAAAATAGCGCTAAAATTTTTTTCTGCGATTTGCCAATGTATTTCAATGGCACCAAGCACACCTGCGATTTTTTTTTCGTGCGATTTTTTTTCATAGGTGCGATTTTCCAGCGATTTTTTTTTTTTTTGGCGATTTTTTTCGTGCAAAAAAATCCCAGAGGAGTGATCTATATGACCAATGGGACAGATCGTAAAAATATCGCAAGTAGCTGCGATTTTTTTGCGATTTTTTTTTTTTTCTGCACCCATTGACTTGAATCTAAATATACAAAAATGTAAATATACAAAAGAACAACTGTTATTTGTTTCCATGCTTTTTATTTTTGTTATGAAAATAATAAAAAAAATACAAGGAATAAAACAATTCCACACATATTTACAATAGGCTGCTGTGGGGGGCTGCGTGTGTGTGTGTGAGTGGCATGTCCTTCTTGTGTGACTAGCATTTCAGCACTCACTCAGCAGTCTGTCTGCACTGTCGGAACATACCTGGCACTGCCTGGGTATGTCCCTGGTACATTTGCCACACGTGTATTTGTAGCAGTCAACACATCTCTCAGTTGCGCAATTGTTCGTGCATCGATGGTTGACCTGACACTTCGCCCTTTTGCCAGGGCTGGGTGTGGAAGGTTGTTGCCGAAGGAGTTTCTCCTTGCGTGCCTTCTTTTCAGTCACATGAGAGCCACCTAACTCTTTTGCAAGCTCAACCAGGAAGTCCACACATCTCTCCTGCACCCCAGTGCATGCCTGATAAAGAACATGAGCATTCAGTGCTGCCATGTCAATCATGTTGTAGAACACGGCGACTGGCCATCTCCGTATTCCTGCACGCACGCTGTACTCCCGCACCATTTGGTCCATTACATCCACACCGCACTTTGTGTGGTTGTATTGTGTGACCGTGTTTGGCTTCCTTTTGTTGGTATCCTCAGTCTCAACCACACTGTGCATGCTGCTGAGAATGTAGACGGCCTTCTTTCGTTTGGGTGCATACACTCTCAGTGTGGCACCAGTGGTTGAAAACACCTGAGTGGTGAATTCAGTGCGGTCCACCTGTCTAGCGGATTGAGGAATTTCCCGGCGACTCTTGTTGATTGTGCCGAGGATAGTGGTTTTCCGGCTAAGCAGTCGTTGTGCAAGTGACAATGATGTAAAGAAATTGTCCGTGGTTACAGTTCTGCCCTTGTACATGAATGGTTCCATCAGCCTCATCACTACAGTTTCGGACAGTCTCTCCCCGCTGGGACGACTGGGGTCCTTGCCAAGATATGGGAGGACATTACAGATGTACTTTGATTTCAAGTCGCAAGCCACCCAAAACTTGATGCCAAACTTGTCTGGTTTTGTTGTAATGTATTGCAGAAAACAGCAGCGAGTCTTTGACGGGAAAAGCTGTTCATCAATAGTGATGTGTCGACCAGGGTTGTAGGATGCGATGCAGTTGGTGACAAACGATCTCCACACATCGGAGATTGCAGCAAACTTATCGGTCTCCACTCGCTCACTGCGTGTGAACATGTCATCAAAGAGTAGGTGTTGCATGATGTCTTGGAAGCGGTTTCGGATCATGGTTGCAATGATCCTTGGGTTTGCCAGGTTTGCTGACCAGCTGCCACGTAGTGATGGAACCTTGGTCACCCCCGCAAGATAATGACTGAAATAAATGCCATTAGTTCCGGGAGACCCATGAACCAATCCACCTGCTCCGTGTGACATGCATGTTGAGTAGTCCATTCTTGAATGCTACGAAGCATGTCAAGAGTGATAAAACAGAGGAAGCTCTGAAGGCGACTCCGGACACTTCGTCTGGCCTTAGCACTTGGCCCTCCATCTGTAGGGTACGGTTCTATTGGGGTGAAATGGAGACGTTTCCCCACTTCTACTTCACGCCACACTGTGCCATCTTTTGCGGTCTCTGTCGGCTCACTCGCCAACCGAGCTCTCTTTTTTGGTAGAGGAGGAGTCTCCTCATCTGCAAGATAAATAATTTCAAATTAACATTTTGTTTTGGTTCTAAATAAAAAAGATAGTCAGGAAATAAAAATCGGTAATTTGAAAAATCTAACCTGAAGACAGCTCAGAGTCCGAATCCAGTTGAAGGACTATGTCTTCTCCATCTGAGTCAGAAGGGTTGGTGTTGCTCAGGATCAGTTCCAATGCCTGTTGAATGGTGTGCCTTCTCTGCATTTTGTTTCTTGTGAACAAAATAGGTGAAGCAGTTACCCATTTATCCCCCACAGCACAAAAGGCTGCATGCAAATTTTCTAAGGTGTTAGCAACCTTATGCATATTCCCAGCACAACAATGCAGCTGGTGGGTGGGCAGACACACTCAGGAACAGCTTACATTCTTTTGTTTACACTCTCTTACAAGACCTGAGGTGGATCAACACAATTGCTCCCTGCAGATTCCTCAGACAATGGCCACATTTACAAATGAAATGATGCTAATTGGAGCCATCAGAGTTGTCTGTTTGGACTAAGGGTCATTTGACCCTCTTTCAGGACTTCAAGGGGGAGCTCGAAATTTCTGGGACTTCTAGTGCTAGGGGGACTTTAGGTCCCTGTTTTCCTGATTATCCCCTGTCCTTTTGATAGGAAATAAATCTCCTTAATGGCACAACCCCTTTAAGCCACATGCAGAGGACCAAGTGTGCGGGCTGAGGGGGGTTTCATTTCATTCCATTCCATTTTCACAAAGCTGCTACATAATCCTCAGAATGGAATGGAGCATCACAACACCCCTCAAACTGCACACTCAGTGGTGTGCATGAGGCTTAAGACCGTATGAGATTAATTTCACATTTCCTTTCATACAGTCCTTTTCATCTGACATATGAGCAGCAGATTTAAATAGCTTTCTTCCAAAATGTTTACTTTTCAGACGGAAGAAAAAAATCCTGCTTGCAGAAGAAAACTTCTGTCATATTTTTTTTATATTAGAATGAATGCAGGTAGAGGGGGCTTCATCTACATTTGTCATTCCAGCGCCATTTAAGTCCATTGTTCCCTATGTCAGATGAGAGCAGTTTGTAAGAGCTGACATGTGAACCTAGCCTTAGTTTACCTTCCCTATTGTACCAAAGTTGTGTTGGCCTCCACACACTCACCCCACAGCTACATCTGAGCTCAATTCTTAATACAATTAGTTTTGTGTTTATAGCACATCTTCAATAAAACTAAAATAATAAATAATTCCACCTGACTATCTCACCATATGTTTTGCTGCTAAACTAATGATCTCCAATGACTCCCTAGCTGTTGCAAAACTACAGGGCATGATGGGAGTTGTAGGTTCTCAGCTAGGGAGCCACAAGCTGCAGAACAGAGTTCCGAAAGGACTAAGAGGAAACAGATTTCATTTACAATCTAGACTTCTGCATTGCTCAGACAGCTGGTCTGAAAAGTCCACAAGTGGAGATCTGCAAAACTGTAGCAGGCACAAACTGTATGTATTGAAATAGAGTATATATACAGTATATATATACAGTCATATGAAAAAGTTTGGGCACCCCTATTAATCTTAATCATTTTTAGTTCTAAATATTTGGGTGTTTGCAATAGCCATTTCAATTTGATATATCTAATAACTAGTATATCAACCAGGGACAGAAATAAACTTGACAAGCTGATTAGAAGGGCCAGCTCTGTCCTGGGGAGCCCACTGGACCCAGTGCAGGTGGTGGGTGACAGAAGGATACTGTCCGTGGTGAGCTCCATGCGGGAGAAGAAGTCCCATCCCATGCATGAGACTGTGATCGCGCTGAGCAGTACTGTCAGTGACCGACTGCTCCACCCTAGGTGTGAGAAGGAGCGCTATCGGAAGTCTTTCCTCCCCACCGCGGTTAGGCTGTACAACCAACACCTACGTAAGCGGAGATCATTACACACAGAGAACTGAAATATCTCTCTGCCTGTTAAATCCCCCCCCCCCCCCTCTGCTACTTCTTATCTGTCTGTCTACTATCAATGTAATGCCTCTCACCTTGGTACATTCCTGTACATGTTGTATTTGTAGTTGTATCTGCTTATCTTTGCTGCTGTAACACACTGAATTTCCCCATTGTGGGACTATTAAAGGACTATTATTATTATTATTATTATAACTGATGGACACAGTAATATTTCAGGATTGAAATGAGGTTTATTGTACTAACAGAAAATGTGCAATATGCATTAAACCAAAATTTGACCGGTGCAAAAATTTGGGTACCCTTATCATTTTATTGATTTGAATACTCCTAACTACTTTTTACTGACTTACTGAAGCACAAAATTGGTTTTGTAACCTCACTGAGCTTTGAACTTCATAGCCAGGTGTATCCAATCATGAGAAAAGGTATTTAAGGTGGCCAATTGCAAGTTGTTCTCCTATTTGAATCTCCTCTGAAGAGTTGCATCATGGGCTACTCAAAACAACTCTCAAATGATCTGAAAACAAAGATTGTTCAACATAGTTGTTGAGGGGAAGGATACAAAAAGTTGTCTCAGAGATTTAACCTGTCAGTTTCCACTGTGCGGAACATAGTAAGGAAATGGAAGACCACAGGGACAGTTCTTGTTAAGCCCAGAAGTGGCAGGCCAAGAAAAATATCAGAAAGGCAGAGAAGAAGAATGGTGAGAACAGTCAAGGACAATCCACAGACCACCTCCAAAGAGCTGCAGCATCATCTTGCTGCAGATGGTGTCACTGTGCATCGGTCAACAATACAGCACACTTTGCACAAGGAGAAGCTGTATGGGAGAGTGATGCGAAAGAAGCCGTTTCTGAAAGCACGCCACAAACAGAGTCGCCTGAGGTATGCAAAAGCACATTTGGACAAGCCAGCTTCATTTTGGAAGAAGGTCCTGTGGACTGATGAAACAAAGATTGAGTTGTTTGGTCATACAAAAAGGCGTTATGCATGGCGTCCAAAAAACACAGCATTCCAAGAAAAACACTTGCTACCCACTGTAAAATTTGGTGCAGGTTCCATCATGCTTTGGGGCTGTGTGGCCAATGCCGGCACCGGGAATCTTGTTAAAGTTGAGGGTCGCATGGATTCAACTCAGTATCAGCAGATTCTTGAGAATAATGTACAAGAATCAGTGACGAATTTGAAGTTACGCTGGGGATGGATATTTCAGCAAGACAATGATCCAAAACACAGCTCCAAATCTACTCAGGCATTCATGCAGAGGAACAATTACAATGTTCTGGAATGGCCATCCCAGTCCCCAGACCTGAATATCATTGAACATCTGTGGGATAATTTGAAGCGGGCTGTCCATGCTCGGCGACCATCAAACTTAACTGAACTGGAATTGTTTTGTAAAGAGGAATGGTCAAAAATACCTTCATCCAGGATCCAGGAACTGATTAAAAGCTACAGGAAGCGACTAGAGGCTGTTATTTTTGCAAAAGGAGGATCTACTAAATATTAATGTCACTTTCCTGTTGAGGTGCCCATACTTTTGCACCGGTCAAATTTTGGTTTAATGCATATTGCACATTTTCTGTTAGTACAATAAACCTCATTTCAATCCTGAAATATTACTGTGTCCATCAGTTATTAGATATATCAAATTGAAATGGCTGTTGCAAACACCCAAATATTTAGAACTAAAAATGATTAAGATTAATAGGGGTGCCCAAACTTTTTCATATGACTGTATATATATATATATATATATACATATATATGTGTTATGTAATGTTTCTGTACTGTTTTAGTCTGTTTACATTGTGGCATGTTAACAAAGGACTAAAGAAAACTGAGAAGCATCGTGAAGTAAAACATTGCAGAAGTGGTATGGCTCAGAGGCATGCAAACCTCAGGTGCAGCGCTGTTAATGAACCATCACATTCAATACTGTCACATCAGAAAGGCAGAAAATAAAGGAACAGATATAAAAGAATGTCAAAATGAATACCAATAAAACCTAAGAAAACAAGGCCATGGACAATTGCACCACTTTTCAGAGACATTTAAGGACCCAAATTCTGTAAAAGGCACCCCCAACTTTTATGGTCTATGTCATTTATGATACTATAGTCTTGCCACTTTTGCTTTGTGATCATTTTGACAAATCTTACCCATAAAGCATGCTGTATTAAAACTGGTACAAACAAGAAATAAAATGGCTACCCAAAGTAACTACAACATTTTTTTCCATCTTCTAACCTACACCAAAAATAAAGATGGGGCCTGATTTGTTGCCATGAGCAACTTCTCCACTTCCTGTCTTTTCCAGTTTTATACATACAAGGACCCAGTAGTAGCACATGAAGCCATTACCAGACATAGCCCTAAGGACATACCTACATGGTCTTTACTGGTCCAGTTGGAAATGGATCAATCAGTTATTTCTACTATTATCAAATATAAAAGTGCATAGATGAATAACACTGGATGAATATGAGGTGGAGCACCTCCCAGCGAAGTGTGGCAGCTTAGTGGTACTCTGTGTAGCTCGTTCTGTTAGGCCTCTTTTATTTGGCCATAATACAGGTGCAGGATCCTATAGCGATCTAGTTCCAAATACATAGAACATCAAATAGTCCAGACTTTGTGACCATAACACAGACACTATGATGTGTCCATATTACAGCAGTGTGAAACCAGCCTTAGGGGGCATTCACACTACCATTGATGACAGTCAGTAGTGTCCGTTGCTGTTGTCCGTTACAAGATTTTAGCATCGGATACTAGCTGAACCGTCAGAAATCTGTTAAAATTTCCATCAAGTTCAATAGGTTTTTATATTGTGTCCGTTTGTGTCCGTTTACACCCAATCCATCAGAAGTCCGTTTTTTTTCACGGACAAAAAATCCTACATGCAGGACTTGTTTGTCCGTTTGAAATAACGGATTCTTGACAGACAGCAAGTGTCCATTATTTTTTTAACATTGAAATCTATGGGTATCGGACTTATAACGGACAGTAACTGATAGCCATCAGTTATTGTCCGTTATTTTATGTCCGTTTTTTTTCTGCGCATGCTCAGCAGAAAAAAAAAATACGGACAGTGTTAAAAAACGGACACTAACTGATGCTAACGTGTCTGTTTTTTTTTTTAACTAATCCATTAATTGGATCAGTTAAAAAAACGGACACATTAACATCAGTTAGTGTCCATTAATGTCTGTTATGATAGGTGTCCGTTTTTTTTTTTTCTTTTTTTAACAGACACTATCAGAATGGACATCAACAGTAGTGTGAATCCTGCCTTACAAAGATATGTAAATTTTTAGTGCTCCCCAACTACATGTAGCACTGGAGCATGCTGCCACTAGTCTTTTTTTTTTTTTCTTTTTGTTATTAATTTGTTTTGTGGTGAGTGGTGTAAAAATAGTACATGGGTACAGCATTGTACTATATAGCTACTATATGGCTCTCTGTGGGCACAGTATGGCACTACAAGGGCATTACCTATCTGGATAAAGAATAGCATCGTATGGGCATCATATGGCATCATGCAGTTTCAGGGTTTAGGTTCTATGGTTCCCCTCACTGAAACTTTGGGAGCACCTTCTACCTCCTGGATTTCACCTCGGATCTCACTGCAGAGAAGGGTTTGGGTTGCAGGGGAGGAGGAAATCAATATTGCTACAGAACTCATCTTCCTAGAAATTGGTAGGGCCCAGAAAGGTACCGCATACTTCATCCTGTGGTCAAACATAACAAACCACACAGTGAAAAACAAACAATAAATAAGTGAATGTGCTCCGTGATGAAGGCCCTGACATCTAGCCTAATCTATAAAAATTCCTTATTGCAGATGTTCCAGGCAAATAATGGTGCGTGCAAATGTTGGGGTGGGCCTTAAAAAAATTAAGCCTGGACAACCCCTTTAATATACCTCACACAGTTTAATGTCCCCCCCATAGAATGTTAGCCTCCATCACTGCCCCCACAAAATATAATTATATAGTATATAATAATATACAGTATGGGGGACCAATGAAGGGGCTACTGTATAGAGAGGACCAGTGAAGTGGCCATAAAAAAAATAGGCCCAGACAACCCCTTTAAAGAGGTTGTCTATAAATTGGAGCAACCCCTTTGGCGGCGAAGGAGGTGTAAAATTAAAAGAAAAAAAAACATACTCATCTGTTGCCTGCCTGTGTGTGTTCGTTCTCATCGCGGCGCCTCATTTCTGGAAATCATGTACCTAATTGGTCTTAGCGGTCACATGAGGTGCAGGACTCCCAGCAACAAGGAGCTGGTACGAAATAGAATGGATACAGGCAGCAGACAACGGAGTGCCGGGAACAGGTGAGTATGTTTTTTTATTTATTTTTTTCTTATTTTACACCTCTTGTCTACCACATGGGTTGCTCCAATTCCTTCGGGGCAACTGTTGGAGTCAGACACACTTGTTTGAGCTCCTGAGTCCAGAGGCTTAAGAGGCTTTTTTGGATACTTGGAGACCGTTTATTGTGTGTGGTCTTCGGTCTTTGTGTTACAGACCGTAGCTCCGACTCCCTTCCCCGTGCGGAAGGGAGCCTTATCATGGAGCGTGGAGCTCCTGCCCCCCGGACCTTACAGGCGGGGGGCAGGAGAATGTCTGCCGACACAGCACTAGCAGAGCAGGGCAGGCGGAGGTCGCTGAGGCAGCAAGCCTCAATGAGACTGGCGACCAGGACAACAGCATTGGGAGCAGCATCAGGAGCAGCAGCAGCGACATTGGTGGCTGCAGCATCAGGAACAGCATCGGGAGCAGCGACGTCCGTGGAGTGGGCGATGCCGGCAGGAGTAGCGGTGGCGACAGGGGTGTCAGCAGTCCCGGCAGGTGGATCCGTGAAAACGGCGACATCAGCCACGGCGGTAACATCAGCGGCAGTGGCAGGTGAAGCCGGTCCGAAGGGGGCTACGGCCGCAGGATATGCGGTTTCCTCTGGAAGGGTCCCTGCAAGCAGGAGAAAAGACGCCTTACCGTCATCGCTGCCTCAATCACCCGCAGGATGGGGCATCCGGAAAGCTGGAGAAGAGGTTGCCATCTACAGCCGGAGGATCGAGGCGGTCCTGGAGGAGTATGACCGGGCCCGGAGGTCCCTGTTCGCTATGGGTGGAGAGCTGCAAAGCGCTCGTGCCCGTAGCGACAGAGCCTCGAGGAAGGACCGCCCGGTTTTCAGCAGGCAAGTAAAGAGCCTCAAAAAGCAGATTAAGACCCTGGAAGCCAGGTGTGCGGAGATCCTGGAGGGCGCGGGGCCGTTCAGAGAGAAGCTGTTGAACGATGACCGCTTCTTCCGCAAACAGCAGGAGCGGTTGTTGAAGGATGGCCCCGCGTCCTCAGACAGCTCGGGAGAGGACGACTATTGTGAGTCAGACCTGGAGTCGGATGACAGCATGGCGGTACAGTATAGTCGGGCAGCCGTCCCTAGCAGCGGCAGCCTGATACCCACGTATACGCAGGCATCAGTGCCGGCAGTGAAGCAGGAAGTCAGAATGACAAGACAGGAAGTCAGAATGACAGGGCAGGAAGTGACGCAATCTCCCACACTCCCAGAGAACCAACCACTGCCCGAGACGGAGGAGGAGGAGGGCGGAGCCTCGGGAGAAGGCGGGAAGCTGATGAGGCAAATCTACCAATTAGAGTCCCCGTCCAGAATGGACCAATTAGCATTCAGCATGTCAGATCTGGACGGGGAGGAGGCGGGAAAAGGAGCCAAGACCAGGAAGAAGGCAAGGAAGGAAAAAAAAAAGAGAGATAGAGACATTTAAATTTGTCAGGTCGTTGCCTGGGGAGCATCGTGCCGGGACCTCAGCCCAAGTTGCGATGCCTCCAGGAGAGAAAAGGGAGGCGCAGGCACCTCGGGTCACGCCAAGTGGCGGGGTGCCCGGGGGTGCCAGCAGTCAAAATGGCGCCTGATAGTACCTTTCAGGTGGTGGCGGACAAGGAGCTCATAGTTGCGGACAAGGGCAAAGGCAAAGAAGCCCCCCCTGCGGAGGGGAGTGGCGTAGGGGAAACCTCCCTCCCTGGTAGGAGGTTTTAAAATATCGATGGCTTCCCCCAGAGTAAGGTGTAGGAAAGGGGGAGTGGCAGGTGGGCGTGGCTCATCCTCCTCCAGTGCTGATGAAGCCGGTGATGCGGAGGTCACTTCCGGGGCTAAGGGGGCGTGTCCTCCTACAACATCAGGTGCCGGGGTGACTGTGGATGCGGAGGCCGAGGTAAAAGCGGGGAAGCCATCAGCGAGTGGTGCAGCCGGCCCCGCTGTAAGAAGGAAGACTGCAGGTGTGAATGATGGACGAGTGGAGAAGCTAGTTAAGCAGACAGGTAAGGTAAAGGGGAAAGCGGGTGGGACAAAAGGGGTAATTAGTAGTATTCCTGAAGAAGGTGGTGTAGTATGCATGGGGGTCCAAGAGCCTGTAGTCGGGGAGGCTGCGGGAGGAGGGGCTATTACCATTGCTGCTAAAAAAAAGTGTTTCTACTGCTGGTAATATTTCTGTTGTGGCCCCTGTTGTTTCTGGTATTTCTGCTGTTGTCCCTGCTGTTGTTTCTGCTGCTGTTCCTGATGCTGTTCCTGATGCTGTCGTTGCTCCTGTTGTTACTCCTGTCACTGCTCCTGATATTGTTGCTCCTGTTGTCCTCTCTGCCGCTGTTCCTTCTGCTGCAGTTGGAGTGACCCGGTCCGCGGCGGCTATGCCAGGGCGGACTGTTGCCGCCTCTGGTGCTCCGGTTGCCGTGGCTGGGCTAAGTAGTTCTGCGGGGGTCCCTGGGAGTGGCGCTGGTACTCCGGCAGCGGAGGTTGCTGCGGCCTCCGGGCCCCCACGCTCCTATGCCAGCGTCGCTTCTGGGGCCCCTGGGGGTGCATCATGTCTTCCGCCCGGCTCCAGGGACGGCGATTTGCAACGGCAGCTCCTGGAGGCTTTACGGGCGGGCCAGTCCACAATGACCATAGATGGGCAGTCGAGAGACCTTAGGTTCTGGATCGAGTGTTTTGGCCTAGGGAAGTTCCGAGAGGAAGGAGGTGAGACCAGATGGACTCTCCCTACACCCGGGCGTAGGGGGCCGACACGGAGGAACGTGGCCCGTCTCGTGTGGGGGGGAGCCGGCCCTTGTCCCCAGAGGAGGGGGGTCGTGGAACTCCTACTCGGGATGGGTTTCAGGGCAAGCGACATCTTTGCCCTGATTCATCCTGTCGGCTCCTCGGAGTTTGACATCAGCTTTGTTACCCCGGAGGGCTTAGAAACCTTCTGGGGAAACTATAGGCTGGTGAAGGACGAGCCCACCTGGCGTGACTTTATGGTGTGGGCGGTGTCACGCCAGGATAACATTAAGAAAGTGACCGTTTTAACTCGTAACGAGTCACTTTCTTATATGGACATCATGACCTGGCTGAACAGGTTTGGGGAGGTCAAGGACTTCCCAAAGAAAAATCTCGACGAGTTCGGGATATGGTCGGGGGCCTGGACCTTCATGGTCAAATTGCGACACGAGGATAACTCGGTGATGCATATCCCGTCCTCAACCTTCCTTGGGAAAGACAGGATCCTTGTCTTCTACCAGGGGCAGCCAAAACTCTGTCACAGGTGCGGTGACCCCTCACACTTGAGCGCCTCCTGCCGTGTGCAGAAGTGCGCCATGTGTGGGGAGGTGGGCCATCTCGCGGCGACCTGTGGCAGGGTGCGTTGCCACCTGTGTGGTGTCCTTGGGCACCCGATCGGGGCGTGTCCACGGTCTTTCGCCAACACCACCCTTCGGCAAGCGGGAGCAGTTGAGGAGGCTGTCCCTGCTGCGGAGGGGGTGAGTGGGGGAGGAGAGACTAGTCTGCCAAGGCAAAGGGAGAAGGCCCAGCCACCATCAAGGGCAAGGAGGCGCGAGAGGAGGAGGGAGCAGAGGGAGGGGAGTTATGTGCCTTCCTTCTGCCCCTGGCTCTGCTGGGCCGGATCCTGATGCCGAGGCAGCAGTGCGCACGACCCTGGTTGAGGAGATGAGGAGACTGCAGAGGGAGGAAGAGGCTGACCAGTCGTCTTCTTCTCAGTACGTCAGTGCTGGGGAGGGAGAGACGGTCAAGCGGAGAAAGTCACCGAGTAAAGTGAGGGCAAAAACATCTGCCCCCCCCCCCCCCCGAAGGAACGCAGACTCGGCGGCCCTCTAGTGGTAGGTCCCAACCGGTACCAATCCCTCTGTGAGGATGCGTCGGCCTCAGGGGAGGCTTCAGAGGGAGAGGTGGAGCCGTCAGGGGCTGCTGAGTCTCCCTCCGGGAGGGGCCCCCCTGCCCTCTGGGGGGGAGGCTGGCCTGGAGCCTGGAGGAGGAGATGATGCACCCAGGGCCGAAGCTGCTACTGTCTCTGCGACCACTGTAACTCCTCAGGGAGAAGTTGCGGGGGAGGTCCATCCCTCCTCTGGCCAAACCGCACCGGGGGAGGTGATGGACCAATCCCAATGTAAGAAGAGGACCCGCAAGACGAGGAGAAGTCGCGGGTCCTCTTCAGACTCATCTAGGGGTGGTGGTGATAGGAGGAAAGGGGGTGGGAAGCTGAAGGTCATTGAGCTCAATCGGTCTTAATGGCAGTCCCCTCTCCACTGACGCTGGCCACCATTAATGTGGCCAGCATTAAGTCTGATACGGCTAGGTTTGCAGCCTTTGATTTTCTTGGCCGGGTTGAAGCTGACATTTTGTTTTTGCAGGAGACCAGGCTCTGTACTCTATCAGAGATAAACAGAGCAAGGAGGGAGTGGCGCAGGGGGCCCTCCTACTGGTCTCTTGCGGCTGAGCCGTATAGTGGAGTGGCGGTGCTTTTTTACCGCAGAGGTGAAATGCCAGCGACTGATCGAGCTCGAAATGGGAAGGTGCCTAGTCTTAGACGTCTTCATGAAGGGGCAAAGCCTGCGCCTCATTAACATCTACGGTCCCCAGACAAAGTGGGACCGTAAAAGCCTCTTTATGAAGATTAAGCCTTTTCTTTTTACGGGCAAACAAGTCATCTTTGGTGGGGATTTTAATACCATAACTAGACCCCAAGACCGAGGAGGTACCAGAGATAGACTGCCCTATGATGGCGCCGCGTTAAATAGAATAGTGAGTGAAGCTCGCCTGGAGGATATCCACATCAGGCATTCCCCAGGTCACCGTGGGTTCACCTTTCAGAGAGGTAGTGTTAGGTCTAGGATAGATAGGTTTTTTTTGAAGGAGAATTCCGTCACCACCCCTGTGTCCGTGGTGGAGGTGGAGTTCTCTGATCACTGTCTAATTTTGTTTTCTTTGAATATTTCAGAGACCCTCCGGAGAGGAAGAGGTTTGTGGAGGCTGAATTCGTCACTCCTTGAGGAGGCAGCTGTAAGACAAGCCTTTGAGGAGTTTCTTCAGGATCAGGTACTATTACTGGGTCTTGAGGGTACTAGGTCAGAGTGGTGGGAGATATTCAAAAAAAAGGGTGGCGGGATTTTTCCGCCGGCTCTCAAGCCTCAGGTCACTGGACATGTACCGAATGTACACTGCACTGAGGAAGAGACTTGGACATCTGGTCTCGACCGGAGGTAGCCAGGAGGATATCTCCGGTGTGAAGGCTTTGCTCAAAAGGTGTCAGTACGATAGGCACGCATCTTTGGTTCTTGAGAGGGATTTCGGGAAATACCGCTCGCCCGACCCCTACAGGAACTGTAAGATGTCAGTGACTTGTAAGACAGTAACAGGCCTGATTGACAGTACAGGATCCCTGACAAGATCCAGGTCAGGGATCTTGGAGGTCGTCAGGTCCTTCTACTCGAACCTTTTGGCAAAGAAGGAACTGAATCGGGATCGGATTTCAGGTTTCTTGGCTGAAGCCATTCCTGAGTCAGCAGAAGACCCTTCTCTTGGTGTTTTGATAGAACTTATAAGGGAAGAGGAAGTCGTCAGGGCTATTGAGGGTCTTGCCCTCAAGAAGTCACCTGGCCCAGATGGCTTAACATCTGAGTTCTATCGGACCTTTAAAGGAGCTTTGGCTCCCCTCTTGACTGACGTGCTTAATGAGTGTCTATCCTCGGGCACTCTGCCGAAGTCAATGAGGAGGTCCGCCCTTATAGTTCTGTCAAAGGGTAAGGATCCGAGCCATATTGAGAACTGGCGGCCCATAGCACTTCTCAATACGGACCGAAAGATTCTGGCGAAGGTACTTTTCAACCGGCTGGTACAGTTTGCGCCCCGGCTCCTCTCGCCGGCTCAGCACTGCTCTGTTCCCGGTCGTAGCACCTTAAGTGCGGTCCTGAGTGTCAGGGAGGCTGTGGAGCAGAGTAGGGCAGGTCGGTGGAAGGGGTACTTGCTGTCCCTAGATCAGGCTAAGGCTTTTGACAGGGTGAATCATGAGTATTTGTGGTCAACTCTCTCGAGGTATGGCCTGCCTGGGGGGTTCATTCAGTGGCTGCAGACCTTATACGCTGGGGCTGAGTCTTTCCCGCTTGTGAATGGTTGGGTTGGTCGTCCTTTTGTGGTGGGGTCGGGCGTCCGACAGGGATGTCCCTTGAGCCCGCTACTGTATGTGTTCGCCATTGATCCCCTGATTAGACGGATTAATGGTGGGCCGGTGGCGGGAGTCAGGATGGACCTGGAGGGTACTGGCTCCCCTTTGAGGACAGTAGCCTACGCGGATGATGTCACCGTTCTTGTCTCGTCACGGGAGGAGCTTGAATGGGTGATGTCTGAAGTGGACAGTTACTCGGAGGCTTCCGGATCAGCTGTAAACAGGAATAAGTGTGGAAGCCTCTGGCTGGGAGGGGGAGAGCCTGTTTTTTCTCTCCCGGACACCCACCCAGAACCCCAGGGGTCTGTAAAGATCTTAGGCATCCATTTTGGCCAGGGTGATTACCCACTCCAAAATTGGGAAGGTAGGCTTAAGGATGTCGCCCAGAGAGTTGATTGCTGGAAGGGTTGGTCTTTGACCCTGAGAGAAAGGGTTCACCTTGCCAAAGCCTTCCTGCTCCCGTTGGTGATCTATCTAGGTAGCGTCTGTGCCTTGCCAGAGTCTTGTTGGAGTAGGATCTGTTGCCTGTTCTTCCAACTGTTATGGGGGAACAGGCTCAACCTAATCAGGAGGGAGGTTACATACCGCACAAGGAGGCTAGGGGGGTTAAATATGGTTAACCCCGTGGTGTTCTTAATGAACACCTTTCTTAAGATCAATTTACCAAACCTCTCCTCCGAGGGGGCTCCTTCGTGGGTAGCCTCCTGCCAGGGGTGGTTTCGGCCCTTCTTCCAGAAATGGGAGTCAGGAGGGCAAGTGAAAGATCTTCGTGCACCCCATGGATATCTCCCGGCCTATGCTTCCCTGGTCCTGAAAGTGATTCGTCGGTGGGGTCTGGGGGCGTGGGAGATCAGGACTCAGTCAAGACGTTTTCTTGACGACAAGGTCCTGTTGACCCGCTTCCAGAAGCCTCTGGCGCTCAAAGATTGCCCAGGAGAAACCTTAGAGGGAGGGTTGCGTTTTCTTAACTCCAAAAGGTTTCCTCGGAAGTTTTGGGATCTGACCTGGCGCTGCCTCCTAGGTAAGTTATATGTGAGGGGGAACTTAAAGTACCGGAACTCCGACGAGCGAGGCTGCCCTCGGGAGGAGTGTGGCGACATGCTGGAAAGCATGGAGCACTTCCTGCTTCAGTGCCCCTTCAATATAAGGGTTTGCAAATTGGTGGGGACCTCCACCGGTTGGCTGCGGCTGGCTGGCCTTTCCTATGCCGAGTGGGCCTATGGGGCATTCAAACACCCGGAGGGCAGGGACTGCCAAACACTTTTTGTAGTTAGTGCAGTGGTCAGGTTTCACCTATGGTCAGCACGGTGTTTAGTATCGACGAGAGGCAAAATCCTCCCGGAGGTGGAGGTGGTTAAAAACATCATGGTGGACCTGGTGAGGGTGCGCTCTCGGGAGTACGAGGGGCTGGGCGCAGAAAGGGCTGGTACCCTCTGGAGGGGTTCACTTTTTCTGTTCCCTGAGGGTTAGATAAGGGATTTAAAGTAGGTTAGTTAGGTTAGGGCCAGATAGGGATAGGTAGGGCAAGGTTTGCACGAGGGGTGGGGTTTATTATTTTCTGATAGGGAGGGACAGGTAGGGACAGGGTAGGGACAGAATGATAGATAGGGATATAGCGGTAGGGCGAGTAGACAGGGATGGGCCTCCTGTGCTCTCTTCCTGGTGGAGGGCTGGCGTGTCACCACATAGGCATTTTGTTTTGGAAATCAGATGGAAGGGTAAGAGGCTTGAGGATAACCGACCCTAGGCCCATGGGAGGTTTATGGGAGGGAAGGTAATTTAACAGGTTATGTAGGATGGTGGGTTTTTGTTACTTGTCTGTTATTTCTTATTTGTTATTGTTGTCGTTCATATGTTGTGTCCATTTTCCCATTTTCCATTTTTCCATTTTTCCATATCCCATATTCATTTTCCATTTCCATTTTTCATATCCATTTCCATATCCCACATTTCATTTTCCATATTCCATAATTCCATTTGTTTGTTAGTAGATAAGGGTTTTTTTCAGGGGGGTAGGTTGTTTGGGAGGGGGGTTTCTTTTTGGGGGTGGAGGGTTTGGTTTATAAGTTTTTGTGTGCCCGGCCTGGCTCTGGACTACGCGGACATGGGAGGACATGAGGCGGAGAGCCAGGTTGGGTTTCAGGGGCTTGGTGGTGGGTGGTGCCAGCACCAGGACTATGCGGACATGGGAGGACATGGGGCGTGGTGCTGGCCGGGTGTGGTGAGGGGGAAAAAAAAAAAAAAAAAAAAAAAAAATTATTTAGTAAGTTTCAGTTGGGGTTTTTGTTAGTGTTATAAGTTTCCGTTATAAGTTTCCGTTATAAGTTTCCATTGTATATTGCTCATTTAGATTTTCTTTTGTTAGAGTTTTTGACTGACGGATGACTGGAGAAAGACGGGAGAAGAGTGAAAGGCGGAGTGAAAGGCAGAATGGATGGGGCTGGTTCGCGATTGGTTTTTTTTTGTCCCGGTGTTTTCTTGTATTTTATTTGTTGATGGTTTTATTCTATGTTTTAGATTTATGTATTGTCTCTGTTTATAGTTTTTATATTGTATTTTCGTATGTGACAGTGTTTGTGAACTTTTTCTACTTTTCTAATAAAATAGTTCCAATTCCTTCGGGGCAACTGTTGGAGTCAGACACACTTGTTTGAGCTCCTGAGTCCAGAGGCTTAAGAGGCTTTTTTGGATACTTGGAGACCGATTATTGGGTGTGGTTTTCGGTCTTTTGTGTGATACATACCGTAGCTCCGACTCCCTTCCCCGTGCGGAGGGGAGCCTTATCATGGAGCGTGGAGCTCCTGCCCCCCGGACCTTACAGGCGGGGGGCAGGAGAATGTCTGCCGACACAGCACCAGCAGAGCAGGGCAGGCGGAGGTCGCTGAGGCAGCAAGCCTCAATGAGAATGGCGACCGGGACAACAGCATTGGGAGCAGCATCAGGAGCAGCAGCAGCGACATTGGCGGCTGCAGCATCAGGAACAGCATCGGGAGCAGCGACGTCCGTAGAGCGGGCGATGCCGGCAGGAGTAGCGGTGGCGACAGGGGTGTCAGCAGTCTCGGCAGGTGGATCCGTGAAAACGGCAACATCAGCCACGGCGGTAACATCAGCGGCAGTGGCGGGTGAAGCCGGTCCGAAGGGGGCTATGGCCGCAGGATATGCGGTTCCCTCTGGAAGGGTCCCTGCAAGCAGTAGAAAAGACACAAGCTTACCGTCATCGCTGCCGCAATCACCCGCAGGATGGGGCATCAGGAAGGCTGGAGAGGAAGTCGCCATTTACAGCCGGAGGATCGAGGCGGTCCTGGAGGAATATGACCGAGCCCGGAGGTCCCTGTTCGCAATGAGTGGGGAGCTTCAGAGTGCTCGCGCCCGTAGCGACAGGGCCTCAAGGAAGGACCGCCCGGTTTTCAGTAAGCAGGTAAGGAGCCTGAAAAAACAAATAAAGGCCCTGGAGGCCAGGTGCACGGAGATTCTGGAGGGCGCGGGGCCGTTCAGAGAGAAGCTGCTGAACGATGACCGCTTCTTCCGCAAACAGCAGGAGCGGTTGTTGAAGGATGGCCCCGCGTCCTCAGACAGCTCGGGAGAGGACGACTATTGTGAGTCAGACCTGGAGTCAGATGACAGCATGGCGGTACAGTATAGTCGAGTAGCCATCCCTAGTAGCAGCAGCCTGATACCCACATATACACAGGCATCAGCGCCGGCAGTGAAACTGGAAGTCAGAATGACAAGACAGGAAGTCAGAATGACAGGACAGGAAGTGACGCAATCTCCCACACTCCCAGAGAACCAACCACTGCCCGAGACGGAGGAGGAGGAGGGTGGAGCCTCGGGAGAAGGCGGGAAGCTGATGAGGCAAATCTGCCAATTGGAGTCCCCGTCCAGAATGGACCAATTAGCATTCAGCTTGTCAGATTTGGACGGGGAGGAGGAGGGAAAAGGAACCAAGACCAGGAAGAAGGCAAGGAAGGAAAAAAAAAAGAGTAATAGAGACATTTAAATTTGTCAGGTCGTTGCCTGGGGAGCATCGTGCCGGGACCTCAGCCCAGGTTGCGATGCCTCCAGGAGAGAAAAGGGAGGCGCAGGCACCTCGGGTCACGCCAAGTGGCGGGGTGCCCGGGGTGCCAGCAGTCAAAATGGCGCCTGATAGTACCTTTCAGGTGGTGGCGGACAAGGAGCTCATGGTTGCAGACAAGGCGCTCATAGTTGCGGACAAGGGCAAAGGCAAAGAAGCCCCCCCTGCGGAGGGGAGTGGGCGTAGGGGAAACCTCCCTCCCTGGTAGGAGGTTTTAAAATATCGATGGCTTCCCCCAGAGTAAGGTGTAGGAAAGGGGGAGTGGCAGGTGGGCGTGGCTCATCCTCCTCCAGTGCTGATGAAGCCGGTGATGCGGAGGTCACTTCCGGGGCTAAGGGGGCGTGTCCTCCTACAACATCAGGTGCCGGGGTGACTGTGGATGCGGAGGCCGAGGTAAAAGCGGGGAAGCCATTAGCGAGTGGTGCAGCCGGCCCCGCTGTAAGAAGGAAGACTGCAGGTGTGAATGATGGACGAGTGGAGAAGCTAGTTAAGCAGACAGGTAAGGTAAAGGGGAAAGCGGGTGGGACAAAAGGGGTAATTAGTAGTATTCCTGAAGAAGGTGGTGTAGTATGCATGGGGGTCCAAGAGCCTGTAGTCGGGGAGGCTGGGGGAGGAGGGGCTATTACCATTGCTGCTAAAAAAAGTGTTTCTACTGCTGGTAATATTTCTGTTGTGGCCCCTGTTGTTTCTGGTATTTCTGCTGTTGTCCCTGCTGTTGTCCCTGCTGTTGTTTCTGCTGCTGTTCCTGATGCTGTCGTTGCTCCTGTTGTTACTCCTGTCACTGCTCCTGATATTGTTGCTCCTGTTGTCCTCTCTGCCGCTGTTCCTTCTACTGCAGTTGGAGTGACCCGGTCCGTGGCGGCTATGCCAGGGCGGACTGTTGCCGCCTCTGGTGCTCCGGTTGCCGTGGCTGGGCTAAGTAGTTCTGCGGGGGTCCCTGGGAGTGGCGCTGGTACTCCGGCAGCGGAGGTTGCTGCGGCCTCCGGGCCCCCACGCTCCTATGCCAGCGTCGCTTCTGGGGCCCCTGGGGGTGCATCATGTCTTCCGCCCGGCTCCAGGGACGGCGATTTGCAACGGCAGCTCCTGGAGGCTTTACGGGCGGGCCAGTCCACAATGACCTTAGATGGGCAGTCGAGAGACCTTAGGTTCTGGATCGAGCGTTTTGGCCTAGGGAAGTTCCGAGAGGAAGGAGGTGAGACCAGATGGACTCTCCCTACACCCGGGCGTAGGGGGCCGACACGGAGGAACGTGGCCCGTCTCGTGTGGGGGGGAGCCGGCCCTTGTCCCCAGAGGAGGGGGGTCGTGGAACTCCTACTCGGGATGGGTTTCAGGGCAAGCGACATCTTTGCCCTGATTCATCCTGTCGGCTCCTCGGAGTTTGACATCAGCTTTGTTACTCCGGAGGGCTTAGCAACCTTCTGGGGAAACTATAGGCTGGTGAAGGACGAGCCCGCCTGGCGTGACTTTATGGTGTGGGCGGTGTCACGCCAGGATAACATTAAGAAAGTGACCGTTTTAACTCGTAACGAGTCACTTTCTTATATGGACATCATGACCTGGCTGAACAGGTTTGGGGAGGTCAAGGACTTCCCAAAGAAAAATCTCGACGAGTTCGGGATATGGTCGGGGGCCTGGACCTTCATGGTCAAATTGCGACACGAGGATAACTCGGTGATGCATATCCCGTCCTCAACCTTCCTTGGGAAAGACAGGATCCTTGTCTTCTACCAGGGGCAGCCAAAACTCTGTCACAGGTGCGGTGACCCCTCACACTTGAGCGCCTCCTGCCGTGTGCAGAAGTGCGCCATGTGTGGGGAGGTGGGCCATCTCGCAGCGACCTGTGGCAGGGTGCGTTGCCACCTGTGTGGTGTCCTTGGGCACCCGATCGGGGCGTGTCCACGGTCTTTCGCCAACACCACCCTTCGGCAAGCGGGAGCAGTTGAGGAGGCTGTCCCTGCTGCGGAGGGGGTGAGTGGGGGAGGAGAGACTAGTCTGCCAAGGCAAAGGGAGAAGGCCCAGCCACCATCAAGGGCAAGGAGGCGCGAGAGGAGGAGGGAGCAGAGGGAGGGAGTTATGTGCCTTCCTTCTGCCCCTGGCTCTGCTGGGCCAGATCCTGATGCCGAGGCAGCAGTGGGCACGACCCTGGTTGAGGAGATGAAGAGACTGCAGAGGGAGGAAGAGGCTGACCAGTCGTCTTCTTCTCAGTACGTCAGTGCTGGGGAGGGAGAGACGGTCAAGCGGAGAAAGTCACCGAGTAAAGTGAGGGCAAAAACATCTGCCCCCCCCCCCCCCTGACGAAGGAACGCAGACTCGACGGCCCTCTAGTGGTAGGTCCCAACCGGTACCAATCCCTCTGTGAGGATGCGTCGGCCTCAGGGGAGGCTTCAGAGGGAGAGGTGGAGCCGTCAGGGGCTGCTGAGTCTCCCTCCGGGAGGGGCCCCCTGCCCTCTGGGGGGGGAGGCTGGCCTGGAGCCTGGAGGAGGAGATGATGCACCCAGGGCCGAAGCTGCTACTGTCTCTGCGACCACTGTAACTCCTCAGGGAGAAGTTGCGGGGGGAGGTCCATCCCTCCTCTGGCCAAACCGCACCGGGGGAGGTGATGGACCAATCCCAATGTAAGAAGAGGACCCGCAAGACGAGGAGAAGTCGCGGGTCCTCTTCAGACTCATCTAGGGGTGGTGGTGATAGGAGGAAAGGGGGTGGGAAGCTGAAGGTCATTGAGCTCAATCGGTCTTAATGGCAGTCCCCTCTCCACTGACGCTGGCCACCATTAATGTGGCCAGCATTAAGTCTGATACGGCTAGGTTTGCAGCCTTTGATTTTCTTGGCCGGGTTGAAGCTGACATTTTGTTTTTGCAGGAGACCAGGCTCTGTACTCTATCAGAGATAAACAGAGCAAGGAGGGAGTGGCGCAGGGGGCCCTCCTACTGGTCTCTTGCGGCTGAGCCGTATAGTGGAGTGGCGGTGCTTTTTACCGCAGAGGTGAAATGCCAGCGACTGATCGAGCTCGAAATGGGAAGGTGCCTAGTCTTAGACGTCTTCATGAAGGGGCAAAGCCTGCGCCTCATTAACATCTACGGTCCCCAGACAAAGTGGGACCGTAAAAGCCTCTTTATGAAGATTAAGCCTTTTCTTTTTACGGGCAAACAAGTCATCTTTGGTGGGGATTTTAATACCATAACTAGACCCCAAGACCGAGGAGGTACCAGAGATAGACTGCCCTATGATGGCGCCGCGTTAAATAGCATAGTGAGTGAAGCTCGCCTGGAGGATATCCACATCAGGCATTCCCCAGGTCACCGTGGGTTCACCTTTCAGAGAGGTAGTGTTAGGTCTAGGATAGATAGGTTTTTTTTGAAGGAGAATTCCGTCACCACCCCTGTGTCCGTGGTGGAGGTGGAGTTCTCCGATCACTGTCTAATTTTGTTTTCTTTGAATATTTCAGAGACCCTCCGGAGAGGAAGAGGTTTGTGGAGGCTGAATTCGTCACTCCTTGAGGAGGCAGCTGTAAGACAAGCCTTTGAGGAGTTTCTTCAGGATCAGGTACTATTACTGGGTCTTGAAGGTACTAGGTCAGAGTGGTGGGAGATATTCAAAAAAAGGGTGGCGGGATTTTTCCGCCGGCTCTCAAGCCTCAGGTCACTGGACATGTACCGCATGTACAGTGCACTGAGGAAGAGACTTGAACATCTGGTCTCGACCGGAGGTAGCCAGGAGGATATCTCCGGTGTGAAGGCTTTGCTTAAAAGGTGTCAGTATGATAGGCACGCATCTTTGGTTCTTGAGAGGGATTTCGGGAAATACCGCTCGCCCGACCCCTACAGGAACTGTAAGATGTCAGTGACTTGTAAGACAGTAACAGGCCTGATTGACAGTACAGGATCCCTGACAAGATCCAGGTCAGGGATCTTGGAGGTCGTCAGGTCCTTCTACTCGAACCTTTTGGCAAAGAAGGAACTGAATCGGGATCGGATTTCAGGTTTCTTGGCCGAAGCCATTCCTGAGTCAGCAGAAGACCCTTCTCTTGGTGTTTTGATAGAACCTATAAGGGAAGAGGAAGTCGTCAGGGCTATTGAGGGTCTTGCCCTCAAGAAGTCACCTGGCCCAGATGGCTTAACATCTGAGTTCTATCGGACCTTTAAAGGAGCTTTGGCTCCCCTCTTGACTGACGTGCTTAATGAGTGTCTATCCTCGGGCACTCTGCCAAAGTCAATGAGGAGGTCCGCCCTTATAGTTCTGTCAAAGGGTAAGGATCCGAGCCATATTGGGAATTGGCGGCCCATAGCACTTCTCAATACGGACCGGAAGATTTTGGCGAAGGTACTTTTCAACCGGCTGGTACAGTTTGCGCCCCGGCTCCTCTCGCCGGCTCAGCACTGCTCTGTTCCCGGTCGTAGCACCTTAAGTGCAGTCCTGAGTGTCAGGGAGGCTGTGGAGCAGAGTAGGGCAGGTCGGTGGAAGGGGTACTTGCTGTCCCTAGATCAGGCTAAGGCCTTTGACAGGGTGAATCATGAGTATTTGTGGTCAACTCTCTTGAGGTACGGCCTGCCCGCGGGGTTCATTCAGTGGTTGCAGACCTTATACGCTGGGGCTGAGTCTTTCCCGCTTGTGAATGGTTGGGTTGGTCGTCCTTTTGAGGTGGGGTCGGGCGTCCGACAGGGATGTCCCTTGAGCCCGCTACTGTATGTGTTCGCCATTGATCCCCTGATTAGACGGATTAATGGTGGGCCGGTGGCGGGAGTCAGGATGGACATGGAGGGCACTGGCTCCCCTTTGAGGACAGTAGCCTACGCGGATGATGTCACCGTTCTTGTCTCGTCACGGGAGGAGCTTGAATGGGTGATGTCTGAAGTGGACAGTTACTCGGAGGCTTCCGGATCAGCTGTAAACAGGAATAAGTGTGGAAGCCTCTGGCTGGGAGGGGGAGAGCCTGGTTTTTCTCTCCCGGACACCCTCCCAGAACCCCCTGGGGTCTGTAAAGATCTTAGGCATCCATTTTGGCCAGGGTGATTACCCACTCCAAAATTGGGAAGGTAGGCTTAAGGATGTCGCCCAGAGAGTTGATTGCTGGAAGGGTTGGTCTTTGACCCTGAGAGAAAGGGTTCACCTTGCCAAAGCATTCCTGCTCCCGTTGGTGATCTATCTAGGTAGCGTCTGTGCCTTGCCAGAGTCTTGTTGGAGTAGGATCTGTTGCCTGTTCTTCCAACTGTTATGGGGGAACAGGCTCAACCTAATCAGGAGGGAGGTTACATACCGCACAAGGAGGCTAGGGGGGTTAAATATGGTTAACCCCGTGGTGTTCTTAATGAACACCTTTCTTAAGATCAATTTACCAAACCTCTCCTCCGAGGGGGCTCCTTCGTGGGTAGCCTCCTGCCAGGAGTGGTTTCGGCCCTTCTTCCAGAAATGGGAGTCAGGAGGGCAAGTGAAAGATCTTCGTGCACCCCATGGATATCTCCCGGCCTATGCTTCCCTGGTCCTGAAAGTGATTCGTCGGTGGGGTCTGGGGGCGTGGGAGATCAGGACTCAGTCAAGACGTTTTCTTGACGACAAGGTTGACCCGCTTCCAGAAGCCTTTGGCGCTCAAAGATTGCCCAGGAGAAACCTTAGAGGGAGGGTTGCGTTTTCTTAACTCCAAAAGGTTTCCTCGGAAGTTTTGGGATCTGACCTGGCGCTGCCTCCTAGGTAAGTTATATGTGAGGGGGAACTTGAAGTACCGGAACTCCGACGAACGAGGCTGCCCTCGGGAGGAGTGTGGCGAGATGCTGGAAAGCATGGAGCACTTCCTGCTTCAGTGCCCCTTCAATATAAGGGTTTGCAAATTGGTGGGGACCTCCACCGGTTGGCTGCGGCTGGCTGGCCTTTCCTATGCCGAGTGGGCCTATGGGGCATTCAAACACCCGGAGGGCAGGGACTGCCAAACACTTTTTGTAGTTAGTGCAGTGGTCAGGTTTCACCTATGGTCAGCACGGTGTTTAGTATCGACGAGAGGCAAAATCCTCCCGGAGGTGGAGGTGGTTAAAAACATCATGGTGGACCTGGTGAGGGTGCGCTCTCGGGAGTACGAGGGGCTGGGCGCAGAAAGGGCTGGTACCCTCTGAAGGGGGTTCACTTTTTCTGTTCCCTGAGGGTTAGATAAGGGATTTAAAGTAGGTTAGTTAGGTTAGGGCCAGATAGGGATAGGTAGGGCAAGGTTTGCACGAGGGGTGGGGTTTATTATTTTCTGATAGGGAGGGACAGGTAGGGACAGGGTAGGGACAAAATGATAGATAGGGATATAGCGGTAGGGCGAGTAGACAGGGATGGGCCTCCTGTGCTCTCTTCCTGGTGGAGGGCTGGCGTGTCACCACATAGGCATTTTTGTTTTGGAAATCAGATGGAAGGGTAAGAGGCTTGAGGATAACTGACCCTAGGCCCATAGGAAGTTCATGGGAGGGAAGGTAATTTAACAGGTTATGTAGGATGGTGGGTTTTTGTTACTTGTCTGGTATTTGTTATTTGTTATTGTTGTCGTTCATATGTTGTGTCCATTTTCCCATTTTCCATTTTTCCATATCCCATATTCATTTTCCATTTCCATTTCCATTTTTCATATCCATTTCCATATCCCATATTTCATTTTCCATATTCCATAATTCCATTTGTTTGTTAGTAGTTAAGGGGTTTTTCAGGGGGGTAGGTTGTTTGGGAGGGGGGTTTCTTTTTGGGGGTGGAGGGTTTGGTTTATAAGTTTTCGTGTGCCCGGCCTGGCTCTGGACTACGCGGACATGGGAGGACATGAGGCGGAGAGCCAGGTTGGGTTTCAGGGGCTTGGTGGTGGGTGGTGCCAGCACCAGGACTATGCGGACATGGGAGGACATGGGGCGTGGTGCTGGCCGGGTGTGGTGAGGGAAAAAAAAAAAAAAAAATAAAAAAATTTTTTAGTAAGTTTCAGTTGGGGATTTTGTTAGTGTTATAAGTTTCCGTTATAAGTTTCCGTTATATGTTTCCATTGTATATTGCTCATTTAGATTTTCTTTTGTTAGAGTTTTTGACTGACGGATGACTGGAGAAGAGTGAAAGGTGGCGTGAAAGGCGGAGTGAAAGGCAGAATGGATGGGGCTGGTTCGCGATTGGATTTTTTTTGTCCCGGTGTTTTCTTGTATTTTATTTGTTGATGGTTTTATGCTATGTTTTAGATTTATGTATTGTCTCTGTTTATAGTTTTTTATATTGTATTTTCGTATGTGACAGTGTTTGTGAACTTTTTCTACTTTTCTAATAAAATAGTTCCAATTCCTTCGGGGCAATCGTGGGAGTCAGACGTGCCTGTTTGAGCTCCTAGCTTCAGAGGCTTGCGTGGTTTTGGACACTTGGAGACCGTTTATTGTGTGTGGTCTTCGGTCTTTTTGTTACAGACCGTAGCTCCGACTCCCTTCCCCGTGCGGAAGGGAGCCTTATCATGGAGCGTGGAGCTCCTGCCCCCCGGACCTTACAGGTGGGGGGCAGGAGAATGTCTGCCGACACAGCACCAGCAGAGCAGGGCAGGCGGAGGTCGCGGAGGCAGCAAGCCTAAATGAGACTGGCGACCGGGACAACAGCATCGGGAGCAGCAGCAGCGACATTGGCGGCTGCAGCATCAGGAACAGCATCGGGAGTAGCGACGCCCGTGGAGCAGGCGACGCCGGCAGGGGTAGCAGTGGCGACAGGGGTGTCAGCAGTCCCGGCAGGTGGATCCGTGAAGACGGCGACATCAGCCACGGTGGTAACATCAGCGGCAGTGGCGGGTGAAGCCGGTCCGAAGGGGGCTACGGCCGCAGGATATGTGGTTTCCTCTGGAAGGGTCCCTGCAAGCAGGAGAAAAGACGCCTTACCGTCATCGCTGCCTCAATCACCCGCGGGATGGGGCATCCGGAAGGCTGGAGAAGAGGTTGCCATCTACAGCCGGAGGATCGAGGCGGTCCTGGAGGAGTATGACCGGGCCCGGAGGTCCCTGTTCGCTATGGGTGGACAGCTGCAAAGCGCTCGTGCCCGTAGCGACAGGGCCTCGAGGAAGGACCGCCCGGTTTTCAGCAGGCAAGTAAAGAGCCTCAAAAAGCAGATTAAGACCCTGGAAGCCAGGTGTGCGGAGATCCTGGAGGGCGCGGGGCCGTTCAGAGAGAAGCTGCTGAACGATGACCGCTTCTTCCGCAAACAGCAGGAGCGGTTGTTGAAGGATGGCCCCGCGTCCTCAGACAGCTCGGGAGAGGACGACTATTGCGAGTCAGACCTGGAATCAGATGACAGCATGGTGGTACAGTATAGTCGGGCAGCCGTCCCTAGTAGCAGCAGCCTGATACCCACGTATACGCAGGCATCAGTGCCGGCAGTAAAGCAGGAAGTCAGAATGACAAGACAGGAAGTCAGAATGACAGGACAGGAAGTGACGCAATCTCCCACACTCCCAGAGAACCAACCGCTGCCCGAGACGGAGGAGGAGGAGGGCGGAGCCTCGGGAGAAGGCGGGGAAACTGATGAGGCAAATCTGCCAATTGGAGTCCCCGTCCAGAATGGACCAATTAGCGTTCAGCATGTCAGATTTGGACGGGGGAGGAGGAGGGAAAAGGAGCCAAGACCAGGAAGAAGGTGAAAAGAGAAAAAAAAAGAGAAATAGAGACATTTAAATTTGTCAGATCGTTGCCTGGGGAGCATCGCGCCGGGACTTCGGCCCAGGTTGCGATGCCTCCAGGAGAGAAAAGGGAGGCGCAGGCACCTCGGGTCACGCCAAGTGGCGGGGTGCCCGGGGTGCCAGCAGTCAAAATGGCGCCTGATAGTATCTTTCAGGAGGCAGCGGACAAGGCACTCAGGGTTGCGGACAAGGAACTCATAGCTGCGGACAAGGGCAAAGGAAGGAAATTGGAGGCCCCCCCTGCGGAGGGGAGTGGCGTGGGAAAACCCCCCTCCCTGGTAGGAGGTCTCAAAATGACGATGGCTTCACCCAGAGTGAGACGTAGGAAAGGGGGAGTGGCAGGTGGGCGTGGCTCATCCTCCTCCAGTGCTGATGAAGCCGGTGATGCGGAGGTCACTTCCGGGGCTAAGGGGGCGTGTCCTCCTACAACATCAGGTGCCGGGATGACTGTGGATGCGGAGGCCGAGGTAAAAGCGGGGAAGCCATCAGCGAGTGGTGCAGCCGGCCCCGCTGTAAGAAGGAAGACTGCAGGTGTGAATGATGGACGAGTGGAGAAGCTAGTTAAGCAGACGGGTAAGGTAAAGGGGAAAGCGGGTGGGACAAAAGGGGTAATTAGTAGTCTTCCTGAAGAAGGTGGTGTAGTATACATGGGGGTCCAAGGGCCTGTAGACGGGGAGGCTGCGGGTGGAGGGGCTATTACCATTGCTGCGAAAAAAAGTATTTCTACTGCTAGTAATATTTCTGTTGTGGCCCCTGTTGTTTCTGGTATTTCTGCTGTTGTCCCTGCTGTTGTTTCTGCTGCTGTTCCTGATGCTGTTCCTGATGCTGTTCCTGATGCTGTCGTTGCTCCTGTTGTTACTCCTGATGTTATTGCTCCTGATATTGTTGCTCCTGTTGTCCTCTCTGCCGCTGTTCCTTCTGCTGCAGTTGGAGTGACCCGGTCCACGGCGGCTATGCCAGGGCGGACTGTTGCCGCCTCTGGTGCTCCGGTTGCCGTGGCTGGGCAAAGTAGTTCTGCAGGGGTCCCTGGGAGTGGCGCTGGTACTCCAGCAGCGGAGGTTGCTGCGGCCTCCGGGCCCCCACGCTACTATGCCAGCGTCGCTTCTGGGGCCCCTGGGGGTGCATCATGTCTTCCGCCGGGCTCCAGGGACGGCGATTTGCAACGGCAGCTCCTGGAGGCTTTACGGGCAGGCCAGTCCACAATGACCATAGATGGGCAGTCGAGAGACCTTAGGTTCTGGGTCGAGCGTTTTGGCCTAGGGAAGTTCAGAGAAGAAGGAGGTGAGACCAGATGGACTCTCCCTACACCCGGGCGTAGGGGGCCGACACGGAGGAACGTGGCTCGTCTCGTGTGGGGGGGAGCCGGCCCTTGTCCCCAGAGAAGGGGGGTCGTGGAACTCCTACTCGGGATGGGTTTCAGGGCGAGCGACATCTTTGCCCTGATTCATCCTGTCGGCTCCTCGGAGTTCGACATCAGCTTTGTTACCCCGGAGGGCCTAGAAACCTTCTGGGGAAACTACAGGCTGGTGAAGGACGAGCCCGCCTAGTGTGACTTTATGGTGTGGGCGGTGTCACGCCAGGATAGCATTAAGAAAGTGACCGTGTTTGATAGGTCACATCGAGCCCTTCGACCCAGAGGATCTGCCGCCACACCCCGTGATGTCATCTGCTGCCTCCACGACTTCACCCTTAAAGAGGCTATAATGAGCAAAGTGCGCAAACTCAAAGACTTCGAGTTTCAGGGAGCTCGACTACAATTCTATCAGGATCTGTCGCTAATCACCCTCCAGAAACGCCGCCATCTCCGACCCCTCCTCCAGATTCTTCAGGAGCACCAAATTCCTTACCGGTGGGGTTTTCCGTTTGCTCTCATTGCTCGTAGGGATGGTCGCTCCGCTACGCTTCGCTCCTTTGCGGATTTGCCTCTCTTCTGTGACCTATTGGATGTTCCCCTGCCGGATTTAACAGACTGGGAGCTATTCTCTCCACCCCCTCCCCCACCACTGGTTTGGCAACGATTGGAGCCCAGACGACGTCATGCATCCTCCGCGGTGGTGACCACTCGGAGGCCCCAGCTGGAGACTGATCCCTGAGGAGGCTGCCCCCCCCTGAGACGTTCTCCCTTTTCTCGGTGGTGCTTTGGAATCTGCATGCCTTAATGTTATGTTTGCTTCTCTTTTTTCTTTTTTAGGTCTACGGTTCTCATCTATTATGCTCATTATTGGATTGTTTTAGCGGAGTGGGGCGGGGCGGGGTGGGGTCCCGGTGACTCCCCTTCCTTCCTTCTTTTTACTGGTGGTTGGGGATCCACCGCCTCCCCTCCGACCTCCTGTCCACGCTCTCCCCCCTAAGGGGATACTTGGACTGTGCGGCCATTGATCCTGATTGGACCTCTGGCTGCCCTCATTGGTCCCCAGGCGAGTGACTTAGCCTCGCCCACAAAGTATTGTTTAACTGTTTTTATTTTTACTTTGTCATTTATGATGTCTTTTGCCTCCCTCCCTCCCTCTCTTTCCCCCCCCTCCCTGATCTAGAGACCCTGCCTCGACTTTGGGTTCCTGTTTGTGGATTGCCCTTTTGCCTCTCCGAGGGAAACTTGCCAGCGTCATGTGAGATGGGTGAGCTTATTACAATCCGCCACTGTCCTCCAATCCTGAGTCCCAATGGTTAGGTGCGTGACAATTAATGTCAAGGGCTTGGGTTCCAACATTAAAAGGCGCCATGTCCTTAGAGAACTCCGCTCCTTACGAGCGGATGTGGCGTTTCTTCAGGAGACTCATTTTGACCGCGCTGGTACTTTTGCCTTCGCTAAGCATTATTTTCCCGTAGCTTTTTCGGCCTTCCACGATCGACGCAGAGCTGGGGTGGCTATCCTTCTTTCCCGATCCTGCCCAATTACAGTGACGACTTCCCACATAGACCCAGGTGGCCGGTTTGTTATCTTGGAGGGGCTCCTTTATGGTGCCCCGATTGTTTTATGCAATGTCTATGCCCCCAATTCAGCGCAGATCCCGTTCTTGCGTCGGGTATTCTCCCGTCTGCGCGCTCTCCCACCATCAGCTTGGCTGGTGGGGGGAGACTTTAACATGGTCTTCTCTGAACGGGCGGATCGTCTGGCGTTACCCCAGGGCCCAACCCCCCATAGGTTGGCCCAACTTGCAAGGGAGTTCCGCAGGCTGATCCACGCCCACTCTTTGTATGACCTTTGGCGAGTGGACAAACCTACGGCGCGCTCCTACACCTTCTTTTCTCACCCTCATAACACTCACACCCGCATTGACTACTTCTTTGGAAATGCTCCCGCTCTTCGTTTGCTTAGGGACACGAACATTGGCCCTCTCACCTGGTCTGATCATGCCCCAGTCGTGGTTACCTTATCTACGACTCCAGTGCCTACTCACCAATGTCATTGGCGTCTTAACGAAACACTGCTCAAATCGCCGACCTCCCTCGAGACCCTGCGCACACACTTGATAGATTATTTTAGGGACAACTTAGGCTCGGTAGACTCTCTTGCCATTCTCTGGGAAGCCCATAAGGCGGTCATGAGAGGATGCTGTATCGCATTGGCTTCTAGGCTTAAAAGGGACAGACAGGCCCAGGAACAGCTCCTCCAAGCCCGTATTCGGTCCCTTACGATGACTTTGGCAGCGCATCCATCCCTGGGGGTTCTTCGCCGTTTGGTCCTGGCCCGGGCGGACCTCCGTGATTTGGAGACCCGCCATGTGGAACGACTTCTCCTTTATATCCGTCAGAGGTTTTTTGAACGAGGTAATAAATCTCATACCCTCCTGGCAGGAACCCTCAGGGAGCATCGGGCCTCTTCCACACCACACTCTGTCCGTGACCCCGCGGGTACTCTTCAACATCACCCTGATGCTGTGGCGCTGGCGTTCCACTCTTACTACTCTAAGCTGTATGACTCCCCCCCCCCCCCCCCCCCCAACGAGCACTACTCCCTGGGGATGACTCAACACTGCTGGAAGACTATTTAAAGGATTGTTGTCTCCCACGCCTTCCTCCTGAGGCCTTAACCTCCCTGAACACCCCCATCACCAAGGAGGAACTAGAAGGGGTTCTGAGGGACCTCCCAAATGGGAAAGCCCCAGGCCCAGATGGGTTCACTTACAATTATTATAAGGTTTTCCAGGGTGAACTCTCTGCTCATCTATTGTCCCTCTTCAATTCCTTCCTTTCAGGTTCCCCTATACCCCCGACTATGCTCTCTTCACTACTCACATTGGTCCCTAAACCGGGTAAGGACTTGCAGGATTGTGCTAACTACCGACCGATTGCTTTGCTGAACACGGACCTGAAACTTTTCACCAAACTCTTAGCCAATAGACTGAATGCTTGGCTCCCTCTGCTTGTCCATAAGGACCAGGTGGGATTCATCCCCTGTCGTCAGGGTGGTGACAACACCAGGAGGACTGTGGATTTGGTGGAGGTGGCCAATCATTATTCTACCCCGGCCCTTCTCTTGAGCCTGGACGCTGAAAAGGCTTTTGACCGCATAAATTGGTCGTTTATGCATACTACGCTTAAGGCGTTCGGGCTTACGGGACCGTTTCTCACAGCTATCCAGGCCTTTTACTCCTTACCCTCAGCAGCAATTAAGCTTCCCCATGCATCTTTGCCCTCCTTCCCTATTCGAAATGGCACTAGGCAGGGTTGCCCCCTGTCACCCATCATATTTGCCCTCTGCATTGAACCGCTAGCGGCCAAGATTAGGCGAGACCCTAATATCAAGGGGATCATGGTCCAAGATAAGGAATTTAAGGTATCTCTCTTCGCGGACGATGTACTCCTCACTCTCACCTCCCCTCATACTACCCTTCCAAACTTGCTGCGCTCGCTGGAGACCTATGGTGATCTCTCAGGGTATAAGGTGAACCCCGCGAAGACTGAGGCACTCCCACTTAACATCCCACGGGACCTTCTCCTTCTCCTCCGCAGTAATTACGATTTCCAGTGGCGGGAGTCCTCTATCCGCTACCTGGGAGTCCATATATCCACCTCCTATGCGACCCTCTACTCGGCAAACTACCCGCGGTTGTTTTGTGAGCGAAGAGCCCTATTGGACAGATGGCAACCCTTGCCTATCTCCCTTTTGGGGAGAATTGCTGCGGTCAAGATGACTCTCCTCCCGAAGCTACTGTATTTTTTCGAGACGCTCCCGGTCGCAATACCTCGGGGAGAATTACGGAACCTACAGAAAGCTATCTTCCAGTTTATCTGGCAAGCAAAATGACACCGAATACCTAGATCTGTTATGCTGGCGGATAGGGGGTCTGGGGGTATGGCTGTCCCACATTTGTTACATTATTACTGGGCGGCCCACTTACGCCATATCCCATTCTGGGCGGCTATGCCAGCATACACCAGATGGGTGCAGATAGAGAAGCTATGGCTGGCACCCATGCATCCTAACGCGCTTCTGTGGGTCAGCTCCCCCCCCCCCGCCTCGTACCTGTTGGGCCCCATTCGGTTTGCTAGATCTATCTGGTCTACCTGTTGTGCTAGATTCTCTCTGATGTCCCCGCGCTCATCTATGGTCTCCATACTATACAACCCCCTTCTCCCGGAGAGCCTGACTTCTGCCATGGCTAAAGTGTGGTCTGAAGCTGGCCTTTACCGGATTGCTGATATGGTTGACCCTGGAACCTTGGAACTCAGGTCCTTTGCTCATCTTACAGCTAATCAAAACCTGCCAGGTACTGAATGGTTCCATTACTTGCAGGTGGTTCACTTTGTCCGCTCCCTCCATGGGTCTCTTGAGGTGTCACTCCCCACCGCTTTTGAAAAGATTTGCCGTGCAGGCACGTCCACTAGGGGCTTTATATCCTCTATTTACCAACTTCTTAACTCACAAACTACAGGCTCTCCTGTTAATCATCGCTATATGCTTAAATGGGAGGAGGCGGTGGGTAAACCCATCTCCCAGGAACAGTGGCGGATTGTATGGTCTCGGGCCCAGAAATCATCTCAGTGCATTACGTTTAGGGAAGCGCAGTATAAGCTGTTGATGCATTGGTATCATACTCCGGCTCTCCTTCATACTTTAAACCCATTAGTTCCTCCATGGTGCTGGCGCTGTGGAGCTGCGGTGGGTACCCTGCACCATATCTTTTGGACGTGCCCTCTCATCCTCGGTTTTTGGAGGGAGGTCAGGACTCTGACGACTGCTCTCTTTTTGCAAGAGGTTCCTCTTGACCCTCTTCTTTATCTCCTGAACCTTCCCCCCAGACACCTGAGCAATAAGTCATCCAGGCTTTTCTTGCATCTTTGTACTGCAGCTAAAACTCTCATAGCTAGAAACTGGAAGAAAGTGAGTCCCCCATCTAGTCTTGAGCTTGTGGCTAGAATGAAGGATGTGAGGAGTCTTGAATACCTGACTGCTGGCCTACATAATTCACGGGAAGCCTTTGGGGCTATTTGGGCACCCTGGGACATGTATTGTACATCACAGGGTCTCTGATCTCTAGTCCTCTCCTTCCCTCCCCCCCCTCCCTTTGGTCCTACCCTTGTCTTCTTAACCCCCCCTCCCTTGTTCACTGCTTAATTTAAATGCATATTGCTTAAGGGGGAGGAGGCGGATAGCCTCTATTTACCTCAATGCTTCCTGTTTGTTTGTTTTATTATTGTTTTTTTTGTTTTTTCTTTATTCCTTGTTAATGAAAATTTTTTCAATAAAATTACAGTTATATAAAAAAAGAAAGTGACCGTTTTAACTCGTAACGAGTCACTTTCTTATATGGACATCATGACCTGGCTCAACAGGTATGGGGAGGTCAAAGACTTCCCCAAGAAAAACCTGGATGAGTTTGGGATCTGGTCGGGGGCCTGGACTTTCATGGTCAAGTTGCGACACGAGGATAACTCGGTGATGCATATCCCGTCCTCGACCTTCCTTGGGAAAGACAGGATCCTTGTCTTCTACCAGGGGCAGCCAAAACTCTGTCACAGGTGCGGTGACCCCTCACACTTGAGCGCCTCCTGCTGTGTGCAGAAGTGCGCCATGTGTGGGGAGGTGGGCCATCTCGCGGCGACCTGTGGCAGGGTGCGTTGCCACCTGTGTGGTGTCCTTTGACACACGATCGGGGCGTATCCACGGTCTTTCGCCAACACCACCCTTCGGCAAGCGGGGGGCAGTTGAGGAGGCTGTCCCTGCTGCGGAGAGGGTGAGTGGGGGAGGAGAGACTAGTATGCCAAGGCAAAGGGAGAAGGCCCAGCCACCATCAAGGGCAAGGAGGCGCGAGAGGAGGAGGGAGCAGAGGGAGGGAGTTATGTGCCTTCCTTCTGCCCCTGGCTCTGCTGGGCCGGATCCTGATGCCGAGGCAGCAGTGGGCACGACCCTGGTTGAGGAGATGAGGAGACTGCAGAGGGAGGAAGAGGCTGACCAGTCGTCGTCTTCTCAGTACGTCACTGCTGGGGAGGGAGAGACGGTCAAGCGGAGAAAGTCACCGGGTAAAGTGAGGGCGAAAACATCTGCCCCCCCCCCCCGACGAAGGAACGCAGACTCGACGGCCCTCTAGTGGTAGGTCCCAACCGGTACCAATCCCTCTGTGAGGACGCGTCGGCCTCAGGGGAGGCTTCAGAGGGAGAGGTGGAGCCGTCAGGGGCTGCTGAGTCTCCAGGAGGGGCCCCCTGCCCTCTGGGGGGGAGGCTGGCCTGGAGCCTGGAGGAGGAGATGATGCACCCAGGGCCGAAGTTGCTACTGTTTCTGCGACCACTGTAACTCCTCAGGGAGAAGTTGCGGGGGGAGGTCCATCCCTCCTCTGGCCAAACCGCACCGGGGGAGGTGATGGACCAATCCCAATGTAAGAAGAGGACCCGCAAGACGAGGAAAAGTCGCGGGTTCTCTTCAGACTCATCTAGGGGTGGTGGTGGTAGGAGGAAAAGGGGTGGGAAACTGAAGGTCATTGAGCTCAATTGGTCTTAATGGCAGTCCCCTCTCCACTGACGCTGGCCACCATTAATGTGGCCAGCATTAAGTCTGATACGGCTAGGTTTGCAGCCTTTGATTTTCTTGGCCGAGTTGAAGCTGACATTTTGTTTTTGCAGGAGACCAGGCTCTGTACTCTATCAGAGATAAACAGAGCAAGGAGGGAGTGGCGCAGGGGGCCCTCCTACTGGTCTCTTGCGGCTGAGCCGTATAGTGGAGTGGCGGTGCTTTTTACCGCAGAGGTGAAATGCCAGCGACTGATCGAGCTCGAAATGGGAAGGTGCCTAGTCTTAGACGTCTTCATGAAGGGGCAAAACCTGTGCCTCATTAACATCTACGGTCCCCAGACAAAGTGGGACCGTAAAAACCTCTTTATGAAGATCAAGCCTTTTCTTTTTACGGGCAAACAAGTCATCTTTGGTGGGGATTTTAATACCATAACTAGACCCCAAGACCGAGGAGGTACCAGAGATAGACTGCCCTATGATGGCGTTGCGTTAAATAGCATAGTGAGTGAAGCTCGCCTGGAGGATATCCACATCAGGCATTCCCCAGGTCACCGTGGGTTCACCTTTCAGAGAGGTAGTGTTAGGTCTAGGATAGATAGGTTTTTTTTTAAGGAGAATTCTGTCACCACCCCTGTGTCCGTGGTGGAGGTGGAGTTCTCCGATCACTGTTTAATTTTGTTTTCTTTGAATATTTCAGAGAACCTCCGGAGAGGAAGAGGTTTGTGGAGGCTGAATTCGTCACTCCTTGAGGAGGCAACTGTAAGACAAGCCTTTGAGGAGTTTCTTCAGGATCAGGTACTATTACTGGGTCTTGAAGGTAATAGGTCAGAGTGGTGGGAGATATTTAAAAAAAGGGTGGCGGGATTTTTCCGCCGGCTCTCAAGCCTCAGGTCACTGGACATGTACCGCATGTACACTGCACTGAGGAAGAGACTTGAACATCTGGTCTCGACCGGAGGTAGCCAGGAGGATATCTCCGGTGTGAAGGCTTTGCTTAAAAGGTGTCAGTATGATAGGCACGCATCTTTGGTTCTTGAGAGGGATTTCGGGAAATACCGCTCGCCCGACCCCTACAGGAACTGTAAGATGTCAGTGGCTTGTAAGACAGTAACAGGCCTGATTGACAGTACAGGATCCCTGACAAGATCCAGGTCAGGGATCTTGGAGGTCGTCAGGTCCTTCTACTCGAACCTTTTGGCAAAGAAGGAACTGAATCTGGATCGGATTTCAGGTTTCTTGGCTGAAGCCATTCCTGAGTCAGCAGAAGACCCTTCTCTTGGTGTTTTGGTAGAACCTATAAGGGAAGAGGAAGTCGTCAGGGCTATTGAGGGTCTTGCCCTCAAGAAGTCACCTGGCCCAGATGGCTTAACATCTGAGTTCTATCGGACCTTTAAAGGAGCTTTGGCTCCCCTCTTGACTGACGTGCTTAATGAGTGTCTATCCTCGGGCACTCTGCCGAAGTCAATGAGGAGGTCTGCCCTTATAGTTCTGTCAAAGGGTAAGGATCCGAGCCATATTGAGAACTGGCGGCCCATAGCACTTCTCAATACGGACCGGAAGATTCTGGCGAAGGTACTTTTCAACCGGCTGGTACAGTTTGCGCCCCGGCTCCTCTCGCCGACTCAGCACTGCTCTGTTCCCGGTCGTAGCACCTTAAGTGCGGTCCTGAATGTCAGGGAGGCTGTGGAGCAGAGTTGGGCAGGTCGGTGGAAGGGGTACTTGCTGTCCCTAGATCAGGCTAAGGCTTTTGACAGGGTGAATCATGAGTATTTGTGGTCAACTCTCTCGAGGTATGGCCTGCCTGGGGGGTTCATTCAGTGGCTGCAGACCTTATACGCTGGGGCTGAGTCTTTCCCACTTGTGAATGGTTGGGTTGGTCGTCCTTTTGAGGTGGGGTCGGGCGTCCGACAGGGATGTCCCTTGAGCCCGCTACTGTATGTGTTCGCCATTGATCCCTTGATTAGGCGGATTAATGGTGGGCCGGTGGGGGGAGTCAGGATGGACCTGGAGGGCACCGGCTCCCCTTTGAGGACAGTAGCCTACGCGGATGATGTCACCGTTCTTGTCTCGTCACGGGAGGAGCTTGAATGGGTGATGTCTGAAGTGGACAGTTACTCGGAGGCTTCCGGATCAGCTGTAAACAGGAATAAGTGTGGAAGCCTCTGGCTGGGAGGGGGAGAGCCTGGTTTTTCTCTCCCGGACACCCTCCCAGAACCCCAGGGGTCTGTAAAGATCTTAGGCATCCATTTTGGCCAGGGTGATTACCCACTCCAAAATTGGGAAGGTGGACTTAAGGATGTCACCCAGAGAGTTGATTGCTGGAAGGGTTGGTCTTTGACCCAGAGAGAAAGGGTTCACCTTGCCAAAGCCTTCCTGCTCCCGTTGGTGATCTATCTAGGTAGCATCTGTGCCTTGCCAGAGTCTTGTTGGAGTAGGATCTGTTGCCTGTTTTTCCAATTGTTATGGGGGAACAGGCTCAACCTAATCAAGAGGGAGGTTACATACCGCAGAAGGAGGCTAGGGGGGTTAAATATGGTTAACCCCGTGGTGTTCTTAATGAACACCTTTCTTAAGATCAATCTACCAAACCTCTCCTCCGAGGGGGCTCCTTCGTGGGTAGCCTCCTGCCAGGGGTGGTTTCGGCCCTTCTTCCAGAAATGGGAGTCAGGAGGGCAAGTGAAAGATCTTCGTGCACCCCATGGATATCTCCCGGCCTATGCTTCCCTGGTCTTGAAAGTGATTCGTTGGTGGGGTCTGGGGGCGTGGGAGATCAGGACTCAGTCAAGACGTTTTCTTGATGACAAAGTCCTGTTGACCCGCTTCCAGAAGCCTCTGGCGCTCAAAGATTGCCCAGGAGAAACCTTAGAGGGAGGGTTGCGTTTTCTTAACTCCAAAAGGTTTCCTCAGAAGTTTTGGGATCTGACCTGGCGCTGTCTCCTAGGTAAGTTATATGTGAGGGGGAACTTGAAGTACCGGAACTCCGACGAACAAGGCTGCCCTCGGGAGGAGTGTGGCGAGATGCTGGAAAGCATGGAGCACTTCCTGCTTCAGTGCCCCTTCAATATAAGGGTTTGCAAATTGGTGGGGACCTCCACCGGTTGGCTGCGGCTGGCTGGCCTTTCCTATGCCGAGTGGGCCTATGGGGCATTCAAACACCCGGAGGGCAGGGACTGCCAGACACTTTTTATAGTTAGTGCAGTGGTCAGGTTCCACTTGTGGTCATCCCGGTGTCTAGTATCGACGCGAGGCAAAATCCTCCCGGAGGTAGAGGTGGTTAAAAACATCATGGTGGACCTGGTGAGGGTGCGCTCTCGGGAGTATGAGGGGCTGGGTGCAGAGAGGGCTGGTACCCTCTGGAGGGGGTTCATCTTTTCTGTTCCCTGAGGGTTAGAATAAGGGATTCAAAGTAGGTGAGTTAGGTTAGGGCCAGATAGGGACAGGTAGGGCAAGGTTGGCACGAGGGGTGGGTTTTATTATTTTCTGATAGGGAGGGACAGGTAGGGACAGGGTAGGGATAGAATGATAGATAGGGACATAGTGGTAGGGTGAGTAGACAGGGACAGGCCTCCTGTGCTGTCTTCCTGGTGGAGGGCTGGCGTGTCACCGCATAGTCATTTTTGTTTTGGAAAAACGGATAGAAGGGTAAGAGGCTTGAGGATAACCGACCCTAGGCCCATGGGAGGTTCATGGGAGGGAGGGTAATCTTAACAGGTTATGTAGGATGGTGGGTTATGTAGGATGGTGGGTTATGTAGGATGGTGGGCTTTGTTGCTTGTCTGGTATTGGTTATTTGTCTGGTACTTGTTGTTTGTTGTTGTTTGTCGTTTGTCATGTGTTGTGTCCGTTTTCCCATTTTCCATTTTTCCACTTTTCCATATCCCATATTCATTTCCCATTTCCATTTCCATTTTTCATATCCATTTCCATATCCCATATTCATTTTCCATATTCCATTTCATAATCCCATTTGTTTTTTAGTAGTTAAGGGTTTTTTTAGGGGGGGTAGGTTGTTTGGGAGGGGGGTTTCTTTTTGGGGGTGGAGGGTTTGGTTTATAGGTTTTCGTGTGCCCGGCCTGGCTCTGGACTATGCGGACATGAGAGGACATGAGGCGGAGAGCCAGGTCGGGGTTTCAGGGGCTCGGTGGTGGGTGGTGCCAGCACCAGGACTATGCGGACATGGGAGGACATGGGGCGTGGTGCTGGCCGGGTGTGGTGAGGGGAAAAAAATAAAAAATAAAAAATTTTTCATAGTAAGTTTCAGTTGGGGTTTATTAGTGTTATATGTTTCATTGTACATTGCTCATTTTGTTTTTTCTTTGTTTTTAGGATAATTAGAGTTTTGACTGACGGATGGCTGAAGAAGAATGAAAGGCGGAATGAAAGACAGAATGGATGGGGGCTGGTTTGCGCATGTTTTTGGTTTTTTAATTTTGTCTTGACGTTTTCTTGTATTTGATGTTATTTATGCTATGTTTTGGATTTATGTATTGTCTCTGTTTATGGCTTTTGTATGGTATTTTTCGTATGTGACAGTGTTTGTGAACTTTTTCTACTTTTATAATAAAATAGTTCCAATTCCTGGACAACCTCTGTAAAGGGTTTATCCATTTTCTAATATTGATGGCCTGCCCTTATAATATGATAGTGCCTCAACCCAAATGGAGGAGACCGGAGGATGGGAGTTGTAGTAGCTGAGGATGTGCCATCTACTAGGCCGAGCACACTCATCAACCACTCCAGCCTCACTCCTGGCCAGACAGAGTCAAGGGGGTCCTGCAGCACTACCGGATAGTGGTGATAGTAGTTCTTTCCCCCGGGGAGCTTCCAGTTGGAGAGGGGACCTCTCATCTCTGAGCTGGAGTGATGGAAGTCAGAAGGGCACTGATGTTATAGCAAGCACGACTCAGGCAGCCAGTAGTAACAATTGAACCAGGAAACAGTTTTTATTGAAACAACTAGAAACAGGTAACGGCAGTTTTCGAATGGAGGTAGTAGTACAGTGTTCAATTCCCCCCAGCTTTGGTTCTAGGAGGGTGCCTAGGAATGTTACAGGCTTCACAAAATAGTCCACCACTTCTCCTCCTCTCATGCCTCTCCCAGCCAGGTATACTGGGGATGGAGTCACAGGGAGTCCTGACAGGGATCTGGTTACGTGTAGCCTAGGCCCAAACGTGGTACTCCTGTCAGGGTCCTCTCCTGCTCTTCCTGGCACGGCACCGTAAATGTCCAACAGCTTAGACAGCTTCTCTCCCTTGCTCAGGGCAGTCTCTGGATGAGCCTGGGGCTGATGTTATTCCTCCTTGAGGCTGTAGCCTGACCGTTGGGCCTCAGTCCAGAGGCTGGTGGCAGGGAAACTCTGCACACCTTCTCCAGCTAGCTGCACACACTAGACTGCAGACCAACCGTCACCGGAAGACTCGGTCTCTCTACAACCCCGCCCAGTGGCCTATGATAGGCCAGCACTGAACCAAGGCAAGGTTTGAACAATGCAAGGTAGAAAATACAGAAGATAGCTGCATAACAATTACATTTAACACAGAACGTAACATACAGTACCAACACAATCCCAGAGGCACAAAAGACAAACAATTAAAAGCAGCAGCCTCCGGGATGCTGCAATAGGTCATCAATATTACACCTGCAGGGGTTCAACAGCCAGACCTCTGCAGACGAGCTTTTCCAGGACTGCGCGGTTACATGTAATGGTAACAATTCCAGAAGTCACTCTGCTTGCTTGTCATACAATGTGTAGCGGTGGGTTTAGGTAGTGCAGTGGTGCACATCATAAGACGGGCAACCACATGGCTCCTGACATGTTTTTATTTGTAGCCGTGCTGTCTCGTTACAGCTGATCTGCATGGGTCTTGGCGACGGGCCCCTAGAAACTGGAGGACTCTACATATCCCAGTCCAACACTGGTGCTATATATCATAATATTCTTATATGAACATTGGATGAATGTGACGCTGGTTTGGCATTTTACATACACACATATTACACAATTTAAGTTCATCTGTTCTACCTTTCTGCACTTTAAGATATGAATCTCTGGCTGTGCTAGCTGAACACTATTAGGCGCTCCTGTTATATTAAGCATCAGTGGAAATCATGTGGGCTCTCTTCAGACCCAGTGTATAATAAGTAGAGGCCCAGGGGAGATGAGAACCATAACAATCCGCTATTATGGGCACGTCCGAACTGGAACTGCTATTATTATACTCTGGGGTCTCTTTATTGCATCTATGCATCACAATGGCCTATCCCAGGCTTCAGCAGTCCCTGACATCAGACAGGAGGCCAAAGAGGACAGGGAATTGTACCGGAGCCCAGGGGAGGTGAATAACACTGTTTTTCATGTTTGCTCACCTCCCATGGGCTCCCACTAATCATACTTTGATCTGAAGTGACCCCTGAGTATAACAATAGCAGTTCCGGTTTAGTGTTTCTCCGAATGAAACTGAAGTTAGAACCTCATGAATATTGTAATAACCGAAACAAACAAAATCACATTAGTCATCCAGGTTGATTTTTAGTTTCTGTTATTTTTCGACTAATTGCTAAGAACTACAGTAAACATAATTTTTGCAATGGGTAGCTCTTCCCTCGTGAATATGTCTTTTTTCATGTTATTAGAGTAGGGGTCACTCAGGAACATTATATCAAATTGAGGGCCTCTAAGGTACATTATACTATGCAGAGGGGCCGCTATGGGACATTATACTGTGTGGATGGGCCACTATGGGACATTATACTGTGTGGATGGGCCACTATGGGACATTATACTGTGTGGATAGGCCACTATGGGACATTATACTGTGTGGAGGGGCCACTATGGGACATTAGACTGTGGGGGTGGCACTCAGGAACATTATATTGTTTGTAGGGCCACTAAGGAATATTATACTGTGTAGAGGGGCCACTATGAGACATTATACTGTGTGGAGGAGCCACTATGGGACATTATACTGTGTGGAGGAGCCACTATAGCACATTATACTGTGTGGAGGAGCCACTATGGGACATTATACTGTGTGGAGGAGCCAGTATGGGACATTATACTGTGTGGAGGGGCCACTATGGGACATTATACTGTGTGGGGGGCCACTATGGCACATTATATTGTGTGGAAGGGCAACTAGCAGCAGCATGATGCAGGGAAGGACAGAAATATAGCAAACTTTGCAGAAACAACAGAAACGACTTGTGGCTGCAAGAAACGTCATGGCAGTCTGCAGTGAATGGAGAAGATGAGGAAAGAGAACGTCTACCATCCAAGGAAACATCACTGAATGTAATAGGTGTGTATTTTCTTTGTGATCCCTGGCATAAAGTGGGAGGTCCACACTTTCTAAACAGCCCAGGACCCATGGTTTCCTTAATCCGCCCCTATTGCTGTTACATTTATATATACCCTTTTCAGCTGTCGTAGGGGTTAATCTCTCTGCAGCGTCTTGTTGCCAAGGCTTCTACCACTCCACCTTTTTTCTCCATCAATGATATCAACAGGGGAATGCCTCCGGGTCTAGCTTGGCTAATGAATGCTGCTCCAATAAGGGCTGTGGAAAGAAATGGGGGGCGTGGATAAGCTATTAAATAGCCGGTATCCTGGCTGCTCGTGCAGTTCATCATCTAGCTAGCTGATTCCACCATCAGAGCTCTGAGAACTGCAGTGTTCACAATGAGGTTATCTGTATCTAATCTCCTGATCAGGGGTGCAGCTATAGAGGGTGCAGAGGTAGCAGTCACTACTGGACCCTAAGGAGTCCCCAAAGGTCCCTTTGCCACATAAAATTTACTACCATTCTAAATGGCACAAGGCAGGTAGGGACCCCATTACAGATTTTGCAACAGGGCCAAGGAGCTTTAAGATACACCTCTGCGCCTGATGTGCCCTCCTGAATAAAGGATGGCTGAAACACATTGAGGGATAGATACAGGGACAATGGTTGAGTATGAATTAACAGCTAGTAAGAAGCAGACAGTAATTCAGTGTCAGACTGAGGTTCCTTGGGCCCAAGATAAAATGATTCTGGGGGAACACCCTCCAACAACCCATAGGAAATAGACCACAGTACCCTTCAAATTTTGGAGTCATCTGCTGAACCATTATTGTGTTAGAGCCTGGGTCCACTGGAGGATCCTCTGGTGGGTCAGTCTGACACTGCAGCAATCCATTTATCAGTCAGTGAGTATGGAAAGAGTTAGGGCATTTAGGTCTCTTTTTACTTTGGCATCTGTAACATCCTTTTCCTCTGTGTCTATCCTATCCTTATGGTCATTTTATTTTGTATCATTTTGAATGCCATATCTTTTTAATCCATACCAAATTTGAGTTAAAGGTGTTGCCCAGGATTTTTTTTATGGATTATGCTTAGGATAAGTCATAAATATTTGAATGATGCCAACAATCAGCCTCCACATGGATCAGTTGTTCAGAGGGGTGTCCGGGAGTTGTGTGCCATCACTAGGGACTGGTTGCCATCATTGCTGCTTTCCTCAGCTTGACGTTAATGGGAGCTGAGCTGCACTGATGGAGCCCAGCCACTATAGTGTATGGAACTATTTGCTGCACTGATGGAGCCCAGCCACTATAGTGTATGGAACTATTTGCTACACTGATGGAGCCCAGCCTATATACATTGTATGGAACTATTTGCTGGAGTGATGGAGACCAGCCACTATAGTGTATGGAACTATTTGCTGGAGTGATGGAGCCCAGCCACTATAGTGTATGGAACTATTTGCTACACTGACGGAGCCCAGCCACTATAGTGTATGGAACTATTTGCTGCAGTGATGGAGCCCAGCACACTATAGTGTATGGAACTATTTGCTGCACTGACGGAGCCCAGCCACTATAGTGTATGGAACTATTTGCTGCACTGACGGAGCCCTGCCACTATACAGTGTATGGAACTATTTGCTCGAGTGATGGAGCCCAGCCACTATAGTGTATGGAACTATTTGCTCGAGTGATGGAGCCCAGCCACTATAGTGTATGGAACTATTTGCTCGAGTGATGGAGCCCAGTCACTATAGTGTATGGAACTATTTGCTCGAGTTATGGAGCCCAGTCACTATAGTGTATGGAACTATTTGCTACACTGACGGAGCCCAGCCACTATAGTGTATGGAACTATTTGCTGGAGTGATGGAGCCCAGCCACTATAGTGTATGGAACTATTTGCTGGAGTGATGGAACCCAGCCACTTTAGTTTATGGAACTATTTGCTGGAGTGATGGAGCCCAGCCACTATAGTGTATGGAACTATTTGCTGCACTGATGGAGCCCAGCCACTATAGTGTATGGAACTATTTGCTGCACTGATGGAGCCCAGCCACTATAGTGTATGGAACTATTTGCTACACTGATGGAGCCCAGCCTATATACATTGTATGGAACTATTTGCTGGAGTGATGGAGCCCAGCCACTATAGTGTATGGAACTATTTGCTCGAGTGATGGAGCCCAGCCACTATAGTGTATGGAACTATTTGCTCGAGTGATGGAGCCCAGCCACTATAGTGTATGGAACTATTTGCTCGAGTGATGGAGCCCAGTCACTATAGTGTATGGAACTATTTGCTCGAGTTATGGAGCCCAGTCACTATAGTGTATGGAACTATTTGCTACACTGACTGAGCCCAGCCACTATAGTGTATGGAACTATTTGCTGGAGTCATGGAGCCCAGCCACTATAGTGTATGGAACTATTTGCTGGAGTGATGGAACCCAGCCACTTTAGTTTATGGAACTATTTGCTGGAGTGATGGAGCCCAGCCACTATAGTGTATGGAACTATTTGCTGCACTGATGGAGCCCAGCCACTATAGTGTATGGAACTATTTGCTACACTGATGGAGCCCAGCCTATATACATTGTATGGAACTATTTGCTGGAGTGATGGAGACCAGCCACTATAGTGTATGGAACTAATTGCTGGAGTGATGGAACCCAGCCACTTTAGTTTATGGAACTATTTGCTGGAGTGATGGAGCCCAGCCACTATAGTGTATGGAACTATTTGCTGCACTGATGGAGCCCAGCCACTATAGTGTATGGAACTATTTGCTACACTGATGGAGCCCAGCCTATATACATTGTATGGAACTATTTGCTGGAGTGATGGAGACCAGCCACTATAGTGTATGGAACTATTTGCTGGAGTGATGGAACCCAGCCACTTTAGTTTATGGAACTATTTGCTGGAGTGATGGAGCCCAGCCACTATAGTGTATGGAACTATTTGCTGCACTGATGGAGCCCAGCCACTATAGTGTATGGAACTATTTGCTGCACTGATGGAGCCCAGCCACTATAGTGTATGGAACTATTTGCTACACTGATGGAGCCCAGCCTATATACATTGTATGGAACTATTTGCTGGAGTGATGGAGACCAGCCACTATAGTGTATGGAACTATTTGCTGGCGTGATGGAGCCCAGCCACTATAGTGTATGGAACTATTTGCTGCACTGACGGAGCCCAGCCACTATAGTGTATGGAACTATTTGCTGCACTATTAGAGCCCAGCCTCTATACAGTGTACGGAACTATTTGCTGGAGTGATGGAGCCCAGCCACTATACAGTGTATGGAACTATTTGCTGGCGAGCACTGTACGGAGCCCCAGCCACTATAGTGTATGGAACTATTTGCTGCAGTGATGGAGCCCAGCCACTATAGTGTATGGAACTATTTGCTGCACTGACGGAGCCCAGCCACTATAGTGTATGGAACTATTTGCCACACTGACGGAGCCCTGCCACTATACAGTGTATGGAACTATTTGCTCGAGTGATGGAGCCCAGCCACTATAGTGTATGGAACTATTTGCTCGAGTGATGGAGCCCAGCCACTATAGTGTATGGAACTATTTGCTCGAGTGATGGAGCCCAGTCACTATAGTGTATGGAACTATTTGCTCGAGTTATGGAGCCCAGTCACTATAGTGTATGGAACTATTTGCTGGAGTCATGGAGCCCAGCCACTATAGTGTATGGAACTATTTGCTGGAGTCATGGAGCCCAGCCACTATAGTGTATGGAACTATTTGCTGGAGTGATGGAACCCAGCCACTTTAGTTTATGGAACTATTTGCTGGAGTGATGGAGCCCAGCCACTATAGTGTATGGAACTATTTGCTGCACTGATGGAGCCCAGCCACTATAGTGTATGGAACTATTTGCTACACTGATGGAGCCCAGCCTATATACATTGTATGGAACTATTTGCTGGAGTGATGGAGACCAGCCACTATAGTGTATGGAACTATTTGCTGGAGTGATGGAACCCAGCCACTTTAGTTTATGGAACTATTTGCTGGAGTGATGGAGCCCAGCCACTATAGTGTATGGAACTATTTGCTGCACTGATGGAGCCCAGCCACTATAGTGTATGGAACTATTTGCTGCACTGATGGAGCCCAGCCACTATATTGTATGGAACTATTTGCTACACTGATGGAGCCCAGCCTATATACATTGTATGGAACTATTTGCTGGAGTGATGGAGACCAGCCACTATAGTGTATGGAACTATTTGCTGGCGTGATGGAGCCCAGCCACTATAGTGTATGGAACTATTTGCTGCACTGACAGAGCCCAGCCACTATAGTGTATGGAACTATTTGCTGCACTAATAGAGCCCAGCCTCTATACAGTGTACGGAACTATTTGCTGGAGTGATGGAGCCCAGCCACTATACAGTGTATGGAACTATTTGCTACACTGACGGAGCCCAGCCACTATAGTGTATGGAACTATTTGCTGCAGTGATGGAGCCCAGCCACTATAGTGTATGGAACTATTTGCTGCACTGACGGAGCCCAGCCACTATAGTGTATGGAACTATTTGCCACACTGACGGAGCCCTGCCACTATACAGTGTATGGAACTATTTGCTCGAGTGATGGAGCCCAGCCACTATAGTGTATGGAACTATTTGCTCGAGTGATGGAGCCCAGCCACTATAGTGTATGGAACTATTTGCTCGAGTGATGGAGCCCAGCCACTATAGTGTATGGAACTATTTGCTCGAGTGATGGAGCCCAGTCACTATAGTGTATGGAACTATTTGCTCGAGTGATGGAGCCCAGTCACTATAGTGTATGGAACTATTTGCTACACTGACGGAGCCCAGCCACTATAGTGTATGGAACTATTTGCTGGAGTGATGGAGCCCAGCCACTATAGTGTATGGAACTATTTGCTGGAGTGATGGAACCCAGCCACTTTAGTTTATGGAACTATTTGCTGGAGTGATGGAGCCCAGCCACTATACAGTGTATGGAACTATTTGCTGCACTGACGGAGCCCAGCCACTATAGTGTATGGAACTATTTGCTGCACTGACGGAGCCCAGCCACTATAGTGTATGGAACTATTTGCTGCACTGATGGAGCCCAGCCACTATAATGTATGGAACTATTTGCAGCACTGATGGAGCCCAGCCTATATACAGTGTATGGAACTATTTGCTGGAGTGATGGAGACCAGCCACTATAGTGTATGGAACTATTTGCTGGAGTGATGGAGCCCAGCCACTATACAGTGTATGGAACTATTTGCTAGAGTGATGGAGCCCAACCACTATAGTGTATGGAACTATTTGCTACACTGATGGAGCCCAGCCTATATACAGTGTATGGAACTATTTGCTGGAGTGATGGAGCCCAGCCACTATAGTGTATGGAACTATTTGCTGCACTGACGGAGCCTATCCTCTATAGTACATTGAACTATTTGCTGGAGTGACAGAGCCCAGTCACTATAATGTATGGAACTACTTGCTGCAGTGATGGAGCTCAGCTACTATAGTGTACGGAACTATTTGCTGCATTGACAGCCCATCCATTATACAGTGAACGGAACTATTTGCTTCCAGCTCTTTACACTGTATAGTTGAGGGACCGGAAACACCCCTGAACAACTGATCTGTGCAGGGGTCGGCTGTCGCCCCTTCATGATCAGATATTTATGGCCTATCTTAAGGACAAGCCATTAAAAAATCCTGGACAACCCCTTTAATTTTTAGGGATCTTAACCCACATCTTGTCAGTACATTTTCTCTACCTGAAGAAAATCCTGTAAGACCGGGGCCTCACGTACCATAAACTGTGGACTTTTAAAGTCACAGCAAGGTGGAAAGGATTCTAGCGAATCCCATCCACACATTGCGAGAAAATATGCGCTGCGAACATGTTATGATTTCCAAAACCGTTGCGGTTTTGGAAATCGCAGCATGTCAATTATAACTACGGAAACGCCGGCGGTTTCCCTATAGGTGATATGGAAGCAGAAAGTCCACAGAGGACTTCCTGTGAAAAGTGCTGCAGGAAAAACTGATGTGTAGCCACCGCGGTTTTTCCTGCAGCGCTTTTCGCTGCGGCCAGCTACGTGGGGCCTTAGCCTCAGAGCGGTCTTGCTTATCGTAAATATTTGCCATTTTATCCTAAGTATTAAGTGTAATGATTTCTGACTCCCATAAAGCCCCCAAATAGGGGAGGTGGAAAGGGCACAATAGGTGGAATTTAGAAATATTGTCATAATAAAAGTATTGAGGTGACAAAATTTTTAGCAAGTCTCATCTTGTCAGGGAGTGTTCAGATTAAGTGGAATGTAACACTTATTTTAGCAGTCTAGTAGAGAAGCAATCTTATAAAAAAGTAAAAAAGCATGGAAACATGGCAACTGAATGGGATATACAGTGATATATAAACGACCCCCAATGGTAATGCATGTGTGACTGATGAAGCATTGCCAGTATAGAGGACGGTATAGCCGTCAGCACAGGCTCTGCACACAGCATTACCTCACTCACTTTGATGTGCGGTACCGTATGCAGTCCAGACAGAGCTGCTGTTCTCTTTGATTCCACCATATGGTCTGCTTTACGGCGTTTCCTCTGTTGATCGGCAGGTGGCAGCAGACCATGCGCTAAGGCTCTGTTCATTCTAGTTACCGCTTCCCCTGGTCACTGTGATCCTGTCATGGGAATGTCCCGGAGGATTCCCAGTCATAAGAGCATTAGACTGCCTGCCACCAGCGGACAACAGAGCACGGCAGCATACAGCCCCCCCTCCCCGGGCAGGGATAAGAGCAGTCAGGTCTGTGTGCTGGATCTACCTCCCCCTCTGTCTCCACAGTCCACACCCCCAAGTGCTGGGAGAGCTCCAGGATCGTGTGCTGTGTAGAGTGGTGACAGTGACAGTCAGTGTGTGGCTCTAGGCGTGTGCTGTCAGAAGGTGGCATCACTCCTGCACACAGTCACCTCCCTGCTGTCAGGCTGTGGACTATCACTGCTAGGCTGTGTGCACCTGAGAGCAGAGGGGGCTGCACTGTGCCCAGGGATGGCTGGCATGGGGAGCTGCTAAGTGGAGGACACAGCAGGATCCAGCACAGGCTGCCAGAGACCACAAGCTGATCGCTCACTTTTCCTCTGGGGTTGGATGAGAACAAGAGGCTGGCATCATGAGCACCAATTGTAAGTACATGCCACTTGCATCACCCATCCCTTGTACATAATAATGCTGCATATATACAGAGGTGACACTGACCAATACATGGATGGTGATAATGAATGTGCATTGTTATGTTGGCATAAGCACATATGTGCAGGATTCTGTGCCTATACATCCTTATTAGTATTATTATTTGTATACTATATTTCTATATTACTGTGTTCTTTGTATTGTTTGCAGTGTTACAATGTATTGTCCATGTGCTGCTCTTTGTATACAAGCAACTCTTTCACTAGACCTATATAAATCTGTATATCCAAGCACTTGGCTACATCTATAGTGCCATTGTCTATAATGTACAGTTAGCTGGATGTACCCGGCACTATGATGAATGTAATAAAGGCAGGCCTTACTATGTATACCGCTGCAACTTTTACATTTTCTCTAGATTATTCATGTAATATCCAGATCTATCTATCTATCTATCTATCTATCTATCTATCCATCCACCCATATACTTCTCCATGAATATACCGGTCTTCTAAGTTCAGTAAGGAACTGATGTCATTGCCTAACAACAGCATTTGGCTAGTCCATAGGAGAATGTACATTCTTCACAAATGTAGCATAGGAAGGTGCATTGACTCGATTCTGTTTAGGATGTTCAATGACAAAGTCTTGGTCAATATTATTAGTCATTAATATTATTAAAATGGTTTGTGTGTTCAATGTCATATCACACTGATTTAGATAAGGAGTGATTCTCTGTCAAGGAAGAACTATTATGTATGATGCTACTAAGGTAGGGCTGAAGCACATTGCATACTTAGTGGGAACACAGTCCCATAGAACCAAAGACTTGGAATCATGCACAAATGTTCGACCACTCAGATATATTGAGAAAGTGCAGCCAAGAGGCACAGGTGTTCACTGCACTGATGTCATCGAGCTAAAAATGGATCTGCCTCGGTGTCATAGACCATAAACCTCTTTTTGTAAATATTTAGGGACTTGCCAGGTTGTAAAGAGTTGTTTCCAGCAAGCCCATTTCTTAAGAGAGCTGCAAGGACAGTCAGTAAAAACAATGGATAGCATAGACTGTTATTCATTTTAATGGTGCCCCATCTTGGTTTCCTTTGCCTGCAGCAGTAGGTAAAGCACCAGCAAACCGCTGATCATGGAATGGAATCTGCTAGTGGCAAAACTCCCCCCACCACTAACCTTGCGGAGCAAAATGAATTGTCTTCTTTCCCATGATCAGCTTCTGAAGGATGTTTAGCAATGATGGCCAATGGTCTTCACCAGCTTTGTCCACATTGATGTGGTGTCTATAGGTGGCCATACACATTAGTATAAAGTTCAATTGTTCATTGTTTAAGCCGATGACAGACCGCCGTCATCTGGAAATAGTTGTTTAAAATTAGTTTCTTGCCTTTGAAAGAGCTTTTCCTGGAAGAATGTTTCTAGAACATTTTGGGGCATACCCAGGATTTTCCAGAGTAGGGGTTCACATGTGCACTCAACCCCCCCCCCCCCTTTGTAACTGCAGACATTTCCATATGAAATTACTCCCTTGGGCTGCAAATGACTTAAAAAAAAAAATTAGGAAGCTTATACTCACCTCTGATCCCTGCTGCTGCCATTCCACCGGTGCTAGGGGCCCGCTGTGCCCCAGTCTCTTCATTCTGCAGGATGCCGGTCAGGGAATGCCCACTCAGCCAACCACTGGCTGCACCAGTTACTTGCTCCAGTGTTTGGCGGCGTGCGTAATCCCACTCATTTCCTGCCATGTTTTGTATTTTTTAAAGACATTTATAGTCCAATGCCAGCCATTTGTATGCCGCTGGAAAACCCCCTTAATTTCTTAATATGTATGCCGCTTCCTCTGCCCCCTCCTTCTTCCAGTCAGTCAGATTGCAGTTCCTATTGTAAAACTGACAGTTCTTACAATAGGTTTACACCTGCATTCAGGTTTCTGTTCGTCGGGTCCACTTGGGGACCCGACAAACGGAAACTTAATCTGCTTAAAAAAGCGGTTACCCACGGATAGACTATACCCGCGGATAGACTATAATGGGGTCTGCCAGGTTTCCGCATTTTTTAAGTAGATTCGGGGACGGAAACCCCGAACAGAGATCGGCCGCAGGTGTGACCCTAGACTTAGCTGAGAAGTTTGGGTTGTGCATTATGACTAAACCGACCTATCTAAGGTAGGTTCACGCAGTGCTTGAACTCCTTTCAGGGTTTTCCGACCCCGAACCCGCTTAAAAAATGCGGAGAGAAAAGCGCTAGAGACCCAACCGGGTAGAGACCCAACGGACCTCATTATAGTCTATGGGGTCCGCGGGTTTCCGCGGGTAACGACTTTTTTAAGCGGATTAGGTTTCCATTCGGGGGTCTCTAAGAGGACCCCCCCAAACGGAAACCCGAACGTACATGTGAACCTAGCGTCAGTTCTGATTCTATGATGTCATACTGATTATACAGATACCAATGTGGTAAATATATATTTTTCTAAATGGTTTCACTACGTCACCGTTCAGGATATTGATGGTCAGCTCTTCTACCTTCACGATCAGACTCATTAATTTAACTCTGGGCTATAGATAAGGTCCTAAAAGTTTGCATGGTGGGCTACAGGCTTCTTTATGACACCTGACCTACAATTACTAGTATAATGTACTAATAGCTAGGGATAAAGAACTACAAGGCCCAATATGTCATAGAAACAATGGTGACATTAAGTATCATTACTTTGGTTTCTATAATATATTATGAATGTATTCATGACTTTCTTGTAGGACTGCTTGTTGTGAAATGCTTTAATAACTTGCTACACCTTTTACACCTATTTATTAGCCAGATATAGCAGATGATTTTTGTTTTGTCACATTCACCTGTCAGACAGGTAGGATGTCCAATGTGTTCTAGCCCTTGGGCAAAAATATCACTTAGAACAGACTTGTGACTGAATAAAGGAATGCAGAAAAGACAGGTCAACGTCATCACATACATTGCTGTCATTTTTTATTGATTGTTCATAGACAGGACAGAGTACAGCTGACTTTGGATATACACACAATGGAGGAGATTCACTAAGCAAAATGTGCCAGAATTCTGCCACAAATTGTGCCAGTTTTGTTATATACTTTAGACACTCTTTATGCCTCCCTAGATAGTTGCAAAAAGTTGCATGGCTAAATATTTTGTACTGTTGTGTTTGCACAAATTATTAGGGCAAACTTGGTGCAAAGTAAGGTGGCCAAGAGACATAAGCAAAAGAAAAGTGTCTGGCAAGATGTGCTAAACTTATATGGTGTTCACCGCCGTGGTAAATTTGGCACAGCTTCTGCCTATCACGTGTAGCTTTATGCTGACAAAATTTATTTTTCCCAATGTATATAAATATTTATTGTAATGAGAAACTATATAACACTATTCATTTACATTTAGTACCTATTTTAGGATAGTTTCTCAGAGTTGTATGAACCAGCAGTGTACAGTGTTGGGTATCACTGTGCCCGGCTCCTAGTCGTCAGTTTCATTCCCAGATATCAGACCTCTGCCAATATAACCCATGTCCCATGGATAGGTGATACATGTTAATGACTAGAATAACCTTTTTAACATGTACCTTTAAATTGGTTAAAAAAAAAAAAAAACATCATTGCTTACTGTTTCCATTTCGGGGGCAGACATTTCTGTCCACTATCTGTCCCTTTCAGTCTCTTCCGCTCTGAATTTGGTTATGTCACATTCATCATCACATGTCCGCTGCAGCCAGTCACTGGTCTCTGCCTGTATTGAGTTTTTTTTAATATATCAGAAAACCCCTTTAGATTCTAAAGAGAGCAAAATGTACCTTGGTACTGTACATGTACAAAATACTTCATTGGAGGAGATGAAATACAGTAGTAGGCAGAGCACTCTAGTAGACAATTTCTTTCAATATAAATGCTCATGAACAACAATAGAAAGCAAGCACTGATGGCAAATGTGTAAGTGCATTGGCTATCAAGTATGGGATTTGTCTTGTCACTGCTCTTGACCAGAAAGGATCACCTTGTTCCCCACCTCCTCTCTGCTCTGGGTGAGTACTTACATCACATCAGGCCCAAAGCAGAGAGGAAGCATGGAGCACAGAGGTAAGTAGTAAATTCAGCTCACAACTCACTCATTAGACATCACTGAGTGTGAGAACCAGCATATTACATATGGGGGTACTGAGTAAACCATTACACTACATGTGGGGGCACTGAGGAGACCATCCTACTACATGTGGGAGGACTAAAGGGATCAATACACTGAGTGTGGGGGACATTATACTACACGTGTGGCCACTGAGGGAGCCATATTACATATGAGAGCACTAAGAAGACCATTACATAACTGTTGATGGAGGCTCCAAATGACTTATTTTGTTAACATTTATAAGAGCTCACTACTTTGGGGGTACTCGGTTGTGACTTTTTCACTTCAGGGAGCACTTGCCTTGAAGGGGCTGGAAACACTGTCCTCTTTAATGCAACTGGTAGGGGAAAACTCTAACACTGTGATATATTATAGAGCCATAGTGCAGCCATCCCTGGCCTTAAAGGGGTTGTCCAGGCAAAAATGGACAACCCTTTTAACTTTTAACTCAGCTGGGGCATTGAAAAAAATAAAAAAAAAAATGCATACTCACCTGTCCCCAATGCTCTGGTGTCCTCTCGGCGCATCCCAGTGGCGGCTTCTCCGGGGTCTCTTCTGAACTTCCGCTGAAGCCGTTGATTGGCTATGAGACTGCTGAGGCCAATCAGCGAATGGCATGCGATGTCACTACCTGTGACATCACGGATCCTCTTCCTTAGACCTGCCGAGGCCGCTGTTTTTCCTCAGCGGTCACGTGACTGCTGAGGCCAATCAGCGGCTTCAGCAGAACTCTGGAAGAGACCCGGGAGAAGCTGCTACCGGGGAAGCGCCGGGAGGACACCGGAGCATCGGGGACAAGTGAGTATGCATTTTTTTTATTTTTTTTCAATGCCCCCAACTGATTTAAAAGTTAAAAGGGTTGTCCATTTTTGCTTGGACAACCCCTTTAACTATATCTGAAAAATTTAAAGACGCTCCCATGGAGGCAATAAGTTGGTTTGGTTTATATCAATGATGTTTTTGGCATTGATGTTGTAACAGGACTGGTCCCAGCCTGTGCCACTCCCCTAATGTTTAGACTGGGCAAAAAGGTCAGGAGGGAAGTGACCAGCCAATGATTGTTCCCTTTCACCCGGTAAAAAAATTTATGCAATTATATAGTGTATAACTTGTTTATGACCTATGGCATCTCTGGTCATCACGTACCAATTATTACGGACGCTCTTGCATATTTGATTAGGAGCAGATGATGAGGCTCCGTCAGCTTAATTGTGCCGTTCAGTGCACAAAATTCCTTGGCAGTAACAACACACAATGAATTATGTAGCTGTTTGCCATTGTCCTAGATTCTGTATTATAGTTGGGTATTCACAATGGGTTTTTTTGTCTTGCTATTTGAATGATGTAACTCACTTACTATACCATCAACTAGAGACTGGTTCATGTGGCAACATACATATAGAGGGATTTAGGAGAACTATGTGGACAGCAACTGTTTAGGAAAATTTTGTTTAGAATTATAGCTTTTACCATTAGTATTTATTCTATAGCCTATGGTTTAACCTACTGTATGTAAAATCAGCTTACTTAGTATAGCTTTATTAAAGGGGATGTCCAGGATTTTCAAAAATCTGAGTAAGAGCAGCAAATATACAGTAAAATGTGAACCTGTTCAATTCACTGCTCTATTCCACTCAACTTTGGTGTACAATCTACAGTCCCCGCTGGTCCTTTACAGTAATACAGGTGCATCTCAATAAATTAGAATATCTTTGAAACGTTCATTCATTTCAGTAATTCAGTAATACAATTCATAATCAGCGTCTTCCATGATTGTGTGTCCTACTGAACCAGACTGAGGGACCATTTAAAGGCTTAGGAAACCTTGGCAGGTGACACACTGAATTTACAATACTGAACTTTTTTACAATATTCTAATTTTCTTAGATTTGGGTTTTCATTACCTGTAATCCATAATCAACATTTACAGAAATAAAACACTTGAAATAGAACACTCTGTGTGTAAAGAATCTAGAAAATAATGGAGGTCACTTTTTTCATTCAATTACTGAAAGAAATAAACGTTTCAAAGATATTCTAATTTATTGAGATGTCCCTGTATGGTCATATGTAGCACGTTACAACTGTGGCCAGGGCACATAAACACATTAAGAGCTAAGCACTAAGTGATTGAACTCATGGCCTGTATGAGAGTGTATACAAAGATAGATGTCGAGGTATTTTGAACGTCGGACATCGTACCACAAGTTTTGTGTTTTGGCAGTCTCCAGAGTGTAATTGAAATGACTTGAGCAGCGCATACTGCCTGACCAGCCACTCCATTTAAAGTGGGGTGCAAAACTCCCCATTTCTCGTGATGGATGTGATTGTTGTTACCCCAGTAATTTAGGTTGCCAGCAAAGTAAACATTTCTGTGCTAAACCTACTTCCTAGTTCCTGAAGACCTTGATCTTGTCATTGGTAGTGTACTCTGATTTTTTGCAGAAGTGAGAATCTGAGAGTTAAATTCGCCACAGCGGGGGCAATTGTTATTTCATTACAGAAAAGTGATTTTGTTAGTAGAATTATTCTCTAATTACAAACTGCGTCTCCACTTCATCATTTCTAATAGCTAAAGTACTTCTTCATCAACTTCAGTCTATTTCTACAACCCCCAGTGGTTGATCTAGATCTGCGTCTGGTTTGATAAATAAGACCAGCATACATAGATGATAAATTAAATTTCAGGTAAAGGTGACCATACACTTTAGGATTACTATTGGTCAACAACTATTCCTTCCACCCGCACCCCCATATATATTACACTTTTGATTTGGCCACGGTTCTCTGGGTACTTGATGCTACTGCAGTTTCTGTTAGTTTGTCTCCCTTAATGAGGTTATGCTATGAGAAATATTTATGGATAAAGGATAAATATCACATTGGTGGGGGTCTAACCTTTGTGATCCCATCGATCCGAGAATGGGGGGTGTCCTTTCCTCATTGTGCATTCAGTCTGATCACAGCCACGCTTAATGTAGGTGCGTCACTCAGTTGTCAGCACCAGAGATGATAGCCAAAGTACAGCACTCTGGTGTTCCCATTAAAGTGAATTCGTCCATCCATCAAGGGACACGCCTACATTGAGCCTGGCTGCAATCTGGCTGAATGCACAATGTGGGAAGAACACCCCCTGTTCACAGGATTGGTGAGGATCCCAGTGGTCAAAACCTCACCAATCACATATTAATCCTCTGTTCTATAGATAGAGGATAAATATTCTTGGCATAACCCCTTTAATGGTTTTCAACATTTACGATCCTGATTTCACTTGATATCTGCCTTCAGGGGAGAATTGGTGGACATTCATACACAATAGATGGTCAGCCAATTGGCAGTTTTGGCAAACATTCATCTAATAATGTGTATAGGCACCTTAAGAGGTATGTGATGATTCTCTTGTATATCCTAAATATTGCTAATATTTGGTCATTATTGATATACATAAAATATTGTTAGTGTTCTTCCTCATATTGTGATGTCATATATAAGACATGACCTTCTGAGGCACTCCACTACTGTCTTATGCATTATATATATGTCCTTGCTGAGTATCCTTGATTAGATGTTCTTGTAGTAAAACATTCTCAATAGGTATAGATTATACAGTTAATGGGTAAAAGGCACAGCTGTAACAAAATACAGACAGTCTTTATTGTAGCTATTTGAAGTAGCTAAAGAGGTTTTACTAACATGTTGGCCCAGTCTTGTCACTATTTAGTATTTATGGACAAAGCACATGTTATTATAGCTGTAAGTATAGTGGTTGTGGTTTCTAGGTTCCTGGTGGAGTTAAAGCAGTTGTCCAGTGGTTATTTGACCTCTAAGTGTTCTATGGTTTAGAGTCAAATTTTTAATTTCAATAACTGATGCAAGGCTCACACTAGCGCTGTCAGGCGGACCACTAAAACAGAGGTTACACATGTAGCCTTGCAGACCCCATTCTAAACCCCATTCTAAACTGAAAACGGTGGAGCAAATAGTCCTCCGTGCAGAACTTTTTTCTCAGCTGATTTTCGGCAGACACTGTTCCGGAGTCTCCATTGGAGATGTGAACGTAGACTTACACCACAAGTCTTAAAGGAGTTTCAAAAAAACAAATAATATTGGTGACCTATTCTTAGCTCCTGTTCACTTGTATAGGAGCTGAGCTGCAGTAACTCAGCACAGCTACCATACAGATAACAGATCAAAAAACAAAAAAATTCATGCCCACACAAAAATAAAAATAATTAACATAGTTTATTAACAAATAAATAAAATACAAATTACAAATAAATCAATAAGTACATGGGGGAATACAGAAAAAACCAACAAAATAATGTGCACAAAGGCAGGAAGCTCAGGGTATCAAATAATCATGGTGAATCTAAGCACACTATCAGATACATATAAGATCAATCAGGTAATTTGAAATATCATATGCAAATACATCCAAAACTCCATCAAAAATCATACCATAGATCTAAATATAGAAAGGTGCTAGAAGAACCATGTATAACAAAAGGAAAAAGTCCTGAGACAACATACCTAAGGCACAAACCATCTCGACGCGCGAGGTGGTTTGATAACAGACCTATCCATTGATTTAGGGGGAGGTAAGAACAGTTAAACAGTGGGAGTCCCAGGTGTCAGACCCTGCCGATCTGATATTGATGACTTATCTTAAGGATATGTCATCACAGTATCATTTGCCCAGAAAACGATTTAGGCCGGAAACGCCACTGAAAAAAATGTGGTGATTTAGAGTCACAGCAAAGTAGTTGGATTTCAATTTGATCCCCACTTTGCGTTAAAAAACATGCTGCGGACACGTAGCGATTTCCAAAACCGTCACTGTTTCCCTATAGGTATAATGGCATGCAGAGGAAACCTCTGCGAACTTTCTGTCCAAAGTGCTGCTGGAAGAACCTCAATATGTTGCCGCCTCGGTTTTTCCCACTGCGCTTTTTTGCTGCGGGACGCCACATGGGGCCTTAGCCTAAATCTTATATTTGCTTTTCAGACTAGATGACTACCCTAACCTGCAACTGTAGGAGTTATATCTCTAGTCATTACTAGGTAAAGCACAATATAGCTTCAATGGCTTTCCACAAGACTGAGCTGTCTTTATGCGCAAAAGAAACAGATAAAGGGAACATGTCACAATGAATATAGTTTCTGATCTACAGGCAGTACAATGTAGATCAGGAGAAGCTGAGCGGGCCGCAGCGAAAAAGCGCTGTGGGAAAAACCGAGGCAGGAATGCATTGCGTTTTTCCTGCAGCGCTTTTCATAGAAAGTCCACAGAGGTTTTCTCTGCGGACTTTCTGCTTCTATTATACCTATAGGGAAACCACCAGCATTTCCGTAGGTATAATTGACATGTTGCGATTTCCAAAATAGAGATGGTTTTGGAAATCGAAGCATTTCCGCTGTGCATATTTTTCTGCAATGTGTTGATGGAATTTGCTAGAACCCCTCCACTTTCAAGTGACTGAAAAACACCACGGTTGTTGCCGCTGCCAAACTGCGGCGTTTATGCCACATGGAGCCCTGGCCTAAGGTTAAGACCTTGCGTAGCGCATTGCAGTTTTTCCCGCAGTGCCTTTCACAGAAAGTCATGCTTCAATTATACCTATAGGGAAACTGCCGCTGTTTCTGTATTTATAATTGACATCCTGCTATTTCCAAAATCGCAACAGTTTTGGAAATCGCAGCATTTCCACTGTGCGTATTTTTCTGCAATGTGTGGATGGGATTTGCTAGTGCAGCTTTTCCGCAACGTGGGGCCACAGCCTTAACTTTTCTTTTATTCATTTACATCCTTGCACTTTCTAATCTTAGGAGTTATGTGGGCCGACCTACTCAGTTATTGACAGCTATCTTTGTATGATCAGTCATACAGGGAAGTCTGTCAGTCACTACGTAAGACACCTACTGGATTTCTACACGTAGAAAATGCATATGAATAAAATGCAGGTTACATTGAATCTTTTACCAATAAACTATCTATCTTCCCAGCTACTCCTGCCATATACTATACTGCCTGTAAATTTGACACCGTGTTCAACATGCCAAATTTAAGTCTGCTACATCTGTACTGTATATATGCACGGTTAGTCTTGTGCTATTTTATGTAAAATATTTGAGCAGTGTTACAAAATGGATCTTACAATATGTTATTGTTTCCCTTACGCCCCACCCCCACCACTCACAGCTCTATTAGACGTCTGCGCTTTTTCCCTTAAGGTTTTATACACCTAAGAGACTTCATGTTACCGCCTTTCTAAAAATGATGTGCTAAATATGTTACACGGATTTGTAGTAACAATAGTTTTGTTACGTAGGAGACGTAAGTGGTTAGTTTATAACAGTGTGGTAAAATATGCTAAGAAACGCAATGTTTCATGTATTTTACTCATTTATGTAGCACATACATATTCTGCAGCTCTGTATGAGATGGTCATCACTTACATTGGTCCTTGTCCCTATTGGAGCTCACAATCTAAATTCCACATTAAAGGGTTATGTCCATATCAGCTCTGTCTCCACCTCCCTAGCTGTTCCACACTATTTCCATAATACCCATAGAGGTAAAGAGCATTAGCAGAGTAGCATGCTGTGCTGCTCCATTTCCATACCTCTTATTTACCTATAGTTTTCTAGACCACCACCGCTATTTCCATAACCCCGACCTGGTAGTTTAAAAAACTAACAACATATTCCCATTCTGGCCAAGCATGACCATATCCCTTTAACCTATCAGTATGTGTTTTTTTAATAGGGAGAAAACTGGAGTATCCAGAGGAAACTGACGCAAAGAATATACATACTCCATGCAGATATTGGCCTTGGTCAGATTTCAACTCTGCGTTGCAAGGCAACAATGTTAACCACTGAGCCACTGTCCCACAGTACTGCATATGATCGACCATTTTGGGTTTGATTTACATTGCTCCTCTACAATCCTGGGAAAACAGGATCTAGTCCTCACTTAGGCCTAAGATTAGATCGTTGCCCCTTGAATGACATGACATAAATATTGCATTTTATGTTATGATCGTAACATCTTTACCCTCTTATTATTCCATGTTAATGGTGTGTTAAGCTATTGAAAAGTTTGCAAAGGAGCAAGTGCAGGATAAAATCTCTGGAATGTAGTTGCGCTGGAGCTGTGTATATGTACAGAGTTGAATGGGGGTAATTATTGTCTATGATCCATTGTACAAAGGCTGTTGTATGCATTTGCTGCAAACATAGCCAGGGGTAACTTGTAATTGTATATAGTTTACCGGCTGCAGAATAACCTTCATGATCTCAATTGTGAAGACAAACGTCCACCACCTTCTGACGTGTAGACATGAGTATGTGTTTGTTTGTTTATCTGCGGTGAACAATTCTCATCATGTATATTTTCCTGGGAAGCGTATGTGTTATACACACATGCTTTAATAAATTGAGCATCCGTCCAACTCAGACAGCAGAAGAGATGAGAGAGCAGATGGCTTCTCCCTGTCACTATGTGCTCAGCAGCCAGACTCTGGTCCATGTCCATACGCTGACGGCCTTTCCATGCTCCTGACCTCTAGGTCTTGTCATAAAATCTCCTGTCTCGATGAATCGCTCGGCTGCTTTGACGACACTGGCAGCTCCAGGCTTAGCGCCCAAATGAAAATATCTGCATAAGCTAATTCCAAAGCCACTGAACCCAGTTCTACATTTATGTATAGCCCCCTCCACTGTGCTTGGTTATCTGCCCAGTCGTACCCTTGAAGGATTGAAATAGGTTATAAATAGTCAGTGAGGAGATGCATATCAGGAGCTTAGCCACATGATGTAATAACTGGCTCTTTCTAAACTATCTCACACTACAGTGCCCTTAAATGTCCTGCAGATGTGACCCACAAGCTACAAATAGCTGAATGTAGTCAAATATATTGTTTATCGAGGTGGTAAAATTGGATGGCTAGCTTGAGATTCATAGTAAACCAGGTGCATTTGTATCTTTGAGAATCCATATAGAAGATCACTTATGATCTATTTATATAAAATTTACTATTTATTCACTTCTATTTGTACAAATATAGGACTAGATATTCTCATCTAATGGTCTTTTGCCCAACAAGCTTGAATTGTACAGTAGATTCTTTTTGTGTTCAGTAGGGAATGGTATTTTTGACACAGATCTCCAAATAGAAATTCCTGAAAGAGGAAGAATTTGTGAAAGGACAAAAGAGAATTTCCAGAACTGAAATATTGATGTATCCTTAGGATTGGTCATCAGTATCAAATTGATGGGGGTCCAACACCTGGCAATCCCATTGATCAGCTGTTCAAAGTGGCAGTGGTGCTCAAGGTAGCTGTGCTTACTCTTCAGAGGCCATGTGACATCCAGGTATTGGACTAGACAAGATGTAATGTTGAAAGGATAGATCATTAAAATTTAAGTCCAGGAAACCACCTTTAAAGGGGACATTTCACCACCTATGCCAACTCCACCTTTGCATCCTTCAGGAGGTGCTACTTCACTGATTCTGATGGTTTACATTTATCCCTAGCTCTATACTGTCAGGTGGGTGATCCCAGGTTATCTGTCTAAAGCCAAGACCACCCACCTGACAGTACAGAGCCTAATTAGCATATTGTGTGCTGAAACTAACAGCACTGATTGCTCAGGAATAGTGCAAATAGGTGGAGTTTGGTAAGGATGGTGAAAGATTCTCTTTACAGCATAGCTAACCTTTTTAGATGACTTTCTCTAAGTCTCAGTTGTGCATGAACTGGTGGATAGAGACGAACTGCTATGGTGTCTTCCATTCACCGAAAACAGAGAGAATACAAAATTCTGGTCTTCTGCCTATATATAGCTCTTCCTCATAAATAACTGTATCATGGAGTACAGCAATACAACAGTGCTAACCAGTATTAACATTAGTAAAGTACTTGGAAAGAGATATGGTGCAAACCTTACTGTTATCTGCAGAAACTTCTGTCTGTGTCTCTGCTTATCTCTCACTGGGTCTCTTCTCTCTCCTCTCCCCTCCTCTTTCCATAGACTTCTATTGTAAAATGTAATTTGAAACCTTTGTGATGCGCAGTCTGTTTTGGGAGAATTTAGTATAGATTTTAGAGTGGTTGTCTTATGGTTTTCTCCAAACCTGTAATGGATTACACTAGACAGAAAGGAGTTGATGACAACACTGAAATCCATTCAACACACTGTGTAAAACGTTTAAAAGTGTTATGTGCTTTGTAAGAAAACCTGGCACATTGTGTTCTACCATATTCATATAAAGAGATGGTAAGTATTCCATTGCGTTGCAAGAAATTTTTATTTATTAATCCTTTATTGTACTGATGTAGTCCAATCTTCTATGTTGCTCCATTATGCAGAGTATTGCTTGCCGTTGAAAAGCCTATATCCGTTGAGCAGTGTCAGGGAAGTCACTGAGATTTTGCATTCCTGACAGTTACCTTTTTTATACATTGGAATAACACAGAGGTGATCCAAGGTCCCTGTGCAAAATAATTGTTGGTGACAGCCTCTGCAGTAGCAGTATCATATAATGCAAACTTAAAGCCAGCAATTATCATCATCCACTTGATAGGTGATAATTGTGATATTGGTGGGGGTCTTGACTTCTGGTATCCCCACTGATCGCCAGTACAGAGGTTCTGTGTCTTCTATATAAATGGTATGGCAGCCGAGCATTTGCAGTGGTAGACTGATGCAGATAGTAAGTACAACATTATCTTCATAGGTTCCATATACTTTGAATACAGCAGCATTATAACAAACCCATTCAGATGTGGACATGGGAACCCTATTTGGACAATTGATGGTAATTCATTAGTCGGACCCCCACCAATCTAGTCACTGTCGGCAATCCAGTGGATAGGTGTTAGTTGTTTTTGACTAAAATACCCCTTGTAATACTTTTTTTCCCAGGAGATACATAGAATCAGTGTTTTATGGCAACCACTTTTCACTTCCCCTGCTTGACAACCAGATTTTATTCTTGCTAGTAGAAAGATGCAATCTCTACAGGGAAAACTGAGATCTGGCCATAATAATAGTTTAGATTAAAAAAAAAAAAACATTATTTTTTGTCCTCACACATTGAAACTTATATTGTTGGAGGTATGCTTTACAAACTCCCATGTCTTGCTGGTGGAAGTATCTGGTGAGGTTTCTATCTCTATGTAGGGCTTTTACCTTTAGGAAAAGCTAATACACCTTTACGTACATACAAAACATTCCCATCTGTTTCTATCTATCCACTGATGGCGTACGCTACCTGACCTTAGGATTTAATGGTCCGAGATGTTTGCTGAGCATCTGATTACAGGTCCAGTTTATGTCATTGCCAAGTAGGATTGTGCGTCTAAGCAAATGTGGTTTGTAGGAAGAAGTGGATGTAATTATAGTCATTTAACGTGACCTTCATTTCAGAGGATGGTAATGCAGCTTTTACCAACGGAAACAACATGACTTTATTCAGAGGTTAACAGCAGATTTTCAGCTCCAACATTTCAACAAGATTGCATTGAGATAGAAGAGCCAATTCCAACATTAAACTTCTTGTTCTAGGTGTATTAATATATACATTTAATCTCTATTTTTCTTTTATGGAAGATTCAGTATGTGCAGAAACAGTATTGTGTTTCCATCTGGTTACATGGATAGAACCATTCATTCATATTCAGCTCATCGAGGAAGGAACATGCATAAATAAATACCTGGCTTACATATATAGTATAGTAACTTTGCTGTGGAAACAGGAGCAGCAAAAAAAGGTATACCATATATACGTTTTTATACAATGTAAGTTTATGGGCAGCATGTATAGCATGTCATTGCATATGTTTAGCTTTACAGTCGAGTTTTCTTAAATTGGCTATATACATAGGTTGGCTGTTGATAGCTATTCCTTTCTATGCCCCCCTCCCCACTCATTTATGTGCAGACATGCATACATCCACACTCTTCTTGGTCTAGAATTCCTGTGTTCTCAATAAGGAGAGAGAAATAAGCTTCTGCTAGACTGTTGGAATCTAAATACCTGATCCTCATCTCTTCCACCATCAGGGAAGAGTCAAGATTATACACAGTAGATGGATGAGATGGATGGTCAGTTTGTGTGGCTGATGTTCATCTAATAAGCATGGCCGCTTTTGAGCTGATATAGCAGACCACTGAATGTACTCCAACTTATACAAAAGGACACACATATCTTACCACATTTTTCTGTAATTTTCAGTACCTTTTTATTTTATATATAATGACTGTTTTTTAAGCAAACCTCCCTGGTGAATTGACCTAACCCCATTGGAGAGTGGGAAGGAGATTTTACTACACTCAGGAAGTAAAGCCTTTATTCAGTGCTAAGACTCATTGACAAAAAAAATGAGGCACCAAGAAGGAGTTGGAATGAAATGAAACTTTATGTGTGTCATTGTAATAATGATATATGTAAGTGATTACAATATTAGAGCATAAGGATAGGCTTACTGGGGAAAACTGTACAATTGAAAGGAGGCTCTAGTACCCTGTGGGGTCACTTCTAGCCTGGATATAAGCTGATATATGGTTGTGCATGGAGCCAAACAGTTTCTGTTGCACATTTTCCCACAGCTGGGCCTGTAGATCCTCCACATTTGTAAGCTGGCGATGCTGTAGTCACGGCTGGTCCCATGAATACTCTAATCTCAATACATTTGGCAACTGGGAAGGCCAAGGAAGTGTTGCAATGTGGCAGAGACTTTCCTAGGAAGCCCTTGCTGCTTGTGTTTTATCCTGCTGATAAATGCCAGGTGGAAGCCCTGCCATAAGAGGCAACATATGCGACTGCAGGATGTCTTACACGTATCACTGAGCTGTTAATGTTCCTTATATCACTACTAGGGTTGACCAGATTTCTTGCTTAAGACGATATAATTCCATCCGTAGCAGTCCAGGTTCCTCCTTCACGACACCCCTGCAAACAAAGACATTGGTGGCTAGTTGTCAATGGCAGGACACCTAATGGGCACTGTGATGTCAAGTGTCCTGCTAAGCGATTGAAAGTGGTCTGGGCAAAGACAGGTGTGTAATGAAGGAAAAGGAAAATGTAGGAGCTGCTCTTTCTTTGGTGGATCAAATGATCCTCTTTACTAGTGATCTGACTAGGCCTGTCGAGCCTGTTCTCCATGTGCGTGCCCTCACTTAACCACTGCTCCCAACACCTTCTAACTACTACAGTGCCTTGTAAAAGTATTCATACCCCATGAACTTTTTTACATTTTGTCACCTTACAACCACAAACTTAAATGTATTTTATTGAGATTTTAAGTGATAGACCAACACAAAGTAGCAGATAATTGTGAAGTGGAACAAAAATGATACATGATTTTCAAAATTTTAATCAAACAAAAATCTGAAAAGTGTGACGTGCAAAAGTATTCAGCCCCCTGTACTCTGATACCCCTAAATAAAATCTAGTGCAATAAATTGCCTTCAGAAGTCACTTAATTAGTCAATAGAGTCCAGCTGTGTGTAATTTAGTCCCAGTATAAATACACCTGTTCTGCGAAGGCCTCAGTGGTTTGTTAGAGAACACTAGTGAACAAATAGCATCATGAAGACCAAGGAACTCACCAGACAGGTCAGAGATAAAGTTGTGGAAAAGTTTAAAGCAGGGTTAGATTATAAAAACATATCCCAAGCTTTGAGCATCCCAAGAAGTACTGTTCAATACATCAACCAAACCTACCAAGACATAACCGTCCAACTAAACTGACAGATCAAGCAAGGAGAACACTGGTCAGAGAAGCAGCCAAGAGGCCCATGGTCACCCTGGAGGAGCTGCAGAAATATACAGCTCAGGTGGGAGAATCTGTCCACAGGACAACTATAAGTCATGCACTCTACAAACCTGGCCTTTGTGGAAGAGTGGTAAGAAGAAAACCATTGTTGAAAGAAGACATAAGAAGTGTCGTTTGCAGTTTGCCACAAGCCATATAGGGGACATAGCAAACATGTGGAAGAAGGTGCTCTGGTCAGATGAGACCAAAGTTGAACTTTTTGGCCTAAATGCAAAGGGCTATGTGTGGTGGAAAAGTAACACTGCTCATCACTCTGAAAACACCATCCCCACTGTGAAACATGGTGGTGGCAGCATCATGCTATGGGAAGGCATTTCTTCAGTAGGGACAGGGAAGCTGGTCAGAGTTGATGGGAAGATGGATGTAGCTAAATACAGGGCAATCCTGGAAGAAAACCTGTTGGAGGCTGCAAAAGACTTGAGACTGGGAAGCAGTCACCTTCCAGCAAGACAATGACCCTAAACATACAGCCAGAGCTACAGTGGAATGGTTTAGATCAAAGAATATTCATGTGTTAGAATGGCCCAGTCAAAGTCCAGACCTAAATCCCATTGTGCATCTGTGGCAAGACATGAAAATTGCTGTTCACAGACGCTCTCCATCCAATCTGGCTGAGCTTGAGCTATTTTGCAATGGAGAATGGGCAAAAATCTCAGTCTCTAGATGTGCAAATCTGGTACAGACATACCCCAAAAGACTTGCAGCTGTAATTGCAGCAAAAGGTGGCTCTACAAAGTATTAATAAAGGGGGCTGAATACTTTTGCACGTTACACTTTTCAGGTTTTTATTTGATTATAATTTTGAAAACCGTGTATCATTTTCCTTCCACTTCACAATTATCTGCTACTTTGTGTTGGTCTATCACTTAAAATCTCAAGAAAATACATTTAAGTTTGTGGTTGTAAGGTGACAAAATGTGAAAAAGTTCAAGGGGTGTGAATACTTTTGCAAGGCACTGTATGTCAGAACAGCCTAGATGGCAGGCAGTTTGTTGAAGTGACTATCCTGTTTCTCTCAGTCCAATGATACGCCACCTCTCAAAGTCTGTCAACTGGGTGAAATGTCTTCTGGTGCATTGTAGAGGCATGTGTATCACTCAACGATCTCTCACCAAGTGGTACCCAAAAGTAGTCTCTGCGAGCCTTTTTATAGGGCAGCAGAGGAAGTAATTTTATGCCCTGTTATGGTTAGAGCCAGTGTCGATACAGATCACACTTATAATCATTTATATATCAGCAATCCAACATTTCTATCTGGGTGCGTTTTTTTGTCAATAAATGTATGTTGTCTGTAGGTAAATAATCATATTTTACTAGCACAGGTATGTATATTGTTAAATAGCAAGTAGCACAGAAGTATTTTGAATTAGATTTCAGAATAAGGATTCCCCTTACGTCCGACAGCAGCACAATATGGGGTATCTCTGCCCCTGTGTGTTGTTTAGGAGAGGTGGAACCTTTAATTAGCACCAAAAAGGTGCCTCCTACTAGCCCTATAAGAGGGCACAAGAGACCTCCCTCCACTGTGTTTTTTTCTGTCCTGTGTGGAACAGGTGGAAAGGTCCACCTCGAAAGTGACCGACTCTGGAGTCTCCAGAGACGAGCTGCTAGGGTTTCTAGGCTCAGTTTCTCTAGCAGCTGAATATTTAACGGAAGCCTCCCACCATCAATTAAGGCTGGCGGCCAAATCCCTGGCACTTACCAAGAACACTGCAGCAGGAAGACCTCTATGGTTAAAACCTTGGAGAGCTGTGTTCCCCTCAAAGTATAATTTGTGCACATTACCCTTTGAGCCGGGTAGAGTCTTTGGCTGTGCCCTAGACGAGATCCTAGAGGGCTTGGCCGACAAGAAGGGTAAAACTTTACCCCAGGCCTTCAGAGGTAGGTCTGGCTCTGGCCGTGGTAGAGGCTATCCGCCTCGTCGTGGAAGGCAGTCCAGAGAGGCTCTAGTTATTCCTCTAGAGGCGCCGGCCGGAGATTCCGAAGTCTGATGATAAAAAAGTCAAGCCTAGCTTTTGACATCAGAAGCAGTTTTCCTGTGGCCGAGATTCCTGTCGGAGGTCGTGTCTCCCACTTTCTCAACTGCGGGCAGGAAAAAATTCGAGACCCATGGGTCCGGTAGGTAATCCAAAGAGGTTATGCAATCAAGTTCCTCCGTCCTCCTCAGGATCGGTTTGTGTTAACTCGCAGCCTCCCTGGAATGCTTCATCCGAGAGTACATTCACAAGGGTGCCCTGGTGGAAGTCCCTTCTCTAGAAGAAGGATCCAGTGTCTATTCTCCCGTCTTCCTGATGCCAAAACCGGCAGACAAGTGGAGAATGATCATAGACTTAAGGTACCTCAACCGCTTCATCAAAAAGAAGCGCTTCCATAGGAAAACCATAAAGTCTGTCACCACCTTTCTCCTCTAAGGCGATGTTTTTTGTGACTTTGGATATAAAAGACGCCTATTTGCATATTTCTATTTACCTCCACACAGAAGGTTTTTTTCTAAGGATTGCCGTAGTAGTTTCCGGCCACAGGAAGCACTTTCAATTCACAGCACTACCCTTCGGGATCTCCTCTGCTTCCCACACCTTTACAAAGGTAGTGGCCCCCATAACGGCCGCCCTCAGGCTTCAGGGGATATTCTTGGTGCCTTATCTAGACGACTGGTTGATAAAGGCCCAGTCAGAGTCTGTTCTGCTCCAGTACCTACAGACAGCCTTCAGAGTCTGTGATGGCTTATAAATTGGGAGAAGTCAAAAACGATCCCTTCAACTCGAAGAAAGTTCCTCTGAGAAAACTACTTCCTAGATTCAGTCTGCCTGCAAATCTCCTTGACACCAGCAAGGAAGGAGAAGCTGGTTGCGGCAGTCCGGCACCTCTTCAAAAAGCCGATAGCCTCCATCAGAACATTGATGAAGATCCTGGGCTTGATGTCTTCCTCAGTGGAGGCAGTCCCATGGACCTTGTGGCACTTACATCCCCTCCAGAAGGAGTTACTAGAGGCTTGGGATCGCTCCCTTCTTACATTCAGCAAGAAGATTCGACTCTCCCCCAGGACCCGTCTTTTTCCCTCAAGTGGTGGTTGCACCTGAAAGACGGAAGGTCCACGGTCCAACCTTCTTGGACCCTGTTGACTACAGATGCATCCCTCTCGGGATGGGGAGCCCATTGGACGAAAACTCCATAAAGGGAGTCTGGAGCACTCCTGAAAAAAGGACCTCGTCCAACTGGAAGGAGCTCAGAGCTGTATATCGTGGCTTACTCTATTGCTTGCCTCTTCCCAGGGAAGAGCAGTCAAAATCCGGTCAGACAACATGACCACAGTGCTGTACGTGAACAGACAGGGAGGCACCAGATCACCAACCCTCCTTAGGGAGGCAGATCTGATATTTACATGGGCAGAGAAAAATCTAACCCATTTATCCGCAGTTCACATCAAGGGCTCCCTGAACATAGTAGCGGATCGGTTGAGTCGGGGTTATGCCGTATCAGGACAATGGTCACTCAATCCAGAAGTCTTTCATCAGATTACCCTGAACAGGGGTCTTCCAGAAATAGACCTCATGGCAACCCGACTCAACGCCAAGGTGGAGAAGTTCTGTTCCCTTTACCAGGAGGACAATCCCTTGGCAGTGGATGCCCTGTCCATCCCTTGGAGGTCCAGGCTGGCATATATCTTCCCTCCAGTTCCAACAATACCGAAGGTATTAATGAAAATCAGACAGGACCAAGTCTCTGTGATAGCCATCGTTCCATTCTGGCCAAAGAGCTTGGTTTTTCCCAACTCATGGAGATGAGTCAAGGGATATATTGGAGGCTTCCCCCCATCCAGAACCTGGTTTCCCAAGGATCTCTGAAGTGCCAGGATCTCTGGAGATTCAACCTGACAGCCTGGAGGTTGAGCAGTCCCTACAGCAGGATAGAGGACTGTCAGAGGCCGTCCTGAAGACCCTTTATTCTGCAAGAGCAGAATCTACCAATAAGAACTACCAGAGGACAGCCAAGATTTTCATGGAGTGGTGCTCCAAGAAGGGTATTAATAATCTAGAACCTTCAACGGCTGATATTCTCTTCAGGACGGTTTGGATAAGGGCCTTGCCCCTGCCACTTTGAAAGTGCAGATTGCGGCCCTCTCCGCTCATTTGAACAGACATCTGTCTCAGGATCCTCTGGTTGCAAGGTTCCTTAAAGGGGCAATGAGGCTAAAGCCCTCAGTATCATCCCCAGTGGGACCTTGCGGTAGTCATTACAGGCCTGTGCGGTCCTCCATTTGGACCCTTGGAGACTACGGAGATAAAATATTTAGCCTACAAAACCACTTTTTTGTTGGCTATTATATCTGCCAAAGAGTAGGGGTACTCCAGGCCCTCTCTTCTAGAGAACCGTACATTTTGTTTTTGCAGATAGGGTGCACCTTAGGTTTGCCTGGGTTTATCCCTAAGGTCCCCTCATACTATAATAGCAATCAGCTAATTTCGTTACCTGTGTTTTTTCCCCTCTCCAACCTCTGAGGAGGAAGAAAAGCTCCACACCTTAGATGTGGTAAGGTGTCTGTGGATTTACCTATTCCACACTCAACCGCTTAAGAAGGCCGAAAGCCTACTAATTGATATGCAGGGTAAAAACAGAGGCCTCAAGGCTTCCAAGCCTACTCTATCCACATGGATCAAGGAGACAATTAAGTCTTCCTTTCTTATTCAGGAGTTATTCCCTCCAGTCTTTCTACGGCCACTCGACCTGGGTTGTCGACTTCTTTGGCTGAGTATCGGTCCTTACCATTGGACCAGATTTGTGCGGCTGCATCATGGTCATCTCAGTTGACCTTTTGTTAAACATTATCATTGGACATCCGCAGTTTCCAGACAACTGCCTTTGGTCAGTCAGTCCTTGACGTTGTAAGGCGAGGAAACCCTCCCTAGGGGAATTACTTGCTATCTCCCCATGGTCCCTATGGTCTTCCATTTCCTTACTATGTTCCTCACAGTGGAAACTGACAGGTTAAATCTCTGAGACAACTTTTTGTACTCTTCACCTGAACAACTATGTTGAACAATCTTTGTTTTCAGATCATTTGAGAGTTGTTTTGAGGAGCCCATGATGCCACTCTTCAGAGGAGATTCAAATAGGAGAACAACTTGCAATTGGCCACCTTAAATACCTTTTCTCATGATTGGATACACCTGGCTATGAAGTTCAAAGCTCAGTGAGGTTACAAAACCAATTTTGTGCTTCAGTAAGTCAGTAAAAAGTAGTTAGGAGTATTCAAATCAATAAAATGATAAGGGTACCCAAATTTTTGCACCGGTCAAATTTTGGTTTAATGCATATTGCACATTTTCTGTTAGTACAATAAACCTCATTTCATTCCTGAAATATTACTGTGTCCATCAGTTATTAGATATATCAAATTGAAATGGCTGTTGCAAACACCCAAATATTTAGAACTAAAAATGATTAAGATTAATAGGGGTGCCCAAACTTTTTCATATGACTGTATCCTAGAACAGTGCTTTCTGCCTCTTTCTTCCTGTAAAAAATGTGCTGTGTGCCAAATGTAACAGTAAGAAATGTTTCCTGATACTAGTCCCACTTTCTGTATCTTTGGTGCACTAAAGAAACTAACTGGTATTCTCCTAAGGCCCCATGTAGTAAGCCGCAGCGGAAAAACGCTGCGGAAAAAGACCACAGTGGAAACGCATTGTTTTTTTTTCTGCATCATTTTTCACAGAAAATACACAGAGTTTTCCTCTGTGTACTTTCTGCCTCTATTATAGCTATACAGAAACCGCCTACCTTTCCGTAGGTATAATTGACATGCTGCGATTTACAAAAACAGTTTGAAATCACAGCATTTACGCTGCAGATTTATTTCTGCAATGTAGGGATCGGATTAGCCAGAATCCCATCCACTTTGCAGGTACTGTAATACACAGTGTTTTATATGTATTTGCAACATGGGCCCCCCCCCCTTTTGAATAAAGAATACTAAAGCAGTGGAGTGTCTCAAGCTACCCTATGCACAGTGTAAGTGCTGAGTAGCTTCAGAAGATGGTAGCAGTTAAAAAAAAAAAAAATGAAGAGAGAACTGAAAATCGGAAAATTAAAAAGGAGGGCACCAGGTATTCAAATCCTGAAGCCTCACGTTACGAAAATGCAGCATTTTGGCCATGGCGGAAACTCCGTGGCAAAAAATGCTACATTTTACAGTACCTGCCTTTTTGAAAATTACAACATGTCAATTATACCTATAGAGATGCTGATGTTTTCAGTATAGGTATAATAAGGGCAGAAAGTCCGCAGAGGAAAACTCTGCGAAGACGCAATGAAAAATGCTGTGGAAAAAAACACAATGTGTTTCTGCTGCATTTTTTCTGCAGCATTTTTTTGGCCTTAGCCTAACTATGGGTTTACCTGATCATTTGTCTCGTCTAGTAAACCCTATTTCAATTACTTTGTTAAGGAACTGTCAGTTAATAGAGGTGGATCACTGTGCAGGACCTCATCTATGTGACAGAGCAGATACAAGCTACAAGGAACGCCTTCCTCTCTGGAGAATCCTGCACATCCATGTGTTACACAGACAGCTCGTTGCTTTCAATAACATTTCTGTAATATTTTCTTTGTAGTCGGTGGATTGGGTCACATATTACAGATCATTGCTTTACCTTCAAGTTCATCAATTGGAATTGTCATATCCTTTTCCTTGGATAAGTGTTATAGAAAAAAGTTATCCTAAATGGTAGAAAAAACAACTCAAAGGAAGTAAAATAAGCCATGGTTGTGAATTAAAGGAGATGAATGGGACTGAGCTGTAGCATTGCCATGTGACCAATGGACGTGATATCAGTTAATAAGACGAACGCAGCCATGTTTTCTAATCCTGAATAACCCCTTTAAGACCTATTCCTAAGTGTTGCAAATATCATTAGGAAGACTTTTTTGTCCTAATTCTTCATCTATAAATCAATTCTGGTGCTTATGTTTATGTATTCTGGGTGGATTGGACGTAATGGGCGGTACGCTACAGAAATGCATTGTCCGAATAAAGTTGTGACTTCACTTCATCGCTGCGCCAGTTGTCCAATCCAGACAGCACATTTCTTTGAGGGGATCTCAGTTTCGGTGGCAAAATAAATAGCAATCTTACCAATGCTACAGCAGCAATGACCCTCGCTCATATAATTACAGCGGTGCTGAAGAAAATCCCATCCCTTCAGCTGTGGGGTGACATCACTTATTACACTCTCACTATTCACATCTAATAAAGAAACATGTTTTTTTAAGCAAGATAACAGCAACAGAATAATATACTGTAGATCTTTGACAACATTATCAGCCATATTTTTTACTGTACATAGTACATACTCTCAATAAGGGTGATAGACAATAGTAACATCAAAATTACCCTGACTCCTGGTTTAGTTTTAAGTTTGCACAAGCTCCATCTACTCACAAGGTCTTAGCACTCTTTGCCTCCAATGTCCCCCAATAATCACTGTATTTCCCCATATATATCTTTCCATGATTCCATTATTTCCATCTCTGTCTTTTCATTGGTGGAAAGTATACTAATAGAGGGAAGTGGGTAGCCCTAAAATGTTCCCCTCTCCTAACGTTTGCATTCCTACCAGTGTTCTGTAATTAAGATTGCTGTAAGGTTTTTACTACTCCAGTATTCAGTGCATGCACAGTAAAGCAAGGTGTTCCTTGGCTTCATGTTTCATCATTGCTCACAAATATGGACCCATCTCCAGTAAGTTCATTTTCAAAGGATAATGGTGATAAGTTCCCTTTAATGATAACACTTGCATAGCACGTATAGACTAAGAGTAAGGAAGCAATGATCTATCTTTATCAGGTAAAGCGAGATTCTAAGAGGTCATGTGTCCCTGTTTGATTCATCATTTTCTAGTAAGCAAACTCATTGATCTATGTCTCCTTTGAGGCAGTGCGTGATCCATTTATGACAATGTGAAGAAATATGGAAAACAAATAGGCAATTGTACACTGAAATCTTTTATCATCTTACATCATTGCCCACTTTTTAGAAAATACTAGACATTTCTTCACAAATACAGCATTTCAGTCATTTTAGTATAGCAATAAACCAAATCTGGACTGTATTGCTATTGGTAATGCCTTCACTTGGCAACACTTCACATCCAAGATAACATGTATAATTTATAATTCAGGCATACTATAGAAAACAATTTATGAATCGCCACCTGACCCTGACTATTTATGATGAAGTTTTTTATGTTCTTCCGTATTCCATCAGTTGACTATATGGTAACACAAGTGGTTCAACAACACAGGTTGTGGCACTAGAAGCAGCTCACCTGCATTACCCACATTAGTCTCTAATGCCCCTTTTGTTGCCAAGGAAGCTGTGTATGTTCACTTATTTTACATGTAGTGGCAGAAGCAGCTTTTATAGTTGCCCTTTAGTCTAGAGTACAGGGGGTCCCAGGGGACCTCTCCTCTGTGACCTTCATATGTCCTTGGACATATGCACAGAGGTGTTTCTTACAGTAGCACTGCAGGACATTTTTTGGCTGTACGTTATAATGCTAACTCACACTCAATGGGGGTGACATGTGATCACCAGTCTGACTAGCAGTTCAGAGTGTGTTTTCTTGTGTAGATAGAATGTTGTTATCCCATGTGTGACTGTCTTCCTGTGAACTACAGAATTACCTTAGCATCTACCATGTGATGATGAAGATATAATGTATGCCCCATAATAGGGGCAATGAGTGCAATGATACAGTAATTGGGTCCCCCACAATGATTAGCCTCAGTTATAAAACTCTTTTGATTCAAACTGTCTTTGTCTACTATCTGTGTATGTTGTGTGCAGAAACTCCAGTGTATTTCAATGCAATGCAGCTTTGCACTGTTCCCTACTTCGTTCTGCTTGTAAGAGGTGGCAGGAAGAAACCCATCACAAGCAGGAGGCTGCTTCACATAAGACAAACTGAAACTCTGCTGAGAATTAGCTGACAGAAGCTCTATATCACTGATCCATCACTTGCTCTTCTTAGCCCTTTAAGGCTTCAACTAATCAAACAGCAATATCCGATTTTAGTTCCAAGAATCTATTAATAGTGCTGATGATGCTTAAAATTTCTGTGACACTTCATATTCTTCATATACAACAGAATACAGTGTCTTAAAAAAAATAATCCTCATCAGTCTTACACTAGGTTCACACCTGCGTTTGGGTTTCCATTTGTGGGGGAAACCTAATCCGCTTAAAAAAGTGGTTACCCGCAGAAACCCACAGGCCTCATAGACTGTAATAGGGTCCGCAGGGTTTCTGCCCGGTTTCCACCCGAAAAAGGCGGAGGACTTTTCTCTCTACATTTTTTAAGCAGATTCGGGGACAGAAACCCCGAATGGAGACTGGGAGCAGGTGTGAACCTAGCCTTAACTAAATCTTATCCTATTAAGGGCATGTGTATTGTAACTCCAGTGGAGACTAACTTTTAGCTGTACAGACCGTGCAAGAATGACTATAATATGCATATATGTTATTCATAATATACATAAATATATTTTAGAATTACCTTTGTATTATACAGTAGCTTGTATTCTCTGACTGCATGCTACTGGGAAAGATTGTCACATGCAGGAAATACACATGACACATGAGCATGGGATATGGCAGAAAAAAGTAGACCTGATAAACAATATAATTGTCAGCAACAAGTGATCAGATGTTTAATGAGATTAAATGAAACCAGGACACAGTGTATGAGCGGAGTCTACACCAGAGACATGTGATTGTGATTACTGGAATCCCCTTGTCTTTACTGGAATGTTTCCAAACCTGCAAGAGGAAAAAGTCGTTTCCAGACATTGCAAAGTGCTATTGGTTTTCTCAGACTCTGACTTTTAAATGCATAGCTTCTAAAAGCGTGGTTTACTAATTTTTCTTTGCTGTTGTCTGGGATATATTATCATATCCTATGCAGTGGTTGGGTGCACAGCTTTCAGGAGAATTGCTGCAGGTGGCAGTAAGTGAAATGTATAGTGACTGCTGTCTCTTGGAATTGACATATCAGATACATCAGTTTATGACAATAAAGTACTGGTTCTTTTGCCAGGAATAAACTTTGGTTTTGTTCTTTCCTGGTGAATTAGATCTGTTGCCCAGATATAAAGCTTCCTATTAGCTTGGTGTTGGACCACAGCAGGAGAGAGCTGATCCTCAGCTGGTCCTGAGTTTCCTTGCTACAGAAAATGATACAATTATCACAGATAGGGGGATCAAATTATACCTTCACTTTCTGGAGAGTTGCAGTGATACCTATTTCCTTCTATATGGCCAACATGGAAAGGGCTTTATATGAAATAGAGAAGCAAGATTGCACTTACCTATTGAGAAAGTTAAACTGGCCATACAATTTTGGAATCTGTCCATCGAATGTTCATTGGACCAATAGCTATTCCTTTTGACCCCCCATTCTAATACATATGCATACTCAACCTGACTGAGAGTACATGTGTTCTCAGTAAGGAAGGGGAAACTGCTGTCAGAAGCTTCTGAGGGTGACCTATCAACCTTAAGAACATATTGGTCAGGCTTGTTTAAATCCAGCTGCTATTCCCGATTTAGAAGACTGTGGAGACCTCCATACACTTTAGATGGTTGGCTGGGCTGACCCTGATGAAATAGCAGTTTTGATTGGCTTTTAAGCTAATGTGTATTGTGTGTAGACTCCTGAACTGCCTTTTCTCCTTCAGCTGCAGATACATGCTATTTTATGTCAGTATATACAGTAGCCAGAGAATTACTATCTATTAAAATCTAACTGACTCCTATGGTTAACTTTATACAGGAGAACTGCAATATTAAATAAGATTGTCCTAAACAGACCTGTGACACTTTGTGGCTATAACAAATCTGTAATCCAGATTGGGATTTCTATACTGATGGCATATTCTTAGGATAGATCAGCTGGGTAGTTTTTGGACATGTGACTTTCTAGCACCACTTTGTCTCCCTTGATACATAGCCTAAAGCAGATACTAAAAAAATGCTGGAGTCCTAGGTTCCCGGCAAGTGCAAGATCTACTAGGACTTTACATGTTCTTCCCGTGTTTGCGTGGGTTTCCTCCCGGTACTCTGGTATTCTCAAACACTCCAAAGACATACTGATAGGGAATTTAGATTGTGGGCCTTGCATGGGATAGAGTTGACAATCTCCGTAACGCTCTGTGGAATATGTTGGCGCTATATAAGTAAGCAACATAAATAATTAATAAGTACCAGGGACAGGATTTTACTGTATGTTTTGGCAGTTGAGAAACATCAAAAGTAAGTTAAATCGATCCAGTATTATTCACTGGAAAAGGGACTAAAGAGACATGTTGCATTCTTGGCACCACTGCCACTTCATCCAACCAGTTTGGGGTTGGACACCCACTGCTTGGACATTTTTACTGTATTCTAGCAATTTCCCATTAACTTCTTTAGTGACATAATCCCTTTTACTTATGTGCCTTCTGGTTTGATATTTTCTAGTTACTGGTAACCAATATGTTACATGTTCACGTGCACATACTGCATTACATTGGTATGTTAAGTATATCTTTATTTTTGCTTTCTCCAAGCTACAATAACAAGATATATCATTCTGTGCAATTTGCCAAGGTCTATATAAAATGCAGGCAGAACTAGAGATAAACAAGCACTGATCACCAGTCCTATTTTATACCACTAATGGATTGTGGTTCTGTGACTGTATTGTTACTATAGACTTCACATCTTTTGAAGACAAGCAAGCACCAGTGTGATGTGAATAAGAGTGAATACACAGTAATGTTCCTGTGTAATCTGATACAGTTTACCTTGCATAACCTAAAGCAATTACTTTCACATGAATATAAACCATAAGTAATATTAATATGACATGTTCAAAATTGCTGACATGATGATTGCCTTCCAATGTAATACTGTGATAAGTGATAGAGGGTGGCTCAGTGGTTACCAGTGTTCCCTTGGGGTCCTGGATTCAAATCTGACCAAAGGCAACATCTACAATGAATTTGTACGTTCTCCCCTGTTTGCTTGGGTTTCCTCCCACATGCCAAAAATATACAGGTAAATATATAGGTAAATTGATTTCTTATAAAACAACTGACCCTTGTGGGTGTTGGGGATGAGCGCCTGTACGCCACCTCACCAAGTAAATGATTCCCTGCAGGCCATAGTTTCTAAGGAGTAACCCAGGTAACATATAAATAGCTGCGGGATGGAACGTTCTAAGCTGACTTTTAGTGTGATAGCAGATGTTGACTAGAAATGACGAGTTATATAGAAAAACAAAACAAAGAATTACAGTATTTACAATGCAGAACAAAAGGCCTTGTATGACTGACAGTATTATGTTGTGAAGCTATCTGCTCGGGCAGGTGGGGCTCTCTCCTCCATGTGACACATGCTGAAACATGATTCATTCCACAACTGCTACCTGTCACTTTTATTACTATTGACATGAAGCCTATTGACATGAAGTTTTTTCTTTACAACATTAACAAGTTTGTAGATTAAATTCTATTGAAGAATTCAATGATAGATCACATTTCAACCCCAGCAGACTTAGTGACCTCAGAAGGGTCCTGCATATTAAAATGATGCATATTGAGTTAATTTTTTATATGGAGATGTTTTCTGTTAAATGGTTAAATGTTGAACTATGTGCAGGATCTTGCTGGGCAGTCTGTTCTATGACTGTATAAGCCTTTATACATGGTGTCCTATAAGTTTTTCTGCTGCTGAGAATCAAATTATGGCTGAAACACACTTTACATTTGTCTCGTAGGCTGTGTGTACAATAAAGAGCAGGCTGCCCCCCTCCTGAATCCATTCCTGATTCTATTCTGCCATACGGCCAGGAGTAACTATACAATTGCAAACAAATAACTGAGAAAAGCCCAAGTGACCATAAAATAGGAGATCCAGTATTTGCCCTTTATTTACACTGGACTGTAAATAAAGGGCAAATACACACAGGCAAGCAGTTGAAACAAAGGAAAAAATAATCTATGAGCACAGTCAGGAAAGCTGTTTGATATCTGTAAATAATCTGTAGTCACACAAGCAGCCAGAAGTAGATACAGGCATATAGAAGACTTATCTTACATTATAAGGTGTTAGATTTGCAGAATCCTCAATCTTTTACACACAGCAATAGTTTGCAGACAGGTCTGTGCAGGCTGTGAGGAGAATGAATCCCTCTCCATGCACTGTGTCTTTCTGTCTTGCCTTTATCTGGCATCTATGGACGGACTTCCTTGGTAACAAAAGAGTGAACTGTAAATTAGCTAGAAGGGAGACACCTAGTGGCAGGAACTTTAGACAGGGTTTTCAGCCAGAAGGCAGCCTCATTTTTAACTAAAGTGCATTACATTTTTATCCAGAATCACATGATCTATGGAATGCACTTTGTGATGTACCTGCTTTGATCTAATAAAGAAAAGCCTTTCGCACCTGATGAAAACCTCTGTGATGCTATGACCTTCTTGTACAATATTTGGACTTTGGATTGGTAATTTGTGTGGCCATAGGCAGGCTGGGACTTAATGTTGGTGCTGGTCCTTTCTAGATGTATACATAGACATACAGTGAAGTGGGAGGGATCATGGGTAATGTAGTATATGGGTGTCACATGACCAACAGTTATGACCTGCCCATTTTATCATCTCCACTGAAAAGAATTATAGCACCTCTGGGGGTGAAGAAAGGGGAAGGATTTACCCGTGGAATACAAGAACCAACAAGTAGGCATGGTTTTTGCATTTTAAGAAAATTGTAGATGTTTGGGAAAAATGTTTCAGGGTGGGAAAACCCCGTTAATAAAAATAAAATAAATAGATCTTATTTATTGCACTAGGTCTCACTTTAACTGATCTTCATCAGGTCTGGTGATAAATTGAAATGAATTATGTCAAATGAGATCAGTTTGTCTTTGTCAGGCTACCTTCACATCTCCACTAGAGTCTCCATTGGAGTCTCCATCGCCATGTCCACCTGAAAATTGACAGAGGAAAAAGTCCTGCACGGAGGACTTTTTCTTCCGCTGGTTTCAGTTTTAAAAGGAGGGACACCCGACAGACCCCAAAAATGCTTCAACGTAAGAATGCTTTCAAGAATAGAGGTGTTAATAGTTTATTTTTGTCAATTAACAAAATTAAGTGAACAAACAAAATAGAAATCTAAATCAGATCAATATCTGAGGTGGCCACCCTGGGGAGGAGTCCTGGAAGTGATGATATGGCTTCCACAGAGCCCTGATCTCAACATAATCAAGTCTGACTGGGATTACAAGAAGAATTGATGCTGTATTGTGCAAGTGTACCTAGAAGAATTGATATTGTATTGTGCAAGTGTACCTAGAAGAATTGATACTGTATTGCACCAGTGTACCTAGAAGAATTGATACTGTATTGTGAAAGTATACCTAGAAGAGTTGATACTGTATTGTGAAAGTGTACCTAGAAGAATTGATATTGTATTGCGCAAGTGTACCTAGAAGAATTGATACTGTATTGTGAAAGTATACCTAGAAGAGTTGATACTGTATTGTGCAAGTGTACCTAGAAGAATTGATACTGTATTGCGCAAGTGTACCTAGAAGAATTGATACTGTATTGTGAAAGTATACCTAGAAGAGTTGATACTGTATTGTGAAAGTGTACCTAGAAGAATTGATACTGTATTGTGCAAGTATACCTAGAAGAATTTATACTGTGTTGCACAAGTATACCTAGAAGAATAGATATTGTATTGCGCAAATGTACCTAGAAGAATTGATACTGTGTTGCACAAGTATACCTAGAAGAATAGATACTGTATTGTGCAAATGTACCTAGAAGAGTTGATATTGTATTGCGCAAGTGTACCTAGAAGAATTGATACTGTATTGCGCAAATTTACCTAGAAGAATTGATACTGTATTGTGCAAATGTACCTAGAAGAATTGACACTGTATTGCGGAAATGTACCTAGAAGAGTTGATGTTGTATTGCGCAAGTGTACCTAGAAGAATTGATACTGTATTGCGCAAATGTACCTAGAAGAATTGACACTGTATTGTGGAAATGTACCTAGAAGAGTTGATACTGTATTGTGCAAGTGTACCTAGAAGAATTGATACTGTATTGTACAAGTGTACCTAGAAGAATTGATATTGTATTGTGCAAGTGTACCTAGAAGAATTGATACTGTATTGCGCAAGTGTACCTAGAAGAATTGATACTGTATTGTGAAAGTATACCTAGAAGAGTTGATACTGTATTGTGCAAGTGTACCTAGAAGAATTGATACTGTATTGCGCAAGTGTACCTAGAAGAATTGATACTGTATTGTGAAAGTATACCTAGAAGAGTTGATACTGTATTGTGAAAGTATACCTAGAAGAGTTGATACTGTATTGTGAAAGTGTACCTAGAAGAATTGATACTGTATTGTGCAAGTATACCTAGAAGAATTTATACTGTGTTGCACAAGTATACCTAGAAGAATAGATATTGTATTGCGCAAATGTACCTAGAAGAATTGATACTGTGTTGTGCAAGTATACCTAGAAGAATAGATACTGTATTGTGCAAATGTACCTAGAAGAGTTGATATTGTATTGCGCAAGTGTACCTAGAAGAATTGATACTGTATTGTGCAAATGTACCTAGAAGAATTGATACTGTATTGTGCAAATGTACCTAGAAGAATTGACACTGTATTGCGGAAATGTACCTAGAAGAGTTGATGTTGTATTGCGCAAGTGTACCTAGAAGAATTGATACTGTATTGCGCAAATGTACCTAGAAGAATTGACACTGTATTGTGGAAATGTACCTAGAAGAGTTGATACTGTATTGTGCAAGTGTACCTAGAAGAATTGATACTGTATTGAAGGCAAAGGCTGGTCAAACAAATTATTGATTTGATTTAGATTTCTCTTTTGTTCATTCACTTAAAGCATATCTCCAGTTATAAACAACTTTTCATAAATGAGAACGAATGCCACCAGCCTTAAACAGATTTTCTGGGTTTTGAGACATTTTACAAAAAGTTATAAAGCTGTTAAAAGATTTTAAACATTTTGTTATATACTTACTGCCAGAATTCTTTCCTGACGCCAATATTCCTTCCTTCTGTGCAGTGACTAAGCTACAGTGACATCAGGTTCGTCCAGTAACTATAGACCATCATAATACTTTACCCTAATGGCAGAAAGTTGAGCAGGGACCAATAAACAATAGTCAATTGCCATTTTGTACACTTTTGTTCCTTTCCCTTTACAATGACCTTGTCCATTTCTTAATTTTCATTTAACCCCTTAACTGGAACAGAGGAAATTCTTACTTTTAGATGTGGTGCAGATTATTTGATGTTCTCCTTTTTATATAAATGAATGGAAATTCCCCTTAGAGATGATTCTTTCATATATCTCTGAGCTTCTCAGTAAAATCATTTCTTTGCAGAATTCCAATTGTCTCAGAGCAATTAGTAGATCCTAAGATGTGCCCATTGTCCTGCTCAAATGTATTCACGCTGCATTTCACAGCGTACAGTTCTGCATAGATAGATACAAGAAGTTCAAACAGATCTTCATGATCATACTTGCTGAATACCGGAGCAGCGGCAGCATCTCAGAAATGACCTTTATTATCATAAACACTGGTTTCTTCTTCTGCTACTGTATTTTTTATGGGAACTGAGCACAAAGTTAGAAAAGGAAATATTTTTTTAATGGTGTCCTCAACTGTCCTCACTCCGCAGAGTAAAGAAACAAGTTCTTTCTTTACTGTTTTTGAGGTCGAGAATGCTATTGTTATATATCATTTTTATATTATTGTTATTATTATATATTGGTATTTTATATACCTTTTAGGACATATGGACATCATAGAGGGGAATCCTCTGCTTGGGCACCCATCTATGAGAACAAAGAGCAGCTTTGTATATTGGACTGGAACCAACCTTATAATACACAGGTAACCATTCCTCTGATGGCCTACATGTCATGCTGCTTGCTGTTTGACCATGGCCTCCTCTGCAAAATCATCTGTTTATAGGGGAGCAAGGAGCAGGTCCCTAGACAATCCGGTGATCACGCTAACATGGGCTATTTTCCATTTCATTTATATCATATATGTGTTTGTATATGCATGTGTGCTTATCTGTGAGTGTCCTAGAGCTGTTGTCTACTTGCGAACTGATGAAAATAAAGGCAGTTGTCCAGTTGGTCAGTCACTTTACATATCATTTTGAGACTGAAAGGTAATATTCAGCCCTGCACATTATTTTTCAACAAAATGGAGCTTGTGGCTGACCTATGCAGGTACAATCGCTCTAAACCATTTCTTCCCTGGTGTTCAATATGTAAAAAGAGGTAGTTGGCATAGTCCATTCTATAGATCGTATGGACCCAGGTTAATGACATCGCTCACTATCATCTTCCTGCGCATTTCACTATGCATGGGCATGAAAAGGAATTCTGGGATACAGCGACCATATTTTTATATACGTTCTAAACACTTATCCATGAGTTTCTGTTATACTTAGACTAACAAATTGCTTGCTGCTGAAATTGGTGTGGCTGATGTTGGTCTAATGTGTATGAGCATCTTGAGACAGGAAAGAACACCACACCATAGTGAGTGGGATAATTTGTATGTGACATTATTGGAGAAGCATAAGAAAAATAGATTATTAATAAATTGACAAAAATATCTCAAGAGGTTCAAAAGCATACTTGGGCAAATTAATTAAGATTGGCGTATCTTATGTCAGTCTTTGTAAATGGCCCGGCTGGCACAGGAACTGAGAGATTTATATAGAGGCTGCAGCCCCCTCATAAATCTGTCAGAGGTCCCAGCGTCAATAGGAACTGGCATAGAAACTGGCATGAGTTTTAGTAAACCAACCAGACCGAGGGATCCCTGCCTCGCTTTCCCCGATACCAGCCCGCAATGCCCACATTTGCAAAATGTGCTGGGTGAGGTGCAGAACGGGGATTGAGTCACATGTTTGCCGCAAGAATAGGCTTTGAGCCAAACAAGTGCCTTAATATCATTCCTCTACAGCAGTTTTATGGTATAGAGGGAACGATAAATCCCTCAACTGTGTTTTAACTTCTATCATAAAGAAGGTTTAACAAGAAACCGGTGACTCATCTTGAACAGGGTCTTCCTCCATATACCTGTAAACTTATGACTGACTTGCCCTGTTTCAGCTTAAGTGACATTAGCTATTTCTGGAAATGGCTCTACCTGAATGACATGATCACTACAGTACATGCAGATTATAGGTTTGGCCAAACTGTTCAGATGGTGTTAGGCTTTGTTACAGAATGTTTGGCTGTGATGGTGGCTTTGAAAGGATTTATTACATTGAGCTCTCTGGTTTTTACAATGGTTTTATTAAAGAAAAAGAGAAAACATAACATGAAAGAAAAGGCAAATGTGTATTTCTCTATTACCTCTAAATAAACAACCCAAGCCCTGTGCTAGTGCCCTTTAGTATGTGTGCAGATTTCAGGCACCCGCCAATGACAGGGTGCATCCTCCTACGTTCTCAATGCCACTTGTAATGACAGGAGCGTTGCATCAAAGCACATCTTGCCTCCACACTCTGGCCTTTTAGTGCCTAACATATTGTTATCTTTTCTACATGAAAAAGATAGGAGGGCACCCTGCCACATTTATAAATAGTGCCTAGCATTTATTTACTCAGATGGTCTGGGTGGGCTTGACGTGAGTTATAATTTTCTACAAAGATATAAACAGTGTATGCCTTTATTCAGAACTAGAGATGCGTTATAATAGTTCTCATATGACCTTATTTCACTGTTACCAGCTCTTCTAGGTTTCTTCTGCTGATTTGACTCTGTGTCCAAGTCAAGTGTGTCATTTATACAAAGTTGCTGCAATTGTCTTAGTCTTCTAGCGCATTATCTATAAAGTTCACCCATCAAAGTACAGACATAGTCGCCAAATAAGGCTTCTGGAATTCTTTGTTACTTGTTTTACCATTTCATTTGGTTCCCATCAGCCTCAGAGCCCTCAGTAAAGCACTTTAAAAGGTATATACTGTAGCAGTGACCAATACAACAACTAACAGTGAATTTCCCTGAAGAAACACAGCTAGCACAGTAGAGAGATCATAAAAACCGCCCATACTCAACCATGTATTCTAGCCATATATTAAAATATGAAAAGATCCCCCTGTGAACCTACTCCATCTATATTTATATTTCCAGAAGAACATGTAAATCTTCACAACATAGCTGGTACACACTATTTGTGTACGTATATCAAAAGATGAACCTACCTTAAAGAGGGGAAGCATGTTGAGATAACAGAGATACACTAAGGTGATAGAGATTACTTTTCATATAGGTTCCAAGAATGGCCCATGTCTTCTTTATTAGATGGCTAGCACACTCCAAGCAGTTCCGAGTTCTCGCTTCTGTATGGTATAAGCTAAGCTTAACAACAGATCTCTGCTATCAGTGAATAGAAACACTGGGAGGAATTTATTAAGACTGGAGTGTCCTACTCCTGTGAGTGTGTGAGACTGTGAGTCTCCAGGCGCTTAATAAATCAGATGCATGCCCATGCGCCAGATTGGAAATCTGTGCCAGTCAGGAACTGATGTAGATAGCCTATATAAATCACACTAGTTTTCTGGTATGAGTTATAATAAATATGTCGGTTTGAAGCATTCTACCCAAGCCTGCTACACTGTCCACCCTCTCCGCCCACGTTTGCAGAAAGTGACAAGAGAAGTGCAGAACAAGGGATATGGTGCATTTTTGGCACGAGATAGGGCTGTGTATCAAAGAAGCACCACATTAGCACCCATCTACACCAAAAAACTGGCATTGATGGGTCTAGAGGGGACGTATATAACGCAGCACGTCTGCCTAAAATCCACAGTTTAGTGTGTATTTGATGCAGATTTGCTACAGATTTCACCTTGGGCATCGCAAACAGTGTAATCCAAGGTGAATTTGCTTTTAAAATACACCATCTCATTGATTTTTTTTTTTTTTTTTTTTGCAGTAAGTGAATGAGTTCTGTTCAAGTTTTACCCACTGCTGCTACTGTAAACCCTGTGGATTCTCCATCTGGCAGAAAATTGCAGTGTATATGTCCTTTTAGACATGCCTGTACACTGAAAGGATGGAAACACTGCCCTTTTATAGCCTTCTCACACAGTTGCAGCTTAGTACAGTGGTAGGAGGGATTCCTAAAAAAGCTCTGAAGCTGTGGCCTCTTAAAGGGGTTATCCATTTTCTAGCATTCATGGCCTATCCCTAAGATTTGATTAGATTAGATCTGCAAGTGTCCGACACCTGGAACTCCCGCAGATCATCTGTACCATTACTGAGAATTGTGTTTTCTTGGTACAGATGATCTACGGGTGTCTCTGGTGTTGGACCCCACAGATCTAGTATTGGATAGGCCATTAATTCTAAAAATCAGACATCCTCTTAAATATTTCTAGTGCATTTCAGGAGATCCAGTTTTTTCATTGAGTTATAGTAAATCTGACAGGCCAGGGTGTCGCTGCCCTGGGCCATCTTGATCCTTGCTCCATTCTGCCCACTGTCTTAAAACGTGGCAAGCAAAAACAACAAGGCAAGAAATGACGCATCTTTGGCACAAATATGGACCATGCACCAAAGATGCGCCAATTCTATGCCAGTTTTCTAGCATACATGGAAAAGTGAATTCCCCCCCAGGGTTTGTTTGTAGGGAAAAGCCGTCTGTCTGGAGTGCCTTACAGGAAAGCGATTTATGTGACTGTTGTGTTTAGCTGACCAAGGCTTGCCTATGTTATTACATCTGTATAAGCAGGAAACATGCTCAAATTTGTTGAGATTGCTTCCAAAGACCGTCCAGGCAAATTTGGGACACTTGGCAACTATGGCAGTGGCATCTGGTAAAAAAAAACATATACCATGTGATGTTTTTTTACATGAACACCTTTGGACGACTGATGACACTTTTTGCATCCATTTAACATACGTGTCAGGACGTAATATGAAAGCAACCTATATTTTGCATAAGTATAAGCAACGCCTGTAATTTTTGAGTCCTTATGTTGTTGTCTTCTCCTTCACTATGTATTTAGGAGGTCCCAAGAATGCTTAATAAATGGTAATAGCTGCTATGCTTCAATAATATTTCAATCATCACTTTACTGTATATACAGAGATTCAAAAGGAAATATAGCATACATGTACATAACATACATGTTATACCACTCGGAGAAAAAGTAGGTATAGTGGTCTGCCTACAAAACATGAAAGTAAGCTCTATTAAATGTGACTGATCCTTTGTAAGTAGGCCGGCAGCTTAGGGGCCATGGTTTCTAGACTGCAAGAGTTTGCGGACCTGGCATGATGCCCCTTTAAAAGGGGTCAAATATAAAAAATGTATAGTGCATATCTCTGCAAAGCATGCAGCCCTGTTCTATGTATATTTTATAAGCATTCTCCTTTGAATAATTGTTCACTAAACTAAATTAAGCTAAAAAGGTTAAGAATGTTTTGCACTAAAATGATGTCATATAAAGCATATGACTCTAAAAATATCATGGCACGAAAATAGCATTGCTCTAGTGATTGTAAATCAAAGTCATTTTTGAGATTGAAGATACTGGAATGTGGGGCACTTGGCACTGCCTGTTAAATGCCGAATGTGCATGTGCTGGACTCTAGAAAGTATATTGAAGTTGGCACGGGCTGGCTTTACACAGATGATCTTGTAATCTGATTTAGCTTCCCACTTGAAGAATGACTTTGCCCAAGGTCATGTGGATGTTCATGAAACAGTATCCAAGTCCAGTGACCATTTACCATGACCACAGTGAGAGTGAAGAAGTAGTTCAATATTAGAGAGCAGCTTTTTGGGGAGAAACACAGTGTGTAAGTAGATATTACTCAGAGGTCTCCTGTGTCTCTCAACCCTGACATTGGAATTGTCAACACATTAGCAGCTACTGTGTAATTTATCCAGATCTCAGGAGAGTAATCCCACAGGATGAAATCCGAGTGCATGCTACATCAAACCGAATCAGCAAGGGGCAACAGGTGCAGAATGGGAACAAGACTTTGACCGAACAAAGCCATTCACATGTACTGTTTTTCCATTCTTTCACTGTCCTGAAAATGACCACCTGTCCTGAAGGCTTTTCATTGGAGGGTTATGACCGCACATTCCTACAGTGCCTGGTAAATTGTCACAATGAAAATGATCCCAGCACCCCGCAATAATGTGAATTAAAACTGCAGCCAAATAATCTCTTCACTTGCTAATAAGGCATATTGAAAACTAAAGGTATTTGTCTTATCCAAGGCTGAAACAAATTCTTAAAGGGGAGCTATTGAATAAAGCGAAACGGACACCAACACACCCATCTCCAGTAGTCATCTAGGTGGTGCTGCAGCTACAGTCTCAGCTGTATTCACGCCCACTTGTCCCTGATTGACTTAACGCTTGGCAAAGCTAGCACTGACTTCACACACAGAGCTGCAAGGAAAAAATAAAGGAATAGCAGGTGTCATTATTATAACCAGGACCAGCCCTTCTGAAACACCACTGCATGGCGGTGACTTCACTTTTATCTTTTAATAAGATTGGCATTTTCCACAGGGAGATGTCTAAAAAGGTATTTATAAGCACTTTAACGCATGTCTTTAGCTTAAAGGAGTTCTCCAGCCTCAAATTGATTTTTTATACTCATGACTTATCCACAGGATAGGTCATCAGTATATGATCTATCGGGGTCCGAACCTGCACAAATCGGTATTCCAGCAGCCTCTGGGTGCCAAAAGCTGCTAGTGGACAGGTGTCCACTAGCAGCCGCCAGTACCTAGAGGCTGCAGTAACAGCTGATATGTGCGGAGTTCGGGTGGATAGTTCATCAAAATGGAAAAAAGATTTAGAGCAAGAAAACCCCTTTAATAATGGAATCTCTTCTGATAGGTTCCCTTTAACCTCTTATCGACATTTGCCATATATATATATCTATATATATATTTTTATATAATATGGCGGATGTCAGGTTTTTATGCATAGTGTCTCTTAGGAACAGGTGGGTCTCTACTGTTTTACACCGGAGGGACCTGTCAGCAGTATCCAGAATCGGTGATGACTTAGATCGCTGACGAATAACCTCTCAGATGAGGTTATTTTATGTTAAGGGGATGCTTCCTGCAAGTGAAGGCTGACCCTGGTAACCCCCATTCCCTCGTGTGGTGAAAATGTAGAGGCTGTTCATTTGCCAAAGCCTTCTGAAGTATCCCAGGCTTGTCAATGTTAAGTTTCTTTTAAACCCTGCCCCTGGTAGAAATGAGTAGGAACATAACTATTTTATCATAAAAAGTACGTGAAAAATGTAAAAAAAAATTAGAATTACAATTCACATCACCCCCTTTTTACAAAAATAAATAAATAAAATTGTTAAACATTTAGTGTCACTCTGTCAAAAATGTATATGCTATTAGCCTATAAAAAAAATCTAAAAATATTTATACCATATTGTGAACAACATAATGGGAAAAAAAAATTAAAATTGCTTCTACACTTCCCAAAAAAATTTAATAAAAAATGATCAAACCATCATACATTTCCCAAAATGGTATCAATAGAAACTATAGCTCACTTCACAAAAAAGAGGCCATAGGCTGAGGCCCCATGTTGCGGAAACACCGCTTTTTTTTGTTGCAGATTTTGCTGTGCTTTTTTTTATCCAAAGCCAAGAATGTCTACAAAAGGATTGGGGCATATATAAGAAGCTCTTATATTTCTCCCTTCTGCTCAATCCACTCCTGGCTTTGGCCCAAAAACGGCAGCAAAATCTGCAACAAAAAAAAGTTGTGTTTCCGCAACGTGGGGCCTCAGCCTTATACAGCTCCACAGATGGCAATATACAAGATTTAGGAATGTCATAATATGGAATTTTTTTCAAAGTTTCCAATTTTTTTAATGGCATTAAAATACAACAAAAAATGTTTTTCACCTGTTTTGATAAAGTGACAAAAAAAACAACAGAACCCATTATTGTCAATGGGATCCATCAAGCCTACTTTGTGTCCGAGATATGACAGATCTGACACCACCATTATTTTTATTTTTCTGTGAAAATGATAATACTAGCATAGATATGAAACCAGATTTATCTATATTTAGAATTACTTAAACTAATACCAGACTATCAGTACTGGAAAACCATAAAAGACACTTAAATTAGAGAACTTTTTGGAAGAAAGCCCAAAACACGTCATCATTAGTAAACATAGTAAATGTAAGAAGGCATTTTGTGTTTTTAGTCCAAGAAATACATCACTGCTACATATCTGTGCAAAAATGACAATGTCTGCTTCAGATTATTCTCATAAAAATGTGTTAAAAATATAGATTTAGTTGAATGATTATATTTTGTTGTCCAATTGTTATTATGCATGGGCTATCTAGGAATGTGAGATGTTGGAGGATGTCAGTGACTGCAGCTCACTGTTTACATGTGTTTGGGCGGTTGCTTTGTATGCACAAATGATTGGAATTTTACATTTGCCAGCATATTTCCCATTGCATCTTTGAAGTATTTCATTACTTATCTATTTCTCTGACCAGCCTTCATTTTTTTCACATGTGTTAGTAGCAATATTTTGTCAGAATTACTAGACTTGAGTAAAAAAGCTAATTTCGGATGAGGCAATTCTCTTTATATGACATCCTTGGTGCATTTTCTTCCCGGTAACCAGTCTCCCTTCATTGTTCTCCCCCAGCCAATCACATGATAATAGGATTTTGCCTCTGATAAGACAATGGATTTCTTTCTAGCTTGCTCTTATGTGTCTACAAATCTTAGAATTAAGAAGATATCTGCAAATTATTACACTTTTCTCTCTTTTTGATTGACGTAGATTAAGCAGACATTTTCGACATTGTAAGAATACTCAAGATTTCTTCTTATCAATCAAATGTTCTGCTTTTTTTTATGCAATTTTTATGCCTTGTCCCAAAATATTAAGAAGCTGCTAGATAAATTGACATAAACCTGTTAAAATATTTTCCGGGGATAGGTTGCTGCTCAGGAAGCGTATCTAAGCATGTTATGTTCAATGCTCCTCGTGTGCATCTTGGTCCACTGGCAGCTTTTCACTGTAAGTAAGTGGAACAAGACACCAGTTATGAGAAGGATTCATGAGCATTTAGTACTATGGACAATACATTCAGTCTACAGAATATGGAAGTGTAGATAATTTTTGTACCTTTTTTTTTTTTTTAAAGTTTTATTAATTTTGAACGTCAAAAACAAACAAGCATAGACATGCAAAAGAAACAACAAAGACAATAGTGTGTAAACAATACAAGTCAGCGAAATAGACCAAATGGGCAATGAAACCGAAGAAGTGGAGGAGTAAGAAGAAAGAGGGAATAAAGAGAAAAAAGAAGAATGAAAAGAACAAAAGGAAGAGGGGGGCGAGAGGTAGAGGCTCAGGAAAAGACCCTAGAACAGTCTCGGACCAGACGCCCATCAGCGAGGGCGCAACCACCCCGGGGATTGCTGGGGGAATGTAAATCAGAAAGATACAGGAAAACCAGCAGTGTCGAGCAGGTGTCCCTAAGGCCGGCTCCCAGCCTGCATGGAGAATTCAGAGCCGAGAAGCGACAGATATTCTCTAGAGCACTGTAATTCCATCCAGTAGAACCAGGTTTTGTTGAAGAATTTTTGTACATTTTTTGTGATATCAACAACTCAAAACTTTAAAGGGTATCTAAGACATTGTAATATTGTAAGATGTTTATCAGCTCACTGCTCCATTCATTTGCAGAAAAAAATTCATACTTAGCCAGCAGGGTAGACCTGTCTAATACAGTAGGCTTCCCCAGGGTAGGTTTATGAACTGTTTATCAACTACATCACAGATTAGACACCTTCACAATGGAAATGAATGTGTCATACCAATGACAATTTCAGCTATGGCTTGTAGTAGCTCAGCCTTGCGAATATTTACAGAAGTATACACACTTTTGCAAACACTTGTTCACATTCCTAGTGGATTCATTTTAATAGATATGTTAAAAACTGATGCCAGTGAATGGGCATCCATCTTCATCTGTTTTACATAGACTTTCGTTTTAGTTTTTTTTGCTGGACACAAAAGTGTGGTAGGCTAGTCTTACTTTGATTACTCAACTTTGTAAATAGTCTGAAAGGAGTTGTCCAATTTCAGGCCAATATCAGAGGCAAATGTTGATGTTTGTTTAAAGAAAAGTTGCACAATTTTCCTATATACAGTCATATGAAAAAGTTTGGGCACCCCTATTAATCTTAATCATTTTTAGTTCTAAATATTTGGGTGTTTGCAACAGCCATTTCAATTTGATATATCTAATAACTGATGGACACAGTAATATTTCAGGATTGAAATGAGGTTTATTGTACTAACAGAAAATGTGCAATATGCATTAAACCAAAATTTGACCGGTGCAAAAGTATGGGCACCTCAACAGAAAAGTGACATTAATATTTAGTAGATCCTCCTTTTGCAAAAATAACAGCCTCTAGTCGCTCCCTGTAGCTTTTAATCAGTTCCTGGATCCTGGATGAAGGTATTTTTGACCATTCCTCTTTACAAAACAATTCCAGTTCAGTTAAGTTTGATGGTCGCCGAGCATGGACAGCCCGCTTCAAATTATCCCACAGATGTTCAATGATATTCAGGTCTGGGGACTGGGATGGCCATTCCAGAACATTGTAATTGTTCCTCTGCATGAATGCCTGAGTAGATTTGGAGCTGTGTTTTGGATCATTGTCTTGCTGAAATATCCATCCCCGGCGTAACTTCAAATTCGTCACTGATTCTTGTACATTATTCTCAAGAATCTGCTGATACTGAGTTGAATCCATGCGACCCTCAACTTTAACAAGATTCCTGGTGCCGGCATTGGCCACACAGCCCCAAAGCATGATCGAACCTCCACCAAATTTTACAGTGGGTAGCAAGTGTTTTTCTTGGAATGCTGTGTTTTTTGGACGCCATGCATAACGCCTTTTTGTATGACCAAACAACTCAATCTTTGTTTCATCAGTCCACAGGACCTTCTTCCAAAATGAAGCTGGCTTGTCCAAATGTGCTTTTGCATACCTCAGGCGACTCTGTTTGTGGCGTGCTTTCAGAAACGGCTTCTTTCGCATCACTCTCCCATACAGCTTCTCCTTGTGCAAAGTGTGCTGTATTGTTGACCGATGCACAGTGACACCATCTGCAGCAAGATGATGCTGCAGCTCTTTGGAGGTGGTCTGTGGATTGTCCTTGACTGTTCTCACCATTCTTCTTCTCTGCCTTTCTGATATTTTTCTTGGCCTGCCACTTCTGGGCTTAACAAGAACTGTCCCTGTGGTCTTCCATTTCCTTACTATGTTCCTCACAGTGGAAACTGACAGGTTAAATCTGTGAGACAACTTTTTGTATCCTTCCCCTGAACAACTATGTTGAACAATCTTTGTTTTCAGATCATTTGAGAGTTGTTTTGAGGAGCCCATGATGCCACTCTTCAGAGAAGATTCAAATAGGAGAACAACTTGCAATTGGCCACCTTAAATACCTTTTCTCATGATTGGATACACCTGGCTATGAAGTTCAAACCTCAGTGAGGTTACAAAACCAATTTTGTGCTTCAGTAAGTCAGTAAAAAGTAGTTAGGAGTATTCAAATCAATAAAATGATAAGGGTATCCAAATTTTTGCACCGGACAAATTTTGGTTTAATGCATATTGCACATTTTCTGTTAGTACAATAAACCTCAAATATTACTGTGTCCATCAGTTATTAGATATATCAAATTGAAATGGCTGTTGCAAACACCCAAATATTTAGAACTAAAAATGATTAAGATTAATAGGGGTGCCCAAACTTTTTCATATGACTGTACTTTCTGTATCAATTCCTTATGGTTTTCAAGATCTTCCGCTTACTTTCATTTATTCTGCTTACTCTCAGTGTATAAAAATCAGTCCATGGTCATGTGATGTACGGTCCATGGTCATGTGATATACGGTCCATGGTTATGTGATGGACACACAGGTGCACAGCTCATTATATTCACAGCAAAGTAATCAGACATCAGCTCCATCACATGACCATGACTGTATATATCACAGGCCCAGAACTAGCCACCACAGTGATACCCCCTGTGATCACGGCATCCAGGGGGTCCAATAGCAAGATCTCCCACTCCGCCATCCCTAAGATTCCCCGCGAAAAGCTAATCAGAACATTATATGTACCCTAAAATGGTGCAAAATGAAATGCAACTCGTCATGCAAAGAATAAGCCCTCACATATCTATGTCGACAGAAAAATAAAAAAGTTGAATTTTGGAAGGCGGGGAAGGAAAATATGAAAAAAATCTCCAAGCATTAACGTAAAAACTATCCTGCATCCTTAAGGGATTAATATTGGTCTGCAACTGGCCAACCCCTTTAAAGTCTTACCTGTTAAATCCTCTGCCACTTCAGCACAGCAACTCCAGTGGTATCCTCTGGTCTTTATCCTGGTTGCAGTGAGGGCCCCCATCTAGCCACTTAACCATTACAGTCAGTCATTCTCCTCAGCAGTGTATGAAAGAAGACAAGTAAACAGGTACCATAGGTCATGGCTGCAGTCACATAAACAAAGATTAGTGAGGAACATCAGAGCAGTGGCGCTGGAGTAGCTTGAGTTTTAACAGATGAACATTACAGATGAGTGAACCCATTCATAATAAGCCCAGTTATAATTTTTTGTGTGGGATCGCCACTGCTTAATCATTATTATTGTCGTGATTTCTTCAGACCTCAGGGTATAATGATCATAGGCCCAGGGGAGATTCAGAAAAATAATATAAACACTCATACTCACCTCTCCTGGGATCCCTTGCAGTATCCGGTGTTCTTTTTCAGGAGTCTTCCAGCCTCCTGGGTGACGTCAGTGGCCCTAGGTCCCTGCTGAGGCATATGATTGGGTCAGCATCATGTCACTTTGACGCAATGTGACCACAGAGGCCCAAACAGGCCACTGACGTCATCCAAGAGGCCGGAAGATGTCTGAGGAAGAACACCTGACGTCGCAAAAAGAGTGTTGAAGGAAGGTGAGTGTTTATTATTTTTCTGCACCTTCCCTGAGCATCCACTTATTATACTCTGAGGTCTGAATCTCAGCTGGCCCATATTAGGGTAAAATATTCCTTCCTGAACCCAAATATGGCAATTAGAATAATTTCCTGGATCAATGACCCGCCTCCAGAAATCTAGTAATCATAAATGTTACTCTTTTTCCCTTTGCTTCCTCTGCTTGCCAAACCTTTCTCTGTAGATTAGCAAGAAGAAGCAATGAGCATATATAGCAGGGATACTCTACTACTTTTAGTATAGGTCCGTTGACCGGGGTCCACCATCAAGTACAAGAATATTATGTGGTAGGGGCATTAAAGAGCATTATACTGTTGGTGAGGGCATTAAGGAGTATTATACGGTGGGTGCCCCTTATTTTCCCCCCATAGTATAATTGCCCATTAGTGCCCCCACACATAATTAGTATTAACATAATTAGCATTAACATTCATCTCTGCTGTCACCAAACTCTGATCCCTTGCACTAGCTGCAGCAGGCATCGGCAATTGTCCCTGCTGCCTGCGCAATGTGTGAACACAGCTGAGATGATTATTGATCCCTGCTGCCACTAGTGCAATGGACCAGGACTTGGTGACAGCAGGCGGGAGATGAAGGTTTCTCCCTATCCCTGTTCTAATAAAAGGGGGTCTGGGCAGCAGGTGGATGTTAAGCATCCCTGATATACAGTATATTATGTGTAGAATGTAATCATAGAGACCCATAAATCTGCATAGGAGCTGCAGACACAAAACAGTCGGATATATTTAACCAAGCATATTTTCAAAGATGCTCCATTTCTCAAAATGGATTGTTTACTGAAGGACTCCAAGAATTGGCTCATTGCCGATACTGCAGAATGAATGGGGCTGCATCTATGCTTCCCCTTCTCTAAATGAGTGGCTGAAACCCTCAGCAGTAAGCTTTTATCTCTGGGCAAAGTTGCAGGAGGCCGTACATGTATTCAGATGAATGGACGCCTATGTATTACCTTGATTGAGTGCTTGTGAACAAGATGAACTACAGTATCTGCAGCGATGACATCATCTATAAAAGCAAAAAAAAAAAAAATGAGTAAGACAAAGGAGATGTAGTTAATAATGAGAGACATAAAATGAATTTATTAGGCAGCACAACATTATGCCCATTCATTTTATGCCAGTGACTGCCTCTGTCTAGAGGATATATGCAGCCAAATACAACATTTGTTCCATTTTTTGTTTTGTTCTGTTCTTTTTAGTCAGTGGCGAAATATAATATGATAATGACCAACAAATCACTGCTCAGATCACATTCAGTAATGAAAGAGAAAATAACAAGTAGAAGAATAAAGCTCCTTAAGCGCAGCTGAACACCATCCAAATGTCAACTTTAAACAGTGTTGAGGTTTGTTGCCCAAATTTGCAAGCTGTCTCGTAAAGGTGCAACATATGGACTTGTAACAAATGCAGAACGGCAACCAGCAAGACACATAATGACCTCGACTGACTTCTTCCGTCTCCAATTTCCTTGGCAAATCCTAATCTTTTTCTGCACCAGCAGCCGTCACTCAAGCTGTGTATTGCAGTTGTCATGGTGATTCTGCATTTTAATCACTGCTCTCTCGCCTCATGTATTTAAGTATATATAATAGCTTTCTCTTTGTGAAAATAATATGTGCTTTTTCTGCTGGCAACAGAAAAACCATTAAATAATTTCAGGGAAGATTCACTGGTAAAGCATTTTTCAATTCTTCCGTCACTGTAGACTAACTTTTATGTGCAGTTATATATGAAATGTGTTGGCAGAACTTTAACCCCTGTATTACCCACTATTATTTATCAGTTTTCAATGGAAATAAAGCAACCATCCACCATGGGTTGATATTGGCTATATAGTTTGCAAATGTAAAGCTTAGCATCTTTGTAATATACTTTCATTGCCATTTTTGTGGTTTTCTCTTTTTTTTAGTTTTATTCTAAAATGTAGAAAATAAGATATCACTTTTTAGTCCTGTTTTACAATAAAGATAATAGCTGAGTGCCAGGGAAAGTGGTATCCAACTATATATTTCACCTACAGTGCCTGTGGGGTAAACGTAGTATAAGGGTGGGTTCATACTTGCGCTGGCACTCTGTCCGCCGCGAATCCGACCTAAATGTTGGAAAACTGGATAGGGACATGCAGGACTTTGTGTCTGACGAAAAAAAAAACAGCTTTGCGGCGCAGAGAGTGTAAGTTCACACCCGTGCATTGCTTTAAAAACCCATAGAAGTGAATTGGTTTTTAAGCAAAGCGTTGCAAACCAGTTCCTATCCAGTTTTCCAACATTTAGGTCGGAGTGCCGGCACAAGTGTGAACCCACCCTTACATGCCAACAAGTTAAATAAATGGCCATTCATCTTACAAATTGACAAGCTGGGTTTACCACTCTATGACATCCAAATGTTTTGATGGGTCATATGGAAAAAGCTTGACCCCTTTAACGTGTGTTGTTTCACTTTTTTAGAATTGTTTAAGGGGTGTTTGGTTAATGTTTTTTCTTTATTAACATATTTTACTTCCTTAAGGTTCTTCCTAGCTACGTTATAACTAAGCATTGTCAGGAGAAGTCTGTACATACTGGGGCAGTTAAACTAATAAAGATGCACCAGAATTCTAGCAAAATTTGCACCAAAAAACTGGTGTACATGCTTTACATTTTCCCAGTGTCTAACAGTTTCTGCACCTGGTCCGTTAGGTGGGCAAGACTTGTTGAAAGGTGGTAGGGCTTGACATACAAAACTTTTAGTCAGAAAATTGTGAATTTTGTTGAAAATTAAGTGTAAAGTTATACTAGACAGTCTTAAGGAATTTGGAAAGGAACTTGGGGCATTCTTATGAGCCTCAGATACAATGGAGCTAATTAGCATGAACCTCGCACCTCAGGTTCTGTGGCTGAATCAGCCACGGTATCTGCAAGAACATCGAGCAGGATGCTTCTTTTTTCAGCATCCTGAAAACAATGTGAGGAAGATTTCATATGGAATTTGGAGCTGATTTCGAGGCGGAATCTGCCTCAAAATCAGTTTCAAATTCCTGTGTGTGTACCTACCATTAGGCTATAGGGCTGACTGCTACCTCTTCACTCCCTATAACTATGACTCTGGTTTACAGTGCACCTCCTTATAACAGGAGCAATTCCAATAATGAAGTGATTGGATTTATTTATATTATTTATTATGATTTATTTATTATTATATTATAAAAAAGATAATGGATGATTCTGTGTATTAGTCTCCTTATGCCTTTCTTATAGGTATATTTTCGAGCAGTTACAAGCCTTGTAAGTGAAGTTTAATGACTTTCTCTAAACAGCTAGATCTTTCTGCCATTATGGCATCCTCCCATGAGAAGCGTCTATAACTCATCCAAGCGATCAGGATGTTTTTGTCTTTCTTCTCTGTACACACTACAATTTACATAATCTAGTATGATGCTGAAAGCCTGCTATCTTGGCTTTGCTGAGCATGGCAGTTCATAAATGTTTTCTCTAGGCAAGATTGCCTTAATTCTTCATTGTCTGGGTGAAGCTTTATAACAGATTGTATACTGAATAATGTAATAATTACCAGTTATAGCTGCACCGACAGTGTAAACAGGTTTATAGAAATAAGAAACATGAAAGCTGAAGTCTGCACAATGATCCAGATCATTGAAGAGAAGAAGCAAAAGAAAACTAACCCTTTAGGTCAGTGAACATTGTGCTCTAAATATATATGTATGAAAAGATTATCATAAAGTGGAGGTCTTCAACCTTTGGCTCTGCTGCTCAGTGCTTTAGAGTTAAAATTCTGCAGCAGGTGGACAACCAAAGATTAAGGAGTAAAAGGTTAAACCAGTGTGTCCACTATACAGTATAGTCACTGCACATTGGGAACTTGCACACTGTTACAGACATACACAACGGTAGTATGACCTACCTGAGTGGCCATTTAGTAGGGACAGGCAGTATAGATGCTATTGAGCTTCACGTGGTTATAATGCAGAAGAACATTATAGCCATATGGATAGAACAATGTAAAACCATATCAGTTGACTTACTTACAGTATGCTGCAGCAGAAATGCTTCAGATGGGGCTTCAGATGAACCAGTTTGCACTGTAACCTTGGCACAATGTCTGCTGGTGGCTCTCTGTTGGCCATTGTCACCTCTTCACCCATACCCAATGATTTCAGTAAAATATAGTTCGGGAGAGAGTTGGAAAGCAAGGATCATCAGACAGAATCCTTTGTTTCTATCAGAGCTGGATGTTGGTTTTTGGCAAAATTGTCTATTTGCCCACTTTATGGCCCGGCTTCCTTAGAGCAAGAAGTAGGGTTCAGGGTTGTACTTTGTCCTGATCACTTTAGAATACGTTTCCTTTCCTCGTTTCTTATCTTCCTTTTATTTCCTATTTAGCAATCAATATATTCTCTTTAGCAGATGCCAGAAGGGGCAATATGCCTTCTGCGCCAGCCTTTAAGTCCTTACCTTGCTCTGAATAGTACGAATAACATATTTTTTTTATTAAATGATTCGCCAATTGTGTCTGTGGAGGAATAATAATGTCTGTTACAAATTAAAGATTTCTATGAAGGTCTTTGTTCTAAGTTCTATTGTCTTAAATCATATGCAAAATGGTAATTTACCATATGTACAGTGGCCTAGTTGTTCCTATAGTTATAGTGGAGCATAGATTTGGATGAATTGCCTATTCTTTGTACTCTGCGCATATGAACGTAATGGCCTGCATTATCACAGTTCTGCTAAAGCCACCCAGGGACACTAGATCAATAGCAGTATATCCTGTAGTTTTCATTGGGAACTGGAGATGAGCTCATATATATAGGCTATAGTAGTAAATTAGCCATGTTGGATTAATTTCCACTGCCAGTAAGATACAACTCACCTTCCCTAAATGAAATTAACATATATGTTCAGTCAAGATTAGGAAAGAACGTCATGATGGGGTTAAGTCAGAGAAATAAACAGAAGCTGCAATAGCAACCTGTAGTCGTAGGTCAAGACAACCTGCTTGAGGAATAATTGAGGAAAAATGTCCAGCAAATGCATTGCATCTTTGGAAGTCCGAACATGGCCTTGCATGTTACTTCAGGTATTGCCTACCTTACAGTCAGAAATACTTGGCAGTTCTTCCATACACCTGCATATTAAGCTCATAGCATTGTGCATATGTTAACAAAGCACTGCGTCACTTTGCGATATAATACATATAATATCTCACCAGCAATATTGTAGCTGACTCATTCGTTTCTATGGCCCCGACCATGTATTTTCATGGTCCCATTTATATTTTTACTACTATTTGCCCTGATGATTGGGCCATTTAACAGAAGTGCAGTGATATAGTAGCTGAGTTCTTACAATGATTAGTTGTAGAGTCATAAACCTCCCCTCATGCTGTCATTCGGTGTGCTGTGTGCAGAATCCCCTGTGTATTTTTAGAAACATCACATTGATCTCCCCCAGTGTGCCTGTTGTTTACTTTTCCCCAACATCAGCTATCACAGGTTGGCACACCACCAAACACATTGTGTATAGCCATGTTAAGCTGCCTGGCTGTTAACTTTAGTACCATTGACAGTCATCTTATATTTTGCAATATAAAATAATGCATACAGTACCACATTGTCACTATTCCACAATAAAAGTGCCATGTTGATGCAGCTTTTACGTGCAGGTTGGAGGTGCAGCAAACACTGAGATTTTATAAAAACATGAAAAGAAAAATTCTCTAGATTTGATTAATTCCACTTTTGAGAAAAGAACATCCATGTGCAAAATATCACCTCAATTGTTATTCACATATTACATTCACTACACTTTATCATGTTAAAAATTGTACCTTTGCATCACATAAAATATATAAAACTATTTTATATGTAAAACATTAAGAAACATAATTAAATTAGTATTAAATGATGAGCAGTAAAAATATGACTTGGCAATTGGCATGCCTAGGAAGACAGAATATGAATTTCACTTGGATGACTAGTTAGTGAGCGACACCAAGTACAAATGGCAGGATTCCCATCTGTTTTCTTAAGCAATGTCCCGGTTTGTAACACTTGATACATTTTTTCCAGTGACTGTGTTTCAGCTTTGATGCTTATTCATTGAGCATCAGACCCCAGGCGATGACATACAAGCAGTCTGCAGCTGTATGATAGACTATTCCAAGTATTAAATGTGCTCAGGACCTTTGCTAAGATAACACTGTGCATCTTCTTAGCAGGGTCAATCGTTACAAATTGGTTCAGTGACTCCGAAAGCTCCGTCCATTTCTGAGTTCATCTTTTTAAGGACATTGCTTAAGAGTATATTAATCTGGTTATTCATGAACATGCAATAACTTTAACAACTATGTGACCAAAACATGAATATTTGACAGTAAAGGAGGTATGGTCTTGGTGTTTTAAGTGCTGTAAAGAATTACTCTTAATAATAATAATAGTCCTTTAATAGTCCCACAATGGGGAAATTCAGTGTGTTACAGCAGCAAAGATAAGATAAGATAAGCAGATACAAATACAAATACAACATGTACAGGAATGTTCCAAGGTGAGAGGCATTACATTGATAGCAGACAGACAGATAGGACGTAGCCAGGGGGGGGGGATTTAACAGGCAGAGAGATATTTTCAGTTCTCTGTGTGTAATGATCTCCGCTTAGGTCGGTGTTGGTTGTACAGCCTAACCGCGGTGGGGAGGAAAGACTTCCGATAGCGCTCCTTCTCACACCTAGGGTGGAGCAGTCGGTCACTGACAGTACTGCTCAGCGCGATCACAGTCTCATGCATGGGATGGGACTTCTTCTTCTGCATGGAGCTCACCACGGACAGTATCCTTCTGTCACCCACCACCTGCACTGGGTCCAGTGGGCTCCCCAGGACAGAGCTGGCCCTTCTAATCAGCTTGTCAAGTTTATTTCTGTCCCTGGTTGATATACTGCTCCCCCAGCAGGCCACTCCAAAGAAGATGGCTGATGCCACTACCGAGTTGAAGAAAGTTCTAAGAAGTGCCCCCCGGATTCCAAAGGCTCTCAGCTTCCTAAGCAGGTAGAGCCTGCTGTGGCCCTTCCTGTACAGGGCCTCCATATGATCTGCCCAGTCCAGCTTATTATTAAGGAGCAAACCCAGGTACTTATAGGTGTTCACAATCTCGATGCCCGTCCCCAGGATGTCCACTGGTTTTGGAGGGCTTCTGCCTTTACGGAAGTCTACCACCATCTCCTTGGTCTTCCCCGCGTTAATCTTCAGGTGGTTCCGGTGGCACCAGTCCACAAAATCCCGGTTCAGTTCTCTGTACTCCCTGTCATCATCATCTGTGATGAGACCCACTATTGCAGAGTCGTCAGAATACTTCTGTAGGTAGCAGCTGGATGAGTTGCACCTAAAATCTGCAGTGTACAGTGTGAAGAGGAAAGGGGCGAGAACCGTACCCTGAGGTGCCCCCGTATTACAGATCACTGTACCTGACACACAGTCTCGGGCTCTCACGTATTGAGGTCGATTTGTGAGGTAGTCTAGGATCCAGTTGGAGAGGTGGTGGTCCACTCCAGCAAGGTCCAGCTTGTCCCTCAATAACCTGGGCTGTATGGTGTTAAAAGCACTGGAGAAGTCAAAGAACATTATTCTCACTGTGTTCCCTGGTTTCTCCAGGTGAGACAGAGCCCTGTGCAGAAGATGGATGATGGCATCATCTACCCCAATGCCCGGCCGATAAGCAAACTGGAGTGGGTCCATAGCGGGGCTCACTAGAGGGCGGAGATGTGTGAGAACCAATCTCTCCAAGATCTTCATCAGGTGGGATGTCAGTGCTACAGGTCTGTAGTCGTTGAGGTCCATAGGGTGGGGTTTCTTTGGAACTGGTACCACACAAGAAGATTTCCATAATTCAGGGACTATTTCCTGCCTCAGGCTCATATTATACATATATGTAATTATACCACACAGCTGGTCCCCACAAGTCTTAATTAGCCTTGCACTGATGTCATCTGGCCCTCCGGCTTTCCTCGCCTTGATCTTTTTCATCTCCTTCCTCACCTGGGCCCGTGTGAAGGTCAGGCTGTGGCCAGATAAAGATGGATTTCTGGATTTACTGGTCTGTTGGGAAGTGGCCGCATGGGGAGAAGTCATTGTGGTGGGGGGAGCTGAAGGACATACTGGGGTGGGAGGAGCTGGTGTGTGATCAAATCTGTTGAAGAATAGGTTTAGTTCATTAAGCCAGTTAACATCTGCCTCAATCTGGCAGACAGACTGTTTATGACCCGAAATTGACTTAAGCCCCTCCCAGACCCCCCTTATGTCTTTTCTTTCCATTTGCTTTTCCATTTTTTCTTTATAACTGGATTTTCCCTGCCTGATTTGATGCCTCAGCTCCTTTTGTACTTCCCTCAACCCCTCCTTATCTCTTGTCCTGAATGCCATCTTTTTCTCCTTAAGTAGTGTTTTTATATCAGAGTTAATCCATGGTTTGTTATTGGAGAAGCACCTCACCACTTTTGTGGGTACTGTGTTGTCCACACAAAAATTAATGTAGTCCGTTATGCAGTGTGTGAGTCCTTCTATATCTTCCCCATAAGAATCCTGCAGAACTTCCCATGCGGTTGTGTCAAAACAATCCCTCAGAGCCTCATCACTCTCCTCGGACCATATCCTCACTGTGCGGGTGACAGCTGGTTCTCTACGTACAAGTGGCTTGTACACAGGTCGGAGATGTACTAGGTTGTGATCTGATCTTCCCAGGGGCGGTAGGGCTGATGAGTTGTATGCCTCCCTCACGTTGGCAAAGAACAAGTCCAGTGTTTTGTTGTCTCTTGTGTGGCAGGTTACATACTGTGTGAAACTGGGCAGTGTGGATGATGGAGAGGCATGGTTGAAATCACCCGACAGAAGAAAGAGGGCCTGGGGGTGCTGAGACTGTAACTGGCTCAGCGTGGCTTGTAGGACCTCGCAGGCAGCGTCAGCTTTCGCAGAGGGGGGGACATATGCAGCTATCACGATGACATGTGATAGTTCCCTTGGTAGGTAGAAAGGTCTCATGCTCACAGCTAATAGTTCAATGTCCTTACAGCAAGTTTGATCCTTAATCACAATGTGCCTAGGATTACACCATCTATTATTCACAAACATTGCCAGCCCTCCTCCTTTCCTCTTACCGCTCTCCCTTGTCCTGTCTGCCCGAAGGAGTTTAAAACCATCCAAGGAGACCAGAGGGTCAGGAGTAACTTCAGTGAGCCAAGTCTCTGTAAGTAGCATCATGCTGCACGCCCGAAACTCCTGATGCTGCCTGGTGAGCGCTGTTAGTTCATCCATCTTGTTTACGAGAGATCTCACATTGCCCATGATGATGGAGGGAACAGCTGGTCGGTAACGCCTCTTTTTAATCCTCTGAAGAGTTCCTGCTCTGCATCCCCTCACCCGCTTTTTCTTTCTCCAAATCTCATGGGGGATGTGTGACCAGATGGTATGCCCTCCTGCTGTGCCCCTGAGCTGCAGAATTTCCTCTCTTGTATAGACAAAGGAATTGTCTGCATACACAAAAGATCCCATTTTCAATCAGAACAAAGACAGATAAAAACAAAAAAAAAAAAAAAAAAAAAAAAAAAGTATCACAAGGGTCCAAGTCTGTGTGTGTGTTTCAAAGTCCTTAAGTAGAGAGGTACAAAACGAGTCATGGAAAGAAAAATAAGATAGAGAGTCTCAGAGCTGCTGTAGCTGGCAGCCACTCCAGCGGCGCCATCTTGGAAAAAAAAAAAAAAATTTGCAGAATGCAGGAAAATATACTTGAAAGCCAGTAGTGCATTTTAAAGAACGTTCTGCTCAGCTGTTTCTTATATATATATATATATATATATATATATATATATATATATACAGTTGTGCAAAAAAGTTTACATACCCCGGCAGATTTTTTGTTTTTTTGGCCTTTTTTCAGAGAATATGAATGATAACACAAAAACTTTTTCTCCACTCATGGTTAGTGGTTGGTTGAAGCCATTTATTGTCAAACTTCTGTGTTTTCTCTTTTTAAATCATAATGACAACCAAAAACATAAAAATGACCCTGTTCAAAAGTTCACATACCATGGTGATTTTGGCCTGATAACATGCCCAGAAACCAAACCAAGGTCAGGTAGACCAACCAAAATTTCGGTCACAACTGCCCGGAAAATTGTTCAGGATGCAAAGAAAAACCCACAAATAACATCAGCTGAAATACAGGACTCTCTGAAAACTATCGGTGTGGCTGTTTCAAGATGCACAATAAGGAGGCACTTAAAAAAAATGGGCTGCATGGTCGAGTTGCCAGAAGAAAGCCATTACGGCGCAAATGCCACAAAGAATCTCTCCTTCAATACGCCAAACAGCACAGAGACAAGCCTCAAAATATTCTGGAACAAGGTAATTTGGAGTGATGAGACAAAAATCGAACTTTTTGGCCACAACCATAAACATTACATTTGGAGAGGTGTCAACAAGGCCTATAATGAAAGGAACACCATTCCTACTGTAAAGCATGGTGGTGGATCACTGATGATGTGGGGATGTGTGAGCTTCAAAGGCACAGGAAACTTGGTCAAAGTTAAAGGAAAGATGAATGCAGCACGTTATCAGCAAATACTGGAGGCAAATTTGCACTCATCAGCCAGGAAGCTGCGCATGGGATGTACTTGGACGTTCCAACATGACAACGATCCAAAACACAAGGCCAAGTCGACCTGTCATTGACTACAGCAGAAGAAAGTGAAGGTTCTGGAGTGGCCATCTCAGTCTCCTGACCTCAATATCATTGAGCCACTCTGGGGAGATCTCAAGCGCACAGTACATGTAAGACAGCCCAGGAATTTACAGAAACTGGAGACTTTTTGCCAAAAAGAATGGGCAGTACACGGTATTAAGAACTGGGGGAACTTTTGAACAGGGTCATTTTGATGTTTTTGGTTGACATTAGGATTTAAATAGAGAAAACACAGAAGTTTGACAACAAATGGCTTCAACCAACTACTAACCATGAGTGGAGAAAAAGTTTTTGTGTTATCATTCATATTCTCTGAAAAAAGGCCAAAAAAGCCCCCCAAAATCTGCCGGGGTATGTAAACGTTTTAGCACAACTGTGTGTGTATATATATATATATATATATATATATATATATATATATATAGAATATAACTACTGGATTACTACCAGTATAGCCATTGTTATAGCTCCTTTCTGGTCTCCTACATAGCCTTCCCAGATTTCTGATTTACAAGGTAACCTAAGTTGTGGTGATGTCTATACTGGTCGCTATGTATAAGACTGACAAACAGCTAAAACTACAGTAGAACCATACAGCTCATGCAGCTTTGCCATGTCCATGAAACCTAAGTTGGTGGCTTTATTATTGTCAGGAAGACATTTAAAGGGATTGTCCAGTTCATTTTTATTGATGACTTGTCCTCAGGATAGGTCATCAGGAAGAGAACAGAAGTGGTCCAGGACCCCTCTTTGAACAGATATTCGAAGAGGATGCCGTGTTTTATTCTGGGAAGTCAACACACGGACCATGTTTCAGGGCTGAAGCTCAGTCGTGTGAATGTATCCTTATACTCTTGTTCTCAGGGGAGATAAGCCACCAGCAGTGGTGTCTAGCAACAACGTGTGTGCACTTGACACCGCTGAGCATGCATATGTATAGGGGGGTGTTGGGAGGGATAGCTGTTGGCTAAATGTCTGAATTGTATGTCCAGCCTTACAACTCCAGGGTAACTTTGCTTCATTTATTATTATTGTAATAAATGAGAAAACAGGAGACAGCGCTCTAATAGAGTAGTAAACCTCCACACCATGGATCCTTTGTCCTTTTCCTAAAGATTGGGATTCACCTGAATGAGTTGTACTAGTTTAGGCACAACTCTATAGTGGACCTTAGAATAGAATGTACTCTTGTACTCTTGCAGCCACAAGTGGGTCAATGGATCAAAACTGAAGGATGTGTAACTCGTACAGCAGGTGATACAAGTAGAACTTGGGACATCAGAAATATCCAGTAGAAGATGTTTATTCCAACAGATGGTTACATGTTAGAACCTCCTCCTACATCATAGCAATGTCTGCACGTTTGACCCTGATGGAAGCATTATTTAAGCATGCTCAGTAGTAGCTAGTAAAGGCTCCATTCACACTGGCAGTTTTCTCTAGGTGTTTCTTTTTGTGGGCAGAATAACATACCTGTTGTACTTTCTGTTGAATTGGACTGAGAGAAATTTAAGCCCTATCACTAATGTGAACAGAGCCTTAGTAACACATTCTTGACTTAGGCCCCAGCCTAGATTTTGGTAAAAGTGCTGGATGAGTATGATCTTCCTGAGCAGTGACTACCAGAGATAACACCTTGCATTGCTCTGTGGACCTCCTGAGTGTCTGCAGTTCACTATCTGGATTTGAATGATTTTTGCTTTCACATTAATCCTCATGGTGCGGTGAAGCTGAAGTTTATTTGACACTGCAATATTATTTAACAGGATCTTATTCTCAGTGGTGATTTATCATTGTAACAAAATCTGCAAAGAGAATAACATCAATCATTTACAAGTGATTTTATCACAAAAAAGTAATACTCCGTAAATGTCAAGGATTTGTAGAGTATGACAAGTACCATACTGAGCTCATAGCGATTCATTGTTCCGTAAATATCCAGTGATGTGTTGACTTTTTACCTGGAAGCATTATGGTGGATAAAGCGGAATAGCTTGCTATTAATATAGTGGAAATGTAAAATGTTTTCTTTATTCCTCTTGTGAGACCAGAAAAGATATATTCTTTTGCATGAAAACACATCAGAATCCGCATGGAAAATGCCTCAAAGTTACTCCCCATTGATATCAATGTAATCCAGCAGTGGATGTTGAATTTTTTTAACGGTGAAAAAAAAAATGCACTTTCTGTATTATTTTGCCATGTTTGCACTGCTGAAAACAGCGTTGAAATTGCAGCAGGTGAGCACATACTGATTATCCCCATTCCTGAGACTAACCAGGTTGGCAAAGCATGATAGCTCAGCCGCTAATCCACAGCAAAAACCTAAGGCTCCTCCTCGGATTTCTGCTTATGGAGCCATAGCCAAAATATGTATAAGGTTTTTCTAAGGTAAATTAATGCCATAAATAGAATGTATGGAGGGAGGACTGTGTTAATACTACCCTACTACTCTATTGTACCTATGAGCGATTGGAGATTGAACTCAAGTTTCTCCTCTGGAGTGACTTTAAGGCTAAGGCCCCATTCGCTGCAAAAAAAGCTGCAGAAATAAAAGATTTCCTCTGCGGACTTTCAATAATAATAATAATAGTCCTTTAATAGTCCCACAATGGGGAAATTCAGTGTGTTACAGCAGCAAAGATAAGATAAGATAAGCAGATACAAATACAAATACAACATGTACAGGAATGTTCCAAGGTGAGAGGCATTACATTAATAGCAGACAGACAGATAGGACGTAGCAGAGGGGGGGGGGGGGGATTTAACAGGCAGAGAGATATTTCAGTTCTCTGTGTGTAATGATCTCTGCTTAGGTCGGTGTTGGTTGTACAGCCTAACCGCGGTGGGGAGGAAAGACTTCCGATAGCGCTCCTTCTCACACCTAGGGTGGAGCAGTCGGTCACTGACAGTACTGCTCAGCGCGATCACAGTCTCATGCATGGGATGGGACTTCTTCTTCTGCATGGAGCTCACCACGGACAGTATCCTTCTGTCACCCACCACCTGCACTGGGTCCAGTGGGCTCCCCAGGACAGAGCTGGCCTTTCTAATCAGCTTGTCAAGTTTATTTCTGTCCCTGGTTGATATACTGCTCCCCCAGCAGGCCACTCCGAAGAAGATGGCTGATGCCACTACCGAGTTGAAGAAAGTTCTAAGAAGTGCCCCCCGGATTCCAAAGGCTCTCAGTTTCCTAAGCAGGTAGAGCCTGCTGTGGCCCTTCCTGTACAGGGCCTCCATATGATCTGCCCAGTCCAGCTTATTATTAAGGAGCAAACCCAGGTACTTATAGGTGTTCACAATCTCGATGCCCGTCCCCAGGATGTCCACTGGTTTAGGAGGGCTTCTGCCTTTGCGGAAGTCCAACACCATCTCCTTGGTCTTCCCCGCGTTAATCTTCAGGAGGTTCCGGTGGCACCAGTCCACAAAATCCCGGTTCAGTTCTCTGTACTCCCTGTCATCATCATCTGTGATGAGACCCACTATTGCAGAGTCGTCAGAATACTTCTGTAGGTAGCAGCTGGATGAGTTGCACCTAAAATCTGCAGTGTACAGTGTGAAGAGGAAAGGGGCGAGAACCGTACCCTGAGGTGCCCCCGTATTACAGATCACGGTACCTGACACACAGTCTCGGGCTCTCACGTATTGAGGTCGATTTGTGAGGTAGTCTAGGATCCAGTTGGAGAGGTGGTGGTCCACTCCAGCAAGGCCCAGCTTGTCCCTCAATAACCTGGCCCCTATTATACCTATGTGACAAACGCCAGCGTTTCCTTAGGTATAATTGACAAGCTGCGACTTTTTTGAAATCGCAGTTTTTCCATTGTGGATTTTTTTCTGCAATGTGTGGATGGGATTAGCCATAATCCCCTCCACTTTGCAGGTAATGTGAATGCAACTTCTTTGCCAGAGTGTTTCCGCCATAGTCAAAACGCAACATGGGGTCCCGGCCTAAAGCTAATGTGGAAATGCAGCATTTTACAGTACTATCAAAGTAAATGACATTTCATTAATCTCATCCACGCAAAAAACAGCTGTGTAAAAGTTCTACCTGTATTATTTCCAGAGATATCATCTATTGAAAACACAGTTGGGATTAGTTCATGGGAAAAACTCCTTTCGGCTAAGACCACATGTAGCGTGCCACAGTCAAAAAGCGCTGTGGAAAAGACCGCAGCAGAAATACGCTTTTCACAGAAAGTTTTCAGTTTTCCTCTGCGGACTTTCTGTCCCTATTATACCTATACAGAAAACACCAGTGATTCCGTAGGTATAATTGACTTTCTGAGATTTGCAAAAACACAAGTTTTTTTGAAATCACAGCTTTTCCACTGCTGATTTTTTTTCCACAATGTGTGGATGGGATTAGCCAGAATCCCATCCGCTTTGCAGGTACTGTAAAACGCTGCAATGTTTATGCTATGTGGGGCCCTGGCCTTAGGCTGAGATCACTGCATGAGAAGAGGAAATGGAGCTCAGTATCATAGTTCTAGATAAACCCCTTTAATTTTGGTGGGAATTTAGAATGATATATTTTGTTTTGTGTCATCTGTGCTGGATATTAAAGGACTCCAAATATGAAGCTTCACTTTAAATATTTTTGTATGTTTTGCAAAGTATGAAGGATTTTATTTAATATGTGAAACTGTGTCTTGATTCATGTGCATGTTCCAAAAAGAAGAAAGCATGTTTTACCTGGCCTGCGAAAAAAGAAAAACAAAAAAAAAAACAGTGGCTCCGTATCTCTCCATTACCCTGTGCCCATTGGCAAAGCTTTCTGACAACAATGATGATCGCTGACATATAAATTAATTCGCCCTAGAACAGGGGATATCCTGGGTACATGTTTGGTTTGGCCATTTGCTGACTCTGTGATCAGACATGTGGTTTTCATAAGCACAAACTCTTGGCAGGTAACCAGTAATAGTTTAGTACTTGTCATATGATAGTCCCTGTAGTGTTTTCTTACAGTACACTTCATTTTGTAAAATTTCTCAAACTGTTCCAGACCACATCTTCATACCAAACGTGGGTTGGTACTAGCTGAAGTATTTTTTTAAAGTGGTTGCTAATATGTTACATAAAGAAAGACCATTAGGCTAAGGCCCAATGTAGTGAGTCGCAACAAAAACGATGTGGAAAAGACCGCAGTGGAAATGCACATTTTTTTCCATAGTGTTTTTCACAGAAAGTCCACACAGTTTTCCTCTGCAGACTTTCTGCTCCAATTATACCTATACGGAAAATGTAGCTTTTCTGCTGTGGATTCTTCTCTGCAATGTGTGGATGGAATTAGCCAGAATCCCATCCCCTTTGCAGGTAATGTAAAACGCCGCGTTTTTTGCTGCAGCAATTACGCCACGGACAAAATGCTATGTTTTAGCAATGAGGGGCCCCGGATTTAGACTGGATTTCCATTCTTTACATGTTCAGGGTTTTACATTTATGTTTTTGAAGCAAAAACCAGGGGTGGATTGAAAAAAATGAGGGATGTACCATCTGTCCTTGATACTTTCTCTTCCGTTATGATCCACACCTGGTTTTGGTTTCAAAAACTATATAAAAAACTGAAGTTATTCACAGCCTCAAAGCCAATTTCTCGCAAAGATGATTTATCTCCCAGCCTATGTGTAAAGAGGTCTGACTGCTGGAACCCCACCGATTCAGAGGGCAGTAGACTCTGTTCTTCCTTTGGAGAGAGCACCATGAAGCTCTTTAGAAAATCTGTAACAGGGCCCTCAGCCACTACATCCCTTTATTATGCACTTTTACGGGGTATGTGGGGAAATTGGGCCCTTTAAGCACCAAAAATCCAGGCTTTCAAGCTCCTTTAGTTACATCCTTTTATCTCCTGTGCCATAGGTGATAATGTTATGTATATGTAAACTCCCTTTCACCTTACCTCTGAAAATTGTCCTTTGTGATATTAGTTGTCTTTTTATATATAACCTCAGTAAACTTAGCCATACACCTGTGATGTATTTTGGTTGAACCCATCTGTTCTATATATCCTATCGTCGTGGTGGCAGCTGTTTGTGTGGATGTTTGGATGTTGGCTGGTGCTTCACTCAATTGTAGCCTAGTGCAATATGTGAGTGTAAATGGGAATGTGGAAGTGGAGTTCCTTTTTCTTTTACATTGAGGGTTATGTTTGCTTCTGTAGCTGGCGGTTTCTGAAATCCCTGACACTATCCATTATAACAGGATAGACTTACCTTTTTCTCCCAGCATGTTGGATTTGAGCATTTCCAGTTCTTTTGTCCCCAGAGAGTGGCCTTCTCTATTTTTTCCATTCAGAACACATATATACTCAGTTCAACCAAGCATGTATCTTTATGGGGGAGTTGGGAGAGATAACTGTTGGCCAACAGCTGTCTAATGGGTGTGACCAGTCTAAGGGCCCTTTCATATGGCTATTTTCAGGCCAAGAAATACAGTCCATGTGTCAGCCATATTTTCAGGCCCAACTGTGGCTCCCTTGAACCATATTTACAGTGTCATACTGATTTATGATACTTCAGAAATACTGTGGCTCTACAGTCCTGTATAGCTCACAGCATAATGTGAATGCAGGACAGTAAAGCCACAGTCGTTCTGAAGTTTACAGCTACATATATCACTGTGATGTTCAGTTCACAGGAGCTGCAATCGGGCCAGGAAATATTGCAGACATATGAACCATATTTTTCAGTCCAGATACAGCCATGTGAAAGGGCCCTTTGGGTCCTTCGCTGTGCAAAATGCACTAGAATGTTTTATTTGCAATAATTAAATAAAATTATTTTGAATATAGATATTGGTGTAAGATAGTTGTTATAGTGTTCAGCATAACTTTTTTGATTATTGTATGGACTGTTTGTGGTAAGAAGTGTGCTAATGTTTTTTTGTCTGGCATACACACTAGCAGCATTCACTCAATGTCCTTGAGGATCCATGTGATGGGACTGAGCTACTGAGCATTTACCACCACCAGAACTAGACACATTGGTGGTTTCAATAAGATCAGCATATTTTACGCTAGCCTTGTAGTCTCCGCCTGATCTTGAATGAGGCGCTGCCTCCTGGTACACTTGCACCTGGGCACAAATCAGGGCTGCTGTAGGTTCTGGCGACATTACGCCACTTTTGTGGTGTAAATGTTGATGAACAATGGTGCAGGATAAAAAGAGGAGAGACCAGCGCAAAAATACCACTTGCAATTATTTTAGAGATCACAGAGTTGCAACTATTGTACACCACTTTGTGGCATAGGGGATTTGATGAATCCGCCCATTAGGTTAATGTTCTGAGACAAAATCAAAAGAACACCAGGGGGAGTAACAAGTATGAAACAGCAATAATTAGAAACAGGTATAATAGGTAACCCCATTAAAGAGGACCTTTCACCACCAATAAACAAGTCCAGCTCTTTACATCATTTAATAGTCACTGCTCCACTAATTCCAGCACCGTTCCCGAGCAATCAATGCTGTTAGTTTTTGTGTCTGATATGCTATTTAGGCTCTGTATTGTCAGGAGGGTGGTGTCAGGCAGGAGTAGACAAGGAGGCGTGATTCTGTGCTCTGACACTGGCTGCCTCTGATTGGAGCTCTGAATAACACCCCTTCCCCCTGTCTGATACTTTCCTTCTGACATTACAGAGATTTAATAGCACAATAGGCACCAAAACTAACTGTCCTTGTTGCTTGGGAATGGTGGAATTTTCTCTCTAGCTCCCAACTGTGCTGGAATCGCTGGAGCAGCAACTATTAACATATGTCAAGAACTTGAACAGGTAAAGGTGGTGAAAGTAAGTATTAGGATACATTTATACTAACCATAGGTGGTGTATATGCTGCACTTTCATACATTTTGGTGAGTTTGCTCCATTTTATTTATTATATAAATTCTTGTACCCTACAAAACTATTGATAAATCTCATCTAATGTGCGTCTCTAAACTATCATGTACAGCTAATCGAATGTGAAAATTAATCAAAATAACACAGAGGCCAAAGAAAACCAGAGGGTATACAGTTAGGTCCATAAATATTTGGACAGAGACAACATTTTTCTCATTTTGCTTCTGTACATTGCCACAATGAATTTTGAACAAAACAATTCAGATGCAGTTGAAGTTCAGACTTTCAGCTTTAATTCAGTGGGCTGAACAAAATGATTGCATAAAAATGTGAGGAACTAAAGCATTTATTACACACAATCCCTTTCAGGGGCTCAAAAGTAATTGGACAAATTAAATAATTGTAAATAAAATGTTAATTTCTAATACTTGGTTGTTCACCGTTTGTTGGCAATGACTACCTGAAGTCTTGAACTCATGGACATCACCAGACGCCGCTGTGTTTCCTCCTTTTTAAGGCTCTGCCAGGCCTTTACTGCAGTGGTTTTCAGTTGCTGTTTGTTTGTGGGCCTTTCTGTCTGAAGTTTAGTCTTTAATAAGTGAAGTGCATGCTCGATTGGGTTTAGATCAGGTGACTGACTTGGCCATTCAAGAATATTCCACTTCTTCGCTTTAATAAACTCCTGCTTTGCTTTGGCTTTATGTTTTGGGTCATTGTCCATCTGTGTTATGAAACGCCGACCAATCAGTTTGGCTGGATGTGAGCAGTATGTCTCTGAATACCTCAGAATTCATCCGGCTGCTTCTGTCCTGTGTCACATCATGAATAAACACTAGTGACCCAGTGCCACTGGCAGCCATGCATGCCCAAACCCTCACACTGCCTCCGCCGTGTTTTATAGATGTGGTATGCTTTGGATCATGAGCTGTACCACGCCTTTGCCATACTTTTTTCTTTCCATCATTTTGGTACAGGTTGATCTTGGTTTCATCTGTCTAAAGAATGTTCTTCCAGAACTGTGCTGGCTTTTTTAGATGTTTTTTAGCAAAGTCCAATTTAGCCTTCTTATTTTTGAGGCTTAGAAGTGGCTTGCACCGTGCAGTGAACCCTCTGTATTTACTTTCATGCAGTCTTCTCTTTATGGTAGATTTGGATATTGATACGCCTGCATCCTGGAGAGTGTTGTTCACTTGGTTGACTGTTGTGAAGGGGTTTCTCTTCACCATGGAAATTATTCTGCGATCATCCACCACTATTGTCTTCCGTGGGTGTCCATGTCTTTTTGCATTGATGAGTTTACCAGTGCTTTCTTTCTTTCTCAGGATGGACCAAACTGTAGATTTTGCCATTCCTAATATTGTAGCAAATTCTCGGATGGATTTTTTTCTGTTTTCGCAGCTTAAGGATGGCTTGTTTTACCTGCATGGAGAGCTCCTTTGACCGCATGTTTTCTTTACAGCAAAATCTTCCAATTGCCAGCACCACACCTCAAATCAACTCCAGGCCTTTTATCTACTTAATTGAGAATGACATAACGAAGGAATTGCCCACACTTGCTCATGAAATAGCCTTTGAGTCAATTGTCCAATTACTTTTGGTCCCTTTAAAAACAGAGTGTCACACGTTTAAGTAACTGAGACTCCTAAACCCTTCATCCAATTTTAATGTGGATACCCTCAAATGAAAGCTGAAAGTCTGGACTTTATGTCCATGTCCATTATATAACTATAACTTGAATATGTTTCAGTAAGCAGGTTAAAAAAAAACTAAATTTGTGTCAGTGTCCAAATATATATGGACCTAATTGTATATACTATAAGTTACTTGTGTCCAACAATATATTTAAATTGATATTAATATTGCTCTCTTAAATAGGAATAGTAGGAATCCAGTTATGATTTATAGCAAAATTTTTATTAAGAAATAACTATTATTTGTTATATTAGAGTATTTATGAATGACTTAGCCATTGAGTTAGACTTGTATCTTTCTTTAGTGTACATCCTACTAGACCACCTATACATACATGACTCTTCTGAAGTTGTGGCTGTCGTCTTCGCTAGTTTCTATCACTTCTCTTGCTGTTTTATTTAACCCTTTCACTTTCAGTGATATGTGTGTGTAAGAATTAGTTCAACACTCTCACATTGTGTGCAGTTTTCATTGTCACAGTTTTCATCAGTGTATGTTGTTATTGCACATTTGTCCTCACAACTTCTAGCTGGGTTTGCCCTTGGGGTTATAGTTAATTCATTCGCCACCCTGCAGTCACCATGGGGGCATCTGTGCAGTGCCTCTAACCAGCCTGTTGCCATGGAGACCCGAAATTATGCAGTTCTGCAATGAAGCGAGACCAAGGAACCGCTTTCTAGTGCCTAGTAAAACCTACGAGCTGCCGTCTTTTTTCCCTGTAATGCCACTTGCATGTTATATGCAGCATTATTAGGATTTGTGTATCTGGAAAATGAAGCATACAGCATGAAACACTACTGATGCTACTTATTTGTATACTAGCTATGGTTTGTGTTTGTTGCACATCTTACACAAGTGAGATTCACGATAGTGATAATTGTAGCTTTTGTGTAGAGGTATTTTACGTTGCATTAATAAATCCTGGATCAACTTATGCATAAAATTATCAACATAATATGAGTAGAAAATGATGAATGATGAAAGTATGGTTTATTAAACAATGTAGCCGTCACATGCCGCACAATCTATAAAATGATTTGGTTGTTAACTTTGGAAAAAGCCTTTTTGTTAGAAGCATTCTTGACCACAGTGATAGTGCAACCTCATCGATCAGCTGTGATCTGCAAGTGTGTAGTTTCCCTGGAGCGCCACCACAGAGGAAATGAAGCATTACACTGATCACATTGAAAAGTCCTCCAAGGACAGATACTCTTTGTAGCTTCTCTACACTCCTGCTAATATATGAGGGTCTTTTATTTTGGAATTCCTTAGGAAAATATTTGAATATTGTTTTTCTAAACCAGACAACCCATTTAAATATATAACAAAAGAGATCAGGTCTTCTGCCTATATACCAGGTATCAGGTATTACTCGCCTCTATCCTTGGATAAGACATTGCATAGGAAATCAAAGAATTTAGAGAATCTATAAGTTAAAGGGTAGTTTTTACAGATTTTACATACAGTCCTATCTATGTCCAGCATGGTATAGAGCGGGAGCTGAACAGATTGATATATAGTTTTGTGGGAAAATATTCAGTCATTTATTCATTTTAATCCCTGCATTTAGGATTCCCTAACCTGAGACTGACAGCTACAGTATATGTGCATACAGAGATGGCTGCCATTTAGGACAATGCACTGGACACCTACATATAGGAAGATTATGCTAAATCTTTTCCCACATAATATATATCAATTTGTTCAGCTTCTCCTGCTCTATAACATGCTGCCTGCAGGCTGGGTACCATGTTCAATGTAACTGGTTCCCTTTACTCTATGAAGCCTAATAAATGGATATTAAACCTTTATTTTAGTAATGTTTGTGCCTTTTTTCCATATTCTGCAGTTCACTATGTACAGTGAATTGTTTACAGAACAATATATCAAGATAGATTGGTCACGGAGCCGTTTGACTACAGGACAAGAAGCAGCACAATATTGGGATAGTTGTGTAAGAGGGCAGTGGGTCAAGTGGCACTCCCAACCTTTTCCCATCCATTTAGTTTATGAGTTTTTGGCATTTGGTCACAGCAGGAAACAAGCACTGTGTAAGCTGTTGTATTTTTCTGGCTCAGGCAGCCGAGCTCTCCAAGATAGTCTCACTTTTCTCATAACAGGACAATTAAGAACTTCCTTCTGTGTTAATATTTCCAGAGATAAAGCCAAAGAAGCAAAACTTTCTCTGATCATTAGATTAACCATTTGTTAAAGTGCACAGTTCCTAAGTTTATGATGGAAAACCATAGAGAATATTATATAGAAATAGCTCCCATGTTTTATTACCATTGCATTAGATATACAGTACATCCTTCTTGTCCATTGCCAGTATTTAGCTTTGAGCATGATTATTATAATTCCATGTGACAGTGGGGAAAAAATATTTAGTCAGCCACCAATTGTGCAAGTTCTCCCACTTAAAAAGATGAGGCCGGCCTGTAATTGTCATCATAGGTAGACCTCAACTATGAGAGACAAAATGAGAAAACATATCTAGAAAATCACATTGTCTGATTTTTAAAAAATTTATTTGCAAATTATGGTGGAAAATAAGTATTTGGTCAATAACAAAAGTTCATCTCAATACTTTGTTATATATCCTTTGTTGGCAATGACAGAGGTCAAACATTTTCTGTAAGTCTTCACAAGGTTGGCACACACTGTTGCTGGTATGTTAGTCCATTCCTCCATGCAGATCTCCTCTAGAGCAGTGATGTTTTGGGGCTGTCACTGGGCAACACGGACTTTCAACTCCCTCCAAAGGTTTTCTATGCGGCTAGGCCACTCCAGGACCTTGAAATGCTTCTTACGAAGCCACTCCTTCGTTGCCCTGGCGGTGTGCTTGGGATCATTGCCATGCTGAAAGACCCAGCCATGTTTCGTCTTCAATGCCCTTGCTGATGGAAGGAGGTTTGCACTCAAAATCTCACGATACATGCCCCATTCATTCTTTCATGTTCACAGATCAGTGGTCCTGGTCCCTTTGCAGAGAAACTGCCCCAAAGCATGATGTTGCCACCCCCATGCTTCACAGTAGGTATGGTGTTCTTTGGATGCAACTCAGCATTCACTCTCCTCCAAACACGACGAGTTGTGTTTCTACCAAACAGTTCTACTTTGGTTTCATCTGACCATATGACATTCTCCCAATACTCCTCTGGAACATCCAAATGCTCTCTAGCAAACTTCAGACGGGCCCGGATATGTACTGGCTTAAGCAGGAGGACACATCTGGCACTGCAGGATCTGAGTCCCTGGCGGCGTAGTATGTTACTGACGGTAGCCTTTGTTACGTTAGTCCCAGCTTTCTGCAGGACATTCACTAGGTCCCCCCGTGTGGTTCTGGGATTTTTGCTCACCGTTCTTGTGATCATTTTGACCCCACGGGGTGAGATCTTGCGTGGAGCCCCTGATCGAGGGATATTATCAGTGATCTTGAATGTCTTCCATTTTCTAATTATTGCTCCCACAGTTGATTTCTTCACACCAAGCTTCTTGCCTATTGCAAATTCAGTCTTCCCAACCTGGTGCAGGTCTACAATTTTGTTTCTGGTGTCCTTCCACAGCTCTTTGGTCTTCACCATAGTGGAGTTTGGAGTGTGACTGTTTGAGGTTGTGGACAGGTGTCTTTTATACTGATAACAATGTCAAACAGATGCCATTACTACAGGTAATGAGTGGAGGACAGAGGAGCCTCTTAAAGAAGAAGTTACAGGTCTGTGAGAGCCAGAAATTTTGCTTGTTTGTAGGTGACCAAATACTTATTTTCCACCATAATTTGCAAATAAATTCTTAAAAAAATCAGACAATGTGATTTTCTGGATTTGTTTTCTCATTTTGTCTCTCATAGTTGAGGTCTACCTATGATGACAATTACAGGCCGGCCTCATCTTTTTAAGTAGGAGAACTTGCACAATTGGTGGCTGACTAAATACTTTTTTTTCCCCACTGTACTTCCCAGTCATTTATGTCCAGTAGCCAATAGCCTTGGGAAACAGCTCCTTTGTGAAGGTTGATGGTAATATCTCCAATATTAAAAAATTGATTATTTTATAACTTCCTGTGATATAATATTCCAGTGTTTTGTGTAGCTGAACAAGAGCAGGACAGTCCTGGAGATTCATGTGAAGGTCAAGGAGTGGCCTGGTTTGATCCTCTTGACATTAAAATAATTCTAATAATAATGATAATACATACAATGCTCAATAAGATGTATTCCAGTTATATAGATGAGTGTATAAGTAGATTGTGGTCCCATTGTGGGCAGCAGCTGTTGTTTGAGCTATAAAATATTTAACCCGACACATGGAAATACAGTGTAATATTATAGAGCCAGAGGAGCTGAGCAGCTTGATGTATAGTTTTATGGGAAAACTTTCAGTATCACGCGAATCTCTGCTCAGTCTGAGCTTAGGAGTCAAATGGGCGGTCCTGTCAGTGATTAACAGCTATGCACAGTCATGCAGGGAATTTATCAATTATGGAGTAGTACCGCCCACTGGACTCCTAAACACAAAATAAGGAGAGATTTAAATTAATAAATGAGAATTTATACTGATCATCTATACCAGCTATACCAAATCCGTTCCCATAAAGCTATTATAACAGTCTGCTCAGTTCCTCCTGCCTTATAACATACAGCCTACAGATTGCATTGCTCTTTCAACATAATGGCTTTAAAAATTTCCAGATAATCCCTTTAAGGAAAATGCATATAGAAAAACCCGCTAATGATAAAAAATGATATCTGTACTATCTATAACAGGGTATAACATATGGACTAATTTGCTAGGTCAGGCCATGTGACCATGATGGCACAAGCGCTTGTAACACTGAAGTAGTAGCAAAATGCCAGTTTAGTTCTCCTGCTAGGCTCAGAGTTTTCCTATCAGCAAGTTTTTCGTTCCTCAGCCCAGATTCTGTCACTCTGGCTTTGTCCTTTTATCCGCCATTAAATGCCCTCATCTTGTTTACTTCCCCTACAACCACAGGAGGTGACATAGTGTTGCAGTGACAGGTATGGACTGTGACAGCAGCAGACAGGTGGCTGCTAAAATTGTGTCTGTGATCTAATTATCCGGCACAGGAGTCCCGGGCGCACACAGAGCTTGGCACAGAAGGGCTTTTGAAGCTGCAGGCTCAAAGCTTATACATAATAGTGCGCTGTGCCAATGCTGTGTGACCGAAGACACTACATGTTATAACTATACTAGATCTGAATTAGCATCTAATGGGAGAAGATCCTTATTAGGCTATTAAAACATGACATCTTCAGTAAAGTAATGTGAAGGAAAGGTGACATCTCTCTAATTAAAGGTCTCTAATCAAAGCGTCTGAAGTCAGACCAATAGAGAACATGACATATTGTTTTGTGAACAATTTCCTGCTCCCTTGTCTTCCATGTCTTTACAGCTATTCTAGGAGTGTAGGCACAATGGTTTTACAATGTTTAAAGTATAAAAACTCCACTAGTAATTCACCAGCATCCGGCATTCATTTATGGAACAAACCGGACTGAATATGAAATTGAACTTGAGCCACAGTTCTATTATTGCTCCTTTCCATAGACCCTACTATTGCTGTTTACATCCTATATATAACCTACATACAACATGTCTGAAGAAGAGAGCTAGCACTCTCAAAAGCTTACTATGAAATATACCCAGTTAGTCTCTAAAACGTATCGCCTGATTTTTTCACTCTTCCACTACATACAACATGGCATATTGGGAAATAGAAACAAGAGAAAGCACAAAGAATTATTTTTTATTAAAGAAAAAGAGTTAAAGAATAGCAACCCTTGTAAAATCCAGCAGTAAAATAATTGAAACCAATACTTCAATTGACCTGGTTAAGAAATGTAGCCAAATCTTCCTTATAGAACTGCATTAGGCCAGGACCCCTTGTTGCGTAAACACTCCGGCGGAAAGGCCGGGAAAAAAACACAGCACTTTACAGTCCCTACAAAGTAGATGTAGTGAATCCCATCCACACATTGCGGGAAAATACGCTCAGCAGACACGCTGCGATTTCCAAAACCGTTGCGGTTTTGGAAATCGCAGCATGTCAGTTATACCTACGGAAACAGCGGCAGAAACCTCTGTGGACTTTCTGTGAAAAGCACTGTGGGAAAAACTGCAATGCTTTGCCACTGCGGTTTTTCTCGCAGCGCTTTTTGCTTCGGCCTTAGCCTTAAACAGGGTTTTTTTTTCTTGATGTTGATGGCCAGTTCTTAACACACTGTCGTAAATAGCACACTTTAATTCCAGATTCTAGATTCCAGTTATACTCCAAAACCTTGCAGTTTTTTTCTACAAACAGCACCACCATTTCTATCCATTGTCTGTGCCCCCCTGATGAGTACTGTCAGGGGGGAGTTCCTTACAGCCCAGCTAGACTGTCAGGAACGCCCTTCTGACAGTGGACAGAGATCGGTGCCGAAACTAACGGCACCGATATCTCCAGCCGTGGGGCATACATCAGGAAAGCCGACAGTGCGCTGAGCTTTCTAGCGGTATATAAAACCGCATGTTCATGAGGATGTGAAAGGTCCTCTTTAATGGTGGACTGTGACTACCGATTGAAAGAACAGGGTTCCTTATACCCCTGTCTGAATGAAACAGTAGTACTCATCTCTATGGAGTAGCTGTACAGAAGCCGAGTATAGCACTCAGCTATCTCAGGCAGTATTATAAAGATGAATGGAGCAATAGGGTGTGTGTGCGACCATTGCTCAGTTTAGACTGGGATACAAGGAACCTCTCTTCACTTAAGTGAGTCAGACCCTCAATGATCAGACAGTTATCACCTATTCTGTAGATAGGTAATAAGTTGTCAACTTATCAACCCTTTCAATAGCCTTTGAGGTCAAGGTCAAAGGTGACTAACTCTGTATTTGCAAATAGAGCTAGTGTTATCGAAACCCAAACTGGGTTCAAAATCCTGATTGTCAAGTGGTGCCAAATTATTTATAATCCATATTGATATATATATATATATTGTGAGCTCACAGAGAAAGAACCAGCCTGACACGCTCAGTCGGTGTTAAGCAAGTTGTGTTTATTAAAAACATAGCATAAGCTTTTATAGAGAACAGTAAACAATTATGAATTATAACAGAGCATGCGTGAAAACTGGTTAACCTGATTGACCATTGGCGGGAGGGGGGTCTTGACACACCCCCTTACTCATCTCAATAATCAAAGTATATTAGTACTATGAGCTGCGTAATGCAAAGCATGGCTGGGACCTGTTGTTCTACATTGCACATCTGAGGGGAGAAATTGCGCAGCTACGTGCTGGGGGCTGTTTGCATAAGCAGTGTTAATCTCCAGACTCTTCGAAGGACAGCTCACAGAAAGTTTATAAACAAACAAGTCCACTAGGACATGCTGCCCTAGACTGGGTGTCTGGCCTTGCTCTCAGTGTATATCCTTATCATTAGAAGCTATAAGCTTCTTCTACTAAATGCATTTCTATAATTTTTAAGAACAGCAAGCTAATGGGAAGTTAAAGAGACAGACATTTAATTTCTATAACACTAGAATCTCTTTCAGTGAAATGATGGATATTCTTGCACTGGCTATGGTTTTAGTGGTCTTCTACTCCAGGGGTTACGGAAAACATCTCTGTCTTAGTTTGTCTCCTTTAGTCAGCCATAGCCAACTGTACTGATACAAATTGTAATAATACATTTATTTACTTATTGCACTAACTGATCTGCTCCAGAGCCGACTCATTGAAGACTCCATCAAGGCGTAATTACAAAGTATATTATTATTTTATATCCAGATGAAATATAAATGTGAGGGAGATCTCTTTGTATGGGTGATACTTCAGAGGAAGTTATTTCAGAATTAATAACTACATTTATGTTCATTTGCATTTTTATGGCACCTCTGTAACAAAGGAAGGATATGTATTTGTTCTCCAGCAAATGACGTATAGTGAAGATTTACAAGAAGGATTGGGCTCCTGTGGCATCTGAAAGTTTGACAGCTATATTTTTAATGTTGTCTTTTTAATAAGTGATGCTATATAATATAATTATGCATGGCACTATTGTAGAGGAAGAGAGTTATGGCTGCACATTTGCATTGTTTTTAAAGAGGATGAAAAAACAGAAGATTGCCCTAATGGACATTTACACATCACAATGGCTCCTTTCTACATTTATAATATACATATATTTACAATGCTGGGAAGATAGGTGCAATTTGATTTTATGCTACCTATAATTTCATATTTCACATACTCACAGAAAAGGCAGTAATATGGGTAATAAGAATATAGTAGGAAATCTCTATAAATCTAATATTTTAATCAAAATTCTGTTAATGTTGAGCCTTGTTGTTCCTGAACTTTTACCACTGTGTTCCAAATATAGTACAACAATATATACAGATGTAGCAAAGGTTAACATGACTCATAACACATTAACAACAGTGTGACACAGAGTATTAACACAACTCTTTCAGTGGTTTTCAATGCCTTTTGGTGTCTTCTAAGATAGGATATCACAGCACAGACAGTCAAGTTAAACACTGCTACATCTGTACGTCTAATAGCAAGGAATAATAAAACAATCTATCTGGGAGTTGTTAATAGAATTATAGACTTTTTAGTAAATTTTACACAAATCAGTAGTAAAAGTGAATCTAAGAAACTTTGTAAAATATCTATCGTAAAAAAGTGCTTCTTTCTTGAATTATCAGGCTCCCCCTTCCCAAACTGACAGTCACACTGTGGACTCTCAGCGGAATTCCGTTTTTGTCTCCCAAGGCAATTGCCTGCTCACTAAAGTATCAATTTAGATGTGTCTATAGCAGTCTGTGGAAATGGGGAAAAAAGAAGGAGAAGATGAGTGAAAGAGAAGTAGAGACAAAGCTATACAGAGGCTGTTGTAGATAATAGTAAGTTTTGTATCTCACTCCAGGTGCTTTATTCACATCAGTCCCGTTCAGTACTGCTGTCCTCCATGATGCTGTTACTTATGAGGGGCAGAACCTCTTCTTCCTGTGTATAGTGTCTATGGGAGACATCATAACAACTAGTCTCCACTCCCCAGCTCAGGGACAACTGAAAATCAGCGATAAAACTTACAAAGGGTAAAACTGGTAAAAATACAGAATACAAGTCATGTATTAGCCAGAACGAGTTTTATTCTTTATGTACACACAAATAACAGCTTATCCTGAAATGATATCCAAAAGTTTTGGTACTGGTAAGTAAATCTAATATATTTTTACCTGTTACTTATTGTATAGTTGACCCTAATACTCTGGATGCCCAATTTCTTGAAATAAATCTTTACAAACACAGTAATGTTGAATGACAGAATTGGTTTCATTGAATGAAATATATTGTTATACAGTGCTGAAATAATACATATTGGAGTGCCCAATGTTAGGATATAACATGACAATATATTACATTCAGTGTTGTACCTTACAATTTAAAGGGTATTTCACTCCTAAAATAAAACAAATAACTTGCAAACATTAGTCCTTGTATTATGTTGTAGTATTTCTTATTTATAACAAAGGCTAGTTGTCAAATATTGGCAACCATTAAAAGATGTGATTACTGTACCAACAGGGGTTGTTGCTAAGCTTTCCACAGACTATGAATGGAACTATAATCCATATTGTTATGTCCATTCCTCCCCTTCCCCTTTCTCTACGGACCTACACGTGTGATATCATCACAGTTCTGGAAGTTCCGACATTTTCATTTACATAGAAACTTTATTGTTGTTGGTTAAAGGTCCCTCTGCTCTAGTGCTGTGGTTTCCAAGGTTTCCATGCACTGTTGGATCTACAAGTGATGACGTCATATCCAACACTCTTATGATTGCTTAGACAATCACTGACCTTGGCAGTCACTTGTTGTTCATGTACATGTAACTGCTGAGGACAGTGACTGACTGAGCAGTCATGTGAACAATGGTCTCTTGACACGGTCACTGCCAGTCCAACGGGAACTAGAAGCTTTGGGAAGTGGACACGCAAGAAGAGGAGAGGCCTTTTTATTTTT